>JAWQUS010000020.1:5035000-7535000 GCA_036365455.1 Macrosoma leucophasiata
ATTCAGTCGACTTTGACTTGAAAGTGGCGATTAAGCGTGCAGTTCGCATTGTTGATAAAATAACAGACTAAATGAATTCAAAAGTAGATGAAAAATATACATACTAGGGGCTTATAATCTTTGAGGTCATCAAAAAGATCATCTCGATATTCCTTTTAGGTTCCGAGAAATTCGCAGACAAACATACATACACTTATTAAAATCAGCACGCTTGAATAGATCATCTTGCTCAAATATTAGCCAACAATATCATGTAAGATACATGTCGAACTGATTAACTCCTTTTTGAAGCCGGTTAATAAAATAGACTTGGACGAAAAAAAGAAGATAAGGCAACGATGAAACAAATTCTAGCTTAAAGCTTAATAACCATCGCAATAGAGAACGTCTTCTACCTCGCCAAGGGGACGTAGGATCTTAAGTATTTAAAGTGTAGTGCTTTAGTGCTTAAAGCGATTATAATCACAAAAACATACTTAGCTGCTTGTGGTTTAAGTAACCCTGCCATGTCCTTGATAGCCAGAATATGAGTACCAGCTTTTATAATCTCATCGGCTAGATCCAAATAATATTTAAGATTAAACTTATTTTTGTGCGGATCAGACACATCTCCAGTGTATGATATAACACCTTCAATCACTCCACCGGCCTTTCCGACTGCGTCCATGCCGAGAGTTATGTTAGGAAGGTAGTTCAGAGAATCGAAAACATGAAAAATATCAATTCCAGCTTTAACCTGAAAAAATAACATAATTACACTTTTTAGGGAACTCGAGGATTAAACATTTTAACTCATGTCAGAGAATATTAAAACGATCCTCTAAAATTAATTGAATTATTGTTATTAGCACTGAGTTGAGAAATAATTTGTTTACGTACATGACCTTTTATTTGAGCCCGCGGACGGCTTAATATTGTATTAGTATTCGGTTGATGGATAAATTATAAATGGACTCTATTCAAAATAATATGTCAGTGCCTACTCAATTCATAATTGGTAAACAAAAATAATATTTGATGCTCTTTTTTTAAGTATTGATATCTTTCGTAATTATTTGATAGTTTTTACGAGTTGATATGAAGGAAGAGTAAAATTGGTCGCCCAATATTTCAATGCAGAACAGAAACATACCGCCATATCACAAAATTTGTAAACAACGTTATCTGGATAGTTGCTGTATCCGACAGTATTTGCGCCTCTAATTAACATTTGGAAGGGGATATTGGGCATCAGCCGTCGAAGTTCCTCAAGCCGTTCCCAAGGACATTCGTAAAGAAACCTGTAAAGATAATGCCGTATATTAAAAATTCTAGATAAAACCAAACATCTGTATGATTAATCCGAACGTATTGGAACATTATAATAAACATTTATTAAAGCTGGCCACTTAAAACATTTTGTATTATGCATTTGCAATGAAAAACTAGTGTATACATATTTGCAGATCGTCTGCATAGAGATGATAGAATAGAGAGAAAATGTATATAATAATTATGTTGGCAAATAGTCCGTCAAGATAGAAAATAATAGAGGAGACAAAATGCCACCTTGTGCGACACCAACAGTTGTAACACTCAAAGTCGAAAAAAAATCTAGAGCCTTTATACGACTGACGTTCGTACAAGGAATCACCCAGTCAATTGTCGATGAAGATATTATAAATAGAGAATACACATAACAAATGACAATCTTAGTACTTTAATATATTTCACTCGCATGTGTTGTAACCAAAATTAGAATATAAAGGAGTCGGTTAAATATATCAATGATAACTGGTAATTATCAAAGACTTTGGACAAGAAAGGTAAGAAATATTTAAGTCCATAAGTTGATAAAGTTAAAGAGAAGGTTGTTTCAATTTTTCCAAAGAGTAAGAAAGACACCAGTCGAGATACGGTAGTTTAAAATGGAAGTAAATACGAAATACAACCGACAGAAGCCAAATTTATTATATCGACTGTATATACATATTTTAAAATCAAATACGATTGATGTGACGCTCCATGCTCGACTTAGGAACTTGCCGTGAAGATAAATGTCAATATAACAGTTCGATTAAATATTTAAATGTACTGTAGGCTCTTAGTAGAATAAATAAAATATTTATCAGGATAAATAACATACACATACGTAAGCCCATAACATAGTGAGTAGGCTACCGATCTTTACCTGAGAGCAACATCAAAAGTAGCTCCTCCCCAAGTTTCAACAGCGAACAGGTTGTTAAAATTATGTGCTACATATGGAGCTATCGGCACTAAGTCCTTGGTCCGAACACGAGTTGCCAATAAAGATTGATGAGCATCCCTGAAAGTAGTGTCCATAAAAAGCAGACCTTGGTGTTGGCGGATAGCTTTCACGAATGCCTCTGGCCCACCTTCATTTAGTATCTTTTTGAAGCCGCTTGGTGGTTCGACTCCTGTGGGTAAAATTTGAACCATTTTAGCTTTTCAATGAAGTCAATTGATTTTCATGATTTGATGAACTATATTGCCCAAAATCCATGCTGTAATTAGCGAACATAGCGTAAAAGATCTTACTCCCTAATCTACTTAAGAAGTACCTACATGATTAAGCCGTCCCGTAATTTGTAAAACAGTCTCGGATTTCAGAGTAGTGTTCCTCATTAAAAATGCGTCCCATCCAAAGTCTCGCAAAACGTTGGACGAGACCCTTATTCTTTCATACAGACAGACATAACCACACGTATCTGTGGATGGTCGGCAAGGTAGGAACATATTTCCATGTCCTTCCTTATCATAACACACGACAACATTTATATGTTGTCGTGTCACGCATACATTTTGCAGAAAATTGGGCACCTTATACATACATGATTCTCAGACTAAAGCAATCGATCGTAAACTGAAAGAATTACCTTGGGGAACAGATGGAACAGTGGGCACAACATCTGAAGGTGGTATTTTGGTAACCAATGGTGTGGCTGGTCCATTGACAAGAACATGACCAAGATAATTGAGAAGTTTCTGAGCTCTATTCCTTGGTGAGTTGAATTGGAAGAGTTCTGGGTGTTCATCTATGAAGTAAGTGTCCACGGCACCTATAAAAAATATAGGATTTATTTATTTAACTGTCACGTTTTATTTTTCTGACATGGGAGTGAATAAATGACACTGAAATAAATTAAAGAAAAAATGGAAAATAAAATTTGACTTCGGCGGAGATTGCACTTACTAAATCTGAATATCTGAATTAATTAATCAGCCGCCACCACTAAGCCCCATATCCAATCGATAACGTCGATTCGACTTAATCTATTCAGTGAAGGTTTTCGGCTTTATCACTAACTAGCGGCCCGCCCCGGCTTCACTCGGTTGCGACGTTGCCTACCCTCTCCTATTCATCGAACCTGCGACCTCAGGATAACCAGTCCAGTTCGATTCCTGTCCGTAACCAAATTTTTCTTTCCGTTTTTGCCTTAATTTCTAATATTAAAATAGTATATTGTATAGATTAATATAGATTAATTAATTAGGTAAGATACTATCATCGATCACACAACACAGGTTCTATCGTCGAGGGACATGTGTTTTAAATATTGACACCTTATATCCTTCACCTACAACATTCAATCTTACTCTCGAAATGTAAATTCATAGTTACCAGAAATAAATTTCTTGTTTTCTAACAAGTTGAGTAGAAATTGTATATTCGTTTTCACTCCTCCGATTCGGAAATCTCGAAGCGCGCTGTTCATCTTTGCAGCTGATGATTGGAAGTCTTCACCGTGGGCAATGATCTACGCAGATAGGTGTGACTGTATTTTATAAGAAATCAATAAATATTTCGCAACATATTGAACAAATAAGTTTTTTGATGTTATGCTGGTGGCAAACAAGCAGACAGTTCTGCATGGATGGTATTTAACGACTGTAATAATACATTAATATTGAATGCAGGTACGTTCGCCTATGTGATAGAAATTACGAGGCCATATATCAATTACCATCTAACTGGAACACAATAATGCTGAACACTACCATTGGGCACCACACCTACGCCCTCGAGTTCCAGAACCCTATCATCAGTAAAAAACTAACAACTTATTTGTTGTGATGAGTTGCTACCATCGTTTAAATTGAAGAGAATCCCCTATGTCTTCACTAAGTACATTCGCTCGAATAGGAAATCTCCATAGAGAACTCGGTTAAAAATAGCTTTGGTATAAATAAGAATAGCAAAATTAAATCAATATGAATTTCGTCATCCTTTAAAAAGAAACTTACCTTCAGTAGTAGGGAGTCATAATACGGTGAAATAACAGCACCAGGGTAAGAAGAAGAGTCAATACGTACACTCCTCCCCTCGCTTGGTCTTAGGAAAAAAATAAGTATTTTATTTAGTAAGAAGGAAAAAGAAAGAAATGGAAAGGGACAAAAATTGATACTTCATCAAATGTTACAGTAAGCCTGCGTTGCACCAAGATTCAACATTTCACATCCTTCTCTAACTTAAAGAAATCTGTTAAAGTTAGAGAAGGATGTGAAATGTTACAATAACTTTAACTTTAACAAATATCTTGTTGCAACCCAGGTAAAGAGTCAAAATTGTGTACTTGAATAACATTCGGGGGTGTAAGTGGCGCCTTACCATCCTGGTGCCGCAGCCAACCTTACCTGCACGTGGTGCACCCTGCCGACCAGCAAACAAGGCTCTGGCAACTGGTTCCACATGGTTGCTGGGTCGGCACTACCAGCGTAATCCCTCCTAGTGTCCTGCTTGGTGGTAAGGTCCCTTGGGTCCTGCCTGGCTAGCTACCACCCTCAGGTCGTAATCTGCCGCCAAACGTCTTCGGGCGTGTTCCGGCTTCCGAGCCTGAGAGCCAGTCCCCCCCTCCCCTCCCCCTATCCTCTTCCTCGTTCCTATCCTTGATGTGCACCGTGTTGTCCGCCCCCGGGGCCGGTATGTGTAAGGACATCTTGCGCTCAGGGGCGCAACATGTTGGCCCGGGGGCCAGGGAGAGCCGATGAAACGGTAACGGTCCGCTGCCGCCCGCCGGTCAGTAGGGGACCCGAACCCAGGCCTCTCTATTAAACTCTGGCCTGGGAGGCTGTCCCGCCAACCGGTGTTAAGTCCCGTGTGCAGTCGTCGTGCCGGAGTAAGAGACCGGAGTGGGCCCGGCGCCTGTGCACGGGGGGGATCGGGTGTCCTTCCGTCCCCCGGACCAGCAAATTGCACCACCTCTGTGTGCAGATGGTCCGATGCACCTGCAACTTTGCCCCTCGGGCGGTCGATACGGTGCACATCATTATTTCCCTTATCCGACGCTGTTAGGAAGATAAAAAAATGGTCAAAAAGAAAAAAAAGAGTTGTAACGCAGCGGACGCCCCTCCCACATTTACTGTGGACATGTGCAACATCAGGGGTTTACATACCAACCTTAACGCCGTTCACCACCACCTTGAAACGGCTAAGCCAGCCCTACTCTTTCTGACGGAGACACAAATATCCTCTCCACTTGACACATCGTACCTTACTTACCCCGGCTATACTCTGGAGAACACTTTCATTCGCCGCGCCGGGGTATGTCTGTATGTCCGAGAGGATGTCTGTTGTCGCCGTCTTGACCATTTTGAAGACAAGGACCTGTCGCTATTGTGGGCACGCGTGGATTACGGTGGATCTACCCGAATATACGCGTGCGTGTACAGGTCCTATAGCGGAGACGGGGAGACAGCCCGCTTATTCGAGCACATCCAACAGGTGGTCGACACAGTGCTTGTGCAGTATCCTTCTGCGGAGTTGGTGATTCTTGGTGACTTTAACGCACACCATACGGAGTGGTTAAGTTCCCGGATCACGGACTTCGCTGGAAGATCTGCACACGATTTCGCGTTGGCTAATGGACTCTCACAAGTTGTAACCGGGTTTACCCGGATACCAGATGTCGAGGGTCACACTGCCTCTTTGCTGGATCTTCTGCTGACCTCACATCCTGCCAACTATCAGGTGGTGGTCGAGGCTCCCTTAGGATCCTCGGACCACTGTCTGGTACGCACAAAAACCTCATTGTCGGTTCGAGCGCCGCTGCGGCCCTCGGCAACTCGACAAGTGTGGCATTACAGGTCGGCAGACTGGGATGGACTGAGGGAGTTCCTGACGTCCTACCCATGGAGGCAGCTTTGTTTCTCGTCGGAAGATCCGAGCACGTGTGCCGATGCTGCAACCGATGTGATACACCAGGGAATGGAATGTTACATCCCGTACTCTGTGGTATCCATTGGCGGACAGTACCAGCCCTGGTTCGATAAGTCCTGTGCTGTGGCTTCTAGTCACAAGCAGGAGGCTTACAGAACCTGGACTGTGGCTCACGCCTGCAAGGATCCTAATGCCTCCGGCCTTAAGAGAGCACTCAACGCTGCATCCAGATCCACTAAGCGGCGCATGGCCAAAGCGAAGTCCAAGCACATCGGTAGAGTTGGCAGGAAACTAATGAGGCACCCTCCCGGGAGCCGTGCCTATTGGTCTCTTGCCAAAGCTATCGAAGGGAATTTTTGTCGGTCATCTTTCCCACCACTGCGTAAAATTGACGATAGCCTGGCCCACACGGCAAAAGAGAAAGCTGACCTTCTGGGCAGCCTCTTTGCCTCAAACTCGACTCTTGACGACATGGGTATCACAGCGCCTACCATCCCGCGCTGTGAAAGCTCTATGCCTGACGTCAAATTCACTCAGAAGAACGTCAGGCGAGCTCTTTTATCCCTTGACGTCAAGAAGTCGAGTGGGCCGGACTCCGTCCCTGCGGTGGTGTTGAAGATGTGCGCTCCCGAGCTGACCCCCGTTCTGACGCGCCTGTTCTCGCTTTCCTACGATCAAAGAACCGTACCGTCTGCGTGGAAGACCGCCCTCGTGCACCCGATACCCAAAAAAGGGGATCGCAGTGACCCGGCCAATTATAGGCCCATAGCAATAACCTCCCTACTCTGTAAAGTCATGGAGCGTGTGATCAATACTCAACTGCTGCAGTATCTAGAGGATCATCAGCTGATCAGTGACCGCCAATATGGATTTCGTCATGGCAGATCTGCTGGTGATCTTCTAGTATATCTCACGCACCATTGGTCCCACGCCTTGGACAAGAGTGGGGAGGCATTGGCTGTAAGCCTGGACATTGCTAAGGCCTTTGACCGGGTCTGGCACAGGGCACTCCTCGCGAAACTTCCATCCTACGGTCTTCCCGAGAGGCTATGCAACTGGAGCTTTCTATCTGAGCGTTATATACAAGTCTTAGTTGACGGTCAGCGCTCAGACAGACTACCTATCAACGCTGGTGTGCCGCAAGGCTCTATGTTATCTCCCACGCTTTTTCTTCTGCATATCAATGAAATATTGGAGCAAAACTCCAATTTTCATTGCTATGCCGATGATAGTACGGGAGATGCACACTACACTAGCCGTGCAAATGCCTCTCGGACACTTATCGAGGAAAGCAGGACTAGACTTGTGTCTGAAATCGAGCACTCTCTGGAGCGGGTCTCGGATTGGGGTCGACTTAATTTAGTACAGTTTAACCCCTCGAAGACACAAGTCTGCGCGTTCACCGCAAAAAAAACCCCATTCATTGTAGCACCACAGTTCCAGGGCATTCCGCTCGCCGTTGATAAGAGTATCGGTATCCTGGGCGTTGACATATCGAACGAAGTGCAATTCGGGAGTCACATTGAGTGTAAGACCAAGTTGGCATCCAAAAAGTTGGGGGTGCTTAACAAAGCGAGGCAGTATTTCACATCGGGGCAGCTACTACAGCTTTATAAGGCCCAAGTGCGGCCCCATCTGGAATACTGCTCTCATTTGTGGGCGGGAGCCCCCAAATACCAGCTTGGTCCACTTGACTCCCTACAAAAACGCGCCGTTCGTATTGTTAACGATCCAGGACTTACCGACAGGCTCGAACATCTGAGCCTGCGCAGAGACATTGGGAGTCTGTGCGTGTTGTACCGTCTCTACAATGGTGAGTGCTCTGCGGAACTGTTTGACATGGTGCCACCGTCTCTTTTCCTACACCGTACTACCCGCCGAAGAGAGAAGTTCCACCCACACCGACTGGACACCTGGCAGTGCTCAACGGTGCGGTTTTCACGTTCGTTCCTGCCCAGAACGTGTAAATTGTGGAACGAACTTCCCTCTGAGGTGTTCCCTAGGTGCTACAATATGGGGTTCTTCAAAAAGGGCGTCAAAAGAGTCCTTCAGGGCTGGCAGCGCGTTGGCAACTCCCCTGGTGTTGCAAATGTTCATAGGCGACGGTGACCACTTTCCATCAGGTGGCCCGTTTGCTTGTCTGTCAATCTTAAGAAATAAAAAAAAAAAAAAAAAAACATAACGTTAATCTTTTTTGTAAAACTTACTTATAGCTACGTATATCAGATGCAGAAGAGTTACAAAATATGAAACTACTTTAGAGTAGGTATCTAGCACGCTTCCATTGACATACCTAAACTCTTCAACTCTGCCTGTACTCGGCTGAAAATCCTTTGCTGGATCTTCAGTGGTAACTCTGCATTGTATGGCGTATCCCCGAGCTTTGATTTTATCTTGAGTTAGGCCCATCTCAGGTAGAGTCACTCCTTCAGCGACTCGTATTTGTGATCGAACCAGATCAATTCCTGTTATCTCTTCAGTTATTGTATGCTCTACTTGTAATCTGTGGATAACATTTTCAAAAGTTGCATGTACAACACAACATTCAATAGATAATTATCATCGAGTCAAGATAAATTACATTATTCTAATTTTACACGATAATGATGACGTCAATACAATCCATAATTTTGTAAAAAGGACAAGAATATTAATGTCCAAATATGTTTATAATTTCAGCCGAAAGCCGTCCACTCCTGAACAAAAGCTTCCTCCCGAAGATAGCTCCTAAATATGTTGCCCTCATAGAATTATGGTTTAGGTATCCTCATCCATGTATCATATGGTAATCATCACTTTAGTGTTAGTGTTTAGAGGGTCAACCCTCAGTAGACAATCTACGACCCTCTGAACACACTTACTTCTACTTACTATTTTTTTAGTAGAATATCAACAGTTCAATTTCGACTTCTATTTTGGCGTCGATTTGATATCGCGTTTTACAGTGCCTTAGATACAGCCTGCGAGTATAGTCTCTTACAAAAACATAGGCGAATATATCATACTTATATTTAACATACCTGGCATTTACTTCAATAAAGTAGAATTCGCCTTTGTCATCCAGAAGAAACTCCACTGTTCCAGCGTTCTCATAGCCTACATGTTTCGCTAAACGAACTGCGCTGTCCAATAGCCTTAGCCGGACCTGTATAAATAATCCAATGACAATTGAGCCACATAAGGTAGGTTTTTAAAGGTTTGACGCGTTTTTACAAAAGCGAGTCCGTCTGTCTGTCTGTCTGTCCGTCCTCGGTTTACCGCAAAAACTATTAGTACTAGAGACTTGAAAGTTAGCACAAGTATACATCTTTACTACGCCGACAAAAAGGTAGAATAAAAACATGTCATTTTTTTTTATTTAGGGTACCTCCCCTACATGTAACGCTCGGATATTTTTATTATTTTTCGTTTTCTATATAGTGAGGGATATCGTTGGATAGGTCTTTTAAAAATGTTAGGAGTGTGCTAACATCATTTTTCAATTCAGGTAACGGTTCGTGACGTATTAAGCTCTAAAGGGCCAATTTTCGTTTGAGTCAAGTGTCCCCCCCTTCCCCTACGGACTAAACGGTTGTTGTTAGAAATTCAAACGATACGGCAATAGTAGCCATATATAATGAAATTAAAAGGAAAACTGTCACACCTAAGTTGGCTTTACAAATGTGCGAGTAATAGTCGACCAAATGTATTTTACTCCAAAATTTCGAACAACTCCATAGAAAATATTTTTTTTTTTTTATTACATCACTCACTTTGTAACTACGGAACCCTAAACTGCGCGTGGCCCGACACGCACTTGACCGGTTTTAACAGTATGAAAGTGGTAAAGATGTAGGTATGCAATTCACATTGATAGTTAGAGAATAGTGAGAATAATTTTTAGAAGATGTTACAGACATTTAAGTAATATGGTGATCGACAAAACAAACACACACGATTCTAAAGTTACCAAGAATACTGGGAAACTTCTGGAAAATCCCAATAGTACTTCGGTACATACACCTCGATCTGGGGGTCTACTAACCCAGTATTCCAGCATAGTAAGTGGTCTGCTAAGACAAGACTACAAAATATATTTAAAATATCCGATATCCGTTCGCTGTGTCAGCAAGTTAAAAATAATTTAACACAAAACCTTACCCCAGGGTCCAGCTGCGGTGCCGGTGCAATTTCTACCACTTTCTGATGACGTCGCTGGACTGAACAGTCGCGCTCAAACAGGTGAACTACGTTGCCTGTTTTATCACCTAGAGAAAAAGAAGTGTTCATGTAATTAAAGTAATAAACAAGCACGCAGATCATCGTGGTAAGCGAATACTGCAGCCTATAGATATCTACACAAAACCCAAAGATCGCAATATAGATACGCACGACCCGCGTAGTCGTTTTTTCCCACAGAACAGATCTATTCCGTGTTATTTCCCATGCCTAGGATCGGACCCGTAGGGGTCTCGCTTAGCTAGTTGTGTAAAGGAGATGTTGCGAGCTCGGCTGGTGCTGGCTGGCTGGCTGGAGCTGGTTCGTACACGTCCTCATAAAATGGGTAAATTAAACAAGAATCCGAAAAAAATACAATTAATTTATTCAAGAATATATTTTAGAGTTACAACCACATTTAATTCAAACGATTTTATCATTTTCAACTATGTTAAACATGGCGGCGATAGAGCCGACACTTGGGATCAATCGATTTCGATAGTATTTAGATAATATTACTTTTTTCTCCAAGTACTATAAAATCAAAATACAATTTAAAAAATGAAAATGTCAAAATGACATCCCCCGCCATATTCCCCATGTTGGTTTTGAGTTGCAATTCTAACTGCAAATAATATTTTGTAACTGCAAACAAAGCTAAATAAGTGAAAATATGCAGTAAAAAACGTTTTTATATTGATTTTACCTGTTTAATGATATTATGTACAATACATGGCCGGAGGTCCATACATTTTTGCAACATCTCCTTTATTTAAGCTGAGAGCCCTTTGCGTACGCACATTGACGACTATGACGACGCAGTTAGTCCTGCGGTGTGAGACGACCGTTTGATTCGAAGGTTCGAG
Source organism: Macrosoma leucophasiata (assembly GCA_036365455.1). Lineage (NCBI taxonomy): Eukaryota > Metazoa > Arthropoda > Insecta > Lepidoptera > Hedylidae > Macrosoma > Macrosoma leucophasiata. The sequence goes on from JAWQUS010000020.1 coordinate 5,046,224, forward strand.
CCGCAACGGGACCAATATTTGTATGGCCTACAGATATTTGTTTCGAATCTGGGTGTTTGTGTATGTGTTGTGTGTGTAAAGCGGTACCCACGATACAGGTTTGTACCTAGTGTGAGGGATGTGTAAAAAAAATTGTCCGGTGTAGACTATTTCCGACTTGAGACAAGCAGCCTACGTAAGTCCATAAAAAAAATAAGCGGAGACAGAAGTATACGTGCACGCTCCCACGACTTGACGTTTGTTCAATGTTAAACTAACCAAGCAACTGCACTTCAACATGCCGTGGTCGTTCAACAAGTTTCTCTATGAACATGGAGCCATTGCCGAAAGCTCCGAGGGCTTCAGACGAGGCGCGTTCGAATGCTGAAGCTACCTCGCTTATGTTTCTTACGATTCGCATACCGCGGCCCCCACCGCCGTAGGCAGCCTGGAATGAAAAGAAATATTATAACTTACAATGAAAATGGAAAATCATGGCTTTTCTGAACCGGATTAAATGAATGAATTTTATACGTTGAACGATATCGTTTTGACACTTTTTGTTAAACTCAGAATAGGTACGTACTGGCGCGGCGATGTGGTGAACAACGGCAGAGAATATGACAACGGTGAACAATTTGTAATTTGCCCGTGAAGTGAAGGATAACACCTATATATATTACTAGCTGTTGCCCGCAGATTCGCCTGCGTGGATGTCGTTTAAAAAAGTAGCCTATGTTCTTTCTCAAACTCTATCTCTGTACCAAATTTCATTAAAATCAATTCAGTCGTTTGGACGTGAAAAGGTAACAGACAGACAGACAGAGTTACTTTCGTATTTATAATATTAAGCAGGGATTATTACAAATGTGCGTAGGTACACCTAGAAAACTGGAAACACATAAGTACACCTCTAAACTGAATCCTGCATGCAACCGAAGCGGTATGTGGTTGTGTGAAAGCACAGTTAGTTAATGTAACAATTAAAACATTATCTAGCTCTCCCTAGGCTCAGAAACCCTTGCGCTCGCCGATTGCTCGGTGAAGAAGACTAGTGCCGTCAGGAAAAGAGCCACGTATGTCCAATTAAAAAAATAGTTTTGTGTCATAATAAAACGTATAGTTGATTCTCTCACCTTGAGAATTACAGGAAAGTCATGTCCTTTGCAAAATTCTATTGCTTCCTCTTTACTTGTTACAGGACCATCAGTACCAGGCACAACAGGCACTCCTGGCAGAAAATAATTATGATATAAACAAAAAAATATAAGTTCACCCTTGTATTTCACATAAAAACTAAGTATAGGTAGTACGTGGGATACATGCGTTGCAGTGCCTGCTAATACAATAATACGCAACTTCACGCCTGTAATCCCCAAGGGGTAGGCAGAGGTAAATGCATATTCAAGCATACATGCAAACACCCACGATTCGCCGGTTACGTTTTTGACCCATGTAACAGGTGGCGAGCCTGTTGCCATCTCCGGGCACATTACCAAACTCCAAGGTACTGGAAAACTTCCAGAATATGGAAATACCCAATAGAACCAGAGATAAACGATTTAAACCGTTATCTTGAACCGAACCTTGCCAGTGAATGGCAAAGAATGTCCCATATTTTTTTGTTTAGTGTATCTTGCCGTTTGTAAAAGATAGTATGGAACATTCTGTTGATACCTATTTTTATTATTATGTATTTTTGGACTATTATTTATTTTATTTTGTTTACTTTGACATATTAATCAACGTATCAGTTGTTATTCGTTTTAATTTTATATTTGTAATTTGACCTATCACAAACAAATTCTATTATTTCCAAGTGATTAAATGAATTTTTGAGTTTGAGTTTTATCTCTGATAGCCCGGGACCCGGGAATCGAACCCAGGACCTCCAGCGTAGTAGTAGTGGCCTGCTACCACTAGGCTACTGAGGTAGTTCTGTACTTACTTGCTTCAAGAGCAGCTCGTCTAGCTGCTACCTTATCTCCCATCTGCTGCACGACTTTTGGCGAAGGACCAATGAACCGAAGCCCAGAATCCATAACTGCTTGTGCAAAATCCGCTCTGTAATTAATGAATTTAGTAACAGTAGCTCATAGTAATTCAGACTCTACTGTTTAAGAAGCAATCTTTATCTCTTGAGAGCACGGAGTATTTAAATTCTGGTGGAGACATAGATCCTACACGTAGAGTTCGAAATTGGGATCTGTATCAGAAATGCCGAAGAAGGTGTTAGTTTAGTATCTTTTTTCTGTATCGCACCGCAACTGCAACTCTTACATGGAAAAAACTAGTAGGTTTTAGGTAAATAATTTACTTGCAAGGCAGTAAATAAAGTTACTGGGCGCGGAACAAGAGATCAAATTCGGGGACAATTTCGGCTTTCCCGGCCATCTGTTAATTAACTCTACGAAGCACAGTATGTGTGACACACATACAGAGAGCCTGAACACTCTTTCTACACTCTCGTGTCCTTTGTGTGCTATCGACGAGCGCCAATCGCTCGCAGCTTAAGAATTTAAGGGAGAGACGCAACTTATAATAGTAGCGACATTGTGGAAATTATCCTTGCCACCGTTGCCACGGAAGCGGGAAAGCAACCAAAACATCGGGTTATTGAGGCAGTGTTTGTGTTATTGCAGATACGAGAAAAACCGGAGTGAGTGGAACACTCACAAGAGTGGCAACATCTACAGATGCTTATAACGTGGTTCATAAGCCATCAATATGAGCCGCGTTACCGTCTTGCCAATTTAACATAAAATAAGTTAATTCCGCGATTGGTGTATCTGTCTAACAAAACGTGTTTCAATTATTTAATTACCTTTCAGACAACAGACCGTAACCAGGATGGATGGCGTCGACGTCATTCTCTTTGGCTAACCGTAAGATTTCTGCAATATTCAGATAGGCTTCCACGGGTGGTAGATCTTTTCCAATCAAATATGATTCGTCAGCTTTTTGTCTGAAAGGAGTGGAGTTTATTGTGAGAATATATCGTCCACTACATAATTATGTATACAGCGTGTAATACTGAAGAAACACAAAGTCCCTGACTAGAGCGAAAGATGGCGTATGACCGAGTTACATCGCACATACGAAGTTTTCGCAAGAGTTGCCATTTATTCTCTACTCTACGAATATCCAAAGAGCCTTCATAACTCAAATACCACCATGGGTGTCAAGTAAACCTCTTTTTAAAAAACTTCGATTTTGACTTTGCCCTGCATGTACATTCTGGAAGCAGCAAAATTTGTAAAATTACATCCCGATGTATTTAAAAACGCTAAAGATGTATTTCCAAGAGCCACTAGAAATAGAAATAGAATAGTGTTGTCAAAAGTACCACGAACGACAATGTACATGAATAGTTGTCATGTAATGTGCGGTGTCATTCCTAATCACATCAAAATTCTTCCTTATAATACACTAGCGGCCCGCCCCGGCTTCGCCCGCGCTGCTCTGCTCCTATTAGTCATAGCGTAATGTAAGCTATCCTATCTCTCAAGTTCGATCGAACTGCACATGGTGTGCGAATTTTATTATAATCGGTTAAGTGGTTTAGGAGTCCATTGAGGACAAACATTGTGACACGAGATTTATATATATTAAGATTTGTAAGGCAAATCAAAATATGGCTACTTGAAAAATGCTTTTATTCAATTACCGAGTGTGTTAACTTACAAAAAAGCTAACTTAAGAATAACGTGAATTGTATACTTCTATTTATATTAATTTGGAATTGGACTCTATTACCGTATTTGACATAATATTCATTTAAATTCGAATGTATGTTACCTATGAAAAATTAGAATGTATATTCATCAATTTAGAATTAATTTTATATATTTAATTTCACTCAATATTACGCTATAACATTGTCGGACTAATGTAGTTAATATAATATCACTGTTTATCACAAAATTTGCACGTCGTTTTTTCGACAAAATGTATAAAGCCACAAATTATCTCTGTCAACTTCTGTAATTTATCTACATTTTATGCAAATAAATACATGATTGATTGATTGATTGATACAACTTCCTAACGATAAATGTTGAGGGCTGCGGCTCGCCAGGCGATATCACCTCGCCTGATCAGAGGATCCTCCCTTTTCGTTGGACAAACATTGCCACCCGTTTCTCCAAAAGAAGATTCCCTCCATACATAGAGCAATTCGGGCCACCGGCCGCGGCGGACCGAAGGGGAGTAGCCACAGCGTTTATTACCGATACAAAACAGTGTCATTTTTTGCGGGGGGAAATGCAAGTGACACACACACTACAAAAATCGTCTATTACTACGAAACTCACACCTTGACTTTAGCAAAATACATAAACAATGTCACGCACACATTTAAACATCTAGGCGACAGGTATAGGCCCACTTGGGCTTGTACTTTGACAGAGAGGAAGAAAGCCTGCATATGGCTGCTCACCACGGCCGGTGGCCCGTGTTGTTCTATACCACCATACGATAAAATAGCCTTCTTCGCAGTGACTTTTTATGGAAAATATGGCAAACAGTTGGCAACATTGAAACTTACCTTCGTTTTCATCTGCGTCGTCGTCGCAAGCTATGTGACTGGCGCAAAGGAGATGTTGCAAAAATGTATGGACCTCCGGCCATGTATTGTACATAATATCATTAAACAGGAAAAATCAATATAAAAACGTTTTTTACTGCATATTTTCACATATTTAGCTTTGTTTGCAGTTACAAAACATAATTTGCAGTTGCATAAATTGCAACTCAAAACTAACATGGCGGGCGATGTCATTTTGACATTTTCATTTTTATATTGTATTTTGAATATAGAACTAGGAGAAAAAAGTAATATTTTCTAAATACTATCAAAATCGATCGATCCCAAGTGTCGGCTCTATCGCCGCCATGTTTAACATAGTTGAAAATGATAAAATCGTTTGAATTAAATGTGGTTGTAACTCTAAAATATATTCTTGAATAAATTAATTGTATTTTTTTTGGATTCTACTTTAATTTACCAATTTTTTGAGGACGTGTACGAACCAGGGCCGAGCTCGCAACATCTCCTTTACAAGAGCAACTTCACTCAGTAACATTAAAATTTCGCGGATACTGTACGGTAATAGAATTACAAATAACATACCTGTGGAGCTGTAAGCGGTCCTGCTCACTATATATAGCAACAGATCGAATACCCAATTCTTTGCATGTTCTAAAAACTCGAATTGCTATTTCGCCTCGATTTGCCACTAGTATACTTTTTATTGGCTTGTATTCTGTTTTTGTAACCTGTAGACAAAATTTAATAGCTGTTCTTAAAGTTTTAGTTTTATCTCTACTGTAAAGGTAGCCCGGCGCTTCGCATACATTCGCAAAAGGTATTAAACGTAGGTATAGTTTGATTTTTTTTTCGTAAATTGCTTATCATAATTAACATTTTGGTAAAGTTTTTACAAATGGACAAAAAATTGCAGATCTTTACTCACTTCCCTTTTAGCGAATCTATTAATACCTATCTACAGTTTAATATATAAATTATACTTATTACACGAAAATTCATCTAAATAGTTTCAATGGATTAGCCGTAATAACATACGAAAAATCAGGCATCTGAATAATGTTACATAGTGTTCACTACACACTTTGTTGACATGATGTAACATTTAACACTCGACTAGCCGTACATAATGCTGTACTTACTCCAACGCTTTTATATGGAAGCGAGAGCTGGGTATGCAGGAAAGAGCATGAAAGTAAGTTGAACGCGGTCAAGATGAGATCTTTGCGCAAGATCTGCGGTGTATCACTCACCGATCGCGTTCGTAATGAAGATGTAAGAAAGAGATTTTGTGTGAATGATAGTATCGGTGTAAAAATGAAAAAAGGCATGCTCCGATGGTTCGGGCATATAGAAAGAATGTCGAATGAGCGAATGACTAAACAGATATACAATGCGAATGTGGATGGTTGCAGAGGCCCAGGAAGACCAAGGCTGACCTACCATGACCAAATAGGTCGAGTTCTGTCTAATGGTAAATGGTGGGGTCAAAAGTCTTAGGAATCGGCGTGCATGTATGAAGAGAATGATGAAGGTAGACGAGGTTTGTCAGAACCGGGATGTCTGGCGCTCTACACTCTCTGCCTACCCCGTTAGGGACCTGGCGTGAAGATACATACATGTAACATTTCCTCAAAGTAAGAGTAAAGTTACAAGAAAAACGATCATGACAGCTCGTGACTATTAAAAAAAAACCTTATCTAAATAATCGATATTATCGTGTTGGAGATACTTACATTGTCATCAATTCATAGTCACCATAATAATATGTTGTTGCAAAGACACCCTGTTACATTTATTTATCTTAGGTTAGGTTAGGTTGAAGATAAAGTTTTTGTAAAATATTACTTCTTCTTTTTTACTTTAGCAAAATTTTAAATAGATATATATTTTAATATAGAGATAAATTTCGAAAACTAGTTTACAACTAGTTTTCGAAATTTATCTCGCGTATATTAAACTAAAATGATATGGTATTTAAAATCGAACCCGACGCTTCCGTCGCTTTTCAGCTTCCGTGGTCTCGGGCAGACAACATTAACAAATAAAAGTTAGAGAAGGATGTAAAATTTTACATTAACAATTAACTTTAACAAACATTTTGGTGCAACCGAACCTAAGTTGCACATTTATCATCCTGGACGAAAGCCTCCCCATAAGGGAGATATGCCATTATCGCCACGCTTGACATAATGCAATACGTTCTTTAAGCCGTGGTTTGATGTAATTTTTTTTCGAAATTACTAATTCAGCAAGATATATTGCACATCGACGTTAGGAAGGAGACTTCGTCTTATTTCGGGCCTGTAGAGCGTTACATAAATATTTTCATACTTACAGAACTTGCATAGGTTCTCGTTCTGCCAATGGATAGAAATTGAAGAGTTGTTTTTTTAAATGTTTGTTGAATCTTGAGAATATGCATCTTGAACTAAGTATATTCAAAATAATTATGCCAAATGTTAGACGTTTCTAACGTAAGCGTAAACGTTATAACATCATTTCATGTTCATTTTGAAAATAATTCCGTCCGTAAATATTTCAAACGTATCTGAAACAAAATATAAGTAGTTATAATATAGCTACTTACTTAAGTCAACAACCGTTTAATGAGGTATAATATCTACACATATCGAAGTAAAGTTAATCTTTTAAATTTCCATAGACTTCGATAGCATAATTTTTATTGCTTGAATGTACCTAATTATTACAGTACAGACACGTGGATTGTACAATAACAATTGGTTATACAATTTATAAAATACACATCGGCACAGTCGTCCATAACGATATTAGAGGGAGGTCATTACAAAACAAAGATTTTAGGGAGAAGTCATGACTTGCAAGGGGGCGATGGGTCTGCACGTGTCCCTTGGGTGATACTCAAAGAGTTGACAACACCAAGCATTGACAAGACAAGATAGTGCTAAATAACCTGATACGTAGGCCTAGTATAACTAGGGAAACTCGAAATGGTTGAGAAAAAGATGGCTGCACATAACTTCGTAAATGAGGTACTTGCTTGAGGGCGCAGGCACCACAGCATTACTTAATCTACTTGTCGGTAAATGCTAGTGTTCAATGAACTTAACCCATTACCTGTCCCATGTACCACATGTGTCCATTTGCATTGTTTCCCTGACGCAGCAGATGGAACCTCAAAAGTCCAAGAACAATAAGAAATCAATTGTCATATTTTTCGTACTGCCTGACCGCTCGACGGACCTGCCTATTATGTCTGCTTACGGGACAGTTAACGCGTTATTTAACACTATCGCGTTTCGGTAAGATCGTAACGTACGGTCCCAGAATTTTCTGGAGAAAGGTTGTTTTATAACAAAAGATTGACAGATAAACAGACGGGCCACCTGACGGCAAGTAGTCGACTACTTGCGGTCATTTGCAACACCAGGGGAGATGCCAACGCACAAGGTTCAAGCTCAGGAGGCGTTGCCATTGTTATTATTAATATAATTTCCATAATTAAGTTTGTATAAAAATTACGTAAAAAGGTCCAAAGTCAAACACGTGCCTTAGGCATATTATCTTGAGAACCTTAAGAAAATTTCCCGATATCTCAAATATATTTACCTCACAGGAATATACCTACTGTTCTAGAAATGTACCTACTGTCCTACCTAAGACTAAAGGATAGTCTGTGTGTCCTACCATCTCCCACAATACCTAATAGCCGTCTACATTAAACTTCAAATTCAAACTTCTGATGTAGATATGGCAAAAATATTTTGAGCATCAGAAATGATCACACCTAAATCTTTAGGTTCTCAAAATAACATAATTATTTCAAAGCTGCTTTAACTTGGACCTTTATAAATAAAATTCATCTACATTTCAAAAGGAAAGCTTGGATGTTTGATGATTTTGATTGATAAGCTTGGACGCTTCGTCAAAGATACGTATTAAATTTTTAAATGTTTTTAAAATTCAGAATAACATTTTTACCTTTACCTGACAATGCCACATAAATTACCACTTAACTCAATAGTCGATGATTCACTTTTGAAATTCAGTGTGTCGTCACTAATCTGTAGCAATAACACTATTTTATATGTAACTTCTGTAAGTTATTACCTTCGATTTTGGGTTCCGTAGATATAATTTTACCACATTGACACCGTGTTAGAGAACCTATTTATTAAAATAATCTATAGATGCAATTAAGTAAAACTGCAGTTCGAACGATCTTGGTTCACGAACAATTAGAAATCAATTGTCATATTTTGCTATTTGGAATTGTTAATGGCTCTTTGTGAGGATAAATATTTGTTACAAAAATCCAAATACATTTGCGTTGACACCTTGCTACCTTGCCACTATTGAGTTCTGAGTGTTGTTTTACTGCTATGATAGAATTTACCCCTGCCTCTTAAGATGGAGAGAGGTAAATTCACCACAATGTAGTTAGGTACAAATGATCATGTAGAGGTACCCAACATTATTTCGATTCATTAAATATATCTTATTTTCCAGGGGAAAATGCGTTACGCATACCTACCCACCCTTGAGGAAAAGGGTGAATTCATCGGCGGCTGCTCGTTTCCGATCCTCCCACGGATCCTTTCGGCTCCAACCAACGCTTAGTGGCGTGCGGAACACCTGCACGCCAATCAGCCCGCGACCTCTCCATTCGGGCGACAGACATCCCCTAGTCCGCCGCCCGAATGTACTTGCCCCGACCACTCATTACTCTATGCGTCCCATATCGCACCGGGCGTTCATATTAAATATATTTTTTTTTACCAGGAGAAAATGCGTTACGCATAGGTACCCACACTTGGGGAAATGGGTGGGTTATGTGAGACTCCGGGAAAGGCATCCGTCTACCCACTAAAACCCCTGGGTGTTCCGACTCGTCCGCCATCAGTGGCGGGGTTACGGGAACGCTATTGCACACATCCGCGACCCCACCGGAAGCTGCCCGTTGCCGAGTGAGCCTACCTCGGAGCCTTTCGGCCCCAACCAACCAAGTGGCGTGCGGAACACCTGCACACCAGCCAACCAGGGACCTCTCGATTCAGGCGACGGACATCCCCTAGTCCGACGCCCGAAGGTCCCTGCCCCGACCACTCTCTTTTTTTTTTTTTGTTATGTAAGTGGCAAACAATCATGCAGTTCACATTGATGTTAAGTGATGACTGCAGCCTATAGACGCCCACACAAAGACCGAGGTCAAAATGCAGGTGCGTTACCACTCCTGAGGCCTAAGGTGTTATGCCTCTGTGTCGGAAATTACAGGGCCGTACATCACCTGACCGGAACACGATAGTGCTGAACACTACCATTTAGCGGCAAGTATATTAGGTAATGCGGTGGTGCCTACGCCCGCGAGCTCCGTCACTGGAGCTCTTCCACCAGTATAAAACTCTCTACTCCATGCGTCCCATATAGCACCGAGGGTTCATTCAATATACTAACTGAACCCTAAAATAACATACATTAATTTGTTATCATCTTTTTATTGCCAGTTTTGCAGTTATCTAGAATGGTTGCATTTAATTTTTTTTTACATTTACGAGTTTGATAAAATAAGCGAAAGTTGCTTATTGTTTGTCTCTCGTTATTTTTCACTTTAAAGTATTGAATATTCAAAAAAATAGTTTTTATACACCTCTAAGGCGATACGAAGTTCGTCGGGACAGCTAGTCTTTTTATAGAAAAAATTAAATAACATTCTCACTTGAGGTGTACTTACGGGAGGTACCTGCCCGAAAAAGAATTTTCCTACTTCAAGATTTTATTTTACCATTTCTCTAACCTAAGGCGGCCAACCGTCCCGGATTCTGCGGGACCGTCCCGTAATGCTGGATGTAATCCCGCTTTGTAAGAATTAATAAAATAGTCCCGCAAAACGTTGGATGCGTCCCGCATGTCCCGCATTCAATGCATTGACGTACCAACCATGCCTTTTTTTTTCAAGCTACTACATAACCACACAGTCACACATATACATAAAACATACACTACTCTTTATTTATCTATTCTGTGCACTAAACTACACTTACACATGCATGCAAACAACAGCGGAGCATCTGCGTCAATCAACACGCATTGTGTGAATTCAATTGAAAATTGTTTGCGTGTGTGTATGTAACCGCCTTGTTTCATTTCGAATCTTTAAAAAAGTGTCACTCTCTAAATATACTATTCTAAATAAATGACTTCAGTATGTAAGTTTTGTATTTTTATGTAATTTTGGTACGTATACTGATAAAACTTCATACTTCGCATTCACCATACCCTATCTATCCACAAAATGTCCCGCATGCTATTTTCAGAAAGTTGGCCGCCTTACTCTAACCTGTCATCTCACATGCCGTACCGTCATAATAGTTTCGTAAAAAGTGGCTGTGACATATGGACTAACAAATGGACATGACGAATCTATAACGGTTTACTTTCTTGTGGTTTCTTGCCATTAGCCATTTGGCTACTGGAAAAAGAAGATACTTTCCTATTGGGTCCGTAACAAAATGTAGCAATACATACCTTCTGCTGCTTCAGGGATTAAAGTCATCATCATCATCATCATTTCAGCCAAAAGACGTCCACTGCTGAACAAAAGCCTCCCCCAAAGAATGCCACAACGAACGGTCCTGGGCCGCCCTCCAGCGCCTCCAGCGATTGCCCGCGACCTTCACCAGGCACCAGGTCGTCGGTCCATCTGTGGGACAAGATGGACCGACGACCTGGTGCCTGCCCACGCTTCGCCATCCGGTACGCGTTCGCCACTCGAGAACTGCTCTGCCCCAACGGCCGTCAGTTCGTCGAGCTATGTGCCCTGCCCACTGCCACTTGAGTCTCGCTATTCGGTGAGCTATGTCGGTAACTTTGGTTCTCATGCGGATCATTCGATCTCGCAGAGAAACTCCAAGCATAGCTCTCTCCATTGCTCTCTGAGTGACCTTGAGCCTTCTTAAGAGGCCCATAGTGAGCGACCACGTTTCTGTCCCATAAGTCATCACTGGCAACACACACTGGTCAAAGACCTTTTTCTTGAGACACTGCGGTATGTCGGACGAGAAGATGTAGCTTCCTGAACGCTGCCCAACCGAGTTGGATTCGGCGATTGACCTCTTTCTCGAAGTTGGACCGATCTAACTGTACCGTTTGTCCCAGGTATCATCTGCTGGGTTAAAGTGTGATAATGTAATGAATAGCACCTAATGATGTCGATAGGTGGTAGGTGTAGGTAGGTAAATAGTTTTTAATAAAAAATATTCAGTTTTTGTCCATGAACCACTTGTTTCTTTTTTGTTTTACGCACCTATCCTATCCATCCTCATGTGACGACCATGAGAGTAGCACGACCATTCTTCCAGAGTGTGACGACGAAAAAGACTGATCCATCTACATTATTGGAAAAAATCATGTAACCGACATTTACACACCGATTCGCAATGTTACGATATTTTAAATGTGAGATAAGTTGTGGTACGCGTTAAAAAGATTTTAATTTTTCCGCGTATTAAAGTGATCTCAGCGTAAAATGAAATCCGTCGATGAATAATTTTTCAGATTTTCAATGTCTTTCTTTCTTTCTTTCTTTTCATTAATGGCAACTACCAACTTTTAAGGGTAATTCTGCCAAAGTCCGGTGATAGAAGAGGCACAAGTGAAAGGAAAATGCCCGGTAGAGATGAAGGCTTTGTATCCAATGCAATTATTTCGCGTTTTGGTATCTACAACAAAAGACAAAGACAAACACATAGGGTTAAGTTAGTATTAACAAAACAAATATAGTTAGTAGAAACATATCAACACAGATTACAATTTAATATCATTTACACGGATGTATTTACAAAGAATATATACAAAAGGGGAATTGACACGCATAAGAAGGGAGTTTAAATTGGTAGGAAGAGGGATTTTTGGCGGGAGATGGGAATATAGGGAATTCTGGTTTAGAGAACAGATTTTCAATGTCATAATAAAGTCATGTGTCATGTCAATGTCAATTTGCAAGCCAGGTTACAGTGTTGCAATGTTAGTAGCATTATCCTTGAATGTAGGAAGAAATTAATGAACCGAGATTTATTGAGAAAACGTTGCGATTCTGTCAATGCTAACATACTTGTCACAAATAAGGATGTTGGGACAAATAAAGGTGTATCCGGTGGGTATTTACATATTATGAATGTATGCTTCGACGATCCGCTTACCCGATCAGTCCAGCGGTGTATCACGACCGCTCGATTCGAAGGGTCACGGGTTCGATCCCCGCACCAGGACAAATGTTTGTATGGTCTACAGATATTTTTCAAGACCATGACCAAATAGGTCGAGTTCTGTCTGATGGTGGAGTCAAAAGTCTTAGGAAACGGCGAGCATTTATAAAGAGAATAATGAATGTAGATGAGGCACGGGAGGTGTGTCAGAATATCTAGCGCTCCACACTCTCTGCCTGCCCCGTAAGGGAGCTGGTGTGAAGATACATACAGATAAGTTTTTCGGGCCTGGGTGTTTGAGCCTGTGTTGTGTATACAATGGCATCCACGACTTAAGTTTATTCCTAGTGTAGAGCTTTGAGTGTAATCGTATTTTATATAGTTTAATTTATTTTATGTTTTTTTTAATTCTAAACACAGGGCTTTATCGCACATGCGATTATGTCGCCCTGGTTAGGTAAACAATAACTTTCGTCTTAATTTAACAAGTTTGTATAGTGTTCTATATTTTATGCTTAAATGCATATATCGACCACTGTCTATCGCTTTAAGTAATTAATCATTACAATACTTTTACTAGTAAGTACCTACCATCACATTACCTAATCGATCTGCCGCTAAATGTAAATAATTCAACATCTACTTTTTTTGAATATGTGGTTTAGCTGTAGTAGTCGTTCACCGTTTGTGAGCTGCATGTCTGTTAATTTCATCTAATTAATTAAAGAACGCCTTTCGTCAACTGTGCAATTACGAATATTGAAGTTCTTTGGTCACATCTCCAGAAATGAGTGTTCGATGGAGAGACTCGTGGTCCAAGGTCAAATAGAAGGCAAAAGAGGACGCGGCCGATCACCAACCCGATGGACCGACCAAATTAAAAACGCTACTAAGTGTACTATAGTCCAGTGCGTACGCAACGCCTCTATCCGTCAAAAATGGAAGCAGATCACCAAGACAGCCGTACTAGACAAGAACAACACAACAAGTTAACTCATCTGCACAACCACGACCACTCTGACAAGAGTGCCCAATTAAGAAGAAGAAGCATGTCTGTTTGCCACCATCAATCATTACTTTTTAAAAATGCAAATAACATCACTATTATAATTTCGACTGATAATACAATTAAATGTTACTGTAGAATAAAATTGCCTTCTAAAAAAATATAAAAATTCAGATTATCTTGTATGTTGTTTCGTGTGGTTCAGTATTTCACAAAAGCTAAAAATTTTTGAAGAACACAAATAACATCTTTAAATTATTTAAATTGGAAATTAAAGACAAAACGGAAAGAAAAGTTTGACTTCGGGCAGGAATCAAACCTGCGACCTCAAGATAACCAGTCCAGCTGACTTACCACTAAACTACCGAAGACCCACACCGATTCGTCAAATTTTGCTTTCTCTTTTTTGATTTTTAACCGATTGAGGGTCGGTGAACGACATCCATTGATAACTAATTAATAGCTATTCAACTGATATGATAGACTTAGCAGATTATACAATATCGTTAAGATGTCGCTGTTCCCTTAATAATTGTACTATTTATTTTTACTACAAAAACCACAAGGGGAAAATAAGGATATTCTTCATATGAGTTGGTAACATTACATCTGCTTTCACGGCAATCAGCTGTCAGCAAGCCAGGCTGTCACTAGTCACTGTCACTTTAGTACATTTATTACAATTGTAGTGGGTTGTGTAGTGGCCAAATTGGTCAAAAAAGTTACGCATTACTAAAAAGACCTTGGTGTTTGTACTTATTTAATGAATTTCCGAGTATACTTTCGGTGAGTACATTTTCCGTTTTACTACTTTTCGTACTTACTAAAATAAACGAAAGCTAAATTTGTACTTCTGCCATACTATGCCGACATCTACTTTGTTTTTAAATTATATAATTAAAACTATATTAGTTTATCATTTCTCATGTACACCTAGGCCTGGCATAGAGGAACACGGGCCACCGGCCGCGCCGCCACGGCCTTTGGGCCGAGTGGTTCTATGAAGTCTGGCAATTTTCTTCCACATTTTAATTATAAATTCTGTAATGGTAAATTCATCGAACTAAGTAATAATTAGTGAAATAAATATGATGAAAGTTTATAAAAAATTTGCTCTTTAAATATACAATTTAAATAGACAAACAGTTGTTTACATGTCGTTAGCAGTGTTTAGTTTGTATATTAAACACTGACAATACAAATCAATACTTTTTTTTTAGATATACCTACTAGATTTCATAATAAAACTTAATTTTAATTTCCTTAATTTCTTTTCCAATAACATTTTCAAAAATGTTGAAACTTGGCTGATATTCGCCATAATTAGTGTAAGTTACAGATAAAAAAATCGTGGCAACAAATATTGAAAGAAAAATAGATTCAAGATGAAACAAAATTTTATCTTTATCTCCGGGGTGCCAAAGTGTCTGCAATTTAACTTCAGATTTGTGTAAATCTCTATAGGCCACAGTTATCACTTAACATGCATCATTAAACTGCATTCTTGTTTGTCATGGTAAATTTTTTTGTCACCTTCACCACACTGCGGACACTCTGCCAAAATTCCATACAAACGCTTAATTTGGTCTCTATTACACAGACATCAATCAGTGACGTGTATTTACACGTGCACCTGTGTGCGTAGCACGTACAAAATACCAACCGTCGCCCATAACAGAGAAGAAGGTTGGGTAATGCGGGGAAATCGGGCAGGATGTCGAAGTGTCCATTCTATAACGTAGTATTATTACATATTCTCTGCCTTCACCTGAGTATGACTGCGTCAACCAGTTACTTGTATATCTCTTAAAGCACTGCACTGTTACCTTGTTCACTAATCTATAAGTACGAAACTTCCAACTGATCACAATGTTTTGAACAACTGCACCTGAGTATGTTGAAGCATTTATTAAATAGGTAACTTAATGAATGATTGGTCAAATTAATGATTTTGATAATTCTTGTTAATTTCGACCACTAATTACATTCAATAAAAGATAATGTTGCAAATAAAGAGAAAACAACAATCAATGTAAATAAAAATGAATTACCGAAATTTTTGTTAGCATATTATCCTTCCGAATGACTGCATCAAAATTGATAAATCTTTTTTGTGTCCGTTATTGTCAGTAGATGGCCATTGGATATTTTTAAAGAGATTTATAATAGTTGCATTTATTAAAATGTGTCCGGAGATGGCAACAGGCTCTCCACCTGTTACATGGGCCAATTTGCCTACCCCTTCGGGGATTACAGGCGTGACGTTACGTTTTACTGTACATATTATAGTATAAACTAGATTAAACTATTAGCAGTCTTATGGTATGATAATTTTTATATCGGTCTGAAGGCGGTATTAGGTATGTATCCCGATACCTACTTTACTGTACATTGCTATTTTGGCGTAAAAACATAATTACGATTATCTAAAGAAAACAACGATGTACTGCAAAGTGACTTTCAAATTAACGACCACCGCAATAGAGAATACCCCAGGTGGTAGTATCTAAATCTATACATAATACCTATTATAAAGCTCAAGAGTGTGTTTGTAAATGAACACGCTTATTTCAGGGACTTCTTCTTCTGGAGCGCCTTCTGCGCTCGCCGATTGTGCGGTGAAGTAGAGTAGTGCCGTCTCCAGATAGGCCGCCTAAATAAGTCCGATATAAAAAAAAATACCGTAAACTCTTGTCAGATTGGACGTGGTCGTTGTCTTTCTTCACTGGTCCCTTACTGTTGCCTTTCTCGAACACTCGACGTGACCTCCCCATTGCTGCTTTGACTTGGTCCCTCCATCGCATTGGTGATCTGCCACGTGGCCTGGTTCCCTCAACATTTCAGGGACTACTGATTCGAATTTTTAAATATTTTTGTTAGGTAGTCCCTTTATTGAGGAGGGTTACTTAGAAGCTAACATCACGCTTTGGCCAATAGGAGTGGAAAGAGAAGGAGTAGCGTCAATGACAAATGTTGGAAAAAATGTTTGGCCAACTTCCGTTTCGTGCCAGATCGGTGCGAGTAGTCGTACTATTTTTTTTTCGTCGCATGTCAGAAGGGTTACTATATTTTATTTTTCGCGATAACACAATGACATGCGAGTGAATTTAGAAATTAAAGAAACATTTCACTTTGGGCAGGGATCGATCCTGCGACGTCTGGATAACTAGTCCAGCCGCTTTAATACTAAGCTACCACAGCCGGGCTAGTTAGTTATCCAGGTTAATCCAAATTATTCTATAATTTCTAAACCGAAAGTTGCTTTGTCCTTTGATTGAATTTTGATATAAGATCCCTTTAGGGCAAACTACACAAAAGAAAGTTTCTTCGACCTTTGACTGAATTTTGATATAAGGTTTGTTTAGGACAAAAACGCCACTACTGTCTAATTTATTTAGGTTTTATCGAAAAATTTCCATGTAAATTGAGAAAAATTTAACTTTCTTATGATATAATAAGTAATAAGATTGTGACTGTAATTTAACATTACAATAAAGTTATCACATGACCATACCTCCATAGTAAGTGGATCAAGGCATTCGACTCTCATACTGATTATTACTGTGTACATTTTTTTGTATATTGTAACGGTACAAGTATGTGTCCTTTTTACAAATAAGAACATAGTTTGATGAGTTTTGGCTTTAAAACCATCTCGGGGTCAACCAAACATTATCAAACAATAATAATCGACCAGCGCCTATTAATTGTTGAAACCAAGAAAAATAGAACAGGATCAAACCCGTTGGGAAAATAATAACATTAAAAAGTAAATAACGAGTGATCTAAGTTCAGGATTTACTTATTGACTTGATTATTTAAAAGCAAATGCGGCAAAAAAGATCAAAAAGAGATATAGACCTAAAATTGAACCTTGTGCAACACCCATCTTAATTCTTGCGAATTATGAAAATTCTTCTTTTTATACTTCCTGGTCTATATACTCTAAGTAATGCCGAACCAAACCACAAACTTCTTATCTCCAAGTCCGCAATAAACAAGTTAATGTTGGTATTAAGATGACGTGATCTAAACAATCAAATGCTTTTGTGAGATTACAAAATATGAATAGATTTGCAATGGCATCTGGACCATTAATCTAAAACCATATTGTTGATGATTCAATACGTTAGAAAAATACAATTTCGAAGGAAGTAGTTATGTAGTTCTAACCTTGAACATACAATATATAAATATGCACTCGCTAATGATCAAGTCGCATAAAATTCATATTCTGTGCCAAAACTAAAAATTCTACGAGAGCCTATTATTATTTTGTTTATACTTGGCGCATCTAACTCTAATTTTGAATGGGTAGGTACATTATAATAATTTAATATGCGCAGCGTACACGCATGTATCGGTCGTTCAACTCAAGCACTGTTGTGTGTGTGTATTTAAATGCTTGGATTTACCTAAATATGCATTAATTTACGATCTATAAATAAAAATAGCAAAGTCGTTGACCGTTGATGTTCGATGCGGGGATTGAATTCGCGACCTGTTTTTTTTTTCCTGTTTTTCTTATCTACAAATACCTATGTGTGCAAATATTAATTCCGGGTATGGGTGTTCATGTTTATATGTACAATGTTTAATAAGTGTGTGATTGTGTCTATAATAACATTCGTAGTACAGGTAATGACAACTATTACGAAAGCAATAATTTTAAAACGATACACAAAGACCGTCATCGAAATAGCTTACCCATAAGTCTTTATTTGTTTAATTATGTTACATTATCATATTTTAGCTACTATAACAGTGAACTATCCAATTGCTTGTAAGCAGTATGCAAATGTTCATAAATATTAATAGCCTACAAAATACAATTAACAAAACTTGGAATGTTGGCACATAAATACAGAGCTCGTGTAGCACTTATTGAAAAAAATAAAATAACGACGATAGCTCAAGTTAGCTTTTGTTTCTTTTTAATAAGATAATGCATTCCAAAAGAACGCTTTTTATGCAAAATATGGCATATATAAATAACTAGCGGCCCGCCCTGGCTTCGCCCGCGCTGCTCCGCTCCTTTTAGTCATAGCGTGATAATATATAAATATATATATATATATATATATATATATATATATATATATATAATATAGCCTATAGCCTTCCTCGATAAATGGGCTATCTAACACTGAAAGAACTTTTCAAATCGGACCAGTAGTTCCTGAGATTAGCGCGTTCAAACACACAATCAAACAAACTCTTCAGCTTTATAATATTAGTATAGATAAATGATCATGTATGGCAAAACACTAAAGACACTAAACAACAAGAAGAAGATAGATAGAAACATAGAATATAAATAATTAATTATTTTAAAGTCAACTCTCAAATGTTCATTTGATGCATGTGTGTTTATCACTTGCAGTACATCTAATAATACCTATATTCCTGAATATCTATCGAAGACCATGGAAGGTGGAGAATTAATATCAACATTAGCAACCGAAAGCTTTGCAATCAATAAAGCCGCCTTGGAATTGTCTGACATCAAACACAAAAACTATTCAATTTATGTACAGTAGAATTTTCAGATATCAAAGACAAAAAATAAATCCGATAAATTAGAAATGCTATTGCTTTGCAGTCGTTTAAAAATTTAAACCTTTCTGATATATATTCCCGTTTTCGTAATCCGGCATTTCATGATTAAAATATCATAATATTATGAATGATTGTTTGTCTGTTTCATTGAATAATTATGTATGTTTAACTAATATTACGATAGCTTTAATAATAATCTGCAATTACCTTGTACTCTATACTTACCTACAAACAAACAGTAGGTACTACACGATTAATACTTTATTTATACACCGGTATCTTGGACAGTCTTTGAATTAAAATACGTAAGCGTAAATACTAATAATGAGTAACAACCAAAATGGATCGGAAAAAACATACATTACTAAGTACATCTTGTTAACTACAAATTATCACAATTAATTACAATTGATTGTGGATCGTGCAGATAACAACCAACCGGAAGTCCAAAATCTAGCGGGGTATGAAGTTGTCAAGAGCTTCACATGTTTGGGTTCCACTATCACCAACTCTGGAGGTTGCGAGGATGAGATTCGTAGACGTTGCGCCGTGACAAGATCCTCAGTGGAAAAACTCACATGGATTTTGGAAAGACCGCAGAATAACAAAAAACACAAAGGTTCGGTTAATGCGATGTTTGGTCTTTCCCATCTTTCTCTATGGCGCTGAGACGTGGACGCTCAGGATACAGGATCGTCTCAAAATTGACGCACTGGAAATGTGGTGCTGGAGACACCTGCTCAGAATACCGTGGACCGCGCACCGTACCAATGTCTCTATTTTGAACGAGCTTAAGATCAAGCAAAAATTATCGTCGATTGTGCAGATACGAATCTTAAAGTTCTTCGGACACATCACCCGTAATGAGGATTCCATGGAACGACTGGTAGTACAAGGAAAAGTTAAGGGCAAACGATCTCGTGGACGCTCACCGACCAGTCCAGATGGATAGACCTCATCAAACCTGTGACGCACTCCAGCATCAATGACTGCTCTCACTCTGCCAGACATCGAGCTACATGGCGACGCATCGCGATCACGACGGAGACAGAAAAAGTGACCGATACATGACCACGACTGCCAAGAGTGCACAACTAAGAAGAACTACGAATTTTATAAAATTGAGTTATAATTTTGAAAAATAAGCTTAACGATAGATTTATGGATGGTGTGGTGGATATAGTCGCCTATTAGTAATAATTTGACGATATAGCATCTATCGGTGTCTTTAAGGGAAGAAAAAATCCTATAAGAGTTAATTGAATAAGCCACACCCAACCCTACTCGCACCATCTGGTGCATTCCCTGCACTACTACAAGCGGTGCTAAAGTATGGTACATTTTTACCGCTTGTAGAACCAAGGAATGAAAATATGTAATGGGTATGTAGGTAAATAATAACTTTTCATGCCTGAAATGATGAATGATGATTGCTTAAGACTTCTGGAGGTTCTGTTCAGCCCTCATTCTGACTTCACTCAATAACCTGCAGCATCGGCTTTTGCTTGTTCAATGGATGGTTAACGGTCTGAAAGGGTGGACCTTATGGTAATTTGATGTTTGTTTATGCAGTTCCCATATTTATATACGTCTACTCATTTTACCAAAAAAAAAATGACTTGAATATGATCTTTGATGGACATAGATATATTCCTTCAACAAAAAGTATCGTCCAAGGCATTATACGGAATATTTTTTTCTTGTCATGTATTCAAGTATCGCTATCGAAAGCGACCTTTAAAACATAAGTGCTTTAATTGTTCACTAATTTACCTGACGAATATACTAATTGATTTTAAATAGCGCCATTACGTTGACACAGTTACAGGCGTACAGACTTCTCAAGACATGGGACGAGGAAACTTATGAAATCGAATTACGAAAATCTAACCTGCTCTTGCCATTGAACCTACTGATAAGCGTCGTTAGAGGTCGCTGTGACCTGTTTTATTTTACAAAAACAAACTTGCAACGCAGTGTCGTGCGGTTCGTTGTGGTGTGCGGGCGTGTTTTGTGTTGTGATATTTTTGGTAAGTTGAAAAATTATTTCGTGTGTCTTGAATAACTTTGGATTATCCAACAATTATTAATTAAAGTGTTTTATTATCCAGTGAGATTTATTTAAATAAAATGTGATAATTTGATTTGACCTTCAATTGTCACCCTTCTGTGAAAAGATGTTATGATCATGTTACGTTTTAGACATGGGTAAGATGTCGTAAAGCCAACAAAAACGAAATACTCAAAACCTGTTTGATTTTTAGTTGCAAGGATTTTTTCTATTTTCTTATTCCTGTTTATACGATCGAACTCATTCATTTGGTTATTTTTGGTATAATAATCGTATTTAGTCTTATGTTAATTGAGCTATGTAAAAAACTATGTATGTATTTTATCCGACTAGTTTGTAAAACATTCATATTAAATATATATTTTGTTTATTAACCTAGCCTAATACCTGCGTAATAGTCTTGAACTGCCTAAGATGATAAAATATCTTACAAATAAAAAGTTTCTTCCTAATTAACTGTAGATCAATTCATGTGCATTAATTAACATAACGCTGTAACTATGTACATATAATGAACAATAAGGAAGAAAATTGATAATAATTTTACCTTGCGTTATTTAATCAATGCACGGTCTTCAGCTTAGAGGCATTTTTGTAACGAAATATGTTTTAAATTTAAAACTAATGTACGACCTCGTCTTGCGTTGATAAGTCCTACCGTACTTAGAACAGTTTATCTGATAAAATTGCCCTTCTGAATTGTTTGTCATCTTTTATTGTGTTTTTTGTAATTACTTACACTTGTATTACTTGCAATTTGACCTAAAAAACTCGAAAGCTACAGAATAATATTGCATTTTTACGTAAGCGTTAGTGGCGATTCAATCTTTAGTTCAAAGATTTAGAGAGAAAAATAGCTGACCCATACCCGACTTCGGGTTGGGCTATGGTTGCTTGACTCCATTTACCCGGCAACAGGGTTGGACTGGCCGAGGTGGCTCAGTGAATCCATTCACACTCCCGGCTTATGACTGAATAGTTAGCCCGGGCTCTAAGACTGATGCTTACGGAAAGCCCCGCAAGCCAATCCGTGGGGGGGGGGGGGCAAGAAGGCTGGGTCCCCGCTGGCGAACATTACCTTGACTATATAGCCAGTCCAACGCTGCCCTGCAGCAGCTTATAGAGTAGGGCCCCGGTAACCTCTGCCTGTAAGAGGTGGCTTACAATCGGTTCCAAGGTGGAGACCGTAGAAAGGAAGCTATCCCGTGATGGATTCTGCTGAGTCCAGGAGAGACCGCAGAAGTAATCCATAACGGGAGGGAAAGATAAATATGAGCAGACAAACTCCTCTTTCTATAGGCTATCTTCTTATCCGGGTAATAAAGTAAAATTTGAGCACGGCCCTGCCCAGCCACGGCCTTTACTTCCGCGATCCATTTTGTCCAACTAGGCTAAATTGTAAGACAAATTAGTTCATCGAAGAATAAACAATTCTCGCATGCGCTCTTTAAAAGTTGCGCTTGCATTTATTTGTTTAAGTAGACATGCCAGCCGCGTGAACTGCACGTTGGTGGAGTTATCCTTATCTTACTAAGAATAATCTAGCGGGGAGTTTAGTATTACAGAATGATCTAGCTGTTCCTGATATTTATCCTGGCAAGAAACGTCATTGATAAAACCTTTTGTGATATCTGGACGTTGTCCGTAAGAATCCTCAGCAAATCTTCTTGGAGTGAACAAAGCTTTAAAGAGAAGTTTCTGGAAATTGTTTCACTGCTATATATCACCTGATTCCCAGAGTTCACTGCTGGGGCCATCTAACACTTAGCAATTGTACCAATGCGCTTAGTTAGCCATCTGCGTGTTGCATTCTATTTCTGCATCCCATTTATGTAATTTAACTGTAATTGTCGTTATGGAGCATCATTGACGTTGTCATAACATTGCTTTTACTATATTTAAATACATTGGTTTGTTTTAGGATTAAAATAAACAAAAATGAAACTACTCATGAATATGAGATATGATCCATTATTAAGTACGATATTAATCACACGACATTCAGCTATAGTAGACAGTAGTTTCAGTAAAAGGAACACTGCCAAACGAATGACTATGATTATGGTGAACAATTTTTTTCTTTGGAGTTGAAAATGTTGATTATTTAAATTATTATTATTATAGTAGGCTTGAAAATGCAAAAGTGACCGTAAAGACCAATTTGAAATAAAATGTTTGAGTACCTAAAAGTAATCCTTTGAGCTGATTGAGGTATCTCTACTCGTATAATTACGAGCAAATGATAATGGTATTACCTGGCACAGGAGAACAAAATAGCATGTAAAAGAAATAAAAATCATCTTCTATACTAACATTATAAAGAGATAAAGTTTGTAACTTTGTTTGTTGGGGCTCTTCGGAAATACTGTACCGTTCATGAAAATTCTTTCACTATCTGTAATCTACACTATTCATGAGTACTACAGACTATATTTTATTATGATAGTAGTAATGTAGGTAACATTGCACCCGTGCGAAGCCGGGCCGCGCTAGTAGTTTATAAAACAACATATTATCTTTGTCAATACAGGCAATATATCTGGTCCATGAACTAAAAATGTACTTAATGTTATATCATTCATGAATGGTTCTTAAACTCGTGATAAACGCGATACACTCGGTGCATGCTTCGACCACGACCCCGATGCATGGTTAATAAGTATTATTTATGGTGGGACTACGTTTTAAACATTGGCATTTCAGCCAAAAGAAGTCCACTGTTGAACAGAAACCCCCCTAAACAGCTATTAAACTACTCGATTTCTCGGGCCTTATCTACAGGTACGTTATAAACAGGGAGTGGATCCCCCCAAAATAGGACGATCTAGTGGTTCCTATTTCCCGAGCTCCCTGCAGCCCTGCCGATTAGGTAATAATAAGAAAGCCTAAGAAGACCTATCGCGGGGTGGCTCGAGCGCAGACTTCATCGTCTACATTTTTCTGTGTGTTGCTGCGTGTCGTGTAGATAATGCCCTATTCTACCATAACTGCAAATGGCTTCACGTCTTGTCTATCTCCCAACGAATGAATTAAAAAATATTCGTATTATTTTATTTTATTCTATCTATCAGGTTTGGTTACTTTTATTATTCTTTGATAATAAGTACCTATAAGATACAGGTTAAACACAAAATTCAACCTGTAGCTATCCAAGATATGTATGTAATAACAATGAAGGGCATAGACGCCTTTTGAGGCTTTATGTTCCTTGAGCCTAAACTCAAAGAGCTGAGGACCGCTTTTAACTATAAGAACATGGACTGAAAGGAAAATGAAAAACCCGCAATGGCTGCTACTATCATTTATATTTTGATGATATTACATTTAGCGTCAATCTTATCTCGTGTATTATCCTTATCCGTCAAGTATTTTTCACAGATACCAATGGATCATAATTTATCAATCATCATCAAAGAATCTTATTGATAAGTGGATTCAATTAATCGGTTAATGCGTGTGCTAACTTATCTGTTTGCTTTGCTATCGTTTTCTTATTATCATGACTTTTCTTCGTCTTTTTTGTGACAAAGATCTAACTTAACAGTCTACTAACTTTCTAATTGTAAAACTGTATTGTTATGCAGTGTTGTAGTCTACTTCATGCATGAATGTTCTCTATTATGAAATAGTTCTCATATTTCATGACCTAGAAGTTAATTAAATTTGAACATTAAATAGTGTTGTATTTAACGGTATTTGATGATTTTTAAATGTCTCCAATCACCAATCGCATTTTATTTTAGAGACTATCTGTTACAGTTGGGTTTTATGAAATTGTTTCGCGTAAGATCGCCACATCACGCAGCTGGCCATTGCTCTTCTTCTAGAGTTCAAGAGTGTAGATATTATACGTATTAACGTGATGTCGAAGCCTATTATTATTATGTGACTATCATATTAGAGATTTTCAAATCCGTCTGGTAGTTTCAGTTCTACTAACGCGATTAAAAGAAAAAAATATGAACTCATTCTCGCACTTCATTCAGCTTTAAATTAATAATAATATTTTGATTCATAAACATGTCTGTTCCGGAAGGCACGAGATATTCAAATTGCCTAATTAAATTGTAGACATAATAAGCTTACGTGCGACCCAACCAAATTATCAATTTCTTACAGTAGTAATCTTCATGGTCAAATACCTACCAAATATAACCACAAAAAAAATGCTAATGGCATTGTTCATAACGTAGTAGGTATAAATAATATCACTAATTTAAAATATTTCTAAATATAATTGTATCTCAATGACAACGTTCGAAAACCCGATGAGGGGTGATTACCCGTGCACCCACTGGCTTCACCCACCGGTGGGTGGAGGGGTAATTCCTATTTACTCGTGCACCCACTGCTTCAAGGTTGGTATTAAATATCGATAAACGTCGATAATATAAAATAAAAAAAATAATTTCTGAGTAGAATATAGTAGAAATAATATGAAAATTTAACAGGATACGAAATTTTGATTTCGGACGGCAACATAATATTTCGGATATCCGCCAGTTTCGGTTACCGTTCTCCATAACATGCCCAATATTTACCACTACAATAAAAAATAAATTGACTTGTAGAACCAATGATATCGTTTTTTGTAAAATATTACATAGTTTAATTAGTAAAGCAAAAAGCATGTCTTGTATATAATAGGTTGGGGAAAAAGTCTTTTCACATTATAGTATGTATGAACTTGTAATAAAATCTCTTTGGCTGTAGTATTTGTATCTGGCTGGTTTTGGTATCATTGAAAGTTAAAATTTTAAAGAACATAATTCCAAATTCAAATTAGGCAAATGAGTGAATTTATTTAAGAAATTCGATACATTTTAAAATTTTACTACAAAAAAAGTAAAAATGCAACGCAAGCAGCGAAAAAAATTTGCGATGTTTATGGACCCAGTGCAATGTCTGTGAGAGTAGCACAAATTTGGTTTAAGCGTTTTCAATCCGGAAATTTTGATGTCAAAGATGCACCTCGCTCTGTTCGCCCTATTACAGATAAAATGGATGCCATTTTTGAAAAAGTGGAGCAAGATCGACATATCAGTAGTTACGACGTAGCTGAAGAACTGAGAATTGATCACAAAACAGTTTTGGCGCATTTGAATAAAGCTGGGTACAAAAAACAGCTCGATATTTGGGTACCTCACGAGTTCACTGAAAGAAACCTAATGAACCGTGTACTCATTTGTGATTCTTTATTACGACGTAATGAAACCGAATCATTTTTGAAGAAGCTGATAACTGGTGATGAAAAGTGGATCACGTACGACAAGAACGTGCGAAAAAGGTCGTGGTCAAAGGCCGGTCAGGCTTCACAGACTGTGGCGAAACCCGGGTTAACTCGCAATAAGGTGATGTTGTGTGTGTGGTGGGATTGGAAGGGCATTATTCATTATGAGCTATTACCACCAGGCAGGACTATCGATTCTGAACTCTACTGCGAACAACTGATGAGATTAAAGCAAGAAGTTGAGAGAAAGCGGCCGGAATTGATCAACAGAAGGGGTGTGGTGTTTCATCATGATAACGCTAGACCTCACACATCTATAGCCACTCAGCAAAAATTAAGAGAGTTTGGCTGGGAGGTGTTAATGCATCCGCCGTATAGTCCTGACCTTGCACCTTCAGATTTCCACCTGTTTCGATCTCTTCAGAATTCTTTATGCAATGGTAGGTTAACATCACGAGAGGACTGCCAAATCCACTTGTCGCGGTATTTTGATGAGAAGTCCCAAAATTTTTATAGCAATGGGATCATATCCCTACCTACAAGATGGCAAAAGGTTATCGAACAAAATGGTACATACATACTTTAGTTAAATTTAAATAAACTATATTAAAAAATGTTTTGAATTATCTTAAAAAATGCGAAGAAACTTTTACCCAATCTAATATTTTATGAGACACCTTCCGTATGACGACACATGATTTCTAAAGATACATAATATTTGGAATTCAAAGACTGTCTCAACTACTTAATACATAATATTATGTGTTCTAGTCTTACCAGTTCGGTTCGATAATCTGTTTATTACCATGTCATAAGTCAACAAACTGCGGGTTCGATGTCCGGCATTGAGCCATTCGTGTCAGGGCCAATCGCTTTTCAAGTTACTTTTGGCCCGCGATAGTTTGAAACATGCAATGGCACCTTTAACCCAAGTACATCATATCAACTATAATGAAAATAATCAATTTAAACGACAGTTGAAATTGAACAGATGAATTGGAAGACCGATGTCTTCCAAAAATCCCATAAAAACGCAGCGGATTCCACAGATAATGCCTATTGGAAGTTGTCCACGCTGTAAACCTGGGGTGTGCCTATTGAAATTATTCTTCTTATGAAAATGGCTTCTACCTCGATTTGGGTAATGCTGGCAAATTCTGGTAATTAAGAAGGATCGAAATCATTGTTGTCGACATTGTTATTGCTGTCAATTTTTCATGTCAATTTGTACCTCTTTTTAAATAAATTGCGATAATCTGACTGATTCTTGCTTTCCTAGGCGATAAACAAGCTATAATGATAGTTAGGTTAGCACTATTGCTTTTTAAGAAGGTACAAATTGACATCGACAACAATTTTCGATAGGCTGTGCTCTGGTCGTAATGCCATCTATCGGGCACCCATTTATTATTGTATTATGAAAGTAGTAGATAAAAATATTTACTGCTTGCTCTGAATCGTGAACTTTAGACCAAATTGCATCTTGTTTAAATAATTAAAAAAAAACAATAACTTTCGTTATCGGGAGCATTAAGGAGATAGCGATGCCCCTTGTTATCCAATAAACGAATTATGTTATCTATTTCCCTCATATCGGCTTTAAATTCAAGTGTGTATGATAGCATCATTGGTTTTTAGGTAGCAGTTTACTATAAAGGGTCCGTCTGATTTATCCGCTTCATATCAACCGGCACTTAGATTTTAATATTTTATGCATAGAGCAACACGGGCCACCTGCCGCAGCGTACCGGAGGGGAGTAGCCATTTGTAGGCTTTACCTCTGTCAAAGTACAAGACCAAATGGTCCTATGCCTGTCGCCCGGATA
The DNA here is from genome assembly GCA_036365455.1 of Macrosoma leucophasiata. Classification (NCBI taxonomy): domain Eukaryota; kingdom Metazoa; phylum Arthropoda; class Insecta; order Lepidoptera; family Hedylidae; genus Macrosoma; species Macrosoma leucophasiata. The sequence continues at coordinate 5,074,627 of JAWQUS010000020.1, forward strand.
TTTAATGCGTGTGTGCGTGAAATTGTTTATGTATTCTGTTAAAGTCAAAGTGGGAGTTTCGTAGTAATAGACGATTTTTGTAGTGTGAGTGTGTGTCACACGTATTTGTCCCGCAAAAAATGACAGACTGTTTTGCATCAGACAATAAGGGGCTGCTAACCTCCGGTCCGCCGCGGCCGGTGGGCCGAGTTGCTCTATGATTTTATGTAGGCTATTACAAATATTACAAGGCCGTGCGTTACTTTTTAACGGGAAAACGATAATACTGAATTCCAATGCGGTGGTGCCAGTGGCGAACTAAGGTCATTAGGGGCCCGGGCCTGAATTTGGCATTTGGAGGCCCACCAGCGTGACGCACGCACGCAAAAAGAAAAAAGGTCATGAAGTAAAATTAGGGGGCCCCTGTCCACGCACATATTGGGGCCTCCCGTATGATTGATACAATAGATAGACTCTGAAATAGACATAAAAAAAAACTTGCAGGGACCAGTGTAGATCTTTTAGAACCGGAGGCCCGTAGCGGACTGCCACTGGGTGGTGCCTGCCTACGCCCTCAAGGGATTCTTCCACCAGTATTTATGGGTCCGTCGCTTTTACGTTTCATAGTCTTTCAATCATAACGATGCTATAGAAGTGTTCACTTCAAAAACATTGTTTGAATGCAAATATCGGTCTTTTTGTTATCCTTTACGATGTATAGACGTTAATTAAATCATGAGTTTTATTATGCCTACTGTAAGATGGGAAATAAATTGCATTACGTGAAGTCGAACAAACGATTGAATCAGACAATCAGAGGAAGCCAAACATGACTGATGAAATTGTTGACTTTGATTTGTTTTTATTGCGCACAGTGTGTATGAAACGTTGCAATGAGTTAATTTGATTGTGAACAAGAAATATGTCGCTGAATAATTTAATGATGGAATTTTAATTCTAAAACTTCAAAACAAAATGATTCTCGCCAATGACTGGCCTTTTCTTGCAATTATAAATCGAATAATGCTGCTTTATTGTATCACCATCATCATCACTCCGAAGTACGTCCTCTGCTGTACAAATCCTTCCCCAAAGCAGAGAACATGTTATAATACTACGTATGTTCAGAACAGATTTCCCCGCCTCATCCAACCTCGCCCCTCTTATGGGCGACGTTTGGTATTCTCTACGTGCTACGCACACAGGTGCACGTGTAGATACACGTCACTGTGTAATAGAGTCCAAAAAAATTGTTAATGTATTTTGTTAAAGTCAAGGTGTGAGTTTCGTAGTAATAGATGATTTTTGTAGTGAGTGTGTGTCACACGAATGCCCCCCGCCCCCTTAAAATGACAGAACTGTTTTGCATCGAAAATGCAAAGACCAGTGTCACCCAGTGTCCGTTTCTATATTCATTCGGCCGTTTTAGACGCAAATATACATAGAAGTTAGTTATTACGTTTTATATTTTTAAACACCGATCCCAAGTATCTGTCTACTTGAACAGTAATAAAACATTCACGTGACTGCATTGACTGAATGCGTAATACCGGATTTACATATTGTATAGGTACAACGAATAAGCTAGGTAGTTAGGTCACATTGTAGGATCGGACTAAACTTGGCACGTTCAATTGAAAGGATCGAATTTTATGGCCCCGTAAAATACTATCACAGAGACATAACTGCCTCTTGTTTTTGTGTAGGTGTCTATAGGCTGCAGTCATCACTTAACATAAATGTGAGCTGCATGCTTGTTCGAAACCATTCTTACATTAAAAAATACTATCGACCTTAATCTAGCACGTTCAATTGAATGGATCGATTTGTGGCATATTTACTGGCAGACACCCTCGTTTCGCACGAATGGGTTTATACTAATGTACTTTAATATACTATTGTCTAATCTGTTCTTGTACGTGTATGCGTAAACACAGTCACGGCCAACATATTAATGGTATAGATTGATAAAACCTAAATGAATATAGTATGTCACTTACTGTTCTACTCAGATCTAACCAATAAGTCACCAAATAAATAATTATATAGGTTTTGTTTTCTTTTCTTTTGGTAAAATCATTTAATTAGAAATTACTTATGTCATTTCTTACAGGTTTTCCTATAATTTATGTTATCTAATTTTGAAACAAATAAGAGTTATTTTTTCGCCTATAACACCGAGACTGTCTCACAGACTATTACAAAAATGGAATTAGTCTATTGATCAACCTGTGAACGCTATAATCCACGAACGTTTTTTGCGGTGTTTTGACTGGTTTTACAATCGTGCTAATGAAGCGTGCCTTTTTCGCATAATTTGCGAATTTTCGAAATTATGTCCTGCATACCTATGATTTTGTACGATTTTATGCAAGTAGGTGAAGAATTAATCAATGAAGGTGGTAAAGAAGCAGTGAAGTTCACGTGGATTGGATGGTAAATGAGGACTATAGATATCTACAAAAATATTGGATTTAGATAATGAAATAAAAAAACACATGTGTACAACACGTGGCAGAAGTAAAATCGTCTAAAATTTTCATAAGAGACACTGTATAATGCTTCCTATCTCATTTTGTACGGCCTGTAATTTCCGGCACAGAGGCATAACACCATAGACCTGGCAGGAGTGGTGACGCATCTGAATGCATGATTGTAAAAACACACCTCAGACCAGTTTTGCATTTGGACTGAGGTGTATTTTTACAATCGTGCATTCATCTGCATTTTGACCTTGGTCTTCGTGTGGGTGTCTATAGGCTGCAGCATAGAGCAACACCGGAGGGGAGTAGCCATAAAATGTCAAGCCGTGCACGCGAGGATAGCCGGGTTGAGAAAAGATTATGCCTCATAAGGCTAAAAAGCTCTCACTCCCAGAAAAAAAAAAAAGTGAGTCTTAGCGTGCACGGCACCCCTATCCTGAGGATAAAAGAATCACGCCCCTCGCTTAGTTGAGGGCAGGCCCGCCCGGGCAGGAGGAAAGTGCCTCGAGGCCCGCTCCGCCGCTGCGCGCTCGCGCGCGCAGCAGCGACGACAGTAAGGTAGGTAGGAGTAGCCATATGCAGGCTTTCCCCTCTGTCAAGTACAAGCTCAAATGGGCCTATACCTTTCGCCTAGATGTTTAAATGTGTGCGTGAAATTGTTTCTGTATTTTGTTAAAGCCAAGGTGTGAGTTTCGTAGTAATAGACGATTTTTGAAGTGTGCGTGTGAGTCGCACGCATTTCATAACAAAAAAAATAAAAAATTACAGACTTTTTTGCATCGGTAATAAACGCTATGGCTACTTCCCACCAGTCCGCCGCGGCCGGTGGCCCGTGTTGCTCTATGGGCTGCAGTCATAACTTTACATCAGTGTGAACTGCATGCTTGTTTGCCAATTCCATTACATAAAAAAAATCTTTCATGCTATATATGTCTGTCTCTTTTTACTGTCACCGCACACACTGTACGGTGAAAAAATTTGATGACACTTGCCAATTAATTTATTGTGTGGGTTTAGTAATTTGATTAGGATTTTCTATTATCTAAGGCATAGTCAGGTCAGTGTATTTGTCTACTGTGTCTTCGACATATCTATATCTATCTATACTAACATTATAAATAGGGAAACGTTTTGTATTTATGTTTGTAACATTTTCATACAAAAACTACTGGACCGATTTCACTATTAGAAAGTTGCATCTTCACTCAGTGACATTGACTATATTACCTAATATTACATACGAGGGTGACACTGAAAGTTTTTAGAACTTGCCACTTGTAAACAATATAATAAAAAAAATAGTTTACATTTTGAAAATGGAACTGTATGCTAAAATTATTGATTAGGATGTACCTATAATACTTTCACCCTTATATGTTTTCATCTATTTAATATACAATCATCATCATTATCATCACTTCAGCCAAATGACGTCCACTGCTGGACAAAGCCTTCCCCAAAGACGCCCACGTGTTATGCGTCATCAGGGGAGAAAACCTATGCCATAATCGCCACGCTTGGTAGGCGGACTGGCGATTGCAATTGATTTGAATTCCGTTCTTTCCTTTAAAGGTGTGGAACCCTCGCACGCTTATCAACGTTATTTGTTTGGTTTATTAAGCCACTCCAAGTGCAATTTTCGTTTTATTATCAGCTAAAGTATTTGATAAAATGTATCCCCGTAAAACTAGTATAGCCTGGTATTATACCGGAGCTTGGAGATATCTGTTGTGGCTGATAAACGTAATACCTAAGTAGGTACGTGGCATACATGCTTACAGCTCATAGTATATGTACTAACCTACTTGAGTAGTATGTATCTAACATAACTCAATTCTGGAGTTCACAATTAGATGGGTAGGTAAGTACCTAAATAACATTTCACTGATGGTAGTGGTACACCACCGCATTGTTTATTTTATTTTTACATTTACCTACCTAATACCTACTTGCCTTACCTAATATACTTGCCGCTAGATAGAAATAGAAAATATTTTTATTTCGAATAGATCTTTACAGATACTTTCAAAACGTCAATAAGACTACCTAGAGCGAATTACTAAACATCAATGTGAACTGCATGCTTGTTTGCCACTATCATTACATAAAAAAACGACATATAAATAAAATACGCTTACACTAAGTTATAAAGGAGATGGTTCAAAGTTCTATGGGACTTGGGCCACTACTTGTGCATATAAGGGTAACAGGGAAATGAACCCATTAAACTAATACGAACATTCTTTTTTGAAAATTATTTGTATATTTTTTGCACAAGATTTATTTAAAAAATGCTTGACGTTTCTAAAACACTGAATTGTCAATGTCAGGTGACATGACAATTAGGGATATCAATCTGAGGTTTATTAATCGGAATATCGATTTTTCGCGGCAAGAATCGATTATTTTAATCGATCCGTACTAAAACGATAATTCACCCTAGAGAATCGAGGTTTGATCTTTTTGTTTCAATAACAACCATACAAACCATAGACCAACACGGGCCACCGGCCGCGGCGTACTGGAGGGGAGTAGCCATGGCGTTTATTACCGATGCAAAACAGTCTGTCATTTTTTGCGGGGAGAAATGCGTGCGACACACACGCACACTACAAAAATCGTCTATTACTACGAAACTCACACCTTGACTTTAACAATATACAGAAACAATTTCACGCAAACATTTAAACATATAGGCGAAAGGTATAGGCCCATTTGGCTTGTACTTTGACAGATGGGAAAGCCTGCATATGGCTACTCCCCTCTGGTGTTGCTCTATGATACAAACAGTACAATGTAGATATAAATTAACACAAATACAGTGAAAAATTACATACCTACTACAACTTCGTGTTACACAATACTTATAGATATTATGATATATTATATGCAACGAAGGTGAAAGACCAACATGCAGTTCACATGGATGTAAGTGATGAATGCAGCCTACACCCATCTACAAAAATACCAAGAGGTCAAAATATAAAAACAGATCGATTAATCGGACATCGATTTTTTCCTCGCTGATCTGACCGTGGATCGATTTATGACACTTCGATTCGTATCGATTCAAAAATTGATCAGAAAGCATCGCGACATCTCTAATGACAAGATCGATGCCGTTTTTCGTTCTGAAATAATCGCATTTTACAGTATTTTTGTTTTTGTTGAGCATTTAGCTCAGTTTAAATATTTTTTACTTAAAAGCTGTAGGTACATTTACTGTAGTACTCTGCTCTGTAAACGTCAACGTATCCCTTTATTATTTAACCATTTATATGTTCATGAGTACCGTGCCGTTTGATTCGATTTTTGAACGAACGTATACATTGTCATTCAAGACGCCGCCATGTCGTTGTAGTATATCAATTATATGGCAATATTTCAAAACTATTTTATTTTCGTACTAAGCGATCTAGACAAAAAATTACAAATTATTATTTTTCCTGAAATCAAGATATTTTTCTCCTTTTTTTGGTACATGCACAAGCTATATCCCAAATTGAAACATCTCCTTTGGCAAGGATCTCTTATGAAACTTGTAAAAAAAATGAAATAAATTAAAGCGAACAACAATTGATATACCTACCTATTGCATTTTGGGAGTGCGGGCAGAAGTGAAAAATTAACTTTGTGCATTTTTGACCACCACCGACAGAGGATCCGGTATGGGGATTCCCTTATCATCTGACAGATCATTTTGAGGTTAACATTAACATAAACCAGCGCAGCTCGGCCAGTTACGACTAAAGTTACATTTATGACATTTAACAAATTTCAAAGGGGGCTACTATTTTTTTTTACTTTACCGGTACTGTACTATCTAAGTACACCTCTACTCAGGTACTCTACTACTGAAGGGTTTACAGTTACAGTAAAAATAAGATGATGCAACCCAGCCTTAGAATCCCCTCAACCTCTTACCCCCTTATTCATAAACGTGTTTTAGCTAAAGTGTTGCTAATCTCTCCTTTGCAACTGACACAGACAAAGCATTCTATAGCTAAAACGTATCTAATGTACGTTTATGAATAAGGGGGTTAGTCTATTAATACATGGACAGCTAAGGATAATTAAATTAACATATAGGTATGTACGTAGTAGGGAAAACCGTATAGGATTATAAGTCTATAAATTGCCACGTGTACAGACTGTACAGCCGGGGGACTCTCGGATACAAAATCAACTAAATATAGCTTTTAGCACCACCGCATAAAGTGCCCATATAGTCGAGCAGCCAGTTCCCTGATCAGATTCCATACCTACGAGCCCATGGAATGGACATATAGTAGCAAAACGCCACACTAAGCAGATGCGCGGCAGACTGTTTAGAAATTACAAAAAAAAACCTACACAAAAAACAATGCGAGGATTAACTGTAAAAATAACAAAAGTGTGTAAATCTCGCACATTAAAACTTAAAAACTTGTTTTTTCTCTTTATTTTTTAGAGGGTTTGTTCATTTTTGACCATACCACCCTCATAATTACAAAACCTTATACTTATCAAACAACATAACAACATATTACAATATAAAAAATAAATCTTTGTAAACACAAATAAGTAGCCAATACGTTAATGATGACAGCGCATTTGATTAAAATTGTGTTTTTAAAATTCCATTCTGTTGTTTCAGATAAAATCGATCGAGGCGCCACGAAACGAAGTTGATATCTAGTCAAGTTTATTTTTTACTTTTTTACAAATAAAGAAATCAAATCAAAGATGAAATAATTTCGCAGTTTACAAATTACATTTTAATACTTAAGATTGTACTTATAACATAATTTTTATATAATTCAATAGTTTGATAGAAATGCAAATACTTAACGCTAGATATGTACTCAGGACGTCCGCGGCGCAGTTCCAAGCATGGAGTGCTTCAAGAAGCCGAACAGCATCTTCAGTGAGTACACATGTCATACACTTTTTTTTATGTAATGGAAGTGGCAAACAAGCATACAGTTCACATTGATGTTAAGTGATGACTGCAACCTATAGACACTTTCACAAAGACCAAGGTCAAAATGCAGATGCGTTGCCACTCCTGAGGCCTAAGGTGTTTCTGTGCCGGAAATTACAGGGCCGTACATTGCCACCTGACCGGAACACGATAGTGCTGAACACTACCATTTAGCGGCTAGTATATTAGGTAATGCGGTGTTGCCTACGCCCGCGAGCTCTGTCACTGGAGATCTACCACCAGAAAAAACTACGATCGTACATTTTCTAATTTTAAAAAACATAATGTAGTCTACCCACTTACGGAAAGAAATAATATTACTGTAGGTATATCGGTCTGTCCAGACTGTATCTCACGAACCGTGACAGCTAGAGTTGAAATTTTGACTGTTGATAATTCCGCCCGTAGTGTATTTTTTTCCTTAATTCGCTCGCATGTGTTAGTGATTGCAAAACATAAAAGATGTCAAATACAATGATAGATGTACTAGATATAGAGATCGTAGATAGTGAAACAAGAAATATTTGCTCTGTCATTATGTTATGCTTTTATTTGAACTACACACCGGTCATAGCAAATAGAGACAAGGAACACGGTCTCTGTATTAAAAGTGTGTATCAAAATATGACTTATTTAATAGGGGTGACGCTACGATAGCATAGGATACATTTTAATCCCTACTAATATTATAAATGCGAAAGTAACTCTGTCTGTCTGTCTGTTACCTTTTCACGTCCAAAGGACTGAACCGATTTTAATGAAATTTGGTACAGAGATAGAGTTGACTTTGAGAAAGAACATAGACTACTTTTTAAACGACATCCACGCGGGCGAACCTGCGGGCAACAGCTAGTATTTAACAATTTTAAAGGAGATGTTGTGAGCTCGGCTCGGGTTCGTACACGTCCTCAAAAAATGGGTAAATTAAAGAAGAATTCGAAAGAAATACAATTAATTTATTCAAGAATATATTTGAGAGTTACAACCACATTTCATTCAAACGTTTTTTTATTTTCAATTATGTTCAACATGGCGGCGATACAGCCGACACTTGGGATCGATCGATTTCGATAGTATTTAGAAAATATTACTTTTTTCTCCAAGTACTGTATAATCAAAAAACAATTTAAAAAATGGAAATGTCAAAATGACATCGCCCGCTATATTAGCCATGTTGGTTTTGAGTTGCAATTCTAACTGCAAATAATGTTTTGCAACTGCAAACAAAGCTAAATAAGTGAAAATATGCAGTGAAAAACCTTTTTATATTGATTTTGCCTGTTTAATGATATTGTGTACAATACATGGCCGGAGGTCCATATATTTTTGCAATATCTTATTTATTGAGAGTTCACTCTTTAAATATCACTGTAAAAGTTTTCACAGTATCTAGTTTTTGTTTGGTTTCATTTTATAAATTAGATATTATTTATGGTTCCACGTACATATTAGGTACCCACTACGCAAATATTTCACGTATTTCATTGACTACTTAAATCATGATTAGAGTCATGAAACGACTTTATATTTTGAAGTCACCACACTATACAACCGCTAAATTCATATCGTAGTTTTTGAGGCACTAGTGCTATGCAGATACTCGGACACTTTCATGTTCTCGTAGATATCAATTTTCACTCCTTCCCTTTATTCTCTATGACCGTTGTCATACAAGTTTAGTCTTTACTCTATTAAAGGTAAAAATTAATATTACCTTGAACTCTGTCCTGCGAATATACTTTGTACCTACTTCGGAAATATAACCGATAATGCATTATCTATTATCGCTGTCAGACAATATCGGAAACATATTTATAACACTCCGAAATATCAACGGGTGTGTCCTATCTTAATAAATGTAAGCGGGTTTATTGATATGAAAGCAATTTGCTGAACTTCGAGAACACTTATGTGTGTACAGTAGCTAGGACTAGGTAAATAGGACTATTTTTTATATTTATGAAACAAAAAAAACATTGTTTGTCTATAACGTCATAATAAAACAAGCGGCACAAGCCGAACACTTAGGCTGATCGTGGCTCTCTATCGCTCGTTGCGCACTCTCGCTTGCACGCTGGGTTCAGGCGGAACGTGACACTTTTTCGTGCATGCAGTCGGCCTTCATCGATTTATAAGTTATCACGTCAAAATCTTCAAGTACGTATATACCACCGAACCTAGGACCACCTTTTCGTAGATAGCTGTTTCTATTTTCTTTACTTCTATTCACTTTTTTTTATTTATAATTATTTTCTGCTAAGTTTTTACTGGAACTACCTCTAATAATAAGCGCTCTGGGCACTACCGCTTTACCTTATCTCGCTCAATTGTTAATCAACAGCTCCACAATTTCCAGCTCACAGGCATAACAGTTTCGACCTCTGGACTATTCTGTTACGTTCTTACTACTTTGATTTTTTTTTTAATGTTTATAGGGACATAGGGTACAGTATTCAATTCACTTATTATCAATTTGAACTATAAAGGCTGGTTTACCAGCGTTTAATTTAAAATATAAAAAAAATAAAACAACTTAGACTTTTTTTTCTTTATTTCTATCTTTAGACATCTCAATCAGTTTAATAAGTGTCAACAGATGCTTTGCCAACCACAACAAAGTATTTCCGCGGTCGTTGATTAATTATAATATATTATATAATCTATATAATATATAGAGGCAGTTATTTCATGAACCATTTGATCTATCAATTTTCGTCATTGAAAGTGTCCTCAAAATGTATCGAAGTCAATTAATAATTATTTGTTCCAGCAAAAAACCGTCGAATACAAACCCATAAGGAGTGTACTGGTGGCTAACCGAGGTGAAATCGCCATCCGTGTGTTCCGAGCATGCACAGAACTGGGGATACGGTCGGTCGCTATTTACAGCGAACAAGACCGTTTGCAGATGCACAGGTAACTGCAGTTTTAATTGTAGAGGGTGGATGTTAAGGAGCAGCTGGACTGAGCCAGAAAGGCCTGCTTTCTTCGCTATACAGGGTGTCCCAGAACTCTACGTCAAGCCGAAACCGGAATATAGGATAGATGGTAACTGCCATGAGAAAAATGAGAAAAAAAATCCATTCCAAGTATTTTGAAAATTATAAGCATTTTAAAATACACAGAATTTTGGTTATTTTGTAACCATTTTCGGTTACTTTGGTTAAAATTTCTAGGAAATTAGAGCAATTGTGTTATTATCTTTATCTTAATCCAAAATTCTGTTTTTTTTAAATGCTTAAATTTTCAAATTACTTCATGTATAGATTTTTTTCCTCATTTTTCCCATGATTGTTGCCATCTATCCTTTCACCCGGTCTCGGCTTAGACCTGCCCCATCATCCACTAAAACGAGCTGTATTTAAACAACTCGTACCTACCTTTAATAAACTATTTTGTTCCCAGACAAAAAGCTGACGAGTCTTATGTAGTCGGCAAGGGTTTACCACCAGTTGAAGCCTACCTTAGTATACCGGAGATCATCCGAGTGGCGAAAGAAAATGACGTGGATGCTGTACATCCTGGATATGGTCTTCTCTCGGAGAGGTAGGGTCATACCTCACCAGAGCCACCCGGCACCCTACCAGCGCCCGACCGCCTCAAGCGGTCTGCGTTCATTAAAGCAACTCCGCTCCGTATCGCCTCGACCGCAAGCCGTCAACGCGCGGGCGGCGCGCGGTCCACCCGCGGACGTCGAGTGGACCACTCGGTGACAACTAGGTTGTCTTGGGTTGACTTTTCATTGCCAACTCGCTGTTCCCAAGTGGACCGCGAGTGGATCACACGTAACATCGCGTCGTTCACCCGTGGACTACCCGTCGACAACGAGTGAACACCGTAAAACGAAGCGGTGCTAGTCGGGTGCCGGGTGGCTGCTGTAAAGTGATTTTATAGAACCCAGCAAGAAATATTGCACATCGAGCTTAGGAGAGAGACAATCGGCTAGTTTCGACTTCGTAGAGGGATATCTCAGTTGCACCTCGCCTACGTAAGTACTGATAGTGCGGTATTGGTCAAAATTTGATCAAAATGGTCGACAATCGTCATAAATAGTGTGCGAAAGAGATAACGCTCTGGGAACAAACTTTTTACGTCCCACTGCTGGGCACGAGTCTTCCCTTTTTGGGGAGGCCTGGAGCTTACTCCACCTCGCCGCTCCAATGCGAGTTGGTGGAGATATGGGTTAGTGGCTATGTATTTTATTTATTTACACTTTCAAGCACAAAAATGTAACATGAGGCGGACTTAATGCTAAGTAGCATTCTCTGCCAGTGAACCTTTGAGTTGTATAGAAAACATAAAAATGGTGCAGAAAATTGCAAATAATCTAATCTAGTTATATCTACTAAAGATAAATTACATTGTTTTATATTATTTCGCATTAACACATGCTTGTGAAATATATTTTATTTAAAGAAAAATGGAAAGAAAAATTTGACTTCAGGCGAGACTCGAACTCGCGGCCTACTGGGAATCTAGTCCAGCCGCTCTTCCAATTGAGCTACTGAAGTCCTGCCCGATTTGTCTAATCTTTCCTTCACATTTATTGCATTGCTTTATGGTAGCAGCAGAGCCATCTATTGCCAACCATGCTAGTTAGGCAAGCGATATAATAGACTTTGCAGTTTATTTTTTCTTTAAATAAAATATATTTTACAAGCATGTGTTAATGCGAAATAATATAAAACAATTATTAAGGGTAAAAGCGACTTCTTTACGATATTCAATAAACTGCAAAGTCTATTATATCGGTTGCCTAACTAGCATGGTTGGCAATAGATGGCTCTGCTGCTACCATAAAGCAATGCAATAAATGTGAAGGAAAGATTTGACAAATCGGGCAGGACTTCAGTAGCTCAATTGGAAGAGCGGCTGGACTAGATTCCCAGTAGGCCGCGAGTTCGAGTCTCGCCTGAAGTCAAATTTTTCTTTCCATTTTTCTTTAAATAAAATATATTACATTTTTAAAAGTAACATGCACAAGAATACCTATGTATACTAAGCGAATGAAAATACTTTTTTTATGGTGATGTTATTTTTATTTTTAATAGGAAATTGATGATACTGTATTTAAAGCTTACTTGTATTTACTTAATAAATAAACTACCACTAAGCACAAAAAAAGTGAATTTTTTATATGATTATTTTACCTATTACAGGTCGGACTTCGCGCAAGCTATCCTCAACGCTGGGCTCCGTTTCATTGGTCCTTCACCGAAGGTCGTCCAACAGATGGGTGATAAAGTGGCTGCCAGACAAGCTGCCATTGCTGCGCGTGAGTTGATTTATTGATTACTAGCTATTTCCCGAAAATTCGTTCGCGTACTTCTATATGTAAAGATAAGTGCAATCAAGCTTACAGTTCAAATTTATGGTAAGTGATTACAACAGCCTATAGTAGAAATAAATGGATAAATTAAATAAATGAAAAATAGGCATCTACTCAACAATCAGAGATTAAACTGCGTTGCCACCCCTGATGCCTACTTACTGTAATACAATAATGATGAACACTAACATTCGGCGGAAGTTAGCTTGGGTGAAGCGCGGATGGCCCGGCGGCTGGTGTAGATCGTAAGCGATCTACTCGGTCAAGCACTACGGGCGCGGTCGGGAAGTGTGATGGGTGACCGCTAGTGGCAAATTAAAATGCGCGTTTCCGTGCTTCGGAGGGCACGTTAAGCCGTCGGTCCCGGTTGCTATCGATAGATAGCAGTCGTTAAACCTTGTCGGAGGCCTTATGGGCGGTTTGAAAACATTCGACAGCGGGTTGGCCACTAACCCACCCACCTCCACCAATCCGCATTGGAGCAGCGTGGTGGAGTAAGCTCCAGGCCTCCCCCCAATAAGGGGAGAGACTCGTGCCCAGCAGTGGGACGTATAATTAGTTGCCATTATTAAATTATTATTATAGCTTGGGTAATGTGGTGCTGCATACGTAAGGTGGCACCTAGTAGAACACTGATAAAACACAAGTACGTGTCCAATACGGAAGACGGTATGACTGCGCTGAATCACACATACGATTTTTTCTCATCAACCCTTAAAATGCTCTTTCCCTTCCCGTCCGTAGATCGCTCGTTATTTATTTTCCTTTTAATTTTATTACTTTTCCAATGGGTTTCTTGCTGTTTTTTTTTTCTTGTCTCAATAATTATCTCCATTAGTGCATTGTCCATTTGCTTCTTTTTACTAATATTTAATAATTTTGGTTCTAACATTACTTACTGTTGCCCGCGGCTTCGCCCGCGTGGATGTCGTTTAAATAGTAGCCTATGTTCGTTATAGAGAAGATATAAAGTCAACTCTATCTCTGTACCAAATTTCTTTAAAATCGGTTCAGTCGTTTGGACGTGAAAAAGTAACAGACAGACAGACAGGCAGACAGAATTACTTTCGCATTTATAATATTAGTAGGGATTATGTTTATTAACGATTTTCAAAACAACAGAGGTGCCGATCGTCCCCGGCACGGATGGGCCTATAACGACTAAGGAGGAAGCCTTGGAGTTCTGCACACAACATGGCCTACCAGTTATCTTTAAGGTAAATAAGCAGTGTTTATATTTCCTTATTAGTGCCCTCATTTCATTATGTCCCTTATTACCGTGTTGTTTATTTAAATAATAATATGCCGCCTGAAACACAGGTTCAACCTAGTTCAGGTACGAATACAAACCATCCCTTATTTTATATAGTTAAGAAATTTCATGTATATCTTCTTTGTGACCTATTTTATAAATAAACAATTTTTTTTTTTTTTTATAATATTAACATTACACGTCGGATTCTCGGTCTGAATTTAATTTTGAATGATATTACTTAGGGAACTGAGCTAGGTGTCTGTATGAATAATTATTTCAATCGATGTCATAAAATACACGATTATTTCTGTCCCGGGTCGAGCAGGAAATACTACCCAAGAAAGTGAAAGTTGTTTTCAATAAAATGATATATTTAACAGGTATACTTCAATTAAGGCATCGGGACGTAACGACCCTATGAAACGTAAACGAAACCCCTGCACGCAATGAAACCATTAATGGATGAGCAGCAGCGTCTCGCGTTAAAACTGTCACTACTGCGTTCGCCTATTCACTTGCCAAGCGTGGCAATTATAATATATAAACAATGTGTCCCAGGGATAAGCGACCGCCCGGCGTTTTTTCGAATATTTGGACAAAATTAAGGATGATTACTGAAATATATATGGGACTTACCGGGTTTGGTTTTTTTTCAATGATTTTTTAATTTAGAAGAGTGAAGTAAATACGTGTGCCGTGCTGATAAAATTAAAATTCATAGAAAATAAAGCACTTTTTTCACTTATTTTCACTCTTAAAAAATGTTTTATTACATTTTAGTTATGTTATTTTTATTAATAAACTAGGATTCCGGCTTATCAATAAAAATAAATTATCCAGAAAAAATTAAAAAATTAGGAAATATCGTAAAAAAACTGCAGCACGTCACGCGTATTTACTACAAAATTAAAAAATCATTAAAAAAAAACAAAGCCGGTAAGTGTCATATATATATGAGTAATTATCCTTAATTTTGTCCATATATTCGAAAAACGCCGAGCAGTCACTTATCCCTGGGACACATTGTATATTCTTCACTATTGATGCACAACCCTATTGTAAGCTTCTCTAGTGATGATAATGATTAATTATGTTAGGGCTTCTCTCGTAATGATGATGATGATTAAATGTGATTCTTATTCCAGGCCGCATACGGCGGCGGCGGTCGCGGTATGAGGGTAGTCAGAGAGATGAGCGAAGTGGAGTCGTCCTTTGAGCGTGCTTCGTCCGAAGCTCTCGGGGCTTTCGGCAACGGCTCCATGTTCATTGAGCGGTTCATCGAGCGCCCCAGACACATTGAGGTGCAACTGTTGGGTTAGTTCTTAGATTTTTGTATGTCTTTACTAGACTTATTTTCCTCCTTTCTATGTTTATACAAGAGGAATAAGTATTGTTGTGGATGACGTGACAGAAGTTCTCGCTGCGGCTTACGGGCGACTTAAGTAAATATCAAGATGAAAGGCGAGTATAGAGATTAGTATATAGAATTTTGATTCTGATCTGTTTTCAGTGTTTTATTCGAAATGTATAGGTACAGAATTTGGTACGTATTTGTTTTATATTATTTCGCATTAACACATGCTTGTGAAATATATTTTATTTTTAAAGAAAAATGGAAAGAAAAATTTGACTTCAGGCGAGACTCGAACTCGCGACCTACTGGGAATCTAGTCCAGCCGCTCTTCCAATTGAGCTACTGAAGCCCTGCCCGATTTGTCAAATCTTTCCTTCACATCTATTGCATTGCTTTATGGTAGCAGCAGCGCCATCTATTACCAACTATGCTAGTTAGGCAACCGATATAATAGTATATAATAGTTGGTACGTATTTGATTTTAAATATGTCTAGGTCCGATGGTAACGAAGTCTGCGAGTCATGGAAAATCATATCGAGGGGTAACGGGCTATTTGGTCTAAGCGACATTTTGGGTGATATTGAGTTATATACATATTTGGAATCAGCGAATTTTTCTCATTAAAATCGGAGCACTTTTTTGGCGTTACAAACAATACTATTTTCGTGTCGTTTCCAAAGTGGCAGTGTCTTAAACGACGTGGATTTTGCATTTTTTATTAAATCATATACTTGAACCATACCATCATATTAATAACCGAGACATAAACCAGTCACCCTATCTCTCATAAATAAGTGAATAAGAGTTAAAGCGTTTTTCCTGATTCTAAATTTTATTAAGAAGTAACTTGAATCATTTTGACTTCCCTAATCACACGGTGTGATGTCGCTTAAACCATTTGTCCGTCACCCAAATACGATATGGGTCGTCGCTTAAACTCTTTTAGCTGAATCTATTTTCCACGCCGGGTGCTACTTGAATCAAATACTCGTTTTTGTTCAGATATTTTGTTTAGTCGTTAAACCATTTTAGTCCTACTTTATTTATAAATAATTATAGTTGATGTTCCTACATTGAGACTGATTTTACTTATTTATCATACAAAATACTAATGTACCTAATTTTGCTGATTAAGACTGATAATTATTCTAAATAAATATTTACTTTGATTGATTATTATGTTGTGTTTATTTATTCAATGTAAGCGCCTGAAATTTTCTGTGATTGCAATATATCCTGGTTGTTTTATCAGCCATTGATAGTCTTAGATGTAAATAAACCATAATTATTAATAAACATTAAACGTTACAATTTCAATGTTATATGTCACATAAGTAAATTAGCCTGACAGTCATTTTAATCTAAATTGGTAGTTAAGATAAATAGCTAGCTTCTACTAATTTTGGGTTTCGTTACTTCATACCTTTTGGCTTGCTCCGTAAATAGAATGCGTTGTCGCTTAATTTTTTCTCCTGTAGCCAGTTGTAGTTATGAAGTCACTTAAATAGTTTTTCCTGTCTCTAAAAAAGGGCACGTGGTATTAAGCGACACATATCTTTGTAAATAAAGGCCCGCTTTATTTGGTATTAGCATCAACAACTAGATATTTTTAATTAAATTTCAATGCAGTTTACCCCGTTTAAATAACTGCAGAAGTTTTATTGTTATGACTTTTATTTCGAAATTTCACACTTTAAAAGGCTCTCCTGTAAAGTTGCAAAAATGTCGCTTAAATAGCCCGTTACCTCTCGATATTATAGTTGAAATCAACATCATATAGTCTTCGATCCGTCTTTGCTTTTATAAACAAAAATGTTATCTTTAGATTCAGCCCAGAGAGTGTCCATACTTATACCATCTACCCCTCTCTAGATTAAAACTGGACTGCTTAGATCTTATACCATCTTGATACAAACTGCCCTTCGCCATAAATCAATCAACGCCTGTCGCCGCGTTCGATTAGCACATTTAATTCTAACGTTTCTTAATGAAATTCCAGCTTAACAAAAAATATATTGTATCGGTCAGGTGACAAAGCGGGCAACGTGGTGCACCTGTACGAGCGCGACTGCTCCGTGCAGCGCCGCCACCAGAAAGTGGTGGAGATCGCGCCCGCGCCGCATCTTGACCCTGAGGTGTGTTGTTTATAGCGATGCCCGAATTATCGATAGATTCACCTCGAAAATCAGTTAGGTTATCGATTGGACTATCGATAGTATCGTTACAACCAATACTATCGAGACTATCGATAGTCCTTTCGATGTTCTCATTATTGAAACACTATCGATAGTAGCATATCGAGCGGCATCACTAGTTGTTTACCTTTTTATATTATCACTAACTAACCTGATAAACGCCCATCTGCCATACAATAAATTATTAAGCTATGGCCTTTAAAGTAAATTAAAAAAAAAACAGTGCGCTACATTCAGCGGTGTGAGCAACGCGTTCAAATTAAATTAATTGTCCCGCGCGCTATATTTGCTACCACTTCTTAGATATTAATTTTAATTGTATGGTGTAATGTATTAAGAAGAAGTGTAAGAATCGTTTTTAAATTAATAAGGATCAATACTGTATTAGTGTAAATGGCCTACCAATTACCGCATTGTACGAGTAAGTTGTAAATTTTTTGGAAGATACTATGGATAGCTATCCTTAAAAGATGGATATATGCTATCACGGACTTTTTTATATGGATAACAAGCATGCAGTTCACATGGATGTTAAGTGATGACTGTCGCCTATAGACCTATCAACACAACAATTTTTCTGGTGGTAGAGTTCCAAGTGCAGGAGCTCGAGGGCGTAGGCACCACCGCATTACCTAACCCATCTGCCGCTAAATGATAGTGTTCCTCGTGTTCCGGTTGGATGGTAATGTATGGCCCCAGTCATAACTATCACAGAGACATAACACCTTAGGTCTCAGGGCTGGCAACGCATCTGCATGTTGATCTTGGTTTTTATGTAAATGTCTATAGGCTGCAGTCATCACTTAATAACAATGTGAATTGCATACTTTTTTTTATGAAATGTAAGTGGTAAACAAGCATGCAGTTCACATTGATGTTAAGTGATGCCTGCAGCCTATCTACAAAGACCAAGGTCGAAATGCAGATGCGTTACCACTCCTGAGGCTTAAGGTATTATGCCTCTGTGCCGGAAATCACAAGACCGTACTTGTTTGCCACCTTCCTTACATAAAAAAAATAGATACGTGGCCACCCCTGAGACCTTAGTTGTTATGTCTCTGTGACAATTGTCACGAAGCCATACAAAGGTGTTTTATAATTCATGCAGGTCCGTCAAAAAATGGTCGACTGCGCTGTTCATTTAGCCAGACACGTTGGCTATGAAAACGCCGGCACGGTGGAATTCCTGCTCGACGACAAAGGAAACTTCTATTTCATTGAAGTCAACGCTAGGTAAGTAGACAAGTAGAAATGTTTCTATTCAATACAACTTTCGAATAATAATAAATTATAAAACAGGTAATAGGTTCAATTCCCGGGGAATATAAGAGATAACGGTGTTAAATCCTTTATCTCTGGTTCTATTGGGATTTTTGCATTTCCTGGAAGTTTCTCAGTACCTCTGAGTTTGGTAATGAGTCCGGAAATGTCAAAAGGCTCGCCTCCTGTTACACGGGCCAAAACGTAAGGGGCCGTTCAAGTATTACGTAAGCACATTTATTACAATTCTTTACCCCCCCATCCCCCTTGTCAGCAAAAGTAAGCAAAGCTCTTACCCCCTCCCCCCATGCTTACGTAAACATTTTTCAATTAATGTATTGTTTTTTTTTATATTATAATTTATAATGTTATAATTATAATTTATGATAGAGATTAGATTTTACTGATGTAATAAGTAAATAACTACCGATGACGTAATCATCATCTAGACTCCCCTACCCCCCATGTCATCCAAAATAAGCAAAGCAAAGACCCCCCCGCCCCCCCATAGAGCTTACGTAATACTTGAACGGCCCCTAACCAACGAATGTATGCATGTATGCTTGAATGCATTTACCTCTGCCTACCCTTTCAGGATTACGGGCGTAAAGTTAAGTACGAAATATTTTTTCAAAGAAACTCCCTAACCCCAGATTACAAGTGGAGCACACCATCACCGAAGAGGTGACCGGCATAGATCTGGTGCAGTCCCAGATCCGGGTGGCGGAGGGCATGACGCTGCCCGAGATGGGCCTGACGCAGGACAAGATCCGCGCGCAGGGCTACGCCATACAGTGCCGCGTCACCACCGAGGACCCCGCCAACAACTTCCAGCCCAGCACCGGCAGGATTGAGGTTTTCAGGTCACTTTCATGCTTGTTATTTTCTTATATAATTTATACCTATTTAAACTATATTAACGGGGACAACGGGAAGTAATCAATATATAAAAAAATCAATTGCTGTTCGCAAGTCTCGCTAAAACTCGAGAACGGCTCTACCGATTTGGCTAATTTTGGTTTTGAATGATTTTTGGCAGTCCAGGGAAGGTTTAAAAGGTAAGAAAATATGAAGGAATCGAAGGGAAATACTAAATACCACAAATTCATTTTACCATACAAATAGTCCGTATCTATCAAACCTTTGACACATTATTTCATTCTCAGGCAATACGAAGTCGAGTCAGCTGGTTTTAAATAATGAATTAAAGTACTCGGGCTAAAAGGACTCGGGGACATCGGGAATAAACCGTTCTTATGCCTAGTGCAAGTCTTTCTAGGTATTCGAACGCCTTAAAGTTGACTTCAGTTTGTGTGAATTTTAACAGCGCCATCTAGTGTGTTTATTTGAATTGGACCATAGTAAAACAAAAGCACGACATTTTTTAATTTATTAAAAAATAATAACTTTAATTGCCTCAGTAGCCTAGTGGTAGCAGGCCACGCTGAGGTCCTGGGTTCGATTCCCGGGTCGTGGGTTATCAGAGATAATGGTGTAAAGTCCTTTATCTCTGGTTCTATTAGGATTTTTCCATTTTCTGGAAATTTCCCAGTACCTCGAAGTTTGGTAATGTGCCCGCAGATGTCAACAGGCTCGCCACCTGTTACATGGGCCAAAACGTAACCGCCGAATCGTGGGTGTTTGCATGTATGCTTGAATGCCTGCATTTATCTCTGCCTACCCCTTCGGGGATTATAGGCATGAAGTTACGTTAGTTAAAAAATGCGAACAATAAGATGCTCTGTCGGTTTATAATGGTGGTAGAGCTCCAGTGACGGAGCTCGCGGGCGTAGGCACCACCGCATTACCTAATATACTTGCAGCTAAATGGTAGTGTTCAGCACTATCGTGTTCCGGTCAGGTGGTAATGTACGGCCCTGTAATTTCCGGCACAGAGGCATAACACCTTAGGCCTCAGGAGTGGTAACGCATCTGCATTTTTACCTCTGGTCATTGTGTGGGTGTCTATAGGCTGCAGTCATCACTTAACATCAATGTGAACTGTATGCTTGTTTGCCACTTTTAAAACTATAAAAAAAAAAATGATATGGTATTGACAGGTCCGGCGAAGGTATGGGCATCCGTTTGGACTCTGCTTCCACATACGCCGGTGCCATCATATCTCCGTACTACGACTCTTTGCTTGTTAAGGTGAGTACTTTATGGCAAATAAATGTTTAAAGTTGAGTTGGCTGATGACAATTGTTCCCGAAATCAATGGGATTTTTGGACTTTCGTCAACAAAATCATACATTAGAAAATAAAGAAAAATGGGAAAGAAAATTTTGTCCAGTCCAGCTGGACTGGTTATCCTGAGGTCGCAGATTCAATTCCTGCCCGAAGTCGAATTGTTCTTGCCCATTTTTCTTTATTTTCTAAAGTTCACTCGCATGTGTTATTGCGAAAAATAAATATTAAATCATACGTGCATTTTTTTATTTTCGCTTAGGTAATATCACACGCGCAAGACCTATCGGCGTCCGCGGCAAAGATGAACCGTGCGCTGCGGGAGTTCCGTATTCGTGGCGTCAAGACAAACATACCGTTCCTGCTCAACGTACTCGAGAACCAGAAGTTTTTGAATGGTAAGATGTTATTTTTTTATTAACTGCTGTTGTCTCTGGTTTTTGTGTAAATTTATGGCCCTGTTATAACTATCGCAGATACATAACAACTAAGGACTTCGGGGGAGGCAACGCATCTGTATTTTGACCTCTGGTTTTTGTGTAGATGTCTATATGTTGCAGTCAGTCACTTTTTCTATCAGAGATAATGGTAGTACGAGTATGTTCTTAGGTTTTCGCGAGTTAACTCATTGAAATGAAACTAGTTTTCGGATTTAATTCGCGTATATTAAACTTAAATGATTATTTAAAATCGAACCCGACGTTACGGACGCTTTACAGCTTCCGTGGTATCGGACAGACTGAGGTGGCATTTGTCTGACAGCAGTTTGAAAAATTATTATGTGCAGCTGCCTCTATCTATTTCGCAAACGGCTTGCGTGGCGTTCAGGATTAACACAAAAGTTACTAATTGTATCTTGAGGTCTTACAGATTGTTGCGGCCCTAATTCTACTGAGTATTGGATCCCATGTTGGTGACAATCGCCATCCATCTTCTATATTGAACTTTGGATGTTTTTTAAATCTCAATAGCCTAGCACAGATAATGGTTGTACATTTCGTGTACTTTAATATCTGAAATAATGGTGTAAATTCTTTTATCTCTGACTCTTTTTTGGAATTTTCCATTTATTGGAAACTTCCAAAAAAGAGTACCTCGGCGTTTGGTAATTTGTCCGGAGATGTCAACAGGCTTGCCTCCTGTTACATGAGCCAAAATGTTACCGACGAATCGTCAGTGTCATTTACCTCTGCCTACCCCTTCGGGGAAGACAGGTGTGAAGTTGAGTTTCATTTCTTTATGCTAATTGGATTTTGTAAGAACTTATTTCTTATAGCTGTGCCCGCGACTTCGTCCGCGTGAGAATTCATGATTGTTTAGTATCTTCCCGGACGAAGTCGTGGGCGCAGCTAGTATAAAAGTAGCCTAAGTTACTCCTTATTACATAAGCTATCTACCAGTGAAAGTCCCGCGAAAACAACAAACAGTCAGACAAACAGACAAAAATTGTAAAATATGTTGTTTCAGTTTATGTACCGTGTATACATACATATGCATTTAGTAAAAAGCGGTTATTTTTATATTACAAACAGACACTCCAATTTTATTTATTTGTATAGATGTATAGATAAACATACTAAAGTAGTATTCTTTTTTACAACATCTAATAAAGCAAAATTATTGCAGGCGCCGTAGACACATACTTCATCGACGAACATCCTCAGTTGTTCATGTTCAAGGCATCACAGAACCGAGCTCAGAAAATACTCAACTACTTGGGCCAAGTCCTAGTGAATGGACCAGCCACCCCCCTAGCGACCAGCATACCACCCGCCGACGTTACACCATATGTACCGGCCGTGCCTCTTGGTAAGTTTCCAAACATATTCCTCATTTAGTAATTCTTTCATTAAATATGGTGATATTGGTATGACCCCGGATTGGATAATCCTTTTATTAATACTTTCACGGACAGTAAACGTCTATATACGTTATAACAATAAAAAAAATATTGCGTCTCGTATACTGTCCGGGAATGGGTTCAATATGGTGATATTGATGACCCCAGATAATTAATTAGCCGGTGTTTTTCTTCATTTTATAATCCTTTCGTTAAACAGGGTGATGTTGGTATGACCCCGGATGATCATAATCGGTATAATTCCTCATTTGATTATCCCTTCTCTAAATTGGGTGAATTTGGGATCAAACCTAATCATAATTGGTTAAACTCATTTGTTAGTCCTGTTAAACATACGGTAATTTTGGGTTCTCCCTGGGTGAATTAGGATAATCCCTCATATTAATGGTAATCCTTTCGAAAAATAGGATGTTATTGGAATAAGCCCAAAATAAGGTGATATTGGTATGTACATACTTCATACGAAGTTCATTTGAATAACAAACAAACAAAGTATCTGTATTGTACGCAAAAGAAAATATACATTTATTATGAACCTAACTTGCTGTGGTACTGTACACTGTGTTGCAGCAGTCAGTGTCTTTCCGTATAGGTGCAGTAGGTACAATAAAGAGTGAGACAAAAAAAAACTATATTATAAATGAAATAAATCGTCATCTAATAATCCATTTGCTAAATATTTTAGGTGTAAATTCCGGTTTTATGCCAACTGATTCTTATTAATATCATAAACAAAAAAAATAGTAGGGATTTTGAAACAAAGAACAGTACATAACATAATTGTTTTTTTTTGCAATCCTTTATAACATTATGATTACAGTACAGTTATGATTTGGTACGCGAAACATAAAGAAGAAAAAATAAAATAATAGGATTTTTGAACTGATTTTTAATTTTTGCATGACTTTCTTCAATTATTTTTACTAAGTAAAAATTGGTTGTTTGTTTTTAAAGTCGGTTTACGGACATTAATTTTGCGTGATCTCTCTTGCACGCTCTGCGCAAGCGGAACGTGACATTTTATCGTGCGTGCAGCCGGCGTTCATTGATTTATAAGGCGTTAACACGTCAAAAATATGTTTGACAATGATATGAAATAAACTATAACCATTTTTGGCCAGTGCTTTATTAAGCAATAAAGGATTAAATTTTATGAGATAAAAGAGATTTTTTTTATTATTTTGAACTCAGTATTGTTATTTAAAATAACATATTGATTTTTTCCAGTCCGCACTGGTCATGGTATGTGAAAATTTTTAGCCGTTAATATTTAACTATACAGCTTAATCTTTTATATATTTTAATACTTTATTTTATGATTCGCAAAATATATCGTTTTTGTATATTTGGTTATTAATTTTGGTTATGGTTTCTGATTTTTCCCGCTAAATATTTCATGCTTGACAAACAATTAAAAAACAATAAAGTCCTCTCTAAAATAAAAAAATGTCCCTCAATAAGCTTCGTGCATATTTATAGGTCGAAAGTTATGTGTTTTTTAAGTGCTTTATCTCAAATATAATTGAATAAATATATTCCTTCTCAATGACATAAAATATATATTCATGGAAATAGCATAATATATGAATCCTTGCACATCATATATCGCACTGTCATGGATGTGGTTCTTTTTGCTCCACTTTGTAGTTTTATAACTTTATATCATAATATTTGGTGTTGTAACTAATTGGAATGCAGAATCCCGATAGAATAAGAGTTGGCTAGAACTTGTATTGCTTTATAATTACCCACTTATTCATAGACGTAATTTAGCTAAAGCGTTGCTAATCTCTCCTTTGCCTTTTTCTATCCTGCACATTTGACAATGCAACTGACAAAGACAAAGCATTCTATAGCTAAAACGTATCTAATGTACGTTTATGAATAAGGGGGTTAGTTTATAACTTTAGAATGTTACAGTATTCTGTAGTTATTAAAATAAAAAAATATAATATAAACACTAACTGGGTATTAATAAACCAGTTCGAAATAATAGAATCATTACACTTATTATAGCAAAATTTTAAAAAATATAGTCGAATGGTGGAAACAATGCATGTAACAAAAGTTTTTTTTATAAATAAAATATTTTTCTTTTTTTTTTCATTTTTATAGTAGTTTTCATATAATAAAATCAACCCATGACCGTGTGTTTCGGCCAACTCTTTGACTATATACCATCAAATATATATATTTACATAGTTTTATTCTTCTGTTTTCCATCGGTGCACCTCATTGACATGTTGCACTGTATCATTGTTTTTAACTAAAATATTTTTCAGACCTTTCTCCCGAGGCCATTAAAAGACAGGAAATGACTGGTGAAAATACAGGTAAGAAATGTGAAATTATTTAACACTCAAGGCAACGGAAATCTGTACAAAATGTAATTTGCTCGCCGCTTGCGTGGTGTAGTAGACGACTGCGACCGTCTCGAGACGAGGCACCTTTACGTCCAATTAAAAAATATCCTTAAAATTGACTGACTTGGCAATTCTCATTATTCATTGGTTCTTTATTATTGGTTCCAATTATTATACTTATACTATTGTGTCTTCAAAGCTGTGCTGACGTCATAGTATAACTTACTTAGGTGTGTGTGTGGAATCTTTAACAGAGTCAGTGCAAAGTTGTAATTGTTATATTATGACAATACTATCATAGTTTATTTTATTTTAAAGAAAAATGGAAAGAAAAATTTGACTACAGGCGAGACTCAAACTCGCGGCCTACTGGGAATATAGTCCACAATTATTAAAAAAAAGGGTAAAAGCGACTTCTTTACGATATTCAATAAACTGCAAAGTCTATTGTATCGGTTGCCTAACTAGCATAGTTGGCAATAGATGGCGCTGCTGCTACCATAAAGCAATGCAATAAATGTGAAGGAAAGATTTGACAAATCGGGCAGGACTTCAGTAGCTCAATCGGAAGAGCGGCTGGACTAGATTCCCAGTAGGCCGCGAGTTCGAGTCTCGCCTGAAGTCAATTTTTTCTTTCCATTTTTCTTTAAAATAAAATATATTTCACAAGCATGTGTTAATGCGAAATAATATAAAACAACTATCATAGTTTACCAAATGTATTTTTTTACATTTTGTATCGTTTTTCGTTGGTTT
The DNA here is from genome assembly GCA_036365455.1 of Macrosoma leucophasiata. NCBI lineage: Eukaryota > Metazoa > Arthropoda > Insecta > Lepidoptera > Hedylidae > Macrosoma > Macrosoma leucophasiata. The sequence continues at coordinate 5,100,613 of JAWQUS010000020.1, forward strand.
GGGTTAATTACTATACTGAATGTAATTATATTATTATACATTGTAATTTTCTTTTAGTTTAGAGTTCAGTGCCTAATATCTTGAATTCTTATCGTTGGTGTTTGAGGCCATTTCTCTTCTAAATGACTAATGAAAACTATGAGTCAACAGGTGTCATACTTGCGATCAAAGCAAATTTGTTCTTGTTCCTTGTATCCTTATGCCTATCAGAGATTCAATCGAATGAATGTATTTTTTTCCTCGCGAACAGTATATCTATTTTCATAAATATATTGACAAGGTCGGGTGAATTACGACTACGTAAATTGTACATACCTCTAAAAGCCCTCTTTTATAACACAAAAATTGATTTGAAATATGTCAGCCGCTCGACCCCATAAGAGTAGATCCACATTCATAGAAGAACTTAAACTGATAGTTTTAGTCTAAGCATACATAAGTCTTTTTAGATAGCGTCGAGACGTGAAGTCTGCTTAAGAATTCTTCTGCCTACTAGTGGAGGAAAATTCGGTAATTCTCTCCGCTACGACGACGTACCACGTCGATTTGGGTCGTCTAGTCGATTATAAGGAAATTAAAAATATATATATTTCAAGAACTGTTCATTTGCGCGTTGTGAAACTTTACAAAACGCTTTATAATTACGAGTGCTATCTACAAAAAAAAATGGACTTCCAAATCGTTGTACCATAGTGGAACGAATTGCCGAGAATTCTTCCGCTAGTGCATTCAACTGAACAATCTCGGTCAAACCATTGCAATAGGCGATAGTAGTGAAATTAATAACAGGGATGCGAGCGAATAGCGAGCAGCGATCCGCGATGAAACTGCTACCACTGCAATTTCCAATGCAAGCGGCAAATATGGCATATTCTCACCTAATGACGCACAGCACTTGTCGCCATCTTTGGGTAAGACTTTAGTCCAACAGTGGACGTTTACCGGCTGAAGTGATGATGATGATTAAGTATTTTTAAAATGGTTATTAGGACGAAGGTATAATACATGTAGAATTTAATTCCAATCCCTACTTCCCTACTTAATATAATATTATAAATGCGAAAGTAACTCTGTCTGTCTGTTACCTTTTCACGTCCAAACGACTGAACCGATTTTAATGAAATTTGATACAGAGATAGAGCTGACTTTGAGAAAGAACAAGGGTTACTTAGTTATCTATAAAACGAAAACCGCGGGCAACAGCTAGTATCAATATAAAACCGTAAAAACTTATAACCTAATATACTAGATGACCATAAAACGCCATATTCATCTAATGCTGCTAGTTCTCATATTCTGAAAAAGATTAAAAAAAAACAACAAATTGTCATTTTTAATCAACATCTTTCATTTGGTCAGCCGTCCAGCCTCCGAAAGGATTCAAACAGATCCTCAACGAAGGTGGTCCGGAAGCCTTCGCCAAGGCCGTCCGTCAGCACAAGGGTCTTCTCCTCATGGACACCACCTTCAGGGACGCTCACCAGTCCTTGCTGGCCACCAGAGTGCGGACACACGACCTGGTGGCGGTGTCGCCGTACGTGGCGCACAATTTTCACAATTTATACTCGCTGGAGAACTGGGGTGGAGCCACTTTTGATGTCGCGCTAAGGTTAGTATTCTTTTCTTTTTATAGACTAACCCCCTTATTCATAAACGTATTTTAGCTAAAGTCTTGCTAATCTCTCCTTTGTCTTTTTCTATCCTGCACATTTGACAATGCAACTGACAAAGACGAAAGCATTCTATAGCTAAAACGTATCTAATGTACGTTTATGAATAAGGGGGTAATATTATAAAGAGGAAATATTTTTGTATGTACATTTGTAACATTTTCAAGCAAAAACTACTGTACGGATTCCTAAAATTATTTCACCATTAGATAACTGCATCTTCATTGAGTGACATAGGCTATATTATATTTATTGCACGCGTGCGAAGCCGTGGCGAGCCACCAGTATGTAATAACAAGCCTTTGGCCGCGATTTTGCCCGCGTGTGTAACATAAATTAAAAACTTATGGGGTTGGTTTTTGAAAAAAAATTGCCTGTCACTCCGATAGTCTCTCAGAAATCTTTCTTGCTGTAACATGTCATTGGTGGTAGAGCTCCATTCACGGAACTCAAGAGCGTAGATACACTCGATACTGTACGGCCTCGTAATTTCCTGGATGTTGATTCATAAGTAATTAAAACATTTCTCAACTATTTTGTGTCTTTGGAGCTTATTCTAGGGCCCGTTTAAATAGAGATCTAAATCTATAGATCTCAGTCCCTGAACACGGCATTTACATCCCGTTTAATATGGAAAAAAGGAGTCTTGAGGCCGTCTTGCACAATAAGAAAACCATAGTGACAAAGGAAAAAGAACATAATCAGCACGATATTTACAGGTTTTTGCACGAATGCCCGTGGGAGAGACTGGAAGACATGCGACGGTTGATTCCCAACATCCCCTTCCAGATGTTATTGCGAGGGGCGAACGCGGTCGGCTACACCAACTACCCAGATAACGTTGTCTACAAGTTCTGTGAAATGGCGGTAAGTATCTTTAAAACATTGCAAACATATAAAAAATGATTAATACTCAACATGAAATCTTATGAAATACAAGTGCTAAGAGTTTTTAGTGGAAAATGTTGCATAGGAGTTCTTTTTAGGACGTAGGGGCTAATACGGGATTTTGCAAAATTTGAACTTGTTTTTGGAGTTGTACCGTATTAGTAGGTAACATTTGACCCGTAGTTTATAATGCATACAATTTTTGAGGGTTTCCCTTGATGGGAATGGGACCAACTTGTAGTAAAGTAATCTTTCAACTACCCAAGTTTTTAAAATCAATCTTTAACTGATGGAGGAATTGGTGATACATAATTAAAAAAGATCTACATACAGTCGAACTTAGGTCCTCCCCTATTTGAAGTCAGTTAAAAATACACGAGAGCGAAAGGGATAGCATTGAGTTGAGATTGGCTATTTAACGCTGATTTGTATGTTTCATTTTGTCAATAACATACAATATAAAACTTCGACTCCAATTTTTCAGGTCAAAACTGGTATGGACGTCTTCCGAGTGTTTGACTCTTTGAATTACCTTCCGAACCTCATCCTGGGTATGGACGCGGCTGGCAAAGCCGGCGGGGTGGTGGAAGCCGCTATATCGTACACGGGCGACGTGTCAGACCCGACCAAGAAGAAATATGACCTCAAGTACTACACCAACCTAGCTGATGAACTGGTGAAGGGTGGCACCCATGTGTTGGCTATTAAGGATATGGCTGGATTATTAAAGCCACAAGCGGCTAAGTGAGTTCTTTTTTTTTTTGCTATGTTTCTATTTTTTAAATGATTAAAGAATGAAAGAAAAACACTGTGTGGGCACCTGCAATACAATAAACCTGATGAGAGAAGTGTAGTAATAATACACCAGGGTTCTGCCGTTCTACAGAGTTATAACAGCTTAGGACTCGGGAGCGATTATTGCTGTCAATTTATGTCAATTTGTACCTTCACTGTCAGCTTCCGGTAGACCCAAACTGATGGTTACAAAATGTTATATTATATAGATAATTTTAAATATATATATATAATATACACATTACTTAAAAAAATAAAATAAAACAAAGTCGTGTTAGTTACACCGTTTATAACTCCAGAACAAGTTCACAGATTTTCTCGCTTTTCGATTATTAGGTCGCAGACAGTCTGACACAGCGTGATAAATAGGGGGACGGGTTCAAGAAAGGCTTATTTTAGCGTATAGAGCAACACGGGCCACCAGCCGCGGCGGACTGGAGGGGAGTAGCCAGAGCGTTTATTACCGATGCAAAACAGTGTGTCATTTTTTGCGGAGGGAAATGCGTGCGACACACTCCCACACCACAAAATTCGTCTATTTCTACGAAACTCATTTCTTGACTTTAACAAAATACAGAAACAATTTCACGTACACATTTAAACATTAACCCCCTTATTCATAAACGTACATTAGATACGTTTTAGCTATAGAATGCTTTGTCTTTGTCTGTTGCATTGTCAAATTTGCAGGATAGAAAAAGACAAAGGATAAATTAGCAACACTTTAGCTAAAATACGTTTATCAATAAGGGGGTTAGGCGACAGGTATAGGCCCATTTGGGCTTGTACTTTGACAGAGGCGAAAGCCTGCATATGGCTACTCTCCTCCGGTGTTGCTCTATGTTTTAGCGTGACCGATTTTATGGACGGCCCCTTAGCACACCGCGGACACGCCGCCAAAATTCCATACAAACGCTTAATTTGGTCTCTATTACACAGACATCGAACAGTGACGTGTATTTACACGCGCACCTGTGTACGTAGCACGTACAAAATACCAACCGTCGCCCATAAGAGGGGAGAGGGTCTTGTGATGCGGGGAAATCGTGCGGGACGTCGAAGTGTCCATTCCATACGTAGTATTATTACATAACTTATTAACAGGCTTCTAATCTCGGCGATACGCGACAAGCACCCGTCGGTGCCCATCCACGTGCACACGCACGACACGTCGGGCGCCGGCGTGGCCGCCATGCTGGCGTGTGCGCAGGCCGGCGCCGACGTGGTGGACGTGGCCGTGGACTCCATGTCGGGGCTCACCAGCCAGCCCAGCATGGGCGCGCTCGTGGCTTCCCTGCAGGGCGGCAGACTTGATACAGGTCACTTTCAACTCAACATATTGAAGTCTGTGCTTACTCTTTTTTACTGGTGGTAGAGCTCCAGTGACGGAGCTCGCGGGCGTAGGCACCACCGCATTACCTAATTTCTTAGTCGTGCAGTCTTGGCAGAGTGGTCGTGGTCATGTATCGGTCACTTTATCTGTCTCCGTCGTGATCGCGATGCGTCGCCATGTAGCTCGATGTCTGGCAGAGTGAGAGCAGTCATTGATGCTGGAGTTATAGGTCGCGCCAGGTAAAAAGAACGCTGGCGGTCAAGCTGCGCAGTAGACGATTTATCGATCTATTTGGTAGTATGAGGTGCGGCGTTTTCAATCTGCCTACCAATACACGAAACCGCAAGCGAAAGCTAGATCAAAAATAAACCAATAGGGCTAGTACTTTCGTGCGCGAGTGTACCGATGCGCGAACACATTCCTTCTACTTTCTTCCAGCATTCTTTTTACGTGGCGCGACCTATACCTAATTTACTTGCCGCTAAATGGTAGTATGTATGTATGTATCTTCACGCCAGGTCCCTAACGGGGTAGGCAGAGAGTGTAGAGCGCCAGATATCCCGGTTCAGACAAACCTCTCGTGCCTCGTCTACCTTCATCATTCTCTTCATTCTAAATGGTAGTGTTCAGCATTATCGTGTTCCGGTCAGGTGGTAATGTACGGCCCTGTAATTTCCGGGACAGGCGTAACACCTTAGGCCTCAGGAGTGGTAACGTATCTGCATTTTGACCTTGGTCTTTGTGTGGGTGTCTATAGGCTGCAGTCATCACTTAACATCAATGTGAACTGCATGCTTGTTTGAAACTTCCAGTACATAAAAAAAAATGTTAGAAAAAGTAACTTCACGCCTGTAATCCCCGAAGGGTTAGGCAGAGGTAAATGCATGCATTCAAGCATACATGCAAACACCCACAACTCGCCTGTTACGTTTTTGGCCCATGTAACAGGTGGCGAACCTGTTGCCATCTTCGGGCACATTACCAAACTCCGAGGTAGTGGGAAACTTCCAGAAAATGGAAAAATCCCAATAGAACCAGAGATAAAGGATTTAAAACCGTTATCTCTGATAGCCCCCGACCCGGGCATCGAACCCAGGACCTCCAGCATAATAGTAGTGGTCTGCTACCAATACGCCACTGAGGCAGTTAGTTTTATATGTTAGGAAAGTGGCAAACAAGCCTGCAGCGCACATTGATGTAAAGTGATGACTGCAGCCTATAGCCACCCACACTAAGACCAAGGTCAAAATGCAGATGCGTTATCACTCCTGAGGCCTAAGGTGTTATGCCTCTGTGCCGGAAATTGCAGGGCCGTACATTACCACCTGACCGGAACACGATAGTGTCTAACACTACTATTTAGCGGCAAGTATATTAGGTAATGCGGTGGTGCCTACGCCCACGAACTCCGTCACTGGAACTCTACCACCAGTTAAAAATGACAAAACGTTATCACATAAAATTATCGTCTTACAATTAACCAACTATTTTTACAAAGGAGATGTTGCGAGCTCGGCCCTGGTTCGTACATGTCCTCAAAAAATGGGTAAATTATAGAAGAATCCGAAAAAATACAATGAATTTAATCAAGAACATATTTTAGAGTTACCACCACATTTAATTCAAACGATTTTATCATTTTCAACCATGTTCACCACGGCGGCGATACAGCCAACGCTTGGTATCAATCGATTTCGATAGTATTTATAATTTTTTTTTTCTCCAAGTACTAGATAATCAAAAAATAATTTAAAAAATGAAAATGTCAAAATGACATCGTCCGCCATATTTGCCATGTTGGTTTTAAGTTGCAATTCTAACTGTAAATAATGTTTTGTAACTGCAAACAAAGCTAAATAAGTGAAAATTTGCAGTATAAACGTTTTCATATTGATTTTGCCTGTTTAATGATATTGTGTGCAATACATGGCCGGAGGTCCATACATTTTTGCAACATCTCCTTTGTCCATGGTTCTATGAAAATAATTTCGAAAACATAATCAATTCCCTCACAGGTATCCCCCTTTCGAAGGTGTCAGAATACTCCGCGTACTGGGAACAAGCCCGCACACTGTACGGGCCCTTCGAGTGCACCGCCACCATGAAGTCCGGTAATGCCGACGTCTACCTCAACGAGATACCCGGCGGACAGTACACCAATCTGCAGTTCCAGTCCTTCTCCCTGGGCTTGGGTAGCCAATTTGAAGATGTTAAAAAGGCATACAGGTATTTAACCATATCTTTTTAATTTTTTTTCACCTAATTGTATAGATGGTGGCAACAATGATGTAAAAGGTCATATGGGAGTTTTTGCGGGAAGCTTGAAAGATGTGTGTGGTGCTCTTATCTTATTTCATATTCTTGGTGTATTTTTGAGTTATATTAAATAAAGTTGGTGGCATTAAGTTTGATATAGGCTAATTACAGTGCTCGTGTATAGTGAAATAGAATAACAGTGCGAAAACACGTTCTTTCGGGTTGCCTCCAAAACTTCATTGGAAATGTTCTGGTAAAGTAACCATTGCTTTACTCGAATTACTGACTGACTCTGACTGACTGACTGATAGATTGACTGACTGACTCTGACATTTACGTTGTTTATTACGAATACGAAATATCGTTTTACTTGACTCTGGCAATATTATTATGCATAACAAGCAATGCAAATGAAAAAAAAAAAAAGGTCATAGCTCACTAGAGCCACCCGGCACCCGCCCAGCGCCCGACCGCCTCGAGCGGTCTACGCTCATTACATCAACTTCGCTCCGTATCGACACCGGACCGCCTCCACCGCAAGCCGTCAACGCGCGGGCGGACGGCGAATGGCCTACTCGGTGGCCACTTGTTTGCCTTGCGTTGACTTTGCATTGCCAACGCGCCGTTCCCAAGTGGACCGCCCAAGTGGTTCACAAGTAACATTGCGTCGTTCGCCCTTGGACCACCCGTCGACGACGAGAAGACGCCGTAAAACGAGGCGGTGCTGGTCGGATGCCGGGTGGCTGTAGTGAGCTATGACCCTAAATGACGACTGCAGCCTTACATCTACACAAAAACCGGAGGTCATGCGTTGCCACCCCCGAGACCTAAATTGTTACGTCTCTGTGATAGTTATGAAGGGGCCATCCATTATATTACGGGGCCTTCCCATTTTTTTTTGTATCGTATTACTTCAATCGTTCATATTTTACACAATGCCATGTAGATGAAATAATACTAATTAACAATTGTTGGATTAAAATAGTATTATAGATGATTAACTGCCTCAGTAGCCTAGCCTGATAGCAGGCCACCAGGTTCTCGGATCGGGATTATCAACGATAACGGTGTGAAATCATTTATATCTGGTTCTATTGGGATTTTTCCATTTCCTGGAAGTTTTCCCTGTATCTCGGAGTTTGGTAATGTGCCCGGAGGTGTCAATAGGCTCGCCACATGAATGTGTTAAAACGCAATCGACGAATTGAGGATGTTTGCATGTATACTTGTATGCATGCATTTACCTCTGCCTACCTCTTCTGGGATTAGAAGCGTGAAGTTACGTAGATATATATAATATTATATTTAAATTGTATACAGGTGACAAACAATCATGGAATTTAACACTACCACTTATTATTCACTCTGGCCTTTTATTAGGCCGTACAAATATGCTAAATCTAGATATACTCATAAAAATATATAAATACTCATAAAAATCCCTCACTCTTCCAGGGAAGCCAACTTCCTTCTCGGTGATATCATCAAGGTGACCCCTTCGTCCAAGGTGGTGGGCGACCTGGCCCAGTTCATGGTCCAGAACAAGCTGACCGCGGCCGACATCGAGGCCAAGGCCGAAGAACTGTCCTTCCCCAAGTCCGTGGTAGAGTTCCTGCAAGGTGCCATTGGTATACCGCATGGAGGATTCCCGGAGCCTTTGAGGTATGTTGTCATATTGTTGTGTAATTATGACGAAATGAAAGTGACTTTAAACTAGAAAAAGCGGAAAGAAAAACTAACAAATAACATCAATTGATCTCTTTAACTGTCCCCAGAGATGTATATAATAAAAACCGGCCAAGTGCAAGGTGAACTTGGAAATACATAATTTGTGAAAATTTCAGCTTTCTAGCTATCACGGTTTATGAGACACAGCCCGGCGACAGACAGATGGAAAGAAAGACAGCGGAGACTTATGGTGAGATTCACAGACCGCACTATGACTTTACTTTGTCAGAAATGTATGGGTTTTGACAGTTCGTAGCGTACTTTGCTCGAAAGTAAAGTCGTAGTGCGGTCTGTGAATCTCGCCCTTAGTAATAGGGTCCCATTTTAACCTTTTAACCCTAAAAATCAACGAACTATTCGACGATCAGAAGGCGTATTTTTTGTTTCGCTGATCATCACTTAGAAAGCCACTTTGTAGCATAATGCTGTTTTGTCAAATCAAAAAACGTGGAAGAGAAAATCGGCGCTTAGATGTGGAGCTTCGGTAGCGTAGTGGTAAAGCGACGGGACTGATTATCTTATGCGCAAGTTCGATCCCTGCCCGAAGTGTTTGCTGGGGGTGACGGAGCTCGCGGGCGTAGGCACCACCGCATTACCTAATATACTTGCCGCTAAATGGTAGTGCTCAGCACTATCGTGTTCCGGTCAGGTGGTAATGTACGGCCCTGCAATTTCCGACACAGAGGCATAACACCTAAGGCCTCAGGAGTGGTTACGCATCTGCATTTTGACCTTGGTCTTTGTGTGTATATAGGCTGCAGTCATCACGTAACATCGATGTGAGCTGCATGCTTGTTTGCCACTTCCATTACATGAAAAAAGGCAAATGTCTCTTTTCATTTTTCTTTAGAGTCAATTCAATGCAACAACCTATTTATTTTTTCATCCTCTGATATTTTACGCAGGTCAAAGGTCCTGAAAAACATGCCCAGGATAGAAGGGCGACCTGGCGCCGAACTACCGCCGTTGGACTTCGATAAGCTGAAGAACGACCTTATAGAAAACTATCCAGAGGTGAGACCCAACGGATACTTCTCTAGACTCCATTAGTTTTTATATAATTTGTTTTTATACAAGGTGTCACCGAAAGGTCCAACAATATTGAAAGGTGTTCACCTATATCAAGTTTCAAATCACTTTACGTAAACAATAAGAAGGAAAACACTACAAATTTTTTTTCATACAAATTTTAATAATTATTTTTTTGTTATTTTATTTCGATTTAAGTCGTCAATGAAAACGCTCAGCATTTCACACAAATACCGTACGTGGTGACGGTGAGGCGAACGGTACGTGTGTATGAAATGCAGCATCTCAGCAATTCATTACTACGCATATACAAGTAGCGTTCGCCTTCGACTGATACGCTGTCAGCTGTTGTTAATATGGTTGAAACGCATAAAACTTGAATCAAAATTTGACTCGTAATAAATAACCGATGATTTTAATTTCTCAGGAGAAAAAAACCTTGAGGGATGTAGTCAACATCAGTATAGGCATGGACTGTTGAAATATTTTTGGACCTTTCCGTTACACCTTGTATAATTACTAAATTCGGTATATTTCCCAAAAGGTAACCGACGAAGATGTGATGTCAGTGGCGATGTACCCGCAAGTGGCTAACGATTTCTTCCGCATCCGCGACAAGTACGGGCCGGTGAAACATCTCGACACCAAGACTTTCCTCGTTGGACCTACTGTGAGTATAGAAATTCTATAGCAAAGATTAAATTTCACTCAATGAAGCGCGCATGGCCTCGCGGCTGGTGTAAATCGTAAGCGATCTACTCGGTTAAGCGATAAGGGCGCGGTCGGGTGTGTGATGGGTGACCGCTAGTGGTAAATTAAAATGCGCGTTTCTGTGCTTCGGAGGGCACGTTAAGCCGTTGGTCCCGGTTGCTATCGATAGATAGCAGTCGTTAAACATTGTCCGAGGCCTAATAGGCGGTTTGAAAAAATCATCCGACAGCGGGTTGGCCACTAACCCTTATCTCCACCAACCCGCATTGGAGCAGCGTGGTGGAGTAAGCTCCAGGCCTCCTCCCAAGAAGGGGAGAGACTCGTGCCCAGCTGTGGGACGTATCAAGGGTAGTCATTATTATTTATTATTATTATATATTTCACTAGTATCCTCAACTGCCTCAGTAGCGTAGTGGTAGCAGGCCACTACTATTACGCTGGAGGTCCTGGGTTCGATTCCCGGGTCGGGGACTATCAGAGATAACGGTTTAAAATCCTTTATCTCTGCTTCTATTGGGATTTTTCAATTTTCTGGAAGTTTCCCAGTACCCCGGAGTTTGGTAATGTGCCCGAAGATGGCAACAGGTTCGCCACCTGTTACATGGGCCTAAAACGTAACCGGCGAGTCGTGGGTGTTTGCATGTATGATTGAATGCATGCATTTACCTCTGCCCTACCCCTTCGGGGATTACAGGCGTGAAGTTACGTTTCACTAGTATCACTTCAGCCGAAAGACGTCCACTGCTGCCTTCCCTAACGATGGCCATAACAGGGTTGTGCCGAGTGGTGATTTTACTGTGACGTCATAACGTGCTGCAATTTTATATAGACCGTTTTCAGCATCAAAATGCCTAACACTATAAGAAAGACTTACACGCTCACACAATTTTCTTTTATTTAGTCAGAGGGTTCTCAGTGCAGCCAAAAACGAATAACAGTAAAAATGAGCTCCTCGTTTATTTTTAGTTATTTGTAATGACGCGTATGATTTTTTAAAAAGACTGTAAAATAATAAGTTTTGGAAGAAGCCCTAAAAATATGTATTCAAAACAATAAATAAATTAAATATCCTAAAACCCTAACTGTGAGTGTAGCCTAGGAGAAAACCTTAGGCGATCCACACACGGGACCGCGCGCCGCCAAGCTAAACGGTGAAGCGGATTTCATGTCGTTTGGTCTCTATGAAATACGTTGATACCATTCACACTACACCGCCCGACCGCGTGGCCTAGTTTACTCACCTTCACCGCAACCCGTGTGTAAAGCCTTAGCTGTGATTTTTTTAATGTAATGGAAGTGGCAAACAAGCATGCAGTTCACATTGATGTTAAGTGATGACTGCAGTCTATAGACACCCACACAAAGACCAAGGTCAAAATGCATATGCGTTACCAGGGTGTCCACATTCTGGAAAGTCAGGGAAAGTCAGGGAAGCTCAAGGTGGTCAGGGAAAGTCAGCGAAATCGAAGGGATACCTGGAAAGTCAGGGAAAATTGAACATTTTCCCCCAGTGATTTTAAAATAAGAGAACTAATTTTATGCTCTGGTCTAACGCTTAATTCAGAAGCAATTTTTCAGGTTCAGAGTAAACTACGTTATGATTTTTTCGTCATAATTAGATAACTCTTTTTCAGTTTGAAATAAATAAATATTTATCACAAAAAGTAAATAAAGATTTATTTTATAGAGTGAACTATTGTGACTGTGTAGTTGGATTAATTAGACATATTTTATTTTTAAAGAAAAATGGAAAGAAAAATTTGAGTTCAGGCGAGACTCGAACTCGCGGCCTACTGGGAATCTAGTCCAGCCGCTCTTCCAATTGAGCTACTGAAGTCCTACCCGATTTGTCAAATCTTTCCTTCACATCTATTGCATTGCTTTATGGTAGCAGCAGCGCCATCTATTACCAACTATGCTAGTTAGGCAACCGATATAAGTATACCTTTTCAGTTTATTGATTATCGTAAAGAAGTTGCTTTTACCCTTAATAATATAAAACAATTAATTAGACATGTTCCTTTTTTTTTTCAAGATTGGAGTGAAAAATGTTTTTTTTTTTCATAAGTAATTAGGTTATTACTACAAAAAAAACTATTTTTATTTTTTTAACAGATCTCTCCTTTTTGTAATGTAAGAATAAAATAAACCTATACGGCCAAATACTCAAACGTCACTTATATCTAAGTGGGACTTAAGTCTTCAGTCTTTATACAACACGTTCAAACGATAGAGATAGCGCACATTTGAGGGCCGCTTAAAATTGAGTGACGTTTGAGTATTCGGCCATTACAGTATTAAAATAAGTGCTAATCAGTGTATATTCAATAAAATGTGGCTAGATCCCAAAATAAGTCCAGAATTTTATCAATGGCTAAGTGATGTCGCAGATGTTCCTGGATTAGCATATTGTAAAGTATGCTGCAAGTCCTTCAAACTCAGTCCACATCTCATTTTTTTCAAAGTTTATGAAGCAAAACTATTTAAGTTACGTATAACTTGGTAATACTACTATTACTTGATAAGTAATAAGTATAAGTTATATTTTAAATTTTGTTTGTTTCTCAGTAGATATTTAATTTTAGTTCATATTTTTCATATTAATTTGGAAAAAAGAGATTTTATTTGTAAGTAAGGTGGCAAACAAGCATGCAGATCACATTGATGTTAAGCGATGACTGCAGGCTATAGAAAACTACATAAAAACCAGAGGTCAAAATGCAGATGCGTTGCCACCCCTAAGACCTAAGCGGTTACGTCTCTGTGAAAGTTGTTACGGGTCCATACATTACCATCACACCGGATCATTTAACGGCAGATTGATTAGCTAATGCAGTGGTGCCTACGCCACCGAGCTCCGTCACCAGAGCTCTCATCATGATCATCATCATAATTTCAGCCAAAAGACGTCCACTGCTGAACAAAGGCCTCTCGCAAAGAATGCCACAACGAACGATCCCGGGCCGCCCTCATCCAGCGATTGCCCGCGACCTTCACCAGGTCGTCGGTCCACCTCCTGCCTACGCTTCGTTTTCCGGTACGCGGTCGCTACTCTAGAACTCTTCTGCTCGCTTGAGTCTCGCTATTCGTTGAGCTATGTCGATAACTTTGGTTCCTATGCGGATCTCCTCATTTCTGATTCGATCTCGCAGAGAAACTCCGAGCATAGCCCTCTTCATTGCTCTCTGAGTGACCTTGAGCCTTCTTATGAGGCCCATAGTGAGCGACCACGTTTCGTTCCGTATGTCATCACTGGCAACACACACTGGTCAAAGACCTTATCCTTCAGACACTGCGGTAAATTGGACGAGAAGATATATCGTAGCTTCTCGAACGCTGCCCATCCGAGTCGGATTCGTCGTCTGAACTATTTCTCGAAGTTGGACCTACCTAACTGGACCGTTTGTCCCAGGTATACATATTCGTCAACAACTTCCGAGTGTAGTACCCTCACCCATAACAGGAGTGGGCTTAACGAGGACATTCGACATCATCTTCGTCTTGTCCATGTTCATTTTAAGACCCACTCGTTGGGGGCCATTGAGCCATTGTGCCAAGGTCTTCCAGGGTCTCAGCCATGACTACGCTATCATCCACAAATCGGAGGTGGGAGATGTACTCGCCGTTAATGTTGATGCCGAGTCCGTTCCAGACCAGAAGCTTGAAGGCATATTCCAATGCAGCGGTGAACAGTTTCGGAGATATAACATCTCCCTGTCTCACACCTCTGACTGGAGTGACTCTAGCACAGTCCAAATCTCGTCCGAATCGAAGGCTTTCTCATAGTCCACAAACGCAAGACATAGAGGCTGGTTATACTCTTCTGTCTTCTGTGTAACCTGCCGCAGCGCGTGTATGTGGTCTATGGCGCTAAAACCGTTACGGAAACCGGCTTGTTCGGGAGGCTGGAAGTCGTCGAGTCTGCGAGATAGACGGTTCGTAATCACTCTCGAAAACAGCTTATAGACGTGACTTAGAAGTCCATCGCACTTCTAAGTCACGTCTATAAGCTGTTTATATATATAGTTTTTAAGAAGGGTATTGTCACCCTTTTTAAAGAACTGTACCACCATACTTCTGTGCCACGCCTGTGGCCCTTTGCCCTCGGATATGACGGAATTGAACATCAACTGAAGAGCTTCTAATACTAGCCTTCCGCCCGCTTTCAGGAGTTCAGCAGTGATTCCGTCATCACTCGGCGCCCTGTTGTCCTTGAGCTGTTTGAGAGCCGTACTAATTTCGTCTAGACCAGAGGTTCCCAAACTATTTTTCTTGCTAACATTTATATCACTTTCCCATATCCCATTTTTATAATCCGCAGGGGGTCTATATGGACCACTTTGGGAATCACTGGTCTAGACTTACGTCCGGGATATCTTCGGTGTAGTGTCAGTCCGGCTCTAGGATCTGCTGCCGGACTGTTAACAGGTGGTCGCGCTGTCGCGTACAACTGTCCGTAGAACCGTTCGATCTCTTCTTCAAGCTCAGGTTTCGACGATACGATTCTGTCGTCCTCTGTCTTCAGCTTAGTCAGGCAGCTCTGTCCTATAGGCAGATCTTTGGCGAACACTTTAGAGCCCTTGTTCCGCTCTATGGCGGTCGCGAGTCAGTGACTTCGAGGTCTGTCTGTTGAGCCGTTTATATATAAGTATGTAGGTATGCCGTTTATATGTAGGTATGCTTCTGAAGACGCTTAAGTATAAGAGTCTTCAGAAACATACCGCGCCTCTCATCCATGAGCTTGAGAGTTGAGACAGAGATCTTCTTGGTCTTGCTTGTGTTGCGGGTCTTAAAGCATTTAGACCCAGCCGTACTGTCCGTACGGCTTCGTTTCGGCTACGTTTCCACAAACCTGTTGTTGTATTCGTCCACATCTAAGCAAAAACTCAGGCATTCGAAGCGATTTTTAAGTTCGAGTTGGAAGCTCTCGGGGTTTTGGATTTGGGCAGATGCTGGTCGAAGCGTAGACTTCATTAGCCGGGATCTTTCCAGCTTGACATTAATATTCAGTGTGCCTCTAACCATTCAGTGATCGCTGCCGGGTTTGACCGAATTGATCATATCTCTGTGATCAATCCGGTCACTGGTTCTTGAAGAAAGAGTTCATCATGTAGAGGCTCTCTCTCTCCATAATGTCAGCCAAAGTCTGGTCCCTGGTGTTTCGTCGCCCATATCCACTTTCAGCTCATAATCACCTCGAACGCCCAATTTCGCGTTGAAATCCCCCATGACAACGTTTTAGTGGGTTTTAGAACTATGTATGGCTCTGGAAATGTCCTCATACATAGTTTCTACCTCATCATGGGAGTGTGCGGAGGTCGGGGCGTAGACCTGTATGACCTACAGCGAATACCGTTTGGTTATTCTGAATATAAAGTATGCCACCCTCGACAACACACTCTCGATCATCTTGACCAGAGCTCTACCACCAGTAAATTATTTATTTTGTTGATTTTAGTTCTAAGTTTAATTAACTTCAATTTTGTTACTGACCGGTGATCTCTGCCGGTGATTGTGTTTTTAGGTCAGTTATAAAATCGTTATTTCTTTTATCGACTATAAAAAACTGTTTCAGTTCTAATTCAGAAAAAAATAAAAGACATGTCATGTTAAATATTATCTGTAGTATGTATTACTTCAATGATAATTATATAATTTATTTAATTAAAATTGTATTTCGGATATAGGTATTTCATTTTACTTAAAAATTGGACCTGGCGTGAAGATGACATACATATATACTTAAAAACTTACTAATAAAACATAGGTACTTGCCTACTGAATAAATAAAATTTGGTCAGGGAAAATTGAAAAAAATGTCAGGGAAAGTCAGGGAAAAGTCAGGGAATTTTTTTGGACTTCGGCTGTGGACACCCTGGTTACCACTCCTGAGGCCTAAGGTGTTATGCCTCTTTGCCAGAAATTACATACCGTACATTACCACCTGACCGAAACACGAAAGTGAACACTACCATTTAGCGGCAAGTATACTAAGTAATGCGGTGGCGCCTACGCCCGCGAGCTCCGTCACTGGAGCTCTACCACCAGTAACCGTATTTTGTTATTTTTGGTTATTATAAGGTGGGTGAAACGATAGAAGTGAAGATCGAACGCGGCAAGACACTGGATATAAAGACGCTGGCGGTGTCGGACGAGATGACGGCGGCGGGCGAGCGGGAGGTGTTCTTCGAGCTCAACGGGCAGCTGCGCTCCGTCTTCATACGCGATGAGAACGCTAGCAAGGTATGTTATTGGCTTAGGATTACATACTATATGCAAAAAAAATAACTGGTTTTAACTGCCTCAATAGCCTAGTGGTAGCAGGCCACTATGCTGGCGTCGTAGGTTCCGTTCCCGGGTCGAGGCTATCAGAGATAACGTTGTCAAATCCTTTATTTCTGGTGCTATTGGAAATTTTCCATTTTCTGGAAATTTCTTAGTATCTCGGAATTTGGTCTTATAATTCGAGCGCCTGGCTGGAAAATTAAAATCCAGATGTCGCCTTTTACTTTAAATCCGTATAAAATGTATTTGATATACTCTTTCAGAATCAAGAAATATATTTATGTCTCCATTTTAACAATCCCATTTTTGATTTAACAGGAGATGAAGATCCACCCGAAGGCAGTGAAAGGTGACAAGAATCAAGTCGGAGCCCCTATGCCCGGAACTGTGCTGAGTGAGTAAAATACATTTTTAAGCACATCGTGATGCCTTTCTAGCAACTAGAATATGTTAGGT
The DNA here is from genome assembly GCA_036365455.1 of Macrosoma leucophasiata. Classification (NCBI taxonomy): domain Eukaryota; kingdom Metazoa; phylum Arthropoda; class Insecta; order Lepidoptera; family Hedylidae; genus Macrosoma; species Macrosoma leucophasiata. Next base: position 5,117,764 of record JAWQUS010000020.1, read on the forward strand.
CATTAGGATATAGAACTATTACATACTATATTAACACAAGAGGCAGACTATTACATTTTAATGGAAACGTACAATTAATGTTATTAAATAACATTGACCTTTATGTACCTACTAAAGTACTAGAGACAGGACATTCGCCTTGGCAGCATGGTTCGAGTTTTTTGCATTCAATGAACTACACTTTGGCACAGTAACATGACAGCTGACGTGAGAACGACATACTAAATATCTATCAAATCAATTTAAAAACGAAACCGGCTGTTTGTTCCGGCATAGAGCAACACGGGCCACCGGCCGCGGCGGACTGGAAGGGAGTAGCCATAGCGTTTATCACCGATGCAAAACAGTCAGTAATTTTTTGCGGGGGGAAATGCGTGCGACACACACGCACACTACAAAAATCGTCCTTGACTTTAACCAATTACAGAAACAATTTCACGCACACATTTAAACATCTAGGCGACATGTATATGCCCATTTGGGCTTGTACTTTGACAGAGGGGAAAGCTTGGATATGTCTACTCCCCTCCGGTGTTGCTCTATGGTTCCCGGTGTCTACTCTTTATATTGACCTCATTGTTAAATAATAGCAATTAATTTACGAAGCGCGCATGGCCCCGCGGCTGGTGTAGATCGGAAGCGATCTACTCGGTTAAGCGATACGGGTGCGGTCGGGTGTGTGATGGGTGACCGCAAGTGGCAAATTTAAATGCGCGTTTCCGTGCTTCGGAGGACACATTAAGCCGTCGGTCCCAGGTGCTATCGATAGATAGCAGTCGTTAAACCTTGTCGGAGACCTTATGGGCGGTTTGAAAACATCCGACAGCGGGTTGGCCACTAACCCTTATCTCCACCAACCTGCATTGGAGCAGCGTGGTGGAGTAAGCTCCAGGCCTCCTCCCAAGAAGGGGAGAGACCCGTGCCCGACAGTAAGACGTATCAAGGGTTGCCATTATTATTATTGTCAGATAATATAATGCTGAACTGCCTTTGCCAAGCCTAGTAAAGTTCACCACACAGTTTATAGCACTGTTGGAATAAAAACACAAACTTAAATTTTGCTTCTCTTTTAATTCACAGCCATCAAAGTGAAGGAAGGTGACAAAGTAGAGAAGGGCGAGCCGATCGCCGTACTGTCGGCCATGAAGATGGAAATGATCGTGCAAGCGCCTCGCGCGGGCACCGTCAACTCCGTCGCTATCACCAACGGACAAAAACTCGAGGGAGACGATCTGATTTGCACTATCGTTGATTAAATTGGCTAAATTTGACTTCAAATACCACTTAAATACCAACACCGCAATAAAGTACTTAGCGGGAGACGTTGTTCTCAACGATAGTTATAAATAATAAATAAAAAAAAATAGTTGGATTGCATGCTGAAAATTTAACGCAATGCCACCTGGTTAAACTGGTTTCAAATGTGATTTAGACCAATTTAGAAACCACCCCAATACAAACCGAATTCGGTCCAGCATATAGTAACAGAGAGCGTTTCAAACATGTCTGTTTGAAACGCTCTCTGTTGAACTATTGAAAATTATTATATAAAGATGATTCGGTGAGTCATTAAAACTAGTTGATAACCTATATCCGTCCTGTCCGTTAAAAATAAAAAAAACGATTAACTTCCTTCATATTTTCAAAAAATAAATTCTTCCACTTAAAATCACTAGAACATTGACAAATAATCGATATTTTACCTAAGTACATTTTTTTTACACTATCTCGAAAATATTTTTTTATATGCAACCAATAAATAAGCCTTGTAGTTAAATAGAAATTTATATACATTTGTGTGGTGTTTGGAGTCATGTGCTCCTCCCTAATTTATTAGAATAAGCGTAGATGTTATTTATCCGTTAAAGAATCTTCTTTTTTTTATACAAACAGTTGACATTTGTCGCTGTGAATTGGTGTAAATATTGTTCAGTTGTTGAATCCCTGAAAAGGTATACAATTGCTCGCATTGAAAATAATTCTGAAGCGTGAATCCACTTTGGTCAACTTAGCGCATAGTGCATACCTTATGCACAGCGTGTAATCGATGAATATGAGATTATTTCTTACAATTATATTTTACAATGAGTTAGACTCGACTAGCGAACGTTGGTTTTTAAATGTTTATTTATATTTTGGATGAAAAAAGCGGATTATATGTTAATTTAAATATTTATACTCTTATTATTATTGAATGTGTATAATTGTAGAAGGTAATTCAATTCAATTCAATGTACATATACATTACATTATAAAGATAAAATCATTGTGATAGATGAATACAAAAGATTTTTTAAAAGAAGAAAAGAGAGGTGTATCTTTTTAAGATTGTTTGACTGAGTTTCGATATGAATGAAGGAAGAATATTTATAATGTCAGATTTAAAATAAATATTAAAAAAAAATAACAAAAACATCACAATACTTTACTGGTGGTAGAGCTCCAGTGACGGAGCGCGCGGGCGTAGGCACCATTGCATTACCTAATATACTTGCCGTTAAATGGTAGTGTTCAGCACTATCGTGTTCCGGTCAAGTGATAATGTAATTTCCGGCACAGAGGCATAACACCTTAGGCCTCCGGAGGGGTAACGCATCAGCATTTTGAACTCTCGTCTTTGTGTGGGTGTGTATAGGCTGCAATCATCACTTAACATCAATGTGAGCTGCATGCTTGTTTGCCACTTTTATAAAATAAAACAAAAGGCTACAGTCATCACCACCTTTACATAAAAAAAAATACTGGTCAAGATATGTTTACTATCTTTAAACTTTTATTTATTTGTTTCTTAGCATATAATCCGCTATTTAATATGGAATGATGAGGGTATGTTGGTTGGTCGATGACCATACAAAACAACTGTGATACACTTATAAATCACTATATCGTCAATTTTGCAGTGACTTATCTCACAGTACAAAAATATGATTGTGAATCGTAATTTATACATTTAGTAACAGATATGCCATGTTTTTTTTTACAATTGTTTATATTATGCAATGTATTTTCATTTTTTTTAATTATTATCTGTTAATAGTAAATACTCGGTGCTTATTAATCTTTGCTTTAATATCGTTATATTTGCATTACTTTTCTTTCGTTTATTTATCTTCCTTTTTTCTTCAGTGTGGCTTAATTGCTATGTAATAAAATTCTTATGCCATGATTTTACCTATACTTATTTTTTTTTTAAATGTATAAGAAAGAAGCGAGGACCAGACAAAATGCAAAGGTACAATGAAGATATCCATACATACCTACATGATTATTACAAAAATAATATACCGATCATTCCTCTCTCTCTCTCTCGGGACCTCTTATGACACGTCAAAAACAAACAAAATAAATTAACTAATGATATGTCCGAAAGAGTAATATTAAAAATGTTCTCAATCCCAGAGTGCTCAGTATATACTGAGTACAGTATATACCTGCCTACATCTCGATTATAGTATCCAACTAGAAATATTGCACATCGACCTTAGGAACGAGACTTTTTCGGCTCTGTAGAGCGTTATCTCTTTCGCACCTTACCTATGCGACGTTTGTCGACCATGTTGATCATGTTTTGACTAATACCGAACCACACCGCGGACACTAAAATTCCATACAAACGCTTATTCTAGTAACCTAATACACAGACAGCAATCAGTACACGTGCACATAGAAATTTATCACGTGACCTTAAACAATAGTGAAATAAGTCGCTGACTACGTGACAAAATTCACTAAAAGACTGCTCGAAGTTTTCAACTGCCTCTTGAGGGGTGGTGATGGGTGAGGCGGGGAAATCGGGCGGGACGTCGAAGTGTCCATTCTATACGTAGTATTATTACATATTCTCTGACTGAACTATGAGTGCTTAAGAGAGCAGTGTGGAGCAGGCAACGCTCTACAAAGTCGAAACTACCCGATTATCTCTTTCTTAGGCTCGACGTGCATTCTTGGTGTGTACTAACTATATCCCCCATAATACAAGCTGCATTTTCATTTTGTCTGCAAGCTCGTCACTAAAAGACATCACCATGGCAATATATGAGAAAAAGACAAAAGAATTGATTATTTTGTTGCGTTTTAACAACAAGTGTAGTTGAACCATTATTGTTTGTAAGCTGGTGCTCATTGTTACGATTTTTTGTTACTATAAAAAATGTCTTAATTATTGAAATAAATGTTTTTGATAAATTATAATTTTTCTTATTTAACCCTTCTCTCAAACAGGTCATGACGAGATTGGTATACATAAATAAAAAACTTTCAAGCTTTGAATTATTAAGATCTTGTGAAGCCAAAGTATTAAACAATGGAAAGTAAAAAAAATAAGTTTCGATACCTATAATAACATGGCTACTACCCATTGACCCACTCGTATTTTTTTTTTTTTTGTAATGGAAGTGGCAAACAAGCATGCAGTTCACATTGATGTTAAGTGATGACTGCAGCCTATAGACACCCACATGAAGACCAAGGCCAAAATGCAGATGCGTTACCACCCCTGAGGCCTAAGGTATTATGCCTCTGTGCCGGAAATTACAGAGCCGTACATTACCACCTGACCGGAACACGATAGTGCTGAACACTACCATTTAGCGGCAAGTAAATTAGGTAATGCGGTGGTGCCTACGCCCGCGAGCTCTGTCACTGGAGCTCTACCACCAGTATAATAATATGTACCTACTAAAATATTAGACAGGACATTCCCTCTGATTACACGGTTCTAGGCACACCTAGGGATGAAAAGATACGAGTAAATACAAGTACGGAGTTTTGGCGGGAACCTTGAGAGAGGCGTATGGTGCTCTTATTTTATTTCATTTTCTTGGTGTATTTTTAAGTAATATTGAATAAAGTTGGTGGCATTTTGTTTGATATAGGTTTATTACAGTGCCCGTGTATAGTGAAATAGAATAACAGTGCGAAAACACGACTTTTCAGGTTGCCTCCAAAACTTCATTGTAAATGTTCTGGTAAAGTAGCCATCGCTTTACTCGAATAACTTGACTGTAACTCACTTGACTGACATATTATACTTCATAACTTATTTATTTGATACTTACATATTATACTTGATGACTATAATAAACTAACTTTTACACTGCTTAAATAAATACGAAATATCGTTTTACTTGACACTGGCAATATGCGTAATAGCGATGCCATAAAAACAAAAAAAAAAAAAAAATACAAGTACATACTTGATACTTTTATTCCGATACCAAGTACTTTTAGCATCGATACTTTGAAACTAGGTATCGAATAGTGTCCAAAGTACTCATTGTGATATACGTGTCGAGGTATCGATAAGGAAATACATAGCAAGGAAGCAAGCATTCAGTAAACTTTATTTTTTGCTCATTCACATAATTTTAGCGATACCATTCGATGAGTATCGATACTTGACTTACTGGTGGTAGAGCTCCAGTGACGGAGCTCGCAGGCGTAGGCACCACCGCATTACCTAATTTAATTGCCGCTAATTGGTAGTGTTCAGCACTATCGTGTTCCGCTCAGGTAGGTTAGGCTTATGAGTGGTAACGCAATCTGCATTTTCACCTTGGTCTTCATGTGGGTGTCCATAGGCTGCAGTCATCACTTAACATCAATGTGAACTGCATGCTTGTTTGCCATTTCCATTACATAAAAAAACGACCTATACGGTATCGATAACTCGATGGTGTCGTTTCATCCCTACACGGTTCCAGTTTCCAGAAGTCAATTTACCACACTTTCACATAGTAACATGACAGATGACGTGGAAACGTCTCACGTAAATATTTGTCAAATCAATTTAAAAACGGAACCGGCCGTTACCGTCGTGATGCGTTTTCAGCAACATTATTTGAACCGTACAGGCAAAATGGCAATTGCAAAACTTTGGGGAGGCCATTGACTCGTCAAATTATTACAGAAAATATGATTCATAAATAAAACAAGCAAACACAAAGTACAATTTTGTATTAATACAATATTATATTTTTAATCTGATCATATCATAGCTTTATACATACTTTAAGTAACATTCAACATGTTAAATTATAAAGTATATTGGCTATCATTTTTTAACTCAATTACAATTAAAGTCTTTAAACAAAACTAGAACTAAATTAAATTACTTTACAATATGACGACGACCCGGTTAGTCCAGCGGTGCGAAACCACCGTTTGATTCGAAGGGTCGCGGGTTCGATCCCCGCACCGGAACAAATATTTGTATGGCCTACAGATATTTGTTTCGGGTCTGGGTGTTTGTGTTGTATGTGTACAACGGCACCCACGACACAGGTTTATACCTACTGTGGGGCTGCGAGTGTAAGCGTATTAAAAAAAATAAAAAAATATATATATATATCTTACAAAAATATTGGGTTACTAAGTGCAAGTAGGGCACACAATGTAGGGTTCCGTTTCTCAGCGCATTTTATAAGTTGATCGACTATTGGCCGAATACTCAAACGTCATTCAATTTTAAGCAACCCTTAAATGTGCGCTGTCTCTATCGTTTGAACGTGTTTTATAAAGTCAGAAGACTATTAAGTAACACTTAGATTTAAGTGATGTTGGAGTATTTGGCCGTATTACTCGTAAAATTGTTGAGTACACTTAGCCATGGCCGTGATAGTCTTACTTTTAAATTCGTTTTAAGTACTATCACTGTGCATATTTTCACCTATCTTACTATCATCGTTTAGCTGGTAGAGGGGAGGAGGAGGGATGGTCACTAGACTATAATAAAAATTAGCACTTTAAAGCTAAATAGTTTACAAACGCATCGTTTGTCCGAAAAATAGTATTTTCAAACCCCCAATATTTTTGGAAGATTTATCCAACAAACCCACACACGGTGGGATGCGCGTGACAAAAAAATCCCTCTTTACTGTTTGCAAATGTACAAATTAGCTATGCGGAGAAAGTGGAGCAATAAAATATTAAAAGAAAAACATTTTAGCGCGTATCAATATTTGTGCAAAATTACACTTTTCTAGTGTTAAGAGTCCACGAGCTTGGCCGTGGACTGATGGGCAGTTTGACGGACGGACATGGCGAAACTTTAAGGGTTCCTTATAGACTACGGAACCCTGAAAACAAGAAAAACAGAGATTTACAGTATTGATCGAAACGACTTCAAACCTCCATCCAGGTTACCTTTGCGTGCGTTTTTCTGGTCCTCTGAAAAACGAAACTCTAGTATATATAACTTTTCAATCGACTACCAGTATGAAGATATTTACGGCCGAATACTGCAACGCCACTCATTTTTATCGCTTTTTAATACAAGATTTAAAGAGCACAGTCGCAGTAATTAATCATACTCAGCAATTAAACACGTTTTATCTGAGCAACGCACAAATATTCGAAAAACTGGTAATTAAAATGTATCGAACACAAGCATTTGGTCCCCATACTAAAAAGAAATACCACGATGATATACTTAGGATAATTATCATAAAATTAAAATGTCTAACGGCCAAATACTCAAACGTCACTTAAATCTAAGTGGGACTTAAAAGTCTTCTGTCTTTATAAAACACGTTCAAACGATAGAGATAGCGCACATTTGAGCGTTGCTCAAAATTGAGTGACGTTTGAGTATTCGGCGGTAACATTTGCAAAATATTATTAAGCAATTCAACAATGGCCACAACCTAATAATCAAAAATATATTATATTACTATTTATGTAGTATATAATATGAGATCAAAATTTGGACGAGATAGCTGTTACAGTCCCCAACAGAAATTAATACACATCGACCGTAAGAGGTAGACTTCAGCTTATTTTGGCTCTGTAGAGCCAGAGAGTATGTAAAAACTGTCTGAGGTGTCACATGTGGGACACCCGATTGGAACAAAGTTCCTCTTCAACTTCTACTGAATCACTTTCACAATCCGTTGTTTATTTTTAAAAATATTAAAAATGACTAAAAGTACATAAAAAAAAATTGATAAATTATCTCGAGTGTCGTGTATCATACATCACTCGTTTTATCTAATTCATTTTATTTTATAATATGCGGGTATTATTAAAACAAAGGCCGAAAAGTACACTTGTATTGTAAAAAAAACAGTCTTGTTCTGGCCGAATCATGAAAATCGATACTTGACTTGCAAAACACTGTGATTATTATGAATATTATCAAAAAATGCCCATGTCAGAATACAGTGGAAAACTGCCATAATTTTGTCATGGATCAAGTTATTTTCCAATTTCCCAAAAATACTTTTTTTATGTAACGAATGTGGTACACAATCATGCAGTTCACATGTATGTTAAGTGATGACTGCAACCTATAGACATTTCAGAATTACCACATAAACCAAAAGTCAAAATGCGTATTCGTACATTGACCATTTGTTTATACTTCTGTCCCTCCCGGGGATAAACCTCACGGCGTCCATGGTATCCGTGGGAGGGTGACACAAGACGTAGGTAGTAGCAAGTTAATGAACGAAGTTTTTCTCTGTCTGAAATTATTATACTTCAAAAATACACGCTACTAAAAACGAATGTCATAAGGTACTCCAGAATTATGATGATTACACAGTACCAGAGAATATGTAATACTATTACGTATAGAATGGACACTTCGACGTCCCGCCCGATTTGCCCGCATCACTCAACCCCTTCCCCTCTTATGGGCGACGGTTGGTATTTTGTACGTGCTACGCACACAGGTGCGCATGTAAATACACGTCACTGATTGATGTCTGTGTAATAGAAACCAAATTAAGCGTTTGTATGGAATATTGGCAGTGTTTGCGGTGTGACAGTACTGTGCAGAATTTCGAGTGCTTGTTATTGTAATATTTATTCTTATAAACATAGAAATTATCACTTATTATAATTTACATATATTCCTTCATGATACAACTTATCCTAGTAACCCTAAATTACAGCTTCATTACAAAAATAAACAACAAAATCTATGAAAAATTATGTATAAACAACATGACGTATAATATACGTAAGATAAACAAAAAACAGGATATTGAACTTCTGAACAATTCAGAAGTATTCAATAGGCTTATAAGTCTTTTATCACATAATATCAATCCAATTCGCCTGGATGCAACAGAGATTTGTCGATCAGAGTATGAGAGAAATTGTCTGCAGAATTGTGAGATATCTCTCCAAGTTTCTGTGGCTCTTGGCTGTCTTCCAGATCATTTGTTGAGGCCACAGAGTTCTGTTCACTGAGACTGGAATCTGGATCCTCTCCATAGCACCTCCGTTTGTGGTCTGAGGGAAAGTTGCTGTAGGAGTTCTCCACTCGGATCGCTTGCATTGTGTTACTGTAAAAACAAAAATGTAAAATCGATCAAAAAATATGTTTTCATATAATATCTTCTCTAACAATGTGGCAAACATGTGTGTTAGTTGTTGTGTGTGCGCCTAGAAAATAAATAATTTTCTTCTTTCTTCAAACAAGCTTGCAGTTCAAATTTATCTTAAGCGATGACTGCAGCAGCCTATAGACACTTACACAAAGACGAGGTACAAATGCAGGTGCATTGCCACTGCAGAGACCTTAGTTGTTATGTCTCTGTGAGAGTTATTACGGGGCCATAAATTACCATCTAACTGGAACACGATAGTGCTGAACACTACCGTTTGGCGGCAGATGGATTCGGTAATGATTATTTGTCGAAAGTTATCGTTATTCCAAATAACATGTGCCAACACATTATAAGAATGTTTAAAAAAAAACATACGGGTCGAATTGAGAACCTCCTTTTTTTTGAAGTCGGTTAAAAATCTATAATAATGTCGTTAATGTTCTTTGTTTTTTTGAGCAATATATTCCTGGCCTCCTCCCAAGAAGGTGAGAGACTCGTGACCAGCAGTGGGACATATCAAAGGTTGACATTACAATATATTGATAAAATATACATAATAGAGGGACAGAGACAGACAGACAACGCACAGAAGGAACCACTGACCGCAAACTAACCAGAACTTGCAATGAAAGAGCCAAATACATAAAAGAGACAAAAAATTACCTAGTCTTCCTCAAAGTTGGCCGCCCCATCTCCACCTGCATCTCAAGAGAATACAGCTTGGCCAATGACTCGAGTTTCTCCTTCTCTTCGGGATCGTGCATACTTGACAGCTTCAATTCAGTCTGGCAAGAATCTTGCAGGAACTTTGACAACTGTTCATTTGCAGCACTAAGTATAAGAAAGCCGGGCCTTTCCTCTCGTATTCGTCTGCACCCAGCCCTAATCTCCCTCACTTCTGTTATCGCATTGCCCATCGAATGCTCGCTGTAGCAATGATCACTCTGCGGAGACTTTTCGCTCAAATTCAAATCACTGGACGACGTTTTCTGTAGCGTGAAATTCGTCCGCGGCGTATACGATAAGTCTTCAAATTTCTCTTCAAACGCTTGGAATGACTGAAAAAACGTCTCATCGGCGTTCTGTCCAGCAACACCAGCGTTTTTAATATCACTGAAACTCGAAAACGAAGAGTGCGGCAGAATATCCTTGTCTTCTTTCAACACATCGTCTTCTACGTCAACCACGGTTTTGGAGTCCGACATCATAGCGTCGTCATCATTCCCGGAGTCGACTTTGGGCCGTTTCTTCTTGGATCTATTCTTGCAACTTGTCCAACCGCTTTTACCGAGCACCTTTTCCTTTTTCAACCGTTTCGGCGGAGGCATATTACTGACAGATTTCGTGCAGTTATTATTTACGGATTTAGAGGATTTGAAAGACAAACTTTTGTTGAAAACTTTCAACTCTTCGATTCCCGGCCAGTCTGTTAGTTCGTCGTCCCCTTCTCTATCACTGTCGTTAGTCACCACTCCATCTGAGTCACTACTACTCAGTGAACTACTTTCGTTGCCCGTACAGTCCATCCCGTTAGAATCGTCAAACTGAAGTGGATTGCGCAAGGAAGGAGGATGTGTCTTGTTCATAATCTTGATTTTCCTGTGATATTTCCCATCTAAATTCGTTTTCCCTGAACTTGTCGATGGGTTGAAAAACGGTGGGAGGTCAGTCGCTATTCTGTATCCGGACATCTTTGAGAGCACCGGCGTACCATTCTTTGCGGAGTTCTTGTAGACGAAATTAAAACTTGAGCTGCCAGGCAAGGAAGGTTGATTTGAGAAGGTGGATGCTTTAGCACCCTCAGTGTTTTGTGATTTGAGGACTATCTTTCCCGGCTGCAACACTGATTCTCGTCTTTTTTTCTCTTCGTGTTTTTTCGACTTGAACTCGTTTTTAAAGAATGATGATTTTGAAGAACATCCGCCACTAAAGGATCTCTCTCTCATTTCACACACATCCCCTTTGTCCCGGTGAGACCATTTTCGTTTACCACAGAATGCATTCCTGTAAAATATACACCTGTAAAGTACTAGTAGTTTAAATTGATGTAAGGACATATTAAAGGTAATAAATAGAAGTTAACGACTTCTATTTAGTTATTCGTATTTCAACGAAATTGCAAGCTGTACGACTGCAAGTTACAGCCCAGGTATCACTGGACCTTCAAATTTGTATTTGAAAAGGTAGAGAAAAAATTAGTTCCAAAGAAAGTTAATGCACTTGCCTATCTTGTTTTTGTTTGCCAACGTGTATTAAAGGAGATAATCCTTGTGATTGCAGCATAATCGAAGCCGTTAACGGAGCAGCCTGAAAAGAATACGAAAAGCTCTTTAAATTTACATTCATTACAAAAAAGGTGGTAAAGTATCATGGAAGGAATTCGAAGGCATATGTATCAATTTACTGGTGGTAGAGCTCCAGTGACGGAGCTCGCGGGCGTAAGCACCACCGCATTAATAATATACTTGCCGCTAAATGGTAGTGTTCAGCACTATCGTGTTCCGGTCAGGTGGTAATATAAGGCCCTGTAATTTCCGGCACAGAGGCATAAGACAGTCCCTCAGGAGTGGCAATGCATCTGCATTTTGACCTCTGGTGATTGTGTGGGCGTCTATAGGCTGCAGTCATCACTTAACATCTATGTGAACTGCATGCTTATTTGCCACTTTTATTACATTAAAAAAAAAAGTTTTACCTATCTTCCAAATGGAATAATCTACAAACTGCACAGTGTTATTATTTTCCAATCAGCAAGTAATAAATGGTCCTATTATCATAGGCATATCTAGGCAGAGACCTCAGTCCATGGAAGTAGAATTGCAGCCCAATCTTCGGATGCATTGCTAATTAAAGGAATACAAAAACAAAACAAGATAATACAATTTATTCTTTATGATAATGGTGAATAATTTGGTATCATCATCAGAGTACACAAATAAATTCAGGATTTTAAGAAGTACTTTTGAACTGACAAATCGGTCTGTCTAGTTGGTGACTGTGAGTGTAAGCGTCTTTTTTTATTTATTTTATTTGTGTTTCGAATTTGGGTGTTTGTGTACATGTTGTGTGTGAACAACGGCACCCACGACACAGATACCCTAGTGTAGGGCTGTGAGTGTAAGGATATTTATTTATTAACTTTTGTTTTTTACCTCTGTACTAATCACCAATATTTCCATAGGTGGAGATGTCTTGCCATCATCATAATCAACTGGCATCTTCTTATATTTTCTTTTCCTTCTAGCATTAGCTGGTCGTGTCGGGGAGAAGTTTTCATTGAATGAGTCTGATTCAAAGTTGCCGATCTGACAGTAATGTCTTGATTTGAGATTCGTGGATTTGTGCAAGTTGAGCTGAGGGTCGTCTGAGTCGGAAAATGGTTGTGTGATGAGTGGAGCCTGCGGTGGACTGCTTGAACTGCCATCTTCTACTATGCTTACCGATACTGCTGCTGCTGAAACAAATGATGTTGAAATTTATAACTGACAGTATGTATAAAAAAACTTAAAATACACTGTGACATTGTAATGGTTACTTTTCCGGAGTAGAATATATATAGTATAAGGACAACTGGTTGGCCACTAACCCTTATCTCCACCAACCCGCATTGGAGCAGGGTGCAGGAGTAAGCTCCAGGCCTCCTCCCAAGGGGAGAGACTTGTGTCCAGCAGTGGGACGTATCAAGGGTTGCCAAAATCAGTGTTGTGCATCAATAGGGGAAAATATGGCGTGATGATAGTTTTATTGCAGGACGCTGCTCCTCATCCCATGTTGTTATATTTACTACCACCCTACTGGAATGGTTTGACCACCATTGTTTGGTTGACTGACTGCACTAGCGGAAGTCTCATCCAGTAGAAGAAAAATTTCTGTTCGTTGGGGTCTTCACGTCTCACGTCCCGAAATTAAAGGAAATACAGTAATTAAATGAAATTATTATTATCTACTAATTATTTTTCTATGATTGTTCTCATTCTGATTCAATGTTCCAATTTTTGGTTTGGCATAACGCCTGGATGAAAAATGTATGATTTCTTTGAAAACTTTTACACTCTGTCATTTATTTGGGGCAGAAATTAGTTGTTGTAGATTTATAACATTTTTGTTTGAAGCATATTATTTTAAAACATGACATACCTACATCTTCATAAAAGAAATTTAGCAATTAGTTTTTTTGGGTTGATAATTACATAGAATATTGTATATTTTTACATAAGACTGATGGTCGAATATTCAAACGTCACTCAATTTTAAGCAACCCTCAAATGAGCGCTATCTCTATCGTTTGAACGTGTTTTATAAAGAAAGAAGACTTATAAGTCCCACTTAGATTTGAGTGACGTTTGAGTAATTGGCCATGAATCACTCGGAGCTTCCCTGGTATGAAGAGCAGGGTTCAAAGTGATAATAGGGATGATGACTAGTTTTTTTTATTACAATTTTAAAAAGTATAGGAGAAAAAATATATTGTTTTTGAAACATGTCATCTACTCAACATCTAATATTTTTTACATATATAACAATTCAAAATGTGAGTTGTGAAACAACTCAAAATGGCTCATATGAAATGACTGGATATTTTGTTGTTGCGTTTGAGGTAAAACCTGTGAATTGTAGGGTGATATCAAAATAAAATATCCTCATTAGAACTGTGTTAATGTAAAAACATTATATCTACTTTAAAGTTGAAATTCTTTTATCTAAAGAAGAAGAAGAAAAAACATTTATTGGCGCAGCCGATCAAATACTGCATAGAAAAACAATAGAAAAAAAATTAAACATTTAAAATACAAGTCGGTTGGTACGACAAAAAAAAACAACATTTATGAAAGCATTGACATTATAACACAAAAAAAGAAAGAACACTGTTAATATAAAAAAAAATAGGTACCTTGTAACAGTAGAAAAAAAAAACAAGATCTCATGGCTGCACCAAATAGTACCCAGTTCAGCATAATGTCAAGCCGGAGCCTGGCGCTGGTTTTCAAGTATCAGTATCTTATACATTTCAATGCGAATAATAATAATTAATATTAGTTGATAATTATCTGCTGGCGATGCCTTCTAAGAATAAGTTGGACTGCCCATAGAACAAACGCATCCATACTTAAAGAACTTAAAATAAAACAAAGGCTCTCGTCGACTGTCCAACTACGAGTCCTCAAGTTCTTTGGACACGTCACCCGTAAACCCGACTCTATGGAGCGCCTAGTAGTACAAGGGCGAGTGGAAGGCAAATGATCACGGGGTCGGTCCCCAATCAGGTGGACTGACCTTATAAAAACCTGGCTCCTGCCAGTTGTGGTTGGATGATGGAGGACCATCACAGAGTGTACCCGCAGTGCCACACATAGAGACCGGTGGAGAGCAATCGCGAACACTGAGAAACCCATAATCACGACCACTCTGCCAAGAGTGAACGACTGAGAAGAAGATAGTTAATTATCTTGGTAATATTAATAGCAAAAAGCTACCTTCATACATGATCAGACGTTTCAGATGCTCTGCTACTACTAGAATCAAACAAGGAAGAAGAGGGGAGATTCTCTAGTTGTTGTATTTGTTTATTTATTTATTTAAGCTGTTTATTCAGAGAAATTGTTATAATTAGGTGTAGTTATATTGATTATTTTTATTTATCTATGTGCCTTTGTGCAAAAGCCTCCCCCAGTTGTCTCCACTCATCTTTGTATCTGCTTCTCTCGTCAACGTTCTACCTGCTATTATGCATTAACAAACATTAATTTATGAATCAGCACGGAATAGGGATGATGACTACGTATTTTTTTTTTTCCTTAATGGCAACCGCCAGGAGGCATAACTGCCAGCATCACGTCTGAATTCAAGAAAATATACAGCGATATGAAAAAAATGAACAGCATTACAAATTTAACTGTATCTGAAAATAACACAAATGTTAGACTATTTTAACACACAGTTAGTTTGAGTGAATAAATATAACATATACAATATTTACATTTATCACTAAGAACAACCACATTTACAACTTATTCCTATTTTTATGTACAAAATATACAATTGATCTTAGAATTTTGGGATTGGAATTGGACAGGAATAGTAGGGTGGGGATATTGATAGGAAAGGGAACAAGTTTCTGTAGAGTTTTAATTAATTGGGAACAATCGTGTGAGGGGCAGGAAAAAAAGATGTGGTTGACATCCCCATCATCCAGACCACATTCGCAGATGGATGATTCCCTGATCCTGAGCTTGTGTAAGAATATTGGAGAACAACAGCAACTACTTTGTATCACATGACATAAAAGGGACTTGCAAATGAGATATAATGATATAAAAATTATGAAAATTCGAGTTGAATCGTATGAGATAGAAGAACTTAAAAGTGTCGAAAATTCGTGAACATAAAAGTTAGGTTTAAATTAAAAATAATTTCACTTTAACATTCTATAAACGATATCCAACAAATTTTAATAAGAATGTTTTTACAAAAACGCAGTATTGACGAAGATATTTTAAAATGTTTTGATTTTACCATCCAATTAATTCACAAGTTTTAACTCTAACGTGACGTCAGAATAGAGTATCATTTTGTATGAGCCGTTTTGAGTCATTTCACAACTCGCAACGTTTTGAAAGGCAATATTAATTTATTTTTCCTATAAGACTTTTTGAAATTACAATTAAAAAAGAAAAGTCATCATCCCTATTAGGGTTGTTGAGGAAGTGATTATGAGGAAGAAGAGGAGGAAGAGGAATTGTGATGCGCCAATTTGGAGGATGCGGATGAGGAAGAGGATATTTTTATGAGGAAGAGGATGAGGATGAGGAAGAGGAAGAGGAAGAGGAAGAGGAAGCAGATGACATAATAATAATAGCAACCCTTGAAACGTCCCACTGCTGGGCACGAGTCTCTCCCCTTCTTGAGGGGAGGTCTGGAGCTTACTCCACCACGCTGCTCCAATGCGGGTTGGTGGAGTTACTTGCAAGGGTTAGTGGCCAACCCGCTGTCGGATGTTTTCAAACCGCCCATAAAGCCTCCGACAAGGTTTAACGACTGCTATCTGTCGATAGCAACCGGGACCGTCGGCGTCCTGCTCTCCGAAGCACGAAAATGCGCATTTTAATTTGCCACTAGTGGTCACCCGTCACACACCCGACCGCACCCGTATCGCTTAATCGAGTAGATCGCTTGAGTTCTACACCAGCCGGGAGGCCTTGCGCGCTACAGAAAGATGAGAAGAGGATGA
Organism: Macrosoma leucophasiata; assembly: GCA_036365455.1. Taxonomy (NCBI): domain Eukaryota; kingdom Metazoa; phylum Arthropoda; class Insecta; order Lepidoptera; family Hedylidae; genus Macrosoma; species Macrosoma leucophasiata. Next base: position 5,134,327 of record JAWQUS010000020.1, read on the forward strand.
TACGAAGATATAAATACTAGCGGACCCAACCTAAAATCCGCACGTGGTTGGTCCACTACAAAATGCTCTTTTAATTATTTTTACTATTAATCTAAAATCTAAACTATTCTCAAAACACATAGGATAAAAAATCATCAAAATTGGTCCAGCAGTTAAGGACGAGTTCAGTGACATATCTACACAACGACATTGCTAAGGCCTTTGACCGGGTCTGGCACAGGGCACTTCTCGCGAAACTTCCATCCTACAGTCTTCCCGAGAGGCTATGCAACTGGACAGCCAGCTTTCTGTCTGAGCGTTATATACAAGTCTTAGTTGACTGTCAGCGCTCAGACAGACTACCTATCAACGGTGGTGTGCCGCAAGGCTCTGTGCTATCTCCCACGCTTTTTCTTCTGCGCATCAAATGTTGGAGGAAAAATCCAATTTTCATTGCTATACCGATGATAGTACGGGATATGCACACTACACTAGCCGTGCAAATGCCTCTCGGACACTTATCGAGGAAAGAAGGACTAGACTTGTGTCTAAAATCGAGCACTCTCTGGAGCGGGTCTCGGATTGGGGTCGACTTAATTTAATGCAGTTCAACCCCTCGAGGACACAAGTCTGCACGTTCACCGCAAAAAAACGCCATGCATTGTAGCACCACAGTTCCAGGGCATTTCGATCGCCGTTGGTAAGAGTATCGGTATCCTGGGCGTTGACATATCGAACGAAATGCAATTTGGGAGTCACATTGAGTGTAAGACCAAGTTGGCATCCAAAAAGCTAGGGGTGCTTAACAAAGCCAGGCAATATTCACTTTCACCTCGGGGCAGCTACTACTACTCATACTCATTTGTGGGCGGGAGCCCCCAAATACTAGCTTGGTCTACTTGACTCCCTACAAAAACGCGCCGTTCGTATTGTTAACGATTCAGGACTTGCTGACAGGCTCGAACATCTGAGCCTACGCAGAGACATTGGGAGTATGTGTGTGTTGTACCGTCTCTACAATGGTGAGTGCTCTGCTGAACTGTTTGACATGGTGCCACCATCTATTTTCCTACACCGTACTACCCGCCGAAGAGAGAAGTTCCACCCACACCGACTGGACACCTGGCGGTGCGCAACGGTGCGGTTTTTACGTTCGTTCTTGCCCAGAACGTGTAAATTGTGGAACGAACTTCCCTCTGAGGTGTTCCCTAGGTGCTACATTAAGAGCTGCGCTACATTTCTTCAAAAATGGCGTCAAAGGAGTCCTTCAGGGCTGGCAGCACATTGGCAACTCCCCTGGTGTTGCAAATGTTCATAGGCGACGGTGACCACTTTCCATCAAGTGGCCCGTCTGCTTGTCTGTCAACCTACAGACATAAAAAAAACACACGCACACCAAAAAAAAAAGATGAGTGAATGACACTATTTTATTTAGGAATTGAAATGAAAATAAGAATGCAGTCTTTATTTCTTTGTTAATTAGGTATTTAAGTCAAACATTATTAATCAAAATAAAAGAATTGAATACTATTAATCGAAATTTATTTTAAACAGGGAGGTTAATTTTTATAAAAAAAATATTTGGACGCTGTTTCCCCAACAACCGGTTTTATAGCTCATCATATACCAATACAGCATTGCTAAAAAGTCGTTTGCTGGTACATTTGATGGAAGAGAAGATAGGTATTGTAAAGATACAGTTCTGTAAAGCCCCAAATATTTCGATTTTTTAAGTGGAGTACGCGTATAAGCACAATAATGTATGTCAATAAAATTAAAACAAACAATCAAGGAACAGCACCGGTGGCGGGTGGGAAGGTCTCGCTCGCCTGTTCAGCCTGGCACCGTGCTGCGTCGTGTGCGTTGCCATCGATACGCAACATGCATGCGCAACAAAATTCCTCATAAATTCTGAGAAGAGGATTTTTTTATTTTAATTTTTGAGGATGCGGAAACGTTTGAGGAATCCAATATATTGCGGAACTGCCTCATTATGAGGAAGAGGAAGAGGAATCCTCAGCAACCCTAATCCCTATTATCAAGTATTAGCAACTTTGAGAATTATCCATGTTGATTATGTTGATAATTGTGAACCCTAATAGAAGGAAAACCCATCCCTTTATAAAATTACCTTTTCATTGCTACCTCTTCTGTTTGCACAGAATATATGTTTCACAACTTTTCTATACATAGTTATAAAGAAATATGTAAAAATTACTAGCTTGCATATACCTATAATGCTTCATTAGGTTCAATTTGACATTATAGAATTGGGATATCACAAAATATTATATCAATTTTGATAAGTATACCCGAAATTCAGAAGAACTAGAGAGGTCGAGCATATTTCTTAGTAAAAAAAATGGACTAACGCAAATTTCCCGCAGACCTGGTCCGTCGACGGAGCCCCAACTTGCGGTTGAAACGTTCCTGCCGCCCGCAGTCGCTCTCCTCCAGCGCCAAGTTCAGGTCATGAGATAACCGCTCCATAATCACACAACCACGTTCATTATCACAAACATCAACAATCTAGAACATACCATACCGGTTAGTTTTGTTTACCACTTTACACAATATCTCACTTTACTGATTCCTTTCACATAGACGCACCAGTTATCTTTAGCCACTATTTCGTCATTTTTTGTCACTTTCACTTCAATCAAAAGTTTTTATGCGTACAACAAAGTATATAAGTATTAAGTATACGTAGAATCGTGGTCTTACATTTCCAATCTTTTGATCTCAATTTATAAAAACTTTAATAGATAATGTATGGATAACCTTTCTTCGAAACAGTTCACATTCACACAACACAACCACCTTATTTATTTTATTCGTCAAAAATAAATATTAATGAACAATCGTAGGTATCATAGGTACCTTACCTATGTAGAAAAATAATTTACAGAATGAAATTGAATGTACATAGGTGGGTACATAGCTTAATTCAATTCATAAATTCGATGAATTGTAAAATAGAAAGAGAGAACAATATAACAGTGAGAGACAGTGACACTAGTGATGTACTTGTAGAATTCCTTTTTTTTTATACATTAATAATTTGTTTACGGCTATGGATTCATGTAATTTACAGCCAATCTTGAGTGACTTTTATATCCTTAATTTCTTTACAAAAAGCAAAGCAGCAAAATAATGAAAATGAAGCAATAAAATAATGAAAATGAATCTTATTACTACCGAGTAGCGCAAGTTATGCTACGTCACACTGCGACAGTGTGTGTGTGTGTTAAGGTAGATTTTTGTTTTATGTGTGGCCGTAGGTAGAGGTAGGGTGTAAGTATGTGTAGGGTGTGCATTGCACACTGTTCGTACAAATTGAGGACGACTTATTTCTTGAATTAAACATGTAATTTCAGTTCATGTATTATGATTATAACTCGATTTTCTAATCGGGTGTATGAGAGTATGAATTATTATTATTACATGTTGTTTAATCAAAGATTTGCAGACCCATATCATGTGGTACTCCTTTCCTTTGTTCTCCATGTGCTGAACACAGCCACTTTGACACTTTGACATTTTTGACTGTTGACCAAAGCTTTGGCTTCGGTTGTCAAAAATCGCGCCAATTTTTCTTTTTTGAGTTTCTTTCTTCATTGTTTTGCTTGGATTTGTTTTTGATAACAAGAATCAAGTTCTAAGGTGCGTATATTGTTATTATAGTCAAAATTATTAATAGATATGTTAATAATACAGGCGTAAATTTATATTCAATACGTTAATAGCGTCTGATCAACTTTTTATGTGTTGCATGGTTACAATTAAGACACGGAAACGAAAAATTGTAGCATTGGAAATGTAATAAAGTCGTTTTTAACTATTATATGCCTATAATGTGTTCTGTGTTAAATTGTTGTGTGAAATAAGTTTACATTAGACCTTCAGTTTTCATCATAAATTATTTAAATTATATATACATTATTTCTTACTCTATTCCAAGTTTTATTACATTGATAACTTTGCTGGGGATATTTACCAACCTGTAATATACTTAACATATGTACCCAACTGCCTAAATGCATGTGGGGCCACGCAGTGTAGGGTGTACATGGAAAGCAAAGTAAATGCATTATAAGATTTTTGTATCAATCTACTATTACTTGTAAAGTTCTAGAGCCTGCTTAACTGTGATAAATTTCCATATGAATTTGTTACCTTAATTTATCTTTGAATTTTAAATGTTCAAATACAAAATATTTTTCATGATTTAGTTTTCCACTTTGCGAGCTTGATTAATACATATGTTCAAGCCAAATTACAGCTTTCTAAGCTAAGCTGCAGATAGATGAATGAACAGACATGGCAAAACTACATTAGAACAGGGTAGTGACAGTGCCGGATAAAGCCGGTGCGGGGCCCGTAGCAAATATGACCATGGGGCCCTAGAGTTACATTGCCTACTGAAATTTAGGATGTAAATAAAACAACATTTACGAAAAGGAATCGAAAACAAATTTAGGGGATTCCCCCTTGTAAGTATTGTGGTATTGCCAACTTGCAACAAAATAATATAGGTACCTATATAATTAGAGGTCAACGCTCCCTTTGAGAATAGCGAAGGTGTATTACATTTTTTTTTTTTGGGCACAGGCACGGGGCCCCCAATGGCGCGGGGCCCGTAGCATTTGCTACTCCTGCTATATGGCTAATCCGGCACTGGGTAGTGATGACCTGTGTTGACATTATATCCAAATTGGTTCTCTCTATCTTATAAATTCTTACTTGGCCTACATGTGTCCATTACATCCATCTAGAGAAACGCAGGGCAGAGGTGCAACATTACATTTAAATGATTGAACTGGCCTTTAACTTGTCACCCAACAAATATTGATTGCGTGTGCGCATCGGGTTGCCACTGCTCAACATTGTTCAACAAACGTCACGGGGCTGGCCTTACAAATAATTGTTAAAGTACCCTGTGTAACCAAGCTAGGCTATAAAACTTAATACTTTCATAAATATAATAATTTAAAGTAGCAGCAGCATTCTATCTATTTGTGTACAGTCAGCAGCATGAAATGTAAAAATAGCTTATGCCTCACTATCTATCATAAAATTGTCCATCTCAATAAACATACATTAGATACATTTTAGGTATAGAATGCTTTGTCTTTGTCAGATGAGAGATTAGAAACACTACCTAAAATATGTTTATGAATAAGGGGGATTGTGTTTAATGATACACAACCACGATTGGCCATATCGTCTAATGGACCACCATATCATGAAATTATCGCATTTCTTGATATGGGCAATAAGGCTGTCATGACTGGCTGGTTTCCATACTTGATATCGTGTCTTACTGGCGTAAAGTAGACTATAATGATTATTTGACGCATATGTAATAAGTATTCTGTGAGTAATGTTTCAGTGTGGTGGATAATGGAGGGGGCGTCACCGGAGGTGCCGCGACGAACTCGTGCAGCCCTCGCCGAGATCCCCGCTCGCCTCGACCGACTCCGTGTGACTCCACTGCGCCCTCTTACAAACACCAGGGAACTCTCGCCGTCGCTTCCCCCAGGATATCTTAGCCCGGCTCCTTCGCCTGACGAGTTGCTTATACAGCAAAGAGGTGAGTTAATAATCAATACAGTACACGTCAAACTTAAGGCTCTGGTCACACATAAAAGACGCAAGACGCGGAATGGGCGCGGACCCGTCGCGACTTTTTAAAACATAAACAAAAGACAAGGCACGGGCGTGACGGCCGGCGCACACTGGGCTTTTCTTGGCATTCAATCGGCACACTGGCGTGCGCCCACTCCCTGCGTGCCTTCCGCTACCCCGCTTGCACCCACTCCCTATGTGCCTCCCGTTACCCCGCTTGCGTCCACTCCCCGTGTGCCTTCCGCTACCCCGCTTGAGCTCACTCCTCGTGTACCTTCCGCTACCCCGCTTGCGCCCACTCCCCGTATGCCTTCCGCTACCCCGCTTGCGCCCACTCCCCGTGTGCCTTCCGCTACCCCTTTTGAGCTCACTCCTCGTGTACCTTCCGCTACCCCGCTTGCGCCCACTCCCCGTATGCCTTCCGCTACCCCGCTTGCGCCCACTCCCCGTGTGCCTTCCGCTACCCTGCTTGAGCCCACTCCCCGTGTGCCTTCCGTTACCCCGCCTGCACCCACTCCCCGCGTGCCTTCCGCTACCCCGCTTGCGCCCACTCCCTGTGTGCCTTCCGTTACTCCGCTTCCACCCACACCCCGCGTGCCTTCTGCTACCCCGCTTGCGCCCACTCCCCGTGTCCCTTCCGTTACCCCGCTTGCGTCCACTCCCAGTGTGCCTTCCGTTACCCCGCTTGCGCCCGCCCAGACGCGCGTCCCGTCCTTTCTGTATGTTTTACGTCGCGACTGCTGTATACATTTTGTATGAAAGTAGAATAAACGGCCGCTGTGATTGAGACGGGTCCATATCTTACGTCTGAGTAAAGTAAAACTTAGTGATCTCTTAGCTCTCAACAATCACACAGACGAAAAAGAAAGCGCGAAAGCTTGAATCTTGGCCTGATGAAAGCAACTATTGCCACATTTTCATGCTCGCGTATCCTTTCAATCTCATAAAATCGCCTTCTCAGCGACTTAACTAACTTCACGGAAGCATTTAAGTTTTGAACGTATAATAATACGCAATCTACATATTTGGTTTTTGTATTCCAGGCCGGAAACGCTTGCCAGTAACATGGTCACCTGATATCGACCTCAAACGCACAGCATTCCAGTCCACTGTGCGTACACCGCCAAAGGATATCCCTGGCCGTGTCTCGCCGCCAAAGTACGCAGTCGCTTTACGTTCAACACCCAGAAAACGACTTTTGCTTGGCGATTCTGAACGTATCCCACTGACTCCCGAAAAAATAGACTTCAGTGACATCAGTACACCGCAAAAGTTCAAAATCACAAGCCCAATAAAAGGCACTCCACCCATCAAACGCTCGCGACTCGAAAAATCATTAGACGCGGAGTTCAAAGGACCGATAGATGTCGCTTTAAAAGGTCTCAGCCCGACTCAACTCGTCAATATGATCAAGAATATAACTTACAAGCATCCAGAAATAGAGCAGGAGATAAGAAATGAAATGCCCATTCCTGATCTATCTCCGCTGGAGGAGAGACTTTCTTATTTGAAGTCGAACATATTCAAAAGTTTACCTTCATCTCGTTTGACTTCTAAAACTGATTCACCAGCATATTCGCGGGTTTCCACACATCTGGCCGCATTTAAAAAGTGTGTGGTTGAGCAAGGAAAACTTTTAGTGGAGTCGCAGCATTGGGAATCTGTAATTCAATATGGATTCTTGGCCTGGAGCTATGTAAGATCTACTCCTATATGGGACAATCAGCCGCACAATGCGCACAGGAAGCAGTGTTTCAAAGCATTGGCCAATTTTTATATGATTGCATTGAGGAAAGGTGGGTTCAGTAAGGATATGTTGGTGGATGTTCAGGATAAGCTTCAAGGTCTAGTCGCTGACAGCGAAGATGTACAATCCTGTTTGAAGTACATTCAAGGACAATTACAAGAATTCTTGTAAGATTATTTAATTGCTTGTTAATTACCCTCATCATACATTGCTACGATGCTTGATTTTAAGAATTTGAAGGGTATTTTATTACAATAGTTTGGGGCCATTCAAGTATTACGTGAGCACTATGGGGGGGCGGGGGGGTCTTTGCTCTGCTTATTTTGGATGACATGGGGGGGTAGGGGAGTCTAGATATTGATTACGTCATCGGTAGTTATTTACTTATTACATCAGTAAAATCTAATCTCTACCTAAAATCTATTTTCTTATTTTTAAAATTATAAATATAAAATTATAATTATAATATTTAAAAAAAACGATACATTAATTGAAAAATGTTTACGTAAGCATGGGGGGAGGGGCTAAGAGCTTTGCTTACTTTTGCTGACAAGGGGGGATGGGGGGGGGGTAAAGAATTGTAATAAATCTGCTTACGTAATACTTGAACGGCTCCTTTGATATGGTGAGAAGTATTTTGATTTAACACTTGAAAATGTTATTGCATCAAATACACTTGGCATTCGAAGCTTTAAGCAATCGTAAAACATTTTACTTGTTATAGTGGTATTTAACTTGATATGAGCATAATATTGAATTTTACAAATATTTTTTGATGCGTTAGATTGTAATGTTCCAAGTGAGGCCATTTTTGTAGAGATCATCAGATTTTTAATTAATAAATTAACTGCACTGTTTTAACTCACGAAACTATATTGACTAGTAAATATGTACTAGTTGAATCAGATTATTGATTGCATTCATTTTAATTGTATATAAACTATCGTAAAAGTAATTAGAATATGTTTAATGAAAGTGCCTTCATTGTTTAACATAAGTAATTGAATCGTTATTGACTATAGAAAGAGGCCGTACATAATTTTATCTTTTTGTTTCACAATCAACACATAATTATGTCCCATCAATATTTTGGTATCTTTTTTATACTAAGGCCTTATGTATTTCGTAAACTTTTACTGGCGGTAGAGCTCCAGTGACGGAGCTCGCGGGCGTAGGCACCACCGCATTACCTGATAGTAGTTAGTGTTCAGCATTATCGTGTTTCGGTTAAACCCAACACCCAACTTTAATCGTCTGTAATGTAAATTTTTTTTTTACAGTATTGACGTTATAATTTGGGTGTATTAATTATTTTGAATTTAATGTTGGGCAAAAACACAATTTTATTGAAAACTGGGACAGGTATGTTTTAATTATAAACTGTAATTTACAGAAGGGTACTAAGGGTAAAAGAAGTCATGACTACAATACAGAAAAAAAATTACAAAAAAGTAATATTTGTAGACTTAGGACTTGAAAGATCATCACAGGATGTCAGTTCTTCAGATATTTTTTAAAATCCTAATAATATGATTGATTTTTTTTCACATTTTTCTACTAACTGTCATGACTTGGCCTATCACCCGTTTTGGGTTTATCGTTGATTTATGGGACATCCTGTATAAGTTTTTCTGTATTACATGTTACATTGTGAACTGCCATCTTTAGTATAATTTGCATTTTCGTTATTCGGTATTTTCTGATAAGACAAATTGTAAAAATGTTTGCGAGCACATAATTTTAGTACATTAATTTGCCTCAACGGGCGCTGCGAAGGTTTGCATTGTTATAATTATATAATATATTTTAGTATTTTCGAGTTCACATGCTCTACTCAAAATAAAGGTAGTCAAATGATAATTAGTATACAGTTTTGTGACAAACTTACAGTAATACATTCACCTATATGTAGATACACCAGATAGTAAAGTACTAACAGGACACTCCTTTTGGTAGCATTCGTTGCAGTAATATAAAGGAGATGTTCCAAAATGTTCGGAGCTTGGTTCTGCACCTTGTACGCTATATTGAGAGAAGGAGCATAAAATACTGAATCATTTTCAGCTATTCAAATCGTTTATTATACGTTCAATTAATTCTCGTAAGTATGTATATTCAAAAACAAGAATGTCACAGTAGCAATATGGTGACATATTGTTGTCATACAAAAATTACGTGAAATAAATATTTCCGACAGAAAAACAACAATTCAAATTAAATTTTGAGTATTTTATCATGATTGTACGTATTTTTCTCTATCTTTTGATATAGTGAACAAGGTGCGGACCCAACGTGGAACTTGTCCTTTACTGGGAGGTCAGTGACTATTTTAGTAACTTACTGTCCCTTGAAAACCCTAAAGTAAGTTTATAATTGTAAACTACCAATTGTCAAGATCTGCAATTTTAAACTACCAATTGTAAAGATCAGCAAAAAATATTTTACAAAATTTATAATGAGCGCCTAGAAACATCTATGTAAGTTATAAGAAGCGTTAAGCGTGACTGACGTCTATGAATAGTTGTACTATTAAAAACTATTTATTAGTATTTTATTACTGCTGTGTTTCAAACTTTAAGGCTGGGTTGCACCAAGATATTTGTTAAAGTTATTCTAACATTTCACATCCAGTTCTAACTTTAACTGATTTCTTTAAGTTAGAGAAGGATGTGAAATGTTACAATAACAAATGTTTTGGTGCAACCCAGGCTAATGTGTGTTATCGTCAAATCGAATCCAATGAGGAACATACCAAAACTTTCTACTCTACTTAAAAACAGTGTTTAACAATTGATCAGTTAATCAGTTTTTTTTTCATTAAAAATAATAACTAAAATAAAAAATAGTGTTAAGTCGTAACGTGTATGATATCTAAAATCGCTTAAATATTGTGCCTTGAAATTTATACCAATTTTTAGGATTTTTTTACTTTGACAAAATATCATTTTTTATTAAGTAGTGCTAATTTCTTGTGCATTGTTTTTCTACGTAAATAAATCGTGTTTCCTTATCACATTATTGTTTTCTTGGAGAATTCACAATTTTTGATTCCATATGTAACGAAGATGGCAGAAGTTAATAATCACTAAATATTATAAAGTCCCCCTATTTTCTCTGTCTGTATGTATGCGCTAATCTCGAAAAGTTGTGAACGGATTTCGTTTTGTTTAAATTGTGGGACAGAGGGTTTTCTGAGGAAGGTTTATATCTATCATTTATCAATATCGTACTTAAATTTATCGAGATATCACGGTTTTGTCAAAGAAGTCGGGCGAGTCTCCACAATATACAACGTGTAACAGGATTGAATGTACAACCCGAAACTAGTTTGTTCAGAATCGATAACCGAATCGATTTCAGACATTTTTGATATAGGTAATATTTTGTCACAAAGTTAATTACAATTAAGGAAATCATGGTCACCCATTTGGTGAACAGTCAATAAAAACGAAAATGAGACTAACGTCTATCCAAAATAAAAAAGTCTCAACAAGTTTATTAGAAGTCGTTGAGACGTGCTTTTCATTATAAAAATAAAATTTTAAAAAATATAGAAAAATATGGAAAATAAAAATTAATCTCATTACTAGCGATTGTTAAATAAAGGTACGCAACTTACGCTACGTCACTTTTTTTCGGTTCGTGTTTTATGTGTAACCGTAGGTAGAGGTAGAGTCAGTATGCATAGGGTGTGCATACTGTTCGTACAAATTGAGGACAACTTATTTCTTTAATAAAAAATATTAAATACATAAACCTGTAATTTCAGTTCATGTATAATGATTATAGCTCGATTTTCTAATCGAGGTGTTAGATAGTGGGCATTATTCCCGTTACATGTTGTATATTTAATAAATGCTACCCGTGCGAAGCCGGGGCGGGTTCGCTAGTAATAATATAATAACAAGAATATCGTTACGTTCACATGGATGTTAAGTGATGACTGCAGCCTATAGACATCTACACAAAAACCAGAGGTCAAAATGCTGCTACCCCTGAGACCTAAGTTGTTATGCCAGTGGTAGCTGTTACGGAGCCATAACATTACCATCTAACCGCTGGTGCTAAAATCTACCACTTGGCTGCCATACGGCAGGATTTACCACTACCACCAGAACAAAACATTGATTATATGAAATATACATACCTACTTTGTTTTTATTCACATTAAAACTTAGTTGTTGATGTGTGTTAGGCTGACGGAACTAGAAATAAATAATTGTTAATAGGTGCCATATGCTCTGCTGCTCTATGCTCTCGTCAAGTGCTCTGGTCGAGAATAGTCTCGACCTACACCGTATTTTGTGTATTTTAGTGTAGTTAACATAATCACCGCCTTAATTAGACCATAAATTGGGTAATAATTGGGTCTTGTGTGTCATTAAGAAAATGATTAGCGCTGTAATTAATTACATTATTAGTAATTGATTATGTTAATTAATTTTGAATTAACAAATGAACTATGTACCGAAAGATATGTACCTATTGCGAAAAAAATATTGTATAAAACGTCCACTGCTGGCAAAGAGCAACTCGGCCCACCGGTTGCGCCGGACCGGAGGGAAGAAGCGTTATTTTTAAATATCGTTTATTACCGATGAAAAAAAAATGCAAAAAACCTCTACACTCTCTGCCTACCCCGTTAGGGACATATACATACATACCGATGCAAAACAGTTTGCATTTTTTGCGGGGGGAAATACGTGTGACACACTCACTACAAAAATGGTCTATTACTACGAAACACACACCTTGATTTTAACAAAATACATAAATAGTTTCACGTACACATTTAAATATCTAGGCGACAGCCATAGGACCATTTGTTCTTGTACTTTGACAGAGGTGAAAGCCTGCGTATGGCTACTCCCCTCCGGTCCGCAGCGGCCGGTGGCCCGTGTTGCTTTAGGACTGCTGGACAAAAACCTTCAAAGATTTTTACAACGAACTGGCCTGGGCTGCCCTCATAATAAATATCTAGTAGGTAATAATTAATTATAATCGTGAATATCGAAGCATGTTACCATGTCAGTCAGCAAATCTAGATTGAATCGAAGATTTTTAGGTGCGTGTGCGTGCGTAATTAGTTGTGCGAGTATGCAGAGTGAGTGAGAGCATACCTACTGCAGCCGCCATTTATAAAACGCTTCTTTAATGGAGCGAGAAGAATACTTAAAGATCTTTTTAGTTCAATAAAAAGTGAATTCAAATATATTACATTTATTTATACAAACAACATTTTGTTTTGACAGCAAAATTAAAGCTTGGTCTTCTCTAATGATAATAATTCTTAATTATATTTAATGACCCTGCAACTTAACGATGCACATTGTTATCTAATTAACATAGCTAATGATTGTTTATTGATTTTTCTAATTACATGTATTTTAGAAAAACATGTATCTAATGTATTTGTAATAAATAAAGATTTCCTAATTACATCCCCACCACACACATTTCTGTTAATATAAAATAATTCGTATTTGTATTTTGATCTCAGATCTAATTAAACTTCGCGTTGTGTGCTACAGCTAAATTTATTTTTTTGGAAATATTGATTTATTTTAAACATTTGTGATTGTGAACGAAAACTGCATTTCGATAAAGAAAATGGATTTTTCCGATATCTGTGCTATGCTTGGGGAGAAGCTGGAAGTCTATCAGAGTTCCAAAAAACGCTGTTTACGCTTAAGAGGTACGTACTTACTTAGTTAACTAGATATAATAGTAATCAAATTATTTGTCGACGTTTTTTCGAATATTGTAACCGTGAGTTTGCATTGATGAAACATTCACATATAAACATGTTAAAATGATAGGTTTGACAGCAGTGCGAACGCTAGCACCAACAAGACATTTATCGCAATAGTTAATACATACTTTATGCGAAACATCATCATGTTTTTAGTGCAAACTAGGGGTACAATGAGACGTAATCATTGCAGTGTTTCCCAACTATCGAATATATATTTTTACTCTAGTCTGTGAAGCCTCTACGCTCGCCGATTAATCCCTGAAGCCGCAATGGACCCGATCGGGACCGAGAACAATAAGAAATCAATTGTCTTATTTTTCTCATGGCCCGAGGGAAGCGGTAGAGTAGACTATGGTCGTATCGAGGCGAGCCGGTTGTCCGCTTGTCCAAAATAAATCAAAGATAGCTTTTATTACCATTTTATGAGGTGCCCGTGTGGTTAAGCAGTCAGTTCTTTGATAGTACATCAGTAGACCTATCAATGCTGTCGGTCGGCAATAGTAGACCACATTGAGACTGCATTGTTGAAAGTGGGTCAGTGGGTAACCTACTAGAAGCCTGGGTTGCACCACGATATTTGGTAAAGTTAATGTCATTGTAACATTTCATATCCTTCTCTAACTTAAACAGATTTCCTTAAGTTAGAGAAGGATGTGAAATGTTACAATAGCTTTAACTTTCACAAATATTTTGGTGATATTTGTTAAACTTACAGAAATCTGTTGAAGTTAGAGAAGGATGTGGAATGTTACAATAGCTTTAACTTTAACAAATGTCTTTGTGCAACCCAGGCTTACTTTAACAAATATCGTGGTGGAACCCAGGCTAAGTTTTTTACTTCTCATGTTATTACGGTGTGAATTTAAAAAAGGCTGACTAGCTAGCTAAGAAACTACAGGATAAACTAAAGTAAAACTTAGTAGTTTTGCTCTTCATTAAACCTTTATGTCTGTTTTTATTGCTATAGTTCTAATACTGTTATATTTTACAGATACGCGTCAGGAAACAACTGTCTCAGGAAAATACGATAAAACCTGTATGCCATCTGCGAGTAAGCTGTCTGAAAAAAGCAAAAATTCCACTTCAACACCGCGCAAACGCAAAACCCGTAAGATAACAGTTCTACATAGTAGAAGATTGACATTCGATGATTCTGAAGATTGCGAAGATGGGATTGATTCGTCCATCTCTACCTAATATGATATCTACTACAAAGTAGACATACAAAGAGAGGAGACAGAGACAGAGAGCCATAATACTCGTATACGTATTGTATTTTTGTTGCTCTTAATCAAAAAATAAATAATGCTCGTCGTATTTGACTACCTAATCGCGCAAAGTGCGTATGAAGAAAGTAAAATTATTTTATTATTATTTAAAAAACCGTTAATTTTTTTCTATTTATTATACAAATAATTGTATTGATTATATTTTAACAATTGTTATACCCAATAAAGTTTTATTTTTTGTATTTCTATTTATTTTTATAAAAATAAATCGATTCGTGACATTGTCACAGGATCCCACCTACATACCTACATATAAATTATAAATAGTGTAAAAATATTGAACAAGAAGTAGGTAGGTACTTATGGTTTTTAAAACCACCCAAAAGCTCTTCAATAGGTACTCAACGTAAGACACTTCATTGTTCAGTTTACTTCACCGAACAATCTGAGAGCGAAGGACACTAGGCCTTAATGAATTTACATAAAGGGAGACCCCTGTGGGCTGTAGGCCTTTTCCTCGACTTAGGGTGTTGCGACATATCAGCCGTTTTTGTTATGATAGTAAACAAACAGGCACGTACCATTGAAGGAATTCGTAAACAGCCTATAGACGTCTACACAACAACCGGGGCGGCGGTCCAAATACAAATGCGCTACCCTTGATAGCCTAAGTTGCATTTTTTTATGTAATGAAGGTGGCAAACAAGAATGCAGTTCACATTGATGTTAAGTGATGACTGCAGCCTATTTACACAAAGACCAGATGTCAAAATGCAGATGCGTTGCCACCCCTGAGTGAGAACTTAGTTATTATCTCTCTGTGATAGTTACTATGGGGCAATATATTACCATCTAACCGGCACACGATAGTGCTGAACACTACCATTTAGTGACAGATGAATTAGGTAATGCGGTGGTGCCTACGCCCTGGAGCTCCTATACTGGAATTCTACCACCAGTAAAAGCTGCTTTGCTTCTGTGACTGCTATTATATCTATCTGTGGCGACATAAAGTTTGGATAATGCGATAGTCATAGAGCAACCCGGGCCACCGGCCGTGAGGACCGGAGGGGAGTAGCCATATGCAGCCTTTCCCCTCTGTCATTGTACAAGCCCAATTGGGCCTGCGCCTAGATCTTTAAATGTGTGCGTGAAATTGTTTATGACGATTTTTGTAGTGTGAGTGTGTATCACACGTATTTCCCCCCGCAAAAAACAACAGACTGTTTGGCATCGTTAATAAGCGCTATGGCTACTCCCCTTTGGCACACCGCGGACACTGCGCCAAAATTCCATACAAACGCTTAATTTGGTTTCTATTACACAGACATCAATCAGTGACGTGTATTTACACGCGCACCTGTGTGCGTAGCACGTACAAAATACCAACCGTCGCCCATAAGAGGGGAAGGGTCTGAGTGAAGCCGGCAAATCGGGCGGGACGTCGAATTGTCCATTCTATACGCAGTATTATTACATATTCACTGCCTCCGGTCCGCCGCGCCCGGTGGCCCGTGTTGCTCTATCGCGGTGGTGCATGCATACGGTCTCAAACTCAGTCAGAAGATCCACTACCACTAGCTAATTTCCTATTCAATAACAAGGAAAAGCCTTTAAGTAACAAGACATCTGCCGCTGCGACAATTTCGATTGTTTTCAACACATACATCTACTAACAATGTATCCTTTATCTCTGATTGTACTCCTCAAATAATATGCATGGTTATTGAAATAAGTAGTGGTTAATGACATGTATGTATGTAGTTTAAAAGTAACCGTGGATTGTGCCGGCTGCGTGTTGCGGGCATCATGTCTTATATAGAGTTCAATGTCGATGGCGTGAAATGTAAAGGTAATTTATTAATGATGACATATTAAACTAGTTTTACAGTGGGAAAATTGAGACCCTCTTTTCTTGGTTGAAAAATCAAATCAAAGCTAATTCTTTTCTCAAATCAAATCAAAGCTAATTCTGATAAACGGGTGCCAAATTAAATCTGGCCGCAAATAAGGATGTCAAAGATAAAAAAGTTCAAATAAAAATACTAGTGAAGAAGAAAGAAAGAAGAAATTGAATAACTTGAGGCTTGTTTATAAAGGTGTTAGTTAAGTAACTAGCCTATTCCTTGATTAAGTATTCATATTTTTTTTAATTATGTTTCTATATAAATTTGGAAACCCTAACCGCATTACATTATCTATCAGCCGTTAAATTATATACATATATATATATATATATATAGCTTTGATTTGTTTTGAGAAAAGAATTAGCTTTGATTTGATTTTTGATTTTGAGGGGCGGCCAAGTACGCAACAGCAGCCGTGATTTTTCAGAGTCTTGCCGTGAAGTGGATGATATTTTATTGAAAAATCAAGTAAAAATTATGCAAGTTGAGCAACACTTTAGCTAAAATACGTTTATGAATAAGGGGGATGGAATACAAATAGGTATGATATAGGTATTATAAGAAATGTTGCGCATCGACCATAGAAAGAAGTCTTCGGCTTATTTCAGGATTATAGAGCGTTATCTCTTTCGTACCTTACCTATGGGACAAGTTTTTACCAATACCGGTCAGTGCTTATGTATTTTATTTATTTATTTTTTTACACATACTTAAATCTATCATTACAGGATTTCCCCAATGCGACAGGTAAGCAATGTTTTTTTTTTCGATGGCATGTTGGCAGTTTGCAGCAGAGATGACGCTCTAAGAAGTCGAAAATAGCTGATTGTCTCTTTCAAAGGCTCGATGTGAAATATTTCTTGCCGAGTACCTACTTATAGGTACTACAGTAGGTATGTTAAAATAACAAAGTAGGTATTTATCCAGATGTTCTATATGAAGCCGAGTCCGCATATTAAGTAGGCACCTATAGATACACGTGTTTCTGTGTTTAATTAAGATCTCTTTTTTCATAAAATTCTAATTACTTGCAAATACTTACTTTAAAAACCAGCTAAGTGTGAGTCGGAGTCGTGCACGAAAGATTCAGTACCAATATCAATAAAAAACGGCAAACAATACGTTCGTTGTATGGGAAAATTAAATTTTATTTTAGTAAAATTATTTATTTTTAAAGTGAATACCTACATAACAAAATATTCTGTGAATATTTAGAGCGACCTGTTACCGTTATGGTTCCGTACCATTAGGTCTATAAAAGAGCAAAAAATACGTTTATCGTGCGAAAGTCTCCTAAAGTATTAATTTTATTCTGTTGATATAAATCGGCAACAGTAATACATCATCACATTCTAAATTTACTGTTTGTTGTTATAGCGGCAACAGTACTACATCATCTCTTCCTGTTTTTAGTTTGTTGTTATAGCGGGAACAGTAATCGTTCTGTTTTAACTGTTTGTTGTTGCAGCGGCAACAGATAATCTGTGAAAATTTCAACTCTCTTTCCATCACGGTTCATCAGATACAGCTTGGTGACATCCAACAGGTCTTAGTAATAGAATCTAGATTTTACCTTTTGGGTATACATACAGAACCCTAAAAAACATATATATATATAATTATAATGTCGTTATTTGTACATTAACAATATGAGATGGTAGGTAGGTATGTATGTATTACATAATGACTTAAGTTGCGTGTATGGGAAAATAAGGTTATTTAATGACAACTTGAATAAGTACCTTTGTAAAATGATTTGTCATAAAACGGTACTTTTGTAATCATTTGTCATACAAGGCCGCGTAAAGTGCTCAACAAGAAATAATGCACATCGAGCCTATGAAAGTGACATTCGGCTAGTTTCGGCTTCATAGAGCGTTATCTGTGCTGCACATTGCCTACGTAAGCATCCGTAGTCCGGTATTGGTCAAAACTAGATCAAAATGGTCGACAAATGTCAAATAGGTAAGGTGCGAAAGAGATAACGCATCATCCGACGTTTCTTCCTGAGGTCGACGTGCATTATTTCTAAATGGATACTATACCTAGCAATGTGTAGGTTTTTTTTTATTAGGTAAGTAGGTAACTTGTTTGTTTGGTAAGTTTCTATAACATCCATAAGATAAGGCGGCCAACTGTCTATAGAGCTCCGTGGTAGAGCTCTAGTGTCGGAGCTTGAGGGCGTAGGGATCATCGCATTACCGAATATAAGTGAAGCCAAATGGCAGCGATTGTAGTGTAGCAGTATTGTGTTCCGGTCAAGTACGACCCTGCAATTTCTGGCAGCGATGTTACAACTGAGACCTTTGGAGTGGCAACGGTGGCAAGTGTGGCAACGCATTGAGATTAAAATGTCTGATTATTATGTAGATGTTTATAGGCTAGGTATTTCCTTACCATCAATGTGAACTTGTTTGCCACTTGATAACAAAGCTTGACGAGGTTGGTAATTTCGAGTCATCATCATCATCATTTCAGCCGTAAGACGTCCACAGCTGGACAATGTCTCTCCAACAAGGGGATATGCCATAATCGCCACGATTGGCATATGGATAGGCGATCACAGTGGCGGTAACTTTATCGTAGGACGCTGCTGCCCAGCTAGCATTATTGCACTTACTACCGTCCCGTTGGAATGGTTTGACCGCCATTGTTCGGTTGACTGACAGAAGAATTCTCTTCCACTAGAATAGAACACCGACGATCAACAATTCGACGCCCCAAACGAATAAAGCCATATTCATAAAACGCCTACTTTTCAGGAGAGCGAAAAACGTAAAAACCGTTCTTATATTTTATATAAACCTAGAATAGTAACGAATGTTACATATTTAGACGCGGAAAAAAATATACTTTCTCATGAATATAACTAATAACGTAATAAACGAATGAGGTTTTCATAACATTAAAAAGTATAGTATATTAATATTCGTCTATAAGTACGTGCTTAATTTTTTTGTACTGTCTTATACGTCCTTATTCGGCCCAATTCATAAACATTAATCAGGTTTATTGCACACATACCGACCATTTTGCGTGTTTTTGCAAGAATTCAGTTATTTTGTATTAGCTTTATACAGCTTTTTTCGTCAAAAAAAATAATAGTTTTTGTATTGGTATCCTGCCAATAACACCTTTATCACTTTATATTTTAAATATTTATAATAGGAAGATCATATGTATCTTGAATTTCATTGAGAATATTTACAACAAAACAATATAATATGAACACAAAAGTTTAATACAACAATTTATGTTAATTTACTAAAACATAGAAAACAAAAAAGAAATTGCATTGTTACTATTAGAATAACAAAAAACATGCTCAACGTATGGCCAGGCTAATTACGTTGGGTGCAACCGGAGGATCCAAAAAAAATGCAAATTTTTTCTTATAACAAAGGTTTTTATTGATTAAAAATGAAATACAGTAATTACGTTACACTAAAACTAAAAACTATGACAATTGGTCGATGTATGTACCTAAAGTCATTTATCCACGTTTTCGGCGGTTAAGGAAACCTCGGTTATCGTAAACATGTAGAAGGGGTAATTGCTGAGCTGGGGAGTTCGTTGAACGGCCACTGCTGTGTCCGCGCCTCGTGCTGTAAATTGGTGCCGTGTGCAATGGTCGCTGATGATGCAGTTTACTGTTCCGAATTAGTGCCGTGTGCAATGGTCGCTGATGGTGCACTTTGCTAGGGTTGGCTATGTGTAACACCTCCACCCGAAGAACAGCGAGTGTCGCAGGACTTGTTCAAGATGGTCGCTGGCAGGCATCCGGAGTCAACCCTTATCTGGCTGGGGTCGATGTTGCGGGGTGCCGGTATTGCATATGCTATTTCAGGGGTGCTGCTGAACGTTTCCGTGATGTCTCTGGATACAGTAGTTGTGCGTGACCGTCGGTAGAGTAGCGTAGCGATGAGTGCGCATGTACCGGTTAGTGCGAGGTACATCGGTATAGTGGTGTGGTATACGACTGGGTCGGTGATGTCATCTAGTTGAATGGGCGATTGCATTGCTATATCGTTGCTCAGAGTGTGTAGCTTTTGCAGACTCGGAGAGTTGAGGATGAGTTTCGGATAATTTTTGGCTTTCGACGTATCGTTGCTTATTGGCATCTCAATGATCTTTACGACATGTCCTTTGATGTGGTCGTTGGAGTTGGCGATAGTGAATGAGGGTGTTTTCAGGTGACAGTTAAGAGGGATAACTGCCAAGTAGCTGCCTTGTAGGGTCCGATATTGCTCTTGACCGCAGTATATCTTCACCTTGGTTGGTACGGGAAAGCTCAGGGTGTAGTGCTTGTCGTCCAAGGCTTCCAGGGCTTCACTGGTGAGGACTACTGGTGTTAGCTTACAGGTGGACTGGAGTTCCTGGTGAGCTATGAGATGCTGGATACAATCTGGTTCGTGCTGAATCTGGAGGCTGCGTGTCGATTCACAGAGGTATAGGGTGTTCATCTTTGGACATTCTGTCTCTATGTACCTATAATCTAAACTAGAGAGTGCTATAAAAGGTGAGGGTGTAATTAGGGTTTCTTGGTTTTTATTCGGAACAAGGGATAATTTATAAAAATCATAAGTGGAGGGTACGACGATGGGGACTTTAATAACTATTACTACCTGTTTACCTACATAAAAGTAACCTAATTTTATTATTTCATAAAAGTGCCTAACTTCTATATTTAGGATTTCATTATTGGAATACAAAATCCGTAGTTTGCTTAACATATCCTTAACTTCATCTAAACTAAATAAGGAGTACGGGGTGCTCGATGCACGAATAAAAGTTAGAGTATTCTCTAAATTTTGTAATTCTTCATACAGATCTTCTATATTATCTCCTAAAATTAATAGATGTTGCGCCAGATGGGCGTATTTAATTAAGTCCGTGTCCCTATGGGCGTTACTTTCTAAAATTAAATTTAGTGCTTTACTCATCTTATCCTGATTTGTGACTATATTACTTATTATCTGAGAACTATGAGAAATGAATTTACTATTGAAGCTAATATGGTTATTAATCTCTTGTTCCAGTTTATGCTCGTTGTTACGCAAGGTGTTAATAGCCTTTTCGTATTTTATGGCATCTGTGTAATCTAAGTTACCAGAAATGCTTTTTATAATAGAGCCTAAACCGTCGATGAGACCTCTTTTACTACGAGATGATTCAAATAAACTAATTTTATTGATTATAAGAGTGATTTTGCTGTTAAGATGTTCTATATGAGGGTCAAATAACGAAAAGGTTTTATTATTGATTAAAGGTCTTAAATCAGCCATCTGGGAGTTCACTTGATCTATTTGGAGATGAATATCTTCCAAGTCAATGTAACTTAGGAAGGAATGGTAATGGGAGACGATCTTTGCTGCTCCTAATTTAAAGGGAAGTAGTCCTGGTCCATTGTCGAGTGAGTCAATTGTTATCTCTTGTCCTTTGGTCAGATGTAAAGCCGCCAGCCATAGTAGTATCCTGTAACAAAGTCGGGATCTTAGGACTTCGCTTAAGGCGGGACTTAGCTACTGGACCGCGTTTCTTCTTCGTATAGATGTGAATGGGAAGATCTGCGAGCACAGTGTCCTGTGTATATCGCGGGGCTAACTTTTGTCGGGACGCCATGGGATTACGTACAAACACTTGTTGGTCGGGAGCATAGTCTGTTTCAAGTTCCCTATCTTTATTACGATTCTCAGTTAATTGTGTCCTGTCATGTAAGGATGTCTGGTTGATTAAGTCATATACTTGAGTCATGCGTTTTCTATGGTCTTGTGAGTACTGTTGGAATAAATGTTCAGCTAAGTCAATATCTACAGGGTCTCGTGGATCAAAATGCCCTGTTATCAAATCTAAAGGTCTGCATTTAGTAAAACTATGGATAGAACTATTATAAGCTAAAATGGCATAAGGCATGAGATTGACGACTGGATCGTTTCGTTTCTCTAGTTTTAATATCCTGAGATGTTCTAGAACTGTAGAATGAAACCTTTCTACTATGCCATTGTCATTAGGGGAATGTGCTAATATTTTATGATGAATGATCTTGTGAACTCGGGTAAACTCTGAAAATATCTGGTTTGTGAACTCTGGGCCTCCGTCTGTGATGATAGTTAGTGGAACCCCATGGTGAGTACACAATACAAGTAGGGCTTGTACTACACTTAATGCTGTACTATCTCTGAGGTGATAAGCTTGTGCGTATTTTGAGAAAGCATCCACAATGGTAAGGAATTTTTCGGTTTGAGCTGTGAATAAATCTAAGTGAATGATTTCGAAGGGTTTACTAGGGGGTGGTACAATATTAAATCTTTGCTTGATAGGATTACGGTCGTATTTAGCCTGTCCGCAAACAGTACACTCATTGATATACTTAGCGATATGTTCTTTCATCTTAGGCCAATAGTATCTAGATGATAAAGCTAAATGACACTCTGTAATACCACGATGGTTAGTCTTACCCTCGTGATATTTTTTGATTATATTTTGCTGACGTAAGTAGTCCTTTACGTTTTCTAATTCAACTTTAGTTAGCACCATATTCATTGAAGAGCTTTTGAAATTATCTTGAATTATAGGAATGATCTTATACATGGCAAGAGAGGGGTGAATAATTAAGCCAGTTCTAACCTTAGGATTCACATGTTCCTTAACTGCATTAATTACGTCATTAGTTAAGTTATTTTCTGAAAGTTGTATGGTCGTTCGAGTATGTGTTTCAAATGGCTTAGTCACAGTTGGACGTTTTTTAATGTCACCTACAAGTATAAAACAGATTTGTCTACTGAATCTATTTAAGGGGTAGTCCGTGATTGGTACTTCAAGAATTGGGGATTCGATACTAGTGTGAGCGGTCGCAGTATCAGAGTTGTCGGGTAATGCGTTATTAGTAGGGGCGGTTAACGTCTCAGAACCTATAGTTGAGTCAGGCTTTTCAGATACATTTACTACTATTGAACTAGTGTCTTCGTTATTAATTTCAATGCGGGACAATGCATCTGCGTTGGTGTTCTGTTTGCCCTGCTTATATATAGTGGTAAAGTTATATTCACTCAACTTGAGTCGCCAACGGGTGAGTCTGGAGCCTGGCTCTTTAAGGCTCATTACCCACTGTAAGGGTCTGTGATCGGTCACTATCTTAAACTTTCTGCCGAACAGGTAGGGGCGGAAGTATTTAGTGGCCCAAACTATGGCTAATAGCTCCTTCTCAATCGTACTATAGTTGGTCTCACTGGAGTTCAAAGTCCTAGACGCATAAGCTATAGGTTTGTCATTACCTATCGATCCTTGGGAAAGGACTGCACCTATCGCATAGTTGGAAGCGTCAGTCGTCAGTACAAAGTCTCTAGTGAAGTCTGGGTACTGTAAAATTGGGTCGTTGGTCAATAAAACTTTACATTTCTCGAAACAGTCTATATACTTGGGGTCGTTGAAGGTGATCTTAGAACCTTTTTTTAGACATTGCGTCATTGGTTTTGTTATGCGCGCGAAATCTGGAATAAATTTCCTGTAGTATCCTAATAGTCCTAGGAAGCGTTTTATCTCAGTTGTTGTCTTGGGGATGGGGAATCTTTGGATGGCAGTGATCTTGTCGGGATTAGGTTTGATACCGTCCTTACTTATAATATGTCCTAAATACGCGGTCTCTAACTTTAGGAATTCCGACTTATCCATCTGAATCTTGAAGTTCGATTCCCTGAGTCTTTTAAAGACTTTCCCGAGATTTACCATGTGTTCCTGAAGGGATACACTGAATACTATGATGTCATCGAGATAAACGAGACAAATGACATTCTGGAGGTCCCTAAGAACGTCATCCATCACTCGTTGGAATGTAGATGGGGAATTCTTTAAACCCATGGGCATCCGCAAGAATTCAAAGTGCCCATGCTCCACATTGAAGGCAGTTTTTTGAATATCGGCGGAGTCCATCTCAACCTGATAAAATCCACTAGCAAGGTCTAATGTGGTAAAGTAGTGGCAGTTACCAAGCTTATCTAGAACGTCATTGATGTTCGGGATGGGGTATTTATCGTCAATAGTCTTTTCGTTCACCTTACGAAAGTCTATGACTATACGCCACTTACTTTTTCCAGATGCGTCAGCTTTCTTAGGAACTACCCAAATAGGAGAGCTCCAAGCTGATTGTGAATGACGGATTATTCCCTGATCTAGCATTTTTGTTATCTGATCCTGAACTTCCTGTCGGTGAACGAAAGGATATCTATAGGTTTTAGTATATACAGGTAATTCGTCCGTGGTGCGAATAGTATGCTTTATTTTATTAGTGAAAGTTAGAGCTTCGCCATCGAGATAAAACACGTCAGCATATTGAGCACAAAGGGACTCTAAGTTAGCTCGTTCTTCAGGATTCAGATGGTCAGTACGCAATCGCGAAAGTACTTCGGATACACGGTCACTAGGCTGTTGAGCACGTGTGAATTGTTCGTTAAAAAGTTCTGCGCTTATTGGTCTATCCATTGAGAACACTACATCATGTTTAGTTGGATTAGTGATCTCTATAAATCCGCGACTATTCCTAACCGTAGTGACACAATCGCGTACAGTGCAATGTGATATTATTTGTTCCGGTATAATTACGTCACCATCATGAAAGTTAATTGGAACCCGGATTAATTTTGATGTATTAGCCGGTATAATGTCTTCATAAAGATTGCAATTCCGCGAATCGTACATACACAATGGGTTGGTCGAATTTCGTGTAATAAGAGCCTTGTTTTTTAAGTCAATATTAGACTCTAACTTTTCTAACATATCTAAGCCAATTAACCCATCAAAATAATTATGAAATTTATATATAAAAAGAGTAATGTCGCAAGATTCGTTAAATTCGGAAAAACATGGTAGAGTTAAAGAATAATTATTTCGCGTAGTTGCATGAATGTTAGTGACTTCGAATGGTTCGTAGTTACACGGGATGTTAGAATAAAATTTTTCTACTGCATCAGGGCTAATAAAAGATTGATTAGCACCTGTGTCTATTAATAACTTTAAGGGTGGATTAGCAATCTTAATGAATGGAAGTTGTCTTTGAATCTGTAAGTTAATCTCTATCTTGGTTTGTCTGATTTCCGAGTTATGGAAAAATCCTGATTTTCAGCAGGGGTCCCTTCCGATACCTCCTGATGTTCCTCTACGTAGGCGGGAATATAATTAGAAGGGTAGTAAGATGACGGCTCAGACACAGGTTCGTATACGCAAGGTTCAGAATAAGATCGGTCGTAATAATATTCACAGGCATAGTCGGGGTATTCGTTATAGTCGTAGCAGTCAGTCTCGTTGATGTTCATTTCACGAGACTTAAAATAGTTAGAAGGGGGTGGATTTCCGTGCTTAGTCCAGTCGTGCCCTGTCAGTTGTCTAGGTACGGGTTTCGACACAAAATGACTTACACCACTCATAGGCTTAGGGCCATTTTCATTAAGGGATGTATAACCTGGCCTTGGCTGAGCTAAGCGAAATACGTTGCTTTGAGGTCTATAGTTGGGCGGCGGTGCACTAAACATTTGTTGGGTCCGCGAGGGGCCGCGGTACTGAGGCACTTGGGGTCTCCAAGCTTCCATTGGCCTTGGTGGTGGGGGTTGATACATGGGCCTAGAAGGACCTGGCATATTACTATATGGCGGTGTAAGCATAAAAGGTCGCGGGATAGACACATTAAATGGTTTAACATAATTAGTATCAAATGAAGACGTAGACTGCCCAGCTCTCCGTTCCTGTAACCGATCGTCTCGCTGCTTTTGATATAGGGTGTTAACTTCCTCATGAACAAATTCAAGAGCTTTCTCTATTGTCTCGGGTCGCATACACCTAATATGTGAGCCCAAGGGCTCCTTAAGCCCACGAACGTACGCCTGTAAAGTTAACTTTTTGTAAAGCGCACGTTTTGCCTCGATAGTAGTAGGTATAGACTCATGCAGTGTTACATAAGTCATTATAGTGCTGAATAAGCTCTGGCACTTTTCATAAAACTCCGAAGGTGTTAAATGTCTCTGAGTTAATAGAGCAAGGTCGTTATATAAAGCGGTCTTATCTCGCTGGTCCGAGAAATTATTAATCAAAGCGCTTCTAATGCCCTGCCAGGTGTCGGGAATGCCGTTTGAGTTGATTGTCCGCGCGGCATGTCCGGTAACTTTATTAAGGATTCCATTTAATAATGCTAAGTTACTGAGCTCAAAACCCGGCTCCGCTCTGACAAATTGCGTAACAAGTTGATCACATAAATGTATGAAACGCGTAAGCACATTCGTGTTCCCGTCAAATTCGGGTAAAAGGCGTAAGGCCTTATATACCTGATCTACTAAATCTACACTCATTTTCGTACTATGATCACTACTAACTCTAGACTCTAAAATATCACTAACCTCTAAAATACACTCTAAATTTCTATTTGCATCAATTTGCGAGATTCTACTAGAACTAGATGACCCAGAGGTCCTCGATTTACGTGGATGAAAAATTTTGAATAATCAAAAGAATCACTTGAGGAAATTAACACTACTCATAAAATACACAAAGGAAATCATACAAGGAAATATTAAAATAAGGAAAGGCGAGCAACTCTAGTAAGATCTAGGTACTTACCAAATCTGCATTTCTCTGTGGTATCGATATTCGGATACTCCTCACTAGTCACACACCCGTAAGTTCGAATAGCCCTTTTTCGGTGATCGATTCACTGAAATTTTTTTGGACTAATCCTACCGACTGCGCCAATTACGTTGGGTGCAACCGGAGGATCCAAAAAAAATGCAAATTTTTTCTTATAACAAAGGTTTTTATTGATTAAAAATGAAATACAGTAATTACGTTACACTAAAACTAAAAACTATGACAATTGGTCGATGTATGTACCTAAAGTCATTTATCCACGTTTTCGGCGGTTAAGGAAACCTCGGTTATCGTAAACATGTAGAAGGGGTAATTGCTGAGCTGGGGAGTTCGTTGAACGGCCACTGCTGTGTCCGCGCCTCGTGCTGTAAATTGGTGCCGTGTGCAATGGTCGCTGATGATGCAGTTTACTGTTCCGAATTAGTGCCGTGTGCAATGGTCGCTGATGGTGCACTTTGCTAGGGTTGGCTATGTGTAACAGGCTATTAATTAAGCAAAATGTTTGTTATTTGTAAAGTAAACAAAATAATACTTAAATAATACACTTTTTATGAAAATAAACTATTAATCTATTATATAAAATCAAATAAAAAATTATCACAGTCATCAGTAATCAAATAAATGAGATCGACCGCACGCGTAAAAATGAGTCGCGATTTTGAGCAAAACGTTAAATTTTATCATAAAAGTACTTCAGGCAAAAATTGTAGATCATAAAATTATCTATAAAAATGTATCAATACTTTTTTTCTTATGAGCCACCGTTTCTGAGATATAACGATTCAAAAAGTTATAAAAGTTGTTATCGTCATAATATGCACACGTTTCTACGCCACCTATGAGGTAGTGTACTTAGCGCGTTTTTTTAAATGTGGTTTCCCCAGTAGTGCCTACTCCACGGGTCAGTTGTGATCCTGTTTAATGTAAAACTATTGCAAAATAACGGAAATTTTCAAAGATTGGAAAAGATCAAAGCGATGTAAATTAAAAAAAAGTGTTGAAGTTCATTCGTCTGATTCGTAAGTTTCAAATTTTTGTTCTTCTTGTTCTTCTTCCCCTGCTTGATAGATTTTTTCAAATTTACCAGTAGTTTCTGAGATTACATTCAAACACCCACGACTCGCCGGAATTGAAATGCATGCATTTACCTCTGCCTACCCCTTCGGGGATTACAGGCGTGAAGTTACGTTCTGAGATTAGCGCGTTCAAACAAACAAACAAACTCTTCAGCTTTATAATATTAGTTTAGATTTTCGCTCGGTGAGTTACATGTGACTCTGTCACGTGTTCGCAATACTAGCAGCCTATGTGCTTTCATATCCGATGGCCATCAATGCGTCTATACAATATCATGTAGAGAGAAGCATTAACGTAAACCAGATTTTTTTAACTAACCAAAAGTGTTTATCATCCAAAATTTACCTAAATTTATATCCAAAAAATCTGCCCAAAGTCACTTTTCCACGCGTACGAAGTCGCGGGCACAGCTAGTATTAAAATGAAACCCACAATAAAGTAATAAAAGTAATAATTTTATTTTTTTATATGTATTTTTTTTTATAACTACTATGTATGTTAAAAATACTTAATAAGAACAAGAATAAATGAGCGAATAGTAATAACTTATAACGGTGGCCCAGAGCAGCTTGTGGCAAATACAACTACAACATAATATATTAATAAGAAAATTTAATCTCAAAAATGTCTCTGTATTTAAGACTCTTTTGCAATATTTATCGATAACTGTCCACCAACCGACAACAACACTATCGATAAGCGGCACCGGCGACAGCGGCTTCTCGGAAACGAACTCGGATCAGTCGCTCGACCGATCCCCGTATCGTACAAGGCATACCAAACATTGCGCCCGACTGTGTTGTTTATATCAGTCCGAAACAACACGATCGATATTATGGCATTTTATACCTTAAGCTTGATCTCTTTTTACAGTAAACAACACAGCAAATCAGCATTTTTTTGGACGTCCGTTCAGTCGCACAACTAGATTTAGTCTAATGAGCAGTCCAGCTGCAACTAGTTTTATTATACGCACAGGATTTTTTAAAGCATTTAATCTTGTACTTTGACAGAGGGAAAAGCCTGCGTATGGCTACTCGCCTCCGGTCCGCCGCGACCGGTGGCCCGCGTTGCTCTATGGCGTGGTTCCATTATTTTAAGGTTTCGGATATTAACGCAAACTTTTATAGTGACTTTGTTCTGCTTCAAATATAGTACAGAATTTCGAACGTATAAAGACGTCTTCCTCAATTTCCTCAAAATCCTCAACTTAAAAACAAAGAGTTCAATATTTCTGATAAAAATTAAGGTAATGTAATCGGGTGTATAGAATCCGAATCTGCAATAAAATTAAAAGTCATGTAACACATTTTACCACTTTATTCGTTTGGGGCATCGAATTGTCTAAGTGGTCTGGTATCAAAAATTAAAAACGAAAATTGTAACTTGACGCCTGTAACCCCCCAAGGGGTAGGCAGTGGTAGATGCATGCATTCAAGCATACATGCAAACACCTACGACTCGCCGTTGGCGAACCTGTTGCCATCTCCGGGCACATTACCAAACTCCGAGGTACTGGGAGACTTCCAGAAAATGGTAAAATCCCAATAGAACCAGAGATAAAGGATTTTAAACCGTTATCTCTGATAGTTCCCGACCCGGGAATCGAACCCAGGACCTGTGGCCTGCTACCACTTCGCTACTGACGAAGTTAAAAAAGAAAGCTTCATATCATCAATCAAATCAATCAAAAACGTATAATAATATAATAATAATGGCAACCCATTATACGACCCACTGCTGTGCAAGAGTCTCTCTCCTTTTTGGGGGGAGGCCTGGAGCTTACTCCACCACGCTGCTCCAATGCGGATTGGTGGCGGTGGGTGGGTTAGTAACCAATCCGCTATCGGATGTTTTCAAACCGCCCATAAGGCCTCCGACAAGGTTTAACGACTGCTATCTATCGATAGCAACCGGGATCGACGGCTTAACGTGCCCTCCGAAGCACGGAAAAATAAAAAATTGAACCCGTTTAATTTCAGTGGACGACCGTTTACCACGGGAGACATCGCTCAATGCCTACCTCCGATACCACCTGGGTCTGTCAGGCACTAAGGCGATGTGCCACCAAGGAGGCTGTGGTTCCTGCCTGGTGATGGTGCGAGCCCAGAGGCCGACCAGCGGAGCCTGGGAAACATTCTCCGTTAATTCGGTAAGTTTTTTTATGTAATGAAGTTGGCCAACAAGCATGCAGTTCCCATGGATGTTAAGTGATGACTGCAGCCTATAGACATCAACATAAAAACCAGAAGTCAAAATGCAGATAGGTTGCCATCGTTTTTACTTTTGTTTGGTAAGTATCTGGTCAGTACTTGTGGTAGAGCTCCAGTGATGGAGCTCGCGGGCGTAGGCACTACCGCATTACCTAATATACCTACTTGCTGCTAAATGGTAGTGTTCAGCACTATCGTGTTCCCGTCAGGTGGTAATGTACTTCCGGCACAGGGACATAACACCTTAGGCCTCAGGAGTGGTAACGCTTAGGTAATTCGGTGGTGCGTACGCCCTTGAGTCCCTACGCTGGAACTCTACCACCAGTAAAAAAAGTTATTAAGTTAAGTTACCTATCTTCTAAAAAAAATAATTATATAAATGAAATCAAACAATACTTGTGCGTGTTGTGCCAGGCAGCCCCGAAGGTAGATTTTTTTTAATGTAATGGAAGTGGTTATCAAGCTTGCTGTTCACATTTATGTTAAGTGATGACTGCAGCCTGTAGACACCCACACAAAGACCAAGGTCAAAATGCAGATGCGTTACCACTCCTGAGGCCTAGGGTGTTATGCCTCTGTGCCGGAAATTACAGGGCCGGACATTACCACGTGACCGGAACACGATAGTTCTGAACAGTACCATTTAGCGGCAAGTGTATTAGGTAATGTGGTGTTGCCTAT
This sequence comes from Macrosoma leucophasiata, assembly GCA_036365455.1. NCBI lineage: Eukaryota > Metazoa > Arthropoda > Insecta > Lepidoptera > Hedylidae > Macrosoma > Macrosoma leucophasiata. The sequence goes on from JAWQUS010000020.1 coordinate 5,165,172, forward strand.
GCCCGCGAGCTCCGTCACTGGAGTTCTACCTCCATTAAATAGAGATATTTATACGCTTACAGCTTTTGCCAAGCTACTGTTTACTTATCATAGATATTATGAGTATTGTACGAGTTTTGTACACATAAATATATAAACAATATATTATGATACTAAAATAACAACATTGTTATGTAAATTACAAGCAAGGAAGGAAAGAATACATTCATTTTCACAATTATATCGGAGAAAACATACCTACCTGATAAACAAAACATTGAAATTGCAAATACCTACTTACACATAATAACATATCATGTTATTATAATTATGGTAAGAACCTTAGTAAGTATCTTTGCTTTTACATAACAATATTAACAATTTGTCGTACAAATGTGGGAACAAAGCGAATCTAATCTGTATTGCTCGAAGAGCAGATAGAGTTAAATGCACCATATGAGATACATGTTACATGCAAACGCGTACGGCTTACCAATCTTTTGTAAAAGGTCGCGACGTCGCGTCTATTGACATCTCCGGGCACATTACCAAACTTCGAGGTACTGGGAAACATTCAGAAAATGGAGAAATCCTAATAGAACCAGAGATAAAGGATTTTATAGCGTTATCTCTGATGTCCCCGACCCAGGAAAAGAACGCAGGACCTTCAGCGTAATAGTAGTGGCCTGCTACCACTACGCTACTGAGGCAGTTAAACAGTTGTAAAATTTTATTTGCAGTGTCTAGTTTTGGTGTTTTCTTGCCATGGTTGGGAGATTACCACAGTGGAAGGAGTGGGGGGGAGGTGTAAAGGGTACAGTGATGTCCAGAAACGAATTGTGGAGTTTAATGGTACTCAATGTGGATACTGCACACCTGGGTGGGTCATGCAGATGACTAGGTGAGAAATGATTACTGTACAGTCTTTCAGTTTTATTATGGATCCGTATCTGACAAGGGAAAATGCGACCCTTATATCACTCGTGCGTCTAACAACTGAAAAGAATACGCAGTTAAGAGTACTACTTATGTTTTATTTTTTGTTACATTTTTTTATAATGTTGTTCAATTTGTTAATAATGCCAACATCTTTAGAGGGGAGATCATCAATCAAATATGTCACCGAATGGCTTCCAGTTGATAATCAGTGTCAGTCTCTGGACTGATAAATGCTGAACTGGAAGCCATTTGGTGTAGCCATGAGACAACTTTTAGGTAGTACGTCTTAGCCTGGGTTGCACCAAGATATTTGTTAAAGTTAAAGTTATTGTAACATTTCACATCCTTCTAACTTAAATAAATCTGTCAAAGTAAGAGATTATTTTTTTTTTCTTTTATTAGTTATACTTTTTTACAGTCTTCTGGATAAGCACTTGACTATGGCCGAACTAGAGAAATCATTCGGCAGTAACCAATGTCGATGTACCGGATACCGGTCCATCTTGGACACGATGAAGTCGTTTGCAGACGATGCACCACCAGAAATATGCATGCGAGTCAAGGACATGGAAGATCTTGGCACCTATAGTATCAAATGTGACAGGAAATGCTCATTAACTGATGATGACTGGTGCATTGTCAATGAATCGTGTTTAACAAGGTCCAGTGGCATAATAACTTTGGACTTCGGCAAGAATAAGTTCTTCAAAGTGTTTAAGCTTAGTCATATTTATGAAGTCCTCTACAAATACGGAATGAATTCGTACATGCTTGCTGATGGGAATACTGCAAAAGGTATCGTGTTTATAATTATTATTTATGTAATTTTGCTAAGACAAGTCGTCGGGACGTGACCTCCGCCTTCCAGTGAGAGGAGAATTCTTCTGCTAATGCATTCAGTCTGTGATTTAGTCAATCGAACAATGGCGGTCAAACCATTCCAATGTGGTAGTACATAAGTAGCGCGCATGGCCCCTGGTGTAGATCGGAAGTGATTTACTCGGTCAAGCGATACGGGCGCGGTCGGGTGTGTGATGGGTGACCGCTAGTAGGTAGCAAATTAAAATGCGCGTTTCCGTGCTTCGGAGGGCGCGTTAAGCCGTCGGTCCCGGTTGCTATCGATAGATAGCAGTCGTTAAACCTTGTCGGAGGTCTTATGGGCGGTTTGACAACATCCGACAACAGGTTGGCCACTAACCCGTATCTCCACCAACCCGCATTGGAGCAGCGTGGTGGAGTAAGCTCCAGGCCTCCCGAGAAGGGGAGAGACTCGTGCCGAACAGTGGGACGTATCAAGGGTTGCCATTATTAATATAAATATAATAACGCGAGATTTAGGTATTCAGGTATCAATCAAACTTGAAATTGAGAACCACGCAGTGGATATAGTTCCGTGTGTTAAATATTTGGGATTGTGGTTTGACAGATCATTGAGATGGTACAAACATATTCAAGAAATTAGAGACAAGGCTGTTAAATATCTAAACGTTTTGAAAGCTTTAGCTGGATCGACCTGGGGAGTACACCCAAAACATCTAAGGACCATTTTTATTGCAGTCGTTAGGAGTCGATTAGATTATGCCAGCTTCCTCTTTAACGATAGTGCTAAATGCCATACAGATAAACTCGAAAGAGTTCAGAACCAAGCTATGCGCATTATTGGGGGCTTTATTAAAACTACACCAATTCATGTGATGCAAAGTGAATTGTATTTGCAACCGTTAGACATTAGGCGTCAACATCTAGCTGGAAAATTTATTTTAAAAACCAGATCTCTTAATTTTAATAATGGACTTACTAGTTTACTGGAACAATTATCTCCAAATAACAATAACTGGAAACGGAAAAAGACTCCAATATTGTGGCATACATATAAAATGTTTAAACGTATACCGATTCATACGGGCACTTTGGATATGTTTTCTCGAGAACAATGGATTAGTTACATTGACATTTCCGACGTAATTTGTGATTACGTTGACTCTGTTTCAGATTCAAAAAAACATTATAATAACTATGAATTGTTAGAGTATTGCAAATTACACGTAAATAACCATTACCCTAATTTTTATCAATTATATACAGATGGCTCGATCGAGCACGAGTCAAGAGGTGCTGCCTTTTTCGACCCACAGCTGAATGTTAATATGCGTTTTAGAATTGAATCTGAAATATCTATCATGGCAGTGGAGCTGTTAGCGATCCAGGAAGCACTGTCATATGCAGAGACTGTTGAAGCAAACAACATAGTTGTGTTCACGGACTCTAAGAGTTCCATTCAACATATAGCTCGGTGTACCTCGACTTATCGAGGTGTTCCGATAGCTTATACAATTTTAGATTCGATTCAGAAATTTAGAAAAAACGGTAAAAATGTCAATATTCAGTGGATACCAGCACATACAGGGTTTAGTGGTAATGAAATGGCTGATCAATTAGCGAAAGAAGCAACCTCAGATGGAGTTCAGAGAGACATCTTGCCATTCTACTCTGATACCATAAATAAAGTTAAAAAGTACTGTGTAGAATTATGGAAGGAGTTCTTTGATCTACGTTCCCGTGAATGTGGCATCTGGTATAGAACAATACTGCCGGAACCGTTGAGGTCTCCATGGATGACCGAGTGTGCCCTGTCCAGGAAAGAACTTGTCACAATGATGAGACTTCGCTCCGGACATGTGCCATTTAATAAGTTTAAATTCTTAATGAGTCAATCTGATACCCCTAATTGTATATAAGTGGAAGACGTATACCATATTTTGGTTGAATGTGTTCGAGGTGAGGCTCATCGCAGGGCTTCATTAGAAATAGGACATTGCAACAGTGTCCTGGCAGATCCTACTACGGATGACGCCAGAATACTGTTGCAACTATATCAATTGTCAATGAACTAATGTTGTTTAATTATTTTTTTTAAATGAAGAATGTAATTCATGTGAACGTATAGAGCGTCATGGTCTTTGACCAAGCTCTTTAAATGGAGATTAAAAAAAAAAACGCGAGATAGGCAGCAGGATCCCACGATAATACTAACCACCACTTCGATCGCCAATCCGCAATTACAAGTCCGTACATTACCACCTAACCGGAATACTACTATATAATATATAACACGTGACAGTGCTGAGCACTCCCATTTAGCGGCAAGTATATTAGGTAATGCGGTGGTGTCTACGTCACTGGAGCTCTACCACCCGTAAAGCTAATGAAAGACAATCTAAAACAATATGCCTAACTTATGCTAGTGTTACTTTTATATTTCGCTCGTTACAGTTAATGCATTCCGTCATGAACAGTAAATTAATGTATTTTTTCAGGTGTCATAGAAAATTTTGAATATCCAAATATCATTATTGATATAAGCAATGTAAGCTCATTGAAATCTTACAAATTTGATCAGAACCTCGTGTTGGGTGCTAACATATCCTTGCAAGACTGTATAAGAATATTCAAAGATACAGCTAAATCAAAGCCTGAGTTTGCTTATCTGAGCGAATTTGTCAAACATTTGGAGCTTGTGGCTCATATTCCAGTAAGAAAGGTAGGTAGATGAAATGAATTTAGGCTACTAATATCAATATAATATTGAAATAAAACTATTTTTGTGTATTTACCTCCCGTGTATTGAACTAAAATGATTTTTAAAATAAACCCGACGCGATGTTTCGATCGCTTTTGAGACGGAAGCTGAAAAGCGGTCGTGGTCCCGGCGGGACCACGGAAGCAGACTGCTGACAAGCGACCGAAAATTTCGGTTCATTTTTGAATTAATTTTATTTTAATATACATACGCGACACATTTCCTTAAACTAGTTTTATTTTAATGAGTGTTAGGGCCCTAACTCATTAGGACGCCATGGCGACTTCGCCGGCTTCGTATCCAAGCAGTTAGTATGGTGTGGAGACAGCGCCACACGGTGGCCAGGTGAGTTAGGTATCATGTACATATTCTAATTGAGTCTAAACCAGAGGTTCCCAAACTATTTTTCTTGTAGACCCCATTCAATTTTTTTCTGGTTTCGGTGGACACCCTTGCTAACATTTATATCACTTTCCCATATATCCCATTTTTATTTACGCTTATACGTAGACCCTATCGAGACGCCCATAGACCCCAGGGGGTCTATATGGACCACTTTGGGAATCACTGGTCTAAATGAGCGCTCAGCGGCTGGCGCGTATTGGCAATCTAACTTCTCTAATATCTTTGAGAAATTTATTCGTAGCTTTTATATTTCAGATTGGTTCATTAGCTGGTAATTTGATGTTGAAACACTCAATGCCTGCATATCAGTCTGATATATTTCTCCTAATGGAAACCGTTGGTGCTTCCATGACTGTCGGTGAGTAAAGCAAACGTGGAAAGCCCTACGGCTATTTAGGATTCCGTACTTCAAATAAACATTTTTTTAAATCAAGTCTAGGTTGTTAGGTTTGTTGTTGTTAATTCAAGTCAAGAATTAGGTTGACAGACAATCAGACGGGCCACCTGATGGAAAGTGGTCACCGTCACCTATGAGCATTTGGAACACCAGGGGAGTTGCCAACGCGCTGCCAGCCCTGAAGGACTCTTTTGACGACATTTTTGAATAACTCCTAATTGTAGCACCATGTAAACACCTCAAAGGGAAGTTCGTTACTACCATACACGCCCTGGGCAGAAATGAAAGTGAAAACCGCACTGTTGAGCACTGCCAAGTGTCCAGTCGGTGAGAGAGGAACTTCTCTATTCGGCGGGTTGTACGTTGTAGGAAATGAGACGGTGGCACCATGTCAAACAGATCAAACATGTGAATAAACAAACAATCATCAGTCACAATTTGCAGCTCTCTGTACTTATAAAATTATGGAGCGATATCATAATTAACCATCGATTTCCTGATGCTGCCATCATTAGATTCCAATTTTGCGGTGCGTTTTTTTTTTCGCTGTCAGTAAATTTTTGAAGAAATCGTTTTGTCGGCGAATCGTTCCTTGTTGAAAGGTTTTGTCGAAGAGAGAGAGAAGTTTCAGAATCCTTTTTATACTAAATGCCTGCTTGCTTTTAAAACCGACTTCAAGAAAAGGAGGAGGTTCTCAATTCGTTCGGATCTTTTTTTTTATTCACATAAAATATACTTACCTAATCGTTGACATTCGCCATATTTTTTATCAGTTAACAGTAACGGGAGACAAAGAGTGCTGTCACTGACTGATTTTTTGGGTTACAACATGCGCGGAGTTGTTATGTTGGATTTGAAACTACCGCCATTCAGTTCCAAATATATTTTCAGGAGCTATAAGGTACCTATACAATTTATATTTGCTCGTTTTTTGGTTACCAAAATACTTACGAATACAATAGGTACAACCTCGATATAACAAAACTGTAGGTAATCAAAAAAAAATTGTAAGACTTAACAAATAATTTGTTATGTTACGATAATACGTATAAATATTATAAATGTAAAGGTTTGTATGTTTGTTTGTTTGTTACTCCTCCCCGCAAAAACTGCAGAACCGATTTTCATGAAATTTGGCACACACATAGAGCGTAACTTTATCCAAAAAAAAAAATGTTCCTGTGGGATGGCATGGGAAGATTTGATGTGTGTCCGCAGGTTACGCGAAAAGCGACGAACACGCGGGCGGAGCCGCGGGCATCAGCTAGTAATTACTAAAGTCTACAATTGAAAGCGTGGGAACGCTGCGACCTCATCGCTCACCATTTAAATGATACATTTGCAGGTAATGCCTAGAAGTCAAAACGCACTAGCTATAGTGAATGCAGGCTTCTTGATAAAGTTGAATGGGAATAAAGTCGAAGAAGCTAGCATCGTCTACGGCAACATATCGGCAGACTTTATCCATGCCGTAAAAACTGAGAAATTCTTGAAAAGGAAAAATCTTTTCGACGACCAGACTTTACAAGGCGCGTTAAAGGTTTTAGACAGCGAGGTGTACCCTAAAGACCATCCACCTGAACCTTCGCCGCAATGTAGGAAGAAGATGGCTCTTGGATTATTTTATAAGGTAAGGTAGTAGGCTTATAAGGCCATATATGTTTATAATACCACATCTTAAAGCTATATCCCTATGAACACTTAATATTATGTCATGTAGGATGAAAACTTTAAAACCATTTTAATATTTTCAGTTTGTACTGAACCTCAGCCCTCCAGGTATACCATCATCCCTTTATCGTTCTGGCGGACAACTACTTACTCGTCCTGTGTCTTCCGGAACCCATGACTATCAGACAGATCCTGCTCTTTATCCCCTAAATAAACCAGTGTCCAAACTGGAAGGGTTGATCCAGAGCTCAGGAGAGGCTGAGTACGCCAATGATGTACCTAACTTTCCTCATCAAGTATTCGCCGCATTTGTCTTAAGTACTGTACACAATGGGGATGTGGATAAAATTGATGCTACTGATGCTTTGGTAAGCTGTATTCTTGCTTCAATTATGGCTGGTCTCAGAAATAAGTTTTTTTTAATTTATAGTCGCCAATCCGCCTGCCAAGCGTGGCGTTTATGGAATTTTCTCCCCTAATGACGCACAAAACTGTTGTGGGCGTCTTTGTCCAGCAGTGGACGTCATTCGGCTGGAGGAATGAAAAATTATAGTCGATAGTATACATAAATAAATAATAATGTAGTATATATAATACAGTCTCATGTGTTATTGCGGAAATTAACATAATTAAATAACGAATATCATTATGTTTCACAGCTTCATTCGACGCGATTTATTGTAATATGGCAACTAAACCAATCTTTCCATCATGTTTGCAGAAAATCCCAGGTGTATTGGCTCTATTTACAGCAAAAGACATACCTGGAAAGAATTCCTTCATTTTGGTTGGTTTACCCTTAGAAACCGAGGACGAAGAGATACTTGCCGATAAAAATATAAAATTTTATGGCCAACCAATCGCTATTATTGTTGCTGAGAGAGAAGCTTTAGCAGTAAGCGCAGCTAAAAAAGTTAATGTCACATACACTAATGTAAAAAATGTGCCTCCAGTACTAACTATAAATGATGCTAAAAAAGATAAAAATAGATACATCCCAGGTGCCGACAATATCGAACCTAAAGGGCAAGGTACCGATGTGAAGGAAGTAATTAAAGGTGTTTATGAAATTGGAGCGCAGTATCACTATTATTTAGAGCCAATGACTTGTGTGGTTGTGCCTGTTGATCATGGTTTGGAGATATATGATTCCACCCAGTGGATGGACTTGACTCAAACAGCAGTTGCCCAAAGTTTAAATATAAATGAAAGCAAGTGAGTATCTTACTAGGTGTGCTAGAATTTTTATTTCAGAGCATGACTTTTTTTCTCCGAATATAAAAATAGGATAACTTTATTTAAACTGCCTCAGTAGCGTAGTGGTAGCAGGCCACTACTAATACGCTGGAGGTCCTGGGTTCGATTCCCGGGTCGGGGGATATTAGAGATAACGGTTTAAAATCCTTTATCTCTACTTCTATTGGGATCTTTCCATTTTCTGGAAGTTTCCCAGTACCCCGGAGTTTGGTAATGTGCCCGGAGATGGCAACAGGTTCGCCACCTGTTACATGGGCCAAAACGTAACCGGCGAGTCGTGGGTGTTTGCATGTATGATTGAATGCATGCATTTACCTCTGCCTACCCCTTCGAGGATTATAGGCGTGAAGTTTTTTTTTTCTTTTTTTTTATACGAAATTTGATCGGGAGATTAGACATTCAATTGTTTTATACCTGGCGAGAACAAAAGAAGTCATAAATTATCATAATAACGACCTCATGGGGATGTTCTAGTATTTCAAATATCTCTCAAGATAAAAAATAATAATTTTCAGCATTCGCGTGATAGTTCGTCGTTTAGGCGGCGGTTTCGGTGGCAAGTTGAGCCGAAACGTACAAGTGTCGACCAGTTGCGCTCTGGTGGCCAATAAGATGGGTCGACCTTGTAGATTCATATTGCCCATCGAGACTAATCTCACAATAGCTGGAAGGAGACTGCCTTGTCAGTGTACATATGAGGTGAGTCCATATTTTGTAAGTTAACTATTTACTTTACTTTGTACTAGATTATGTGCGCATACATTGTGCTATATTCAGGATCTGGATAATCATACAAGTGTCAACGTAAAGTCGGCAGTTAAACAATAACGCGGGATGGGCAACAGCTTCTCTCGACACAACTACCGATACGATCGCCAATCTGCTTCGATCATTGGTATATATTCTCCCCTGATGGCGTGCAAGACTACTGTAGATATTTTTAGGGAAAGCTTTGTCCAGCCGTGGTTGTCTCTTCGCTGAAGTGAAAGAAAGAAAGAAAGAAAAATATTTATTTAACTGACACCACACAACATACACATAACGAGAAAAAAAAATAAAAGAAGATAACAACTAACATGAAAGGTATGGTTAAGTGAAGCCAGGAAAAATGGCACCCATCTCAGCTATTTGTTGCAGCAAGGGTTGCGACGAACTAAAAGTGAACATAGAGTGTAAATAAAATACAAAGTGGGGGAGAAGCAGAGTGGAAATATTAGAAATATTATAATGATTTAAAAGACTTTTTTTACTAGGAACCACTTTTTTAGTAATCTGACAAATGCCTATAATAGTGATGATTTATGTTTGAATTACAGGCGGGAGTAGACACCAATGGTAAAATTCAATACCTAAATGCTGAAATCGTCGAAGATGGCGGATGCTCGAACAACGAGAACGTATTGGCTTTTACTGTTGGAGGATTTCCGAACTGTTACGATTCCGATTATTTCAGCTTGAAAACGGCTTCTGTTCTCACTGATCGTCCATCAAATACTTTTGCTCGCGCTCCAGGTTGGTTTCTCAGAGTAATTAATCTTTGTTGATGAACGTGCTGTTTTGTTAAGGCTGTTTGTTTGTACCTAAATTTTAATATTACTCCCTAAGTATTTGGTCTAGTGGAAGCCACTACTACTACGCTGGGGTCGTAGGTTAAGATATCACAGATATTGTGTATTATCTATTTATCTTTGTGCTATTGAGGTTTTCCCAGTTCCACCCGAGGAGTTTGGTAAAGTGTCCGGCGATTTTAATAGGCTCGCCACCTGTTACATGGGCCAAAACATAATCGGCTAATTGTGGGAGTTTGCCTGTATGCTTAAATATATGCATTTTACGTATTAAAGAAGTTAAGTTACGTATTTTATATGGATAATCTATATCTTTCCATATAGGAATTATTTTCATTTATTTCTCTACTTTGTCTTTGCACTACAGTACAAGTACTAGGGTCGTAGGTCAAAAGGTTTTTTAGCATTAAGTCCTGTCTCTTTATGCGCAAGGTAGTTTAAATATATAAATAAAAAACTATTTTCCAGGTACTATGGAAGGAATTTCTTGCATAGAAAACATAATGGAACATATTTCATACGCTGTAAATAGAGATCCTACTGATGTCCGTCTAGCGAATTTAAACCACGAAGACCAAGATATATCAGAGATGATCAAAAATTTAAAGAATGAAGCGGACTACGATAAAAGATTAAAAGCTGTAAACGAATTCAACAAAGCAAATCGATGGATGAAAAAGGCGATAAAAATAAGTGTTATGAAGTTTCCCGTACAATTTTACGGGAATTACAGTAGCATGGTTTCAATATACCAAGGGGATGGAACAGTTACGGTGACTACTGGCGGTATTGAAATGGGTCAAGGCGTTAACACCAAATGCGCCCAAGTGTGTGCTTATGAATTAGGCATACCCTTAGACAAAGTAACAGTTATACCCAGTTATTCATTTGTGGCTTCCAATAATGTTTTCTCAGGTTCAAGTATTGTTAGTGAAAGTGTCTGTTACGCGATAATAAAATGCTGTAATCAATTGAAGAAACGATTAGCACCTGTTAAATCCAAAATGGCGAATCCATCGTGGCTGGAACTAATAAACAAAGCTGGGCAAGAATATGTAGACTTAGTAGCTACGTATATGATGAGTGATAAAGAAACAGATTTGGGAAGTTACAATGCGTATGCTGTTACTATTATTGAAGTACAAATGGATGTAATTTTGGGTAGATTCCAAATTGAGAGAGTCGACATTCTTGAAGATGCTGGTTTGAGTGCAAATCCCAAAATTGATATCGGACAGGTGAGTCATTATTTCGAATTAGATTTATCATCAACATAAGCCAAAAAATGTCTGCCGCTGGATGCTGCTGTCCACAACGATCGGTAATCAGATGCCCTCATCCAGCGATTGAACATTGATAAAAAAACTTAAACTGGTGTAAGAGAATTTTGAATTAAAATATTCTAGAATGTTATCTACGTTATAGACACTTGTTGACAAAGTTATAGACTTATTAATTATAGACACTGATCGTAATGCAGAAGGAATTGGAAGAATGGGGAGGGACCAAATTTTAACTACATATCAATAACAATAGACAGAAAGAGGGCTTAACATATTCACCTATGTACCTACCTATAGAGGGTGTATATTTGGCAATGTTTCTGCTAGAAGGTACCTACTAAGCTCATGTATGGCCAATTTCTCAGGTTCAAGGAGCTTACGTCCAAGGATTGAGTTATTATACAACAGAGAAGTTTGTATACGACGTTACAACTGGAGCTCTTCTGTCCAATCGCACGCTCAAATATGACGTGTTCCAAGCACTGGACATTCCCGTTGATTTCCGTGTGAAACTACGTTACAATTCCGACAATCCGAAAGGAGTTTTGGGTGCAAAAGGTAATTTAATTAGGTTCTATATTTGTTGATTTAGATAGGTTTTATTGAAGTTTCGTACAAAATTTTACCAACTAGTTTTATCAACCAAAATCAATCAAACCAACCCAGAGATTACACTGGAACATTTTATTAGTTTGCAGCTTATTTTTTTACCGGCACAAATTATGCTCCATATAGTCGTAAAACTGGGTAAAAATAATTATTCCTAGATTTCTTATAAAGGCCTTTATGATGAAAGCTTCAATATATATTTGATGTTAGCAAAGTAACAATAGCACGATAGAGAAAAATAATATTTGTCTTGTAGCTGTCGGTGAAATGGGCATATGCTCGTCATATGGTATTCTACATGCACTTCGGGCATGCATCGCTGAGTCACGCAAGGATTCTGGATATGACCCTACTGAGTACATAAATATTGGTAAGTCTAACCCTGGCGACAGGTGCAGGCCCAATTAGGGCCTGCACCTGTCGCCTAGATGTTAAAAAGTGTGCGTGAATTTGTTTCTGTATTTTGTTAAAGTCAAGGTGTGAGTTTCGTAGTGATAGACGATTTTTGTAGTGTGCGTGTGTGTCGCACGCATTTCTCCCCGCAAAAAATGACAGACTGTTTTGCATCTGTAATAAACGCAATGGCTACTCCCCTCCAGTCCGCCGCGCCCGGTGGTTCGTGTTGCTCTATGGCTGTAGCCTATAAACATTGCCACTCCGTTTTATGTACGTGTCAAAATTAGAATTTGACACATCTATTAAACAAAATAAGATCTTTACGATATTCAATAGACTGAAAAGTCTATTATATCGGTTGCCTAACTAGCATAGTTGGTAATAGATGGCGCTACTGCTACCATAAAGCAATGCAATAGATGTGAAGGAAAGATTTGACAAATCGGGCAGTGCTTCAGTAGCTCAATTGGAAGAGCGGCTGGACTAGATTCCCAGTAGGTCGCGAGTTCGAGTCTCGCCTGAAGTCAAATTTTTCTTTCCATTTTTCTTTAAAAATAAAAAAAAAACAAAATAAGGTTTGAAAGTTCCACTATTAAAGTAAAGTCGTATCAAAATTGCGGCCTGTGAATAAGAGGCAGTTCACTTTATAGGAGATTTAGGGAACGATTATGTCTAAACCTTTTATCTATTGATTGAAAGAGTCAAATGAACCAGATCATATTGTCAACGGTATATTATTGATTCGGTTCTACATGATCGTACGAATGACACATTTTTATTTTTTTTATTTTTTTATATTATGGAAGTGGCAAACAAGCATGCAGTTCACATTGATGTTAAGTGATGACTGCAGCCTATAGACACCCACACAAAGACCAAGGTCAAAATGCAGATGCGTTGCCACTCCTGAGGCCTAAGGTGGTTATGCCTCTGTGCCGGAAATTACAGGGCCGTACATTACCACCTGACCGGAACACGATAGTGCTGAACACTACCATTTAGCGGCAAGTATATTAGGTAATGCGGTGGTGCCTACGCCCGCGAGCTCCGTCACTGGAGCTCTACCACCAGTTGAAAACCATATCTTCGGCCCCGTAACAACTTATCACAGAGACATTTCAATTATGGTCTCAGGGGTGGCAAGGCAACTGCATTTTGAACTCTGGCCTTAGTGTGGGTCTATACTACGTCATCACTTAACATCAACGTGAACTGCATGCTTGTTTCCCATCTTTATTACATAAAACATCCTTATTGTATGGGACTAAAAACAACTGGCGAATGTCGTAGATTGCATGTTTTCAAGAATGCATATATTCATCTCTGCATTCATGCGTGAAGAGAGCTAAAATATATATACAGGTACATTGTTTCTTTTCAGACGTACCCTACGATGCCGAATCTATTTTGAAAGCTTTGAACGTCAGTTTATCAGAATTCATACTGACGAATAAAAGAAGCAGTGATTAAGGCTTCAAATAGACTATAGAACGTGTCCATTAGTCGCGGTTAACGGATGCACACGACAAGTAAGCATAGGCGTGAAACCTCCATAGAACCAGATCGCTTTCAGACGTCTGATCGCGTAAAACTTGAAAGCCACGGCCGCGCCTAATAGACGAGAGAGAGAATAAGTTTTGAGATTAATAGGTAGCCTTATTACGACACGGTATTCAGGGTCCGGCAGAAAGGGTGGGCGTAACCTCGCACCGATATGCCGCTTATTACACTATCCGATCGACAGGGCCCTAACTCAGTCAGAGTACAAATATGAACATTAAGAAAACTACGTACAAAACGTTGAAACGGCACAATCACACAAACAAGCGTATCAACGAGGCCCCTAAGCGGTTCTCGCGGTGCTGCAGCTCCGAGTCACTCGCTACTAGAGCGTCGATGCGCATGTTTGCGTGAGTGTGCGGTTTTTAACCTTTTGTACGTAGTTTCCATACTGTTCATATTTGTACTGTGTGTAGTTAGGGCGTTAGACTGACTGGGCCTATCCGGTCGCCCTAATTAGGGACCCTAACTCCTGACCCTTGCCATCGGACCCTGAATACCGTGCCGTGTAATTAATTAGCTTTGAAGTTTTGTGAAATTTTAAAATAGTGAGTACCTATCTGTTTATAACCTAAGAACACATCATCATATAACATCTGTTTATTTAGTGTGGCTTTATTGCGCCGAGTTAAAGGTCTGATTGTTTTGAATTGAAGTGCCGTAATTAACCTTTCGAGCACGGCGGCCAATTTTAACGGAGGCTAGCCAACTACGCTGGCGATATTATAGTGTATAGGTGTATGCGCAAGCGCAGGTGCGCTCCCAGCTCCCACACTCTCATGGTCCGGTGGGATGGCACTGACGGCAGTCTGATAGATATCGGGCGCAGGCCCAACGGCTTTACGTGCTCTCCGAGGCTCTGCTTCTGGGGAATTACTCACAGAAAAAAGCTTTTTCCCGATTTGGGAATCGAACCCGGTATCTCTGGCTTTAACATTGCGATTGCGACCACTGGACCGACAAACAGATCATAAATACAGACAGACATACATATTCGTATTTAATATATTATTATTATTGGTTAGGTATGTTAATTACGTATAAGTACACTTTTTATCTTCGCACCGAGAATTGAACCTATATTATAAACTAATTATAAAACATGTAATAAAAAATCAATGTTCTTAATGATTATTATATTATTTGTTATTGATTTGTGTTTTATTAATATTCCAGTTAACTTTTACATTGTCAACAATTCTTATATTTTTAGCAATAAGTACATTTAGTTAAAGGTAATAAGATAAAAGTATAATTTTATGGGGTAACGCTAAATTCTGTCAAATGAACATCCAATGCCTTCAGTATGGACTCCGTGACCAATGGAATATCTGTGAAAGAAGCATCCATTACAGAATATAATATTAGTGGTTGAGCTTAATTGGAGGAGCTCTAAGAAGAGATAGATACTGAAACAACTTTTTTATCTTGAGACATGCTATAGGTATATATAGGTATACATAGTAAATATTAAAATTTAATCTTTAGGCAAAGAATAAGAGTTTGAAACGTCTATGAAACAAATAAAAGAAAAAAAAGTTTGACGAAGTATATAATATATATTAATAATAATAATATTTATAATAATTATAAATATATATTAATTAATAGTTGTAGTTCGGTCTATCAATGCCCTGGGGCAATACCACTGTCTCATAGGGCAGACTTCTTTCAATCTTAGTTTGTTTTGACGTATGTATAATAATTAATGTCAAGTAAAATATAGATTATATTAAGACTCCTCTAAAGTTTTGTATGCGTTGACATTCGTCATACGTCAAAATCAATTATGATTGCAATAAGACTGCTATAAGAGATGGACTGTTCTGTCAGACTGCACTACTACGACTCTACTTTGACCTCGAGTCGAACTTTCAAAGCTCATTTTGTTTCACACACGTGTCAAAAAAAACAAAATCTTTAGAGCCTTTACTTTGGAACTAAAGCCTTACTTTGGAAAGCCCTTACCTACTTATATCAACCTAATTATATGAGTGTACTAAATTTTAACTCAATTGGTCTAATACTTTTGGGAAAAATCTGCTGTGACAGACGAACAGACGCGTGAGTGTTCTTTTAAGGTTCCATTTTGTTCTTTTGAGGTAAGGAATCCAATAAATAGGTAAGGTTCATACCAATATCGATGAAATCGTCGGTGTACCCAGACTCTAGTCGCGACTCCATGATGCATCGTCGTAGAGCATGGGTCACTCCGTAAGCCGTGCAAACTCCCATTTCGCCTACGGCTGTAAGTGAAAAAGCCACATAAAGAAGACTTACGTGATCGACAACGTGACGTGATCAGAAGGCTGATAACGTGAAGCCTTAGAAGAATAAGGCTAATTCTATGCGTGAAGCGTCAACCAAACGTTTCTACACACCTAGCGTTTTGACTCCAAACTCCAAATGAAAGTCAATTAAACATCCTCCGTATTTCCACAAATAAATTAATTGAGATAAATATCGACGTAAAACTACTTATTTCATGAATATAACGATTTAAAAAATAATATTAATTTCATAAATAATTTCAAATATGACGTGATTTGCAATACGTTTAGAAATTTATTTAAAAAAATCTTCAAATCTTGAAAGCCGAGTCAATCTTGAAAGTGTGCAACACAGAGAATGCTCTACGAACTCGAAATGCCGATTGCCTCTTTTCTAAGTTGGATGTGTACGGAATATTCTTGGATATCTAGGTAGAAAGTTTTGAAAGCTTTTAAAGATTGCCTACCTATCGAAGTAGGTATAATAAACTTACATTTTGAACCCAAAATTCCTGTTGGATTTTTGGTATTGTATTGAAATTTAATTCTGTAATCCACGGGAATGTCCTTAGCTTCGTAGATTTCGTAATTGATGTTGCGATTCGTTAACAGCTTTCCTGTAGTTGTGTTATAGACGAATTTCTCCATTGTGAAGTAACTCAAACCCATTAGGTGTGCTCCTTCTATCTGTGTAGATTTATATCCTGTTTTTTTATATAATAAAGGTGGCAAACAAGTACGCAATAAATTAATCACGCATTTGAATGCGCATATCTTTTCAGCCTATGTTAATGCGCTAACTCGTCAGTTGGTAGTGCCTGAGCCTTCAGAGCTGTAATGTACCTATGGCCCTGTATTAACTATCACTGAGATAAAACAGCTAAGGTCTCAGGCGTAGCAACGCATCTGCATTTTGACCTTGGTCTTCGTGTGGGTGTGTCTATAGGCTGCAGTCATCATTTAACATCAATGTGAACTGCATGCTTGTTTGCCATTTTCATTACATAAAAAAAAATAAGTTCATGATTAAGGGTATTTAAAATGACGAAGCAAAACGTTAAACCACTGAAAGCGTTTGCTAAAATTGTTAAGGTAGGTACTAACCTGTCCGATATCAATCTTTGGACTAATGCTCAAACCAACATCCTCTAAGATATCAGTTCTTGTGATTTGAAACTTTCCTGTTATTACATCTAAAATTACTTCAGTGAACGCAACAGCGAAAATATTGTAACTCTTTAAATTCGGATCAAATTCCGATGTTGAATATAAGGTCGACAAAGGTATTTGTTCATCAGCGGCTCTCTCAATTAACTCTGCCCAAGTAGCATTTTTCAATTCATCTTTCACCGGTTGCAACCGCTCATTCAGTACTTTGCAGCAATTAATTACTGCATAGCAAATTGTTTCAGAAGCAAAACTACCGGCAGTAGCTATATTATTAGCAGAAACAAATGAGTAGTAAGGTACGATCTTTACATAGTCCACGGGTATGCCTAATTCATACGCACACACTTGTGATGCTTTTGTATTAATTCCTTGTCCCATTTCTATACCCGCAGTTGCTAATGTAACTGAGCCGTCTTTTCGATAAATTGATACTAGGACGTTGTATGTGCCAAGGTATTTTAAAGGGAATGACATTAAACTTGTGCTTATTGCTTTCTTCATCCATCTGTTCCCTTCATTGTATTTTTTAATTTCTTGAACACGTGCATCGTAATTTGCGTCTTTCTTTAATGTGTCTATTAGTAGTGGCAGATTGTTGTCTTCGGTTCTCATATTTAATAATCGGACCTCAATTGAATCTTTTTGTACAACGTAAGCTATGTGCTCCATTATGTGTTCTATACATGCTATACCTTCGCTTGTACCTTTAAATAAAATAAACGTGTGTGAAAATAGTTATTTTAGAGGGCACTGAACTTTTACTGCAGGCAAAATGAATGATGAAGAAGAAATGTTTAGCTCAGGAAGCAGCTGATTTTTTGTCGCAAAATATTGGTAAAATGACCTTTTAAAGTTAGGAACGTGTGTCAAAAATCAATTATGTACAGTGACAGTGCTCATCAAGATATATGCACATCGAACCTATGAATGTGACAATCGGCTAGTTTCGGCTTTATAGAGCGTTATCTCTGCTGCACACTGCCTACGTAAGCAGCCGTAGTCCGGTATTGGTCAAAACTTGATCAAATTGGTCCACAGATGTCAAATAGGTTTAAGAGAAAGATAGAGATAGGCAAAGAGATAACGCTCTACAGATAAGACGACGTCTCTTCCTGAGGTCGATGTGCATTATTTCTTGTTGGATACTGTAAGTAACGTGTGTGACTATCATATTAAGTACTCCTATTGGCAATTCTTAGGGTCACTTATTCGTAGGGCTTCATTTTATTGCTCACATTTTTGGTAAACGGAATACTCACCAGGTGCTCGACAGTTGGTATTTGAAGCATGATCTGTGAGGACAGTAGCCATTGCTAGTTTAAAATAATCGGTATTGTAGCAGTTCATGAATCCTCCAATAGTATTATGGAGCACATCCTCGTTTGCTGAACATCCAGCATCTTCAAGAAGTAGTGCCTCCAGATATTGTATTTTGCCATCGTCATCTACACCTGCCTGTAGTTCATTGCATTCTAATGAGTTTGCAAGTAGTGTTAACTTGAAAGATGACATAGTATTTTCATTCAAGTAGGATGTATCTTTTATGTATTAGGCTTTAATGAAGGTGCCAAACAAGCATGCAGTTCACATAGATGTTTAGTGATGATTGCAGCCTATAGATATCTACACAAAAACCAACGGTCAAAATGCAGAAATGCAGTTGCGGCGCTACCCCTGACACCATAGTTGTTATGTCTCTGTGATAGTTATTACGGGGCCATACATTACCATCTAACCGGAACATGCCCTCGAGCTCCTACACTTGGAACTCTATTGCCTATGGAGCCTTCTTTTTGGCAGTCTTCCATCGACGACTCAAAAAACTGTGCCAACTGTTTCGATGGGATTTCTTTTCTGGAGAAATGCAGTCAAATATCAATGAAATACACATACTTCATACTCGCAATGGGCAGGTAATCGAGCACCAGCTATGGTCATGTTTGTATCCATGGGCAAAATAAATCGGCACGGACGGTTCATCTTCTTGGCTACTAGGGCACAGGCTGCAGCCACTTGCGACGTGCGAGTAATCTTGCCACCGAATGCTCCCCCCAGACGGCGCGTTATGACTTGTATGCTGAACAGAAAATAGGTACTGCTTTGAGTAAAAGTTAATTAGTATATATTGTTAGCATTCTTCCATCCTTTGTATCAATCTTGTTGATTTTCGCCATACCTGTAAGGTTATTTTAAGGTGGAATACCTGCGTCTTGGACGAGACAGCGGACGATATTGAGTTTGTCCTCTCCATTAAAAGCGTTCTGATTGCCATATTTAGTTGCCTAGGTATAAATGGGAACATACCTACTCCAAAAATACACTTGCGAGCTTTACACTGCTATCACATAAACTGGGGTTGTTTAATCATGTGCTATTATTGTTTTATTAATATTGTTACGCTAGTTTAAGTGATTCCAGTTTAAAGCTCATAAGTGTATAATAATTTCCAGAATTATGTTTCGATCCATTTAAACCTTTACGCCTTTATTCATAAACGTATTTTAGCTAAAGTGTTGTTAATCTCTCCTTTGTCTTTTTGTATCCTGCACATTTGACAATGCAACTGACAAAGACAAAGCATTCTATAGCTAAAACGTATCTAATGTACGTTTATGAATAATGGGATAAGTCCGTGAAAAAATTGATAAATTATTTTAGAAGTATTAAATTACTCGCTTAGCTGCATGTCCAGACACTGGGAAATCGCCAGTTGAACCATGGCACTCCACTGTGTTGCTGCGTGCACTTCCAGGCCTTCGTCAACAGGGAGAACTATACAGGTCAAAGGCTCCATATAGTAGTGGTACTGTGTCCCAATATCGTAAATTCCTTTAACTACTTTCTTCACATCATTTCCTCTTCCTTTTGGTGTTATTTTAAACGGACTAGCTACGATTCGCTCACTGTATTTCCTTGCTTCGTTTATAGTTAACACTGGTGGACTATTTGTTACATTTTTATAAGTCACTTTAACTTTTTTAGCAGCTTCTGCAGCTAAATACTCAGTGTCAGCCACTATTATAGCGATTGGTTGACCATAAAATTTAATATTTGTGCCGGCAAGAATTTCTTCGTCATATGACTGAGTTTCGAATGGCACATAAATAAATGAATTCTTGCCGGGAATGTCCTCTGCTGTGTATAACTCTAAGACGCCGCTTAAATTCTGCAAAATATCATAAATATAGTAGCTGTAATTTCCGGCCCAGAGGCATAACACCTTAGGCCTCAGGAGTGGTAACGCATTTGCATTTTGACCTTGGTCTTTGTGTGGGTGTCTATAGGCTGCAGTCATCACTTAACATCAATGTGAACTGCATGCTTGTTTGCCACTTCAATTACATAAAAAAAAAAGAAAAAAAGCTATTGATTAAAATAGATTGACGATATAAAGGTTCAAATTTCAAGAATCTGATGATACCTTCCTATAAACTGAAATCGTAATTGACTTTTAATTATATAATAGATTAAATATTATACACAAGCTAACCCTACTAGTTTCTCAAACTTTCTAACTATTGCTTTCCAACAATTAAAAAAAAAAATTTTTTTATCCCTAGAAAATTAGAAAATAGCATTGCTTCAGACCAGGCCATGTTTTTAGGTAGTTTGAAAGAAGAAAAGAATAGCTTAATGGAAGAAATACTCGTAGTACCACCAGTTATTTGCAGGTATAATTTTATAATAATAACAAATATATACGAGTATAATTGACTACATGGTATACAAGTAAAGTTAAATTACATGACACTCCCTAGTACCTTATATTCTTTTATATTTTGCTTAGAAAGCTTAGTTCTTATCTTTTTTTCAAATGGAATATTTTTGACGTATTTACTCACAAAAGCATCAGAAGCGTCAATGTTATCGACATCGCCGTTGTGGACAGTCGATAGAACAAATGCTGCAAAAACTTCTTGCGGTAGAGGTGGCAAATCATTAGTGTACTTCGCCTCCCCTGAGCATTGTATAAGTGCCTCAAGCTTCGTTATAGGCTGGTTTAAGGGGTAAAGACTTGGATTCGTCGGATAATCTTGGATGCCTTGCGATAGAGGACGATTAATTTCACTAGCTCCTGATAGGTATCGTCCGGTGAATTGAGCAGATGGGGTAATGCTTAGGATGAACTGAAAGATTATTATATATTTGAGTAAATATGTGGTCTTAATATAACCACAATGGTAATTTAAGTATTTGCGCAGATTGGTAATATATTCGAAAAACTTCCTTCATCTACACTTTTGTTGTAAAATTTGATATTTCAAGAACTACTTTAAGTATGAGTTACAATACCGCGCGGCTCGACAACGTAATAGTTTTCGAGCTTGTTAACGTCTTTGATTCTTCTCGCTGCTTAAGAGAGCAATAGTGATAGTCAAACTGATAATATTACATTTACAGGTATTAAAGCTTTACATATAAGCAAATTATCATAGGCGGCAGAAAACGACAGGAATAAAGCAAAGACGATGTATGTATGTATGTATCTTCACGCCAGGTCCCTAACGGGGTAGGCAGAGAGTGTAGAGCGGCAGATATCCCGGTCCTGACATACCTCTCGTGCCTCATCTACCTTCATCATTCTCTTCATACAAGCACGCCAATTCCTAAGACTTTTGACCCCACCATCAGACGACGATGATGAGACCAAAAGCAATTCAGGCGGTCGAGCCGCAGTGGAATCAAATATTAAATTTGTAGTATATCTAAATTTACAGCAAAATAAAGATTCGATGACAAATTCCCTTTAGTTTTAAATACGTGAAATTTTCTTCACATAAAAAACATCACAGATATTACACCCATCAGTTATTACAACATCAAATAAAAAATTCTGACTGAGGAAAGGATGTCGCATTTTTTACTGACACAGGATTACTATTATGTATTACTTTTTTTTCTTTCAATGAATAAGAGAGATTTGTTGGACTCACTCTATAAAATAGACCAATAGCTAATTTCTTTCTACATTCGGGTGACGGTTCTGGTGGATTAACCTCAGGGTTTACTTCTCTGTTGAGACTTCGTATCGCACCTCGAAGAGTGTTATTATTATATACGTTCTTTCCTGTTAATAACTTTTCAGTTTGTTGAGCATGGTTGAATTCTGCTGATATGTTACCGTATACAATTCTTGCATTTTCTATTATATTTGAGCCGTTGATTTTCAAAAGAAATCCTGCGTTGACTATAGCTAATGCGTTTTGGTTACGTGGAGCTATCTGGAAATTGTAACAGTTCTGGATATGTTATAAAAGTAAGTAAATTGATGCACAATGGATTTTAAGTGTTTAAAATAAGAATCACAAAAAAGCAGGTATAAGATGCACAAAATTTCCAAAAACGAATGTCTAAAAGGACATATGTATTTTTCACCTTAAATCTTCTGAAAGTGTAGGAGCTGTTTAAAGGTGGCAGTTTTAAATTAAAAATTAAGACACCTTGCATATTGTATTGCAGAAAGTCGAGTAGAGATAAAGTTACTTTTTGACCACCGTTCTTAACTGAAAAATACAAAAGGATAAAAATGAAACTAATCAGAACTAGGAAAGTAAGTTTAATATATTTAGGTATCTAAGCCTGGGTTGCACCAAGATATTTGATAAAGTTCATTTCACATCCTTCTCTGACATATAGACTTCAATCATTCCCAACTCTTTCGATTGATATATGTACCTACTTATCAAAAAAATATTAGCCAGAGTTGCACCACTTATTATGATTTCCATTACTTGTTTACCGGAATAGATGTAACTATGATTAGCAATATTATAACTTACGCAACGTTACCGAAGCTCCGACGGCCTCAAAAAGTACAAAAACGTCGGACTGGTAACCAGGAATCTGATGCTTAAGCATTAGGTTACCAGCTAGTGTACCGATCTGCAAAAATATATATTTACATTTTAGAAAAAATCTGTTATAAAACTATTCTCAGCTATATGATTAAACTATATATCACAAAACGATACCTCTCTAACTGGAATATGTGCGATAACTTCAAAATGTTTTGCAAATTCTTCCAAGTATATAAAGTCGATGTTAGTTTTTGCAGTATCACGGAATATTTTAATGCAATTCTGTAATGTGACGTTGGCTCCAAGAACTAAGTTCTGTTCAAAATAAAATAGTTTCAGTGACTCCACCTCTCCAATATCAACCACAATATTAGGATATTCAAAATTTTCTATGATGCCTGAAAAGAAAATTATAATATCGTCGTGTCTGATTTTAAGTAGATTAGTTACCTACTCAATACAAGTAACGACAGTTGATTTCGTTTATAATTTTGGAAGTGGTTTCATCGTCATTGTTTGTGTGATTTCTATCTTTAATTAAAGTTTAAAGATTAGGCGAAAAATTTCCCTCACTATTTTGCAGACCTACCTTGTGAAGTGTTTCCATCAAGGAGCATATACGAATCTAAGCCGTATGTGTTGAGAATTTGAAAAATTTGATCTTCATTAAAAACCTTGAAGTATTTCTCCTGTCCATAATCCAAGTAAATAATCCCACTGTCTTTGATATTATTTACATCACTTACAAGGCTCCAATCACTACCCATACTTGCATTTGAATATCTTTTACAATGCTTAGCTTTAGTGCAAACGTTTACATCTTCTATATCTCCGAGTTCTCCACATAATTCTAAAGATGCGTCAGCTGCGAATGATTTGATCGTATCTAGTATTGGCCTATATCCTGTGCAACGACACTGATTACTGCCGAATGAGTCCTCTAGTTCAGCTTTGGTCATACCTTTGTCCTGAAGGCTGGTAAGAATAAAAAGATTGAACTTATTATTGATAGATTTCAATGTTTAGCAATTAAAACTAAGGAACTTATAGAAATCATTGTTACAAGTGAAATTAATTAAATCTGCCTCAGAAGCCTAATGGCAGGCCACTACTATTATGTCAGAGATAACGGCGTATAATCTTTAATCTCTGGTTATAGTGGTTTTTCCATTTTCTGGATGTTTCCCAGTACCTCGAAATTTAGTAATGTGCCCGAAGATGCCACCTGTAATATGGACCAAAACGTAACCGGCGAATCATGGGTGTTTGCGTGTATGCTTGAATGCATGTACCTCTGCCTAGCTCTTCGGGGATTACAGGCGTGGTATTTTTTTTAAATATATCTAATAAACTCAAGACAATAGATAGTAAATAACGCAATCGGAACTATGTACATAGTTTGTAGTGTGTATTGTAGGGCGTAGTATCTTACTAGAAATATTGCACATGGATCTTAGGAAGGATACTTCGGCGTATTACGACTCTGTAGAGCGTTATCTCTTTCGCACCTTACGTAAGGGCTCTTTTTCTTTGAAAGAGCTCTAACTGACGTTTGCCGACCATTTTTATATTTTGGCCAATCCCAAACTATCAGTGCTTACGAGTATGTATGGAGTGTGCAGCAGAGATAACGCTCTACGAAATCGAACCTAGCCGATTGTCTCTTTCGTAGGAGGCTCGATGTACAATAATTCTTGCTGGGCACTGTACTTCGCGTTTTCTATTTTCAAACTCATTTAATTTTTTTTTATTATGAAATGGAAGTGGCAAACAAGCATGCAGTTCACATTGATGTTAAGTGATGACTGCAGCCTAAAGACACTTACCTACACGAAGGCCAAGGTCAAAATGCAGATGCGTTACCACTCCTGAGGCCTAAGGTGTTATGCCTCTGTGCCGGAAATAACAGGGCCGTACAATATGTATTAAGCTAGGTTATTCTTTTCAATGTAATTTACATCATTGTGATGATTTTATCTCACCTATATAGCTGCATAATCCAACCCGGAGTACAATATCCACATTGGCTGCCATGGAGCTCCGCCATTTGCGTTTGTATTGGATGGTAGCCGGCATTGCGGTCACCGATGCCCTCAACTGTTGTTATTTCCCAACCGTGACAAGAAAATACTAGAACCAAACACTATTAAAATATGTATTTCATTATATTTTTTTCGTTAAAAACATAAATTGTATTTACGTAGGAATTTAATTGCTGGTAATATCAAAACTGATAGCACGTTGGAATATTTTTTTAAGAAAGAAAGAAAGAAATAGTTTATTTTTTGACACACACAATCATAGAGTTACTCGGCCCACTTACCTTACTCGGGCTCCGGTGGCGGACCGGAGGGGAGTATAGCCATAGCGTTTATTGCCGATACAAAACAGTCTGTCATTTTTAGCAGAGGGAAATGCGTGCGACAGACACGCACACTACAAAAATCGTCTATTACTACGAAACTCACACCTTGATTTTAACAAAATACAGAAACAATTTCACGCACACATTTAAACATCTAGGCGACAGGTATAGGCCCATTTGGGCTTGTACTTTGACAGAGGGGAAAGCCTGCATATGGCTACTCCCCTCCGGTGTTGTTCTATGCGCACAATAGATCACTAAATACCTAAATAAACAATAATAAAAAATTAAGAGAACAAAAAAAAACATAATAATAAAAACAGAGAAGACAACTTAACACAACGGTATGATGCATGTGTGAGTCCAAAAATATAGTACCCATCTGATTGGCACTACAGCGCTGGTGTTCTGATGGGACCACCGTAAGTGGCTTTGCGAACTACAAGCCGCCCAACTACACAAAACATCCATGCATACTAATCTTCTTCTTCTTCCGTGCCGTTATATCCCATTTCTCTTGGGGTCAGCCCTCCTAATCTTATTTCGCCACTCAGGGCGTAATTGTGTCATTTCGGGTTCAAGTCCCCTCGTCCTCATCTTTTTTTATGATCCCCATCCAGGTCATTGGCGGGCGTCCTCGACCTCTACTTGGTTCTGCAATTTCAAGAACCTCTCTGGTCATATGGTTAGGCTCTCTTCGCATAATGTGACCGTATCAGCGTAAGCGATTCTCCTGCAGCTTATCCACAATGTTGGCGACTTTAAATGTACCTCTTATGTAGTTGTTTCTGACCTTGTTTTGCATATTAATGTTATATTTATATACAATGTTACGTAATATAACATAAATAAATATTAGTTAGTACCTACATATTTATGATTCACTTCGGTAACTTAGGTCCATTTTTTCATTCAGCCTTTTCTACAAATATTGCCTGAGCCAAAAACTAAAATGGATAAAATATTTATTTTGTTTTATTTGGTGGGTATTCTCCACTAAGTAGGTAGGTTTCTTTAATTAAAAAGGGCATAGAAATTAAAGATCGTACTTTCTCGTGTGCTCTTTTGTTTATAAATTACTTAAAATGTGTTTGTAAATCTCTATTTACGTCCACTAGGATCCCTTAGCCTGATCTTAAGTACTAGTGTGTATTGTGCTCAAAACCGTGCTCAGGGGATTCTGAAGAACGTCTGAGTTCACTAGGATTACCTGGGGGATCAGGCTAGGTGATCCTGGTGGACGTTACCATGAGAATCCCATTAAAAACCCTTTGTATCAAAACAAGGTCTATGTTTATAGACGGCGGGTAGCTTTCCAATTTTAAATGGTGTAGAGTAAATACTTAGACACCTTTTGTAAAATGTTTGTAAAAATAAAATTAGGAAGAAAATAAATAAAAAAGATGGCTATACGTACAGAGTTAACTGAGAAAGTGTGTAGTTCCCCGGTGGTATAATTGTAGGCGCGGACCGTAACAATGCATATGCCGCAGCCTCCGATACGGCACAACACTTTCGTGCCCGACAGGTGGAGATAGTTTCGGATGTAGTCATTCAGAGATGTGTAACGAGGGATACTATTTGATACTGCAAGAAGAATGTTGTTTTATTCACGAAAGTAAAATACATTTGTACGAATCATAGAGCAACACGGGCCACCGGTAGACGCGGCGGACCGGAGGGAAGTAGCCAATGCGTTCATTACCGATGCAAAACAGTCTGTAGCGTGGGACCACTTGGGCTTGTACTTTGACCAGAGAATATGTAATAATACTACGTTTAGAATGGACACTTCGATGTCCCGCACGATTTCCCCGCCAGACCCAACCGCCTCCCCTCTTAAGGGCGACATTTGGTATTCTCTACGTGCTACGCACATGGGTGCACGTGTAAATAAAAGTATATACGTCACTGTTTGAAGTCTGTGTAATAGAGACCAAATTAAGCGTTTGTATGGAATTTTGGCGCAGTATCCGCGGTGTGTTTGGAACAGAGGGGAAAGCCTGCATATGTCTACTCCCCTGCGGTCCGCCGCGGCCGGTGGCCCGTGTTGCTCCATGGCACGAATAATATCGGTGAGATACCTACTACATCTCAGATTTTTTTAATAAAAAGGTTATGAAATTAAATGATTAATTTTACTTTTTTATATCATCAGTTTAATTATTATTGGAAGAAAAATATTTACCTTCACATAATATTCCATTGACAGTGAACTTTATACGAGACATAATGCCGTACTAATAATACGGCTCACGATCTCTTTATTTATATTACACCAATAACTTTTTAATGAAAATATTTTTTACAGTACATGCGATTATTGAGCGATATCAAAGTTACTATCTTGATCATGGTGTTAAAATGGCAAATTATTTTAAGTTGAAATATCAATTTTGAAAAGGAGAGTGATGAATATAGAAAAAGCAAGGGTCTGCTGTGTGGTCTAAATCACCACCATACCAAGCAGTCATACATTAACAAACTCAGTACATACATGATGTCAGTGTTAATCGATTCTTAAATGAATCTGGTGTTAATGGACTTGCTTTTTTATGGAAGGAAGGTGGCAAACAAACATGCAGTTCACATTGATGTAAAGTGATGACTGCAGTTTATAGACATCAACATAAAACCAGAGGTCAAAATGCAGATGTGTTGCCACCCCTGAGACCTAAGGTGTCATGTCTCTGTGACATTTATTACGGGGCCATACTTATTTGATGTTTTTATTTTTTGTAAGGCAACGGCTTTGATATTTATTGTATGGCAGAACGATGTTTGCGGGTCAGCTAGTATTCAATATAATGAAAATATCTGCCTTATCTTAGCTTTCCCATTATCATGTAAATGCCTACCCCGTAAGGGGTATTTTGTACGGCCCTGTAATTTCCGGCACAGAGGAATAACAGAAGTGGTAACGCATCTGCATTTTGACTTCTGGTCTTTGTGACGGTGTATATATATATAGGCTATAGGCTGCAGTCATCACTTAACATCAATGTGAACTGCATGCTTGTTTGCCACTTTCATGGCATAAAAAGGGACTTTCCGTGAAGATACATACATACAAACATGTAAATGTGAAATATGGTCTCATTATGTTGCGATATCAGGCGTCGTGCTTGAATAATATTTGATATCACGGTCAACTCACGATTCTACCGACTTCACTATTATATTTTGTGTTCTTCATGTTACGAATTATAATTAGACCTACATACAAAATGATTATATGCATTTAGTAATTTAGTATCATAAGATTTTCTATTTTTCACTTTAAGGGCTGATGACAATTTTGTTTGCCTGTAAGATATACACCTGGCACTGTTCACGACCTTTATAAAATGATGTAAACGTAACTTCACGCCTGTAATCCCCGAAGGGGTAGGCAGAGGTAAATGCATGCATTCAATCATACATGCAAACACCCACGACTCGCCGGTTACGTTTTGGCCCATGTAACAGGTGGCAAAACTGTTGCCATCTCCGGACACATTATCAAACTCCGGGGTACTGGGAAACTTCCAGAAAATGGAAAAATCCCAATAGAAGCAGAGATAAAGGACTTTAAACAGTTATCTCTGATAGTCCCCCACCCGGGAATCGAACCCAGGACCTCCAGCGTAATAGTAGTGGCCTGCTACCACTACGCTACTGAGGCAGTTTAATTTGTATAGCGAAAAGTAAAATGATGTCTTAGGAACATTTAGTTTTAGGTCGAAGTCAACAGATGGCGTTGCTGCATCTTACATAGTACCTAGATATATGTAAGTACTCGCGGTATATTCCATATGTATTACCTGGCTATACCACTATGTAAGTGCTATTGAAAATTTTGTGTATCAGAAAATAACACCTCAGGCCTAGTAATGTTCACTGACTCTAAGCCTGCGTTGCACCACGATATTTGTTATGTTACATTATATAAATGTAACATTTCACATCCTTCTCTAACTTATAGAAATCTGTTAAAGTTAGAGAAATGTTATAAAATAACTTTAACAAATGTCGTGGTGCAACCCAGGCTAAGTTACTAAAGAGTGCTACAATTAGTATGTATCATTACACCAGGTCCCTTACGGGGTTGGCAGAGAGCGTGGAGCCAAGTATCGCGGTTCTACTTCTCGTACCTCTGCTACGATTAGTAATAACATTATTTTTGATATATGTGGAATTAAATTACGAAATAATACAGTTCGATATTCAATAATACACGTTTATTGTTGCGTCATTAAACAAAAAGTTTCAATCAAAATAATTCAATCATAAAAAATGTAGGCCCTAATTTCTATTAGGCTTCAATTTAGGCCAACAACAAAAATGAACGAAAACGTCAAAAATCATACAATATAAAAAAAAAATAAAAAAAACAATCGATTCGAAAACAAAATAAATACTTATAAATTATTCGATTCGCTATACAAATTAATTCGCTTATATTTACTACAAAAAAGTCGTTCATACTAATTTAAAATATACATAGTCTATACACAATAATTATATCAACAGTTAAGTGTTATGCAAAAAGTGCGATCCAAATGTAATTTCATTATTTTATTAATCTTCTAACAGATGCAGTGCGCAAACGCATGTCTTATAATTCAATTTTTATAAATTTTACGTTAACGAATGGACAAATTGTATTAAATAAAAGAATTACGAGCTTGATTTTATTAATCATATTATCATAGTTATGATGTTTATAACAATATTCTGTTGAACTATATTACAAACTTACTTGGGTTTGATTGAGGAATCCAGATTTTACGTTACAAAGCTTTTTATGTAAATATGATACGATTAAAATACTTAGCTTTTTAAATAATGAAGTTAAACTAAAGAAATAAAAGTACAAGACTTTTAGTCTTGGAAATATGCGTATGCGCACTGCGGTTGGCCATCGAAGCAAATTGGTCGATTTTATTTTTACATTACATTCATCAATAAATTAGCTCCTATGGGCAACGTGCCTAACACAATACTACCTCTATTTAGTCGCCATTTCGTTTGTAGCTCTTTACAATTAGCCTTTTACCATCGTCTATACACCTAACATATCATAAAGGAGCCTAGGAAATCAATAGTTCGCGTAACTATTTGCTAAATTTACTATAAACCAAAAAAAAACTGCCTAAACTGTGATTTCATTTAAAACTTAATTACGTATTAGGGGAGCATACAAAAATTTTATACAATAAAACCTCCTTTATCATATGCGAAAGTGCAAATT
Organism: Macrosoma leucophasiata; assembly: GCA_036365455.1. Classification (NCBI taxonomy): domain Eukaryota; kingdom Metazoa; phylum Arthropoda; class Insecta; order Lepidoptera; family Hedylidae; genus Macrosoma; species Macrosoma leucophasiata. The sequence goes on from JAWQUS010000020.1 coordinate 5,195,652, forward strand.
ATCACACAGTAAGCTGGTAACAAAAAATCTTTGATACATCAAGTAAAAAATAGGTAAAAATATCTATATAGCTAATTGTAAAATTATTGAGAATAGTACCGCAATTCCGTTACACTCGCGAACGGAGATATTCGTCTGCATACGAATAAGATTGATAATATACTTAATACAACTCCAGCTATTATTTTCGACTTACAAATTCTATATCTTGGTCTTCTATCATGTTCATATTGATAGATCTTAAACAGTCATCCAATAATATTATCAAAGCTATTCGTAGCCATAATAATACGGAACCACAGAAACGCCAAAAATATACACATTATAATGTACATTTGTTATTATTATTAGTAGAAATGCCCATAAAATGTATAAAGACAGGATAACTACAGGCTTTTCGAAAAACGCCACTTGATCCAAGGATCGCGTTTGCGGGCACCGGTGGCAAGAGTTATTTTCAGTGAAAATGTTTATTTTTTAAACTAGACATATTATATTAAGGGAATTTAAGTTGTTATTCCTGTAAATATATTTTGTCTTATAATATTTTTGAGATTCTATATTTCAGATCCTTGCAAGAAACATACGTTATACAATACAGTATTAATACACATAATAGTATACAATAGTTTCCTTCATTCTGTGTTTAGTATGTATATCTAAAATAATAAAGAATTCTCATAAAAAAGTGGACATCCCATTTTAAATTGCGTTACCATGAAAGAACGTTTATTTCATTTCTAAATTTAACCATATTATGATTATTATTTAAATAAATTCAATACATTTGTATTGTATTGGAATAGTTTTTTATATCTAATATATTATTATATCGGATGTTTAGTAAAGGAAAAATATCGGCATGTCATTTGAAATTTTTTCTGTATTCCATCTGCTAAACAAGTCAACGAACTCACAAATAAAATTAACCTATTCGGAATATTCGGATATTAAATAAGTATAAATTACGCATACTGTATTCCAATATAAAACTGTATTCGACAAATAAATGGATGCAATCACGCCGTATTCGATCAATCTCGCGTTACTCCTCAAAATCACGCGTTATCAGCACAATCTCGCCATCTCGAGTTATACTTGTTTTTATTTACTCGCACGCCACATTCCCCTATTAAAATACCGCGGTTTCGCACTAAACTATCTTTGGAGAACGTTCATTTGAATACACTATGCCTACAACGTTTTTCTACATAGCATTTATACCCTGCACATATGTATATAGATCAATTTATAGACTAAGATCGAAACTGCCAAGACTAGGATATTTCCGTATCTATTAATTTATCCTTGGATAGTATGTGTTATATAAATACAATGATATAATAATATATTTTCTTTTCCCTTTGAATGTTTATCAAAAAATTATACATATAATATTATGTATTCGCAAATAATTAACTGGAATGTGATTAGCAGTTTCGAACATAAAGTCAATAAACCTTTCCGTATATAGCTACATCGGCTTCAATTTGACGGCAGTACCACTTAACAGCATTTACAAAATAAAATTGTGTAATATCCTTCACTATTATAATAAAAGTAAACTATTTGTTCGCAGTATTTTGCTTTAAAAAAATCTTAAAAGGTTTGCTGAAATGTGTGCGTGTGTATGTGTATGTATGTGTGTGTGTGTGTGTATGTGTGTGCGTGCGCGTGTGTGTGCGCGCGCGTGTGTGTGTGTGTGTGTGTGTGTGTGTGAGTACATGTGTGTGTGCGCACGCTACACTTCAAGAATCTCCGAGGGTTTGCCTGAAATCAGCGTGAAGGACTGAACAGTAACTAATGATATTGAGTTATACTGTAGTAAAATTGAAGCTGTAATACATCTAATTGGCGTTTTGGACTGCATTCGCACAGTATCTGTAAGCACGCAAGCTGAATAGCGACCGTTACAAAAGAAACATAATTACAATTAGAAAATTAATTACAAATATCACCTATAACTACGAGCCAATTATATAAAAAAGGCTGAACCGTTAGACGCTACAAAATATGAGGTATATTTTTATAGGCTCAGTTTACAAACAGTGTGAATGGTATAGGATAGATATTTGTGGATTATTGTTTTTTGCTCCCTAAGAAACTAATAAATGTAAAAAAAGACATACTTTAATTACAAGTTAACTTAAGTTAGTGTATTAAAAATGAGGTATTTTAACTAATTAATAGACGTTGCTAAAGACCTGTTATTTTTTTTTTTTTTACAAATATCTAGTCGGATATTTTTCTTATGAAGACTCATAAGGTGTCATTTGTAAATTTCATTTGTGTATGAGTAGACATAATAAATGCAGAAATTCATATCAAATTCACAAAATTCACCGATTTGGGTATGAAATCTGTCCAGAAACTATCTTAATACTGTAGCATATACAAATTCACACTGCTTATATAAACGGCACTAAGTATATAATAGCTAGCCCGCTGATGGAATGGTACATTCTAGTGTGCGTTTTACTAAAGAATTCTTCGCAACTGTGTATATTTCTTTAAATATATATATTTACATTCAGCACCTTGTCACCGTAGACCAGTTTTTTATTATACAATATGATATCGTCCAAAACTAAAGGAAAAATGTAGAAAAAGATAATTGATCAATACTTATGGTGGTAAAATGCAACATTTCAATTATGAAATCTATAATGCATTTTAATTAATAATTATAATCTTTTAGTTTTTTTTTTCATTTAAAGTCTCTCTTGTAAGTTTGCGTTATATCGTTATATCGCGTGAACCTAAAAAATAGTGACCGCTTGATATTTCGTTTGTATGATATACAAAAAAAAGCTTAGGCTTGAGTCCAAAATCAAGATTTTTTTTTACAAATTAAAGATTAAATCATAGAACTTAAATTGTTCTCAATATTGAAACCTAAACCGGTTCAACTCTTTAGTGAAACGCACCGTAAAAACAACTAGAAACGAATGTAACACCTCTCTCATACACTATTAGAGGAACATCGTTCGTTTACACTATTCGAGTTTTTTTTAACTATTCGTTAATATACAGAAAGCGTTCGACTTGATTATTATGTTTCTACATAAACCTCGTAGTGTCTGGTAGTGTGTGAATTTAAAAACATACAAAATTGAAGTTGACAATTTTGCTCATAAAATAATGGGAATATCTATAGCTATTTGTTGATTTTTATCTGACATAAACATACTCAAAAATCAAGTTTTTTAATAATACACACTAATTTACTGTGTAAAATATTCATGGTGCCGGTCAAATTGTTGTAAATATTTATCAAACAGGATCTGATAATTATTTCATCTGACAAATAAAAATGCCATGACTCTTTTTCACCAAAGTGACAAATAACTCCATCAATTTATGACAACACTTAAAAAAATCTGTCACTTACTTTTGCAGCCATCCTGTATCACGTCACACTAACAAAACTACCAAACACTACTATCACCAGACAGGATATGAACCACGTACGTATCAAAAAAACTGTTCCTTTCAAAAAAAGTCCGTTCTAAAAGCACTAAATTTAGTATCACGCGACACCACTGTCTTGGGTGTGACTTCTCTTCTTGTCGCTCCGATGGTCGGGCGTCGATTTTAATATGTCTGGTTGCCCGTGGGATAGGACCCTGTCGTGGGTGAAAGTTGAAGTGTGGGAGCTGAGGGTTAAGGTAGCATTTCGATCAGAACCCAGCGTCATGGTAGTCGCGTGGGAGTTGAGAGTGTGGGCGTGGGGATGGGATTGGGAGTGAGAGTGAGGCTGGGCGTGTGGTAAAGTGGAGGGGGTGGAGTGGGGAAGGGGTTTTCGGGCTCGGTGGCTCCCATTCCGGGTGAGGGAGTTCATTAGAGGCGTGCCCGGCGCGGGACGGAGGAGCGCGTTTTTGTAGTCCGCGATCAGATGCGTTAGCTCGGCCATCTGTGAATAGATTTTTTTTATTCAGAATCGTAAGATCTTGATATAGTTTTCTGATTGTGAAGTTAATAAAATCACAATATAGAATTCCATTTAATATGAGTTATTGAATCCTTAATAAAACAATATTATATTGCCCCGCTTAAACAGACTTGTTAACATACATAAGGTATATTATTATCTCCAAATTGCAAAGGTGCAGCCTACAAATTGTATTAAATAAAAATGTATATCTTATTGTCTGTACCAGAGATCAAACCCGGTCTTTGGGTTTATTGGTATTAAGCAGTATTGGTACTTGCAGTTTATGAGCAAATCAACTTACTTTCGGCTTATTGAGGCTGATCAACATCTTGTGAACGGGACTGGCCGCGTCGTCTGCGTCGATGAGCATCATCAGATCGTCCTAAACATAAGATTATAATAATATGTATATTATGTGTTACAAATACATAAAATAAAAAGCTCGGTATTTTTATTTTTTTTTATATAATGGTAGTGGTAAACAAGCATGCAGTTCACATTGATGTTTAGTGATGACTGCAGCCTATAGACACCTACACAAAGACCAAGGTCAAAATGCAGATGCGTTACCACTAAGGTGTTAAGGTGCCTAAGGTGTTATGCCTCTGTGTTATGCCTCTGTATGCCGGAAATTACAGGCATTACCACCTGAACGGAACAAGATAGTGCTGAACACAACCATTTAGCGGCAAGTATATTAAGTATTGCGGTGGTGCCTACGCCCGCGAGCTCCGTCACTGGAGCTCTACCACCAGCAAAAAATTGTCTAACCCACACAGAATAGATGTTCCATTTTAATACATAAAAACTATGTCGAAGCTATTTTTTAGAGTAGATACGTCGCTACCGGAACATTGAGACATAATTAGACAGACAGTAAAAGAAAAACGTATCTTCACTAAGTATTGAGACTCATCTTTCACACGCCTGTATTCCTCGAAGAAGTAGGCATTTAATAAAATACGCTTACACTCACTAGACATAAACATGTGTCGTGAATGCCGTTGTACACATACAATACCCAGACCCGAAACAAATATTTGTCCCGGTGCGGGGATCGAACCCGCGACCCTTCGAATCAAACGGTCTTCTCACACCGCTGGACTAACCGGGTCGTCCATTCAAGTACAAACGCTCATGATTCACTGGTTACCTATTGGCCCATGTAACAGGTGGCGAGCCTGTTGACATCTCGGAGCACGTAACTTGATTCCGAGAGTGGCACTGGGAAACTACCAGAAAATGTAATTATTCCCTAGAACTCCAGCGTAGCTGTAGTAGCCTGCTGCCACTGAACTACCGAGGCAGCTACAAAAAGTTTAAACGAAGTTAAATTCTCAGATTCTTCATAATATCCGGTAATCGAATCGGTATGATATTTTTGTAATTTGCATATTGAAATTCAGTTGAAAAGCTGTCAAAAAGGGTTCGTAGCAGTTTGGGGAATCCTATGCTAAAATAAAATAGACAAAATAAAACATATAGTACAGCTTCTTTCCTGTCTCCGTCTATCGATTCTGGCCTCGGCCATTGGGCAAATGAGTTGTTTCATTTTTTATCCACTTACAGTACAGTACGGCTGCTTGACATCCGTGGAACACAGGGTCCCAGATGAAAACCAGCGTCAGGTCGATTGATGTTATCGACCTGACATGAAGCTGATCTGGGCTCCCATTCGGTACAGCCGTGAGACTTAATCTCTTTTTTTTGTTAACTTTTACTGTGTTTTTTTTTCGTGTCCAATTGATTGTTTGTAACCTAATAATTTCGCTTTTTTGTGTCTCTGTGCTGTCCAAATACATGTTTTCTTTCTTTCGTTGTTACGGTGGTGTCGTAGCCTGCGAGCTCCGTCACTCCGTCACTGGAGCTCTACGAGCAGTAAGAAAGACGATACCGAAGATGGCAATACCTGTAGCCCCCCGAACAGGCCGATGGAGGTGAGGGAGTAGCGGCCGACGACCGCCATGGAGGCCAGCTCGAGCACCGTGACGCCCTCCTCCGACACGGCCAGCCACGCCATCGACAAGTCCGGCTGCTTTATCTGTTAAACGACAAAAAATAGAGAGATGAGGCACGGGAGCTTTTTTTTTATGTAATGGAAGGGGCAAACAACCATGCAGTTCACATTGATTTTAAGTGATGACTGCAGCCTATAGACACCCACACGAAAACCAGATGCAGATGCGTTACCACTCCTGGGGCCAAAGGTGTTATGCCTCTGCGCCGGAAATTACAGGGCCGTACATTACCACCTGACCGGAACACGATAGTGCTGAACACTACCATTTAGCGGCAAGTAAATTATGCAAGCAAGTAATGCGGTGGTGCCTACGCCCGCGAGCTCCGTCACTGGAGCTCTACCACCATTTAAAAGTCAGGACCGGGATATCTGGCGTTCCATACTTTTCTACTGCATACCCCGTTAGGGACCTGGCGTGAAGATACATACATATGACAAAAAAGTTTACTAAGTATGGTTTGAACTGAAAAATTTTTAGCATCGTTGTGATTTGAAAGTGTATGAAACGAAAAAGCGACAGCAAAAAGAGATAAGACACATAAAGGAGACGTTCCAAAAATGTATGAAACTTGGGCCCGCACCTTGTACGCTACATTGAGAGAAGAAGCATAAAATACTTAATCATTTTCAGCAATTTTTTGTAATGGTAGTGGCATGCAGTGTGGTAAACAAGCATGCAGTTCACATTGATGTTTCGTGATGCCTGCAGCTAATAGACACCCACACAAAGACCAAGGTCAAAATGCAGATGTGTTACCACTCCTGAGGCTCAAGGTGTTATGCCTCTGTGCCGGAAATTACAGGGCCCTACGGGGATTCTACGTATTCTTCTCTATCTTTTGATATAGTGTACAAGGCGCGGGCCGAACACGGAACTTGCACTTTTAAAGATGCAACGTAGCATATAATGAGAAAGCAAGCATTATTCAGTGTCTAATATGAAAAAAAAATAAGATTTCACTTCTATCACATGTCTGATGGCGGGGCGGTGAGGCGGGGAAATCGGGCGGGACGTTGAAGTGTCCATTGTATACGTAGTATTATTACATATTCTCTGCTACCACCCAGGGGTTTTTAGTGGGTAGACGGATACCTTACCCGGAGTCCCACATAGCCCTGCCTTCTCCGCAAGGGTAAGTATGCGTAACGAACTTTCCACTGGTAAAAAAAGGTTATGCGATGGTGTCTATGCAATTGAGTCCCTACACCGGAGCCCTGGATTTTGCATCTGTACCGACATATATTTCAGACCTCTCAGATTGGTCTGGCAGATTCGGTGTGAGCGAGAAACAAGTGGACAGATAACTCACCCTAGCTTGGAAGAGTGTAGCGCCAAAGAACGGCCACTTGCGTGTACAGTTGAGGTAGATCCGCACGCAATCAGCCGTGCTTCGTCCTTTCAGCGCCATCCATTTCGAACGTAGCTTGTCTTCCAGTTCCCTGCAATGTAGTGTGCTAGTTAATAAACTAATCATTGTTGAAGTTGTAGATATGTGACCAAATTGGAGTAGAATGGGTAGCAGGAGTTAAGAAAGAGCATTTATATAGGAAAGGAATCATTTGATCCTAGAGTCAAGCGTAGGGTTGCCATCTGCCAAAACAAAAAATCCGCTGTCCGCTATCCGCTTTGTACACACCTGAGGCGGTCGGGCGGCAGCGGCGCGCGGTAACGGAAGGGGTAGAAGCGGTGCGCCAGCGGCTGCGCGTGGTGCGGGTTGGCGGCGCTGTGGTCGCCCGTGTCCAGTGTCCGCTGTCCGCTGTCCGCTCTGTACACACCTGAGGGGGTCGGGCGGCAGCGGCGCGCGGTAGCGGTAGGGGTAGAAGCGGTGCGCCAGCGGCTGCGCGTGGTGCGGGTTGGCGGCGCTGTGGTCGCCCGTGTCCAGTGTCCGCTGTCCGCTGTCCGCTCTGTACACACCTGAGGGGGTCGGGCGGCAGCGGCGCGCGGTAGCGGTAGGGGTAGAAGCGGTGCGCCAGCGGCTGCGCGTGGTGCGGGTTGGCGGCGCTGTGGTCGCCCGTGTCCAGTGTCCGCTGTCCGCTGTCCGCTCTGTACACACCTGAGGGGGTCGGGCGGCAGCGGCGCGCGGTAGCGGTAGGGGTAGAAGCGGTGCGCCAGCGGCTGCGCGTGGTGCGGGTTGGCGGCGCTGTGGTCGCCCATGTCGAGCTGCGCCATCAGAGCTCCTAGTTCGGCTGCCAGCTCGCGGCTCACGGGGAACCGTCCGCCCACCACTGGCGACAAAAAAACATTCGGTTTTTTTTAATATTGAACAAATAATAGGAAAACTAAAGAAACATTTCCTTAGAAACGTAACATTTTTTAAAATGTAACGATTCAAAACTTTGTAAAACGTAATTTTTGATGTCTGTATTCTCCGAAGAGGTGAATTATATCTGAAAAAAATACCTGAAGTGCAAAATGGAAAACTCGAAAAAATCACAATTTTATTATTCTAGCTATCCATTTCTGTAATAACTTACCTTGTTGATTAATCTGGTAACATAGTAACAATCGCTCCTTATCCGTTTCTGTTCGCACCGAGTTCTTGAAATACAATCGATTTCTGTACGTCAGTCGTATAACGCGAGAGTTCTCGAACTTGCCCGAACCTTTCTCGCGGAGCGCCGTCTCCCATCGAGATATCACGTCGCATAACTTGAACAATAATAATTATTTATTTATTTAACTTCTATTCTCACAAATAAAAGGAACAGATAGGACATAATAGGGGTGCGTAGATGTAGATGTAGTTCAATGTGTTGTGTTCACACACTTACTCGTATACTAAAATGTTTTATATTCGCGGGAACCTATAATTAGCTCTCCGTTTTCAAATGCTATCAAGATTGTAAAAGCTGTTGGTTCTCCTTAAATAAATAAATTATCAACAAATCAACCTTCGCGATGTGATGAAAATAGATTCGTGAATTCTTCAATTTTCTCTGTGTGTGATGTCTATCTGTGGCATAGAGCAACACGGGCCACCGGCCGCGGCGGACCGGAGGGGAGTAGCCATATGCAGGCTATCCCCTCTGTCAAAGTAGAAGCCCAAGTGATGTTTTAATGTGTGCGTGATATTGTTTATGTATTTTGTTAAAGTCAAGGTCTGAGTTTCGTAGTAATAGACGTAGAATAGATTTTTGGTGTGTCTGTGTCACACAAATTTCCCCCCGCAAAAAATAATAGACTGTTTCGCATCAGTAATAAACGCTATGGCTACTCCCCTCCGGTCGGCCGGTAGCCCGTGTTGTTCTATAATCTGTGGTATTGTAGCTCTCAAACGGATAAACTGATTTTTGCGGTGCGGTAATTAGGCTCCTGGAGAGCACTTTTACATCGTTATTTTTTAACTACCCAGAGTGAATAACCACTATAAATGATAATCTATAATATATAATAATATATAAGTCGGGTTTTCCTTCCTGACGCTATAACTCCAGAACGCACGAACCGATTTCCACGGTTTTGCATTCGTTGGAAAGGTCTCGGGCTCCGTGAGGTTTATAGCAAAAAAAAATCAGGAAAAACATCCACGCGGGCGAAGCCGCGGGCAACAGCTAGTTATATATAGATATATTAAACAGAAATGTAACAATTATAATATAGAAAGAATAAATTATAAAAACTGCGAAAAAGAATGCGTGTTGAATGAATTTCCAAAAAAATGTAAGGCATTTTCCTTACACATATTTTTTTTTGCAATTTAAAAACATTTACATACCTTTTTGTCCGGCTTGATATGGTGTTCCAAGTCCTTCTCGATGGGATCGTCACTGAAGAGGGCGAAGCCCGAGGCGGCGGACTCCCTGCAGCCCAACTCGGTGCTGAGCGTCGATAGGAACTCCTCCACTGTCGTTGAACCGTCGAAACTGATCACCTGTGGAAAATTGTTATTTAATATTGCTGTTGAATACATCCTGTGCGGACCACAGACCATGATTTTAGGGATGTTGACTAGGTGATCACGTGGAATCACATTTTTTTATTTATTTTTAAATAAATTTAATTTAATAAAACAGGTGCAAAATTAAAAAAAAATATTTTATATTTTTACAGGTCGCGCAGAACTTAAATGCATCCGTGAAGTTAGTTTTAAGTCGCCGCCAAAGAGGCAATTTCATAGTATACCCTAAAAAAAAATTCGACGGGACAAAAAAACAAAAAAAAAATTTTTTTACTATTATTTTTTGATACCAATTTTTTCAATAATTTCTTTGAAATTCACTCGCATTTTATTGCAAAAAATGCAATATTACAATTGCACAGTTTAGCAAAATAATTACCTGGTAAGTGTTGTTAAGCATATGGACGGGTATGGCGTGGGGCAGGCAGTGGTGGTAGGGGTTCTTCAGCAGTATGGACAGCACCTCCATCCGCGACGGCCGGTCGGTGCGCCCGCCGTTGCGTAACGTACGTTCCAGTGCGCGGGAACAGTATGCCGCGTATTTACCGCACTCCGTTCTGAGGAATATCGCGTTTTGTTTAGGTTTCGTAATCAAAAAGACAAGTTTCTTTTTGGAAGATACATAAGTGGATGAAACCTGTCATCCACTTATGTATCTATATATATATATATATATGCATCCTTTCATCCACTTGGTAGCTGCATTCCGTTTTTGCGACTGTCTCTTTTTATTCCTTTTTTTTTCTTCATTATTATTATTACTATTTTTTTAATTGTTTTATAAATATTTTAATATTTTATTTTATTTATCTGTTGGTTTGAGTATTTATGTATTCTTTTCAATTTCCACTATTGTGGCTATTTACGTAATTTTATTTCTAAGCTATATAGGTGCTATAGGTATTTGTAACTTTTTAACTTATTTTATTTTAGGTACATATGTTTATTATTTTATTATCGTAGTGTAATATATATATGTATTGATGGTAGTTTACTTAAATATGAATAATATATATGAAGTCTATTTTTTTCTGGCTATTTTTTATGAGGTTCAGGCATTGCCTGACAGCTTGAAGTTCGTGATGCCACTAGGACCCACCAGAATATCAGCGCTGCAGTCACTCTGCAGCAATCAGCTGAGGTGGGTGCCGTTTTTCTTGGCTTCCCACAACACACAATTCCAAAATACACTAGCTGTTGCCGGCGGCTTCGACCGTGTGTATGTCGTTTCATAAATATTTTTTCTTAAATTTTCTTTGCTATAAACCTCACGGAGCCCGAGACCTTTCCAGCGAATGCAAAACCGTGGAAATCGGTTCGTGCGTTCTGGAGTTATAGCGTCAGGAAGGAAAACCCGACTTATTTTTATATAATACATAAGTGGATGAAACCTTTCATCCACTTATGTATTCATCCACTTATGTATCTTCATGCCAAGACGAAAGCTTCGTCTGAAAGAGGGCGCTGAGACTATTCAGAAATAAAAAGATCTTACAAGACTAAGTAAGCCTTTACAAAAAATCGACCGAAAGACAAATTAAGTAATAAGTGAGTAAGGCAAATTGTCACATCTGAATGTCAGACGTAGGTATACGTTCTGGCCAAAACGCTTATTAGGACAAAATGGCCGTTTTAAAATTTGTGCTGAGATGGTTACAAAGTTTTGTAAGATCTCTGTCTCTCTGAACACAGCCATTAATGAGCTATTTTTAAAAGAGCCTTTTGAGTTTTTTTGGGCAGGTTTTTTCAGATCATATTGGCCTTTGGAACTGTGCCAGTGAATGACAAAGAATGACTCTTTTTCGTTTCTTTTTACTCATTGTTATCAGTTTGTAATGGAGAAATGAGACATTCTACTGATATACTTTTTACATACATTGGTATATTATATTTAAAATTAGTATAGTATATTATAAAATAAATATTACCCGCCTTATTTGAAAATTAAGGTTAAAGATTATTTACTAAACTAAGGTTTCCTGAATAGGACATAATGTTAGTAAGCAACTCACTTGGTGTCAGAATGTCTGCTAAGATGTAACTTCAGATACCACAGCAGCCTGTTGTTCCTCGGCACGAAAAGACTGACCGCCAGTGCCAGTAATTGCCAACCCTGAACGAAGCTGTACGTAGGCGGGTTGCTTTTACAATCTACCGAAAGCAGGGGCGCCTGGAATGTTCCCATATTGTCAATATCAAGGTTAAAACAATAATGTCATGTTGCAGGTTTCGCATGTGCGATGTCATAACTAGGGCCGGTTTCTGAAAGAGTTTTATATTAATATTTGGCATAATTCTGTCTCAGTCTCAATGCCTCAGTGGCGTAGTGGTAACAGGCTACTACTATTACGCTGGAGGTCCTGGGTTCGATTCCCGGGTCGGGGGCTATCAGAGATAACGGTTTAAAATAAAACGCGTGGGTGTTTGCATATTCAATACATGCAAACACCCACTCGACTCGCCGGTTACGTTTTTGGCCCATGTGGGTGGTCGGAGATGGCAACAGGTGGCGAACCTGTTGCCATCTCCGACCACATTACCAAACTCCGAGGTACTGGGAAACTTCCAGAAAATGAAAACAATTATCGAATATCATAAAAAATACCATTCAAATGTAATTTTTATTTGACGCACTTAAAATTGTTATACTATGTAACGAAATTATTTGTTTTTATGACAATACACAGCATTTATTACGAAAAAAACCGTATAATTGACACGACATAACACACACATTTCAAAAATACACAAAACATATTTAACCCGCCATTTAAGAATGAAAATACACAATGCGCTTCTCATATATGCTACGTTTGTAAAAACCAGATTAACTAAAAAAAAAATATTAAAAAAAAACATTTATTGGCTTTTAAAAAAAATTGATGACGACAAATTTTAAAATACAAAGATGTTACGATATAGACAATTAGAATAGTCTCTATTTTATCTGCAGTTTTAACTTCTATGGTTTGTCCTGCTCTTAATAAAACCTATTCCATTCAACTGTTTAATCTTACGTAATGTATTCAACAAGTAATATTGCACATCAATTTTAGGTAGGAGAGTTCGGCTTATTTTAGGTCTGTAGAGCGTTATCTCTTTCCCACTTTACCTACCTATGTGATGTTTGTCGACAATTTTGATCAAGTTTTGACCAATACCGGACTATCAGTGCTTACGTAGGCAGTGTGCAGCAGAGATAACGCTCTACGTAGTCGGAACTAGCCAACTGTCTATTTCGTATTTTTCTTTTCTGTTTGTCTCGATGTGCAATATTTATTTCTTGCTATAAATAGGATTCATGTTTTTTTTTTACATTTTTTTAACATTATGTCCTAAGATACACTCTGATAACCGTAAATAACCAAGAGTTAGATGTTTAGTTAGTCACTTAGATACAAGAGGTTATCCAACGCTTAGTAGATAAATAAAATTAATCAGAACTACTTATGCGAAAAAAAGTTAAAAATTAAAATTTGTACACATGATTTACAAAAATAGGGCCAAGAAAAATGAGGCTACTTTGAAACATTATCTTGAGAACATAAAATTTTTTTTAGATTTTGAAACATTTTTAACTCACCGAATACATCATAATATATTTACACTACGCGCGTAGTGTAAATATGATGTATATAGTTATATTCTTGTGTACGAGCGTCACCAGTAAGTGGGGAACAGCCCCCTCTTCCCAGGAGGGGGCTGTTCCCCAACTTTAGAGATTGTCTTCGTCAGCAAGCCCTCGTTGTTATTTACTAAAATTTATTTTAATTCTTTTGACATTACTTAACAGGTGGTTCGCGGGAAATGCGAAACAATCGTAATAGCAATACCATCAGTTACATAATAATATCTGATCAGGACAAGAGATGCTTGTAATCTTATGTGAATAAATACATTTTTGACAATGATCTATATGTACTCAAGTACTAGACAGGACACTTTGGTAGCACGGTTCTAGTTTTTGCATTCAATTTACCACTCAATCTCATAGTAACATGACAGCTGACCTGACGTGACGTGACGTGTAACTAAATATCTGTCAAATCAATTTTAAAACGGAGTCGGGGCTGTTTGTTCTCGGTTTCTTCTCTATATTACGTACCTACATATTAACCTCATTGATTTTTAATACAGTTGCGGGTCCAGTGAGCTCTAAATTACCTGTATGGAGCTCGGCGAGCCCGCGGCGTTGGGCGGCGCGTCGCTTTTGTTGTCGCCGGCGACGGAGGACGCGCCCGTGTCGCACGTGAACAGGGATTGCGTCGCGCACAGCAGCAGTTGCTGTACAAATGAAATGTTGGTGTTCGGCCCGTGAATGGGGGCTTTACGGGGGTCACCTGTGTCTGTGTTGCTTTCACTTTGTTTAGGATGGCTTGTGTTGTAGAATGTTAGGGTAAATATAATTTGTACGTGTGTTGTATGTAATTTGTTATGTTTTGTAGATATAATAGGTACGCGAGAAAGTCTGTTTGTAAGAAGTTGTTACGAAACGAATATTGATTCATTTTTGTCATAAATATCTATATGTAAAATTGATTGTTGAAATTATGTTTGTTAGTATTACTTAAACACGAGCACGGCTGGACCGATTTGGTAAATTTTAGCTTTAAAATATTTTCAGAAATCCAAAGGTTTAAAATGTGAAAAAAAATTAAGATATTTTTTTGAAAATAATAATAGAAACAATTTAATTTTCCCATAAAATAGTTCGTACCTGTTAAATTTTTGACACATTATTTAATTATTAGTCTAAGGCGGTACGAAGTTCGCTATATTTCCAATCAATTTGTAAGTTACAGTATCGATTTGGTGTTCGGTCAGTGGCTTTACGGAGCAACCTTTGGTGTTTGTGTTGCTATCACTCGTTTAAAATGGTTTGTCTTTAGTGAGAATACCTATAGATAAAGAATATTTTTTATTGCTGGTATATTATAATAATAAATGATGAGATTGTATGTAATTTTGTTTTAAACGTGGGTCACACTAAAATGATTTTAGAATAGACCAGTAACAAAAGCACCTTATGTTTTTGTTTTAAATCTGTATAAATAAAAATGAATCACCGAAATGTACGCGCATAACGACTGCACCAAATTGGATAAATCTTTATTTTATGACTTTGTTACTCTCATGAGAAGCCGTGAAAAAAAATAATAAAAAAAATAATAGAAAAAGGTCTAAAATCTCCAATGGCGGTACGAAGTTCGCCGGTCAGCCAGTTTAAAATAAAAAAGAACTTTCGGGGTATTTGAAAATGAGAAACATAATAATATTTCTTTTGTTTGTGGTAGCTATTTTAAAACTGTCAAAAAGTTTTCGCTCGGTTAACGGCTTTCGTTGCAATTTTACACAACAAAAATGTTACGATTTCGATTAGAATGCCATGACGAGGCGTCGTTTCCTGCCGTCCAAATGTGATTGAAGCCAAACTCATGCATGATTCGCGAGGACTTCTTCTACACCGACTAATTAAGATTTTAAGAGCGCGCGAGAGCGGATGGAATCACCATCCGATATCATGTCGATACAATGATTTACCGATTGTTCGAACGCGACATGATACATTCTTTGCTCTCGCTACAGTGAGTATTTTGTTTTGGAAACAGTGTACGATGCGTGTGGAGAAACGGAATGTATTGAGGAGGACCACGGCCTAATGATTACTTTGAGAAGCTGATATGTAAGGCAACTTATGAAAAAACTTCATAAGTGAGATTCAGCGCGGTCATCCGCTCTCTTGCGTACTAGACATTGGCTATGTATAACTATAACCTACTTGGTATTGGAGAAATGTATATGGATAAAGAAATATGACATATGTAATAAACGTCAGTCTAAACCTAACACGGCTTTGATTCACATATATCACATGGCGCAGTCGGTAGGATTTTATAATTAAATGTTGGAAAAAATTACGCAAATAAATATAACGATATTAAATATATATATTAATATTACAACACATAAAATACCACCAGTGTGGTGTAGTGAACAAGATATTGTCCGATGGAGTCAATTTTGCAACCGCCGCCGCCATTTAATTTTGAAAATAATTTATCAAATGTTACGTCTGGAAATTTATGTAGTGAGTGGGAGAAATGGAAAAAGGCATTTAAAATATATTACGAGGCGTGTGAACTTTCTAAAAAAGATAACAAGGTACAAATAAATATATTATTACACATTATCGGAGGTCAATGTCGTGAAGTAAGTGAGCAGTTTATAGAAGAACCAAAAAATGTTAACGATTTACTTTTTTTTTTTTTTTTTTTTTTTTATGTTATGGAAGTGGTAAACAAGCATGCAGTTCACATTGATGTTAAGTGATGACTGCAGCCTATAGACACCCACACAAAGACCAAGGTCAAAATGCAGATGCGTTACCACTCCTGAGGCCTAAGGTCTTATGCCTCTGTGCCGGAAATTACAGGGCCGTACATTACCACCTGACCGGAACACGATAGTGTTGAACACTACCATTTAGCGGCAAGTATATTAGGTAATGCGGTGGTGCCTACGCCCGCGAGCTCCGACACTGGAGCTCTACCACCAGTAAAAACAATATGATATTTTTTTTATACCAAAGAAAAATTTAGCAGTTGAAAGACAAAGATTCTTCAAAAGAGATCAAAGAGATAACGAGTCTGCGGAACAGTACGTATTTGAATTGAATAAAATGGCGGCGATGTGCGAGTTCCGGGATTTACGTGACGATTTGGTTTGCAGCAGATTTATATGTGGCATAAAAGATGTAGCTTTAGCAGAAAGGCTTCTCAGAGAACCCGACGTCACTTTGAAAAAGGCTTTAGATATAAGTCGTTTAGCGGAAATGTCACGATTACAAGCTACGATCATAAAAACGGAAAACTGTGACCATCATGTACATGAAATTGCAGAAGACAGAAAGGGCGAGGAGAAAGCTGCTGAAATGCATATTCTGAGTCGGCGACGTCAGTTTGAGCGTGTGCCATCAGCTGTGAGAGGAGGAACTTCACGTGGTAACAGCATGTGGTCACAACCACCACCACCACGAGGCAGTGGGCCGAAGCGGCAGCTTAACGGTGAGGTTCAATCTTCTCGACATGATCAATCAACGTTTCAATTTCAAGCACATCCAAGTTTCAGTCGCAGTTGTGCGAAATGTGGCAAGACGCACGAAAAATATCAGTGTCCTGCATACGGTTTGCGATGTATCCGCTGTAATCGGATGAACCATCTGGCGAGAATGTGCAGGTTCCGAGTATATCAAGTAAAGGAGGACTCCACCGACCAGGAGGTAGTTATTAATCGTATACCTAAACATAATAGTAGTGATTGGTTAATTGATTTAAAAATAAATAATAAAATTATTTCTTTTAAGCTAGACACTGGAGCTGACGTAAATGTATTGCCAAAAAAGTTTTTAAAACACATAAATGTATCCGAAGATCAATTAAGTAACACTAAAATGAGATTAGAGGGCTATTCTGGTAGTAGTATAGATATTGTAGGACAATGTTACTTAAAAACGTTTTGTAAAAATAATACCTACATTCTGCGATTCATAATTGCAGACGTAGACGCGATTCCAGTATTAAGTAGAAGTTCTTGCGAGGAACTACAATTAATAAAAAGAATTTTGGCGATAAAGCGTAACTGTAGAAGTGAGAATATATTGGGTGAATTTCCAGATGTTTTTGAAGGTATGGGTTGCTTACCAGGTGATTACAAAATACAGTTAAAAGATGACGTGTGTCCTGTAGTTCACGCTCCTAGAAAATTACCGTTAGCTTTAAAAGAACAGATTAAAAATAAATTAATCGAGATGCAAAAAGATGGCATAATAGCTAAGGTAGAGGGACCAACGGACTGGGTTAATAGCATGACAGTTGTTAAAAAACCGAACGGTGATATTCGCATCTGTCTCGATCCGCGAGATCTGAATAAAGCAATCAGGCGGGAACATTTTAAGCTTCCCACATTTGATGAGATTACAGCAAATTTGACAGGTGCGTCATATTTCAGTACTTTAGATGCCAAACAGAGTTTCTGGCAAGTCAAATTACACAGAGACTCCACAGACCTCTGTACATTTAATACAGCGTTCGGAAGGTACAAATATTTACGTATGCCATTTGGTATATCATCAGCTTCAGAAATATTTCATAAAAAACTGTTTGAACAGTTCGATGATATAGAAGGGGTAGTTCTCTTTGTTGATGACTTATTAGTCTTTGGGTCAACTAAAGAAGTCCACGATCAGAGACTACGAGCCGTGTTGGAACGATGTCGAAAAATTAATATTAAGTTAAACAAAGAGAAATGTAAAATTGCCGTAACGGAATTGAAATATCTTGGTCATAAAATTACTAAAGATGGTATTCGCCCTGATGAATCACATGTAATAGCTATAAAGGACATGTCCCGACCTTGCAATGTCAAGGAACTCGAAAGATTTTTAGGCTTAGTAACATATGTCAGTAATTTCGTTCCCAACCTTTCTGAAAAAACATCTATTTTAAGGGAATTGTTAAAAAAAGAAGTAGAATGGCATTGGGACCATCATCATGATAAATGTTTTCAAGATATAAAAAAATCCTTGATAAGTCCGCCTGTTTTACAATATTACGAGTTAAATAAACCGATTGTTATATCAGTTGATGCGAGTAAACACGGTCTCGGCGCGTGCCTGATGCAAAATAATTTACCTGTATGTTATGCATCAAAATCACTGACAAAAACTGAACAGTCTTACGCACAAATCGAAAAAGAATTATACGCGTGTGTGTTCGCCTGTGAAAGATTTTATACTTATATATACGGTCGTACGGATGTCATAATCGAGACCGATCATAAGCCATTGGTCAGCATAATTAACAAACCGTTGGCCAGCGCCCCAGCGCGCTTACAAAGAATGTTATTACGTTTACAACCATATACATTCACATTGAACTATAAACCGGGTAGGTATCTATACATAGCGGACACACTATCGCGTGCAGTCGCACCGAGTTGCGACCGCGGCGATACCCTTTCACCACGCGATCATTACGAAGCTCAAGCGCATGTATGTATGTTGTCTAGCAGTAACCCATTAACAGATACCCATTTTTTAATGATACAGAAATGTACTAAGGAAGATGTTGAAATGCAAGAGTTAATAAAAATAATAAGACGAGGTTGGCCTGAGCAGAAAAATAATCTCGATAATACATTAAGATGTTATTGGGACAGCAAAGACGAATTAGCTGTACATTTCGGTATAGTCTGGAAAAATAATAGGGTCGTGATACCAAAGTGCATGCGGCATGATATGCTTAAAAAGATACATGTGAGTCATCTCGGTATAGAAAAAAGTAAATTGAGGGCACGCGAAATAATGTTCTGGCCAAACATGAATTCTCAGTTACAAGATTATTTATCGAACTGTCAAGCATGTTTAACATTTCGAAAACAAAATACAAAGGAACCCTTAATATCTCATGAACTACCCGATAGGCCGTGGTGCAAAGTGGGCACAGACGTGTTTCATTTTGGTAATAAATCTTTTTTAATTTTAGTTGATTACTTTAGTAAATATATAGAAGTATCAGAGATCAATTCTTTGACATCACGGTGTGTTGTGAACGAATTAAAACTAATCTTCAGAAGACATGGCATTCCTGAAATAGTTATATCTGATAATGGTCCTGAATATGCGTCAAATTATTTTAAAGATTTTTCAAGTCAATGGAATTTTAAACATAACACATCCTCGCCAACATATCCGCAATCTAACGGCCAGGTTGAACGGGCTGTCCAAATAGTTAAAAACATGATGAAAAAGACTTCGTATACACAACAGGATTTTCATTTAGCGTTACTGGAATATCACAACACACCGATCAGTAGCAAATTAGCATCACCTGCAGAGTTATTATTTAATAGAAAACTAAGGAGTATTCTTCCTTGTAAACCGGTTTTATTGTTACCGAAGTTACAAAGGAATGTCATTGATAAATTGAAATCGCGGCAGACCGCACAAAAAATTTACTACGATAAAGGTTCAAGAAAACTACCTTTAGTGCGCATAGGGCAAAACGTTAAAATTCGCTTAAATAATGAATGGATTCCGGGTGTTATCACAGGAACAGCGGGACCTAGGTCATATTTAATTCAAATCGAGAATTTTAATATTTTAAGAAGAAATCGGAAACACATAATATTAGATTCAAATAGAAGGCCCGCGGCTTGTTCATATCAACAATTTAACGATATATCTATAGATAGTGCGGAGCGCTCTGCTTGCGCCGGCTCCAGTGTTCCGGCGGAGCAAATAGTTGATTCCATGTTACCTAATAATTATTGTACTCGTTTTGGCAGGATAGTGAAGCCTCCTGATCGGTGGGTCATTCCGTAGCGGTCGGCAATAGTCGGCATAAACACGCGCAAGTCAAACATACTTAATAATATGTACCTAACTATTTGATGTTTTGCACTTATTATTTTTGCATATGAAATGATTTTTGTTATTTTATTTTATTTATTTTTTCATATAGAATTAAAATAGGTGTATAATTGTATACCATTGTTTTGTAGCTTATGTAAAATAGATAGGTACCTATATATTGTATTTTCTTATTATTATATTAATTCTAATTTCATTAAGAAGGGGGATGTGGGACATTGGCTATGTATAACTATAACCTACTTGGTATTGGAGAAATGTATATGGATAAAGAAATATGACATATGTAATAAACGTCAGTCTAAACCTAACACGGCTTTGATTCACTTAAATCACAGACAAGTACTTGTTTTTCTTCAGTGTTCCACTAGGTGGCGCTTTATATTGTCAGCGCAATATGCGCAAAGCGATCCCCACTGTCGACCAGCGCTCAAGTACAAATTCTTTTCAATTAATTCAAATTTGTTTCAAGCGTTGTCATTCGGGAATATGTAATTAAAATACAGTTCACTCTAGTCGCTCTATTATAGAAAAAATGTATGAGAAAGTGGAATGTCAAAAAGTTGAGAGTAAAGAACAGCACAGTAGTAATTAGGTGCGACTTACGTCGATGCAATTTGTGAAGGGAGAGCGTTTTTTTAGCAAACTAATTTGGATGCTTCACAAACTTTAGATTTTTAAATAGGAATAAAATCTAAGACGAGTAGTAGTAGTTAGTGATCCGACTTGTAAGTAAATATCTGATGAACCATTCGTAGCACTGGGTTAGTTGTTGATAAAACCAGCGTTAACCACCACCACCCTAGCATGGCCAACGGCACGGGGGACGAAACTATTCAGTGATAATTCTCACAGGCATCTGCCGTGTTTTATAGGACGCGAGAGAGTTTCAGAGAAAAGTTAGTTTCAGTGCCAGTTTCAAATAGGTGAGTATAATTAGACTCTTCTTCGATGAAAAATTACTTGAAAAGAACTTGACAGAATTTATTTAATTAATTTCATAGTGTTTAAAGTCCAGTAGGATAAATATTTATTTTTATCTTAACTTCCTGTATAACTACCACGTTCTCATATAACTAGTCGTCACGGTGAACATCATATCGCCTTAGCGATAAGAAAAAAACATAGAAAATCGGTCAAGCCGTTTATATTATAAAGAAAGACGAGATAAGTCGGTTCGTTTTAGATTACATGTTTTTATCCGCTGGTCATTTAAACCGGGCAAGATTATGCAAAAGAATTGGTGAGTAATGGCATATGAATTTCATTAGTTATCCTATATAACAAATTACCACGAAGAATTTCGGTAGCTCATTGAGCCAATGAAACTATGCATTTATTTATTTTTAATATAGTAAGAGCCCTCGAGGGTTTTTTTGGATTTAATGGAGATCAGATTTAAATATGGGAGAAACCTTGCAGCCTGTTGCGTACCTCCTCCAAATCTAAGGTTTCTATTTAGGAACGCATCCAATGGGCAATCGTTCAATTTTATAAAATGTGGTCACCAGCTTTCTTTATTTCCGAATCGTAAGCATTTCGGATAGAAACTTTGTTTGGGCACATTTTACATCATTTCAGAATATATGCCGCGTCCTTGACTCATAACGTTGCTAACGTGACTTTTTCGAAAAAGGTCCAACTTTTGGGAAAAGGTCACAGCTTTTTGAAGACTAAATGTGAAATGTCTCAAGAATATCAGACACTCAGAAATATGTTAACGAAATCGATTAATGGTCCCATCTGAAATTGTGACGATTTGGATGTGACGGGAGCTTGTAGCGGTAGTATTTAAACTTAGACATTTGGTGGAGGTACTCAACATGGTGCAAGGTCTCTCCCATATCTTTACTTGGCGCCCTCGAATAAATCCAAAAATCTGCTCTTGCGCTCTTCTACAAATACTTTACCGATAAACTAGTAGCACGATATTTTATAGAAAGTTAAGGAATATTTTTATTTACATTATCTACAAATATATACGTACTTTTGCATGATAACCTATTGTAAGCCTTTTTTTTAAGACAGATTGTTAACATCTGACAGGATTCGAAC
Organism: Macrosoma leucophasiata; assembly: GCA_036365455.1. Lineage (NCBI taxonomy): Eukaryota > Metazoa > Arthropoda > Insecta > Lepidoptera > Hedylidae > Macrosoma > Macrosoma leucophasiata. The sequence continues at coordinate 5,217,989 of JAWQUS010000020.1, forward strand.
CATGGGTACGCCGCCGGTTAGACTGTAGCATTCTCCATTACGCCATATGTCTGTTTTAACCTATTGTAAGCCTTAGTTATGTTACAATATTTAGTAGTTAGTGCGTGTGCGTAGTGACTGTGTGTTGTATTATTAAATAAGACCCAGTGTAATCTAGTTTTTGACTCACAAAATCCTGACCATGTCCCATATAGTATTGGAAGAGTGTAAATATACTACAGTGTGGTATTACTATCTTATTAGTTAAGTACAACTGCATAACTTTCAATTAGTTATTGGAAAATTTTACTCACATATTTAGCGAGTAAAAGAAAGTTTTTGAGATGTAATCCAGCATTTTAATTCTTAACATATATTTATATATATATATATATATATATATATATATGTTATATATACACACATATATATATATATATATATATAGTAAACGTGTTATCATTGAACGATTGGCAGAAGAGACTAATAATAAGTAATGAACATCGGTATCATAATTGTATCCCGGTTCGTACAAGTTTTTTGCACTTCGTCTCATCCGGTATAATCGGATGGGCGGCTCTTCTGCCAAGGCTTGTGTTTTATTTGTGTTCCGCTCTAGTTGTCCACCTACAAACGCCCACGAACACTAATTACAAGTGAAATTAAGGAAAGACATCTGAACCAACATAACATAGATGTCTGGCCGGTCAGTATGCTGACAAATATAATATTGGGAAGCGTAGTTTTTTTATGTTTGCGGTTTAATTCTATTCTAATCAACATTTTTTTTTAATGTAGTACAAGGTAATAAGACAAATCATATTTCTATACGCGATTGAAATATTTATTGGATTGTTGAAACATTATGCAGTTATACACACTTACACCTAAATAAGCCTAATACTTACCTTTCTAAGATCAATAAAAGAATAATTATATAATTATCATAAATACATGAAAACATATAATATATATAGACATTCTAAACAAACTTGCAACGTCAACCTTTTATAGAAAGGAGATCACAGTGCGAAGGAAACTAGCTATGATAGAGTATGATATGGAAATTATATGATATGTGGAAAAAAAGATAATTCCCTAATCTAGGGGAAGGTAAACATTCTTGGATGGAAATCGTTTAAAATAAAAACAGGGGAACAATGTACACCAACATTCCATTTGAATAAATTGCGACAAATTAACAATCCGTTTTCTTTTTGTTGTGGCAACATTTTTAATTGTATACAACATAATTATCATCTTTCATTTATTTTTCTTGCATAGAGATAACACTCTTATAAAATTTTGGTAGAAACTCGATCAATGTTGCCAGAACATAACGATCAAGTTGGAATAAAACCATATTCTTGTCCGTACGGAGCGGCAATCGCGTTCACAATTTCATATTAACAAAATATAATTATAAACAATTTAGCAAATTTTTTTGGGAAGCCAATAAAATGTTATATTCACATACACAATTCCAAATTGATCAACCACGAGACATCAAGCTCTTTTATTACAGCGACACTCAAAGCTTTTACACTTCCAATTTTAATGGTTTGTTAGTGTATATTCTATGTATCTGTACGCAAATTAATTTAAGCGTTTTTAAGCGTACCCAAATGGGGTGCTCCTTGTAAAACTTATAGTTGTGGAATTAAATTACCACTAGAATAGAATTAAAAATAAAACTTTTTTTTCTACCATCACCCTTAGACAAAAGCCTTTTCTATTCGGCGTAGATGCTCTAGCATAGAATGAAAATATATGTCTACTTTTAAAGGGTGCAGTATGCAGATAAAATAGTCCGTGTTTATGAGTGATTAATAATGATATATGAGAGAAGCGTCAAAGCGTATTGCTTAAGCTAGGATCGGCATATGAAGCGAGTTGTATTTATAATTTTTGTAACCAGTTTATATTTACATGGGAATCAACAGAACTGGTTAAATAGTTTTGGCTTTCATTTCCTGGTATAACATCAAAAGCCATGCCACATGTTATTTATTAGTAAAATGAATATTTTTTATTTTATTGAAAATAATAAAAAATATTCATCGAAAACAGCAAATTAAAATTAATTTAGTTTTAAAAACATTTCCACTAATTGGTATCAAGAAAGGATTTTTTCACAATAACATATTTTCTACAATAGTTATCATTTACATGTTCTTGGGTATTGTATGTATTTTTTTTTTCTTCAAAGTGGAAATATTTCTCGAAACATTTGCAATAATGGCGACATTGCTGATGTACTTCATTGTTTTTGATGAGTTGTATAATATATTTAAGTATGGATTTTTTTCAAAATAAACTCTTTTATACCAATAACAATAAGTATGGTGTCATAACAACTATTTTTTGTTGTTGGTAAAAAATAATTCTATAAGGATTATAACTTCTCCACTTATAATTCAGAATACGTGGAGTGCTACGCTTGGAAAATTGATTCCGTGACCAAGGGCAATACCATAATCTCTTACGGCAGACTTAGACTCAGATTTTTTTTAATCTTACCTTGGTAAGGTAAATTTTGATTATATTCAGACTGCTCTAAAGGTATATGCAATAAGACTGCTATAATTGGTGGTGGTATGGTCTCTATCTTTGTTTAAAAATGGATCACTTCATTTCTCTTTACGAAATTCATCGAGATTTGGTGGGATTATCTTTTCCGCTTATAATATGCGACGATAATGACAATTTAACTATGTTTTAACTAGTAGTATTTCCATTTAAATAAAGGATATCGTTCGACGATATTATTCACAACACTGTAGATAATGGATGTGTTTTCGAGTTGATAAGTGAATATATTTTAAATATGAAAGAAGTAACTCTGTCTTCTGAAAATTAACATAGAGGTAGTTTGAACCCCAAAAAAGGACATAAAGACGACATTAAGTGCCAAAACAGCACGCAAACGAATTCGCAAACAGTAAATTATAAAAACACAGCAAACTTGATCATAAAAATTTAATCCGATTTTTTTTATTTTAGAATCGACCCATCAGCAAAGTCCCCACAACGAGAACGTAAACACAGCAAACTTACATTCTTAAGCCGGTGTGCCTTAGCGTGGGCGCGTCTCGCGGGGGGCGTTACCTGCACGCCGTGCTTCGTGTGCGTGTGCGGCGTCGTCTGCCGGGACAGCGCCGCCTGCAGCTCGTCCTGCAGCTCGCTCACGTCCAGGCACTGCTGCAGGGCGTTCTGGGCCAGCACCACGTGGTAGTCGATGCCGGCGTGCTCCACGCCCACCGACATGAAGAGCTGTACGCACTGTGAACGCGAGAGAGGGGAGATTTTTGACATTTCTTGGGTGTTGGAGCGTTGTGTTTGGGAATGTATACACTGAAAATAACAGTAGCAAATAAAGAGACAGGGATTTTTGTTTTTGGTAGAGCGTTGTAAGCGATTATACGGCCGTTGATGCTGAACGCTGAAACGAATAGGCTACCCGATCTACAATTCGAATAGGGAGTTATAGAATGTGCTGTTAGGAACAGGGACCTAAGCGCGGAGCTATAAGATACTTCGGGCAGTGTTGTCTGGCGTAACTCGCTGACGTCCAGACACTGTTGCAGGGCGTTCTGTGGCATGCTCTACACCCACCGACTTGAAGAGTTGTACGCACTGTAAACACAAGGAAAAGGGAGAATTTCGTCATGAAGGTGTTAGAGAGTTGAGTTTGGGAACGTAAACATTATCCCTTGAAAATAATAGCTGTACGCACTGAAAGGTAGAAATGGAGGGATTTCTGTTTTTGTCAGAGCGTTGTGGGTGACTATACGGCCGTTGATGCTGAAGTCTGATGAAACGAATAGCTACCCGATAACTCGAATAGGAAGTTATAGAATGTGCAGTTAGGAACAGCGTCCTAAGCGGGGGGCCATTAGAGACTCCGTGTGGGTGTTGTCTGAAAAATACAAAGTAAAGTAATAACATTAAGTATCAAAATATATTCTACTGAAAACAAGAAAATAGTTTAAAATCTGAGCTTTTCCTTCGTGGTTATGCTTTAAAAAGCAAAAAACAACTTACTTTAAACAATTTCAATGCCTCTGCCTGCAGCGCCTCAGAATTGAGCGACGTAAGGGGTGACGTGATGTTTTCCTTTGAATACAGTAATGTCGGATGCCTCCATAGCACGCAATCTGAAAATAACCAAAAATACTGTCAATATTAAAAGTATTAACAAATATTTGATTTATAATAAATAAAAACAAGTCTTTATCTGATGTAAACGGACCCGTCTTTAGGTAGTGCGAGGCTTTATCCTAGGCTTTCAGACTCCTTGGCTGCTACAGGCGTCCTACTCGTGAACGGGTGTTGATTGTGGGGACTAGTCTGTTGTGGTTTGCGGGTGATATCTTTTATTACGGTATTCAGTGTTAAGTTTTTGATGTAAGTTTATGCATTTGTGTATTTATATATTTATACATATGCCATGGACGTTCACATTGTATGTATTCTATTTTAATTCCTATTTGTATAGGCACTAAAGATTTTTGACAAAAAGAGCAACACACTGAGTTTGTGCGATAGCGGAGTTCTTCTCAGTAGTGACTGCACTTGGAACACTGCTAAGTGAATGACTATGTTTATGACGAATAGATTTTTCTTTTCTATTGATGAACGTGAAAGCAGCAATATGAAAAGTGCTTATCAAATTAATGCCAGAATAAGCCACCAGAAGGTATATTAGGATTGCCTAGATGAAAAATAATTAGCGCTGCCTATATGAAATGAATACCATAAGAGTACTCACTGGGATCACCATCGGTTTCCATAAGTTTCTGCACAAGCTGTTCGAAGTGGGTACCTCTGCCGAGGCCGGCCCCACTCACCACGGTGAGCTGGTATAGCCACGCGTCTTTGTCCGCTTTGCTCTCAAATAGAAGATATGTTGGGCCCTGTATAAAACATTATAGTAATTTAACACATTCACATCAACATCAGACTTTTCTGTAACGGAATAAGCATATTTTTTTTACGTTATGGTGGTGGCAAACAAGCCTGCAGATCACACGGATGTTAAGTGACGACTGCAGCCTATAGACATCTACACAAGCACCAGAGGTCAAAGTGCAATTGCGTTGCCACCCCTAAGGACTAAGATCTTTTAAATCTGTGATAGTTATTACGGGGCCATACGTTACCATCTAACCGGAACACGATAGTGCTGAACACTACCATGTGGCGGCAGATAAATTAGGTAATGATTCATAACTGGAGCTAAAAAGTACATACATTTATCTCTGAATAATAATGTAAAGAAATGTAACTAAGCAAAAAACAATATACATAATAATAATAATGGCAACCCATCATACGTTCCTCTGCTGATCACGAGTCTCTGAGTTTTTAGGGGGAGGCCTAGAGCTTACTTCACCACGCTGATTCAATGCAGGTTGGTGGAGATATGGGTTAGTGGCCAACCCGCTATCGGATGTTTACAAACCGCCCATAAGGCCTCCGACGAAGTTAAACGACTGGTATCTATCGATAGCAACCGGGATCGACCGCGACGGCTTAACGTGGCCTCCGAAGCACGGAAACGGGCATTTTAATTTGCCATTAGCGGTCGCCCATCTCACACCCGACCGTGCCCGTATCGCTTAACCGAGTAGATCGCTTACGATCTACAACAGCCACGGGGCCATCGCGCTTCTAAAAACAATGGTTCCACATAAATAGATACACAGTGGGAGGGGCATAAAAAGGCACATCGCAACGCGTCAGGATATTGCACGTTTCCTTGCCGCTCGGCAAAATGACCTTGTCCAAACCAACCAACCGCGACCAATTACCAAATAGTCTATGATGAAAATGTGTTAGGATTGCAGTGTTTGCGTAAATGGAACCAAAATGCGAAGCAATGATTGTATGAGAGTAACATTTCTATACATTATTATTTATAGACCTTTATTCTGCTTAGATCGGGATGTTACTATTATTTTCTTTTCCTTCAATTCTTGCAGTAAGATTTGAGTTGGAAAGCATAGTCAAGACCCGCGATTCGCCAACAATGTCTTTCGAGTTCCATGCTCCAGGTGGAAACTATTGACATTCATAGGGCTCATTACCTAACTCCGAGGGTGTGACTGTAAATCTTTTCTAATAGAGAAAGCCCAATATCACTTATCCTCGACTTAAGGATTTGTTATAATTGAGAGGCAGACACTTTTAGAAATTAATTTCATTAGTAGTCTGATTTATATCCCACTATCATGGCAATCCATACATTGATTGTACAGAAATACTAAAAAAGAGGTACAAGGTAAGACTTTGAAATATTAACAGGTGGACAGCCTAAAGAACAGACATGAAAAGCGCATGCTGGTGAGTATGCTCATTTTAAAATTACTAAAAAAACACTGTGCACATCTACAAATTTAGTATAAAAGCGAATCCACTAACCCCGGTTACCTGATGCTGCGGGTATATGGCGACGGTGAGGTGGTTGCGGGCATCATCGTTTTTCTCCTCTGAATCCGAGTCTGATACATGCTCTACATCTTCTACTCGCGCGTCTCGCATGTTGATCTGGCCCGTTGGGTTCTGGGGACGTAATATAATATTAAAAGAATTAGTGCGCCAAGTGCGCCTTGAGCCACGTCAGAGAATATGTAATAATACTACGTATAGAATGGACATTTCGAAGTCCCGCCCGATTTCCCCTCCTCACTCAACCTCCTCCCCTCTTATGGGCGACGCTTGGTATTTTGTACGTGCTACGCACACAGGTGCACGTGATAATACACATCACTGAATTTTGTCATATTGATGTCTGTGTAATAGAGACCAAATTAAGCGTTTGTATGGAATTTTGGCGCAGTGTCCGCTGTGTGGCCCCGTGCAATATAGAGCCCCATTGTAGTACATTTTTAACGTTCATCAACTATTACTCTTACTTGTGACTGTAGACTTATGAAGCGTAACTTATTACCACTAGGCTACTGAGTCAGTTCGTTACAAAAATAATAATAGAGACTTTGTGGAAAAACATGACGCGACGTCTATCTAGAAAAACTTGTGTAAACTGACCTGGTCCCCAGGAGACTTGAAGTAAAGGAACATTTTGCCGATGAGCACGCACCAGCTCTTTTTGGCGTGCCCGTTCTTCACCTTAGTGAGCCAGCCCTGGATCGTTGGCTTGTTGTCTTCTTTGCTCAGTAATAACTTTGTGGCGTTCCGTCTTTGGACGTTCTGAAAAATGCAAAATAGCTTTAATCCAAGGATGTACACAATGGTGTTTTGTACCGATATATATATATATATATATATATTCATACTAGTATATATACTGGTATATATTGTTACTGGTGGTAGAGCTCCAGTGACGGAGCTCGCGGGCGTAGGCACCACCGCATTACCTAATATACTTGCCGCTAAATGGTAGTGTTCAACACTATCGTGTTCCGGTCAGGTGGTAATGTACGGCCCTGTAATTTCCGGCACAGAGGCATAAGACCTTAGGCCTCAGGAGTGGTAACGCATCTGCTTTTTGACCTTGGTCTTTGTGTGGGTGTCTACAGGCTGCAGTCATCACTTAACATCAATGTGAACTGCATTGGATGCAAATATAAAAAGCTAAAACGCGTTTTATTAAACTCAGTTCTCAGAGTAGACGGTGTAATCCGCCCTTATAGGTTAGGATCCCACTGCAAAATCATTTCGTTAATCCAGATATGCTGCAAACCTAATTTTTTACGCATATATATAATCTAGAGAATATAATGTATATCCACTGGGTTAATAAAATCATTGTATCTTTAAAAGCCAGTAACTTTTATTTGCGACCGATTTAATTTGGCTCCCGTATATCATAATAATGAGAAAAAAATAGCTTTAATTTGATATATAAATAATACATGTACGTTATGGACGTAAAATGTTATCAGGGCGGAACGAAAATATGTAGGGGCGGCCAAGTGCGCAACGGCAGCCGTGATTTTTCAGTCTTTATACAGATTGTCGTGAAATAGACGTATTGCCGTGAAATAGACGACATTTTATAGAAAAAACGAGTAATAAAAAATATTTCCCAAAAAAAAGAAAACATAAAAAATACTTGCGACAATTTTTTGACAGACAACCTAGTGGATTTACGATTTAATTCTCTAGATTATAAATAGGTTTGCAGTATATCTGGGCGAACGAAATGATTCTGCAGGGGGATCTTAACCTATTACGCAGTTAAAAATAAAATAACCTGTAAAACGCGTATCCAATCCTCCATAGTGGCTGTGCTATCAGCGGTCAAATAATATGTCCGGCTGCCGGTGAATATCTCGAAGGTGGCGGCTCCCTCATTGCGCGAGATCTTGCAGGCCTCGCCCAGACCTATCTGACCCTGTGGCTTGCGGGTCACCTCCGACTGGGATTTCCAGTACGACAGCGTGCCGTTTTTCAGGACAAACCTGGTGAAAAACAGTATGTGATCGTAATCAAATTATGAAAGGAAGGAAGAAACGGCCTACTACGCCGTACGGGTACTTTCAAAATTACTTAACTCTAAAATGGTACAGTTCTAGATTATCACCTTTCAAGGACGGGACTTTGTAATTTGTTGGATAGAACCAAAACATTGCAGGCCTCTAAAATGAAAAATGTGCAGTGATACATATCTTTAGTTTTATTTCGATATTTTTGTTCATTGGAACCATTTACCATTTCGGAAACTGTTTACTTTTATGACGTGGAATAATTCGATTTTTACTCGACTTTTCCAACTTATTCGGCAACTCAATCGGTGTAGTAGTTTTGGAGCAATCAGCGGTGATGGACGCACAGACAGACGGTCCGCTCTTCTCGAGCGCGTCCTGGCGGCGTGGCGAGTCTCGCGCCTCCAGACACACGGTGGGGCCTGCGAGGTGTGCGAGGTGTGTAGTGTGCAGTGTGTACATACCACCGCTTGCGCCAGGTCTTGAGCTTACCGCCCAGCTTGGCGAGGTGTCCGCTCTTCTCGAGCGCGTCCTGGCGGCGCTGCGAGTCGCGCACCTCCAGACACACGGTGGGCGGGGCCTGCGAGGTGTGCGAGGTGTGTAGCGTGTAGTGTGTACATACCACCGCTTGCGCCAGGTCTTGAGCTTGCCGCCCAGCTTGGCGAGGTGTCCGCTCTGCTCGAGCGCGTCCTGGCGGCGCTGCGAGTCGCGCACCTCCAGACACACGGTGGGCGGGGCCTGCGAGGTGTGCGAGGTGTGTAGCGTGTAGTGTGTACATAGCACCGCTTGCGCCAGGTCTTGAGCTTACCGCCCAGCTTGGCGAGGTGTCCGCTCTTCTCGAGCGCGTCCTGGCGGCGCTGCGAGTCGCGCACCTCCAGACACACGGTGGGCGGGGCCTGCGAGGTGTGCGAGGTGTGTAGTGTGCAGTGTGTACATACCACCGCTTGCGCCAGATCTTGAGCTTACCGCCCAGCTTGGCGAGGTGTCCGCTCTTCTCGAGCGCGTCCTGGCGGCGCTGCGAGTCGCGCACCTCCAGACACACGGTGGGCGGGGCCTGCGAGGTGTGCGAGGTGTGTAGCGTGTAGTGTGTACATACCACCGCTTGCGCCAGGTCTTGAGCTTGCCGCCCAGCTTGGCGAGGTGTCCGCTCTGCTCGAGCGCGTCCTGGCGGCGCTGCGAGTCGCGCACCTCCAGACACACGGTGGGCGGGGCCTGCGAGGTGTGCGAGGTGTGTAGCGTGTAGTGTGTACATAGCACCGCTTGCGCCAGGTCTTGAGCTTACCGCCCAGCTTGGCGAGGTGTCCGCTCTTCTCGAGCGCGTCCTGGCGGCGCTGCGAGTCGCGCACCTCCAGACACACGGTGGGCGGGGCCTGCGAGGTGTGCGAGGTGTGTAGTGTGCAGTGTGTACATACCACCGCTTGCGCCAGGTCTTGAGCTTACCGCCCAGCTTGGCGAGGTGTCCGCTCTTCTCGAGCGCGTCCTGGCGGCGCTGCGAGTCGCGCACCTCCAGACACACGGTGGGCGGGGCCTGCGAGGTGTGCGAGGTGTGTAGCGTGTAGTGTGTACATACCACCGCTTGCGCCAGGTCTTGAGCTTGCCGCCCAGCTTGGCGAGGTGTCCGCTCTGCTCGAGCGCGTCCTGGCGGCGCTGCGAGTCGCGCACCTCCAGACACACGGTGGGCGGGGCCTGCGAGGTGTGCGAGGTGTGTAGCGTGTAGTGTGTACATAGCACCGCTTGCGCCAGGTCTTGAGCTTACCGCCCAGCTTGGCGAGGTGTCCGCTCTTCTCGAGCGCGTCCTGGCGGCGCTGCGAGTCGCGCACCTCCAGACACACGGTGGGCGGGGCCTGCGAGGTGTGCGAGGTGTGTAGCGTGTAGTGTGTACATACCACCGCTTGCGCCAGGTCTTGAGCTTGCCGCCCAGCTTGGCGAGGTGTCCGCTCTGCTCGAGCGCGTCCTGGCGGCGCTGCGAATCGCGCACCTCCAGACACACGGTGGGCGGGGCCTGCGAGGTGTGCGAGGTGTGTAGCGTGTAGTGTGTACATAGCACCGCTTGCGCCAGGTCTTGAGCTTACCGCCCAGCTTGGCGAGGTGTCCGCTCTTCTCGAGCGCGTCCTGGCGGCGCTGCGAGTCGCGCACCTCCAGACACACGGTGGGCGGGGCCTGCGAGGTGTGCGAGGTGTGTAGCGTGTAGTGTGTACATACCACCGCTTGCGCCAGGTCTTGAGCTTGCCGCCCAGCTTGGCGAGGTGTCCGCTCTGCTCGAGCGCGTCCTGGCGGCGCTGCGAGTCGCGCACCTCCAGACACACGGTGGGCGGGGCCTGCGAGGTGTGCGAGGTGTGTAGCGTGTAGTGTGTACATACCACCGCTTGCGCCAGATCTTGAGCTTACCGCCCAGCTTGGCGAGGTGTCCGCTCTTCTCGAGCGCGTCCTGGCGGCGCTGCGAGTCGCGCACCTCCAGACACACGGTGGGCGGGGCCTGCGAGGTGTGCGAGGTGTGTAGCGTGTAGTGTGTACATACCACCGCTTGCGCCAGGTCTTGAGCTTGCCGCCCAGCTTGGCGAGGTGTCCGCTCTGCTCGAGCGCGTCCGGCGGCGCTGCGAGTCGCGCACCTCCAGACACACGGTGGGCGGGGCCTGCGAGGTGTGCGAGGTGTGTAGCGTGTAGTGTGTACATACCACCGCTTGCGCCAGGTCTTGAGCTTGCCACCCAGCTTGGCGAGGTGTCCGCTCTTCTCGAGCGCGTCCTGGCGGCGTGGCGAGTCTCGCGCCTCTAGGGACACGGCGTCCGGTGGGATCGCGTAGTCGTCCGACATGCCCGATTCGAACGACGTGTCTGCAACGACACATAATATCGTCGAATATACCTACAATATAATCGTTCGTGTCTGCCAAGAGTGAGACATGTCTGGGAGGCCAATAATGTTTATAAATAAAAACGTATACTTAAATGCTTAGAGACGACATTTCACGTTCACGATTGAACTCAATATGTCGTTATGTCAATTTCATGTCAAAACAAAGGAGATGTTTAAATTTGGCCAATCACCTGTACATTCATCAGAAAAAGGAGAAAAATAATTTGATTTCAGGAAAATAAAAAATTCGCTATTTTCTGTCCAGATTTAATGTGCACAACAATAAAATAGTTCCGAAATATTGCCATATTATTATATTCGAAACGAAACAAAAAAACATGGCATCGATCTTATTCATTGATCATTTTTCGTATCACGTGTCAGGTATGCATGTTAATTTCATTATATCGATATTAATAACTTCATCAGGTTACGTTGCGTTCAGGTGAGAAATGAATAAAGCAGTCGAGCAGCGTTTCAAACTGTCGAATATCGATCTGACAGATGTCACCAGACAATGACTGAATCAGTATTAAAATATACCAAATCTTCTATCCCTCCTTAATCCTGATATCCTCTCAGAAATTGTAAATTTTGTAAGTAAAAATAAAATAAAATTGTAAATATTAAATTGTATAAATGTCCATACAACGCTTTGAGTGTTTCTAACAATGTGTATCGTTTAATAATCTACTAACCTTACCTATTATGTGTTTTCAGATTTAATGATGTCTACGCGGATTTCATTAATTGATTTATGTACCATATATTTCCAATCATTCAAACGTGATGCTGGCAGTTATGCCTCCTGGCGGTTGCCAATAAAAAAAAAAAGTAATTTAAAAAAAAATTGTAACAGGTTGGGGAAAAAGTCTTTTCGCATTATAGTATGTATGAACTTGTAATAAAATCTCTTTGGCTGTAGTATTTGTATCTGGCTGGTTTTGGTATCATTGAAAGTTAAAATTTTAAAGAACATAATTCCAAATTCAAATTAGGCAAATGTGTGATTTTCATTTGTTTTTCGTACTGTCAAGATGAGTGAATCTAATGAAGAAATTCGATACATTTTAAAATTTGTACTACAAAAAAGGTAAAAATGCAACGCAAGCCGCGAAAAAAAATTGCGATGTTTATGGACCTACTGCAGTGTCTGTGAGAGTAGCACAAATTTGGTTTAAGCGTTTTCAATCCGGAAATTTTTATGTCAAAGATGCACCTCGCTCTGGTCGCCCTATAACGGATAAAATGGATGCCATTTTTGAAAAAGTGGAGCAAGATCGACATATCAGTAGTTACGACGTAGCTGAAGAACTGAGAATTGAACACAAAACAGTTTTGGCGCATTTGAAAAAAGCTGGGTACAAAAAAAAAGCTCGATATTTGGGTACCTCACGAGCTTACTGAAAGAAACTTAATGAACCGTGTACTCATTTGTGATTCTTTATTATGACGTAATGAAACCGAATCATTTTTGAAGAAGCTGATAACTGGTGATGAAAAGTGGATCACGTACAACAAGAACGTGCGAAAAAGGTCGTGGTCAAAGGCCGGTCAGGCTTCACAGACTGTGGCGAAACCCGGGTTAACTCGCAATAAGGTGATGTTGTGTGTGTGGTGGGATTGGAAGGGCATTATTCATTATGAGCTATTACCACCAGGCAGGACTATCGATTCTGAACTCTACTGCGAACAACTGATGAGATTAAAGCAAGAAGTTGAAAGAAAGCGGCCGGAATTGATCAACAGAAAGGGTGTGGTGTTTCATCATGATAACGCTAGACCTCACACATCTATAGCCACTCAGCAAAAATTAAGAGAGTTTGGCTGGGAGGTGTTAATGCATCCGCCGTATAGTCCTGACCTTGCACCTTCAGATTTCTACCTGTTTCGGTTTCTTCAGAATGCTTTATGCAATGTTAGGTTAACATCACGAGAGGACTGCCAAATCCACTTGTCGCGGTATTTTGATGAGAAGTCCCAAAATTTTTATAGCAATGGGATCATGTCCCTACCTACAAGATGGCAAAAGGTAATCGAACAAAATGGTACATACATACTTTAGTTAAATTTAAATAAACTATATTAAAAAATGTTTTGAATTATCTTAAAAAATGCGAAGAAACTTTTTCCCCAACCTAATATGTACACAAAATACACAAAACTAAAGTGAAGATTCGAAATTGTTTAAGGGATTCACTTCCCCGTTACCCTGAAATGTACATGTTGTAGGTAAAGTCCCATAGAAATGAAACATCTCCTTTATTCAGATCATTCAGTTATTAAATAGAACTTTTCACAGAATAATTACTGGAATAAGCATATTAAGTAGGTAAGTATTAGTACAATTATCCTTTATTATAAATTTGACATCCGTGGTTCACTCACTAAGGGTTCTGTTGAAAACCAGCGTCAGGTACCTTTTATATGAAGGTACCTGACATTTGCTGAACAGGACACCTTTTTGGCTGCCGTGAGACACATATTACGTGTAGTATGTATTAATTTTTAGAAAATGTGTTGTCTTTTCTCTGTTACCTGTTACGTTTTATGTCTGTTTTATGTGTCTCGCTGTGTGTCAAATAAATGTTTCTTATCTTATCTTATTAATGAAGATAAAAGATGACAAATAAAATGTCCTTTGGATTATTAATATAAAAATTATTTTCGCCTCTGTTTCCTAGATTCCATAACGGTATTGACGTAACATTTGTACACGCCTGTATTTATCCGGTAGAGTAGACAGTCATATCTATACTAATATTATAAAGCTGAAGAGTTAGTTTGTTTGTTTGCTTGAACGCGCTAATCTCAAGAACTACTGGTCCGATTTGAAAAATTCTTTCAGTGTTAGATAGCCCATTTATCGAGGAAGGCTTTAGGCTATATAACACCACGCTAAGATGAATAGAAGAGGGTAGGTAACACTGCAACCGCGCGAAGCCGGGGCAGGCCTCTAGTTGTTTCTATAACTTTTAATTACTATAAATGGATGCCGTCACCGGCCGGGCTTCAGAAACGGTTTTAATAAACATGGAAGGTAAAATTCGACATTCACTTCACTAGTTTAGTGGTAAATCAAACGGTATCCTCACCTCTCGTCTTGCTCTGTTTACTGGGAGATCCACTACTGGATCTCTTGGCTGGGGACAGACTGGAGCTGGTCTTCACACTCTTGGACGGGGAGCTGGCACTGAGGCTGGTGTCTGATGAACTGCATTGTCCGTTGCTAAGGACTAGAGCCTGGGCCGAGGCTGGGGTCATGCCGGGGAGGGTGGAACTTGTTATCGCCATTTGTGATGATTGACCACCTGAGAAATATAATATGTTCACAGCCCTTACTAGGTACCTCCATCGAGGATACTGTTTTACACACATAAATCTCCAGGCCCGAAACAAATATTCGTGGGTCATACAAATACATGTCTCAGTGGATGGAAATCGAACCCTCGACCTTCGGATCAAACGGTCGTCAGAACCCGCAAGACCAGCCGGGCTCCGGTAACACGGCTGGTCTTATATATCATACTATACTATACTATAGAGCTGAGCACTACCATTTAGCGGTAAGTATATTAGGTAATGCAGTGGTGCTTACGCCCGCGAGCTCCGTCACTGGAGCTCCACCACAAGCTTATAAGCTTACCTTAGCTTAGCCTCAAGCATCATCATTGTATTGCATTTAATATAACAATCGTTTTACTAATGCTTTTAAATTCCTTTGGGTGTTTAAGAACTGCTGAAAAACAACAAAGTTAAGTGTACGCGTAATACTTAATTTTTTTAGATTGTCCACTAACACTTAGTTTATTAAGCCTAACAAATAATGAATGGATTTTTGATTATCTGAATAAATTAATAACAATAATAAAAAATAAATAATACTCACTGTATATAGGATTGTGATGCGGAGTATTATGCACTGTGACGCCCATTGACTCCTCGCCGTCTGACGAGTCGTCGGATGAATCGCCAGTGAATGGCATCGACCGGATTTGACTGGCGCGCTACAAATAAAAGAAGTAAAATATTGGTAACATAATAACGGCAACCCATTATACTGTCCCACTGCTGGGCACGAGTCTCTCCCCTTTCTGGGGGGAAGCCTGGAGCATTGCGGGTTGGTGGAGATACGGGTTAGTGGCCAACCCGCTGTCGGATGTTTTCAAACTGCCCATAAGGCCTCCGACAAGGTTTAACGACTGCTATCTATCGATAGAAACCTAATCCGACGGCTTGACGTGCCCTCCGAAGCACGGAAACGCGCATTTTTATTTGCCACTAGCGGTCACTCATCACACACCCGACCGCGCCCGTAATGCTTAACCGAGTTGATCACTTGTGATCTACACCAGCCGCGGGGCCATATGCGCTTCATTGGTAACATGTATCACACTAATTTAAGTTTTTTAATATAAAAACTAACACTTTTCTCTCGTTTTAGATTTAGAACACTTGATTATTTTTAAGTCCTAGTCAAAAAGCAATCGATATAAAAGAGAGAAGTTACCCAAGCTAGATTTTAGAATTATTATAGTCATAACAGGTTTGTGTATCTTTGAGACAAACAGGGACTTACAATACCCAACAAGAGATTTGTTCGATATCGTTGTTTGATAGCCTACGAGAGAGACAATCGGCTAGTTCCGATTTCGTAGAGCGTTATCTCTGCTGCACACTGCCTACGTAAGCACTAATAGTCCGGTATTGGTCAAAACTTGATTAAAAATGATCGACAAACGTCACATAGGTAAGGTACGAAAGAGATAACGCTTTAGAGACCCGAAATAAGCCAAAGTGGGTTCCGTAATAACTATCACAGAGACATAACAACTTAGGTCTCAGGGGTGGCAACGCGTCTACATTTTGACCTCTGGTTTTTGCGTAGATGTCTATAGGCTGAAGTCATCGCTTAACATCAATGTAAGCTGCATATTTGTATGCCACCTTCCTTACATAAAAAAAGTTTCCTTCCTAAGGTCGATCTGCATTATTTCTTGTTGGATACTGTATAGCAGGAGTGGCCAACCGGTCGACCATTAGTCCAGTCGATCGCGGCAGCATTTTCCTACATAAAACAAACAAGAATACACACCACTCTCGCTTGAAAGACGCTCATACTTTGGAATCTTTAAGAAGCAACTTTTAACTACAAACCTGATTTTGCTTATCTAACGGAAGATGTTCATACTCAATGCTCACACTAATATTAGTAAGAAGTTAATAAGAATTTTCAGTTTGATTTTTTCCCTCATAATAAAATAAAAATAGAGCATTATAGTATTATTCTATCGACTGCTTTGAACCCTTCTCCTTTAACAGTTGGGATCACTTATATGGTAAGCCGGCACAACACGTGGGCAGATGCATCCGCACGAATTTACATGAGCCAGCCACACATCTGTAGATCGATCAGTCTATGTTCATTCTCAACAGACGCAACACGCATTTAATATTCACGTTAAATATGGTTATTGAGACCGTAGCTGCTGCAGCTGTTTATCTATTTTGCACTTTTAACTACTACTTGAGTGTGCATCGCAGTAGAGTTATAAAAAGAAATGGAAAAGAAGAAGGTGGTGGATGCTCTCAATCGCAACTCCGATCAAACTGATGCGTCGCCAGACGTGTGGACAGACACCGAACGTTCGCGCCGAAATCCTTTGATGCGTGCCACAACCGAAAAAATCGGATCTGAGGCGAACGCGTCTGCTGACGTTAAATAGACAGACACTCAAATCACCTCCTCTACACGTCGGCGGACGCATAAGCAGATGACGTCTGCAGATGCATCTGTGGACGTGTAGTGCCGGCATTAAACTCACCCCTTTGACGGTGGCGTATACAGGTACGGAGATGTCCTGGTAGCTGGTCGACTCGGGCATGGGGCGCGGGCAGGGCGGCGGGCTGGCCTCTTCCTCCACCGACTGTTGTAACCCGTCGTCTGCCACCTGGGCGTATAAAATTAAGCTTATTTTATAGAAGTAAAATCTCCATTACCATAATTGTGATTTGAAAGTTGATGAAACGATAAAGCGACAGTAAAAAGAGACAGACACATAAATTCATAAGATTTAACGTGGGAGAGAGTGAGATAGTATTTAAACATACAGTAAAAAGACTCTTATGAATATTTTTGAAGGTTTCTCTTCTGCCACGTCTGAATTGCTAGTTTTTTTTACCTTAGATCGTACAATCAAATATGAACTTAAAAGAATATTGAACTTTTTACTGGTGGTAAAGCTCCAGTGACGGAGATCGCGGGCGTATGCACCACCGCATTACTTAATATACTTGCCGCTAAATGGTAGTGTTCAGCACTATTGGGTTCCGGTCAGGTGGCCTTGTAATTTCCGGCACAGAGGCATAACACCTTAGGCCTCAGGAGTGGTTACGCATCTGCATTTTGACTTTGGTCTTTGTGTAAGTGTCTATAGGCTGCAGTCATCACTTAACATCAATGTGAACTGCATGCTTGTTTGCCAATTACAATAAAAAAAAAGATTTTTTTTTACGTTATGCCGTGTGCTTTTACCTTGGATCTTCAGAGAAAATCGAACAAAATGTTCTATAAATCAAAATCATATCAACATGCTTTCTTTATTCATTCAAACAATAAAATTTTATAATTTTGGCCAGAGACCTCTTTATTTAAATTGCAGTATTTTATATCAAATTAAATTAACTATTTTAAATCAATAACTTTCTTAAAAAATAGTGAAATTGTTGTTGTGAAAATCTTAAGAATAGAAGATCCATACATGATCATACATACCTGATATATCTTGGCCTCCCAGCTAGGGAACCTGTGTAATGGAGGAGTGGGAGGTCGTGGTTGTTGCTCCGTGGTCGAACTGTCTCCCGTCGAAGATCCACCGCGACTGTTGCTCTGCACTACTACGTTGACTGCACCTTGCCACGCTGGCGTTCGTTCTATGATGTAAAAAAATACGCTTACACTCACAGCCCCACAGTAGGTATAAACCTGTGTCGTGGGTGCCGTTGTACACATACTACACATGCAATACATACACAAACACAAACACCCAGACCCGAAATTCTGTAGGCCATACAAATATTTGTCCCGGTGCGGGGTTCGAACGAAAAAATGCCTTTATCTGTATATTATACGAGCTGTGCCCGGGACATCGTCCGCGCGAAAATTTATGATTGTTCAGTATCTACCCGGACGAAGTCGTGGGCGCAGCTAGTATAA
The DNA here is from genome assembly GCA_036365455.1 of Macrosoma leucophasiata. Classification (NCBI taxonomy): domain Eukaryota; kingdom Metazoa; phylum Arthropoda; class Insecta; order Lepidoptera; family Hedylidae; genus Macrosoma; species Macrosoma leucophasiata. The sequence continues at coordinate 5,236,488 of JAWQUS010000020.1, forward strand.
TAGCCTAAGTTACGCCTTATTGCATAAGCTATCTGCCAGTGAAAGTCCCGTCAAAATCGGTAAAGCCGTTTCCGAGATCCGAGAGAACGAACAGACAGACAGACAGACGAAAATTGTAAAAAAATTGCATATTTATATTGGCATATGTACCGTGTATACATACATATGCATTTAGTAAAAATCGGTTATTTTTATATTACAAACAGACACTCCAATTTCATTAATTTGTATAGATGTATAGATTGATGCTGTACTAACGATCGGTCAGTTTAAAAACCAACTACTGTATAGAGTAGTCCTGCAGTACCAACTTCTTAATTGTTTCCCATTATAAGCTAGTCTTCCCCATGCGACTACTATATGGGTCGTACACAAAATTTTCGGGTAACATTTAACATTACTGTTATTTTTTTAAGTTGGTAAACGGGGATGCCTTTCAAATTGATAGCAAAAGAAAACTGTAACCAAAGGTCATAAGCACAAAAAGACGACCTCTGATTTTCGTGTTGTATAGATTGCAATTCTTAATGCGTTGCAACCCCTGAGATCTTGCTAGTTTTATTTTAAAGGCTTAAGTAGTGCTACTTAAGGACTATTGAAACGTAAAAAAAACGTAACTTCACGCCTGTAATCCCCGAAGGAGTAGGCAGAGGTAATTGCATGCATTCAAGTATACATGTAAACATCCACGATTCACCGGTTACGTTTTTGACCCATGTAACAGGTGGCGAGCCTGTTGCCATCTCCGGGCACATAACCAAACTCCGAGGTACTGGGAAACTTCCAGAAAATGGAAAAATCCCAATAGAACCAGAGATAAAAACTTTTAAACGTTTATCTCTGATAGCCCCCGACCCGGGAATCGAACCCAGGACCTCTAGCGTAGTAGTAGTGGCCTGCTACCACTAGGCTACTGAGGCATTTAGGATTAGGCTACTGAGGCATTTAGGATTAGGCTACTGAGGCAATTAGGATAAAATTAAGGACTATTAGAAAAATATAAGTGTCATACCTCGACTGGGTGTGTAAATTTCGGCATAATCGTGCGTGGTATCGCCGTCGGTGGACGTGTTAGGCGTTGTCGGTAATACCACCAGATTCTCAACTGCGGCCTGCAATCAGTAAACAAAAATGCTCCATGTTCAAAATTACCAAAATTCAATGTATTCGGTTCTAGTCAGATCACTTGATTCGTATTGAAGTTTATTTATCTAGATATCTTTTAACAATCGCACAAGTCTAGATATCTTTTAACAATCGTACAAGTCTAGATTTCTTTTAACAATCGTACAAGTCTAGATATCTTTTAACAGTCGTACAAGATTTGAGGCTATTTTAATGCCATAGCATGTCATATTGGGCTAATTAAGTGATCTGATGAATGGGGTTAATTAAGTGATCTGATGACGCTACAATTCGTAGGGTTTCTTTAGACATCACTTGGCCAATATTATAATCTTGTTTGTATAGATTCTGAAATTAACCTTTATTTGATGAGTCCCCTTTCCATAGAGTGGGTTCCGTTACAATTTGGAATTACCACTTGCTTGATATCAAACGTTATAAACATACTATTTTTTAATTGGACGTAAGTAGACGGCTAATTTTTAGGTAGCCGTTATGGTCTACTCCACCGAGCAAGTGGCGAGCGCAGGTGGTTCTGAGCTGAAATATTTAAGTATCTGCCTAAGGGACACGGAGATTTTGGCATTGCTGGCAAGCCTAACACATATGCGATTAGGGGTGTAGCTATCCCTCTAGTCACAGTTGGTGACTTACCGCCAAATTATCAGCAAGTAATATAGCCGTGGTTCATTCGATCGATTGTAGTGTTCTCTCTCTCTCTCTCTCTCTCTCTCTCTCTCTCTCTCTCTCTCTCTCTCTCTCTCTCTCTCTCTCTCTCTCTCTCTCTCTCTCTCTCTCTCTCTCTGTCCGTGTCTGTGTACTGATCTCGCTTTTTTTTGCATTATAAGCATGGAAGGTTTGGAGACGAACAGTGGCGTATTGTGGACTAATCTGGCCGTAGGCGAAGCAGCATGAGCGAAGCCTTTTCCATTGGTAAGTACTTTTTCACAAAATCTACTCTATATTTTTGGGGTTGGGTTAAGACTTAAAACTTAGGCTCAGACTAAGACAGAACTCTTACCGCTAGATCATCAGCAAGTAGACTAGCCGTGGTCCGTTCGTCCATGGTCCTATTCATGGTGTTGAGAGCCGCTTGACTCGCCGCTGTGTTCTGAGTAATGTTCGTGGTACCGATGGAAAGGTTCCGCCTGTGTCGCACTGGTGTACTGTAGTGGGGTTCCGATGACACTATCGGGAGCTGTGGAAAGATTATAATGTGAGACTGTGTCGAAGTTACTAAATTCAACGATACGTGAACGTAAAACGTATTTTTTAGTCTTTCTACTGACCGTCCAGTACCAAAACGCAAAGACAGCTGGTATTTTGATGACACCGAGTCAGCTTTGGTCTTGACCAATCCCAAATCAATATTAATATCACATTCCCAGTATTCTTAACCATAATTTTGTGCAAGGTGAGCAAATAAATGATAGGCTTGTTAGTATACATATTCTTGAAGAAGACTAATTCCTTATATACAAATGAATCTCACAATAATCGCTTCGAAGTTGGTTCCATTTACGCAAACAAACTAATTGCAATCATAACAAACACACACATTTTCAACATAGACAATGCTTGCATTCGATTGGTTGCGACAAGTTCCTATCGCCGAGCGGCAAGGAAACGAGCAATAGCTTTACGCGTTGCATGTGTTCTTTTTATGCCCCGCCCATGGTGTGTCTATTTACGTGGAACCATTTTTTGGCCAAGTTACACTTTTTCAAATTATTATTCATATAACAACCATTATTAGTTACTTTGTAATTTTATCTATGAGTTCTTAAAAACATTTTTGTGTAAATAGTGCAAATAAATGTTCAGCTTGGACTAGCTCCAAATAATGGAAATGTGTTCCATAACAAAACAATAGGTACATACGAACAACTATAACTGTGCAAAAATCAAAGAAAGTGCGTAGATTTTTTCTTTTATTTTTACTTTACGGAAATCACGAGTAAAATAACAGACAGTTTACAATACTGATAGTAAACTAATTGCATATTATAGACGTCTACTTAAAAATTACAACTCTCAACATAGATCCGTCGCCACTACTGACTAAGGGTGAGATGTCAAAACCCATACATTTCTGTCAGTTTTAACCATACTTTGCTCAAAGTAAAGTCGTGGTGCGGTCTGTGAATCTCACCCTAAAACTAAAAGACGTTAAATTATATGTAGGTAATTTTCACTTGTTGGTAGAACTCCAGTGACGGAGCTATCGGGCGTAGGCACCACCGCATTACCTAATAAAGGTACTTGCCGCTAAATGGTAGTTCAGCACTATCGTGTTCCGATCAGTTGGTAATGTTCCGGGACTAGAGGCATAACACCTTAGGTCTCGCATCTGCATTTTGACCTCTGGTCTTTGCGTGGGTGTCTATAGGCTGCAGTCATCACTAAACTGCATGCTTGTTTGCCACTTCCATAACATAAAAAAATCGGTAGTGTCTCCTGATGACTAGTACCTACTACACAGTTTGTACAATTAAGTTTATTACCAAAATTGGAGAAGCTTGTATATTTACAGCCTTCATTAGGATCAAATTCTTTAAGCCTAATCACTGTTGAATTGCCTACTTCTTCAACCTTACCATTGCCTATATATTATATAACTTTAAAGTATATTTTTACCCCCTTATTCATAAACGTATTTTAGCTAAAGTGTTGCTAATCTCTCCTTTGTCTTTTTCTATCCTGCACATTTGACAATGCAACTGACAAAGACAAAGCATTCTATAGCTAAAACGTATCTAATATAGATGTAGAGATTAGCAACACTTTAGCTAAAATACGTTTATGAATAAGGGGGTGAGTATATTTCAGTAAGTATATTAGGTATACAGTCATTAACGCTTTCCCTCGTTAATCGTAAAACGTATAAAATTAAAAGTGATAATTCTAAGCTGAAAGCTAAAGGAAACAGTGATTTCAATAAAATTTGTAAACATTATAGACTTGACACAATATACACATCGGCAAATGAAGACACAGAAAACAACAGTGACGAAAAAAAAAGTGTGAGCAACATAATTAGCGACATGAGACACTGAGTGTCTACCTGGGGACCCTCGAGGCTCTCAGAGCGGCGACGGTTTTGTGCCAATAGGCTGGTGGTGGCGCGCTCCTCGCTCCGTACCTCCAGGGAAAGACTGCCCCGGGTCGGTAGGAACTGAGAACGAAGGTTTGTTAGAATGCGGGAACGTACAAACATGTGGGCGTCGCCAGGGGTAACAAGTAGGGGGGGAAGCAAGTTTGTGCCCTTTTCCCTAGAGTCAATCAGACTAATATTTGCTATGATCCCCCTCTAGGTCGTCGGCTGGCCTTGGAAACAACTATCTTTATTTCAAGCATATCTTTCAATATTATAAAGTAGTTTACATTGCATGCGTAAAGATACTACTATAAAATTTTTAAATATAGGTACCTATAACCAATTTATTTTGAATGTTTTAGAATGTCACTAGTTAGTTGATAAGATTTTATGTATTTGTGCATCCCTGAACACGGCAATGTGGTTAGTTTGACAACAGATTCAGAAATGCAGGGCTTCCAACACTCTGTAAGAAATACTTCATTTGTGAACATTATAATAAGTACATTCGTGAAAAATAGAGCATTTTTAAATTATCTTCACCACTAGTGAAAATCCTCATAATATCATAGTCATGTTATTTGCAAATCAAAGGTGGAGCTGGCAGTCTTTGTCATAATTATACTTAATTCTTTCTATGTTATAATTGTTTCGGTCCTTTTTAACCTGTCAAAACATGAGAAAAATATGACAATGGATTTTCAATTGTTCCATAGCCTCCAGTGGTTTGACATTCCTTGACAAGTTCATATAGATATTTTAATTCATTATTATTAGTGGTAATTCGCTCTAGGTAGTTTAAAAAATAGATATGAGTTATATGAATAATCTGAATCAAAAAATGCGGGTGCTCAGGGTTTGTTCCGAATAAGGAGGAGGCCTAATAGATGAGAAAATATAGAACATAAATTTACTATTGTTTTTTCAGTTAACAATGTACTTAATGGGTTAAATTATTTATTTTTAAATCATTAGATATTATAAATGAACAAATTACTTTAATAATTTAATATAATCTGCATCAACTGGTACCACATTTATATTGAGATGTAATGTAAATATCCAATAGTCTTATTTTAATTTGTTATTGTTTTATCAACATGAAGAGGTTGATGGTGATTGACATCATTGACACATGCATGACATGTGTGTTAAAGGATTTCTACAAAATTTAAATCTTTTGAATACTGGTAAATTATCTACATACTATTCTCAATCCTGACTTTCAATTATTTTGCATAAACGTCTTTGCTTATTAATTGCAATATACTATGGATATTTAGACTTGAGACATAATTTAATTTAATAAAAAAATATTATAGGTATAACTGAATATTTCTAACTCACAGCACAATTCCTGCTCCCCTGCGCGGCTATATGGTTCCTTAGCAATTCCAGTTGTTGGTTGCAGCGGTCGTTCTGTTCCCGCAGCAGCTGGTTCTGTTGTTCCAGCTCGCGCAGCTTGTTCGTCACCCACTCCTTGATGCGCGCCGCCTTAGCCTCTACCTGCTTCGCGTCCTGGAGCCGCAGCTGCTTCTGAGGAAAATGATGCAGTTGAATTTGATGAAGCAACCTTTTTTATGTCACGAAGGTGCCAAGTAATATTTTTTTATGTCGAGAAGTGATAAACAAGCTTACAGTTTACATTTATTGGTAAGTAATACTGTCGCCTTTACCTAAATATTTACATGAAACCAAAGATTTTAATATAGAAGCTTTGCTACTCCTGAGACCACAAACTAGGTGACTGTTCACACACAACACACACAAAAAACCCAGACCTGAAACTATAGGCTATACAAATACTTGTCCCATAATAGCCACAGTCCAAACGGTTATCACACACCATTGACTCAACTGGCTCGTCAAAATAACTACAAAAAACAATTAATTTGGATAAATTAACATCAAAACATTACCCAAAGTAAGTTGGTATCAACCTACTTTTACTTTAATTTAGGAAACCATTACATGTTTAAAATATTAACCTTTTAAAATTACCAAGCATACTCATTCACATTGGTTAATTATTCTCGTTTAATAACTAGCATATTATTAATTTCCTACCTGCATGTTTTTTAAATATACGACGACAACTTTCAAAACATATTATAGAATTCAAAATTATTGATATAATTCTTTTAGACATATAAATACAATTGTGATACTCAATTTTTGCTTTTAACATAATAAATTAGTATACTTTCATTCATTATAACAGAAAAATACCTAAAACATTTTCAAAATACTTGTAAACAAAAAATGCCAAGAGTTATAATGTCACACAGTTTGTTACGTCACGTTTGACGTTTCTGGTTACGACGTCATCAAATGACGCGATAAAAAAGTGCGTTCAGTTTAATTTGTGTCTAAAGTTCGTGAATAACACGTGGCCAAAGAAATACTGCCAGCTTAGTACTATCAGTGTAATGTGATTAATTGTGATTTTAGTCGTAGTAGGAGTCACATACATAATTATTTTTCTTAAGAAGACAGCGGATTCGTCGCAAAGTCGCAATGGACAGAGGGATTTCGCAAATAAATATCATCATCAGTCATAAAAAAGGTAAACTGTCATTTCGTTTCTTCTGTAGCTAGTGTAGCTACTGAATCTGTAGTAGTGAATCAATAAAGCAATTGAACTCTACTCTCAAAAGATCTTCTGAAACCGGACAATAATTGCTTCAAGAAGAAGAGTATTTTTTTATACATTTTAAATCCGTTGAGCCAAATGCGGCCGATATTAGTTACGAACATTACGAACAATAAAATCATAATAAACAAATCATATTTTTCCCGCAAGCTGACGGAATATTAACAATCTTACCTGTTCTTCGATTTGTCCCTCGAGACGCGAGATGGCTCTGGGTGCTCCTTCAGCACCCGCTGGCCATTCGCACAGCCGCTGCTCCATGGCGCGGACCTAAAAACAAATAAAGATTACATATTAGTCAAATAATTAACTAGGTACGTGGGTTTCAGATAAGTGAAGATGTGCCAACGACAATCAACAACAATTTCGAGTTCGAGTTTCGCCTGAAGTCAAATTTTTCTTTCCATTTTTCTTTAAATAAAATATATTTCACAAGCATGTGTTAATGCGAAATAATATAAAAACAATTTAATTATTACAGACAAACATTTTATTATTTTTTATTTTTTAGTAAATACGCGTGAAGTGCTGCAGTTTTGTTTTACGATATTTCTTAAGTTTATTCATCTTTCTTCATTATTTTTTTTTATTGACTAGCAGAGATCATAGTTTATCAATTAAACATACGTAAATAAAATGCAATAAAACATTTTTTAGAGTGAAAATAAGTGAAAAAGAGCTTTATTGTCTATGAATTTTTATTCCCTTTTTTTTAAATAAATGTTTTATTAAATTTTAGTAAAGTTTGATAATTTTAATTGCTCAACTTTTAACGTTTTTATTCTACCACTTGTGATTAAGGTGTATACTTGTGCGAAATTTGGCACAAGTATACACCTTAAGTATCTAGTATCAATAATTTTTGCGCTAAACCGCAGACGTACAGACAGGCAGACGGACATGGCGAAACTTTATGGGTTTCTTGTTTACTACGGAACCCAAAAAACGCAATAAAATATGCAACAACATTATATTCTTACATGTCTGCCGAAGAAATATGTAAATCTAATTTATTTTTTAAGAACTCATGTAACTATCATGAGTATTTTCTGCAAATAAATGTCTTTGTCTAATAACCTACGTACCTAGTTCTTAATAATTTGATTTGAGCTACCGAGGTAGGTAAATGCTTCATCAAACCACGAGTTATAATTCTTGCGACATGTTTGCATTTAGATACATATCACAATTCTGCGGTGGCTAGTTTCATGCCTTGGTTAACCGCAATGTCATAAACATATAACATTTCTATAATGTATCATATATCGCGTATTTCGATAATATCCGAATAGAAATCCTATTGGACATCGAAATTACGTCTTAAACTGCTAATAAATAAAATAAGCTGACTGAATTCTATCTATCAATTTATTTTACAAACATTTTAATATTTATGCAGAAACTAGCTGACCCGGCAAACTTCGTATTAGTTGAAGAATCAGAATGAAATAATGTGTCAAAGAGTCAAAGGTTTCGTAGATACGGACTCTTTGTATGGAAAAATAAAATTGTGGTTTTTACTATTTCCCTTCAATTTCATCATATTTTCTTACCTTTTAAACCTAAAATTAACCAAATCGGTGGAGCCGTTCTCGAGTTTTAGAGAGACTACCGAACAGCAATTGATTTTTATATATATAGATGACATATCTATGCCACAAGCCTGTTACGTCCTGTATCTGTACCCTTTTTTTTGTATTATGGCATCGCTATTACGCATATTGCCAGTGTCAAGTAAAATGATATTTCATATTCGCAAGTAGCGTAAAAGTAAGAGTGAGTCGGTCAATTATAAGTCAGTCAGTCAGAGTCACAGTCAGTAATTTGAGTAAAGCGATGGCTACTTTACCAGAACATTTCAAATTAAGTTTTGGAGGCAAACTGAAAACGGCCGTGTTTTCGCACTGTTATTCTATTTCACTAAACACAGGCACTGTAATAAGCCTATATCAAACAAAATACCACCAACTTTATTTAATATAACTCAAAAATACACTAAGAAAATTAAATAAAATAAGAGCACCACACGCCTCTTTCACGGTTCCCGCCAAAACCCAAATGAAATTTCCACTTAGGCCCCGACGAGATTCGAACTCGTGATCTCCTGTTTACTAGACAGGCGCTTTAACCAACTAAGCCACGGCACCGGCGTGTTACGTCTTCAATTTCAATGAGAAATTGGTAGCTTTGCATTTTGTTAAAGTATGTATGTATGTATCTTCACGCCAGGTCCCTAACGGGGTAGGCAGAGAGTGTAGAGCGCCAGACATCCCGGTTCAGACAAACCTCTCGTGCCTCGTCTACCTTCATCATTCTCTTCATACATGCACGCCGATTCCTAAGACTTTTGACCCCACCATCAGACAGAATTCGACCTATTTGGTCATGGTAGGTCAGCCTTGGTCTTCCTGGGCCTCTGCAACCATCTACATTCGCATTTTATATCTGTTTATTTGTTAAAGTAAGCAAGTAAATCGGATTTGAATAAATTTTGACATACCTACACATAAATCGTATAAGATGGAATTTGTCTCATGGAATAATATTTACGTTAACAAAACAACGAGAAGAAGTAACTACCGCCTTTAACGTTCCCAATTCAATTTTATACGAAAATATTTTTTTTCACAGAGAAAATTAATTTCATAGCGAGCCATGTTTACTATGGTATCGTTTGAAAAGCTTATACGCAATTTCGAGGCACGCACGTCGTAGAATTGGACGGCCGGATTAAACCAATCACATTGATAGGTACTGCTGTAGAATTAACAAACAATATGATTAAAACGACGTAAATCCCATTCCGCTCGGATTATCGGCGTCTCGTCTGTTATTGCATCTAGAATGGATATTGGCAGAGGAAAAATGAAATAAACGATACTCAATTTGTCGTTTTAAAATTAAAAACAACAAACCTACTGAACTAGGTAGAAAATATAGAAAATATTAAAACGCTTACGCTTTCCTTATTCATAAACGTACATTAGATACGTTTTAGCAATAGAATGCTTTGTCTTTGTCAGTTGTATTGTCAAATGTGCAGGATAGAATGAGACAAAGCACAGATTATCAACACTTTAGCTAAAATACGTTTATGAATAAGGGGGTTAAAATATAAAATTGAGAGTGTTATAATTATATGGGGATCTAAGCGAGGGTCAATGTTATCTTGGTTCTGGGCTGGTATTGGTATAATGGATTGCAATTGAAAGAAGCATGTTTACTTTACTTTGAATATGATGTTACTTGAAGGCTAGATCCATGATGATTGTAACATAATACGTTAGCACAGTTTTTATGATGAGTTTTGGCGGGAACCTTGAAAGAAGCGTATGGTGCTCTTATTTTATTTCACTTTCTTGGTGTATTTTTAAGTTATATTGAATAAAATTGGTGGCATTTTGTTTGAAATAGGTTTATTACAGTGCCCGTGTATAGTGAAATAGAATAACAGTGCGAAAATACGACCTTTCAGGTTGTCTCCAAAACTACTTTGTAAATATTCTGGTAAAGTAGCCATCGCTTTACTCGAATAACTTGATTGTAACTCACTTGACTGACATATTATACTTGATAACTTATATACTTGATACTTACATATTATACTTGATGACTATATTATACTAACTTTTACGCTGCTTATATAAATATGAAATATCGTTTTACTTGACACTGGCAATATGCGTAATAGCGATGCCATAATAACAAAAAAAAAAAAAAAGTTTTTATGATTGTAACATAATAAATTGGCACATTTTTATATTTCAACGATTAAAATTATGTTTTTTTTTGGAGTTTTACAGAACTATCATCATCAATTATATCATTGAACCGATGACAACCTCGATCCAACTGAAAAGATTTTTCGCAGTAATTACGTTATTTTTAAACATAGTTGTGTTTTATTAAAAGCAAAGTCTGCAAAAGTTGTCATAAGTAAATAATATTTAACTCAAATTTTCTTGTTTATTTTCCAATCCCATATCCCATTATACGATATATTTATAACATCGATCTTCAACACCATACTCACATTTGTCCGCTTGTGTACGTGTAAACAGCATTCCGACGGCTTCACGTCTCTCAATTTCGAAGCAACTACAATTTACAGTCCATAATCCGGATTAAGAACCGTACATGGTTTCTTCATGCACAGTAATAAACACAAGACCGTATTGCGTTGCCCAAATTGGAACTTTACAGGATAGTCATAAAACCGTCTGCTCGTCACTCATACATTATCACTAGGTATTTACTAATAGAAATTCTACGATGCGTTTTGATGGCTGAAACATTTTAGTGATCTATAAATCGTGATGATAATTACGGAAGGAGTGCTATAATAATTAAAAAATTCAGTAAACATTACAATTTTGTTGAAGACATTTTGAAAGACTGAAAGCATTTTCATAATATTATAGTGTCATAAAATATATGTATCATCAATGATACGATACCTGCATTGTAGAAATTGATGATACATTCAATCAGTTATTCATTATGCCGGATCTGGCATGAATGGTAAATGGCAAAAAGACTCAGAATTAGCCTCGCAGCACCATAAAGAAGTTTAGATTTCTAAAAATTAAATTCACTATATTGGCGATAATAATCACCAAAAAAGACGATACATCCCTTCGACTGCTATGCATACTCTTAAAAAGATGTTCGTGTAAGAACAAGAATACTCGAAGCTCATCTAAAGTAGCTCATCAATACATATACAAAAACTAAAACCCCTAACTTAAAAGATAAAACTCAGCAATAAAATAACAAAGTGTGAGGAGAACAAAGACATGGTGATATTCACGCCCAGGAATAGAGTACATTAATCAGAAACGCCGTAATTTGCCTGACTCACGACACGAGGGGACGCCACGATGCCACTAATATCGAGAACTTTCTAAATCTGGGAACATTTCCACGACGAACGTGGAAAAATAAGCAACTGTCACAATATGTGACGGAAATTATGAACGGAAAACAAAACATATCACCAACGAACGATGACTCAATTTTTTTAAAGAAGTCAAATATGGTTTCTGCGAAACTTTCGTCTAGTAGTTTTATTTTCCTTTTGAAAATATAGTTTAGGGTGTGTGCTTTAAATGTATTAAATACATAAATTTTTAAATACAATGTATTATTAAGCCACTACTACTACACTGAGGTCCTGGGTAGGGGGCTACCAGAGATAATGGTGTAAAGTCCTCAATCTCTGGTTCTATTGGGATTTTTCCATTTGCTGAAAATTTACCAGTACCTCGATGTTTGGTAATGTGCCCGGCGATGTCAACGTAACCGGCCAATCGTGGGTGTTTGCATGTACGCTTGAATCCATGCATTTACCTCTGCCTACAAACGTGAAGTTACGTGTACAATTAAAATTCAATCAGATATTTTTTAGTCTTTACATTACAGAATCAATTTAACAATCAGAATGTACCAGTTCTGTAAAACTTTCGTGCTATTTTTCAGAAATTGGAGGTGACAAGCATAACTTTTTTTTTATGATCATGAACACTGTAGTACAAAATAATTACATATTAGATCATAAACAATTCTAACTTCAAATTTAACGAAGTAAAAAATATTTATTATTGTAATTAATCAAAGAACAATAACTCGATACAAATGAACCGCGTTTGAAATTTGATCCATTCATAAATCCTGCTTGCGGTCAGTGTAGGAGCAAACACAACTTCGTTTATTAACAAGCCCAGTTTAATTAAACCGTTGTCGGCGATGAATTGTTCAGTTAGAAACTTCCTTATTTATTCTGTAGGTACCAACACAAGTTAATTTTGTAATGCTTGCAAGGAAGTGAGCAGTAAAGATGGGGTATTTATGTTAATTACTATCTTAGCGCCACGTATTTTCATTTTATGAACTTACACCGTGTAAGTTCTCGTCTCAAATATTTACAGCTCAACTTAATGGATATGTAAAACTCAAAGTTGTTAAGCGTATAGGCATAAAAATAAATCTCGAAAGTTCTTCTATGTCTGTACCTAATTAACAATAGAAAAACCGCTATAAATAATGTATTATTATTTATTTTAAAGCGTCAAGCGGTAAGAGCCCCGTCGGCGGGCTGTTAAACTAGGCAATCTGCGTAAATACGTGTCTTGAGATCTGCTTAATTAAATAGATCAATTAGGTGTTATAGAATAACCTAAATATATCCCATAAATAAATATGTAAATAGAGTAGTAGTAAAATAAAACTATAGGTACTTAGAGAGAAATGTGGCTAACATAAAAAGTAATATCGTCACGACAAAAGCTTATAATTATCAAAACAGAAAACATGGTCCCACTAATCTTTCATCTGATTTACGCGATGAAAATAACTCTCAACTGAACGCATCGGTAAGCGCCGCCGGATGACGCGTACACATCGTTCATCGTTTTATTTTTGCATACAACAAAATAACGTGGATTTGCGTCGGTTTGTAATAAATTGTAATAAAAAAATATATTTCGTACACTAAGAAGTTTAAAAATAATACATAGGTACCTAAATGTCGATTAATAGGAAAGTGTATTTAAAGTGACTTGACTAAAATTCAGAAATAAACATTTTTTTAAATTATATCTTCAGTTATAATTATCATTGCTAGGAATTTATTATTACCTATACCTTTCTCTTTCATCGCTAGGAATTCATTATTACCTATATCTGGTGTTATTGGCATTTTTCCATTTTCTGGCAATTTCCTGTGCGGAGATGTCAAATTGCTGCGCCACCTGTTAACATGGGTACATGGGTCAAACTTAAAACGTAATCGGCGAATCGTGGGAATTTGCCTGTAAGGTATGCTTGAAAGCAATTACCTTTGCCTAGCTCTTAGGGGAATACAGGCGTGAAGTATCGTTTTTAGGAAATACCTATACTTAAACAACTGTCGTTGTATCCTGTGTTTACTTACAGTCAATTTAATTAATGAAGTAGATACCTACTGTGTACCTACTTCTTAAATCATGTCATGTTCTAAAAGTGTATAGGTAGGTAGTATACTTAAAAAAAGAGCAAAAACTATACAAAGTTTCTTAATAATACCTATGGTCCTATACAAACAGGGAAATATTTTCACAAGTTTAGTAAGTAGGTATTAATTTCTCACCAAAAAGTGTATGTTTATCTCCTATCTCTAATCAAAAGACTTATTGATCAAACTAAGAAACCGATTTGCAATATAATTTTTATTTACCTAATAGGTGCCTATTAGGTGGGAAAAGAATTTCCTTTCGATGTACTTAAGTATTTTCCCGCCGCTACACAAAGAAATTCTTTGAAATAAGCGTGAAGAGAGAAAACGGCTGGTACCTAACGCTGATTACACAAAGACTTATTACATGGTGATAACAGTAACTAGTTTCCATCTACTTGTCTGTCAATCTTCTGAATTCGTCATGAAAGTGGTAGGTAAGCTAGTGATGTCAGACAAAAATTTTCTCAAAAATGGTTAGTGTTATGAAAAAATGTGTAAGGACCATTTTTGTAGATAATTGCAAGATCTTCAATTTTTGTCGGACATATTGTATCATAAAACTAACTGTCTCGCTGAAAAATTCAAAAATCCCATTTTTGCAATCTTTAACCTTGAATAATTTTTCACAATTTCATAACAATGTTGTCTCTAACATCTATGCAAATTTTCAGCTTTCTGGCAATTTTTGCAAGGGTCAATGTCTAAATTGACCGGACTAATTACGTGCCCATCTACTTGTAATACGGTAGTGCTCAACATAAAAAGGAGGTAATGTCTTCACTCCAACTCAATAAGTAAAATTCTATAATCAGTAGAAAATTTAAATAAAAAGAAATAATTATGCAGTAAACTGTAAATATAAAAACGCATCTGAGAAAACTATCACACAAAGTGCGAGTGCTGTTTCAAGCTGTTGAATAATATTGTCGTCTACACTATGACAATGACCTTGTTTAATCGAGTTAAAAAACTGCCAAGAAATGGTTGTTTGCTAAATTAAGTTTTACAACATGAGATCTCATAACTCACCAGGATGTCATGGAATAACTTTCGTGGTTCAATCATGATGAAGTGCCTAAAGGCACGTTAAAACTTCAGACCTATCTGATTCACTCAATCTCCCATTGCTCCACTAAAACCACTGTTTTCCAAACAGCGTAAGTCAGGTTTATGGTAGTGCTATCAATCAGTGTGTTTACCAACGACACACACCATTTGCCTACAGAAATAGATCAAAGTCTCCTTTTAACACGAATTGCGATTAGAAGTGGCTGGGATACGAGGCATCCGGATTTTTTTAGGTCGCTACTTATTTGGCCTGAGATTTGTATGGTCATCACGTTCGTTGTCATTTGGTGTCGTAACAATAGATTATAAGTTTATAGGAAAACTCATACCAGTAGTTTCGTGTTTAGCTAATGGACTGATTATTCATTTTATAATACCCTATTTATTGTTATCTAAATACCGGTTTAGTATTACAGTTTTCAGCGTTGTTTTAGTTTTCAGTTCAGAGCTCGTAGCTTCGGACACTGAAAAGATATAATGTTATCATTTACTAATTCAAGATCGGTTCGATTACAAGTTATGCACTCTTATTTTAATATGTCTGATACCGGAGCATTCCATTCATTAGTTTTACTCCAAAATCTTATTTTACCTATTTAACACAATGGCTTACCAATAGTATGTGTTGAATGCATTAGTATTAGTAGTATTAGTATTTCTCGTTTTTATCTTGTGACACGCTCAGATAAATAGAAACACACAGCGTTGTTTTCTTTCATTCCCATACATGAAATGCTAATTGACAAAATTAAATGAATAAAAGTGTAGGTGAATCAGTATATACTCGTATTTTAGCACGGCTTCCATGTTTTAGTTATTGTTCCTAGGTTGTATGCTATAAATTTATTACTATGACCATTGAGAGAACGGATATTTGCTACAAACAATCAAACACATCCTTATAAATATGCATTAGAAATATCTCATATCGATAAGATAGAGATTGCGTATATTTTGCCTTTGTTGCGCTCGCTTGAAAATAAAAGTTTTCGATTTCGAAAGTTGCCTGTTGTTCTTATCGAATAATGCATTTATGGTAATTTTTAATTTAAAGTAAAGGGATTTATTGTAACTCAGCTTTACTGAGAGAGTAAAGTATTTTTACGTTATTCATTTTGCAGTTTGAGGTATAAATTAACTTCAAAGCATATTTGGTATAAGCGAATTTTTTTTCAAATATTGAGTAGGTACCTATGGTTGCAATATTTTTTTTACGTCAATTAGTCTAGGTTTCATGGCTCTCCGATGAAATTTTTGTCGCTTAGGCGGTTTGTAAGTCAAAGCCTATATTCTAATCTTTTATCGTAAGCGACACATATTTTAAGGTTAATTTTTTAATGTAGGGTAAGGTAAAATAAAAAAAAAATATAGAAATTGAGACTTAGGCAATATTGGCTGAAAGAACTTACATTATTTTTAAATTCTTTTATCACAATAAGCGTCAGACACAATACATTTCTTGCCAATTTTTACCTGAGACATATTGGCAATAGTTTTGAGGTGAGTATTTATCAACAGTCAGTTCAACGGTAAAGAAAACATGACGTACGTACAAATCAGTTCTAGTAAAGATATTGGAAAAAGCTTAAGCCGTTTTAGAATAAAATTCTCTCTAGGGTAAAACTCGGCGGTAATTCGTTTCCGCACACAATGGACGGTTTCGTAATACTACGAATTCGGTCTGTGTGGTGAATGATAATTCTTTCTCCCACGCTGTAAACGGTCAAGCAATTTTAGTTTTAAATATTTAACGTTTGCGTTGCTCGATTAGGTAATTTCCCTGAATTGATTGAGCTTTTACACATTTGTCTTAGATCCGTTTTCACTCGATTACGATAGGCATCACCGCACTGCCTGATCTACCTGTCGCCAAATAGTACCTAGTGTTCAAATTAGATGGTAATGTAGATATGTGACAATAATCTCAGAGGCAACTGGCCTGACGGGTGGCAATGCATCTTGATTTCTCATCTAGACATCAAGGTATATTTTGACTTCTGTTTTTTACGTAGATATCTATAGGCTGCAGTAGGCATTCACTTATTGTCCATGTCACCTGCATTCTTGTGCGCCGAGAAAAAAAATTGTGACCCTGCATCCTACCGCCGGCGACCGTTCTGCCTCTTGTCTAACTACCATAAGCATCAGCACATTAACACAGAGAAGTGAATTATATTTCTACAGTATAAGCACACATTCTCTTACGTATTCTCTGGTTAAGGCGGCCAACTTTCTGAAAATAGCACGCGGGACTTTTTGTGGATAGATAGGGTAATGGTGAAAGCGAAGTCTGAAGTTTTGTCAGTATACGTACCAAAATTACATATAAACACAAAACTTACATACTGGAGTCATTTATTTTTAAAATAGTACTTTATTTATCACTAGATCACTCTAGTTCTCTAGTTCTTAGTCTCACTTTTTTACAAGAATGCAAAATGGAAGAAAGCCACAAAGCGATCACATATACACACAACGCAAACGCGTGTGTGTGTACGTGATCAACAAAACAGTTTTCAATTGAATTCACACAATGCGTGTTGATGTGATATACGTATACATATAGATGCTCCGCTATTTTTTGCACGCGGGTGTAGTGTAGTGTATATTGTGTGTGTGTGTGTGTGTGTGTGTGTGTGTGTGTGACTGTGTGGTTATGTAGTAGCTTGAATAAAAATAGGCATGGTACGTCAATGCATCGAATGCGGGACATGCGGGACGCATCCAACGTTTTGGGGGATTATTTTATGAATTCTTGCAAAGCGAGTTTTATTTCCAGCATTACGGGAGGATCCCGCAGAATCCGGGACGGTTGGCCACCTTATCTCTGGTATAAGTTAAGTAATTCGTGGCTAAACTCGAATCCTATAATGGGACACTGGAGTGATAAATCACATTTATCGCAAAGTACAAGTAGAATCAACGTAGCATAATGATGTCTCACCTAACCAAACCCTCTTTTAAGTCGGACGCAAAGGGAATAAAGTTTTCTTCGCAATATAACTTTTCCATACATCTCAAGTTCTAATTAACGGACCAGCGGTGCAATGTACCTACAAGCAGTAATTAATGAACGATGACATCTCGTGTTGTCGGTGTTTGCTAATAAACAGGACATGACTAGCAGAATTATCCTATGAGGTTCAGTTGCATTTTATTTTTTAAGAGTTCACTCTCCCGTGTATTACGAGTATTATAAAAGTACTTTTTTATGTAACTAAGGTGGGAAACAAGCATGCAGTTCACATGGATGTTAAGTGACTGCAACTTATATAGGTATACACAAAAACCAGAGGTCAAAATATAGATGCGTTGCCACCCTGAGACCTTTGTTGTTATGTCTCTGTGATAGTTATTACGTTAATTACCATCTAACCGGAACACGATAGTGCTGAACACTACAATTTGGCGCCAGATACATTAGGTAATGCGGTGTTGCTTACGCCCTCGACTCCCTACACTGGAACTTTACCCACCAGCACTTACTTGTTTAATTGTAGAAGATATAGTAAAATGTTGTCTCCTTTTTTTAATTATGAGTAATTAGATCTGAAAGTATTTTGTGCAATTTTACCGGTGGTAAAGTTCCAGAGTCAGAGATTCAAACCGCCTCAGTATATTGGTTCGAAATTTCATTTTTATGATCAACATTTTGGTTTTTCAGTTAGATGGCAATTTTATGTGCATTTCTTAATTTTTTTCTAGTACAGAGGCAAAAAGTAACTGAGGTGTCAAAACATTTGCACTTTTACCTTTGGATTTTATGTAGATGCCTATAGGCTGCAGTATAAACTTAGGTTCGGATAGGATCGCTAAACACGCCATATGTTGGTGATCAAAAAGTCTGCTCTAGCTAACTAATTTTTAATGGTGGTAGAGCTCCAGTGACGGAACTCGCGGGCGTAGGTACCACCGCATAACCTAATTTACTTGCCGCTAAATGGTAGTGTTCAACACTATCGTGTTTCGGTAATGTACGGCCCTGTAATTTCCGGCATAGAGGCATAACACCTTAGGCCTCGGGAGTGGTAACGCATCTGCATTTTGACCTTGGTCTTCATGTTAGTGTCTATAGGCTGCAGTCATCACTTAACATCAATGTTAACTGCATGCTTGTTTGCCACTTCCAATACATAAAAAAAACTAAGCACCCAAACTAAATGTTGAACCTTCAACCATCCATGATATCCACTTATAAATGGGTTGATGTTAAAAGTCGACATAGAAAAATCCGCTTCCTATCGCCATCGAATATACCTACCTAAGTACACAATGTAAAAGTATATTACTTAGTACACTACTACTACGCTGGAGGTCCTGGGTTCGATTCCCGGGTCGGGGCTATCAGATATAACGGTTTAAAATCCTTTATCTCTGGTTTTATTGGGATTTTTCCATTTTCTGGAAGTTTCCCAGTACCTCGGAGTTTGGTAATGTGCCCGGAGATGGCAACAGGCTCGCCACCTGTTACATGGGTCAAAACGTAACCGGCGAATCGTGGGTGTTTGCATGTATGCTTCAATGCATGCATTTACCTCTGCCTACCCCTTCGGGGATTACAGGCGTGAAGTTACGCACTTAGTACAACTTACAATTTTTATGTTTCTTGTCCTCAAAGGTGTTATATAATTTTTCGTCATTAAAATAGATAGGATTCTATGTTAATGACGAAAATATATTTTAATAGAATCATGGCAGGTTGCATACATTGATTTGTACAAAAAAAGTTAGAAAAAGGTACAAACGGATTAGAAATATCATCTAGGGAACCTAAAGAACATTTTCTGGTATTTAAAATATTTTTAAATCACCGCAATAAAAATCGTCTTTCCTAACAACAGTAGAAGCACTCCATACTAAAGTTCAATTTCAAACTTTTTATTCCGGAGAGTTAAAAATATTTTAAGTATCAGGAAATGTTGTTTAGGTTCACTAAATAATATTTCCATGCTGTTTTATGGTGTAACTTTTTTTCATTTTTTCTGTTCAAATCTTGCCATGATACTTTGAAGTAATTAGGTACTTCATCCATCTATTAACATTTGTAATGGGTTATTTCTTTCTAACAAAAATGCATGAGAAAACAAGTAAATTCTTCTGCGTCTCTTCTAAAATTGTATAATATGTATTCTATGATCTACAGTCTACACTATTGTACCTACTACCTACGTAGTAATCTGAGTTGTAAGTGTATTATTATACAAATATTTTAATTGTACATTCTTCTACCCAAGTTTTTCATTTAAAACGTAAAATGTCTACTACCGCAGTATCACAATTATTATTAAAGCACTTCATTAATATTATTTTAGCAAATTTAATATCGCCGAAAAATAAATTAATATAATATCCTGCAAATATGTTTCAACCAACAAAAAACGGACGGTTTACTGACACATTGCACCATTGAAAAAAAAACCACAAAAGCGCGGGATTCACGAATAGTCTAGAGTAGGGTTCACGCGAGCTTATAACTCCGAGTGCACACTATCAGCTATTTTATATTTCGAGCACGAGCCGCGACGTACGCGCCCGTTGCGGCGACGGCACGGAAGCGAACTAACGCGAGTATCCTACAGGACGTGCCTTACGCTCTATGGATCGATATTTACATAGTGCTTTTAATACGAGACCGCTGACTTGTTTATTTTTATCTTTACGATTGCATACAAGATACCGTTAACGGGTTGAGATTTTCTCATTTCTAGAGGTGACAACTTTGAGATTGTAAAAACTTTCCATTACTTCATTTCGCACCCGCTCCACGCTGTCGCGTAAAATTTTGCAAAACAGTTCCGAACAGAAGTTGGTAAACGAAGCATTTTTAAATTAGAATTGTGGCAATTTATATTTGGTTATTCAAAAGCTTTAAACGCTAGTGGGCATTTAAGACACCAATAAATATAAGATTGGTATCTAAGTTTTTGCTTCATGAGTTGATGAGCAAAAAAAAAACATTTTTATTATTTATATCATCGCCTGTATGAGTGTGCTCCCGCTACATGAGAAAATAATCTGTCTCTGGTGCCCCTCACGACGTGATACCCTAAGCGATTGCTTAATTTGCTTATAGGCTAATGGATCTGGTGATATCGGTCTGGTGATATCAGATGATATCGGATGAATTCTTTCAATGTCTTTCTTCTTTACCCCGGAGATTTTCCGATAACTTAAATCATTGGACAATAAATATATAACTTAAAATTATACGTGACTCTTATAGGCCGATAGGCAATATGCACGGTTGTTATCTTAATATTAATTAAGAAGAGTTAACATAATCATTAAAAATAAAGTAACTATCTTTTACGTAAGAACGCTAAATTCGTATAACAAATAATGTTTTCTGTTAAAGAATAATACGAAAACTAGTTTAAATTCATGTTATACCAATGTCGTGATTTTAATTAATACCCAAATGAACGACTGGCAAGAAACGTAATCCAAAAACATGGAATGAGTCTGTTGGAATTAATCCCTGGGCACCCAAACGTCCTTTTAATCCAATTTTCCTCGAAACACAAGCTTTTTTGCAATTTTACTGGTGGTAGAGCTCCAGTGACGGAGCTCGCGGGCGTAGGCACCACCGCATTACCTAATATACTTGCCGCTAAATGGTAGTGTTCAACACTATCGTGTTCCGGTCAGGTGGTAATGTACGGCCCTGTAATTTCCGGCACAGAGGCATAAGACCTTAGGCCTCAGGAGTGGTAACGCATCTGCATTTTGACCTTGGTCTTTGTGTGGGTGTCTATAGGCTGCAGTCATCACTTAACATCAATGTGAACTGCATGCTTGTTTACCACTTCCATAACATAAAAAAAAAAAAAAAAAAAAAAAAATTGGAAATAAACACATTTTTTGATACACTAAGCCTGGGTTGCACCAAGAAATCTGTTAAAGTTAGAGAAGGATGTGAAATATTGCAATAACTTTAACTTTAACAAATATCGTGGTGCAACTCAGGCTTCGTTTTGTCATAGCATGGTTGTCGCAGATTGATATCGTCAGTTTTGAAATATGTATTTTTTTATTGAACGGACCTAACTCATCCCCATTATCATCAGGTCTTAATTCAGACCAAATAGATCCTACACTATCTGTTTCAGGCGTTTTCAGGCGAATTACATTACTATCATCAGTTGAATTAATAGAGGAGACATTTTACTTTTCCCAGATCATCTTAATATATATAAATCTCGTGTCACAATGTTTGTCCTCAATGGACTCCTAAACCACTTAACCGATTATAATAAAATTCGCACACCATGTGCAGTTCGATCCAACTTGAGAGATAGGATAGCTTACATTACGCTATGACTAATAGGAGCAGAGCAGCGCGGGCGAAGCCGGGGCGGGCCGCTAGTAATCTATAATAATCAACCATTCGAACGATATTGTTTGGCTAATTAAAAGGCTTTTGTGGAGCTGTGGACGTCTTTCGGCTGTAGTGAGGATGATGATGAATTTTCTTGTCAATAGATGTCTTTCATGTAAATATATAATTCAAGTTTTTTTTTTCTAATTTTATAGATAATTCGGAACTAATCGGAACAAACGTCAATAGTGTAACAATGGCACAATGACTAATTATCAAAGTCAGCAGTAGTTGGTAGTCCTCAATTGTAAATATTGTCACGATAAAAGGAAAAAGTCAGAAAAGTCTAATGACCATTCCATAGTGTGTTTGTGTGGTTAAAAGTCTTTGTTAATCGAAATTAGTGATTTTGGTAATTGAATGTACGAGTACGTAAGTTACAATAATACATATATTGAAACAATAATAATGATGAGTTACATTAGACATTGTAGGTACATTAGACATTGAAGACACATTAATTAATAAATTGTAGGTAATTTTGTCAGTACTACAAGTGACAATTACCGTAAGTGGTAAATTGATTGTTAATTAAACTAATAGGATATCAATTGAGTTGTAGACACAAGCAATGAATAGTGACATATTAAAGGCGTATTTATTTATACTTTCTTGATGCAGTCAAAAGGTTCTCGTCTTGAGACGGCATTAGACTACTTGGCTTTTTAAAGGGCTCTCAGCCTAAATAAATTTACACAACTGTCTAAAGGAGACCCGTGCGGATCCGATCCTCGGTTTAGGGCGTTGTGGCGACAATTTTTTTTGGAGGTAGAGCTCTAGTGACGGGCATAGACACCACCGCATTACCTAATATACTTGCCGCTAAATGGTAGTGTTCAGCACTATCGTGTTCCGGTCAGGTGGTAATGTACGGCCCTATAATTCCCGGCACAGAGGCATAACACCTTAGGCCTCAGTGGTAACGCATCTGCATTTTGACCTTGGTCTTAGTGTAGGTGTCTATAGGCTGCAGTCATCACTTAACATCAATGTGAACTCACCCAGCGACAGAATTAAGGCCAGGTAACAGGAGCTCACTAAGGTAGAAAACTACCTCAGTAGGCATCTTTGCTAGCGTTGAATTATTCCAAACAACAAATGTAGGTATCATGACTAGTTGAATCCAGTATTCTTAAAAAATATTACTCCACCCACGGCACGGAGCACAGAACTCAAGTAATACATTTATGTGACGTAATGAATTGCCGTTGCATAGTACTTCACGCTATCCAGCCCCAAGCTTTAAGGGGACACGTGTAATTCCATTACGCACGAGATTTGCATGGCTCACATCTGGTTCTAAAACTCAGATATTGGTGTTCCTTATTGCATAACTCCGTCATTAGAGACACAGAGACAGTTAAACAAAAAAAAATGGCAAAAGAATGAAACTTCATTCAAGCACTTTTTACTGCTTATAAAATGACAATGAAAAATATAATCTTAATTATAACAAATTCAGAAGTTTTCCAACGCTTTCTTCTCTCTAGGCTCTATGGACATTCACGGGACACATCTACAATTTTTCCGAACATCATTCAATATCTATTTGACAGAAAAACGTTCATTATTCACTTGGCAGTTTAGTAGCCTACTGCACTAGACTGTCTCGATAGACATGTAGTATGTAGGACAACAAATGTAGGAATCATGACGAGTTGGCTCCAGTATTCTTCCAATATATTATTCCACCCACGGCTCGGAGCGAAGAACTTGAGTAACACATTCATGTGACGTAATAAGATCCCAGAGCACAGTACTTTACGCTATTCAGCTCTAAGCCGTGACACGTGGACACGTGTAATTTCATTGCTTTCTTATAATACGCACCTTAATTCTTAGCGGAAAAGTGTGACAGCAAACAAGGATTTTTATTAATTGTCACTATGGTCGATGCATACTATTATTTTCCTGCTGTGTCTCTATAAGAAACTTTTTACATTTGCAAGCCGCAGTGCCACCAAAAATCTATATCTATATCTATGTCGTCTACGTGGTCGCTCACTATGGGCTTCATAAGAAGGCTCAAGGTCACGCTCAAGGAGAGCAATGGAGAGGGCTATGCTCGGAGTTTCTCTGCGAGATCGAATCAGAAATGAGGAGATCCGCATGAGAACCAAAGTAACCGACATAGCCCACCGAATAGCAAAACTCAAGTGGACTGCCACTTTCGACTTTTAGTTTCGCTATTCGGTGTGCAGGGCACATAACTCGCAGATCTGACGAGATGGACCGACGACCTGGTGAAGTTCGCGGGCAATCGCTGGATGAGGACGGCCCGGGACTGTTCGTTGTGGCATTCTTTGGGGGAGGCCTTTGTTCAGCAGTGGACGTCTTTTGGCTGAAATGATGATGATGATATCTATGTCAGTACACCACGCAATAGCAGCTTACTAAGCTTAAAAAAATACCTCCGTGGAAACTTTGCAGGCGTCAAATAGCCCGGATTCTTACCAAACATGAAAATATTATGACGAGTTGGCTGCAGTATTCTTCAAATATATTATTCAACCCACTACGTGACATAATAAGTTCCCGTAGCAAGGTACTTCACGGTATTCATCCTTAAGCCGTGACATGGGCACACGTGTAATTTCATTACGCACAAGATTTGTCTGGCTCACATCCTGTTGTAAAACTCAACGCTGCCGACATCGAGTTTGTGGGTAGTGATTTGTTTTTGACGCCGGAGGAACCCTACTTTAGTTTTGTATGAAATACTTTATGATTCAAGAAGAAATTTTATTTTCAAATTTGAGGAGGAGATCGGATTCGAAGATCCTTCGTATTAGGGTGCATCCTCCTAATACGAATCATCTTGAGATTTCGTATGAAGAGCGTGTGTAAAATGAGCAAGCATGGGAGGTGTGCAAGGACGTCTGGCTAGCAATATATATATTTTTTTTATTTCATGAAAGTGACAGTCGAGTCTACAGTTCGTATTGGTAGAAAATGAATTTTGTGTAGCCATAATAAACATCTTCACAAAACGAGAGATTTCAATGCAAATGGGTTGCCACACTGGAGGCCTAAAATTTGATACCACTGCGACGGCAATTACCACTTGACCGGAAAATAATAGCAATGCAGACAACTATTTAGCGGAAAGTAAAATACTCGTAACTGATAAGAAATAATTGAAAAGACACCACTAAAATATAAACTTATTTAATTACTCTACATTACCCAGTTACCAAGCACTGAGTAGTTACACAATCTGCCGCCTAATTTTAGTATGTAGTTTCCTCATCAGAGGAAAATGTCTCACGAATGGCAAAGTTTATTCAATAAATGACCTAATGAATAATTTCATGTTAATGTTTCGAGGCTACTGTATTCACTTACCTCAATAACCACCAATACGGACAGTTTGCTACTGTCATAACATAAAAGAAAACCATCCCCAACAACATTAAAAATAATACCGAGCGAAATGAAAACAGAATACACTATCTGAAGCATAAACATAAAATAATTTCCATTTTCCTCTCATTCCAGTCCTCTAGTGTATTCAGAAATTTCGCATAATATCACAAAGGAGCGTATCCTACAGCTATGCACAGTAATGTTACTGTCGGTGAAAACAATGCTTCGAGGCAAACTGAAACTGGCAGTTGAGAAGCACAAAACACAAAAGGGATATCGCAAAAATATAAAAAAAAAGAGCACTGAACTGTAATCCAACTGAGACACACAAATCACAACACTGAAGATAAAACTGGACCTAGACAAACGGAACTGCTAAAAAGAATTTTCGCACGTTTATTGCACTGTGTCGCGGTGCGTCGAAAGCCGTTATGGTTTTGGATGCGGATGACGCATCTTGGAAGTAGTCCAGATTTGTGATAGGAGCCCGAGGAGGCTCTGCCAAGGCTGTTTTTGCCTTGAAATTGCGGTACGTGGAAATTCCCAGCCAAATAAGGTTCGAAATGAAGGTTTAACTTCTAACAGAACTTACAATTATTTATTTGATTTTCATTGATTTTCTAGTGATATTGAATTCTTATTTCTTTAAATTCGGTAGCTTAAGAATGGCTTTTGTATTCATAGAGCAACACGGGCCACCGGTCGCGGCGGACTAGAGGGGGTAGCCATAGCGTTTATCACCGATACAAAACAGTCTGTAATTTTTTGCGGAGGGGGGGAATGCGTGCGACACGCGCACACTACAAAAATCGTATATTACTACGAAACTCACACCTTGACTTTAACCAAATACAGAAACAATTTCACGCACACAATTAAACATCTAGGCGACAGGTATAGTCCCATTTGGGCTTGTACTTTGACAGAGGGGAAAGCATATGGCTACTCCCCTCCGATGTTGTTCTATGTTTGTATTAGATCGTTACGTCTACTACTGCTAGTCCTGAGACGGATTGTATTCTCAGTTTGGGATGGACAGTAAATTATATTTGTTCTTTGCCCGAAGGTTCTGATTCGCAGCCGTGGAGTCTTTTGATGCCCGACGAATACAAGCAGGCTCGTTTTCTAAAAACATACTTACAAATCGATCACGGGTTCTGTCATCATCATCATCAATCATTTGGGGATATTCAGGTGTAAAGTTATGCCTTATGAGACTTCAACGAGCAATCAAAAGTTTCAAATGTACTGGAAGTAAAGGTTAAAATATTATCATTATTATCCTAAGCCCAATTTTCCTTAAGCCGAAGTGGATTCCTTTTTATTACTTTCCCCTTGTAGTAAAAGTTGCGATATTTAGGTCAGCGGGATTGTTGGCCCGATATTGAAATTGAAACCTTTCTCCTAAATTATTGTGATTGAGGTAAAAAACTAACGGTTACTCATAAAATATGGAAACAATGCGATGACTAGGAAATGCGTTTTCTTGTAATTACTGTTTCACCTTTTTAGTATAAGTTATTGATAGTCAAATTATAAATACTCTGTACTGAGAAAATTACTAGGAAAAGTCATTCTACGCTTGAAATAAATAAGAAAGATTCTCGGTTTATAAACTAAGGTCATGTTGGTATTCTTGATATACCAATATACAACTGATATATTCTGCGTCCATAATTCATAATCCTTTTGTGTTTAAAATCTATAGTATTTTATATTAAGCATTGGTTTTAATAATAATGCGGTAAAGAAAATCTGTACAATTGACAAATGGTCATATGTACAACAAAAGAAGCTTTTTCATTCCGAAATGAATAACGACAAGTCTATCGTTGATAAAGAAAATAATGTAGGTTCAGACATAGTGATCGACGGTGTATCAATTTCACTTTGGAAACGTTCCAGAATCTATGAGAAAATTCCATGAATGCGGCAGAACATTCCAGATTTTTAGTGGTATTGTATCATATCTGCATCTTTTGTTTCATGGAAATATGTGTGCATTGCTCTACGAGTCTTTATACCGCATAATGTTTCATAATTCTGAAAGTATCTTCAAGTTTAAAATATGAACTGTGGAAATGTTTGAACGGTTTTTTTATGGAACGTTGGTGGTAAACAAGCTTACAGCTCACATGAATGTTAAAGTGATGACTGCAGCCTATAGACACACACACAAAGACCAAGGTCAAAAAGCAGATGCGTTACCACTCCTGAGGCCTAAGGTGTTTTGCCTCTATACCGGGAATTACAGGGACGTACATTACCACCTGACTGGAACACGATAGTGCTGAACACTACCATTTAACGGCAAGTATATTAGGTAATGCGGTGGTGCCTACGCTCGCGAGCTCCGTCACTAGAGCTCCACTACCAGTAAAACTTCAAGCGTATATCGCAACAATAAAAACAGAATCCCAACGTTCGGTGAATCCCCAGCAGTATTTGTAGTGGCAATTGATACGAAAGAATTGGATTAGCCAGAGATTATGTGAAGCGGACAGAGATAAAAGCGAACGTGTGAACACGGCAGGTTCTCCAGCATTGAATATTGAACCAGTAAATGTGACTCGCTCAACTATACACAGTCGAGCATTTAACGAACTGTAAACGTTTTGTACTGAGGTTTGGAAAACGGGCCTCTAAATGAAGACCTATTACCTATGTTAGTACCTGTGACTGTTTATTGCACTTTTTTTTTTTATGTCATTAAGTTGACAGACAAGCAGACGGGCCACCTGATGGTAAGTGGTCACCGTCGCCTATGGATATTTGCAACACCAGGGGAGTTGCCAACGCGTTGCCAGCCCTGAAGGACTCTTTTGACGCCATTTTTGAAGAACCCCATATTGTAGCACCGAGGGAACACTTCAGAGGGAAGTTCGTTCCACAATTTACATGTTCTGGGAAGAAACGAACGAGAAAAACGCACCGTTGAGCACTGCCAGGTGTCCAGTCGGTGAGGGTGAAACTTCTCTCTTCGGCGGGTAGTACGGTGTAGAAAAAGAGACGGTGGCACCATGTCGAACAGTTCGACAGAGCACTCACCATTGTAGAGACGGTATAAAACGCACAGACTACCAATATTTCTGCGCAGGCTCAGATGTTCGAGCCTGTCTGTAAGTCCCGGATCGTTAACAATACGAACGGCGCGTTTTTCTTTACTTAGGCACCGCCGCATTACCTAATCTATCAGCCTCCAAACGGTAGTGTCCATTACTATTGTGTTCCGGTAAGATTGTAATGTCCATCACTCACACCGTAAAAAGTATTACTTAATTTTTATGTAATGAAGATGGCAAACAAGCATGCAGCTCACATTGATGTTAAGTGATGACTGCAGCCTATAGGCATCTACATAAAAACCAGAGGTCAAAATGCAGATGCGTTGCTACCCCTGAGACCTATGGTGTCATGTCTCTGTGATAGTTATTACGAGGCCATACATTACCGTCTAACCGGAATACGATAGTGCCGAACACTACCAATTAGCGGCAGATATGTTAGGTAATGCGGTGGTGCCTACGCCCTCGAGCTCCTACACTTGGAACTCTACCAGTAACAGTACACATAACAACTAAGGTCTTAGAGATAGGAACGCGTCTGCAATTAAACCTCTGGTTATAGTCTAGATTACCATAGGCTGCAGTCATCACTTAACATTCATGAGAACTGCAAGCACGTTTGTCACCTTCGTTACATAAAAAATTGATACTTCAGTTTTACCAAGAATCAACATTAACCCCCTTATTCATAAACGTATTTAAGCTAAAGTGTTGCTTGTCTGTCCTTTTCTATCCTGCGCATTTGACAATGCAACTGACAAAGACAAAGCATTCTATAGCTAAAACGTATCTAATGTACGTTTATGAATAAGGGGGTTAGTATACACATAAGAATCAAATATTCCATAAGTGTTGAAAAGTGTATAAAAAAAAAATGAGCGCAAGATATAAGTCTTCATTTTTATTTATTTACTTTTCTCGATTAGTAGTTAAGATAGTGTGACATAAGATATTCGTAGCTTTTGCACTCATTCTTTAATCGCACAATAAATAAAATATCTCCCAAACCAAAAGTCCCTCATTTGATGCGTCATTTAATTAAATAAAACGGGTGGTGGCATTAAAATTCGTCACGAAACTTTAATTTAGGTCAAAAATTTTAAGAGAATGCTTCTCTCGCTTTATGACATTCTTTTCCTAATTATTTTAGGGAACTTATTTTAGGGAGTGGAAAAAAGATGCAGAGATCATTCAAATATGAATGTGTGCATCACCATTCAATAAAAACATAATCCGTTTGTTTACGCAAGCTAGGTATTTTAGGGCAGTAGTAGCCTTAATATGGAGTTGACATTTATAAGAATAAAAAGTGCAAGACTGACGTTTTTTATCACTTGCATCCCATTGTGTTTGTATGTATTATTCGATAAGTATTTTAAAAATATTGGAGGTTTGTTAATACTATTTTTCGGACAAACGATCCGTTTGTAAAACATTTAGCTTTAAAGTGCAAATGTTTGTTACATTCAAGTGTCCTCCCCTCTGCCAGCTAAATGGTGGTAATAAGACAAACGAAAAAGTTCACAGTGATAGAACATTTAACGAATTCAAAAAGAAAACTATCACGGCTCAGTGGACTTAACTATTTTTCGAGTATTAGTCGACTAACTTACAAAATATACTAAGAAACGGAACCCTACATTGTGCGTGGCTTGACATGCACTTGGCCGATTTTTCTTTTTGAGGCAAGGCTAACAGATATTTAGATTCCTCCGATCTACAACAACAAAAAAGAAATACATTTTATTACCTACACTGAAGTTAAGTTACTATATTTAGGGTAAATTATCGATTAATACAACTCTAAACACGAGGGTAAAGGGCCCTATTGACGCCTCACTGACTCACATAGGGATTCAAGTTTAAAAAGGATTGAACAACGAAATAAAAGTTCTATCTCTTTGTAATACGGTTTATTTCAAAGTGAGAGAATATTTGTGAATGCACTTGCCCTTATTATGGGGAACGCGGTCAAATATTTGACCATTACTTTGATGAAAGTCACAATTTTACTATCGTGAGGGTAGTAGTTTCATTTAGGGAAAACGAGATTCGCTCAAACATTTTCGCCGATTGACGTATATTTGAGGTCAAATATGAAGATTGGCTGTTGAAGTCTGACGTATAGATGTGTGCAGAAATATTGTAATGCTTTTGTATGTGTACGTGTATAAAGAGAGAAAAGGACGTGGAATCTAGTACTATTAAAATATTTGCAAAATTGTATATGGATCATATTTTATACGTAACTCTACTAAATTAATTTTGATTCTTTAGTTGTTGTTTTATCATAACTATCCAAGAAGAAATAATGCACATCGACCTCAGGAAGAGACGTCGGCTTGTTTCGGATCTGTAGGGCGTTATCTCTTTCCCACCTTAAACAACCCACATGAAAGATGTCCACTGCTGGTCCAAAGCCACAGTAGCCACGCTAAGCGCCCTAACGCACTGGCTGTTAGCCGCGCGGCTAGCCGCTTTTACAGTTTAATATGCAACTGCCTGTTAATGTACGCACTATATAAAACAGGCCGCGCGGCTACCCGCTCCCGCGGCTAACCGCTAGTGCGTTAGGGCGCTTAGTATGCGGATTGGCGATCGCAGTGGCGGTAATTTTAGCTCAGGACGCTGCTGCCCATCTTGCGTTATTTCACTTACTATCGCCTCATTGGAATGGTTTTGACCGCCATTGTTCAGTTGACTGAGTGCACTAGAGGAAGAATTCTCTTCGAGTTGAAGAAAATTCTTTGGCTAGTGGACAGTGGGTTCGTTATGTCCCGACGCCAACAACGCCAAATTTGAATGACAATGGCTGATTGGTCTGTGACAATAGATAATTAAAATTTCCTATCCGCTTTTGATCAATTAATTTCAGCTTATAATGAAACGTAACGTCTTTTTGTGCGAGGGAACTGTCTAATAAGTACAAATGCAAGAACGAAAAGGATTACATACTTTTTTATAATTGGTTGAATCTGGAAGTAGAGATCAATCACGATTTCTCTTTTTATGAAGTAATATATAAGATAAGTTTAGATCTTCGCGTGAATGAATATTTTAAAATAAGCGTTATTCTTTCATTCTGATCGTCGATAGTTTCCATAACCTTAAAATGTGAGTGGACATTTCGTGTTAATTATGTCAGTTTTATTAATTTTGACGTGATAACTTAAAAATCGATGTACGCCAGCTGCACGCACGAAAAAGTGTCACGTTCCGCCTGCGCCGAGCGTGCAAGCAAGAGCGCGGAACAAGCGATAGAGAAGCAAGATCGCCCATCGCAAAGATAAGCGGTCGGCTAGTGACGCGTCTACGAGTATATACCTAATGCAATTCGTAAAATAAAATTTCATTTCATTACTCAAACTTTATAAACAAATCAACTTAATTAAAGTTGAAAAAAATATTCTCAAATTTTACGACATAGTCAAGTTAGGTCGAAGGGTGCACCGTTCGGTGTTAGGTTTTTTTTTTGCTGACAGTATTAATTATTATTTTATACATTTTCTTATTATTTCATACATAATTAGTATACGAATCGTTGAGTTGCAAAATCATACATTTTCAGAATGTTATATTTGTGGCATTCATGGTGAACAAAACGTTGGTTTTGAAATGAAGATTTGCGTAACGTTTGTCGTTGAAACATCAGTGAACTAAAATTATCGGTCGTAAACAGTTCACAGACAAACAATTTCTTTTTTGGTTCTAGATCTGAGACTTAAATAGTGTTAACAGAAATAGCCACTCAAATATTGCAAGGAAGAAACTAAGCTCTAGCCGTCGGAGCGAAGGCGAGGCTTTAGTCGATATTAGGATTGGTTTAATTTAAAGGGTAATTCGAGAAATCGAACTTCCGATCGCACTTAAGACTGGGATTTATTGACTCAAATGAATTAAGTTGGTCGACTGTAAAGTTGGAATTATTTAAGCCAACTGGATATTACCTTACAATTACATTAATATTGTATAGGCGACAGAAGCTGATGTCTCTTTTATTGATCTTATTGATTAAGGCTTCGCACGGGTAGCATTTATTATGAGTATATTGTGGGGACGCGTCAGACTTCTTCGACAAAAACTTAATAATATTTCTGATAGTGCAGTCAGTCGACCGAACAATGGCGATCAAACCATTCCAATAGGGCGGTAGTTTAAATTACAATCGCCAATCCGCCTGCCAAGCGTGGCGATTACGGCATGTTCTCCCCTAATGACGCACAGCACTGTTGTTAGCGTTTTTGGGGAAGGCTTTGTCCAGCAGTGGATGACTTTCGGCTGGAGTGAGGAGTATATGAGCACGTTTTTAAAATCTAGAGAACAATCATCAGCTGCATGTTAGAAGAATGCTGTTCTTTGCTATGTGCTGAAAAATAATTTATAAGAATTAAAACGTCTTCCAATTGTATACCAACAGTTGCCACAGACCTAAGAAGATTATAAACCTTAGATATTACTAAAGTACAAAAAAACATGTGGATGTACAAAACGAAATATGTACAAAACAAAACGAATGTGGATTGTTGCAGTGGCCCAGAAAGACCAAGGCTAAATATGGGCTACCATGACCAAATAAGTCGAGTTCTATCTGATGGTGCGGTCAAAAGTCTTAGAAATCGGCGTGCATGTCAGGCACGAGAGGTATGTCAGGACCGGCATATCTCGCGCTCTACACTCTCTGCCTACCCCGTTAGGGCCTGGCGTGAAGATACATATACAAAAAAAAATAACTTAAATGAAGAGGGCTTTCGGAAAAGAAGAAATTCTAATGTCTTTTCATGTACCTATAAGATTGTGGCCTTAAGTAAAATAGGTAGAATACATCTTGTCTTTGTTAAATAGGACAAGGTCTGTTTTAAGTTAGATCTTTAATACATCCTTCAATAAAACATGAGCAAAATAAAGATTAAAAGGAACAGCTCTGTAAGCGTACTAAGGTAAACGGACCGGACGCCGGTAGCAGGAATTTAATTAAAACTACCCACATCAGTAGGGCGTGTCGATGAAACTTCAGTCTGTGAGGTTCTTTGACGTAGGCGTGCCCGGCAAAGGGTCTGTAATAGGGAGTGACCTACTGAGGTTGTTTCAGTTTATTTTTTTATGGTAACACATGGGACACATTTTCTTTATGAGATATTTATAAAGATTGCTGTTGCATTTATCTTTAATTAATTTTATTTGAGTACTAGCGATGAGGTAATGCGGTGGTGCCTACATCCGCGTCACTGGAGCTCTATAAAAGTGAAGCTCAATACCTAATGATGTGAGATTTCGAAGCCTAAACTATTAACCAAATTTATGGAATTTAATGCTGTAGTATGTACCCCAGTCCAATGGTGGAGACCATTGGAGCTTCCATGTTAATAGTAAACTATAGTGTGTAACATACTGCATTAATTTAAAACGCATATTCATACAAAGCAAAGAAACATCAGAACCATTGCCACCCGATCAACAATCGCAATCTCCGCTCCATACGTAGGTACCTACGCCATTATCAGCCCATAAAACGGCACAGAACCATGACATTGCCTAACAAAGAAATCATAATGCGTTCAAGACGGTAACTCGACATGGTCTACTGGTTCTCGATATCTCGAGTGCTACCCACACGGTGCTTTTAAAAACCTTTTAATTAAGATGTCCTTCCTTTTATCTTCACCTCACGCAATTGTACGATTTGAATAGAATTTTTTGTTTGTTTTATTTATGTTTTTATAGAACTATGTCCAGTATCGGCAAAACGCGATTGAGTCTTTTGTAGTTTTTCTAAAAATATTTTGACATTTAAATATTTTCGAGTTTCACCAGTAAGCTATATATATTGTCTTCCTTCTTTAGCCTATTTCAATCTTCTTGCCAATGTGATAAATAAAATAATATTTTTAAACAAGAGTTGAGTGTATTAAAAATAATTTAGGGGTTGTATTTTATTTTTCGCAATAACACATGCCAGTGAATTTTAGAAAATAAAGAAAAATGGGAAAGCTAGTTTTGACTTCGGGCAGGAATCGATCTCAGGATAACCAGTCTAGCCGCTTTACCACTAAGTCACCGAAATCCCACCGGGTAGTGCGACTTCGGTAGCTTAGTGGTAAAGCGCTTTACTTTCCCTTTTTTTATTTTCTATAATTTAGTGGTATTAACAAAAGCTAGTCACATGACTAAACCTGAGAACTCTACAAATACAAAGAGAAAAGGAACCAAGTACAGTTTAGTAATCACGTTGATGTCAGCTACTACACCCACGTGCTACCTACACATAGTACACATGGCGCCAGCTTAAGAGATATTTATAAAAATAATGTGAACAAATGGACTTTACATTTATTATGCATTTCAATTGAAAAATTGCGCTATGCATTTTATATAAACTGGCTCAAAGTGATGTTTTCTGACATTGGCGTGTAGGATGACCGAAGCGCTTTTACCCTATTCTTTGACGTTAAATAACAAAATTTAGCATAGCAAAGACGTGCTCAGTGTATGTAGCCGCCCTTAGTTTTTATTTGCAGCTTTTACCCCTAGTTTGCACTAAAAACATTAAACATGATGATGTTTCGCAACTTGTCGCATAAAGTATGTATTGCGATAAATGTCTTGTTAGTGATTCGGTTTGAGCGTATTACCGTGAGTTTGTATTGATGAAACATTCACATAAAACATGTTAAAATTATAGGTTTGACAGCAGTGCGAACGCTAGCACCAACAAGACATTTATCGCAATACATACTTTATTGACAGTTTATGCGACGAGTTGCGAAACATCATCATGTTTAATGTTTTTAGTGCAAACTAGGGGTATTACAACAACATTTTGATCGACGTGTCGGAGCTCAGCAGTCGGACATTGTTGATATTGAGGCCGAAGTATAAAGACCAACGAGCGCGATCCCTGAAGTTGTTAATATACATCAAATTATAACTATTAAAATTTAAAAAATGATTCAGCAACATAAACAACAGTAAACCAACTTTTCGTTTTCAATTACAAACGACATAAGTACGCTTGTGGGCATTTGACAGTTCATCTTTCTAGCCTTTTTGGTCGGCATTATCTAATTGCAAGAGGGTAAAATTAGCGAGTGGTAAACGAAACGTTAGTCACCGTCCCCTCGTCCAGAGTAACTGTCACTTGGTATTAATAGACGAGGGTGTGTGGATGATTCATTGATAGACGGCATCGTAGTGCGGTAGTGCGTAACTCGATGCGATACTCTGTCGCAACGATTTTTTTTTATGTAATGGAAGTGGCAAACAAGCATGCAGTTCACATTGATGATAAGTGATGACTACAGCCTATGCCGACACAATGGCCAGAGGTCAAAATGCAGATGCGTTGCCACTCCTGAGGCCTAAGGTGTTATGCCTCTGTGCCGGAAATTACAGGGCCGTACATTACCACCTGACCGGAACACGATAGTGCTGAACACTAGCATTTAGCGGCAAGTATATTAAGTAATGCGGTGGTGCTAACGCCCGCGAGCTCCGTCACTGGAACTCTACCACCAGTAAAAGTTTTGTTGGATCGTCCACGTTCGTTTGTAAAATGGATAGTGCTGAGTGGGCTGATAAAAACGAAAGACCAGCCAGTTTAGGGCCTTAAATGAATTTTTAAAAGAGTCAGCCTTCACGGAATTCTTTAAGTATTCCCTACGACCTCAATCGTATATCAGTCGACTTTAGAACAAAAATCACCGTATGTTCTAGAGATAGGTAAGTAATTTTCTTTTAGTAGGGATATATATTTGTATAGGTACATTTTTTAGCCGACAAGGGTAAAAAAAAACTGAGTACAAAATAAAGTTTTGTGGCTGAACTGAACTCACTCGATGGTCAGATTATTATTCCGTATACCTATTTGAGTTACTTCAAAACAATAGCACTATTATACTCTCTATTTCAAAATACCTACTTCGTTGTAGAATCTACTCTATGTCTACATTAATAACTGATAATTTACAAAAATACAAAAGCTATTGGCGTTAATTAAAAAAATATGTATAAACTGTTCTCGTATCAACGCCCAATGTTATACGCATATAAAAATCAACTAAGATAAAGGACCTATTCGCGAAATGACCTGTATTCGTTTATGGACTAAGGGTACCTACGTTCTATGAACTACAGTCGACCCATCAAACATTTGCATCGTCAACGTTCAAGATCGTAAAAGGTGAATCAGTTGTACTGAGACCAACTAAACTTGGTTTACTGCGCGTGTTTGTGGTCATGGGCGATAATAATAGTTTATTTACAACTTCGGTTACTAACCACGTCTGAAACTTGGATAAACATTGCGTAGTACATGCAATTTCCTTTATTGATAGAGGTGGATTTTCATAGACTAATATTATTTAATATCATGAAGTAGCAAACAAGCATACCTGCAGTTCACATTGATGGTATAAACATCTACGTACAGGGTCGAACTAGGCCGGAAAGGCGCCACACTTGTGAGTGGACTCCGAGTGTCTGGTTTGCGGGAAGACCCGCAAGCCGGACCCTTGGGGGAGCAGGCTAGGGCCCGGCTGGCACACGGGACCTCGACTATATGACCAGTTTGACGCTGTCTATATTAAACACATTTTTGTCAGTGTAGTTCCGTTGCCACATTTAATATGTCTCTGTGTCTAAAATTACGCGGCTGTGATTCCTAAATTTATTCATATAAAAGCCTATATTTTATGTGACTGTACCTAACGATAAAGCTGTCCACATTGGTAATGGCAAAGTGATTAGGTACCTACTGTCGCCCAACTTCGAAAAGGACATAAATCTTTTACCGCCACGCCTATCCCAATAAGGATTAGTGAAAGGAGGTTATTTGTCAGACTTGTCTAAGTCATACGAAGGATCTGAGTTGTAAGTCAACTCAATAATTCACTATCTAATCATTACTCCAATTACAGTGCTCATCAAGAAATAATGCACATCGAGCCTACGAAAGAGACAATCGGCTAGTTTCAACTTCGTAGAGCGTTATCTCTGCTCCACACTGTCTACGTAAGCACAGATAGTCCGGTATTGGTAAAGATCAAAATGGTGGACAAACGTCATATTGGTAAGGTGCGAAAAAGGTAACGCTCTACAAACCCGAAATAAGCCGAAGTCTCCTTCCGAAGGTCGATGTGCATTATTTCTTGTTGGATACTGTTAGCGATGGCCCAGCGGCTGGTGCAGATCGGAAGCGATCTACTCGGTTGAGCGATAGGGGCGCGGTCGGGTGTGTGATGGGTGACCGCTAGTGGCAAATCCAATAGTGGCAATCAAAAACGTGCATTTAGCACGTTTCCGTGCTTCGGAGGGCACGTTAAGCCGTCGGTCCCGGTTGCTATCGATAGATACTCGTAGCAGTCGTTTAACCTTGTTTGAAAACATCTGACAGGTTGGCCACTAACCCGTATCTTCACCAACCCGCAATGGAGCAGTGTGGTGGAGTAAGCTCCAGGCCTCCTCCCAAGAAGGGTAGAGACTCGTGCCACCAGTGGGACGTATCAAGGGTTGCCATTATTACTGTTAGCGATAATTAGGCAATTTTGTCGTTACGTTGTCACACCATCCGGCGCACGGACCAGGGTGAGCATATTTAGCAGAATTATGCTATTTTGACATATTTAAGGCTTACCTATAGATAGCAGAATTGGAAAGACAGGAGAATTTAGCAGAATTGCATTGGACATGTTCTTTTTTGGACATGACGATCCGGTTGGTCCGGAGAGAGATGACCGTTAGATTCGAAGGGTCGCGGGTTCGATCCCCGCATCGGGACAAATGTTTGTATGGCCTACAGATATTTGATTCGGGTCTGGGTGTTCGTGTATGTGTTGTTTGTATATAACGGTACCCACGACTCACGTTTATACCTACTGTGGAGCTGTGAGTGTAAGCGTATTTTATTTTTTAGACGGATTGACATAATTTTAGATTATCCAACAGGAAATATTACACATCTTAGGAAAGAGACTTCGGCTTATTTCACGTCTGTAAAGCGTTATCTCTTTCGCACCTTACCTATGTGACTTTTTTTGACCATTTTGATCAAGTTTTGATCAATATGAGACTATCAGTGCTTACTTAGACAGTATGCAGCAGAGCCGATTGTCTCTTTCGTAGGCTCGATGTGCAATATGTGCGATTGTTGCGATTTGTTCCAGCCTCATTATATTCAGTATTTAGGTACTGATTCAACACAACACATCGGTAGTTTGACTCAGTAATAATCTGTCCACATACGTCAATTACATATTTTTTGCTCCGAATTCAAATGTAAAATACAAAATGGGACAAAACGAGCGGGGTTTGGCGCGGCTCCAAATACAAAACATGTCGCGTACAAGTTAGTATCTGGGCAGGAGATATTACGACACAGAGATGCAAGTCATTTAGGAGTTATGTACACTGATAGTTCGCATTTATCGACCCGTATTGCAAAATGACTTTGACTCTTATGTAATAAACAAATACACGTTTCAATTTAAGAATTCCACATATATTTTCATTCCGTAATTAAATTGGAAAAATAAAATGGATGTCGAAGGTTTTTGACCCTAGCGTTGATATTATCTGACCTATTTGTTCAAGGTAGGTCGGTCTATTCCCCTCGAACCTTGAAACCATTTACAGTTTTGTGATTCCTAAGACTAAAGGGGAAATGAAACATTGTACTGATATGCTTTTTACATTAGTTTATTACATTTAGTTTTATCTTAGTGATATTCTTAACTTTACATATATTTTTTATCTCGTTTGACATGTATATCAATTGTTGTTCACTTTAATTTATTTTGTTTGTTTTTTGACGTGTCATAAGAGGTGCCTATCACCCTAAATGAATAAATGAGTTTCTGATTCCGATTATATTATTGAATTTACACGTTGAAATGTGGGAAATTCTGCAATCTGCACGAATTTTTGTTTCGAACACTAGTCATTTTAAACTACGACGTCACTTTCTTCGATCAAAATGCGCCTTAGGTGAAAATTTTAGAGAGAGAAAGCAAACTATGACTTCATCCGTCATCGGTTTATCATCCATTATCATCGTAGTTGAAGTGATGTTTTTGTGAAACTAGTTTAAAAATTGAGACTTACGAAAATGTCCTAAACATTTTTTTTAAAGTAATAGAAGTGGCAAACAAGCATGCAGTTCACATTGATGTTAAGTGAAGACTGCAGCCTATAGACTCCCACACAAAGACCAAGGTCAAAATATAGATGCGTTATATTTTGACCTTGACGCCTGAGGCCTAAGGTGTTATTCCTTTGTGCCGGAAATTACAGGATTGTACATTACCACCTGATCGGAACACGATAGTGCTGAACACTACCATTTTGCGGCAAGTAGGTATATTAGGTAATGCGGTGGTGCCTACGCTCGCGAGCTCCGTCACTGGAGCTCTACCACCAGTAAAAATGACACAATAATGTCAATAGCATCTCTAGATGGACTTATTCAGTAATGATGTGAAATGAATGTAATATTATATATTTAATTATGTGTACGTCGTTGCGGGTGTAACTTAAAAAAAAAAAACAGACGATGGCTATCAGGCAGAGGCACTTGTAGTGTTAACTTCGTATGTCAATACGTAATTATAATAATGTGGCAGTAAAGATTTAAATAAACAGAATAGTCCAAAGTAAAACTTGACGTCGCAAGAATGGCTAATTATCCAGACGGCTCCAAAGGAGTTACTGCTTTTAATTCATTAACAGTCTCTCAACTTATCTAATTGAAATCTATTAACTCTCGTCTCTCGCAGGAAATCACGTCCAAAAATGTCACAGGAAACGCAGCACGCTTCCTTCGCGACGTCACTCTATATTCGTGAGACGTTTCACGGCTGCCCGTCAACTCATTACGGTGCTGGATGACGAGGTATTGTTTCAAGGGCGTTTATGGCAGTGTCAATGTGATGCGAGTTACATGTGGTGCACGTGTTTTATTTATTTTATTCATGCTGACAAGTACAGCTTAAAGATAATAAGATGACATTAGCGGTAAGGTACATGCCCCTTGTTAAGGCATTGCTATTGAGTAATGCGTGCGAGAGACATTGCTTATACATACAAGACATACTTACCCAATAATTGTTATTTCATTTACAATTGTTTTTGAAAAAAAAGTCAAATTTTGATTGAATTTTTGACATAATTATAAAAATAATATTATTGTAAAGCTTAAAATTTATATACAGTTAAAAATAATTAAAATTAAATTGTAAATATGATAATAAAATTAAATAACAATAATCAAAAGGTATAAGTTGTTTACATATCACATTTATGTATGATGGATATGATGGGAGATATTGAAGCGTTTAGCCTAAAAAACTTAGCCACGCTGTTGCCACTATTTTTATAGGTAAGTATCATGATTTCACCACAGTAGTAGCACGTGACAGTAGTATAAATTTTTTCCTATGATAATAATTTTATTCAGTGTGTGCGCTAAAGCAGGCGCACTTCACTCCCAAGTACTTCATGGAATAGGTACGAGTAGAAAGCGTGGAGCGCCTGATATATCGGTTTGAAATCTTCTAAATCCTGAGGAACGACCTACTTTTTGTGTTTCACGCTGTGTCTATTCGCCAAAGGGGTAGGCAGACGGCAATTCATGTTTTTAGCATACATGCAAGTATCCACGATTTGCCAGTTAGTTTTCTTCCCAAGAAATAGAAAGCGACTCTATTGACATCTTCGGGCACATATTATTTAAACAAATTATTTTTTGTGGTAAGTAAAAACTCTCGCGGTCAAATGCTTACAAAGGCTATATTGTGTGAGTTGGTCTCGGCCCTCGTTTATCGTTAACGAACATGGTTGCCAAATAGAAAATTATCCCTGCAGGTTGCCCACTTACTTTCGCCAATCCATTAGTATCGCCCGTTATTTATACCGGACGGTTGGATTAGATGATCATTGCCGTTTGTTCCAGAATTCAAATAGGTACTCAGATTGTATTTGCATGGGGGTCAAAGGTACGCGTTTATATCGCTACTCCTGAAAGGGGACTATAAGATTAGAAAAAATGGAAGTTTCGAATAACCTTGTAACCTTTGAAATAGTGGTTTTTGAATTATTAAAGATAGGGTGTTCCCGTGAATAGGTGAATATATTAAATACAAATTATGCACTATCTACACTTATTATCTACACTCTCTGCCTACCCCGTTAGGGACCTGGCGTGAAGATACATACATACAAATTATGCCATCTGATAGAATATTTAAAGCTTATCTATAGCAGATTTTTATTGGAAACAGTAGAATTCGTTAAGTGTTGTAAGCTCTACATCAAAGTCAAAAACTTTTCCCTTGATGAGCATATGAATGGAGAATTCCCTTTTTTTGACAGAACTGACATCATTTTACATAAGCGTGTACAAATCAACAACACAACAACAACTACACTTGACATATTATTTTTATGTTGCTACGTTTAGATACGAAGCTGTGAGGTGAGTTTCTGTCAATGGGCATTATTCCGTTCCTTTCATGTCAAACCAGCTGAATATTGACTAACATTAAAAATATATATATAACTACTACTACGCTGGGGGTCCTGGGTTCGATTCCCGGGTCGGTGACTACCAGAGATGACGGTTTAAAAATCCTTTATCTCTGGTATTTTGGAAGTGTCCCAGTACCTCGAAGTTTGGTAATGTGCCCGGAGATGGCAACAGGTTCGCCACCTGTTACATGGGCCAAAGACGTAACCGGCGAGTCGTGGGTGTTCACATGTATGCTTGAATGCATGCATTTACCTCTGCCTACCCCTTCGCGGATTACAGGCGTGAAGATACGTTTTTTTTTACGTTTAATTTAAAAAATCCTTTACAGTTACTAGAAAGCATACCAAGTGAGTTAAAATAAATGTGACGAGTCAAAATAAAAACAAAAGAATACGCTGAGTTACGGTATCGTCGCCATTTTATTAACGTGAACGTGTTTCGGAGGGCAATAAACAGTTTTAGTGCACGACGTGATTTCAACGGCAACGTTCGAATTTATCGACGGGTTGCAAGGGACGTGCGGCTTCTAGAATGTTCTGGAGAATGCTATAAGATTATGTTCGATGCAGCATGCATACAGTTTGAACTCAGCGTTC
This sequence comes from Macrosoma leucophasiata, assembly GCA_036365455.1. Classification (NCBI taxonomy): domain Eukaryota; kingdom Metazoa; phylum Arthropoda; class Insecta; order Lepidoptera; family Hedylidae; genus Macrosoma; species Macrosoma leucophasiata. Next base: position 5,279,346 of record JAWQUS010000020.1, read on the forward strand.
TATAGGTTTCGTTCTGATAATCTTTAGAGTTCAAGTATATAGATTTAAGCCAGGTCCAATTTTGACTATATTAAAAAAAAAAACATTACCTTTTTTGGAATAATTGAGTTAGGTTGTATTGATGACGTTGAGCGTAACCTAGTCACCTAACTATCACCACAACTCTACCATGAATTAAATTTAAATAATATGATCCTCAATATTGACCAGAGCTTGATAATGATTCAATTTATCAGGCTGAGATTTTATGTGAACGGTGTCTCCAGTAACACCAGATAAAATATTTCTCTACTGAAATCTCCTTCTAGACTTATAAAAGCATACGAAGTGAGTTAAAATAAAGGCGAGTCAAAAAAATACGTTGAGTAACAAAAAGAAAAATCTATTCGTCATAAACCTAGTGTTATCCAACTAGTTCCAAGTGCAGGCACTACTGAGAAGAACTCCGCTATCGAACAAATTCAAGTGTGTTGCTCTTTTTAACCGACTTAGAAAAAAGGAGGAGGTTCTCAATTCGACCGGATCTTTTATTTTTATGTATGAACCCCGATAATTTGAAAACGCCTGTACCGATTTGGATAATTTTGGTTTTGTTTGAAAGGGTTTGCCTCACAGTTGGTCCCATTGTAAACATGTCAATATGTGATGATGGGATCCTGGAGAAATCGAGAGCAATCTTCAAATTTCATAGCACACTTGAAAGATTGTCGATATTTTTTGTCAAAATCCTTAGATCTAATACAAATTGGAATTAAAGTAGAGTACAGATAATATATTATGTACGTCCATGGGATATAAATATTTAAATACGCATGAATATAACCTACTCATCAAAAACTTAAAACTGAATACCGTGATAGAAGATATCACCTACAAAGCACAACAGACGCAATCTGCACCCGTCCGCGAGTACTCGAATAAGTCCGCCATTCCTATATCTTTCTAGAACTAAACGGCGCAGAAATTCTCAATTTAAAACAAGCGCTTATCGTAATGCGATTTTCAATACAACTGTAGGTATATTTAAAATTTATATCATCGGCAGCTGTGTACGATGGGGATCGCGTATGTAAATGGGCAATGCGTCATAGAATGCGCACACTCATGAATTATGTAGTTGTGGGGTGGCCGATTATTGTGATAACGATAACGTTATATTTTTGGAAATACATCGAAATCATGTGCCCGCGGCTGGTGTAGATCGTAAGCGATCTACTCGGTTAAGCATTACGGGTGCGGTTGGGTGTGTGATGGGTGACCGCTAGTGGCAAATTAAAATGCGCGTTTCCGTGCTTTTGAAGGGCACGTTAAGCCGTCGGTCCCGGTTGCTATCGATAGATAGCAGTCGGTTAACCTTGTCGGAGGCCTTATTGCCGCCCGGTTTGAAAACATCCGACAGCCGTACTACCCCGTATCTCCACCAATCCGCATTGGAGCAGCGCGGTGGAGTAAGCTCCAGGCCACCCCCAAAGAGGGGAGAGACTCGTGCCCAGCAGTGGGACGTATAATAGGTTGCCATTATTATTCTCTCGTCAGCACGGGGTCCAATTTGAACCCCGGACCTTTGTCAGGCTTGCGCGGGGAATGCCAGTCAGTTATATGCTATTGCATACCAATTTGGGGCGGTGCTTGCAAGACCATATTGAGATCATTAGAAATAGCACAAAGGTCAGTTCTTAAGGTCATGCATCATAAACCTCGACTATTTTCTACCCAAAAACTGTATAAAGAATGCAAAGTATTAACAGTTAGGCAATTATACATACTTCGTGCAATTCTTCGGCGACATAGAGACATTCCAGCTGATGTTATAACTAAAGCTAAAGATACAAGGCGTATTGCAATGATTCCCCACTCAACCCAATGTAGAACATCTTTTGCCTCGCAAACCATTCTTAGAATTGGTCTGTGTTCTGTAGCGAGTATTCAAGTTTTGTCAAATCGAATATATAATGAGTTCCTAAGAGACCTCCCTGCTCTACGGTGTTTGACATCAGCAATATGTTTTTTAATTCTGGTAGAAACCGCTCACTTTGTTTGGCCTATATAAGAGACAATCTCAATCGAGTTTGTAAATACCGGAATTTTGTAAGGGAATACTACTCTTAATGGGTCATATAAGTACACCAGTTTTAAAACCCATTTTAGTTTAATAGAGGCGTAACACCATAGGCTTCAGGATACATCATGAACACATACACATACATGTAGCAACCATCTACATTGAATTGTCTGGTTTCATGTAGATGTTTATAGGCAACAGTATTACTTACCACCAATGCTACATAATTGCATAATGCAATTGATTTTTTAACCGACTTATGTCATGATTGCATGCCAATCATGACATAAGTCGGTTAAAAAATCAAAAACCGCTTCCAAAACTCCGCGTCCGTGGTTACCGTGCTACGAACCGTGGCGTGACCCTATTATTGTCAATGATGGATAACCAAACTTTAATACTTGCCCGATAAACGCTCGTTTTAAATACTCGCACTCGTGATTAATAGCCGTTTTCATGAAAATTCGCTTCATTTTTCCTACTTCGCTCGATATCAGGAAACCATTTGAAACTGTTTTAATTTAGCGTCTTTTGTCTTTTTCGCTTATGTCGTAATATATTTCGAAAAAGTATAAGTAGTCGATTATCTTAAAAAAATGTTGCAGAGTTATGTTGTGATTGCTAAAGGTTTTAATATTTCAGCAACACATATTCTCAAACATTTATTTTCCTCACCATTTAGCCGCAGAAACGCTATCATATGATAGGGTAAACTTATTTTTATGTCTTAAAGTGACAAAAAGCTAGACATCCACAAAAAAACCAGAGGTCAACATGCAGATGCGTTACCACCCCTGAGACCTTAGTTGTTATGTCTCTGTGATAGTCATTACGGGACCATTAGGTACCATCTTACCGATAGAGCTGAACATTACCATTTGGCGGCAGATAGATTAGTGCCTACCTACGCCCTCAAACTTCTACACTGAAACTCTACCACCAGTGAGAATGTTTAAAGGCTTACTATCAATGTGAACTGAACGCTTGTTTGCTAATTAATGGCATAAAAAACGAATTCAGGACTTCGCATAAACTAAGTCGCATTTAACTACCTAATACCTACATCTGAAACCGACGCGACTTCTCAGATAAACCTAGAAATTCAAGTGCTCACAAAAATGGAATCCGCGATGCTAAAGTCCGCCGACTAATCCACCAACAGATCTAGCTGTCTAGGGCAGTGTTTCCCAAACATTGTTATGCCATACGCACTTACTTCTTGCTTGCCAAGCTGGTTCCATTAGGTAATCTAATACACATATATCAATAGCAAAAACAATTCATTAGTACGAAGTACGGAGCTGCTGCTTAATTTTTACAAAATAAAATGAGTTCGCGGAAAATGACGAAAGTAATATCCTAAGGTCTGGTTCCACTTCAAGTCGGTTTCTATATTTATTTTAAAGATAAACTAGTTTTGAACCTGCATAAAAACAAAATGCAAAATAAGTTTCTTTAAATAGTAGGTAATGTTTTTAAACAAGGCGGGAATGTTGCGACCCCGTATTTTAATTTGACGGCCCGGTACCAGGTCGCGACCCGGGAAATGGGAAACGCTGGTCTAGGGTTATTGCACTATGACTCATTCAAGGAGACGACATCGATTACGCAGTTTACACAAACACAACTTTACCTACGCGCCGACTTTAGATTTTTCAAGAACATGTACAATCGATTTCAGACTTTATAATTGAAAATTTAAGTGGCAATTCAGTTTGAGTTATGGGTATAATAATGATAGACACACACCACTCTATTTACGCGTTGACTTTACGTCAAGAATATTAACAATCGATTTCCGACTCTATCTTTGATAAAATAAGTGGCAATTCAGGTTGAGTTATGGACCTAACATTGATGTATTGGTTACGGTCTAGAAAGAACAAATTGTCGTTCAATATTACTTGTAGGGCTGTACACTATATACGACAATAAAGTAATAAGCATTCTCACTAATTGAAACTTATTTAATAATTTATAGGTACTTAGGCACAAAATATTAATATTGAATTATTATAATATTACAGATTGTTGAGTCTTGGAATCTAAATATTTCATTTGAGCGCAAAATCCCTACTTAATATTATAAATGCGACAGTAATTCTATCTGTCTGTCTGTTACCTTTTCACGTCCAAACGACTGAACCGATTTTAATGAAATTTGGTACAGAGATAGAACTGACTTTAACATGAGAAAGAACATAGGCAACTTAGTTATTTATAAAACGACATCCACGCGGGCGGAGACGCGGGCAACAGCTAGTATTTTATAAGAAATGATAAAATAATCGACGAGAGTAAACACGACTTCTTCATATATAGTTTTTTTATTAGAAATGTATGTAAGTAGGAAAAGGTATCAGGTTTTTTTGCAGGCATGTGAATTAAGATAATATAAAGACATCGTAACTCCACGCCTGTAATCCCCGAAGGGATAGACAGATGTAAATTCATATATTTTAGTATACCTATATACAAACACCCACGATTCGTCGGTTAGGTTGTGGTAAATGTAACACGTGGCGAGCCTGTTATCATCTCCGGGCACATTACCAGACTCCGAGGGACTTGGTTACTTCCAGAGAATGAAAAAATACCAATAAACTTAGATTACAAAGATAAAAAAATTATAAAAAAACCACAGGGATTAATCGCTTTAAATTTTTTTTTAATGTAATGGAGATGGTTAGCAAGCATACAGTTCACATTGATGTTAAGTGATGTCTGCAGCCTATGAGACACCCACACAAAGACCGAGGTCAAAATGCAGATGCGTTACAACTCCTGAGGCCTAAGGTGTTACGCCTCTGTGCCGGTAATTACAGGGCCGTACATTACCACCTGACCGGAACAAGATAATGCTGAACACTACCATTTAGCGGCAAGTACATTAGGTAAAGCGGTGGTGCCTACGCCCGCGAGCTCCGTCACTGGAGCTCTACCACCAGTAATCTTGAAACTTAATTTAAATTATATAAACTTAATGCCGTGGCGATGGCAGTTGTCCTTATAACCATTCGTCTTATCATGAATTTCGAAATTCAGCTCTCACGGGTGCCATTTAGCAACTAACTTTAGTACGCAATTCTAGAATTCGTTAAGTTTAAATGTGCGGACATAGCTATTCCTTATGTCAGAGTTTTAAATTATTGTGCTTAAGCGAACGGTAGTCTATAGTTAGGGTTTCAAGAAAAAACCCTTTTTTTGTTTTATGACGATGATATAAGATAATAATTGAGGTGTGTATGTATGTATCTTCACGCCAGGTCCCTAACGGGGTAGGCAGAGAGTGTAGAGCGCCAGATATCCCGGTTCAGACAAACCTCTCGTGCCTCGTCTACCTTCATCATTCTCTTCATACAAGCACGCCGATTCCTAAGACTTTTGACCCCACCCATCAGACAGAACTCGACCTATTTGGTCATTGTAGGTCAGCCTTGGTCTTCCTGGGCCTCTGCAACCATCCACATTCGCATTGTATATCTGTTTAGTCATTCGCTCATTCGACATTCTTTCTATATGCCCGAACCATCGGAGCATGCCTTTTTATAATTGAGGTCTTATGATAATATATAATAATAATAATGGCAACCCATTATACGTCCTATGCTGGGCACGAGTTTCTCCCCTTTTTGGGGGAAGGCCTGGAGCTTACTCCACCACGCTGCTCCAATGCGTATTGGTGGAGATACGGGGTTAGTGGCCAACCCGCTGTCGGATGTTTTTAAACCACCCATAAGGCCTCCAACAAGGTCCAACGACTGCTATTTATCGATAGCAACCGGGACCGACGGCTTAACGTGCCCTCCGAAGCACGGAAACGCGCATTTAATTTACCACTAGCGGTCACCCATCACACGACCCGACCGCGCCCGTAGTGCTTAACCGAGTAGATCGCCTATGATCTACACCAGCCGCTGGGCCATGCGCGCTTCGCTTCGCTTATGATAATATACTTATAATCAAAACAACCTACGTTATAAATAACATTTAAACTGAAAAGACTTTTAGTTTCAGCTGATTTCAACAAATTATCAAGTTATCTTCGAAATATACTAAATCAGTCTTGTAGTCTCTAAAGCGAATTTTTAGTTCAATTTAAGGGCATCACTCCATTCATCCCGTTATTATACTTTCAACTAGCTGTGCCTGCGACTACGTCCGCGTGGCATTTAATTTTAAAATAACAGTTACATAAGCTATGTGACAGTGACAAAAAACGGTAGAGCCGTTCCAGAGATTACCCGGAACAATCAGACAGACGACAGATAGACTGACAAAAATTGTAAAAAAACATATTTTGGTATAACTATGTACCGTGTTTATATACATACATATATATTTAGTAAAAAGCGGTTATTTTTATATTACAAATAGACACTCCAACTTTATTTATTTGTATAGTTTAAGCCAGCACAAATAGGCACTATTCGTTCAGAAACATTACAAATTATGTTTTCATTTTCCTATAAAAGACGCCTAAAATCTACATCGTTTAGCTATTTTCCTGAAGCGGCACGTTCCCAACAGCCACTATACATAATGGCCTAATTATAATGACAAAGCACTTCTACGTGCCATGAACAGAGTTAGGTAATTACTTAGATAGGTATTACATAAAATTCACACGTAAAAATTTAGTTAGGACCTTTTGCTATGTATATTATTGAAATAAAAATATACACAAAGGTAAAGGTCATGCTTTGAATGCATAAAATAATAACTGTCGATAGTAAATTACGTTCCGTTTCGCGTGCCTACGTTGTGGAAGATGGCGCGAAAAGTGTACGCATGCGTACAAAACAGCTGTGCCCCGCGGCGTCCATGTTGGATAGGTCAAATGGATCATGTGCTCTTTTTTAAAGGTTTTATTTGTTTTTATGACAATGCGACCTCATTCTGCGTTACGTAATCTGTTAAGCTTTATTGATACTTTCAGTAAATACGAACACACTATTTCTTATTACGCTAAGTTTTTTACTACAACACACATTGTATTTCACGACAGAAATAGATTTATAACTCAATTAGATTGCAATCGTTTATGTACTTTAACACTATAATTTTATGGGGTTATGGAGGTCCAACGGCGAAATAAATTCTTAACCGGTTATACCTACTTCATATTGGAATGACTTTGTTATGAGACATCATTGGTCGCAAACTGATATTGTTCGTGTTTAGAAAATTCAAAGATATCCATTTTTTTTTTTGGATTAACATACAGGTATTAATTAACAAGTGAAACAAATGCTATCGTTCTAGAACACACACATAGGTACTAACCGAAGTTCATAAGTGCATCCTGCTGTTCAATTTTATTTTACGAAAGCGTTAGGTAAGTTTTAGCTAAGGACTTACTGGTGATTGCTATGTGCTCGTTGGATCACTCTTCTTGACAGCATGACCTCTCTTCTCCGCGAATTCAGCGCTAAGCCGATGTGCTTTCAACGTATTTGGCTTCGACATATCACCAAACACAGTCCTCGTAAGATAAAAAAACTGACTCGAATACAAACACACGAAGCGTAAAACTACACTAAATTCGTTGTAACGTTAGGCCCGAACTAAAAACTATTGCAGCGTCTTCCCTGTTATACACAAATAATTAATAAAGGGATCCTATTGATTACTATTATTTCGACCTGTCCAAGACCACGCGGCACTGTCCTCACTTGTTTCAGGTGCTGCGAGATAACGCAACCGATGGGATCAAAGACGGATTATTTGGATGATTCGTTTACTATATTTTTTGTTGAAATAACAAGAGAAATTGGTTATGTATATACAGTTTAGGAGTGAAGTTACCGCGTACGGTGGCTTGGCGTGTCGTGTCAGATTGAAGGGGCATAGTACGCATGCGCGGAAGGGTGGCCACTAGGGTGAATTCTGTATTGTTGCTAGAGCCAGACGCTTCGTAAAAAATACTATATTTTATGAAGGTGAATTGGATTTATTAGCGTAGGTTAATAAAGGTCGATTTCGTTTGTTATGCAATATTAGTTTATTCGAGCATGTGTCTGGGGCACCGCATGGGGTATTGCTAGGGTTATTATGTCATCGATTATATCGTGTATCATCTACATGGGATGACAGATTTTATTCGGGGATTAAATATTTTGTAGCTTGAAAACTTAAGTACTTAGCGACATACATTGAAATATTTATATATATGTATCTTCACGCCAGGTCCCTAACGGGGTAGGCAGAGAGTGTAGAGCGCCAGACATCCCGGTTCTGACAAACCTCGTGCCTCGTCTACCTTCATCATTCTCTTCATACATGCACGCCGATTCCTAAGACTTTTGACCCCACCATCAGACAGAACTCGACCTATTTGGTCATGGTAAGTCAGCCTTGGTCTTCCTGGGCCTCTGCAACCATCCACATTCGCATTGTATATCTGTTTAGTCATTCGCTCATTCGACATTCTTTCTATATGCCCGAACCATCGGAGCATGCCTTTTTTCATTTTTACACCGATACTATCATTCACACAAAGTCTCTTTCTTACATCTTCATTACGAACGCGATCGGTGAGTGATACACCGCAGATCTTGCGCAAAGATCTCATCTCGACCGCGTTCAACTTACTTTCATGCTCTTTCCTGCATACCCAGCTCTCGAAATATTTATAGCTCAGTATAAATGAAGAATCATTTTTATTTCGTTAACAATATTTCATACTTTGTTTTTTTTTAATTAAAACTCTTTAAATATTCTAAAATGTTAACGGTAGGTTACCTACTTAGTAGTTAGAGTATCAGTTTTTAACTACCTACCTACGTACTTAAAAAATATACTATCAAGACTGCTTAAGTTGGTATGACAACTTGGAATATAATTAAAACTTGAATATAGAGTCAACTGAGATCATCATGATTGTAATGTAGAGTCGTCTCTCTGCCTAATATTTACAAAAATAAAATAAATTAAAGCTTTACTGATGTAAATTACTATAGGTATAGTTTTGAGTGAGCGGTTAACTTATTTTGCTAAAAATGTATTCGTTTTTAGTTTTTAGTGCTTATAGTCTCGTTAATACCCCAGAAATCACCAAACATGGACACTAAGCCTGACTTACTTAAAGAAATCTGTTAAAGTTAGAGAAGGATGCGAAATGTTACAATAACTTTAACTTTAACAAATATCGTGGTGCAACCCAGGCTTAGTCTTGAGTGGATGATATGAACTCTTAATTCGTCAAGGGTAATTAGAATATCGTTGACTAATCAGAAAAATGATGTATAATTTAACTTCTCTCTCTCTCTCTCTCTGAACCTAGGTACGTACCTACTCGGGAAATCAATCCCCACAGTAAAGGTCATCATGCCTTCGAGTTACTTGATATGAAGCATTATATTTTATGGTATACGCCGTTAACATAATATATATTATATTATTAGTGACACACCTGATACTAGAATTCAACGGAGTCTCTACCATCAGCAGTACCCCTTATTCATTTATGGATGGTAGAGTTCCTGAATACGAGGGTTCAGGCAATGCATTACCTAATCAAAATGCTATCCAATCGAACTGACAGTTATTGTTGGATAGGTCTTTAAAATGGGTTTGGGAAGATCATTATTCGATTAAATGATCCGTGTATGAAACATTTAGCTCTATCGTGCAAATTTTCGTTAGAGTTAAGTGTCCTTACCCTCTGCCATTTAAACGGTGGTGTTCACACGTGAGAAAAAAAAATAATTGTGATGGTACATACCTACAACGAATTTAAAAGGAAAACTATCACGGTTATGTATATACAACACCTTTATGAGTAATAGTCGATCAACTTTATTACTTACTAGCTGTGCCCGAGACTTCGTCCGCGTGATAATTTATGATTGTTCAATATCTAACTATCTACCCGTACGAAGTCGTGGGCGCAGCTAGTATAAAAGTTACTCCTTATCACATAAGCTATCTACCAGTGAAAGTCTCGTCAAAATCGGTCCATCCGTTCCCGAGATTAGCCCAACAAACAGACAGACAGACCAAAATTGAAAAAAAAAATGTTTTGGCATATGTACCGTGTATACATACATATGCATTTACTAAAATTTTAATTTTTAATTAATCATTTATTTCAGAAACAAGTCCATAGAATCAATCAATAACATCTAATTATAATTAATTTAAAAAAAAATATTCGTAAAAAAGCGGTTATTTTTATATTACAGACATATCTCTGAAATACTGCTCTCATTTGTGGGCGGGAGCCCTCAAATACCAGCGTGGTCCACTTGACTCCCTACAAAAACGCGCCGTTCGTATTGTTAACGCTCCAGGACTTACTGACAGGCTCGAACATCTGAGACTGCGCAGAGACACTGGGAGTCTGTGCGTGTTGTACTGTCTCTACAATGGTGAGTGCTCTGCTGAACTATTTGACATGGTGCCACCGTCTTTTTTCCTACACCGTACTACCCGCCGAAGAGAGAAGTTCCACCCTCACCGATTGGACACCTGGCAGTGCTCAACGGTGCGGTTTTCACGTTCGTTCCTGCCCAGAACGTGTAAATTGTGGAACGACAACATCGACAACAACCTTGTAGAAACTAAACTTGCGGATTTTCTCGCGTATACAACACTCCCAAATTTCTTCATACACCCGACGTTTCGTTGTATACGCGAGAAAATCCGCAAGTTTAGTTTCTACAATGTATGAAGCTCGCGAAAACCTACGAAAACGTGACAACAACCTTTTTAAATTTAGTTGTTGTCGATTGTTTCCGGACTGGTTTCACCATCTCCTTTCAGGATTACTCTTTATGCCACCGGAACATTGTGTACAAAAGGCAGCCACTTGATGTTCATTAGTTCCATTTTTGTTCATTTTTACCCGTTCGTCCGCGTGTTTTTGTCAACCCACAGAAGAGGAATCAAATTTTGCTGTAAGTTCTTACTCCAGGTTAATAAATAACTGTTAAATAATTGACTAATATTGATAATTAAAATTCAGTCAGCACTCCTTATCGGCGTTTCCGCGGTGTGCTGATAAGGTCGTCACGTTTCGTCGCCTATATTAATATAATCGACAACACTTTGCTGTCAAAATCTTGAAAGGACAAGATTTTAACGATGTATTTTTTTGTGTAACTAAGGTGGCAAACGACCATGCAGTACACATGGATGTTTAGAGATGACTGTAGCCTATGGACATCTACACAAAAAGCAGAGGTCCAAATGCAGATGTGTTGCCATGCCTTTAACTTTAGTCTCTGATAGTTACGTAGTTAGTAGATTACGGGGTCATACATTACCATCTGTGCTGAACACTAACATTTGGCTGCAGATAAATTAGATAATGCGGTGGTGCCTACGCCCTGGAGTCCCTACATTGGAACTCTACCAGTAAATATATGTGTTACACTAAATTGTTATACAACATGTAACGGGAATAATGCACACTCTTAAACACCTCGATTAGAAAATCGAGTTATAGTCATAATACATGAACTGAAATTACATGTTTAAGTATTTAATATTTTTTATTTAAGTCTCAATTTGTACGAACAGTATGCACACCCTATGCATACTTACCCTACCTCTACTTACGACCGCACATAAAACACAAACCAACTCACACACGTGCGCTGTCGCAATGTGATGTAGCGTAACCTGCGTAGCCCTATTGAACACTCGCTAGTAATAAGATTAATTTTTACTACTTTATTTCATAAATTATTATTAATAATAAAATGCACCTCTCAACGAGTTCTAATAAACTTGTTGAGACTAGAATTTTATTTTGGATAGATGTTAGTCTCGTTTTCGTTTGTATTGACTGTTCACCAAATGGGTGACCATAATTTTCTTAATTGTAATTAATTTTGGGACAAAATGTTACCTATATCAAAAATACCTGAAATAGATTCGGTTATCAATTCTGAACAAACTAGTTTTGGGTTGTACATTAAATCCTGTTACACGTTGTATATTTTCAATGTGTGATTGTTTTTATTAGCATCAATGATCTCATGAGAGGGTTGCATCTATGATATAAACTGAGCAATGAAACTGGGAGAGTGAGTCATACTCACAGTGGTGCAATCTCGTAAAATCAATAAGCGCCATCCCGTTCGAGGTTCGGCGGCGTTCTGCAATTGTGTGCAGTGCTGGCGTGCAAACGTACGGTCAGAAACGTTGAATGAATCTGCAAATGTATTCTTTTTGTAAGTCTTATGACATGGTGAACTGAGTGGCTTTCTTTCTTTTTTCTACTCGTATAATCGTTCCCTTTCGTTAACCTTCTTATTTCGTTCTTCGTTATTTTTTCTGTAATCTATTAGAAGTGTTCTACCACTTCTAATAGAGCAAACCAGGTTTAATAACGATTTCAAAAATAACGCAGACTTTCATCATACTTCCAATCCCTTAAATTATTCGAACCGTAACCAAATTTCAAATTTCAGATATGTCCGCACGATTTGAGACATATGAAATGTCATAAAAATGGAGTTACAATTTCAGCTGCCGCAAAATTAAGTCTACTAGTCTACAAGTCCACAATTTTGCAATTAGTACCCACATCCGTCCCTCGTGCTCAACCCTAAACGGAGCCTCCCTGTTCAGTTGTCGATGCAAATTCAAACAGTTACAACGAAGGGCTGTATGACGAGCCGACATTGGCAGTAAAATGTTGCTGGATTATTGTCAATTTTTTTTAATGTAATAAAGGTGGTAATCTCTGGATCTGTTTTGTAATCTCTAGCTGATTGTTTGACACTTTATGATATAAATAAAAGCGAGAAAGCGAATAGTCGGCCGTTTGAGACGAAAAAAAGAGTCGATATTGGTAATAAAATGTTACTGTGCTATCAATGTGTGTGTTTTTTATTGTATCTAATAAAGAAAACAAGCAATACAGTTCACACGGATAGGTAAGGTAAGTGAATACTGCAGCCTAAAGACATTTCTACAAAAACAGATACCAAAACGCAAATGCCATACATAATTACTTACTTATAATTTTTGTTACAAATAATTATTTTGCTTATCTGAGTTTCTAATCATGATTAGTCTCCGCTTTGTTTTATGTGAAAAGACTTTGTATCTTTTGTGTTTTTGCAGTTCTTATTAATTTAAGTGGTCGCAGAGCTCCAGTTTCGAGGGCGTAGGCACCATCACCTTAGCTGATTCATCTGTCGTTAAATTGGAGTTTCCAACAGTATTATGAACAACGAACGGCAATAGAGTGAGTGTTATTAAGAATCAAAATCAGTAATTTATTTATTCATTTTGAATGCACAAGCACCACTTATGAAACGTCTAAAACGAGTAAATTAAAGCTTATAATAATTGATATAGATGTCAATTTACAAACTATTTGCTATTACTAATTGAATTACTAATGATAACTAAATTTATCTTCATTGCCAAAATTAGCAATAAAGGTTCATTTTCCAAAAAAAACAATTACGTCATTTTAGGTGCCAGAGGAATAAACTCAGTTATGTAATAAATGAACAGAGTTCTGAAATTATTGTATCGGATCTAATTAAAATGTTGACAGTTTTATTCGTGTTTAGAATTATGTGACTTGCAAATAAAATATAGAACTTTCGATAACCGTGTAAGCACGTATTTCTCAGTCAATGTATTACTACTCAACGGATGCGGTTTTCAAAGGTGGATTAGATACATATCATTAGGAGCGTTGTCAAAACTTTGTTTCTTCAAAATAGGTTAAGGGAAAGAGAAGTTATGGTCAGTTGAAAATTTACTTCAAGGACTGCTTAAAACTTTAAAACAGAGTTGAACGAGGTTTATATAAACGTAATTAATTTTGACTAGCTGTGCAGGGTAAAGTCGCGGACTTTATACGTCTAAAATATAACAAAATTATTGTTCGGTATCTACGCGGACGAAGTAGGCATAGTAGCTAGTATAATACCTATATGCCACTTTATTATCGATACTCGTCCACAGAATCCTAAGCTGTATGCAATCCGCAAAACCCCAGTGGGTCGATATTTCTAAATATCTGTCACACACTTCACAGCTAACGTATTAATTAATTTTAATCATGGAAAAAAACGTGCGCCGCTCATTATTGAACGATAGAGTACGAGTGCGTATTTTGTTTTTAATTTAATAAAGCAAGTATACACCGTTTGGAATGCCTACGTAAATAAGGTTAGGGAAACCTAAATGTGAATATTATGTTATATGAAACATAGTAAATCACGTTACAACGCGAAGGTAGGTATGTTATTGCATGGCAGCTTGATTTATACTGATCCTGTAGGTCATGTGCTATGAATAATTTTGATGGTATGTAAATTAATACCATGACCAAATAGATCGAGTTCTGTCTAATGGTGCGGTCAAAAGTATTAGGAATCGGCGTGCATGTATGAAGAGAATGATGAAGGTAGATGAGGCATGAGAAGTATGTTAGGACCGGGATATCTGGCGCTATACACTCTCTGCCTACCCCGTTAGGGACCTGGCGTGAAGATACATACAATGTAAATTAATAGGAGCTCGATTTTTAAGAGTGCTGGAACTTGTTGGTTATCAGTCATATGATAGACACTACGTAGTTCATTGCTGCATTTGACGTAACGTATTTTAGAAAAACAGCGATAAAATTGTCCGATAGAAAGATTGCGAAAATTAAACTGCCTCAATAGCGTAGTGGTAGCAGGCCACTACTACTACGCTGGGGGTCCTGGGTTCGATTCCCGGGTCGGGGACTATCAGAGATAACGGTTTAAAATCCTTTATCTCTGGTTCTATTGGGATTTTTCCATTTTCTGGAAGTTGCCCAGTACCTCGGAGTTTGGTAATGTGCCCGGAGATGGCAACAGGTTCGCTATCTGTTGGCGAGTCGTGGGTGTTTGCATGTATGCTTGAATGGATGCATTAACCTCTGCCTACCCCTTCGGGGATTACAGGCGTGAAGTTACGTAGTTACGAAAATTAATTTATTAGGTCCCGTTTTTAAATTAATTTTTAATACTTATTAATTGGTATAATTCACTAATAATTGTATTATTTACCACATAATTAACAGAATTTTATAATTTGTAAGTGTTTACGTAAAAACTGTGCAATAATTTCAAGATTTGAGGGACACAGTACCGGCGAAGTTACATAACCTAACGTATGTATTTGAATTACTAACCCATATAAAAGGTGTAAATCATTGTTATCTCCACGGAATAGATAAATAAAGATGGAATGGTGATGTGGGCGTGGCAAGCGCGCGACAACTATGCGTGAACACACACAGTTCGGCAGAACCATTCGTTCGCCGCTTGTAGTGTCGTGTAGACTGCTTCGAACGACGCATCTCTTGGCAAAATATCATGTAGTGCCAATTTTAACATGTAATATGAAATGTCAAACCTCAAGTATAAAGCGAGGAGGTATATCTTTTGATAGGTAAGTCACAAATAACATTTATTGTTATAATACTCGTAAAAAACATATAAATATACAAAGGAATATGAATATTCGAACTTAAACTGCATTATTTAAACGTTACTGCTAGCGAATACATTGCTCGTTAAGCACTCGCTCAATTAACGCTATTACTGTCTCCGCTGGCAATGTACAGCATGTAATGCGTTCGCTACACTTCGACTAGTTTATTGGTGAGTATAATGTTGTGTGCGTGCGAGTGTTTAATGTCTACGTGCGTTACATCTTAGTATGCAAACTTACGCAAACGAATAGGTGCCCTGAGATTAATGTGTGCGTGATTGTCGAGATGGTGTTACATTTGTGTAAGAAATTGCATGGTGGGAGAAAAGCGGCGACCCTGGTTCTAATACAAAATTGAGGCAAAGGCCTTTCCATCCTTATTTATCTATTCCGTGATTATCTCTATTGTAGAACCTTGTACTGAGTAATATAGTACTCATTTAGTTATACATTGACTATTTCCCGCGTACCAATTATTGTAATATTCGTAAAGTGTTGAGTTTTTTCAAACCCAAAACATACTTCAAAACTGTCGAACAAACTCTTGGAACATAAATACAGAACTTTAGTTCATATTACCTAAGTTAAAATGATGACTCGCAAGGCCTTATCTCGTCAGGAGGAGTCCAGGCTTCAAATCACTTTGAAGGAATTAAAGGTCAACAAGGAGTTGGTTGAACAGTTGCATAGGGAGAGAGATGACAGTGAGAAGGAACTGCTTGAAGTACAGGGACATAAAATTAAAAAAGGAAATGGCAGAACTCCACTGCCAATATTTGTTAGCAAGCGAGGAACGGGACCAGCTTCAGTTAATTGTAAACGGGTTCAACCAGTGTAGTGATTAGTATGAGCAGGCCCTGAGACGCATCACCACACTAGAAGTGGAGTTAAGTGAGGTATATATCCAAATAAATAAGCTTCAATCTGACAAGTTTAATATTACCGTCTCACAGAACCAAAGTTTATTTGACGAGTTGGTCCGAAGTTCTCCGAAAAAAATACATACCAGTCCACCTACTGTAACAATTGACTTAACATGTGACACTCCTGTACAAAAGAACAGCTGTAAAAAAAATAAAAAATATGGCAAATTAAATAAAAGTATTAAGAAAACTCAACATTTAATTAAGTTAAATAAACTATATAGTGAAAAAATCAAATTTAATTCAAAATCTTACCAGGACCTAAAATTGCAGTGTGATAAATTTAAATGTTATAACTGCATTGGATTCGAAATGTATCGGAAAATATTATTTTATATATTTATTTATTCTTTTATGTATGCACAGAAATTATACATAAGGCGGACTTAACGCCACTAGGCGTTTTCTACCAGTCAACCTTCGGGTAGTGAGGATATCGACGAAGTAGGTGCAGCAATGGTACAAAAGTGAAAATATGAGGGACAGCTAAAAATATTATCATTAATCAAATAATATATTTATATACCTACATATAATAGTAAACATACACAAAATATAAGTATTTATATTTAAAATAGATATGTACCTATAAATAGTTACGTTGCTGAATTAAAATATATATATTAATAAAATTAATATATATACTAATACATACTATAATATTACATACATGGACTAATATACAGTAAATCTATACAAAAAAATATATATATATGTCTACATATATATATCACAATAATATATAATAGAATGTCAGACTTGCGAAACTACATATCATCATAAAAAAGTCGATAAAGAATTCAAATCGCGAGTATTCGCGAATCAAGATGACACGATCGTTCGGCAAACAAAACGTTATGACAATGGTTTCCAAACAATTCACGTGACTGAATGGGGTGAAAATAGAAACGACGAAACCGGGCGTTTATCCTCCCGTTCCCATGACTTATAGTTGATTGATTGTCAATAGATAACATGAATGACCTATTGTAAGTTAATATGACATGATCAATTGTAAGTTTCACAAACACACAGACAAACAGACATTTTTTTGGATAGAAAGTACCCAGTGTTGTGCGCCAAATATTAAAGTATAATTACACCAAGTTTCATCGTAATCGGACCGGCAGATTTTGTGTGATGCTTGAGCAAACGGACAGACAGACAGACAATAAAAATTTTAATTACATATTTGTGTTCGGTATCGTGCTAGTAACATCCCCTGGTATTTATTTAGACAATATTTTTATTGTACAGAATTCACACTTCTACAGTTTTATTATAATTATAGAATAGATATATAAATAATACTGCATTCCATTATTTGAAGATTACAAAGAACGGATATTGGTTTGATAATATTTTGTAATGCCAAACAAAATAGGTAGTTACTAATTTATATACATTTTCCAATTTATAGGAATTTTTTTTTGCAGTAAGCAGAAAAATTAACCTTTAAAAAGAAATTCAGTCCAGTAGTGGACGTCTTTCGACCGGAGCAATGATGAAGTAACTACTAGAGTTTTCCTTACTTTTCATTTTTTTTTTCTTCTTAAAGTTCCACTTCTCTACGAAGGTTGGCGACCATCATGGCAATCCTAATTTTTGATGCTGCAGCACGGAATAGAGAACGAGTGCTTATTTTTTTTACGTGTAGGTACACGTAAAATTTCAATTAAAAAAGTGAGTTGAAATTTTGAAAGTTCAAACCAGTTCGGAATATATCCCTTGAAAATATTATTATATAGGCTCTACCCGTAGGCATCTAGCTACGAGTGGAGATATAATAACAATCCCAAGGTACCTCTTTATTTTGAAAAGGCTATAGTATAGTTTTCACAGAATAGTATTTTAATAAGTTCAGTTCTGAGTTTATGAGTGCCTAAGAATTTGTAGTCTAACCAAAACTCTGAACAATGTACTGTTCTTACCTTATCTTCTGCTTCCTCCGCCCGTCCCTCTGCTTCCAGAACTCGTTGCTCGAGCTCTGAGAGCTGAAACAAAAACACTATATAAACATTGTATAGTAACTTAAAAATTATGAATCATTTTTATTCAGGTAAACTACACTTACACAAGAAAATACATTAAAATAATTACAGAGAGACAACAACAACAAAAACAATTAGTACATAAATATTAATTAGACAATGTCAGGGACTAATATATAATAATATATAAATACCAATAAAGAAAAGTAAGTATATATTTTTTAAAATTATGGTTTTACCTACATTTCTGGTAATTTTTTTTATGGCAATATTTTTTTAAGATGATTTTTGTAGATCCTAGATATGGGTTACAAGTGACTCTCAGTATTATATTTCTTATCGTTAAGTTTCAGTTTTATTCAATGTGAACAACTGGGATAGCCAAATAAGTTCATATTTTCTTTGTTCGGATCGCGCTAGATTATTCTTCAGAATCAAACTGCTAGCGCCATCTTTCAGACAACGAAGCAAAATGTACAATCAACTATTCCAGCCGAACCTGTACTTCTACACGAACCATTGCCGTACGCTCACAGTCTAAGAAGTTCCATCGCCACCCGCTAGATGGCGCTGAGACAGATTACGGACTTTATTGAACCACGTGGTATCAAAATATAGCTATGTATCCTGATATTTATCAGGGAGGCTGTAGAAAAGGTATTATTGTTATGTAAGAGAGTATTCGTGTGGTTAAGGGGTGGGAAGGGTGGTTTTCGCACTGATATATGTAAAGGACAGGAATTACGTTATGTTTGAGGAATTTTATCAGCTGTGGATTTCCGGAGTTCTACATTTTTAATGGTAACGTTATGGGGTAACGAAGTGGGAACGTTATTTGAGTGTCGTGTTATGGGATACGCTTTCCCTTATGT
This sequence comes from Macrosoma leucophasiata, assembly GCA_036365455.1. Lineage (NCBI taxonomy): Eukaryota > Metazoa > Arthropoda > Insecta > Lepidoptera > Hedylidae > Macrosoma > Macrosoma leucophasiata. Next base: position 5,298,634 of record JAWQUS010000020.1, read on the forward strand.
TCTTATGCGATGTGAAACATCGGGTGATTTGGTGTCCATTACCGAAAATTGTATAAAAATACAATATTATTACGAAGAAATTATTTAATTTCAATTGCTTGACCATAACAGTCATGACATTGTATCTTGTGTTATTCACCTTAGTTTAGTTTAACATATTTCTGACATATCAAGAAATCCCAAATGATAAATAATAATTTTGACTTAGACTTTATAAACAAAAAAAATGTTAATGTAAATAATTTATTAAACGTCACAGACCAATCAGCCTTCTCAAACGTGTATGCAATATGTTATTCATAGATTGAAGTACGGCCCAGAGCACAGATTTCAGGCACAGATGCATAACACCTTAGGCCTTAGAAGTGGCGACGCATTTGCATTTTGACCTCTGGTCTTTGTGTGGCTGTCTGTGGGCTGCAGTCATCACTTAACATCAATGTGAGCTGCAGGATTGTTTGCCACTTCAATCACATAAAAAAAATGAACTTAGTGCATGAATATGTACAGAAAAGTCTATAATTATTATAATCCTTAGGTATATTACGATGCGGTGTATATGGCGTAGTTTCACAGATTCCTTCCACTCTCGGGTATGCGACACAAGCACCTAATTGGAGTTTGATTTGCAACTTTATCTAACTCCATCTGCGTTATTGCACTTACTGCCGTCGCCCCATTGGAATGGCTTGACCACCATTGTTCAGTTTAGTAGAAGATATTTTCCTGCTAGGTGGTGGGTCCACCATGCCCCGATGCCCGCTGGTACCGAATGGTCACGTGATAACTAATCACAGAGGCCTAAGGCGTAGCAATGCCTGCATTTTGGCATGCAGTTATTGTGTAGATGTCTATATAAGCTGCAGTATACACTTATCACTGAACTTCATGCGTGTTTGCCATCATAATGAAATAAAAAAGAGTGTGTGTACTTATGGACGCACGTGAGAAGTAACACTTTTTAGCGTAAAAATCCAATAAAAAATTACCGGAAATAATGTAACGTAACGTAACTTCACGCCTGTGATCCCCGAAGGGGTAGGTAGAGGTAAATGCAAGCATTCAAGCATACATGGAAACACCCACGATTCGCCGGTTAAATTTTTGGCCCATGTAACACGTGGCGAGCCTGTTGACATCTCCGGGTACATTACCAAACTTCGAGGTACTGGGAAATTTCCAGATAATGGAAAAATCCCAATAGAACCAGAGATAAGGGACTTAACACCATTATCTCTGATAACCCCCTACCCGGGAATCGAACCCAGAACCTCAGCGTAGTAGTGGCCTGCTACCATTAGGCTATCGAGGCAGGCGATAGAAATAATATAAAATGTCAAAAAGTTTCGCAACTAACAGACTTTTGCTAGACTAGCAGACATTGCAGTTTCAGACTGTTGCTTTTAACTGTCGGCGTGCGCGCGCATCGTGAAATTCACTCTCATATTTTTTTTCAGCAGAATAACTTCAAAAATTAAAGACGTACATTCAACATTACTTTGTTTATACATTTCGCCTTTAGTATCCAAACGCAAGACACTAAAGTGCCTGTTCGCTTGGCGCCTTTACGAATAGACACCAAATAAAAAATGGCGTACATTCCTTTCAAAGAAACATCGCTATCCGATAAATCAAACTGACGACTGAGCCGTCAAAGGGAATATTTCGTTTGACTTAAAATAATATTTGCTATTGAAAAATGAATTTGGTATTCGTTTAGATTTATCTAGCGTGTTTTTATTGGGTACGTGGGATTCCACTTTGACGAATCAGGTGATAGAAAACGATATTTTTTTTACTTTTTCTGGTAACATCAAAGAAGAAATAAATATAGTCTATGTTATTATTTATGTAAGAGTCGGTTTATGAAGATTTACGACAGTTATATTTTCGTATTCATAAGTTGTCGTTATGATTGCCAATCCGCTTGGCAAGCGTGACGATTCCGGCTTTTTCTCCCCTCTAATGACGCACAACCCTGTAAGCATCTTTGGGGAAGCCAATTGTATAGCAGGGATGATGATGATAATGAATCTTAAGTTGAAAAAAAAAGAAGTACAACTTAAAACTTCAATGGATTGAACTGATTTTATTTTGTAAAGCTCTAATTTGCATAAGGAAAAAATGAGTTTTATATGGATTTTCTTAACACCCGAAGTAATTTTGATAATTATCATTTAAAAGATTCTAAACATTTCGTTCTTACACTACATGAAGCGTCTATCACTTCAAAAGTATTTCAATTCGTCCAAAAGGTCGAGTATTTTACGACTAACCCTGCCAAGGTCCGTAAGTCATCAACAGTATGTTTATTAACACGGACAAGACGAGAACGGTCACATTTCGTCTCTAAATCCCTTTAATGTACGTAACTTTAACATTCTACTGTTTGGACCCTTCATCATCAGTTGAGTACTTCGGCAATTCTATCCTCAGAGTTGAAAAATTTCTCGATCTAAATTAAGAAATAAGGGAAAATAATAAATGGCTGTATTCAATACAATTCTACGTCAAAATTAATAAACCTACTTTCATTGTTCCTTTGGCTAAGGTGTTTTTTTTATATCATGAAAGCTTCCAGTCTCTTTGATGATAAGTACAGAATACTATAGCTTATGGGTTTCTTTATAAATAATGGGGAAGGGGTCTAAATACTGATGCCTTACCAGTCCCAAGGCCTAATATCTTTTGAGTGTGCATACATTAAGGAACTATACATTACAAAGTTACTGAATAAAACTGAACGCTACCATTTGCCGGCAGATGAATCAGATGAGTCCATCCGGCATTGAACTCTATCACCAGTAAATAACCTAGTACTATCTTATGGTCTATTTCGAAGCTTAAGTTTCTGGTCAATTCATCTATCCATCTTTTAAGTATTACGCTGCAGTTATTTTCAAAATTAAATACGTAAACTATTCAACAACTTGCCTCTGCGCAAGAAAGTGATCAATTTGGATTGTAGAAAGAGGAACAAGATGGCGTTTGAAGAACAAAAAAGTATTTATCAAAGGTTACTCTAACATGATCACTGCTGAAAGAAGTTAAGCTTGTACGAGTTTAAAGTTGAATCGCATGAATTTAATTAACTTCAAAGTTGACTTTTGGCGGTAACCTTGAAAGAGGCGTATGGTGCTCTTATTTTATTTCATTTTCTTAGTACATTTTTAAGTTATATTGAATAAAGTTGGTGGCATTTTGTTTGATATAGGTTTATTACAGTGCCCGTGTACAGTGAAATAGAATAACAGTGCGAAATCACGACCTTTCAGATTGCCTCCAAAACTTCATTGTAAATGTTCTGGTAAAGTAGCCATCGCTTTACTAGAATAACTTGATTGTAAATTGTAACTCACTTGACTGACATATCATACTTGATAATTACATAATATACTTGACTTGATATTATACTAACTTTTACGCTGCTTTAAATAAATTCGAAATATCGTTTTACTTGACACTGGCAATATGCGTAATAGCGATGACATTAGAAAAAAAAAAAAAAGAACTTCAAAGTGTTTTGCGGCATTACCAGCACAGGTCAACAAAGCCGGCCCAAAATGTTATTACGCAACAACATGACACGTCGCTGCGATATAGGTCAGAGTGGTCCCCGTGACACCTAGTGGCCGTCAATTTTATTGACATTTGTCCCGACTGTTTATGTGAGTATCAGCGATACTTTAGACAAGTTAGTATAGAAATTAAAGACAAATCGCATTGGTTATAACGGAAAATAAAATATGTTTTGTTTCTACAGTTATATTTTTTGTAATTCGCATGGGTGGACGGCATTTGCTTGTCGTTTAACGTGATAATGTGTAAATTATTGGTTGTTTATTGGTGTTTTTGTGTGCGTGCCTTATGCAGCGGCCAGTCGAGCGGTTGCCCTTGCTTCACACACAACAGAAATTCTATTCTGTGGCTTCACACACATTTACACGTATTCAGACGCGTTTCTACAACACAAACAAACATCCAGCGCGCTAGTGATGTGAAAGGACCATATTATTCCATGTTACTAACTTTATCGAATGCGTAATATCTGTGATCAAACAATCGCATAGAAAAGCTATCTCCGCAAAATGTGTTTATGCGAGAACCTGACACGTCTCTGTGAACTAGGTTAGAGTTGTACCCGTGTGGCCATTTTGTCCGGCGACGTGATTATTGAGTACCGGCTATTCCTTACACAAAGACCTACTAAAGTGAATATTATTGGACTGTTTGGCATTGTTTTGCTATATATTAAAGTGTCAAGTCTATAAGATTGATCTATAACCAAATTATCGATAAACTAGGCAAAGTCATGTGGTTTAATTTGTTTCTTCTTCTTCCGATTGTTGCAAATCCGTAGTAAAACAGTCCAATATGCTTTCTTCATATACATGTTAATACGCACATGATACATCGCTGCAATCCAGGTCAAAGTGATCCCCGTGACACCTAGTGGCCGTCAACTTTATAGGCATTTATCTGACACCGGGACTCTTTATGACCGGCAATCATTCACACAAGTTGCTATATTGATCTGTGAAAGGGTTGGATGCGTATAGTCAGCTTTTGTAAGGTCGACCAGTAACAAACTAGCGAATTAAGTATGAAGCCGTTAAGTGAAATGGTAAATCAAATGATAATTCACATAGTCAGCCTGGTACCTGTAGCATAGAGAATCCTAGTTCAGGTATTAACATTATTTCATTTCATTTTAAATGTCCAACTGATGGCTGTTGCAAGTGCCCGATATCTTTTACATATGTTCCTATTATGGATCGTTTTGGGGTTATTTTGACCAGCAATGAAGTGTATTTAATGTGTCATTAACGAAAGACGAAAGAAGAATGAATGTTATAAGTTTAACGTGTGTATGTACAAAATTTCCACATTAAGATTAGAATCAGATTGAAAATGTGATGGGTCTGTCCATTCAACTCCATTCCATGGACCAGTAGTAAATAATTACATAAACATTGATATCGAACACCGAAAACGTGGACAGCAATAAAACACATCGGTTATGAAAAGATGGGAGGTTGGGAACGAACATAAAGGTTTATGGCACACTACATGAGCTCGTATTTGGGAATAAATCAACTTTAATAGCGGTACAGAATTATGTAATCAGGATGGCCTCCGATGTGGGCACGACATAATAGTGCAATAAAATAAATATGTCGCGTATCGGCATTTATTTTGAAATATTACTTGAGAGTAAATGGAATATCATCATCTAGGTATTCCATCTCAGGACATCGCCCACTGACTAAGGAGTTACACTTCGGGCTCAACCGTGTGAAGCTTCTGTCCTCGTCTATGGTTTTTAAGGTGCCGTACCAAAGGGTAAATTGGGATCCTATTATTAAAGGTAGATTCACTCATGCATGATCAATGAACACACAAGTTTAACATAAACATAACATTAAACAAAACCCTTATTCCCTCATTGCAGGTAATCGACAAACTTCAACATGCACTCTCATATTTCCAAATACCTTCCCCCAAAGCCATCCGTTTAGTTCTGCTCCACTAGTGCCCTGTTACTTCCGTGCGAAAGGTTCAAAGGCGAGCTAGTCCGGTGGAAAATTCGACGATTCACAGTACCAATCTTTGGCTGTCGCTGCGATGCAGAAAATTGGAAAGGATTTTGGTTTTACTTCGACGAAGCGAGTATTACAAAACCTTTTGATATTAGGAAAATAATTTTATTGAATCAGGAAAAGTACATCGACCTGTCAAAATGGCTGAGCGTAATATGAATTTATTTGAGTTATTATGTACTAGGAATACGGCAAATTTTATCGGCTCTTGGATTTGATGTCTTCGCAAATGGTCCGTGGTAATAAAAATTGCACTAAATAATATATGATCTATAAATAATAATCGTAAATAATGATACTTACGACACTAACCATGTCATGGAAGAATCTTTGCAAGGTAGGTTGAGTCTGCTAGATGGATTGCTTATGATTTATTTTGAGAATTTAAGTTCATTTGTATATCTATACTTATGTTATAATGTGAGAATAATTTTGTCTGTCCGTCAGGGTTTGTGACCTTACCGCTGAGCTGATTGCAATCAAATTTAACATTGAGTAGTTGGAACCCTAAGAAAGGACAGATTACTTTTTGTACCTAAACCAAATACAGTATTTATACGAGTATGTGACCTCTGATGGCAAAGAAGTGAACATTTGTTTTTAAATGATGCTCCTTGCAATATATCGTTGGTGATAAGGCAACTGTTTTCGTTAACATTGCAGATAGTTATTGCAAGAATAATGAAATGTGCACACAACACACATCTAAATACATAAACCCGAAACAAATATCTGTGGGCCATATAAATGTTCCAATGCGAATATCGAACCCACGACCCTTGTCCACGATCACGGTTAAGCGGTTGTCACACGCCCCTGGACCAACTATCCACCACTATATCGAGGGGTTTGATAATTTGATAGTAAAATTCTATGCTTTTTTGATCCTCCTTTCATGTTGTCTCGCCTCAAGTCCCATAATAATTAACAACAAATAAACTACAATAGTCAACCCTGAACGATATTGCGTGAAATACGGCACAAGATTGGTAGTAACACCTTTTTTACCACCACTAATGCGTTCGCAACATAAGTATACGTCAAGGGTGATAACGACATCCAACCGCCCGGAAATGGTGCTGATTGAATGATCCACACCCACCGAACCCTAATCTATATAATGTGCCCTCGGGTATAGGTTCGCGGTGATAAAGTAATTATACGGTCCGGCGGTAAGCAATTAAGTCCTTTACCATCGATCATCACTCTTGTTTCTGGGAACTACACACTAACATTTGAAGGATTTGAAGGATATGTTGCAAATTAAATACTCCCTAGAAACCTTGGTGAATTGATAGTGCACTGCTTGTTATTTCTGGTTTCGAAATAAACGTCCGGAAACGAGTGTTCCAAACACTTTTGAAATAAACAAACATCTGACAAAATCATGTATTATGAGGCAAATTAAACTTTCGTTATAAAAACAGTCAATATTCAACTTTACGAATAACATTAGGAGATACGTTTAAAAGAAAGGAAAACATTTTTTTATCTTATATCTAGAACAGTTAAATAAAGATAATGCGGGCTTATTTAAACAAGACTTCTAATCACAAATCTACAAAAATATAAATTTCATATGAATGTAAAGGCCTTGTTTCAAAGCAATAAACATTTACGGCACTGTAAGACGTCCGATCCGCGTGGTGGCCGCACGATAAATGACTTGGAGAGTGCAAAGCGACGAGCGCGCTTAAATATTAACAAACTACCCTCCCTTAAAGCGATCCAAATGTAGCTGTTTATTACTGTAGCTCACGACTTCTCAGAGTTTATGTGAGGTACTTTGATTTTAAGATCGTAAATCTTACTGGATATATGCGTCTTTTGGTACGGTTATGACGATTATGAGTACTTCCACAGAATTACGTTTATAAATAAACTCATCTCTTTTTTAAGAATACACGGTTTATTTATTTTTAGCGTTGATATGATTTTACATACTTCTTACACTCACGGTTTTTACTGCCTCATTTGGTGTTTTTATCACAGATGAACCTATATGCAGAAAAGGTTACACAAAACTGCGATGCAATGCGATGCGACGACGCATCGCAGGCGATGTATTCGTGCGAGCTCGCAGATATTTGCGATGCGATGCAAATTCGTAGTTATGTGTGGGAGCCCTAATATAGGATACGTTCACAGCTCCGATTTTTTTATCATCGCCAATTTATATAAATGTGTACTGTGACAGTGCAGTAGTGTCAACAAAATTCCATTTATCTGCTAAGAATGAGCAACAATAATTACGCTGCTCCAAATAAAATACCTAAGATTATTACGAAACTTGCTGCAAATAGTGTTTTGTGTTAGGATTGTATTAAACAAGAACTTTATTACATTTTTTCGCAATAACACATGATAGTGAATTGAGAAATTAAAGGAAAAATGGAAAGGAAAATTTGATTTCGGACAGGGATCGAATCTGCGACTTCAGGCAAACCAGTGCAGCTGCTTTGCACTAAGCTACCAAAGCCTTACAACCAGGTCGCAATTGCGATGGCCGAAGTCACATTTTTTCTCTAAAATTTCTAAATTCTAACGTGATTTTTTTAATGTAATGATAGTTGCAAACAAGCATGCAGTTCACATTGATGTTAAGTGATGACTGCAGCCTATAGACACACACACAAAGACCAAGGTCTAAGTGCAGATGCGTTACCACTCCTGAGGCCTAAGGTGTTACGCCTCTGTGCCGGCAAATTACAGGGCCGCACATTACCACCTGACTGGAACACGATAGTGCTGAACACTACCATTTAGCGGCAAGTATATTAGGTAAGGTAAACACAGTTCATGAGTGTACCAGAAAGGCTGCGGTCCGACAAGAATGGCGCCGTATAACAAAACTTGTCACTGAGCCTGTTCCTGACTGACGACCACGACCACTCTGCCAAGAGTGAAACGACAAAGAAGAAGAAGAATATTAGGTAATGCGGTGGTGCCTACGCCCGCGAGCTCCGTCACTGGAGATCTACCACCAGCGATTTGATATAACAAAGTGAAAATCCGATACGTTATAGTTAGGAAACATACATATTAAATTTAAACTTGCGAATGATTTGTTGCGGCAATATTGGAGATGAAGAATATCAAATTCAACTTAGAGCAGTCAGTAAAAAAACAAATGACGTAATAGTAAACTGTTATCACACCCTTAAATGCTGAGGGGATTATATTCAAGTACATTACGGTAATACAGCCTACTCGTAAAGGGAACCACTGAACTTCAAAGTCGTTCCAGTTGAGGCGCACCTGCTTTGTATTACCGCACCAAGAACTTTGATCGTTTTTAGGGTACCTCAAGGTTTCTTGGACCCTTTTTGGGTCGGTCTGGGTTGAATACAGTATGTAGAATTTGCTCATTATGAAAATTTTATGTACGCTCTTAAAATGGTTAGTCTCTATTGATTAGATTTAGATCTTAGCTGCTGCATTATGTAATATAATATGTAACCTGACACTAAATAGTACTCACTGTTTGTTCAAGTAATGCAAGGCAAAATAAAAACAAACGTGCACACTTTAAATTCATGATAATTACGGTTAAGCTTCAACTCACACCAGTAAAATTAAGAATATTAGATTAGATTTTTTTTTTTTTTTTTTTTTTATGTAATGGAAGTGGTAAACAAGCATGCAGTTCACATTGATGTTAAGTGATGACTGCAGCCTATAGACACCCACACAAAGACCAAGGTCAAAATGCAGATGCGTTACCACTCCTGAGGCCTAAGGTCTTATGCCTCTGTGCCGGAAATTACAGGGCCGTACATTACCACCTGACCGGAACACGATAGTGTTGAACACTACCATTTAGCGGCAAGTATATTAGGTAATGCGGTGGTGCCTACGCCCGCGAGCTCCGTCACTGGAGCTCTCCATTATACAGCATAAGGGTCATAGCTCACTATAGCCACCCGGCACCCGACCAGCACCGCCTCGTTTTACGGCGTCCACTCGTTGTTGACGGGTGGTCCACGGGTGAAAGACGCGATGTTACTTGTGAACAACTCGCAGACCGCGCGCGGTCCAATTGGGAACAGCGAGTTGGCAATGCAAAGTCAACGCAAGACAAGCTAGTGGTCACCGAGTGGTCCACTCGAAGTCTGTGCGTGGATCGCGCGTTGACGGTTTGCGGTCGAGGCGATACGGAGCGGAGTTGCTGTGATGAGCGCAGACCGCTCGAGGAGGTCGGGCGCTGGTCGGGTGCCGGGTGGCTCTAGTGAGCTATGACCCTAAGACTTACAGGGTCGACCATTTTTATTGTCTTGATTTTTTTAATTTAAATAAGGCCGCGCGCAGTCCACTGTAATGACATTATGTTGGAATTGAAAAATATAAAAATTGACTTTAAGCAGACACCAACAAAAACAAATAACGTAATGATAAACTGTTATCATCACACCTTTAAAGCTGAGCAGATTATATTCAAGTAGGTAAATAACGCTAATACAGCCAACTCGAAAATGGGAACCACTGAATTTCAAAGTCGTACCAGCAGGCGCACCTGCTCTGTATTACAGCACCACGAACTCTGATCGTTTTTGGGGTACCTCAAGGTCCAAGAAACCTTGAACCCTTTTTTGAATCGGTCTGGGTTGAATACACTATGTAGATTTTACTCATTATGAAAATTGCATGTACGCTCTTGAGGTGATTAGTCTCCAAGAAACAAGAATTAAACTAAGACATTTGTTACTGCATTATGTAATCTATCTGACGCTAAGTAGTACTTACTGCTTGTAGTAGAAATGACTCATTTACATGCTTAGTGACAGTTTAAAATGTAACCTCCTTATTCATAAACGTATATTAGCTAAAGTGTTGCTAATCTCTCCTTTGTCTTTGTCTGTCCTTCACATTTGACGATGCAGCTGACAAAGACAAAGCATTCTATAGCTAAAACGTGTCTGAAGTTTGTTTATGAATAAGGGAGTAATTATTTAATTATTAGTAAAACAAAACGTAACTTCACGCCTGTAATCCCCGAAGGGGTAGGCAGAGGTAAATGCATGCATTCAATCATACATGCAAACACCCACGACTCGCCAGTTACGTTTTTGGCCCATGTAACAGGTGGCGAACCTGTTGCCATCTCCGGGCACATTACCAAACTCCGGGGTATTGGGAAACTTCCAGAAAATGGAAAAATCCCAATAGAAGCAGAGATAAATGATTTTAAACCGTTATCTCTGATAGTCACCGACCCGGGAATCGAACCCAGGACCTCCAGCGTAATAGTAGTGGCCTGCTACCACTTCGCTACTGAGGCGGTTATAAAACAAAAGTAATGGGTTTATTAACTGCCTGGGTCTATTAAATTGCCTTTAAAATAACAGTGATTTAGCATGTTTTACCCGACTTCAATTCTAATGGTGAAGAATATTAAAATAAACTTATAGCAGGCAATTCGAAAGATCAATGACGTTATAGAAAACTGATAACACACCCTTAACATCTTCTGGATTATATCCGAGTACATTACGCCAATACAGCCTACTCGCTAAGGGCACCACTGAACTTTGGATTCATTCCAGATGAGGCAGGCGCACCTGCTCTGTATTACCGCATCACAAACTTTGATGGTTTTTAGGGTACCTCAAGGTTTCTTGGACCCTTTGTTGGGTCGGGTCTGGGTTGAATAAAGTATGTAGATTTTATTCATTATGAAATGTTATGTTTGCTCCTGAAAAATGGTGAGCTTCCAAAGGATTAGACAAAAGTAAGTATCTATATTAACGAAATATCAAAGTTTTTTAAATATAGTAAATATATTATTATACTCGTTTGTCCCTTGGTAAGTATATGAAATATCTTGATTTACAGTTTTGGACCTTTTCTACGTAGTACTAGCAGGCGGCAGGTCAGATGGTACTGGCCCACTTCAGCCAGAGAATATGTTATATTACTAACTACGTATAGAATGGACACTTCAACCCCGCCCGATTTTCCCGCCTCACCCAACCTCACCTCTTATGGGCGACGTTTGGTATTTTCTACGTGCTACGCACACGAGTGCACGTGTAAATACACGTCACTGATTGATGCCTGTGTAATAGAGACCAAATTAAGCGTTCGTATGGAATTTTGGCGCAGTGTCCGCGGTGTGCTTCAGCGGGCAATTGGCGAGCCCAAAATGTTTAAATAAATGTTACCGCAACTGCCTAAGGGAGACCCCTGTGGGTCCGAACCTCGGCTTAAAGCGTTGCTTAGCGACACATAAGACATGCGATTAGGGTTGCACCTTTCACTCTAGTCTTCGGTTGTTCATAACCGGAAACGACCTCGCGGGTCGTACTAGGGTCGAGACCTGCCGATATAAACTACATATTATTATATTCTCAATCTATATTAATTATTAAACATCTAGACTTAGACTTTGGCTGCTGCATTATGTAATCTATCCGCTGCTTAATTGTCCGCTTGTTCTATTTATTATCTCATTTACATAGTAAAGTCTTTCGAGCATATGATTAATAAAACTGTCTCAGTAACTTAGTGAGCTGTAGGTCACTACTACTACGCTGGGTTCGAATCCCGGGTCGGTCGGATATCGTTTTAAAATTCTATATCTATGGTTCTATTGGAATTTTGCCTATTTTCTGGCACTTTGCCAGTACCCCGGCGTCACATGTAGGTAACATGGACTAAAACATAATCGGCGAATCGTGGGTGTTTGCATGCATTTACCTCTGCCTAGCCCTTCGGGTATTACAGGCGTGAAGTTAAGATTAATTAAAATAATATGGAACTATAGATTCATGATTAACCTCCGCATACTGTCTCATTTCACTAAATCTCCCAACAACTCGCCTACCACTTCTAAACGCCATCAGACACAGAAAATGTGAGAACGTTGACTTATCACTTAACCTGTGCGACATAAAAGCCTGTAACTAAACGCTTGATAGAGTGAATAAGCCATTAACCACGGTGATTACGACTCCTTAGCGATTTGCATATAGTTCTAACGCCTCTAATCTCAGGAATAGCAAAGCAAATGTTTGAAGTCTTATACTTTGAAGTTTTTACTGGTGGTAGGCACTATCGCACTTACTATCGGGGTAATGGCTGCTCGGCCGCACGGACACCTTATACGGTGGTAACAAAAGCTATCTATGGCATAGCAATGTAGGATTACGTTTTATAGGTAGGTACTTATATTTTATTTACTCTGGTATTTAACCATTGATTATCATTTGTACTAAATAGTAGGTAGGTATGTATTAATAATTGTTTTATATTATTTCGCATTAACACATTGTGAAATATATTTTATTCAAAGAAAAATGGAAAGAAAAAATATAATTATTGGCAATAGATGGCGCTGCTGCTACCATAAAGTAATGTAATAGATGTGAAGGAAAGATTTGACAAATCGGGCAGGACTTCAGTAGCTCAATTGGAAAGAGCGGCTGGACTAGATTCCCAGTAGGTCGCGAGTTCGAGTCTCGCCTGAAGTCAAATTTTTCTTTCCATTTTTCTTTAAATAAAATAGGTATGTATTAAATTTATCGTTTTATTAAGTATTTGTGTTATTTCAATGATTTTTATTATATTATATCCTTAAGTATGTATAAGTTTTAGTACTATTACAAATCATTTGACATCCGTGGATCACTCACGTTGGGTCCTGTTGAAAACCAGCGTCAGGTACCTCTTAAATGAAGTTACCTGACATTTGCTGAACAGGACACCTTTTTGGCGCAGCCGCGAGGCACATATTACATGTTATTATACCTTATAATTTTAGAAAATGTGTATTTTTGTTAGCTACGTTTTATGTCTGTTTTTAAGTATGTGTCTTGTTGTTGTGTCAAATAAATGTTATTGCGATAAAAGGAAAGGAAAGAAAGGACAGCTTTCTTTCCTTTCCTTTTATCGCATTGCCTTATCTACTAGCTGCTAATTTAGAGGTCCCCAAACTAGTTTCCCTCCCTAAAATATTCCCATATTTCCAATTTTTATTCACGCCTCCGTAGATCCCCATCGAGTCTCCCATGGACTCCAAGGAGTGCACCTGGACCACTTTGGGAATCACTGTGCTAAATGATAGTGTCCAGTATTATCGTATTCGGGTCAGCCTATTTCCAGTAAGTACCGATGCAATACAGTTGTGACCTCAGAATTTGATGCATTACCATATGGCCGTAGTTGTTTGGGTTTATGCTAGTAATTACGGGGCTATACAATCTAATCGGAACATGATAGTACCGAGTACTATCTGTTAGCATATAGATAGGTACGGTGTTCTTGCACCAACGAGCTACTGGAACTGTACACTGTTCACACTTCACAATCGAATAGCTTTTTTTTTTATCATTTAATTGCCTCAGTAGCCTAGTGGTAGTAGGCCACTACTACTACGCTGGGGTCCTGGGTTCGGTTCCCGGGTAGGGGGGCTATCAGAGATAATGGTGTAAAGTCCTTTATCTCTGATACGTTGCCACCCCTGAGACCTAAGTTGTTACGTCTCTGTGATAGTTATTAAGGGGCCACCACCCTGTATAATTACTAAGTAAGGTATCCATGATAAAGCATATTGTTTTAGGTTAGGATCCCACTGCAGAATCATTTCGTTCATCCAGATATGCTGCAAACCTAATTTTTACGCATATTTATAATATAAAGAAAACATATCCACTACGACGCCTATAAAAAAATGGCCGCAAGTATTTATATATTTTCTTTTTTTGTTTCTTTTGTTTTTTCAGTTAAGTATCGTCCACCTCACAGCAATATGTATAAAGACTTTGAATCACGGTTGCCGTTGCGCACTTGGCCGCCCCTGCATATTTTCGTTCCGCCCGATAACTTTTTTCGACCATAACGTATTTTTAAATGTCAAATTAAAGCAATTTTTTTTACTCATCATATGATATACGGGAGCCAAGTAAAAAAGGGTATAATAGTTGCTGGCTGTTGTTAATTAATATATTTTAATTAAAAATACTTGCGGAAAAAAATTGACAGGCCACCTAGTGGATATAATAAAATATTCTCTAGACTATAAACATGCGTAAAAATTAGGTTTGCAGCATATCTAGATGAACGAAATGATTCTGCAGTGGGATAATAACCTATTTGTAGTACTGCGACAACGTACCAAAGTGTACGAGATTTTAGCGTAAGTTCGCACATGAGTCGCAAACCACAGTGACGGAGGCGCCATCTGCATGATTGATGTCACACACGCGTAGGGTTGCCGCGTTCTATTCTTATGATGTATCTACCTACTCATGTGTGTAAAAATATTTATTTACCAAAAAACTTATGTTACATGAACAGATGTGCTTACGGCCCCCACACTACATGTTTCAATATACTTTTTTATGTAATCAAGGTGGCAACTAAGCATGCAGTTCACACTGATGTTAAGTGATGACTGCAGCCTATAGACACTTACACAAAGACCAGAGGTCAAAATGTCAGATGTTTTGTCACCCTTTAGTTATTATGTCTCTGTGATAGTTATTATCTGAAGCGCGCATGGCCCAGCGGCTGGTGTAGATCGTAAGCGATCTATTCGGTTAAACACTACGGGCCCGGTCGGGTAGTGTGATGGGTGACCGCTAGTGGCAAAGTATATATAAAAAATAAAGGTGTATAATAAAAAAACATATAAATAATTTCAGTTAAACTTTCATCTTCAGAGCTCAATTGTGCCTTAAACTTCACACAAGCAAGTCGCAATTAATGAAATTTCGCATTTTAAAGTCAAATTGAAGTTCACATAATAATATGAATCGCAAACCAGAAAGAAAATGGCGCCCTTTATAAGATTGATGTATGGCACGTGGCGCGATACTACGTACGTTCTGTTTGTACTCTTATTTAAATAAATATGATTTGTAATGTTATGAAGAGTAACGGATCGGAAACGTAGGATTAAAATGAAACGATTGTTACATTTATTTATTGGTGATAAATTGAGTAAAAAACTAAGATAATCCCACCGCATTATAATAATAATGGCAACCCATTATACGTCCCACTGCTGGGCAGGAGTCTCTGCCCTTTTTGGGGGGAAGCCTGTAGCTTACTCCACCACGCTGCTCCAATGCGGGTTGGAGGAGATACGGGTTAGTGGCCAACCCGCTGTCGGATGTTTTCAAACCGCCCATAATGACTCCGACAAGGTTTAACGGCTGCTATCTATCGATAGCAACCGAGACCGACGGCTTAACGTGCCCTCCGAAGCACGACAACTCGCATTTTAATTTGCCACTAGGGGTCACCCCTCACACACCCAACCGCGCCCGTATCGCTTAACCGAGTAGATCGCTTACGATCTACAGCTACAGCTACAGCCGCGGGGTCATGGGCGCTTCACCGCATTGCGAATTAGCAACTAATTGAGAGTGTTCTGCATTATCGTGTTCCTGTTTGACGGAATAATGTGTTAATGTACCTCTGTCACAATTTCTAGCATAATGACCCAAAACTTAAAAAAAATGCGCACTACATACATTTCGTTTCTAATAAGCTAATCAACATGGATTTGACAAGTATTTTTTAAGGCGTCGTCGGGTGGTGATGGTGACATTGGTGGCGTTGCTGGGGTGGGTGGTGGTGGCGTTGGTGGCGTTGGTGTCGTTAGTGGCGTTAGTGACGTTAGTAGCGTTCGTGGCATTGGTGTCGTAGGCGGCATTGGTGTGTCAGAAATATAATTTTACTTTTTTCTCACACGAATGGAAAGGACTAGCTATGAAAATACGTTAAAAACTTCTATACATACAAACTAGGTAATTTTCATAATTTCAGCTAATAGACATCCATGGCTGGACAAAACCCTCCACCAAAAGATTGCCACAACGAACGGTCCTGGGTCGCCTCAGTGTTTTTCAAATATCAAGAAGTTCTCTTTAAGCAAATAGGTATCCACTAAAACACTTACAGAATTGAGTCCATGACTTTGTCACGAACGATATATTAATGTAAAACTATTTATCAAACGCTATCCGTGTAGGTAAATGCAACTCACGTATCGCAAACCTCAAATATCCGATCCCGTACGTACCACTTCGTACCATTTATACTATGAAGTCATAAAATACAGGTGAAACAACCATATGTTATTTTTTATTCGTGCCAACCCTGACGGTGAACAAAGCAGCGTTGGGTGGGTTTTAATAAATTATTCTGCAGTGCCCGCTTGCAGCCTTCAACGTACCGAATTTAGGGTCGTATCCATTTATTACATAGTGCCTTTCCTGATTCATTCGACGGATACTGATTTTTGACGAACAAACTCGGTTATTCTCGGCAAAATCCCCAAAATTTCCGACACGAAATTTATTGTTGTCGAAGGGCTTATTTGACAGGCGTTTCTTTACTGTTAAATTAATGACGTCCCTTTTGCTCGCCGGCTTCCTGTTTAATCTCAAATGTGAATTAAATTTTGATAGAATAATACAATAAGTTAGATTGTAAACAAGGCTTTCTATATTGTCTTTTTATAGGATTGGAACAAAGAAGCTAACGTGTTAATGCGGATAGTAACCAACCCGTATATACTGAATCCTTTATGTACTTGATGATGTATAAGAAAATATTAAAACGATAAATCTTATAACTCTCTTTTTAGCAGATCTCTTTTTATAAACATTGGAATAGACCGCAATTTAACGCCAGATTCAAAGCATTGCAACCTAAAATACCACATAAAAAAACCTGAAGTCTAGTTCTACCACCAGATTTCCGACACTCGGCACAGAATGAAAGTAAGTAGGTTAGGAACGCAAACATCTTAATAATTGACTTAGCATGTCGTACTTTCAAACCATAGTCTGG
Organism: Macrosoma leucophasiata; assembly: GCA_036365455.1. Lineage (NCBI taxonomy): Eukaryota > Metazoa > Arthropoda > Insecta > Lepidoptera > Hedylidae > Macrosoma > Macrosoma leucophasiata. The sequence continues at coordinate 5,316,033 of JAWQUS010000020.1, forward strand.
TTAAGTGTTAATGTATTTTAACAAAACAAATTTAATGTATTTTAATTCCCTCCTCCTCTAGCCGTTACATCCACTTTTGTGGCTGATGATGGCTTAAAACAGTTGAACAGTAAAATGTAGAACTAAGTATAACTAGCCATATAAACTCATACCAGAGACCTACTAGTTCGACTTTAACAAAAATATCGAATATCTTGCTTCGATGTTCCGATCGTTTCCGATGCATATTGATTTCAAATCCCCAAATCCAGCGTCCGAACATTGACCAGATGCAGGTAATGGAAAACGAAAAAAAAAAAGAAAAACAAACATACTCGACCGCCAATCAACAGAGTGGGTGCCAATCCATCAACATGTCATTGCGGTGAAGTCCAATTTCCATGCGAAGTTTTCATCGTCTCCAAAAAGCAATTAAAACATCCCCTTGTGGTCCATTTATCATCTGGAAAGCAGCTCAAATGTTGACGAATTAATAGTTTAATTAATACGATTTGAGGACGTTCTGGCGACGCTTTTCATAATGTCCAAATCGCAGGTTTGATTAATCAATTTGTTTCGTGCAAGTAGCAAGTGTAATTTAGGAGAAAACGTTCAGCCCAAACCATTACGCCGAAACAATCCGGCCGGCCGTCAAGACTCCGAACTCCCATTTGTCCGATGATTAATTCTATAAATGTTTGTTTCACCTGCACCCGGAGCACACGGAAGCGGATTAGTTCAGAAAGATAAGCGGTTGATAGTTTTAATTTAGCTCCTCTAAACATAAATTTGTCACCAGAGATATAAATATTGCAATATTCTGACGCCGCTGGAGAAAAAAGATTAAAAAGTCTCCCAGCCTCGGCGACGACTATATCTTTGACACTAGATTAATAAATTACGCGCAATAGCACTACAATGTCTAGATAAAAACAACGAAATAAAAGGACTGTACCGCAGTTTGGCTCGTGGCCCAAAAATTCTTCAGTACCAATAACGAACAAGACGCCCTTGTACTAAGGCATTCGCATTATCCCACCATGTTGGCATACTTCGTATAGGAAAATGTTTTGCCAGCTACATCGGTTAATAAGCAAGATACGTAAGCAGGTGAGTTTGGCCACGTTTGGCTTAGATCCAAGGTAGTTTTAAAGGGTCCTGCTTACAAAACGACGACTACGCGACAGCGATGCGACTAAATTTGTCCGACAATAAATCGATTTTTGACTACTTGTCACTTGTCAATTGTCACTGCGATAGTTAAACTAAGTGATGGAGTCTTTGTAGCTATCGTTCTATCTATATATACCTAGTTGGCTGATAAGACCAGTTTTTAAGGTTTTTATAGTGGTGGTGGAGCTCTGGTAAGGGAGCTCGCGGGTGTAGGCACCACCGCGGTACCTCTATCAGCCGCCAAATGGTAGTGTTCAGCACTATCTTGATCCGGTAAGACGATAATGTATGGCCCCGTAATAACAAGCACAGAGACGTAACAACTTGGGTCTCAGGGGTGGCAACGCATCTCCATTTTGGCCTCTGGCTTTTGTGTAGATGTTCATAGACTGCAGTCATCACTTAACATCAATGTGAGCTGCATGCTTGTGTGCCAGCTTCCAAACATAAAAGAGTACTACTGCAGTATCTGAAAGAATTTCATCAACATCTTGAAAGAATAAATTGAATCACCGTTATAGAAACTATCGTAAGCTTCGTCAATTTATTTGGATAGCCATTAGGCATATTTCTATATGATTCAAATCAAGCTGGTCAACAAAAAGATCGATTAGGACTTTTGTCTGGTAGATATATTTTATTTTAAAGAAAAATGGAAAGAAAAATTTGACTTCAGGCGAGACTCGAACTCGCGGCCTACTGGGAATCTAGTCCAGCCGCTCTTCAAATTGAGCTACTGAAGTCCTGCCCGATTTGTCAAATCTTTCCTTCACATTTATTGCATTGCTTTATGGTAGCAGCAGCATAAAGCAATGAAAAATGCGAAGAAACTTTTTCCCCAACCTAATACTTGAAGCTAAATGGTAGTGTTCAGCACTATCGTGTTTCGGTCAGGTGGTAATGTACGGCCCTGTAATTTCCGGCACAGAGTCATAACACCTTAGGCCTCAGGAGTGGTAACGCATCTGCATTTTGACCTTGGTCTTTGTGTGGGTGTCTATAGGCTGCAGTCATCACTTAACATCAATGTGAACTGCAAGCTTGTTTGCCACTTCCATTAAATAAAAAAAAACACTCCTTATGCACGCGGGAATGTGGATCCCATGGGTATGACTCGTGGAGCTTGGCACAAACATGTGTCTTAGGCCTCGGGCCCACTATTTAGTCACCTCGGGTATGTGAAACCACCGAGCCGCCAACCTTCCGGCCCAGTCCGATACTCTCCATATGTGACTGTTGGTGGTACCGATGACGATAGTGCAACACTACCATTTGCCGGCAGATTTACAACCCGGTTAGTCCAGTGGTGTGTGACGACCGCTCGATTCGAAGAGTGGCGGGACAATTATCTATCTGGGCGTTTGTATATGGGTTTTGTGTGTACAACGGCACCCACGACACCAGTTTATACCTAGTGTGGGGCTGTGCAAATTAAGGATAAGGTAAATTCCATCGCATAATGCCACGATGTTGCCATATTTTCTATAGGAAAAGCACGGGAGGTGTGTAAGGACTGGGATAAATCCAATACCACAATATCTGCCAAGCTCGTAAGGGACATGGCGTGAAGATACATTCATATAAAAAAAAATACTTCGGCATTAGTGTAACCGTGAACTTAGGTAATTTCAGGCGATATTACAAGAGCACTAGAGTGAGCTCATTCGAGAGATATATGTCGGTGTAACGATGCTTGAAGTTAAGTAAGCTCTCTATGAGGCTGTAGTTTTAACGCTAGCCTTCATGGCTGCTTTCCACTTTTATATTAAGTTTAGGTGTTGAGATATATACCAGGGGAACGTTTAGTATCTTATTTTTTGTATGTATGGCAAAGAAGCATGCAGTTCACATTGATATTAAGTGAGGACTGCAGCTTATAGACACCCACACAAAGACCAAGGTCAAAAAGCAGATGTATTACCACTCCTGAGGCCTAAGGTTTTACGCCTCTGTGCCGGAAATTATAGGGCCGTACATTACCACCTGATCGGAACACGATAGTGTTCATTAGGCTAGAACACTACCATTTAGCGACAAGTATATTAAGTAATATTAAAATAACTTTTTAACTTATTATGTACCATATTTCAGGCAAATAAATGACTTTGTCTTTGTAATGCGGTGGTGCCTACGCCCGCGAGCTCCGTCACTGCAGCTCTACCACCAGTAAAAATGCTTGGCTAATCTTAATCTTAAATACTCATAGATAATGTTTGCTTCATTAGTCAATGTATTTTAATGTTTACTGTCTTAATTGTTTGTCTAGTGCTCTTCGACAGTTAGAGTTGAATACTCGTAAAACTAAAAAAAAAAATATTATAATTTCATGTACAGTCGATAAAGCATTTAATATTGTATGTCTTGCAGAGATTACCTCTGCAGCGAGCAGGCTTAAGCTCTTATGCCTCTGTTGCGGAAATTACTGGGTCATAAATTATCACCTGACCAGAACACGATAGCGCTGAACGCTACCATTTGATGCCAAATAGATTAGGTAATGCGGTGGTGTGTAATACGTACTTGAGCTTAGTCACTGAACAGGCTTCAAGAGTGGTAACGCATCTACATTGAAAGTTTTTGTTTCATGTGCATGTTGATAGGCTATAGTATTACTTATTTTTAAAGAAAAATGGAAAGAAAAATTTGACTTCAGGCGAGGCTCGAACTCGCGACCTACTGGGAATCTAGTCCAGCCGCTCTTGCTTAACCTAACTTGCCTAACTAGCATAGTTGGTAATAGATGGCGCTACTGCTACCATAAAGCAATGCAAAAGAGTAAATCAATTTCCCATAAATGCAGTTATAAAGAAATGAAAAACATAGTTGCTACTGCATTTGATAGTGAAAAAAGGGCATATTTTAGTACTTCTATAAACAAACACATAAAAAACCCCAAAATATTATGGAGAAACTTAAAATCTACATTGCAAATCAACAAAAATAAAAATATTAACATACTTCAATTAAGCTGTGACACTGAAGAGCTGAACAAACATTTTCTAGATGTACCTAGTGCTGCCAAAGTAACTATATCTGAGTTAACTTATTTTGAATTCAATAGGTTTCATGCCCACACTTTTCAACTTGCCACAGTTACTGACAGTACAGTGATGCAATGTATCAGCAGACTTAAATCCAATGCCAGTGGGTTAGATAACATATCCCTGGAGATGCTGAGGATGACACTGCCTCAAAGCTTGCCATCTATAACCGCCATCATTAATAAGTCTATCACTACTTCTACTTTTCCGGACATCTGGAAAACTGCCATTGTTGTTCCTATTCCCAAAACTGCCACCCCAACCTCTGCAAAAGACCTTCGGCCTATCAGTCTATTGCCTTGCATGTCCAAAATCTTAGAGAAGGTGGTATGTGAGCAGTTTAGTAAGTATCTTGAGCACTACAATGTCCTCCCAGCAACACAGTCTGGGTTTCGCAGGGGTCACAGTACAACTACGGCTCTTATCGATGTGGTTGATGATATTTTGACAGCTAGAGACCAGGGAATGGGGAGTATCCTAACTTTGCTCGATTTTTCTCGTGCATTTGATTCTATTGAATTATCTCTCCTACTTTCTAAACTTTCTTACTATGGATGTGACCTCTCAACAGTGAAATGGTTTCAGAGTTACCTTACTGATAGATTTCAAATGGTTCAAGTAACCAGTGACGAGACAGGAAATAAATCCAGATCCACTCCAGCCCAGGTATCTAAAGGTGTCCCTCAGGGGTCCATTTTAGGGCCTCTTCTCTATATCCTGTATAGTGCCGATGTCACTGGTCACATTCTCCATTCCAAACACCACATGTATGCGGATGACCTCCAAATATATATCTCTTTTCATCCACAAAATTGTTCAGAGGCTGTAAATAAAATGAATAAAGATCTTATTAGTATTGCTGATTGGGCAAAGAAAAATTGTCTCACATTGAATCCAAATAAATCTAAATTTCTGGTATTAGGCTCCAGGGGTACAATTGAAAAGATTTGCTCATTTCAACCTATCATATCTATCAATGGCGATGCCATTGAAAGAGTGAATGAGGCCCGCAACCTGGGAGTAGTCATGGACGGTCAACTTCATTTTGAGACTCATGTTCTTGAAGCAGTACGTAACTGCTTCTATCGTCTTAAATTGTTATATAGAATCCGACCTTTCCTTACCGTTGAGTTGCGCACTATGCTGTGTGAATCTCTCATTCTGTCCAAGTTGAATTATGCAGATTCAGTTTATGGCTCTTGTATTCTGAGCAGAACAAATAAGTTGTTGCAGAGGGTCCAGAATGCATGCGCGCGTTTTTGCTTCAATATACCTCCCAGAACACATGTTACTCCATTTCTTAATTCAGGTAATCTGATGAAAATGGCTTCTCGCAGGAGACTACATCTAGCCACCTTGCTGTTCGGTATCGTGTTGTCGGGAAGACCCGAATTTCTATTCAGGAAGCTGTCTTGGCGTCGGGATCGCGCTCGTATTTTCACGAGGGCCACATATGACTTATTGGCCATGCCGAAGCATAGAACGGCGGCTTTCCGAGGTAGTTTTAGGTTTGCCGCTACCCGTTGTTGGAATGACCTCCCTCCACCTTTGCGTGTCCTAAAAACGCAACGAGCATTTCGTTCTAAGTTCAAAGAAATGATCATGGAGGAACAAAAATTGGCAAATTTGTAAAAGGAAAAAACAAAATTTCACCCTTCGATGCTGCTCTGGTGCATCCACTTCATTTGCCACAGAAAGACACACGTGGTTTCCCAGCACGTGTATGCCACGTAGCTGCATTGTGGAGGCAGCCACGTCGTATGTCTTGTTTTCATGCCACGTACGACCGGTTTTGCCGGTTTATGCAATTATTGCAATTATTTATTGTGATATGTAGGTAAATGTTATTTAATTAGACATATAAATTTTGACTGTTTTCTGTTTGTCATGTCATAAATTTTCTGGAACCTGTCACCTGTCACTTGTCATAGTGACAGATGACAGCATGTTTTGTTTTTTATTGTCCACGACCACGCCACCAAATATTTAGATTAATTATTGTATGTATATATGTATCTTCGCGCCAGGTCCCTAACGGGGTAGGCAGAGAGTGTGTAATTTTATCATGTATTTTATTTATTTGTTCTAATAATTTATTTATTTATCTATATTTATGTAATATTACGTAATTTTGTATATAAATATAACAGTAGTATGCATGGAAGTTTTATGTAGTTGGGCGGCTTGTAATTCGCAAAGCCACTTACGGTGGTCCTATCAGAACACCAGCGCTGTAGTGCCTACTACAGCAATCAGCTGAGATAGGTACCATTTTTTTGGTCTCACACATACATCATGCCGGTAGTTGTGTTAAGTTGTTTCTGTTTTTATTATTGTTTTTTTTTCTTTATTATTATTATCATTTGTTTATTTAGTGTGTGTGTGTGTGTGTCAAAAAATAAACTATTTCTATTTCTATTTCTATTTCTATTTCAATAGATGTGAAGGAAAGATTTCACAAATCAGGCAGGGCTTCAGTAGCTCAATTGGAAGAGCGGCTGGACTAGATTCCCAGTAGGTCGCGAGTTCGAGCCTCGCCTGAAGTCAAATTTTTCTTTCCATTTTTCTTTAAAAATAAAATATATTTCACAAGCATGTGTTAATGCGAAATAATATAAACCAATTATAGTATTACTTACCATCAATGTAAGTTGTAGGCTTGTTTGGTACTTCACGACAAAAAAAAGGTAATTGAAATGGATAGAGATCGAAAAAAAAGGTCCCATTGTAGACCTTAAATAACTGATTCACTCTTGCAGGTTTTATAACCGTCAAAGAGTATATTAAAATTCAACATCCTTTGCGTATATCCTCTCTGATACGACATTGTTCATAATGCAAGACTTTTCAATAGTTCTCACAATTGAATTCGCAGCGTCGTATTTCCTATAGTCTGTTGTGATTTCAAATGAAAACACCCGGGGGCTAGCTTTTACTGAATTTTCTTAAGTTTCGCGATGGCGAGGCTTCGTTTTATGCTGTTTGGCTCAGTGATCTTTTGTTTGCTTAATCTATGATCCGCTTTTGCTGTTGGTTCATAATTCTAAAGCTGTTGGCTTACTGAACTGTGTTGTATTTGTAATCCATGCAATTGTTCTAAAGGATTAACTCGGCTTATTCACGTAAAGGGGGCGTGTATGTGCATTGGATTTATTATTCAGTTTTATGTAGGTATGTAAGTTTTTTGTATGTAACGAAGGTAACAAACAATTGTTTTTTATCTACGGAAGGTAGGAAACAAGCATGCAGCTCACATTGATGTTAAGTGATGACAGCCGCCTATAGACATCTACTCAAAAACCAGAGGTCAAAATGCAGATGCGTTGCAACCTCGGAGACCTAAGTTATCATGTCTCTGTGATAGTTATTACGGGCCCATACATTCTATGTATTCCATCTAATCAGAACACATAGTGCTGAACACTACCATTTAGCGGCAGATAAATTAGGTAATGCGGTGGTGCTTACGCCCTCGAGCTTCTTCACTGGAACTCTACCACCAGTAAAATATAACGGGGCCATACATTTCTATAGTCTTGTTATTTAGATGTCTGTGAATTACATGGTCTTACCCCTAAAATATTAACATTTTAGGTCTTTGCAACGATAATTATTATTAAATCTTTAGACCTCTCGTTTAGCAGATGTCTTCAAGCCACAGTGTTCACTTACCATCCATGTGAATTGTAAGTTTCTTTGTAACTTTGATATCACAAAAAATAGTTCAAAACTTATCCGTCCACGACGCCACCCCTATTTTGACATGGCGTGACAATACACGATAAAACCACTGTAGTCGTGCACCCATGTGTTATATCTGAAGGAAGACAGTTGGAGGTGTAGTTGTTTTACGAGTTTCCTTGTGAAAGTGCCGTATAATGTTCCATTTCACCGAGGTGATGCGATCAAGGAAACAAAATCTAAGCAATTTTTTTTTTAAATATGACGTAGTAGGTACCTGTTGAATATGTAAAATTGTATTATTTCAATCGAAATAGTTCCCCAAATTACTCTTAAATAAACTAGTTGAAAAAAAAGCACTCACTCACTCTAAGGCAAAGCGCAAACGTGGACACTTTTGCGTCTTGTGTATCTATACAAGCTACCGATGAATATTTGATTTCTATAGAACCAGTACGAAATCATTCAACTCCCTGCGTATACGTGTATCTAGTTGCTTCCACTTAACATGACGATCAGAAGGTGTTCGGCGTCGGTAACTGGAAATTAAAAGTGGTCAGTTGAAGACACAAGCCACATTAACAAATTTACAGCTCGGTACAATTGTAAGGAAATTTGTAGCAACGACAGCTACGGTTTCTAGTGGTGTGCCGTGTCGGTCATAAGAAACCGGCAACTGTGTCCGATTGCCGATACAGGACACAGTGAACACGGTTTCCTGTAATGGTGTGCTGCGTCGTCGGTAACAGAATGTGTCCACGTTTGCGCAGCGCCTTAGGACTCTCACCTGCGTGCCACTGCGTGAGTCATTACGATACGTGAAGGTAACACTCTAAAATACGTATGAGACGACGACCCACTTCGAAGAAGCTTTCTTCGTAGTTTGCCTCAGCGGTGGCATCGCATCTACTTTTAGACCTCTGGTTTTTGTGTGGATGTCTATAAGCTACAGTCACAGTACACATATAGGCCGTTTTGAGTCATTTCACTATTCGCAACATTTTGAATCGTTATATCTTAACAACTTTTAATTAAGTACTTATTGACTATATGTTTCAAAGACACATAGTATTTATTTATCCAATACTATTACAGGGTAACCAATAAAAAAATAGTCAACATCCCAATACGATTGATTATAATAATAATAATAATAATGGCAACCCATTATATGTCCCACTGCTGGGCACGAGTCTCTCCCCTTTTTGGGGGGAGGCCTGGAGCTTACTCCACCACGCTGCTCCAATGCGGATTGGTGGAGGTGTTGGGGGTTAGTGACCAACCCGCTGTCGGATGTTTTCAAACTGCCCATAAGGCCTCCGATAAGGTTTAACGACTGCTATCTATCGATAGCAACCGGGACCGACGGCTTAACGTGCCCTCCGAAGCACGGAAAAGCGCATTTAATTTGCCACTAGCGGTCACCCATCTCACTACCCGACCGCATCCGTAGTGCTTCACCGAGTAGATCGCTTATGATCTACACCAGCCGCCGGGCCATGCGCGCTTCTGTACGATACATAGAGCAACGCGGGCCACCGGTCGCGGCGGACCGGAGGGGAGTAGCCATACGCAGGCTTTCCCCTCTGTCAAAGTACAAGATTAAATGCTTTAAAAAATCCTGTGCGTATAATAAAACTAGTTGCAGCTGGACTGCTCATTAGACTAAATCTAGTTGTGCGACTGAACGGACGTCCAAAAAAATGCTGATTTGCTGTGTTGTTTACTGTAAAAAGAAACACATTAAGCTTAAGGTATAAAAAAGTTAAAGTTACTTTGGGCAGTTCTTGGATATAAATTTAGGTAAATTTTGGATCATAAACACTTTTGGTTAGTCAAATAAATCTGGTTTACGTTAATGCTTCTCTCTACATGATATTGTAAAGACGCATTGATGGCCATCGGAGATGAAAGCACATAGGCTGCTAGTATTGCGAACACGTGACAGAGTCACATGTAATTGACCGAGCGAAAATCTAAACTAATATTATAAAGCTGAAGAGTTTGTTTGTTTGTTTTAACGCGCTAATCTCAGAATCTACTGGTAAATTTGAAAAAATCCACCACCACACCGTCACCACAACCGCCACCACCATCACCATCACCGCCGCTACCAATGCCACCAACGCCATAAACGCCACCAACGCCATTAACGCCACCACCACCACTTCCACCAACGCTATCAATGCCAGCCACTAACGCCACCAACGCCACTAACACCACCAACGCTGCCAACGCCACCAATGCCACCAACAACCACAAACACAATGCAACGCAACAACTAACGATTTTTGTGTAATTTTCACCATTTACGCACGCAAGGAAAGCTGAACTCAATGAAATAAAGATTTGTTAAAAAAACTATGTTCAGGTAGAAAGTCTGTAATTGTATGTGGTGATTTTAACATTAATATTTTAGAAAATAATTCAAACAGCAATAGGTTACTGAATCTATTTAAATCATTCAACTTACGCAATGTTTTTTTGGAACCCACCCGAGTGAGCCCAACCTCGGCAACTTGTATAGATAATATCTTTTGTGAATGTAAATATATATCTACAAATATTGTTAACTATTTGCCATCTGATCATAGCGGCCAGACAATTACTTTTGACGTAGATAAACCTTCCAGCAAAATTGAAAAAACACATAGACCAGTAACATCTGTTAGATTGAATAACTTCAATAATATTTTAAAAGAAAAATTATATTTTCAAAATTTTGACATAAGTAGTGCAAATGATTTTTATGCACAATTTTTTGATACTATTAATACACATTTTAATAATATCTTTAAAATTAGAACAAGAACCGCAAAGTGTAAATTTAGTTTTTGTGACTGGGCAACTGATGGCATTCGAAGAAGTAGGGAACGATTATTTGAACTTTATGGTCTTAAAACTTATATGCAAAATCCAAATTTTAACAAGTATGTCGCTACATATTCAAAAATTTTTAAAAGTGTATGTAAAAACGCAAAGTCAATTTATATAAGCAATAAAATTAAAAATGCAGACGATAAAATGAAGGCGACCTGGAAAATAATAAATAGTGAAACGGGCAAAAACAAGCGGTCTGAAACTCGTGTCCTTTTGGAGACACCACAGGGTATTTTAGGCTCAGATTTAGACATTGCTACACACTTTGAAGATTACTTTGCTAATATTCCATTCAAAATTACGGCACCTTTAAATTCTTCTACTGGAATATCGATTGACATTCTTAAAAGGAACGTAGAGCCTTGTCATATTAAACTAACTTTTAGTCATATTAGTCCACAAACAATCATATCCACATTTAATCAGCTCAAAAACAAAGCTACTGAAGATATTTATGGTATGTCTGTTAAAGTGTGTAAATCGATTATTAGTACTGTAGCGCCTTATTTATCTTCAATTTTTAATTTATGTATTGAGCAGGGAATCTTTCCGGATTTGTTAAAACTGAGCAAAGTCGTACCATTATTTAAATCAGGGGATAGTAAAGACCCGAATAATTATAGGCCGGTATCTGTTCTTCCCGTTATTAGTAAAGTTTTCGAGAAAGTGATACTTAATCAATTGCTGCAGCACTTTAATAAAAATAAGATCTTACACCACCAACAATTTGGTTTCACAAAAGGTTGTAATACAATTGATGCCGGTGTTGCTTTACTTAAACATATTTATGAAGCTTGGGAAGATTCGCAGGATGCTATAGGAATCTTTTGCGACCTTTCAAAAGCATTTGACTGCGTGGACCATAATACGTTAATGTGCAAACTTGAGCACTATGGCCTTGGATGTAAAGCCCTTCAACTTATTAAATCATATCTAGAAAACCGGGAACAGAAAATACAAGTTAACGGAGTAAAATCACCAGGCTCTAAAGTAGAAATGGGTGTACCACAGGGCTCGATATTAGGTCCATTTCTGTTTTTAGTATATATAAATGATTTGCTCCATTTGATGCCCATCAGTGAGCCTAAAACAATTTTATTTGCCGATGATACCTCGCTGGTCTTTAAAGTGAATAGAAAAGAACCAAATTATGATACTATTAATAAAGCCATACAAGAAGTACATAATTGGTTTACAGTAAATAATCTTGCATTAAATAGTAAAAAAACTAAATGTATTCGTTTTACTCTTCCAAATGTCAAAAGTAAAGAAGGGGAAATATTCTTCAACAATGATAAAACACAATTTATTAGTGAAGCTGTCTTCTTGGGTATAACGCTTGATTCAAAATTGCAATGGGGTCCTCATATTAAACTGTTAGGAAAACGTCTAAGTTCTGCTGCTTATGCCGTCAGGAAGATTAGACAGTTAACGGATGTCGACACTGCGAGACTCGTTTATTTCAGCTACTTTCACAGTGTCATGTCCTACGGTATTTTGTTGTGGGGTCGGGCAGCTGAAATTGATTCAATATTTATATTACAAAAGAGAGCTATTAGAGCGATATATAACTTAAATAGTCGTGACTCCTTGAAAGAATTATTCAAGCGAATAAATATAATGACGGTCCCTTGCCAATATATTTATGAAAATATATTGTATGCTAGGAAAAACTTGCACTTATTTAAGAAAATTAATGATATTCATACTTATAATACCAGAAATAAAAATAAATTAGTATTTCCAAGTTTTCGCCTATCGAAAACACATAAATGTTTCTTAACATGTTGTATACAGTTTTATAACAAAATTCCGTCCAACATTCTTGAACTTACAGATAATAAATTTAAGTCATGTATTAAACGCACACAATGTAAAAATGCGTACTATAGACTCGATGACTATCTAAAGGATAGAGATGCCTGGACAAATGCTGGTCTAGCTCCACAAGACTAAACAATAATTTTGTGAAATGAATGTGCATTGTACTTGATATTGTAAAACATAGTTATAAGTGTCATATTGTGAAAATAGTTTTAAGGAACATATTTTGAAAAGACCCTACTGAGTTTTGTTTTGGCAGGTTTTTTCTCGGTAATGTGGGCTTTGGAACTCTGCCAGTGAATGACAAAGAATGTCCCATATTTTTTTGTTTAGTCTTATCTTGCCGTTTGTAAAAGAGAGTATGGAACATTCTGTTGATACCTATTTTTATTATTAAGTATTTTTGGACTATTATTAATTTATTTACTTTGACATATTAATCAACGTATCAGTTGTTATTCGCTTTAATTTTATATTTGTAATTTGACCTATCACAAGCAAATTCTATTATTTCCAAGTGATTAAATGAATTTTTGAGTTTTTTTGAGTTTTAATACGCAAAAGCTCAGCAAATTGTATTTTTAGTAAGTAAATTAAGCCGTTATATGTAAAGATGAGAATCGCGAATTACCTTGCAAAGAACAGAATCTTTTAAACAGGTTAGAACAAAGGAATCATGGGAATGAATAAAGAAAATCGACGTGAATTTCGTGAAACGCCTAAGAGAAATCACGAGTCCGTTCTCACACAGCAAGGCCCGATGCAAATAAATTGTTATAGAGTACAGACAAGTCATTTAACGAAGAAATTTATATGCGAAGACAGCTCCGCAATTCAATTATCTCCAACTCGGGTTCCATGATAGGGAATTAGGAAAAAATCTGACAAAGATGGTAAAATTTTCTGCAAAATCATACGGAGTGGTTTTGCTTAATGTGAAATTGTAACGAAATGAGAAGCGAGTCTATATTAAAAATTAAATATCGATTTTTTAAGTAGTTTAGGTGCCTATGTCCGTGAGCTCCGTCACTGGATCTCTACGACCAGTGAAAGGTTAAAATAAATAAATAATAATTTCTAAACGGTAAATTTCAAAAACTGTTAGCAAATACTATTTACGCAACGGAGAACTGGAATTTTTCTAAGTACGTATTTCTGTATTACAAAAAGGTAAGTACTTTCATAATTAATTGTTTCAGAAGTCTTAATAAAAGTTTAATTGCAAATACATATTTAAGCTAGAAAGTATTCTAGGAAAAAAATTACCTAGAGACTAAAAATGAAACTGCCTGTATTCTCTGAAGGGGTAGGCAGGGGTGAATGCATGGATTCAAGGTCGGAGCTCTGGCAATCTTCTCGAAAAGCGAAGACTCCTAATAGCACTTACCCGACCCGAAGATTATTTTTTTTTTATTATTTATAGACAAAATGTTGGACCACCATCTCACCTGATGGAAAGTGAAGATGTGGCCGAAGATGAAGCACGCTTGTCTAGAAGGTACCTATTCACTCTGGACTTGAAAATTCCCAGGTTATAGTTCTTCGGAAACAAAGAAGCCGGCATACTTTGTTCCATTCATTGGCTGTTCGTATTATAAAACGTTGAGCCGAAAAGCTTGGTTCGAATTTCACAGGAACATCTACTGTGTACGGATGATATGCCGCCGTTTTTCTTGATGTCCTGTTGTAAAATGGTGAAGAGGGTATTAGGTTGTGTAGATCGATCGCACATTCTCCAAAATGGATCCTATAAAAGATAGATAGACAGGCCACTTTGCGCCGATGTTCGAGACTGAGCAGCTTGGTGCTGACTAGTTTTGAGTCACCAATTATTTTCGTACCACGCCGATCAACCGACTCAAGAGCTTCGAGCTGGTATTTGGCCGACCCGTCCATAAGGTGGCAACAATACTCCACACACGATCGAACTTGTGCTTGATATAAATTTAGCAACTGACGTGATGTGAAGTATCTCCGAACTTTATTCAGGACAATCAGGACCCCGACTTTCATACCAGCTAATTTAGCCTTGCTATCGAGGTAGGTACCGAAATGCAGCGTGGGCGTTAGAGTTACACCTAAGATGTCTAAGTGCTCTGCCAGAGGTAAAGGCTCAGAGGTATAGGCTAGATCGAACTTAGAACCACAGCTTATCATTTTGGGCTGACAAATGATACACAAATGTGAATATTGTCGTGTTAGAATTTTATTCACTTTTATTAGCAAGATACGTAAACATTAAAACATTCGTACTGTTGAACAGTTCGAATGTTTGAATTGAAACGAGAGTGGAATTTATGTATCTTCGCACACTTCACTACTGTTTCACTCATATTTACACTCAAGATTTGTACCTATTATCCTATTGTATTTCATATTCTATTCAACGTTTGTATCAGTCGAAGATTTACGGGCCAGACAAAGAGAACTTAGAACATGAAATTCATAATACTAGGATACCCGTGGAAAAACTGTGGCTGTATGCCACAGAACAACTGTGGCTGACAGCGAACTAAAAAACAATTTCGCGCGAGAAAGATAATATATTTGCTGCCAAGATTTACAATATGGCATACTGGGTACACGTAAAGTTAAGAGATAATACGGGCTTCGCCAATATTCCGAGATTCAGCGGGAAAGTTTTCTCTCCTCGTAAAATAACCGCGAAATCGGAAATTCTAAGTTGCGTAAGTTTATTTCATATTTCTGAGGTTATGTTTAAAGTTGCCGTTATTTTCCTGAGTAGTTTCAATGTGCACTTGTGTTTTCCGAAGGGTAATGTATACACAAACGTTGGATGAATGGAGTTGTTCTGCAGTTCTGGTGGTAGAGCTCCAGTGACGGTGCTCGCGGGCGTAGACATCACCGCATTACCTAATATACTTGCCGCTAAATGGCAGTGTTCAGCACTATCGTGTTCCGGTCAGGTGGTAATGTACGGCCCTGTAATTTCCGGCACAGAGGCATAACAGAGGCCTTAGCCTCAGGAGTGGTAACGCATCTGCATTTTGACCTTGGTCTTTTTGTGGGTATCTATAGGCTGCAGTTATCACTTAACATCAATGTGAACTGCATGCTTGTTTGCCACTTATATAACATAAAAAAAACATATCCGTGCCTATTTTGTTTTTAATTTAAGAAATATGTGCAAGAATATCACGTAAAGACACCGCAAACTCGAGCGGAAAATGTTCCAACTATTTGCCGCTCCAGTATTTTCCGCTCCAGTTCCTAGATTTATTTTAGTCTATAATCACACAAACAAATCACAAATAAAAGTATAATAAGAATCGTTTAAATATAAAACTAAAAGCAACGAAACCAAGTAAAATGCCACTGAAACTAGGCCACAAACGCCAGGTTGCTCCTAACTTAATAATCTACCTACCTAACGCAATATTTTTCCGTTCGACAGCGCACCACACCCCTTGGTATTTAAGAGAGCATTGTTGAGAGGCTAAAATAGGCGGCAATGCGAGTTTTACCGAGGCCCTAATAGTATTTTTTGTTAACCTTAATTTTTTCGCTGGCAACTCTGCAAACCTCACTGCAGATTAACCCTTGACCCCCATTTAAGGGTGCGTTTATACTATACACACAAAATTAGTAAGCAATATGAAATAAGTAAAAAACGTATATTTTTATCGAATATAGTATCGCGTAACGACTCGGTTCAATATGTGTGTGATGAATGTGAAACGCGAGTGTTTTAAAAGTTTTAATATGAAATAGGTCTACTGCGAGGAAGTAAGTAGCTGATATTTATGCTAGGTCAATATAAACTGCAACTCAATAAATGCGTTATTACTCTAAAGGCTGTGCTGTTTTGCTAAATGTCAACTCAGTCTGCCCGAGACCACGGAAGTTGAAAAGCGACCGAAACGTCGGGTTAATTTTTAATAATCATTTTAGTAAGATAAATCGGAAAACTATTTTTATTTCAATGATTACAACTCGTGAAAACCTGAAAATATCTACATATGTACTCAAGTTTAATAATCGAAATTAAATTCCACCTTATTAATAACCCTATACTTACGGCACACGTAACCCTAAAAAGGGTATCAGCTAAGCGAAAAAGACCAGACTAAACTGGTTTACGATCTCCACCCGCAATTGCGGGCGTCACTTTGTGGCATATTTGATACAAGCTCGGCGGGCTCCGTATGGGACGTATGGGACATATTTTGAGACTTTTTCATGTGCCCTGCGCCACAGACAATTTATTCACTCAGACAGATACCGCACCCCAACTTTTTGTTGAAGCTCTGTTTAAATAATTGTCAGTACTTCTTCGTTCTTGTTTTTTGTCGCCGTACATTCGTCAGTTGCAATTGTTGGTTTTTCTTTTTGGATTATCACGATCGTGTTGCCTTAGGATTGTAATGGGAATATATTTTGAGGTTATGCTAATTAAATGAAAGATTGGTTTGTTTAGGATTACAATCAAAAATTTGATTTCGAGTTTCGTGAAAAAACGATCCGACATAATTCTCCCGATTTAGTTTCGTTATTATAAAGTCCTTTTTGCGTTGGTTGTTTAAATCTTAATAACTATTTCTTTATTACTATTATTTTTTATATGTATGATATATTTTATAATAGAGTATATATATTTTTTCAAGATAATAACATATATTTCATTGTTTATAATTGAGTTCAATTTTAAAAAATATTTTTATAGAAGTAGTTATATCTAACGATTTAAATTAACAGGAATAATAATTGTGTTAAATTCGCGAGATTATAAACCTAAAAACATCTACGTATGTACTCAAGTTTAATAATTGAAATAAAATTCCACCTTATTAATAACCCTATACTACGGCACACGTAACCCTAAAAAGGGTATCGGCTAAGTATATTGATGCCAAATTACACCAAGCATAGCTTCGGACAGAGACGGAAAGACGGACGGACGGACATGGTGAAACTACCAGTATTCCTTCTACGCTACGAAACCCTAAAAAAGACTTAATGATAAGGAAAATAAATTGAGAGTGTTACGTCGCGTTTGAAGTGGAGTTATCTTTTTCATTTTTTCTTTAAACGTGGTTTCATTTGATGACATTTTCAAGCGACAATTCACTGTTTCTCTGAAGAGGGTAAAAATTGTGTTTCAATTAGGTTTGAGAAACAGTCGCATTGCGAACGTTGAAGCCAATATAAACCGTACAGATATAAACCCTCATTAGTACGACTGAATGTATATTCAGAATAGAATTAGACCTCAAAACCTGAAAATGTGTTGTACATTTTTAGGTGTGTGCAGTATTAGACCAAACATTTTTTTGGAACGCCTATATTAAACTGTTCGGGGATATAATAATACCCAACTGGTACTATAGAATCGAAAGGGACTCGCGGGCGTAGGCACCACCGCATTACCTAATATACTTGCCGCTAAATGGTAGTGTTCAGCACTATCCTGTTCCGGTCAGGTGGTAACGTATGGCCCTGTAATTTCCGGCACAGAGGCATAACACCTTAGGCCACAGGAGTGGCAACGCATCTGCATTTTGACCTCTCTTTGTGTGGGTGTTTATACGCTGTAGTCATCACTTAACATCAATGTGAACTGTATGCTTGTTTGCTACTTCCATTACATAAAAAAAAGATACCAGACACTTTGGTTTCAGCGAATACTGGACACTTTTTCAGGTTCCTGTTTAGCAGACGGTCCTTCCTTACATAAAACTGACTTCATTCATGTTCATTTTTCCTGATTGATCGCGAAAAAAACAAGCAGATGAATAGCCCGCGATCGCAAGTCAGCCATAATTAGTAATGGCCAATTAGGAGTAACTTCAAAATGAGCTTCTCAAAACTCGACTATTCAAGCCACTCCGAACTTTCTACTTGGCTTTACAAAGTGATGTCATACTAACAAACGTCTGAATACCCTATTTTTCAGCTGAACCAGCCCTCCCGGCGAAAATGAATTAGTTTAAAAGTAGGTCAGGGAGCGACGCGTTTATGCCGTCATGTTACACTTTTTTTTTGCATAATGTGTTTACCTTAAACAAGTTTGCGAGTTTGTCAAGTTCTTTTTTTAAACGTTTATGTGTTTCGGGGACTGATAACATAAATCCCGTCTATTTATGTTATCATATATATAACTTTCTGGGTTTTGTTCTGACTTCTTGGACGAGTAGCACAAAAATGTTTATGTTTATGTTTGATAAATACATTATCGTGTTTCACTTCAGAGCTTGGCTTCTGGGCAGCGGTAAAAATTTTTGAAGCAACCAATCAAAAGCCCGAACGTTCTCATTTCCAAGTAGGTGGATCAGTGGACCAGTGGATGCAAAAAACTTACTGAAGCTCAGTAGGTTTTCCAGTACCTCGAAGTTTGGTAATGTGCCTGGATATGTCAACAGGCTCGCCACCAGTTATATTTACCTCTGCCTGCCTCGTCGAAGATTATAGGTGTGAAGCTATGTTATTTAGACATTTATCGTTTCATTATTAACGTAGACATGTACCAGTCTCTTGGGAGAAATAACATGCGTAAAGTGATGACGAAAAACAATATGTCCCGTTTTAAATACACATAAAAGAACCCTAGAACATGACTAACATGTTAGTACATTATAAATTAGTCAAACAACATTGTGGCCATAGCGCCTTGTATTATACGAGTACAGGTAAAGCACTTCAGTGTACGTAGCATGCATAATTCACAAGTAACTATTGCAGTGTATGAGCGCATTAATTTTACACTTGACCATACTCTGACGTCACATTAGCAAAGCCTGTTTAAGCTGCACGACACGACGAAAACTATGTTTCCTTTGTTACGGAAAACGGTATATTTTGAAAGAGATTTAGAATGGTTTCTTGCATTTTTATGTAATGGAAGTGACAAACAAACATCCAGTTCACATTGATGTTAAGTGATGTCTGCAGCCTATAGACACTAACACAAAGACTAAGGTCAAAATGCAGATGCGTTACCACTCCTGAGGCCTAAGGTGTTATGCATCTCTACCGGAAATTACAGGGCCTTACATAACCACCTAACCGGAACACGATAGTGCTAAACACTGCCATTAAGGCAACAGGAAAGAAAGAAAAAGAAAGAAAGAAAATATATTTATTAGGACAATAGGTACATAATAGAAAACAAAACAGAAAAACGATGAAACAAAAAAAATAACAAAAAAAAACTAAATTAACAAACAAAATGTCCTAAAAGGACCCCAACTCAACATTGTGCCGGATATTATCTCAACCAACAGGAAATTATCTCAACCAACCAAAAGATAATTGAGACACTAATTAAGTACACTTAGATTAAATAGTTCTAATCCTTTCGGTTGCCATTTATTTAGCACAAATTTAAAAATTATATCAATCATATTTAGTTGTTCACGAATGTTGACTATATATGTTGTACAATATAAATCAAAATTAGAGAACAACCATACGGCGTACCTACCTAATGTCGTACGGTATAAAAAGACCGGCGGCTAGCGTGCAGACGGATGGACAGCCATGATTTATTAACGACCTACACGCGTTTTAGACCCGCTCCTCACTAAAGAGGGCACGAATTGCTTTTGACATCTTTATGTTGCTAATGAGCGCCTATTTTGACTAAACTTATTTACGTCCGGTGTGAATATCTAACGTATTTAGTGTAAGACACAAAAGATATATGCATTTATGTCCATGAGGACAAAAAGTAACTGAAGAATTGTACGTGTTGGCATGTATTCTGGACTACATGCATTAATTTAATCTTTTCCTATAATTCAGACGTAACAGTTACGTTAAGTATTGCTATTGCAATAAATAACATATGGCCATAACTTCGTAACTTCGTAACTAACGCCTGTAATCCCCGAAGGGGTAGGCAGAGGTAAATGCATGCATTCAAGCATACATGCAAACACCCACGATTCGCCTTCTTTCCGAAGTTCTTTTACTTAAGCTCACCAAGCGATGTACAGCTAACAGCTACACTCTCCTAATCGTACCCTTCCAACAATGATCTACGTCGAGGTTTGGCTCCAAAAGAGTGTTGCTTAAATAACTCGATTAAGAAGCTTTCGCCGATTGCCAAAACTAAAAAAAAAACTCAAAAATTGATCTTTTGGAAATAATAGAATTTGCTTGCGGTAGGTCAAATTACAAAATATAAAATTAAAGCGAATAACAACTGATATGTTGATTAATATGTTAATGTATACAAAAATAAAATAAATAATGGTAGAAATATACTAAATAATAAAAATAGGTGTCAACAGAATGTTCCATACTCTCATTTTACAAACGGCAAGATAAGACTAAATAAAGAATATGGGACATTCTTTGTCATTCACTGGCAGAGTTCCAAAGCCCACATTACTGAGAAAAAAACTTGTCATAACTAAACTCAGTAGGGTCTTTTCAAAATATGTGCCCGGTCCTATCCGGTACATACGTCCATCAAAAAACACACTTAATCTCTGTCAATCGAAATTATCGATTAGTTGTGAGATATAAGAATGATGCCCTAGAGTATCTCCGTCACTAACAGAACAGATAAATTTTTAACAAACTCAATTTCCTCCAAGACTGGGGGTTGAAATCTCCTCCCGCACTTTGATGTTATGATTGAGTTTATTTTGTATAATGATAACGTTACAAGCCCCTTTAAAGGATACGAAGCACAGAGAGAGATAAGTATGGAGCGAATATGAGTCTCTAGTTAGATTAATAATTTTAAAATTGTACAGTACAAACGTAGGTTAACCTAAACGTAATTTAACGCCTGTATTCCCCGAAGGCAGAGGTAAATGCATGCGTTCAGGTATACATTAAAACACCCACGATTCGCCGGCTACGTTTTTGTACTATGTATGCGTGGCGAGCCAAATGACATCTCTGGGCACATTACGAAACACGCCGCTCTCTCGCTAGTAAGATAATATTAGCATAATCCGAAAAGAATAATTACTACAATAATAAGAAGTTTTAGGGTTAATTTAACGAGATTGATAACTTGTGTGACAAACAAGTACTTCGATAGTAGTGCTCTTGTGGGAAAGCATAATATTACTTAATCTATGTCGCCTATCTACCGCTAAATGCTACGTTCTGTCTGATGCTAGTTGGTCGCAACAGTTGCGATATACAGTATCAGAGGGTGCATTACGTAACTATTTAGTTCGAAAGATACTATAGACATTGCTACACCTTAAAATTATGGTAATTATCAGATTACGTCAAAGCAGTGATGTACATAGTTCAATGATGATTTATAATATGTATCCAGATCTGTGATTTTGTACATCAAGACAAAAACAAAGATCTGGAGACATATTATAAAACATAATTGAACTATGGTACCTATGATAACTATTATTGTGTATAATTAATATATGTTCATAAAATATGGACTATATTCAATTTTCATACGAAAAGTAATACGGTAATATAAAAAAAATGGCTGTTTAAATATAAAATTACATTACATTTCTCATCGCGATCTGTGTGTCTAGCCTTTAAACTTCATAACTGAGCCTTACTGTTTTGTCGGCGAATTAAATTCGGCATTTTGCGAGATTCCAACAAAATATGTTAGGGTGAATTTGTTCTTTTCAAATGGAGTTATCCTTTTGAACTCTAACAATCATCACACTGAGTGAACTAATGTTGTTTATATGAAAAAAGCTTTGTAGGAATACAGCTTTTCTTTATGAAAAAAAGCGTGGATTCTTGATTTTCCCCTTCTGAAGTTTCTTATACGAAAATAACTGTGAAGTGGATATAGTAATAGAACTCATTGAAATAAAACTAGTTTTCGGATTTTCCTCGCGTGTATTAAACTTAAATTTACACATAAATATTTTCACAAAAACCAGAAGAAGATCTACAGAAAAACATAATAACATTGAAGATGCGATTCTAGCCTGAAATTGCTTTGCCTCTGGGATAGTAATTATGGAGCCATACATTAATAGACCTCTTATAAAAATAAACTTATGATAAAAATAATCTATGACCTTGAAAAACCTGCAATTACTTATAAGGTACCTACACTTTTTAAGTTATTAAAAATATATCTATTACTCAATTGTAATCTAACTGATATATATATTTTTCACAATTTGGTAGCAATAATAAACTTCCTAAATAGTCGTTGCAGCTTTGGCTTAAGCTGCAACGACTATTTAGGAAGCACTTAAGCACTTACCAGTAAAAACTCACTTTACTTGGTTGACATAAAACCCCTTTCTAAACTGGGTCAAGTAAATAAACCATATTTACCGCTTTTATTAAGCATTTCATCACATACGGAAGTTAAGCTAAAATAATAAAAAAATATAAAAAACCCCGGTTCGGGTCCAGCGGAGCTTCGTTTTTACCGTCGCCCGTTTATTATAAACTTTATGGTGGTATAAAACATAAAATAATGGCGTATTTTTACAACCCGATGCCGTAAAACACCTTTTATGAAAGTGATAACATCGGCATTGGACTTAGAGGATTGTGTTTGCGGTTTATGCTTAAGCGTTTGATTTCTACATCTATTTCAAGTGAAAATAAAATTTATTGATATTTTTATCATCCTTACTTTTGGCAGTAGGTATGGCATACAGGATTAATTTAAATTAGCGCATCACCTCTAGCAATTTTATGCACCAAAACATACTTGACGTCACGGATTATAAAAAAAAACACGTTTACATTTACTCACCACTTTTTCGTGAGAAAGCCATAGCGCCCTCCATTTTCTTTAAATATAAAAAAAAATAGTTTATTGACACAAGAATAAACACACATTTGATCACAAACTGATAATAACAAATAATGTTTGTTTGTACAATGGAATTTGTTGAACACCTGGTACCCAAAGTAAGACTAAACTTGTGATATGAGTACCAGGGCTCTCGCACCTCACTTGCACAATTTACAATTTAGTGTCGGTTATGTTGTGTGTATGCGTTGGTGGTATATTAATTGCAGCAAACATTTTAAAATGACGTTTGTTAATCGTCATAGCCAATGGAAGCATACCGGACGCCACGAGGCTAGATCAACCTCAACAACATTTGTTTTACATTGCCGCGGCTGCGTCAACTTGCAACCACGCTCCCCGCTGCACGTGGCGATATTTTGCCTAGGCAAAGGTGGATACCTACGCTCGGATTAAATGCCAATTCAGAGGCAGATAAGACTACCTGCAAGAGGTAATGAGCTAATTTCAATTAATCCTGTATAATTAAGCAGTAAGTATTTCTGTACAAATTGCCAAATGTTCACAAATCAAGTTTCTTTTGTACCGTTGGTATGCCATGAATGGTTTATAAGTCTCGGATATTAAATGAGCATAAAATCTCATTCATAATAAATATTTATTCATAAAAACTCTTTACCTACATATCTTTAATCTATTATTTATTTATTACCAAAGTGCAATTTTACAAAAGAAAGCAAGTCCGCAAACGACATTTAGCTGGTCAGCTGGCTTGTCAGTTAGATACATAGTAACAAACATCACTTATAAGATCTGAATTTTGAGAGAATAGTAGCACAGTCTAAAGAAAACGAACGTGTTATATGTACTCATACTGTGAATACTGTGATAGTAGGTACAGTCTTGTCAAACAGTCTTGTCAACAGATTTCCTTGCATAAGTTAATAAATTAAGGATTTAAATACATAAAATAAAATGATAGGCGATGCTTACATATCTTTGTTTTTATAAAATAGAACTAGCTGACCTGGCAAACTTTGTATTGCCTCAAAATTAAATAATGTGTCAAAGGTATACAAATAGTCCGTAACTATTTTTACGGGAAAATTGTTGTTTTTATTATATGCCTTACAATTTCTTCCTCACCTTTTTAACCTACCGTGGACTATCAAAAATAATTCGAAACTAAAATTAGCCAAATCGGTAAAGTTATCGAGTTTTAGCGGCTATTTGTTAAGCAATTGATTTTTATATCATCATCATCATTTCAGCCAAAAGACAACTGCTGAACAAAGGCCTCCCCCAAAGAATGCCACAACGAACGGTCCTGGGCCGCCCTCATCCAGCGATTGCCCGCGACCCTCACCAGGTCGTCGGTCCATCTTGTGCCCACGCTTCGCCGTGGAAGATTTTTATATGATTATATTTAATTTTGATGTTCTACATATCAATTTAGTCCATTTGATATTAAGTTATGGACTAAGGAATGCCAAAATAACTAATTATATATTTAAAATATAAAATAATATAAAGTAAGTTTGCAAAGTTCATTAGTCTACAGATGTGTCGCGCGTCGGTTAAAGCGGGGGCCGTGGAAGATTGCCCACTTATTGCATTAACCACTAGTGAAGTGTCAGCTAGACACGTCTGTTTTGTTTTATCTCCAACTGCCTTAAAAAATAATACTACCATTTTCCTGCACTTTCTCGATGTCTCAGTAGATACCTTCTATGAAGTATACCACAGTAGGTATAAAACTTGAACGATTATTAATCTAAGTTAAAAGATAAATATATGGATGTACATGTATCTTCACGCGAGGTCCCTAACGGGGTAGGCAGACAGTGTAGAGCGCCAGATATCCGGGTCCTGACATACCTTTAGTGCCTCATCTACTTTCATCATTCTCTTCATACATGGACGCCGATTCCTAAGATTTTTTACCGCACCATCAGACAGAACTCGACCTATTTGGTCATGGTAGGTCAGTCTTGGTCTTCCAGGGCCTCTGCAACCATTTACATTCGCATTGTATATTTGTTTAGTCATTCGCTCATTCGACATTCTTTCTATATGCCCAAACCATCGCAGCATGACTTTTTATTTTTTTATTTTAATAGATAAGTATAAAATTGAAATAAATAATTTAATAGGTTATATGATCTAAATTATTTCTTTATAATATTTGAATCAAAAATCAACTGAGGCCATTCTTTATCTATTTATGGACTAAGTGGAATCTCACAAAATAAAGCAAGTCCGCAAACTACATTAGTCTGCCGATGCGTCGACTAAAGCGCGGCGTGGAAGATTGCCCGCTTATTGCATTAGCTGGCTAGCGTGGTGGATAGACACGTCTGTTTTGCTCCAAATCATTATGGTTCTCAACGCCTCTCTACCGTCTATTATTCTGTGTGAATTAGACTTAAAATGTATGGATCGAAGGTATGACTTTGAAGAGAGCTTTCCATCGGAATCAGTTTTTTTAAGGTATCTAGTTTATCACGCAGATTTTGAAATTAAATTATTTACATTTTTTTATGATACCCATCCTTTATCTAATCATAAAGGATTTTCACGCAAATCCCATAGCTAGGCTAGCCTAGCTATGAAATTTGCGTGTAAAGAAATCGAGTAAATTTTTTTATTGTCATAAAACAGTCCATGAGTATCTTCTTCTAATTTTCATAAAACGCATTTCTTATTTAAATTGATCGTGAGATAATATACCATTTAAAAAAAGGGTAACATTAGATTACGTTCACAGTTTAACTACTATTAAATCGACATCTTATTTTGTAATTATAGCTTGTTTAGACCTGAAAATTCATAATAAAATATTTGCGTAACGAGAATTTATTTACAAGGGTTTGCTGCATAGATTAAACATGTACGACCGATTCTTCAATCACCTTTTATCCCAAAATAAAGCTTGAAAATCTGCCCTCAAATCTTCCAATGCTCAGATCGTAATTGGCAATCCCTCAAAGAATCCATCAAAGGCAATCAACATGTGGATGGTAAAGTTAATCTGAGGCTAAGTCAGTCTTCAGAGGTCCCCGGGGGTAACGGAATTTTCCGCCCGACCTGTCAAACAGGGAGTCTGTCGGAATGACGTCAACATAACGAGATACGCGTTTGTTATTACGTTCAGTTTATTTATAAACTAGCTGTGCCCGCGTCTTCGTCCGTGTGAGATTTTATGATTGTTCAGTATCTGCCCGGACGAAGTCGTGGGAGCAGCTAGTATAAAAGTAGCTTAAGTTACTTCTTATTACATAAGCTATCTGCCAGTGAAAGTTTCGTCGAAATCCGTAAAGCCGTTCCCGAGATTAACCCCGCCAAACAGACAGACAGACAAAAATTGTAAAAAATGTTGTTTTGGTACATGTACCGTGTATACATACATATGCATTTAGCAAAAAGCGGTTATTTTAATATTACAAACAGACCCTCCAATTTTATTTATTTGTATAGATAAACAATTCTAAAGAAGTTACGTTTCACTGCTTTTCTAGACGATTTTCTAAGGCGCAAAACTTATAACTATGTATACTTAGTTGCTTTTATAAAACAGATCGCTTTTTATTGTAGTTTTGAATAGACTCTCTCAAGTATTTTTCAACTTTGTAAGGAGTTTTCTCATGAATATTTATAGAAGTACATGAAAATTCAAAAAAGTTCTTCTTCCAAAGGGCTAGGCGATCTATTGTCTGGGCCAAAAACTTAGCGCTTGTAATATTTGGCCCAAACGTAATTTTACGTCTCAGGATCTACATTTTGTTAATTTTCACTTTTTAGTGATGCTATATATACTTGGTTTTTGAGGACGCTAAGAAAAAGTTTTTTTTAACCTAACTCTTAAGGTTAAGAAGACCTGTCGCTTCCAACGTGAGCTTAGTAACGCTACCTATAGGTTCGTATAATTTTTGAGAGTTTCTCTCGATTTCTTCATGATGCTACCAGATCCCAGCATGGTGGCAATGGGACCAAGTTGGAAGTAACTTAGTAGGTACCATCCCAAAGAGCACAAGGAATTTCAAAATAGGTTAACAATGGACGAAGTTATCAGAGAGCATACATAAACAAAACATGGAAACCAGCATCAACTAGATGTATTATCGGCGTGAA
The DNA here is from genome assembly GCA_036365455.1 of Macrosoma leucophasiata. Classification (NCBI taxonomy): domain Eukaryota; kingdom Metazoa; phylum Arthropoda; class Insecta; order Lepidoptera; family Hedylidae; genus Macrosoma; species Macrosoma leucophasiata. The sequence continues at coordinate 5,343,429 of JAWQUS010000020.1, forward strand.
ATGAAGCTGATCTGGGTGCCATTTCGGATCGACCGTGAGATATCCTTGTATCAAACTTGTGTCAAATTGTTAAATTCTATTGTGTAATGTTTTTAATAAATAACTAGCTGACCCGGCAAACTTCATATTGCCTCAGAATGAAAAAATGTGTTAAAGGTTTGGTAGATGCGGACTATTTGTATGGGAAAATGAAATTATGATTTTTACTACTTTCCTTCAATTTTTTCTTATTTTCTTACCTTTCAAACCTCCCTGGACTTCTAAAAATCATTCAAAACCAAAATTAGCCAAATCGGTCAAGCCGTTCTCGAGTTTTAGCGAGACTATCGAACAGCAATTGATTTATAATAGGTTGGGGAAAAAGTCTTTTCGCATTATAGTATGTATGAACTTGTAATAAAATCTCTTTGGCTGTAGTATTTGTATCTGGCTGGTTTTGGTATCACTGAAAGTTAAAATTTTAAAGAACATAATTACTAATTCAAATAAACTAAATTAAAAAATGTTTTGAATTAGCTTAAAAAATGCGAAGAAACTTTTTCCCCAACCTAATATATATATATATTATCTATATATATATATATATATATATATATATAGATAATATCTAAAATATGTATTTCATTTGTCTCTGTGCCGTCCAAAATAATTACAAAGATACTATTCTATTCTACATACATGCAGTCGGACAAAAACCTTCTCCTATTTTCAAGCCAAAAGCTACGGAAACGTCGGGTTTTTAAGTCACGAATATACGTAACGAAACCTCAATACGAATGTTTTATGTCAACTGATACTTTAGCTATCCGGTAATACATCACAATAGCTCTGCAACGCGAAGCTACACCTTGAACAGAGACTTAGTTACCGATAGAACTGCAAGAAACAATCCTATTGTGGATTCAGGGCACATTGCAATCGGGGCTGGAAATTTTCACCCATTCTCGCCAAATAGATTTCGGTAGGGCACCTGAATTCCGAGTTGGTTGCAAGTGATTGACGTACTACGTATGACTTCGTTTTTTTTTTATTGTCGTATGTTACTATTATCTGTGCCCATTTACAGTGAGAGTATTTCGATTTTCAACACGTACAAAGTAAATACAATAAGGGATTAAAAAATATAATATAACTAGCGGCCCGCCCCGGCTTCGCCCGCGCTGCTCTGCTCCTATTAGTCATAGCGTAATGTAAGCTATCCTATCTCTCAAGTTGGATCGAACTGCACATGGTGTGCGAATTTTATTATAATCGGTTAAGTGGTTTAGGAGTCCATTGAGGACAAACATTGTGACACGAGATTTATATATATTAAGATAAATATTTATTGGTGGTACAGCTTCAGTGACGGAGCTCGCGGGCGTACGCACCACCGCATTACCTAATATACTATCGTGTTCCGGGTAGGTGGTAATGTACGGCCCTGTAATTTCCGGCACAGAGGCATAACACCTTAGGCCTCAGGAGTGGTAACGCATCTGCATATTGACCTTGGTCTTTGTGTGGGTGTCTATAGGCTGCAGTCATCACTTAACATCAATGTGAACTGCATGCTTGTTTGCCACTTCCATTACATAAAATAAACATTGTTGGCTCCAGTGACAAAATTCGAGGCAGTAGGCGTCACCACGTTACGACTACTTATAGCTATCTATCGGAATCTATTTATCTATTCAAGTAATATATTTATTAACGTACTATATTACCGTACTACATTAGAGAATAGAAAAACGACCAGTAAGCAATTAACTATCAGATTATCATAAGTAAACAAATTGGAATAAGCTTTTTATTCTTATTCAATCTTATACAGGACAATAACAGAAAAAGCGAATGGCAATCAAACACATTAAACGTAAAAGCGCATACACATCCAATATCCGGAATAAACCGGTTCCCTTCAAATCACTCAACTGCTCAATATTTGCTCAAAAACCCGTAAATAAGCTCTCAAGAGCACTCAATGAAAGACATATGCTCGCAAATTTAATAATGCCTCAGACATTTCACACGAGATAAAACTGTATTCGAAGGAACCCTCGCAAATAAATGAGGGTACCCTAATGGACCGATAATTTCGTGTTCACGGTTACGTTCGAATGTGGACCTAATAACCTTAAGGCGGTTTGCGCTTGCTAGATAATGCGATTGTTCGATTTATTTGTCGGCGTGATATTTTAATATGAATGAAAAAGAATTTTAAATGAATAAGTGGAATAAAATAATGAAACTATGTGTAGGATAAAAAAACAAAACAATAAATAGTATATGTAATTTTTACTCATGGTGGGGTTCCAGTGCAGGAGCTCGAAGGCGTAGGCACCACCACATTACCTAATTTATCTGGCGCCAAATGGTAGTGTTCAGCACTATCGTTTCGTTCGTCCGGTAACAACTTAACGTAACACCTTAGGTCTCAGGGGTGACAATGTATATGCATTTTGACCTCTGGTTTTGGTGTAGGTGTCCTTATTTTTTTTTTTTTTATGTAATAAAAGTGGCAAACAAGCATGCAGTTCACATTGATGTTAAGTGATGACTGCAGCCTATAGACACCCACACAATGACCAGAGGTCAAAATACAGATGCGCTGCCACTCCTGAGGCCTAAGGTGTTATGGCCTCTGTGCCTGAAATTACAGGGCCGTACATTACCACCTGACCGGAACACGATAGTGCTGAACACTACCATTTAGCGGCAAGTATATTAGGTAATGCGGTGGTGCCTACGCCCGCGAGCTCTGTCACTGGAGTTCTGCCATCAGTAAAAAATTATGTATGTATATCTACACGCTTCTTACTAAGATTTATGTTTACGCTTATAAAATTTAACTTTATGAAACGAGTTCGACGAGTTTTCTGGTTGCGTCGCCATGGTGTCCTGGCGAAATATAGTCCTAAGAGTTGGCAGAACGGCTCCTGTATTTTAATTAACTTTATTTATGTACGTGCGTTTGTAAACTGCCTAAAATAAACAATAAAAGATACGTAAACGTCTCGTAGCTGGAAAGTTTTTTAAGACTTCGCCAAGTCTAACATTGGATACGAAAGGCTATTTCTTCTCTGGTGTACTTTGTTTGATGGAGTTCACGTGATTTTTGTTTAAAGTATTTACACTAGATGAGCTCTAAAAAGGGATAGGGTACTTACTAATAAAAACCGAGGATAAAATAGCTAGATTAGCCTATTAAGGACACTAAGATTCGGTTGCACCAAAATATTTGTTTAAGTTAATGTTAAATTATACATCCTTCTCTAACTAGTTTTAAGTTTGTTAAAGTGAGAAAGAGATGTACAATTTAATATTAAGCCGGTTGCACTAAGATATTTGTTAAAGTTAAAGTTATTGTAACATTTAACATCCTTCTCTAACTCTAACAGATTTATTTAAGTTAGAGAAGGATGTGAAATGTAACACTAACTTTAACTTTAACAAATATCGTGCTGCAACCCAGGCTAACTTTAACAAATGTTTTGGTGCAACCCAAGCTTAATGAATATTAATATGTGAATAACCGTTTTTTACTGGTGGCAGAGCTCCAGTGACAGAGTTCGCGGATGTAGCCACCACCCCAGTACCTTGTCTACTTGCCGCTAAATTGTAGTGTTCAGCACTATCGTGTTCCGGATAGGTGGACCGGTAATACACGGTACGGTCCTGTTATTGACGGCACAGAGGCATTACACCTATAGCCTCATTAGTAGTAACGCATCTACATTTAAATCATTGGTTTCATACGATAGACTACAGTATTCCTTACCATCAATGTAAAGTATATACTTGTTTACTTCTTCATGACAAAAAAAAATATTTGTACAAATCTTACCAGAAAGTGAATATCTATTGATGGCATGTTTTTACCTGAAACAAAGTAACACAAAATTAATGAATTACATTTAATAAAAACGAAATTAGTTTTGATATCATGTTTTTAATATGATGCATGACTGAGAAATAATTATCTAACTCTACACGTTTTTATAAATAATATGATTATACTTATTTATGCATTTAGATCTAAAGAAGCATAATAATATACAACGCAAATAACCAATAAATATGTAAAAGTCCAGTCCTGGATAATCCAATTCGATTCCGAATTGGCGTCCGATATAATTGAATGCGTTCTTGATTGGCTAGTTCATATCACGCCGAATGACGTCACGTCCGGTCGCGTCGTGTGGTCAATTTCCGACCCAATTTCCGATGCAGGCGCTTGTCATTTGGGATCTATCTTCCGGACTAAGTGGACGTCAGTATCTTATAAAATTAAAAATTGCAGGGGAAAGATATTGGACTATAACTCAGTTTACTAGGATATCAGTGTCAAGTACAGTTGGTTTGATTCTAGTAGAGGCCGATTTATTTTATTAATTTTTTATTTATGTCAAAGGATTGATAGACAAGCAGACGGGCCACCTGATGGAAAGTAGTCACCGTCGCCTATGAACATTTGCAACACCAGGGGCGTTGCCAATGCGCTGCCAGCCCTGAAGGACTCTTTTGACGCCATTTTTGAAGAACCCCATATTGTAGCACCGAGGGAACACCTCAGAGGGAAGCTCATTCTACAATTTACACGTTCTGGGCAAAAACGAATGGGAGAACCGCACCGTTCAACATTGAAAAAATACATAAGATTTTAAGTGCACAATTAAGGAAAGGAATAGAATTCTCGACGAAACAATACCTACAATTATAATATGATAGTAGTCAATAAAAGATTAGGAAATAGTAAATAAATTTTTGTGCAGAGATTAGAAGCTTTTATCCAATAAATATCAAGCTTCCTTAGAATGGTTTAATGCAATCTTCTGTCTGCCTGTTGCAGACGCTCCCGCTGAGGCGAATAGGATAATAGTTTTTGAAAAGAAAAAAGCTGTTGAAGAACGTTAGAAACAAAATTTTCGATGTTTTCGTCTTAAAGTTACTTATGAAGGAGATCTTGGACTCAGTAGTGAAAGTAAGATGAAATAACAATCGGTGTATGTAATATGACATGTATGTATGTATATAAAAATGCAAGACTATCATAAAATATTTTTATCAATCTATCGTATTCCATTTAGATGGTAATGTATGGCCTCGTAATAACTATAACAGGGAGGCCTAGGCCTCAGAAGTGGCAACGCATCTGCATTTAAATCTCGGGAACTCATGTAGATACTGATAGGCAACATTATTACTTACCATAAATGTTAATTGTATTGTGTGCCACTTCATAACATAAAAAAAAGAAAACCAAAATGCTCAGTTCACATGGATGGTAAGTAGCTACTGTAGCATGTAAACATCTACACAAAAATCAGAGGCTTAATGCAAATGTGTTACAACTGGGCCTAACCCAGTAGCTACTTACCATCCATGTGAACTGAGCCTTTTAGGGTTCCGTAGTAAACAAGGAACCCTTACAGTTTCGCCATGTCCGTCCGTCTGTCTGTCTGTCCGTCCGCGGTTTAGCGCAAAAACTATTGGTACTAGATTGTTTTATATTATTTCGCATTAACACATGCTTGTGATATATATTTTTATTTTTTGACAAATCGGACAGGACTTCAGTAGCTCAGTTGGAAGAGCGGCTGGAATAGATTCCCAGTGGCCGCGAGTTCGAGTCTCGCCTGAAGTCAAATTTTTCTTTCCATTTTTCTTTAAAAAAAAATATTGGTACTAGACTTTAAATTTGGCACAAGTATACACCTTAATCACGCCGACAAAGTGGTAGAATAAAAACATGAAAAATAAAATTAGTTAGGGTACCTTCACGGATAAAAAAAATATTTTTCATTGTCTATATAGTGTAGGATATTGTTGGTTAGGTCTATTAAAAATGTTAGGGGTGTGCTAACATCATTTTTCGATTTAGTTAACTGTTTAAAGTGCCAATTTTCGTTAGAGTCAAGTGTCCCCCCCTCTACCAACCTAACGGTTATTGTTAGAAATTCAAACGTTACAGCAACAGTAGCTACACATTACGAAATTAAAAGGAAAACTATCACTAGCTTTACAAGTTTGCGAGTAATAGTCGACCAAATTTAATACTCGAAATTTTTGAACATCATAGAAAATATTTATATATTTTTTCATTACATTAATCAAACCTAAGAACTACGGAATCCTACACTGCGCAGCAAACACCCACAATTCGCCGGTTACGTTTTGGCCCATGTAACAGGTAGCCAGCCTGTTGTCATCTCCGGGCACATTACCAACTTCGAGGTACTGGAAAATTTCCATAAAATGGAAAAATCCCAATAGAACCAGAGATAAAGGACTTTTCACCATTATCTCTGATAACCCCCTACCCGGGAACCCAGGACCTCAGCGAAGAAGTAGTGGCCTGCTACCACTAGGCTACCGAGGCAGGTACCTCATTATAATGTACAAATGTACTGTCATAATTTAAATACGTAACGGAAACAAAAAACCATTCATGTATTCAAACTTTATTCCCACGAAGAATAAACACATGTTCAGAGATAGATTAATATAAAACCGCCCGGAGGTTGCCCTGGGGGGCTTTTCCATATTTCAAATATGCGACCTGCCATGTTTTCCCCTGAGATTTAATCAGCTCCTTTGTCGTGGGGATGGCAACTTCTTTGTTTAAGCCCCATTATGAGTTGGTAAATTAATTAATGTAGAATTATATCGAAGTGTAAAGTTTAAGTTGGAAAGGAGTCGATAACGTAATTGATTATTAGAAGCATATTTATTTAATTACGCTTTCGTGTTGTTTGTAGATTATAAACGAATTTGTTGTTGGTAGATTTCCAACTGAATTTAACAGCCTCAGTATCTTAGTGGTAGCACGACACTACTACTACGCTGAGGTTCGATTCCTGGGTCGGAAGCAATCAGAGATAACGGTGTGAGATCCTGTATCTCTGGTTCTATTAGGATTTTTCCATTTTCTGGAAGTTTCCCAGTATCTCAGAGTTTGGTAATGTGCCCGGATGTGTCAACAGGCTGGCCACCTGTTACTTGCGCCAAAACGTAATCGGCGAATCGTGTTTGCATGTATCCTTACTGGTGGTAGAGCTCCAGTGACGGAGCTCGCGGGCGTTGGCACCACCGCATTACCTAAGATACTTGCCGCTAAATGGTAGTGTTCAGCACTATCGTGTTCCGATCAGGTGGTAATGTACGGACTTGTAATTTCCGGCACACATGCATTAGGGCTCAGGAATGGTAACGAATCTGCATTTTGACCTTGGTATTTGTGTGAGTGTCTATAGGCTGCAGTCATCACTTAACATCAATGTGAACTGCATGCTTGTTTACCACGTCCATTCCATAAAAATATATATATCTTTAGCACTTATTTTTTTCTAAAAATACTTACAATTTTCAACAAATATAATACCGCCCTGGCATTTTTACAGATAATGACTTGGTTTTCACCCGGATTAAGCCGTCTCCACCCGGCAACGAGGTGGAGATTATACTTGAGTGACATAACCGGGTAAAGGTACCTTACAGGCTTAAAATGATGGACGGCTGAAATTATATGACGGGTAAGGTTGTTTACCTTTTCATTGGGTTTTTATGTTGAAGTAAGTAATTTGTATGTCGACATTATCTTTTTATTTGCAAATTAACTCACATATTTTTTTAAATTTCTGTGTTGTGTTGGTGGTTTTCTTTGAGTTAAGAATATTTTTTTAGTGGCTTGGTTTCGATAAAACATATTGCAACAGACTACTATCGTTCTATTTTTTCAAATGTTAATATTATATAGTGTACTAGCTGTTGCCCGCGGCTTCACCCGCGTGAATGTCGTTTTATATATAACTAAGTAGCCTATGTTCATTCTCAAAGTCAGCTCTATATCTTCGCATTTATAATATAAGTAGGAAAGTAGGGATGTTAAAAAGCTCATTTTGAAGGAATTCGCAGAAACCAAAAAAAATATACGTGTCCAATCTTTTCTCTATTGCTGGTTGTGACTGCGAAAAATGCATATATTTGCAGTAAAACCGCTTTTTTTTGTACCCAGAAAACGTTGAGGAAACTTAGTTCGAAATTCTTATTTACATGTAATACAATAACAGGAGATGGGCGGCAGCGTTTTGCAATATACCTGATACTGCTATCGCAATGCCACATGCTAAGCATGCCGATTATGGCATATTCTCCCTAATTATAGCCATTTCAACAAGAATGAAATGGCTTTTGTCCCACAGTCGTATTACGGCTGAAGTAATGATGATCTCTAGGTAGGAAGTGTTTATAACAGCCATAATCAGAAATGGAATTTAGATTAATCCGACTATGATTCAATACTATAGTTTGACCCAATAATCGGCATGGACTTGACAGATAATTGGCCTATGTTGTGTATTCGGTATAGGTAAAAGCACATTTTTTTGACTCATGGTGTAGAGCGAGAAGAGCTTCCCCCAGGTCATGCACTACAATGGCCGATCTGGAGATCGCTTAACCGACTCCGCACTCAGGTAGGTCGTTGCAGATAAAACTTGTGCAACTGGGGGTTTCTCTCTCCATCTATGGAGCATTGCAACTGCGGAACCCTAGCCCAAACCATGCAACACATGCTTGAATGCCCGCTCTGTCCCAAGTCTTGTACTTTGGAGGATTTAAGGACTGCGAACGATAAAGCAATTGCTGTGGCGAAATATTGGGCTGACAAAATTTAAGCCGAGCCGCTGACTCTAAAAAAAGAAGAAGACCCAATAATCTCTACAATAGGTATGTCTCCTTTTTTCAAAACTTGACTTGACTTTCACAAATCGAAATAAAATTAACATTGTAGTTTGTTCTCAAAAAAATTATAACTCGTTTTCGTTGAATAAACCTTGTTGCGAAGTCTCTTTTATTAAAAATGTCAATTGCCGCAGCAGTTTTCAATCAAACTGTGTGGGTGACTTTGTAGCAACGTCGCTTTTTACACAGAGCATTGTTAGTGGACTGTAAATGTACGTACAATGCGGGCCTATTGTAGTGACGCCGTGTCCTTTAAATATACCCAGAAAATTTTGATTAAAAACATAAAATTAATACAACGTATGGCGTTTATAAAAAACTGAACCTATGTGTTTCATTTTATCTATATATATAAAAATCAATTGCTGTTCGTTAGTCTCGCTAAAACTTCAGAACGGCTGGATCGATTAGGCTAATTTGGGTTTTTAATTATTTTTGTAAGTCGAGGGAAGGTTTAAAAGATAAGAAAATATGAAGAATTTGAAGGGAAATAGTAAAAACCATAATTTCATTTTACATACAAATAGAACAACACAATATCATACAAATAGTCCGTATGATATACGGACTATTTGTATGGGAAAAATATCAAACCTTTGACACATTATTTCATTGTGAGGCAATACGAAGTTTACCGGGTCAGCTAGTACGTAATAAAAACATATAAACTCAATATAAATAAGGTAAGGGACTTATTTAAGGTAAAGGTAAATTGATTTATTCAACTTTTACGAATTTCTCTTTTCTTTTTTTTATCAAGTATCCGTCATAATATTTAGTTGGTTCCAATTAGCCTTCTCAAGAACAAAAAGGTTATTCAATATAAATATAGACAAAGAAACCTCAAAAGGTTATCCTATAAAAATGGTCCTCCCTAACATTTCTAACCAAGAAAATGGTAATATTAAAACGCCCGAAGCCAAAACAAAGCAGTCAATCATTAAGATTAATTAGCAAAAATTAATTACGTTGTCATAGCAACGCGAACTGTGACGTAGATCAAAGGGCGGATCAACCCGAGCATATCTTCACCTTAACCGGGTTCTACCCGGATGTCGTCCGACGTGGCACGAATATATTAGCTAATACCCCAAATCCGGGCAGCTATGACCGGATAACTGTGATGATTATAACAATTTCACTGGTAACGGTAACGTGTTCCGGGTTTAATTTTTATCATATCCGGTTCGGTACAGGTGTATTTGTAGTATTGTCATGTTTTATTTAGAAAGTACTAGTAGATTCGTTAAGTTATCAATAACATGATTGTATTAAACTTCTTATTTATGCGAAAATAGGTATTATTTACAGGTATTTGGTGGTAGAGCTCCAGTGACGAAGCTCGCGGGCGTAGGCACCACCGCATTACATTTAAATGATAGTGCTCAACAATATCGTGTTCCGGTCAGGTGGTAATGTACGACCCTGTAATTTCCGGCACAGAGGCATACCACCTTGGTCCGATTGTGGGTGTCTATAGGCTGCAGTCATCACTTAACATCAATGTGAACTGCATGCTTGTTTGCTAGTTCCAAAACATAAAAAATGTGTATATTTTATTACGTTTAGTCACACTAGGTACACTCAGGGAACTCACTGCTTATCCAAAATAAAAAAATCCTACGTGATCAAGCGGCTAGCTTCCTGATAGTACATATAAAAAATAAATATGTATAAATCAAAACACATGCACAGAAAAAATAAATAAGCAATAAAGTGTTGCATTATACTGCACGGATGCAGAATTATGTAAAAATAACGGAACGTATACGTAACGGAAGAGAAACCAATTATATTTTTATACCTGTATTTTTTTACAATATTAATACAAAATAAAATAAAAGTGTTGCCAAGTGAAAATAAAAGGTTTCCCGATCGCACCTCGACGCAAGAAACTTGCAACATGAAATTTCCATTAACAAACTGAATTCCATGGGAAATTGCTCATTATGGTATAAACTGCCGTAGGGACCATAAAGCGAATTAAAATTTTAATAAATATATACTTGAAGGTATCGTTACGCACATTACTTGACTCAAGTACTTTGAAATTCGACAACTTACTGAGACACTTAGCTTTAGTCCACGACTACGTACGTGTCAGGGATGCGACCGCCTATCGACATTGCTATTGTCGTTGTCATTGCTGTCAAATTTTCATGTCGATTTATAGCTCCTTTAAAAGCAGTAGTGATAATCTGATCGTTTTTCTTGCTTTCGTAGGTGAGAAACATAGAGCAACACCGGCGGGGAGTAGCCATATGCAGGCTTTCCCCTCTGTAAAAGTACAAGCCCAAATGGGCCTATACCTGTCGCCTAGATGTTTAAATGTGTGTGTGAAATTGTTTCTGTATTTTGTTAAAGTCAAGGTGTGAGTTTCGTAGTAATAGACGATTATTGTAGTGTGCGTGTGTGTCGCACGCATTTCTCCCCGCAAAAAATGACAGACTGTTTTGCATCGGTAATACACGCTATGGCTACTCCCCTCCGGTCCGCCGCGACCGGTGGGCCGAGTTGCTCTATGGTGAGAAACAAGCGATAGTGGTAGATTATTTCGATTATTATTATTTAGTTAAAGTAAAAATCGACATGAAAATTTGACAGCAATGATAACGACAATATCAATGTCGATTGGCGGTGGCACCCCCATTCCGGTTTCTGTATAAATATCAGGCCATCCTCTGTTTTATATAACGAGAGTGGCAAATAAGTATACAGTTCACATTGGTGTTAAGAACCGAGATATTTCAAAGTAGATCGTAGCACTCCTGAGGTCTACGTCCTTTTTACTGGTGGTAGAGCTCTAATGACGGAGCTCGCGGGTGTAAGCTCCATTGCATTACTTAATATACTTGCCGCTAAATGGTTGTGTTCAGCACTATCGTGTTCGGGTCAGGTGGTAATGTACGGCCCTGTAATTTCCGGCACAGAGGCAAAACACCTTAAGCCTCAGGAGTGGTAACGCATCTGCATTTTGACCTTAATCTTTGTGTAAGTGTCTATAGGTTGCAGTCATCACTTAACATCAATGTGAACTGCACTGCACCGTTTGCCACTTCCATTACATAAAAAAAAGCTGTGACTGCTCCACTTGACCAGAAAACGATAGCGCTTATCACTCACACAACCAATTAGGTAGTACAGGCGGTGCCAACCGGTTGGAACTTGGTGATATGCCCGGAGATGTCAATAGGCTCGCCACCTGTCGTCATAGTGGGTGTTTGCATGTATGCTTGAATGTATGCATTTGCCTACCCCTTCCCTTTGCCAACGTTAATATTTTTAAATTAGAAGGAAAAAGAAGTAAGCTTAGACTTATTATAAACATGGACAAAGGCGGGGAGCGAGTTCATTTTGTACTATAAAGTAGGTAGTGATGATTAATGTATGTAAGTATGTATCTTCACGCCAGGTCTCTAACGGGGTAGGCAGAGAGTGTAGAGTGCAAGATATCCCGGTTCTGTCATACCTCTCGTGCCTCGTCTCATTCTCTTCATATGTACATGCACGCCGATTCCCAAGACTTTTGTCCGCACCATCACACAGAACTCGACCTATTTGGTCGTGATGATTGAGAATGATTATTATTGTTTTGTGTTGATACATTTGTGTACTATTTAGGGTTCAAATGTGTAAAATACAGCTTATTACTTGCTATTTGCTTTTATGATACACTTTTCAGCAATCAATAACCGAAACAGGACGTCAATTACAAAACACAGTCCAGTGGTCCAGTCAAAGAGAAGAAGGCTTCGATCGGGCGTAAATTGTACATTTCGCAGATCGTTAGGAGCCATTAACAATTCAGGTGGAGGACATTCCGATTTGCATCGCTACCGGTACGTCTGTATACCGAGCTTAGGCTACCCTCACACTTTGAGACTGGAATTACGTTGCTTTTTAATTTTGTTATGAAAATGACTTACAAGTCCGGGTTTACGAAAATAACAAAAAATATAGTTCACGTTGATGGCGGACACTGCAACTAATACACGTTGACATAAAACGTTGCGTGTGTGTCTTCTTTTTTGCTTACACAACAGAAATTATGGTTCATAATCATTATAACATATTATAAATATAACTACGTAAAGAAAAATCGACTTCAAAACTGAAAAGTAAAAAATAATAAAGATTTAATTGTAATTTTAAACTACCTATTTCATGCATTTACCTCTGCCTACCCCTTCGGGGATTACAGGCGTGAAGTTACGTTTTAATACCATGAAATGCCTACTTTAGTGATTTTGGCTTGGCACCGACTTCAAACCTATTAGTAAATAGCACGTGTAAATAATAGGTAGTTTAAAATTACAATTAAATCTTTATTATTTTTTACTTTTCAGTTTTGACGTCGGTTTTTCTTAACGTAGTTTTAAGTAACGACGCTCGTCGTTGAAACGTCGGGACGCCAGGCGTCGGGACGCTCGACGTCGTGACGCTCGGCGTCGGGACGCTAGACGTCGGAACGCTCGACGTCGGGACGCTGGGCGTCGGACGCTGGGCGTCGGGACGCCAGGCGTCGGGGCCAGGCGTCGGGACGCCAGGCGTCGGGACGCCAGGCGTCGGGACGCCAGGCGTCGGGACGCCAGGCGTCGGGACGCCAGGCGTCGGGACGCCAGGCGTCGGGACGGGACGATGGGCGTCGCGACGCTTGGCATCGGGACGCTTCCCGCTTGGCGATCCCGACGCCCACCGTCCCGACGCCGAGCGTCCCGACGACGTGCGTCCCGACGCCAAGCGTCCTGACTTCGAGCGTTTCGACGCCGAGCGTCCCGACGCCTAGCGTCCCGACGCCGAGAGTCCCGACGCCAAGCGTCCCGACGCCGAGCGTCCCGACGCCGAGCGTCCCGACACCGAGCGTCCCGACGTCGAGCGTCACGACGTCGAGCGTCCCGACGCCGAGCGTCCCGACACCGAGCGTCCCGACGTCGAGCGTCACGACGTCGAGCGTCCCGACGCCTAGCGTCCCGACGCCTAGCGTACCGACGTCTAGCGTCCCGACGCCGAGCGTCACGACGTCGAGCGTCCCGACGCCTGGCGTCCCGACGCCTGGCGCCCCAACGCCCAGGGGGCGACGTCGGGACGCTCGACGTCGTGACGCTCGACGTCGGGACGCTCGGTGTCGGGACGCTCGGCGTCGGGACGCCAGGCGTCGGGGCCAGGCGTCGGGACGCCAGGCGTCGGGACGGGACGATGGGCGTCGCGACGTTTGGCATCGGGACGCTAGGCGTCGGGACGCTAGGCGTCGGGACGCTAAACGTCGGGACGCTCGACGTCGGGACGCTGGGCGTCGGGACGCCAGGCGTCGGGACGCCAGGCGTCGGGATGCTCGACGTCGTGACGCTCGGCGTCGGGACGCTAGACGTCGGGACGCTCGACGTCGGGACGCTGGGCGTCGGGACGCTGGGCGTCGGGACGCTGGGCGTCGGGACGCTGGGCGTCGGGACGCTAGGCGTCGGGACGCTAGGCGTCGGGACGCTAGGCGTCGGGACGCTCGACGTCGTGACGCTCGACGTCGGGACGCTCGGTGTCGGGACGCTCGGCGTCGGGACGCTCGGCGTCGGGACGCCAGGCGTCGGGGCCAGGCGTCGGGACGCCAGGCATCGGTACGCCAGGCGTCGGGACGGGACGATGGGCGTCGCGACGTTTGGCATCGGGACGCTAGGCGTCGGGACGCTAGGCGTCGGGACGCTAGGCGTCGGGACGCTAAACGTCGGGACGCTCGACGTCGGGACGCTGGGCGTCGGGACGCTAGGCGTCGGGACGCTAGGCGTCGGGACGCTAGGCGTCGGGACGCTAGGCGTCGGGACGCTAGGCGTCGGGACGCTAGGCGTCGGGACGCTAGGCGTCGGGACGCCAGGCGTCGGGACGCCAGGCGTCGGGACGCTAGACGTCCCGACGCCAAGCGTCTCGACGCCGAGCGTCCCGACGCCTAGCGTCGCGACGTTTGGCATCGGGACGCTAGGCGTCGGTACGCTAGGCGTCGGGACGCTAGACGTCGGGACGCTCGACGTCGGGACGCTAGGCGTCGGGACGCTAGGCGTCGGGACGCTAGGCGTCGGGACGCTAGGCGTCGGGACGCTAGGCGTCGGGACGCTAGGCGTCGGGACGCTAGGCGTCGGGACGCTAGGCGTCGGGACGCCAGGCGTCGGGACGCCAGACGTCGGGACGCTCGACGTCGGGACGCTAGGCGTCCCGACGCCTAGCGTACCGACGCCTAGCGTCCCGATGCCAAACGTCGCGACGCTAGGCGTCGGGACGCTCGGCGTCGAGACGCTCGAAGTCAGGACGCTTGGCGTCGGGACGCACGTCGTCGGGACGCTCGGCGTCGGGACGGGGAAGGTATTAGTGAATTCTAAAATCCCCTTTTGGGTTTACTACTATATAATCAATTGATTTTTTTTTTTATGTAATGGAAGTGGTAAACAAGCTTGCAGTTCACATTGATGGTAAGTGATGACTGCAGCCTATAGACACCCACACAAAGACCAAGGTCAAAATGCAGATGCGTTACCACTCCTGAGGCCTAAGTGCCGGAAATTACAGGGCCAGACATTACCACCTGACCGGAACACGATAGTGCTGAACACTACCACTTAGCGGCAAGTATATTAGGTAATGCGGTGGCGCCTATGCCCGCGAGCTCTGTCGCTGGAGCTCTACCACCAGTATATTGTAAGTTGATCATCTTCATTGGACCTATGTAGAAGTGAATATTCAAAAAGCCCCGACAATTACACGAAGTAGAGAGACAGCTGCATATTATCTGGAGTGCCTCAAACGAACGGCTGATAGACGACGAATGTAGGATGGTTAAGGCTGTATGCTGACTTGGCGACTTAAATTTTGTGCAATTTTGATAGCGAGATTTCATACATTATAATGATAATGTATGGTATACGTACAATGGTATGTATGCCCGTATTCTCCGAAGCAGTAGACACAGCTAAATGCATGTATTCAAGAATTACGTCACCTGGTAATTCATTTCTGGATTCAGATTCTTGCCATATTATTCTTGTTTGTTTCTGTACGGGGTGGTATTTACCCTATACATTAACGTATAATAACTGATAAGTTAACTGTTATGATGGGACCGGTCGGTAAATAAAAAGACGCCCGCGCGATGCCGGTGTAAATTGAAAACTGCGTATATTGTATGAATAATACTTAACCTAAGTTTAAGAGTGGTGTACACCGTACCTGTACCCGACGCCCAGCGTCCCGACGACCAGCGTCCCGACGCCTAGGGTCCCGACGCCCAGCGTCTCGACGCCACGCGTCCCGACGCCCGGCGTCCGGACACCCTGCGTCCCGACGTCGAGCGTCCCGACGGCGAGCGTCCCGACGCCGACCGTCCCGACGCCGACCGTCCCGACGCCGACCGTCCCGACGCCGACCGTCCCGACGCCGGGCGTCGGGACGCGTGGAGTGGACGACCAGCGTCCCGACGCCTAGGGTCCCGACGCCCAGCGTCTCGACGCCACGCGTCCCGACGCCCGGCGTCCGGACACCCTGCGTCCCGACGTCGAGCGTCCCGACGCCGACCGTCCCGACGCCGACCGTCCCGACGCCGGGCGTCGGGACGCGTGGCGTCGGGTCGCTGGGCGTCGGGACCCTAGGCGTCGGGACGCTGGTCGTCGGGACGCTGGGCGTCGGGTACAGGTACGGTGTACACCACTCTTAAACTTAGGTTAAGTATTATTCATACAATATACGCAGTTTTCAATTTACACCGGCATCGCGCGGGCGTCTTTTTATTTACCGACCGGTCCCATCATAACAGTTAACTTATCAGTTATTATACGTTAATGTATAGGGTAAATACCACCCCGTACAGAAACAAACAAGAATAATATGGCAAGAATCTGAATCCAGAAATGAATTACCAGGTGACGTAATTCTTGAATACATGCATTTAGCTGTGTCTACTGCTTCGGAGAATACGGGCATACATACCATTGTACGTATACCATACATTATCATTATAATGTATGAAATCTCGCTATCAAAATTGCACAAAATTTAAGTCGCCAAGTCAGCATACAGCCTTAACCATCCTACATTCGTCGTCTATCAGCCGTTCGTTTGAGGCACTCCAGATAATATGCAGCTGTCTCTCTACTTCGTGTAATTGTCGGGGCTTTTTGAATATTCACTTCTACATAGGTCCAATGAAGATGATCAACTTACAATATACTGGTGGTAGAGCTCCAGCGACAGAGCTCGCGGGCATAGGCGCCACCGCATTACCTAATATACTTGCCGCTAAGTGGTAGTGTTCAGCACTATCGTGTTCCGGTCAGGTGGTAATGTCTGGCCCTGTAATTTCCGGCACTTAGGCCTCAGGAGTGGTAACGCATCTGCATTTTGACCTTGGTCTTTGTGTGGGTGTCTATAGGCTGCAGTCATCACTTACCATCAATGTGAACTGCAAGCTTGTTTACCACTTCCATTACATAAAAAAAAAAAAAAACAATTGATTATATAGTAGTAAACCCAAAAGGGGATTTTAGAATTCACTAATACCTTGCATCCTGTTGTATACTTAAATCTAAGGATAGAAACCATAGATATAGAGTCAAATCATTAGAATTTGGATGGGCTTTGATTGGGTTTCGCTCAACAACTGTCTGATTCTGATTCTTAAGAACCTTTCACCTACATTTTTAAAAAAATTAAATCCATTCCAAAAGGACCCGTAATTCGAGTAAAACGATGGCTACTTTACCAGAAAATTTACAATGAAATTTTGGAGGCAACCTGAAAAGCCGTGTTTCAGCACTATTATTCTATTTCACTATACACGGGCACTGTAATAAAATCATATCAAAAAATGCCACCAACTTTATATAACCCAAAGATCCACCGAGTAAATGAAATAAAATAAGAGCATCACACGCCTCTTTCAAAGTTTCCGCCAAAACTCTTGAATGGTCTTTCTCTTACCTCTTAATTATTCTACTATTTATTTTTCAAAATAACACATGCGAGTGAACTTAGAAATTGTAGAAAATACGGAAAAAAAGCGGCTGGACTGGTTACCTAATATACTTGCCGCTAAATGGTAGTGTTCAGCACTATCGTGTTCCGATCAGGTGGTAATGTACGGCCCTGTAATTTCCGGCACAGAGGCATAACACCTAATGCCTCAGGAGTGGCAGCGCATCTGCATTTTGACCTCTGGTCATTGTCTATAGGCTGCAGTCTTCACTTAACATGAATGTGAACTGCATGCTTGTAAGCCACTTTTATTACATAAGAAAAAAAAAACCATGCATATTATTATCGTTTTCTGTTAGGAGGCTACGGACGAGGCGCGTAGAAGCATAGTGCTACGGATTCTTGTAGCGCTATGCTGCTACGCGGTGTAGCCAATCGCTTTATGAATATATTTCAGAGTTAAGTAGTATGGTCAACTTTTTATTAAATACCTCAATTCTCTCCTCATTACATTTTACAGATGATAGAGCTCCAGTGATGGAGCGAGGCCACTCTTCGCACGCAGAGAGACGTCAGACATTGAAATATCTGGGTTTAATGTAATGTATATAGACAGTATTCACTTAACAGCTATATGGTAGTTTACACAACACAAAATGGTGAAGAAATGTAATTATTTGACAATATATCACAGTAAAATTGTCTCAATATTTATTAGTAAAATATGAGCTTAGAATAAAAACAACGTCGACGTTATCTTTTTTTTATGTAATGGAAGTGGTAAACAAGCATTCAATTAATATTAAGTGATGACTGCAGCCAATAGACACTCACACTAAGACCAAGGTCAAAATGCAGATGCGTTACCACTCCTGAGGCTTACCGTGTTATGCTCTGTGCCGGAAATTATATTACCGTACATTACCACCTGACCGCAACACGATAGTGCTAAACATTACCATTTAGCGGCAAGTATATTAGGTAATGCGGTGGTGCCTACGCCCGCGAGCTCCGTCACTGGAGCTCTACCACCAGTAAAAAATCACAGTAAGACTCTCAACATTTGTCAGTAAAATATGAGCTTAGAAAAATAAACCACGTCGACGATCTCTAAAAATATATATATTAAAAATATAACTACGTTCAGAAAAACCGACTTCAAAACTGAAAAGTAAAAAATAATAAAGATTTAATTGTAATTATATATATATGCTATTTACTAATAGGTTTGATGTCGGTGCCAAGCCTTACACAAATAATTATATTTTAATCACTTAAATATGAATACGAGAAAATTAATACACTGAACAAAACGTAACCGGCGAATCGTGGGTGTTTGCATGTATGCTTGAATTCATGCATTTACCTCTGCCTACCCCTTCGGGGATTACAGGAGTGAAGTTACGTTTTAAAACAATGAAATGCCTACTATAGTGATTTTGGCTTGGCACCGACTTCAAACCTATTAGTAAATAGCACATATAAATAATAGGTAGTATATAATTACAGTTGAATCTTTATTATTTTTTACTTTTCAGTTTTGAAGTCGGTTTTTCTTAACGTAGTTATATTTATTTAATACTTTTTAGTTTATTGCTGTATTGTCAATTAGATTACTGTTCACATCTGTTAAATTTGTAAAATCTGACTCTTTTAGCTTCGTGGCAATTAGATACCTAATTTAAATTGTTTAGGTGTGTCGATACAAAATTATTACACGACTATACGAAATCAATGAAAAATTTTTATCCACGAAGGAGTAAATAAGCTGTGTTGTGTCGTCGATGAGTAAATGTGTCATTGTCACTTGTTGCTATCTTGTTTTCTGCGCATTAGGACTATCTAGGACGTCAGTAGATTCAACGCACTGTATTATGACAACTCGCCGTCTATTCTTATTCCTTTACTCTGAGGTAAAAGTAAGTAAAAAATGCTCATAAAATAAAAACTGATGGGCCTATCTGAATCAAATTTTTATGGGACCAATTCGACACTATTCCACATCAAACAAAAAAAGAATTACGTAAATCGGTCCAGAAAACTCGGCGAAATTCGCGTACATACATAAAAAAAAAATATATATACCGGCCGAATTGACAACCTTCTCGTTTTTGATCTCGGTTAAAAATGAACGATAGAAAAAGTGTCTTCTTTATTTCATTGTTCAAGGATTTCTCAAGAGACGTAAATTGATTTAGAATTCAATAGGTATACAAGACGTCTTCAATATTGTAAGCGTTCTAATTATAACGTAATTTCACGCTTGTATTCTCTCAAGGGGTAGACAGTAAGAATAAGAAATAAGAATATTTTTTATTGCATAAAGGTACAAACAATAAGAACAATAGAAGAGTAGCTTAATAAGTATTTTAAGCATGCTTATAAAGATAAAACTTATTTATTTCACTGTAATATAAAAGTGTTATGTACAATATCTTTGATAAAAGTACGCATTTAATCCTAAACTGAGTCATCCTCGTATTTTAGGATTAATTGGTACTAGGTACACACAATGTTTATTTTTTAAAGAACAAAAAGGTGGCAAAAAATGTGAGTTACACGGTCAACAGCCTACTGTACATGTGACGTGTTTGTAGATCGATCGACGTGATGGTAAAAGTCATTCGAATGTTTCGTGTAACTCGTACTCCACTCAGGACCATATGTCACAGGCCCGTTAAATCTGGCTATAAAATCGGACGAGATCTTAATCCAGCAATTCTTCGATTCGAGTGATTGCTCCTTAATCCAAACATGTAGTGAGCCGAGATTATTAATGGAACGACTCTGGGAAAACATGGTTGGATGTTTACCTGTAGGCTGTTTCACAATTATAAGAGACTAGCTGTTGCCCGCGGCTTCGCCCGAGTGGATGTCGTTTAATATATATAAATAAAGTAGCCTTTATTGTTGTTGTTCTTTCTCAAAGTCAGCTCCATCTCTGTACCAAATTTCATTAAAATCGGTTCAGTCGTTTGGACGTGAAAAGGTAACAGACAGACAGAGTTACTTTCGCATTTATAATATTAGTAGGGATATTGCATAATAGCATGAACACGTTTCAGTCTCGACTTTTGAATAGTAGCGTAGGACCCTAGCTATTTCTTGCGGTTTTCTTTTCCGCATTCCCGATTCAATTTTCTTCCTCTATTTTCTTTAACATTAAGTTAAATATCACGAGAAGTAAATGTTATTCGAAATAAATGTGGTAGCGAAAATAGTAATTTACTTCTGAAAACATAAAAATATGGTACCAAAAAAATTTATACAGTTGCAATTCAGGTTTACTATTATTTTCTTGGTTCTTGTACTACTATGTGTCTCCTACTATTTGTTTTTGTAATTTTTTTCTTATATATTTAGGTCGTCTGGAGGAAATTACCCTTTTAAATAACACCGCCATTTGTACTGTGCTCCTTTAGTCTTGATACTTTGTATTTTATTGGTATACACTAAAAAGTAATGCTGTTGATAACCAATGTTTTACATTTTTGGAAGTGCAATCAATAGTAAACATTAAATGGCAGGTAAACTGGCTTTTCGATAACACTTAAACACGACAGCTACGCAATTCCATCTGTACTTCTACCACAAGAATAAACAGACGCAAAAATACATCTGATTTTTTTTTCTTTTTAATTGAGTCAAATAGTTTATTGTTAATATCGTAACTTCCTGGTTATTCTGGTTCTGACGAGGCCCAGCATGTGGAAGACTATGTAAAAATTGATCCTCGTTAGTCGCTCATATAGGTTTTAAGGCATTATTAAGACTGCTATTATAAGAGTAGCAGGCCACCATTATTAGGCTGAACACTCAGGGGGAAAGTGCTCGTAAGAATTTCCGTTGATTTTGGATATCCAGTGCCACTATCGAAGTTTGGTATTGTGCCCGGTGATGTCAACAGGCTCGCCACGTGACTAGTGAATGGTGGGAGGTCGCCGGTTCATATGATTCCATTCGTTGCTGCCTTCAGCTGCGAAGTTCCGTAATAAGCAACAAAAAAGAAAAAAAAAGGTAATGAATAGACATAAGACAAAATTAAGATACTACCTAATAGTTTACAAATCGAACAAACTGCGTTGTGTTCCAAGACAAAGACACGATACTTCTTAAACCAACTCTAACAATACCTTTAAATGTCCAATTATCGCCAATCTTTTATCACTTAATACCGAACCACTCGTATTTCGTCTAACGTAGGGATGAAAAGATCGTAAAAATAAAAATAGATGTATGAATATATCGATTTCAGAGTAAAACATTTTGCAGTTAATATTGATGGTTCAGAGCTTAATATTTTTCAGATATAATAATGTTCAACTAAATGTTAACTGTTGTATTATGGTGTTTTATAATGTGTTTTCTAGGTTTGTAGGCGGTGGTTGAGATATTATTTATAAGCTGTATTGGCGATCTTGATTTCGCTTACGCGAGGCAAAAACGTAAGGTAGGGCTCCGTTTATTTTAGAAAAATCATCTTCTCAAAGAACCAATATTTTTGAAAGACCAAACGATATTTCACACTTACATGTACAAAAGGCTCTCTATTTTTTTTCTCAAGAATTTGTTGCACCACTTTATCGGCTTTACTAATATGACAATGTATATTGATGCCAAATGATGATTTGACGACCCGGTTAGTCCAGCGGTGTGAGATGACCGTTTGATTCGAAGGGTCGCGGGTTCGATCCGCGCACCGGGACAAATGTTTGTATGGCCTATTGTATGGCCTACAGATATTTTTTTTGTTTCGGGTCTGGGTGTTTGTGTATGTGTTGTGTGTGTACAAGGGCACCCACGACACAGTTTTATACCTACGGTGGGGCTGTGAGTGTAAATAAAAAGAAAAGATACCTTTTAAGTATTAAGAGTATTGGACGGATATGGCGAAACTACAAGGCTAAGGAACCCTAAAAAGTAAAATAATCGATAACATCGATGGTAAACATCGATTTTTAAATGTATCGTTTTACATCCCTAGTCAAACAACGTACAGAGAGTTAAGTCAGCCGATTTATTTGCTCTGTACTCTCGAAGACTGCAAAATACTTGGAAGCTCTTAACGGATAGGATAACTACAATGGATAATGGGTGTGGATGGAACTTGATTCGAAGTATATTTGGGTTAGCGATGATATATCGGATGTAGCTTAACGAGCAATTGGTTTAATAGTTTGAGTGGTTTATTTACAACTAGCTGACCCGACAAACTTCGTATTGCCTCGGAATTAAATAATGTGTCAATTTCTTCATATTTTCTTACCTTTTAAACTTTCCCTGGACTTCCAAAAATCATTCAACACCAAAATTAGCGAAATCGGTCCAGCCGTTCTTGATATTCAGCGAGACTAACGAACAGCAATTGAATTTTATATTTAAAGATATATTCTTATTGTAAAATTTGTGTATAAATTTTTTGGGGGTGATTTTAGTTTTTTATGTAATGAAGATGCGACAAGCGTTTAGTTCACATTGATGTTAAGTGATGGCTTCAACCTATAGACACTTACACAAAGGTCCATAATATTCATCGGTTATTGGATATTAAGTGATGACTGCAGCCGTTGTCTACACAGAAACCAAAGATCAAATGCAGATGCGTTGCCACCCCCGAGGCCTCAGTTGTTATGTTTCCGTGATAGTTATTATAAGACCATACAAGTTGAGATCGCCATAGTGAATTTTGTATCTTGGTATGCGGATCAGCGAACGCAGTGGCCGAAGTTTTGTGGTGGAACGCTGCTGCCCATCCCCCGTTATTGTATTAACTGCCGCCTATTAAAATATTATGACCGCCGTTGTTCGGTTCACTGATTGCACTAGTGGAAAAACTTCGCTACTTGTGGGCAGTGTGATCTTCACGTAACAACGCCTGAATTTCGTACCAAGATACTTGGAAATGCTCAACGGTCGAATTCGCGCATTCATTCCTGCCCAGAACGTGCAAATTCTGGAACAAACTTCCCTCTGAGGTGTTCCCCCGGCGCTTCAATATGGGGTTCTTCAAAACTGGCGTCAAAAGAGTCCTTCAGGGCTGGCAGCGCGTTGGCAACTCCCCTGGTGTTGCAAATGTTCATAGGCGACGGTAACTACTTTCCATCAGGTGGCCAGTCTGCTTGTCTGTCAAACGTTTGACATAAAAAAACCAAGTAAAAAAATTTCGTTCACACTTAAACGAGTTTGATATTGTTTATTGAAAAACTTTTTTAAAAGCATCAATTCTTGGTTCATGAAAAACTTCCCTTCAGGATAACGTTTCAGGCCCTCCCTAACTTGATCTAAAGCCGATCCACATCTATTAAGGGTTAATACATAAAAATCGAAAGCCTTCGGCCGGGCCCGAGGCGCACATTTTATTGAGCGTCCTTTGATCGTGACAATGGCGACTGTAATAAAATTTCAAAAAAAAAAAGGAGACGTGAAGCTCTATTGTTCACGAGTAACGCCCCCTGGCGGCGAAATTACAAACTGCATTTGTTTCCGTAAAACGGAACGCGCGTAACGTAAAAGTCACATAAATCGAGGCGTCTATTAACTTTTTATGAGCACGAGTAACCTTTCAGGGTAACGTGTAACCCGAAACGGAATGGCTATGATTTGATGTTTAATCGATTGTTTTTTTTAGTTGGCGATGTGCGGCTATGGACGCTTACCTAAAATGGTGCGAACGCGTTTGCAATAGACCCGTCCGGGAGTCAAGAATTCAGAGATTGTGTATTTAGGTTTTCTCATGTTATGTCGGTGACGACCAAGCATGCAGTTCACATGGTGAGTAAATACTGCAGCCTATAGATATCTACATAAAAACCAGACGTAAAATGTAGATGTTTTCTCATCCCTGATGCTTTCTTTTGCCTCTGTGACCGAAATTATGGAACCATACTACCATCTAATCGAAACACAATAATTTCAGAATTACCTATCTGAAAAAATGTAGCACTATACAATACAATTATATAGTTTACAATTTGTATAGTGCTACTTTTATTATATTATAGATACCAATCTAGGGTCCGATTACACCGTCATAATAAAAGGCGTTTTACGTTCTTAAACGAGTTCAATAACATTATTTGTATTTCACCGACGAAAATTTTTCGTGATAAGGTTGAAATTGGATGCAAATTTTGGCCTAAACCTCGATTTATTAAACTCAGTTCTCAGAGCAAACGGTGAAATCCGCCCTTAGTCTTCGAGGTCCGACACTGAAAAAACTCTACCTGGAATAAATAATAATAATGTCCTCCAGACCGATATTCGGTCCCGGCGGCCAATCTCAACGGAGACTAGCCAACTGCGCAGGAGATATTATAGTGCACAAGTGTATGCGCAAACACAGGTGCACTCTCTATTCCCTCACTCACATAGCCCGATAAGACGGCAATCTGACACGACCGGAGAGAGAGCGGAGAGAGATGCATTTTATTTTGTTTTGCATAATTTTAAATAATTATGTAAATGCAATAGCTTTACCGCGGCAGTCGCCGAGTGCCACACGTCTTTTTTTTCTTATAATTTTTATTTATCCCTACTTCCCTACTAATATCATAAATGCGAAAGTAACTCTGTCTGTCTGTCGGTCTGTTACCTTTTCACGTCCAAACGACTGAACCGATTTTAATGAAATTTGTTACAGAGATAAGAGCTGACTTTGAGAAAGAACATAGGCTACTTTTCGACATCCACGCGGGCGAAGCCGCGGGCAACAGCTAGTATCTTCATATACCTACATACTAACACCTAAGCCGATTTCTTATACTTAAAAAAAAACAGAGATCTTTACTTTCACCTTGTGTTTTTGTGCAGATATGTAAGCGTATTTTATTTATTATTTAATTAGATTTTTTTTAATTTTTTTTTAAGTTTTAAAAGTGGCAAACAAGCATACAGTTCACATTGATGTTAAGTGATGACTGCAGCCTATAGACACCCACACAATGACCAGAGGTAAAAATGCAGATGCGTTACCACTCCTGAGGCCTAAGGTGTTATGCCTCTGTGCCGGAAATTACAGGGCCGTACATTACCACCTGACCGGAACACGATAGTGCTGAACACTACCATTTAGCGGCAAGTATATTAGGTAATGCGGTGGTGCCTACGCCCGCGAGCTCCGTCACTGGAGCTCTACCATCAGTAAAAATAGAATCCCTGATATACAACCAAGTGACGCCGTTACAATAAAAAACTTGAAATAATCGCGTGAAATTGTTCACATGTAACAAAAGCTTTATCGCCAATTGCCTGCAGTTACTCTTAACTTAACATTCAGAGAGCAATGGAGAGAGCTATGTTTGGAGTTTCTCTGCGAGATCGAATCAGAAATGAGGAGATCCGCATGAGAACCAAAGTTACCGACATAGCTCACCGAATAGCGAGACTCAAGTGGCAGTGGGCAGGGCACATAGCTCGACGAACTGACGGCCGTTGGGGCAGAGCAGTTCTCGAGTGGCGACCGCGTACCGGAAAGCGAAGCGTAGGCAGGCCTCCCACAAGATGGACCGACGACCTGGTGAAGGTCTCGGGCAATCGCTGGATGAGGGCGGCCCAGGACCGTTCGTTGTGGCATTCTTTGGGGGAGGCCTTTGTTCAGCAGTGGACGTATTTTGGCTGAAATGATGATGATGACTCTTAACTTAGTGCTGGGATACGTTCTATGAGGCATTTATGTATCATACGTTTAATTACGCTAACTGCCTCAGTAGCGTAGTGGTAGCAGGCCACTACTATTACGCTGGAGGTCCTGGGTTCGATTCCCGGGTCGGGGACTATCAGAGATAACGGTTTAAAATCCTTTATCTCTGCTTCTATTGGGATTTTTCCATTTTCTGGAAGTTTCCCAGTACCCCGGAGTTTGGTAATGTGCCCGGAGATGGCAACAGGTTCGCCACCTGTTACATGGGCCAAAACGTAACCGGCGAGTCGTGGGTGTTTGAATGTATGATTGAATGGATACGTTTACCTCTGCCTACCCCTTCGGGGATTACAGGCGTGAAGTTACGTTACGTTTAATTACAAACGTTAAAAAATTGCAAAATAAAATAAATAAATAAATAGTACCTCATAGATTCTGCTCAATACAGTATGATTTGAATCACAGCACTAATGAAGGCAAGTGGTATATCTGCAGTTTGACCTCTGTTTTTTGTGTAGATGCCTAAAGCCCTTTTCACTTACCATCCACGCAAACTGCATAATTGTTTGCCACCATTCCTTCTGGTGGTAGAGCACTAGTAACGGAACGCGGGCGTAGGCACCACCGCATTACCTAATATACTTGCCGCTAAATAGTAGTGTTTAGCACTATCGTGTTCCGGTCAGGTGGTAATGTACGACCCTGTAATTTACGGCACAGAGGCATTACACCTCATGCCTCAGGAGTGGTAACGCATCTGCATTTTGATCTTGGTCTTTCTGTGGGTGTCTATAGGCTGAAGTCATCACTTAACATCAATGTTGATTGCCACTTCCATAACATAAAAAAACATAAGAAATGTATGATATACTATATACTCGGTTCATTGAAGTATCATTTGAATATCCAGCACAGATATACGACTAAGTGGCGCCTTTACAGTAAAAAAAACTTAAAATTATCGCGTGAAATTGTTCACGTGTTACAAAAGCCTTATCGCCAATTGCCTGCAGTTAACTTACGTGCTTGGATGCGTTCCAAATTATCGATTTTCTGATAAAATTGAATATCGTTAATCGGTGAAGCTTGTAAAGTGTATGTAAATGGGTGCTAACACAAATTTTATGCTTATTAGTTAACGCTCACGACTTTGTTGTAGGATAAGTTTTAAAGTGTAGGCTTGACATTTATTAACTTGTTTATAAAATTTCATAAACATAAACAATTTTTAGCGTCCTTTAATTGTTTTAAACTTTCACGACTTGTATTCATATTTTCAAATTGTAAACGGGACTTAATCGCGTACTATTTTAATCGAAGTATTTTCTTACTTTAAGCGTCATGTACCCCAAACGGAAAAAAAATAAGGTGAAAAGAAATGTTAAAACTTGTGTTTGTTTGTCAGCTTATAGACATCTACCAAAACCAGAGGTCACAATGCAGACGCATTGCCACTCCTGAGACCTAAGATGTCATGTCTCTGTGATAGTTATTACGTAGTTATTAGTACTAGTTAGAGCTGCGTGATAAATAACTTCACTGTGAAAAAAACACCGTGATCTGAAGTCGTAAATGACCGCTGTGATTTGTTGCGAAATAACGTCGTTCCAAGGAACGCTATTGTTCCGTCGACGTTCCAGTATGTCTCGTTCCCAGTCACGGCAGTCACTCGGATCACAAGAAAGAAACAAAATTAACGCTACCTACGCCTACGAAATTGAATGCGCTGAAATTATTATGAATATAAAATGATATTACCTATAAATATCTTAAATTAGTTGAATAATTGTTATTACTATACAAAATCACGGTGGTAAATCACCGTGATTTTTTAGGAACTGTCACAACAGTCACTGCGATTCCAAAGTAACGTATTTGCCCACGTCTTAGTCTAGTACTAGTACTACCATTCAGTTTTTTTAGTTTGACAATGTGCCCGGCAGAAAGGTTAGGTCAGAATTTGGCACTTGGAACTCTACCATCAGTTTGTAAAGGGGAAATGAGACATTCTACTGATATATTTTTTACATTAGTTTATTACATTTAGTTTTATCTTAGTGATATTCTTGACTTTACATATATTTTTTATCTTGTTTGACATGTATATCAATTTTTGTTCACTTTAATTTATTTTGTTTGTTTTTGACGTGTCATATGAGGTGCCTGTCACCCTAAATGAATAAATGAGTTTCTGATCTGATAGTAAAAAGTTCGTGTGTTACAGTCATATTGTTCTTCAATCACTGGTCCGAAAGAGTTCAAACTGTTGACTTGTCTCAAAGTGATGGAAGTGACTTATATATCAGTTTGGCAGTGCCTTCGCCATCATATATATTATCTATGCGGTGGAACTCAGACAACTAACCGTAAATCTTGAACTTAGTTTCCGATTCGAGCGAAACGATTTTGGAATCGAGCGTCTATTTTAGAATATACCTAAAAATATAATATCAGAGCTTTACTTTCTGATTCATTACATAACTTCACGTTTGACTGTCTATTCTGAAAATAAGCGCTATTAACGGCTGGACTGGTTATTCTGAGGTTGTAAGTTCGATTTCTGCCCGCTCCTCTGAGATGAAGATGTAAGATGAAAATAACAAAAAAATATGTCTTCTTCTATTCTCAAAGCTAAGTATTTTCGAGTAAAATAGTTCCCATCAGGATGAAACCAAAATCTTCTTTATCTTCTACCCCCCTTATTCATAAACGTACATTAGATACATTTTAGCTATAGAATACTTTGTCCTTGTCAGTTGCATTGTCAAATGTGCAGGATAGAAAAAGACAAAGGAGAGATTAGCAACACTTTAGCTAAAACACGTTTATGAATAAGGGGGTATATGTTTTAACAATAACAACTGTGCAACAACCATTTTGCATTCCATGTCACTACATACGAGCATACAATAACACGATTATGCGGACCATGTATACGGGTGACTACCGTTGAAAATATGATCACCTGAACCAATTTCTTGCCGTACGAAATCACATCGCAGCAATTCGCATCGCAAGTTCCTGCGAAGCGACGTCGCATCGCTGTGTGGCCGCCCATAAGTAACCCTAGTAATAACATCATTATTAACACCAAAAGGTCGTGGTTGAACTATAAGTTGATATACGAGTAGGTATATAAAAAAAATATCATCGAAATCGGTCAAATTCGTATTCATTATCACCCGATTATTAATACGAATTTGAACAGTTTCATCAGCTTAGCAATCGATACTGCATTGGTAACCAATTTAAATTGTTCAAAAGTCTAACAGCGTTTAAGGCCATAACGTGCTTAAACCTCAAATTAATCTTGGTACATACAAGAGTATCTGCAATGCAGCTCAAAAGCTCAACACTGGCACAAACGGCCCACGTTAATGTCGATTAATGTCGTTCACACACGCAACTGTGCAGTTAAAGTAAAAATTTTCGCTGGCCCCAATACTGGGGAAGTTTACACCAATTTTGGGCTTATTAGACCGCGATTATGATTTCGATACGTTGATGTCAACGGTTGTAATGACCTGTGTATTTTTTGTGACACGCAATAATAAATTATACACATTTTTTTCGTAGT
Organism: Macrosoma leucophasiata; assembly: GCA_036365455.1. Taxonomy (NCBI): domain Eukaryota; kingdom Metazoa; phylum Arthropoda; class Insecta; order Lepidoptera; family Hedylidae; genus Macrosoma; species Macrosoma leucophasiata. The sequence goes on from JAWQUS010000020.1 coordinate 5,373,314, forward strand.
TTCTTACCTTGTTTTACGCTACATTTTTTAGATTTAACACATTCGTTTTTTCAGTTTTGTACGATGACGGGTATACATTATTGTTCGGTATGGTTCAAAGGCATATCCAGGGGGGTGGGCTCTAGCTCTCCCTCCCCGTTATCAAACGTTACCTGTGTCCATTCTGTGATAACTATTGAATAAGATTGTTTTCTTGGTGTTATGATGGTGGAAAGCAAGCATGCAGTTCACGTGGATGTTAAGTTATAATTACAGCCTACAAACATCTACACAAAAGTCAGAGGACAAAATGCAGATGTGTTACATGGTAGATTTTTTTCGCCTCTGTCAAAGAAATTACGGGGCCATACATTACCATCAAACCGGAACATGATAGAAGACTACCATTTGGCGGCAGATAGATTAGGTAAAACGTTTATGAATAAGGGGGTTACCTCCTTATTCATAAAAGTATTTTAGCTAAAGTGTTGCTAATCTCTCCTTTGTCTTTTTCTATCGTGCACATTTGATAATGCAACTGACAAAGACCAAGCATTCTATAGCTAAAACGTATCTAATGTTCGTTTATGAATATGGGGGTAAGACGTTACTTGAAACAATGCTTGATTCACACTCAGCTTAAGATAGTTTACGAGGACGCCTCGAAATCCACATTCTTGGTTGTATTATGACAGTAATTTATTGAAATAAAACTAGTTTTCGGATTTATCTCGCGTATATTAAACATAAATGATTATTTAAAATCGAACCCGACGTTTCGTAACTTATGTGTATGGATTATCATATATTTTTTTACAGGTGGTAGAGCTCCAGTGACGGAGCTCACGGGCGTAGTACCGCATAACCTAATATACTTGCCGCTAAATGGTAGTGTTCAGCACTATCGTGTTCGGGTCAGGTGGTACTGAACGGCCCTATAATTTCCGGTACAGAGCCATAACACCTTAGACATCCTTTGTCTCTGGTTCTATTAGGATTTTTCCATTTTCTGGAAGTTTCCCAGTACCTCGGAGTTTGACAATGTGTCCGGAGACATCAACAGGCTCGCCATCTGTTAACAAAACGGAACCGGCGAAACATAAAGTGTTTACATGTATGCTTGAATGCACGCATTTATCTCTACCTACCCCTTCGGGGATTATTGGCATGAAGTTACGTTACGTTATAAAAAATATTTCGGATATCCGGTAGTTTCGGCGCTCTATTAAATCCGTATAGAAGACGAATAGTGACACATCTACTTGGACACAATACGAAAATATCTTCAAAACAAATCGATGCCAATACAAAATATCCTAACCCGAAGAGCATCAGATGAATAAATAATTGAGTTTCGAATATAAGTTAAATTGACACGGATTGAAAATAAACAAAGCCCGAGAAACTTATTGTAAACATAATTTCGCGCCCCTATTTCCCCTAAGGGGTACACAGAGATACACGTATTTTATGCATACAGTCATGATTCGCCAGAGATGTTTTTGCATTTCATTTAATAGGGGGACATGCTGTGCATGCATGTATGTACGTACTGATATTCAACGGAGAATTCTAAACTTTAGGATTCTCACCGATTAACGTCAATATGAAGCGAAACCAACTTTTATCTTAAAAGTGAGAATCAATATTTATTTTACCAATGTCATAGAGAATGTTAATTATTTAATGAATTTGGAAAGCAAGCATACGGTTCAGATTAATGGTAAAAAAAAGTTGTTGTTGTATCTTCACGCCAGGTCCCTAACGGGGTAGGCAGAGAGTGTAGAGCGCCAGACATCCCGGTTCTGACAAACCTCTCGTGCCTCGTCTACCTTCATCATTCTCTTCATACATGCACGCCGATTCCTAAGACTAAAAAAAAGTAGTATAGCATAAAGACATCAGCACAAAATACTAACCCCCTTATTCATAAAACTATTTTTTTTGTACGGCCCTGTAATTTCCGGCACAGAGGCGTAACACCTTAGGCCTCAGGAGTGGTAACGCATCTGCATTTTGACCTTGGTATTTGTGTTAGTGTCCAAAGGCTGCAGTCATCACTTAACATCAATGTGAACTGCATGCTTGTTTGCCACTTCTATTACATAAAAAAAAAAGTTTAGCTAATGTCTCCTTTGTCCTTTTCTATCCTGAACATTTGACAATGAAACTGACAAAGACAAAGCATTCTATAGCTAAAACGAATCTAATCTAATGTTAGTTAATGAATAAGGGGGTAAAACTCCTAAAGGATCCCTGATTATAGTTGCATTTGCGTTTTAATTTTTGAGGTCTAATTTTATCCCGGTACCATTTAGCGCATTATTTTGCGTTAATTTTTTTTTATTTTATTTTAAACAGAAGGCAGATTATGTATCTCGGTTGCTTTGACGTTACGTGCTAAATATTATGTTCTCGGAGACTAGGAAAATAGCATTGATGACAAACAAAAAAAAACGTGTGAAATTCACACGTGGTGAGAGTGAAACATTCGAAATTACGAACACTGTATAGTGCTCATCAAGAAATAATGAACACCGAGTCTATGAAAGTGACAACAAATAGTTTCGGCTTCATAGAGCGTTATCTCTGCTGCACACTGCCTACGTAAGCATCCGTAGTCCGGTATTGGTCAAAACTTGGTCAAAATGTGCAAAAGGTGCAAAAGAGATAACGCTCTACAAATCCGAAATAAGCCGACGTCTCTTCCTGAGGACTATGTGCATTATTTCTTGTTAGATACTGTACAATGTTTCCTATCTCATGTTCTCCAACGTTCAATCTTACGAATTTATGTGTCTTTCTCTTTTTACTGTCGCTTGTTCGTTTCATTGCCTTACAAATCACAACGATGCTAAATAAGCTATCACTTAGTTAATACAAAAAAAAACATTAAAACAATTCGATAAAGCTCCCTGGCCTCTGAAATCAATGAATCTGTAAAAGATATTTTTAGTTTTTTGACGACCCAGTTAGTAGCGGTTTGAGATGACCGTTTGATTAGAAGGGTCGCGGGTTCGATCCCCACACTGGGACAAATATTTGTTTGCAAGGTATGTGTACAACGGCACCCACGATAAAGATTTATTTATACCTAGTATGGGGCTGTGAGTGCAAGCGTATTTTTTTATTTATTATACACTAGCTGACCCGGCAAACTTCGTATTGCCTCAGATTGAAATAATGTGTCAAAGGTTTGATAGATACGGACTATTTGTATCGAAATGGAATGTGGTTTTTACTATTTCCCTTCAATTTCTTCATATTTTCTTACCTTTTAAACCTTCCCTGGACTTTCAAAAATCACTCAAAACCAAAATTAGCCAGATCGGTCCACCCGTTCTCGAGTTTTAGCGAGACTAACGAACACCAATTGATTTTTATATATATAGGTAATGAAAGACGCATTCTCAGCTCTGCTTAACACCAAAATATATTCAAGCCAAACCAATGCAAAACACAAAATCGTTAAACCGAAAAACCCGTAACCCGAACCGTGTTAAATGAATAAATAATCGAGTTTTCGAATTTAGGGCAAATCTTCGTAACGAGTTGAAAACAAATAAAGGCCGGAAACTTATTATAGCGGGCAATAAATAATAAAGCGGGCAACTCCTGCGGGAAGGTAAGTTTTAATATAGGTAAACGTTGACAGCAAATACTGAAAGTATTGGAGATCCATACGTTCGGGATTTAAAGGTCCAGAATTTTACTAGTGGCTGATTTGTTTTGGACTACGATTTTTCGAATTATTTTTAACTCTCACTCGCGTGTAATTTCTGAGACATTATTATTGTAGGATCGTAATAATAAGCTGTAGGCTACGTCATTGTATTTTTAATATTTTACATCTTTTTATACTGCCTCGGTAGCCTTGTAGCAGGCCACTACTAATACGCTGGGTCCTGGGTTCGATTCCCGGGTAGGGGGTTATCAGAGATAATGGCGTAAAGTCCCTTATCTCTGGTTCTATTGGAATTTTTCAATTTTCTGATTTCAATTCTGAGTATCTCGAAGTTTGGTAATGTACCCGGAGATGGCAACAGGCTCGCCACCTGTTACATGGGCCAAAAACGTAACCGGCGAATCGTGGGTGATTGCACGTATGCTTGAGTGCATGCATTTACCTCTGCCTACCCCTTCGGGGATTACAGGCGTAAAGTTACGTTTTACGTAAAAAACGATTAGATATTGTTGTTGATGTAGAGATGTCCCGAATGTATGATTGTAAAAATTGATATTGCGTGGGAACGTTGAGGGATGACTGTAGTGCGCATTGTTTTAGAAGTATGAAGGAGTGGGGGGAGAAACCCAGTGGTAGTGGAGAAGTAATGACAAGAAAGGGTCGAAAGACAGTCCTAAACTTGACTCGATGTAAGACAGACCTCTGTTCGAATCTTGATTAAATCTATACATATTATTTTACTTTATCTGTGACCTTTTAATCAGATATTCCTTACATCCTATCCGCAATACGATAGAAAAATTGATACTATATTATATAGGTAAAATTTAAGAATTTTGGTGGTTGCAGAAGGCGAAGATAACTCCAAATGTCGAATTATGACAGCCACGTCGCGTGTCATTTCAGAAAAGAGAGTGGAAGGAAGTGTGGCTCGCTTTACCACAGTGACATATTCAGAAGAAACACCTCTCGTCCCTTTTTATATATTTTGAATCAGATTTGCAAGAACAGAGTCGATCAAAAGCGACTTCCTTACGATATTTAATTAACTGAAAAGTTTGTTGTATCGATGCCTAACTAGCATTGTTAGCAATAGATGTCGCTACTGCCACCCCCAAGGCAATGCAATAAATGTGAAGGAAAAAATTTACAGTCACGTGTGGACTTCGATACCTCAGTTGGGTGAAGCCCGCCCTTATCCTAGGGGTGGCCGCTGGACTAGAGACCCCAGTGGGTTCAAGACCTTCCTCAAGTCAAATTTTCTTTTCCATTTTTCTCTCAAACTATTTCACTCGCATGTATTATTTTTATCTTATAATTATTACGTTAAAATAATATTTAAAAAGGCATCTTCATTGTTTATTAGCAATCAAGGCCACTTAATACTCAACTTTTGGGCTATTATTAGAACAAAAGCTCCACAATATGATTTGCAACATTGCAACAACGCGTGTCAGGCAGCGAAATTTTGATTAAACTCCATTTACAGAACATAGGTATTCGTAAAACAAATTCATATCGACCCTTAAATCAAATATCAAATACGACTCCGTATTGTTATAATTGACAACACAGATTTAATTAATTATGCGTCTGTTTGTTGTATTTATTTGCACTGGCAACACTGATGGGCGGTCAATTTGTAATAAATTAAATGCATAATCGCCCGGGCGATAGTATAAATTGAATATTTTAATTGCAACGCGGAAGCTTGTGCGTTTGAGCTGAAAATCGATTGGAACGCAACTACTTATTCTGTAACGTTGATTACTTTGGCTATTGAATTAAAAATATTTCTACGGACTATCCCTACTAAACAATATTATAAATGCGAAAGTAACTCTGTCTGTCTGTCTATTACGCTTTCACGTCCAAAAGAATAACCCGATTTTAATGAAATTTGGTACAGAGATAGAGTTGACCTTGTGAAAGAACAAGGCTACTTTTTGTCGCCTTATATTCCCCTACCTCGATATTTCAACGGAATCATAAAATTTAAATTATTTATAAAACGACATCCACGCGGGCGAAGCCACGGGCAACAGCTAGTCTTTTATGTATTTAACGAAGGTGACCAACGAACATGCAGTTCACATAGATGTTAAGTGATGACTGCAGTCTGTAGACATTTTCACAAAAACCAAAGGTCACAGATGCGTTGCTACCCCTGAAACCTTAATTGTTATGTCTCTGTGACCATACGGGTGTTACAATACGGGGCCATACATCTCTCAAATTTAAGTATAATCCTAACTAATTACAATAGAGTTACTTTTTTTTTTTATGTAATGGAAGTGGTAAACAAGCATGCAGTTCACGTTGATGTTAAGTGATGACTGCAGCCTATAGACACCCACACAAAGACTAAGGTCAAAATGCAGATGCGTTACCACTCCTGAGGCCTAAGGTGTTACGCCTCTGTGCCGGAAATTACAGGGCCGTACATTACCACCTGACCGGAACACGATAGTGCTGAACACAACCATTTAGCGGCAAGTATATTAGGTAATGCGGTGGTGCCTACGCCCGCGAGCTCCGTCACTGGAGCTCTACCACCAGTCGATGATATATAGATGATATATATTTAATCATTTTAAATACCTATATGTAAAATAATTAACTCAATGTACTTACCGACACTATCGAGTCAGTCTTTCGAAATTACAAGTCCCTTAGTTTAAAAATAATCAAAATTTAAAAAATCTCAACGTTGTCGAATCGATATGGCACCGAGCGTCCAGAATCCCACGGCATGTGAGTAACATTCAAAGAGTGATACTACCTGGACCGGACTATTTACATGAATATTCCGTTTTTTGCTCTCACCCTTTCCCCCCACTTCCATTATACGATAACGCGTACTGCTATTAATTTTTAATTTCGCTTTTACGACTTTTTTTTTAATGTATTTTATTTTTCCGTTTTTCCCCCGTTTCATGCGCCGGTATATTAATTGCGCTCTTTGTTTGAAAAAATAACGGCGCGTTTGAAATATTGAATGTTAGCTTACCTGTGCCTACGTGATATGACGTGATATTGGGATGGACTCATCATAGTGCCTATTGTACCGTACCTATTAAAGTTATAGGTGTATTTTGTACGAGTATGTTATAATGTTTCTGCACACATATTTTGTCATTTTTCTCTTTCTCGCTCTTTTTTTGACAGTCTCAACCTCTCAACTAGAGATCTCAACAAACAGATTATCCAGACAATATATGTAACTAATGTGCAGTTTATTTGTATCGAACGCTTTAATAGATATAACTTGCTAATATAGAATCTATATTAGAGGAATATAATTTTTATTTTTTTGATGTTAACTAATAGCTAGTTTTTATTTAATCTTTAGTGCCTAATGTCCTCACGATTTTTACATCTGAACTCAAATTAATCTACCAAAAATGTACAAACAAACCCCAAAGAAAGGCTATATTTAAATGATTAATCGAAAGAGTCTACGAAAAAACGACTAAAAGCCGTAATCATGATTAACCGAGCAGTGTAAGTAAAATAAGTTATTTTTCACATCACTGCATTTTTCACTTTTCTAATTTCTAATTAGGTTCTGGCAGACAATCGGGCTTTTAGCTAATGAGTCCCTTTTGTTCGCTTTTTTTCATATTCGCGGCATTGCGCATCGTGGACTATGCATTCTTTCCTGTCCCGCTTGCTTAACAAAAGGTTTTAATATCAAGGTTTTATTTTATATTTATAACCTTTTATAATAACCTTTTATAAATATAGAAAAATGGGTTTGTCTTTTTGAAAACGTGCATAACATTCCCTTTATTTTAGTTCCCTCAACATGAACACTTGATGTTTCTAGTTCGAAATAATTTTGGTGTATTTTAACCGTGAGTTTGCATTGATGAAACATTTACATAAAAACATGTTAAATGATAGGTTTGACAACAGTGCGAACGCTAGCACCAACAAGACATTTATCGTTATTATACTTAATGCGACGAGTTGCGAAACATCATCATGTTTAATGTTTTAGTGCAAACTAGGGGTAAGACTTCACGTTACATTCTGCATGGTTTTTTTAACGGGGACTTTAAGGCGAAAAGACTCGTACACAGACAGTTGCTATTGGGGCATATAGATATAACAAAGCAACAACCGTAATGTATCTTTTACTTTTTTTTTTTTTTTTTTTATGTAAAGGAAGTGGCAAACAAGCTTGCAGTTCACATTGATGACTGCAGCCTATAGACACCCACACAAAGACCGAGGTCAAAATGCAGATGCGTTACCACTCCTGAGGCCTAAGGTGTTATGCCTCTGTGCCGGAAATTACAGGGCCGTACATTACCACCTGACCGGAACACGATATTGCTAAACACTACCATTTAGCGGCAAGTATATTAGGTAATGCGGTGGTGCCTACGTCCGCGAGCTCCGTCACTGGAGCTCTACCACCAGTAAGAGTTACTGGTGGTAGAGTTCCAGTGTACGAGTTGTGTGGGTGTCTACAGCCTTAACATCAATGTGAACTGCATGCTTGTTTGTCACCTTCATTGTATAAATAAACAAACATGCATTCAATTAAATGTTTTATAGTTGCAGGACTGAATGAATTGAATCACCGAATCGTCGCGCGTCATAAGAGCCGGAATCACTCTTTTGTTGCCATCACAGACAATAATGTTAGAATTAGTTCTGTCACCCATCCGTTAATGGATGACACATGTCATGTATTTTTAGGGTTCCGTAGCGTACGAAGAACCCTTATAGTTTCGCCATGTTCGTCCGTCTGTCCGCAGCTTAGCTCAGAGTTATAGTACTAGAAAGCAAAAATTTGGCATGAGTTTACTTAGTGACACCGACATAGAGGTGAAATTAAATTTTGAAAATATTTTTTAAGGTATTGTGTTCCAAGTATTGTTATACAGGTATTGGAAACTATATAGGTTACTGGTGGTAGAGCTCCAGTGACGGAGCTCGCGGGCGTAGGCACCACCGCATTACCTGATTTACTTGCCGCTATCGTGTTCCGGTCAGGTGGTAATATACGGCCCTGTAATTTCGGGCACAGAGGCATAACACCTTAGGCCTCAGGAGTGGTAACGCATTTGCATTTTGACCTTGGTCTTTGTGTGGGTGTCTATAGGCTGCAGTCATCACTTAACATCAATGTGAACTGTATGCTTGTTTGCCACTTCAATTACATAAAAAAAAAGGTAGGTACCATTTTCGACTAAGAGGACAGTTTGTGAAATAATAAACCTTACTGTTAAAATTTTTGTTATAGTCAATTGCCTGCCCGCCTCCTCCTCTCCCATCGGCCAGCTTAACGGTGGTATTTAGACAAAAATAATCACGGTAGGTACATACTCGTATAACGTATTTAAAAGAAAAACTATCGTGGTTAAGCAAGCTTTGTTGCTTAACGAGTATTAGTTAATCGACTTAAAATGTACTGAAAAACCGGAATCTTACTTACTTTAGTTAAAATGTAAACCATACCACGAACTAACTTTATACTTATCAATTAATGAGACTATGTTGCAGTAATATAGCTACCAAGTAGAAGTTTCGAGAATTTTTTGCTTTATGTTTATGTGGTTATAAAATTAAAAGCTTTGCTATTTATAATATTACCTCGATTTTGTAACAAAAGTATAGACACGTAATAACTATAGCACAGACAGAACAACTTAGGCCTCAGGAGTGGAGACAAGGTAATTTTCGGGTTTACCTAGACCAGTGATTCCCAAAGTGGTCTATATCGACCCCTGGGGGTCTATGACAACCTGAAAGGGGTGTGCGTCAGCGAATAAAAAAATTGGGGGTCCATGAAATGAAAATGGGGGTCCACGATAATGTATCTCAACACATACATTGATAGTACCAATTTACTTACATCATACCAGTGATTCCCAAAGTGGTCCATTTGAGACTCGATGGGGGTCTACGTAGGCGTGAATAAAATTTGGAAATATGGGAATGTGATATAAATGTAGCAAGAACGGGGGTCGACAGAAGCCAGAAAAAATTGTAAAGGGTCTACAAGAAAAAATAGTTTGGGAACCTCTGACCTATACGATGTTTTATAAGATGGAATTGATCACACTAAAAGTTTTAAAAAATATTTTTTTTATCAAAAATATTCCTAATTCGAAACTGAAGGCTGTAGATTTGAGGTTGGTGCAATTAGTGGCCCGAACTCTATATTTTATATACATTCTGTTCCTATTTTGTTGATTCTCACTTTTAACCAACTTAGGTTGGTTTATTTGGTTTAGAAGTCGCTATATATTTTTAAAATTAGTTTGTTATGTTGTGTAAACGGATATGTGAATAGACTCTCCATCTGTTACATGGGCCATTAACTGGCTAATGACTGGTATATTGTATGCATGCCTCAATGCATTTACCTCCGCTTAGCCCTTCGGGTAATACAAGGGTGAAGTAAAGTGCACTAAATTTAGTATCTCAAACTTGAAAACACTTAAGTATATTTTTTTATTTCAAAGAAAAATGGGAAGAAAAATTTGACTTCAGGCGAGGCTCAAACTCGCGACCTACTGGGAATCTAGTCCAGCCGCTCTTCCAATTGAGCTACTGAAGCCCTGCCCGATATGTCAAATCTTTCCTTCACATTTATTGCCTTGCTTTATGGTAGCAGTAGCGCCATCTATTCCCAACCATGCTAGTTAGGCAACCGATATAATAGACTTTTCAGTTTATTGAATATCGTAAAGAAGTCGCTTTTAACCGATATAATCGACTTTTCAGTTTATTGAAAACTGAAAAGTCGATTATATCGGTTGCCTAACTAGCATAGTTGGCAATAGATGGCGCTGCTGCTACCATAAAGCAATGCAATAGATGTGAAGGAAAGATTTGACTAATCGGGCAGGGCTTCAGTAGCTCAATTGGAAGAGCGGCTGGACTAGATTCCCAGTAGGTCGCGAGTTCGAGTCTCGCCTGAAGTCAAATTTTTCTTTCCATTTTTCTTTAAAATAAAATATATTTCACAAGCATGTGTTAATGCGAAATAATATAAAAACAATTACTTAAGTATATTGTTAATATAAGCTCAAACACAGCGACACTGTCTGAAAATCTATATCTCGTCGTAAATAACCAGGAGCCCGTCAAGTTCATGTCAAATATGCATTATAAAATATCAGAACATTTGCAGGCATAATTTAATAATTAACATTTTAAAATAATCCCAGAATAACAATCTGTCTGCGACATACATACACAACAGCAATTCCATTGCTGCAGACAGCGTGACGAAACGATTTCGCGTAAAATAAAAAAAAAACCAATGCCTCCGGGCACGTGTCGTCGGCGCGTCGTGTCATATTTTTTACATTTATATCCGCGACTTTTCATTTTAACGGTTTAGCCGATACGGATTTATTCAACCAAGTTGGCAGCCAAGTCCGTATGTTATAGTGTGAGTTACACACACATTTTTTACACATGCTCTCATAGCTCCACACTGGGTATAAACCTGTGTTGTAGGTGCTGTTTTAGGTACACATACAACACATATACAAAAACCCAGACCCGAAACGAATATTTGTAGGTCATATAAATATTGTCCCCGTACGGGGATCGAACCCGTGAGCGCCGGTCAAAGTGGACACCGCTGGACCAACGAGCTCGTTATTGTGATGATGATATCAGCTGAAATATGTCTACTGCTGGACCAAAGCATCCCCATAAGGGGGATATGCCATAATCACCACGCTTGGCATGCGGATTGGCTGTATTTTTTGGTATAATTAAAGTTGTCAAGATTGACAGAAACACTCCGCATCTGACAGATAATTGAGGTTTACTTTAACATTAACCAACTCATCTTGGCCGGTTACGGTAAGAAGTTAAAGTTGTGACATGATTTAGCAATTTTCAATTGGCAACTCCTTTTTTATTGAACCGACAAATTAACAAATTTGTTAAAGCTAAGGTACGATGATGTATCCCAGCCTTAGCATCCTACTTTTTACGAGTCAAATTGAGTGTGAAACACTTAAACACTTCACCAGCGCATACATCTCAGGGCAAAGAAACCTATTAAGCCAAGAGTTCACCTCATACATTATGCGGGCGATGTTTTTCATTTAGTTAATTATCCAGAATCCGCGGTGCAAGTGAAGATGGTGCAAACTGCAAAGTAGCCATTTAACTATGTAACACTTAACACAATTTATGCTGTTCCCTGCCGAGAGCTTAAGTGTACGGACCTAGCAAGTTATTAGAATTAAGTGTATGTGACGATGGCCTGGGCATCTTTTTACTGGTGGTATAGTTGTCGGAGCTTGAGAGCGTTGACAATAGATATGTATGTATGTATCTTCACGCCAGGTCCCTAACGGGGTAGGCAGAGAGTGTAGAGCGCCAGACATCCCGGTTCTGACAAACCTCTCGTGCCTCGTCTACCTTCATCATTCTCTTCATACATGCACGCCGATTCCTAAGACTTTTGACCCCACCATCAGACAGAACTCGACCTATTTGGTCATGGTAGGTCAGCCTTGGTCTTCCTGGGAGATATGCAATAGATATGCCTCGTGATTTAGCCGAATACCGAATATTCGGCTACGCGTTGCCACCCCTGAGCCTTTAGTTGTTTTTTTTATGTTATGGAAGTGGCAAACAAGCATGCAGCTCACATTGGTGTTAAGTGATGACTGCAGCCTATAGACACTTACACAATGACCAAGGTTAACATGCAGATGCGTTACCACTCCTGAGGCCTATGGTGTTATGCCTCTATGCCAGAAATTACAAGGCCGTACATTACCACCTGACCGGAACACGATTGTGCTGAACACTACCATTTAGCAGCAAGTATATAAGGTAAGGCGGTGGTGACTACGCCCGCGAGCTCCGTCACTGGAGCTCTACCACCAGTAAAAACCTAACTTATGTTATGCCAATGTGATAGTTATTAGGGGGTCATACATTACCGTCTGGTGGAAGATAGATTAGGTGATGCCTACGCCACCGAATCCGTACCTTGGGATTCTGACACCCGTAAAGACCTAATTCATTGGTTTAAATATGTACATCTATGTTACCGGATAGCTATAATTTTTTGAGATAAATTGCATTTACCACCATACGTAACATAATTTTGTCATTAAAGTGCGGTCGCCATAAGCAAACCTAGACGGTCTGATTAATAAATGAGTAAACACAGTAGTTGGATTAATTAATTCGGCAAAGGTGACGTCACTTAGCTCACACGCGTTACACGTGTGTCTTGCCACTGACGTGCCGTAAATCACAGCTTATGCTGCGCTGGTGTGATGTTAATCATATGAAGAATGTATGTAAACCATGAATATTTAAGTAGAATTTTATAATTAATTTAATAAATCTCAAAAGATTGTTCACATATTTTAACGCCAAATGCACTGTAATTAAAAATCGGATAAGAATAATTATTACTATTATGTATAAATATATAAATATACAATACATTTGTGTAAAAATATCAATATTCATGGGTACGAGTATTAGCTATCTAGTATTTCATCATCACTAGCAGTGGAGCGCGTTTTTATAATCAATAGTTTAATTTGTGGTTTTAAATGTTTTTTTTACTACTACTACGCTGAGGTCCTGGGTTCGATTCCCGGGTAGGGGGTTATCAGACATAATGGTGAAAAAGCCTTTATCTCTGGTTCTATTGGGATTTTTCCATTTTCTGGAAATTTCCCAGTACCTCAAAGTTTGGTAATGTGCCCGGAGATGTCAACAGGCTCGCCACCTGTTACATGGGCCAAAACGTAACCGGCGAATCGTGGGTATTTGCATGTATGCTTGAATGCATGTATTTACCTCTGCCTACCCCTTCGGGGATTACAGGCGTGAAGTTACGAAGTTACGTACGTAAATGTTTTTTTTTAATAATTTTTTCTCCAATTTCTTGTAAGAAACACGGTTCAAAGCACAGAGCTACGTAGTAGAGCTTTATTATCTCGACTTATTTTTTAAATTACACGAAAAGAAAAACGTTTTCCCAAATTTCAAATGAAGTTCCAAGTTAAAATTATCGTGGGTGTAAATAAATTGTGTAGCCAAGTAAGTATACGGAAATTATAAACGGTGTTACAAATACCTAACCCATTATTTATAAACGTATTTTAGCTAAAGTTTTGCTAATCTCTCTTTTGTCTCTTTCTCTTCTCATCTTACGCGATTGCCGATGTGACTGACAAAGACAATGCATATCCAATGTACGTTTATGAATAAGGAAGTTAATAGGTATAACTATTTCACATCGAAGACATTAACTCGCTTTTATAAGACAAAAGATTTTTTTACCTTCTATAGCATACTAAAAATCGTACATTGGTACATTGAAATCTCGTCGTATAAAAATAAAAAATGATGTTTTCAAAGTAGATGGTAAAAATTATCAACTTACAGTGTTAACATTAACAGTATCCAACAATATATATTGCACATCGAGCTTAATTAAGAGACTCAGGCCAACCTATTTTTGGGTCTGTAGAGCGTTATCTCTTTCGTATCTTACTTATGTTTGTAATGGAGATGTTGCAAAAATGAATGGACCTCCGGCTATGCACAATATCATTACCAGGCAAAATCAATATCAAAACGTTTTTTACTGCATTTTTTCACTTATTTAACTTTGTTTGCAGTGACAAAACATTATTTGCAGTTAAAATTGCAACTCAAAACCAACATGGCGAATATGGCGGGCAATGTCATTTTGACAAATTCCACTAATAATCGATACTAATCCAATTCCAATTTAAAGAAATTCATCGGAACTTCTTTTAATTGATCGATTCGATACATCGTTTTTTGTTATTAAGTGATGCACTAGTAAGATACAGGAAGCATAAGTTTTGTTTTATCCATAGGTACTATCCCAAGCGTAGGCTGTATCGCCGCCATGTTGAACATGGTTGAAAATGATAAAATCGTTTGAATTAAATGTGGTTGTAACTCTAAAATATATTCTTGAATAAATTATTTGTATTTTTTTTGGATTCTTCTTTATTTTACCCATTTTTTGAGGTAATGTACGAACCAGAGCCGAGCTCGCAACATCTCCTTTTGATCAAGTTTTGGCCAATACCGGACTATCAGTACTTACATAAGTGTGCAGCAGAGAAAACACTCTACGAAGTCGAAATTAGCTGATTGTCTCTTTCGTACTGTACAGTGTTGTTGGGAACACTGGCCAAAAAACTTATTCTAGCTTACCTTTCGAAGCATTTCCTCGAGAGAATCCATATCTGCTGGGGCGGGCAAGCCGCCGCCTCCGTTATTGTTGTTCGTCATAGATGAGCCGCACGCGCGCACATTACACTATCACATCACACACCTCTTCACTCACGGCGCAGGCGTCACGATTCGGCACATATGACCCGCACTTTTTAACTTTTTGAACTGATTGACTAGAATACGTTGGGAAGACTAGTTTTCTGTAAGGATTTATATGGTGAAAGTATGGTCGAGATGCGTATAATGAGTAACAAAACGGAGTAAATTTGGACATGAATACTATGATCACTAGCTATCTTTGGAGATTCTTGCCCAGCTGTGGACGTCTTTTGGTTAAAATTATGATGATGATGATGACTCATATCATCATAAACATAAAGCATCAAATCGATTAGCTATCGTGGTCTTTTGTTTGCATTGAAATTGAATCTATTTTCTGTCTTGCTTTAACAAATATGCGCGACGTATGTTAGAGCAAGATAGCGAACGATAATAACAACAACATTATAGTCATTCAATCGCAAGAATTACTATAATGTTGTTGTTATTATTATTATTAATGATAATTGGATTTCTTTGGGAGATTTGGAGAGCAATCGAAATGTCGAAATACTATTGCTCTAATTCACATTGAAAAAACCGCAAATTGGTGATTTTATTTGTAAAGTGTTTAGAAGTGAGAGAGATGAGAGTAAGTATGAAAATAAAGCGATATAAAATAATGTAACGATACGAAAAAGCATAAAATTTTGCTATAAATTACCTATCAAAGGAAGTAAATATGTAACAAAAGAAAGAAGTTTAGAATA
The DNA here is from genome assembly GCA_036365455.1 of Macrosoma leucophasiata. Classification (NCBI taxonomy): domain Eukaryota; kingdom Metazoa; phylum Arthropoda; class Insecta; order Lepidoptera; family Hedylidae; genus Macrosoma; species Macrosoma leucophasiata. The sequence continues at coordinate 5,389,019 of JAWQUS010000020.1, forward strand.
TAAATTATATACATTTTGACAAAAATAACGATAGCTTGCGATTAAATCGTGTTCGAAATATGATCAAATAAAGTCCAAGTTCAGTGAAATGACGATAGAAACATGTTTGTATACGAAAAAATAAAATACGCAACGAAATACTCGTACAATATTTACGACAAACAATGCTACAATAATTTGATACAACGTTCAGACTGCTTTAGAGTCGGCAAATAAGTGTAATGGTACCACCACACGTGTACAAGTTTCGTTTCGGTTGTATTTTTATTTGTTGTATGAAATTTTAAGTGCTTAACAGTTTAAAGCTTTGCTAAGTCAAATATGATATTGTGCTAGTGAATATCTTTCTTTAAACTTTGTTTAACAACAGTATATAATGTTTTATAAAAAAAAAATATACAGCTAACAGTTTTGATACTTAATATCTTTTTTATTCCTCAGTAAGGTCTTACGCAATTAAGTGATTTTTATTGTATTTATACTACTATTTTAATGGCGCTCAATGTTTTCAGCGATTTATTAGTTAAAATCTAATGGGTTATTAGTAATAACGCTCTCTAATAGCGATCTCAACACACAACATCTTGTTGTGGACAACACGGTCGTCCGAAATAACAATGAACTCGTATGTTGTGTGTATAGTATGACAGTTTAATTATCATATTTGTCAATCAACTATATAAACTTTGAACTGCTCTACTGAACTCCCTTTTTGAACCGAAAATGTTCGGTAGCTTAGCACTGAAGCGGCTGTGCTAGTAAATCCAGAGGGCGCAGGCTTTAATCCCGCCCAAAGTCAGATTTTAATAAACATTTTTTTAAATAACTCGTCATTCACATCATATCGACTACAAGCATTTACGTTTTTATAAAGACGCGACATATAGGTAGGTGTGCGCGGTCCACATGAAGATGCGACACAGCAACGGAACAGTAGACGGGATACGAAATGAAATTCGCTGGTACTTCTGTTAGAAGAGATACCTCGGTGCATTTTCTCTTCAAAGCCAGAGAAGTACTAACCTTGTGTGCTGTTGTTTGTATCAAAATGTTGTGTCAACATTATGTGTCTCTCCAAAATGAAAGTCATAACCCGTTCAGTTTTGTTTTTGAGTTCAATGAAAGAGATTTCATGATATTACCAAGTGTTTAGATCAACTGTCTCAGTAGTCTAAGGATAGCAGGCCGCTAATACTATACTACTCGGCTACCCCGTCCCGCGAAACCTCTTGGGTTCGATTTCCGGGCCCTATCCATACAACAAATGTGATTTTTTGCCGTTTTTTACGGACAATGATATGGAACCCTTCGTAAGCAAAGCCGACTCGCACTTGGCAGGTTTTTTATTCATTACTAGCGGGCCGCCCCAGCTTCGCACGTGTGCAATGTTACCTACAATACTACTATCATAATAAAAAAGCATATAACACTCCTAAACAGTGTAGTTTTCTGATTGTGAAAGAATTTTCATGATCGATTCAGTATTTCCGAAGATTAACCCCTACAAACAAACAATCGATCAATGTTACAAACAAACAAACAATCAATCAAAGTTACAAACTTTACCTCTTTATAATCTATATATATAAAAATCAATTGCTGTTCGTTAGTCTCGCTAAAACTCGAGAACGGCAGGACCGATTTCGCTAATTTTGGTTTTGATGGTTTTTGGAAGTCCAGGGAAGGTTTAAAAAGTAAGAAGATGAAGAAATTTAAGAGGAAAAGTAAAAAACACAATTTCATTTTTCCATACAAATCGTCCGTATCTATCAAACCTTTGTCACATTATTTAATTCTGAGGCAATCAAAAGTTTGCCGGGTCAGCTAGTATGAGTATAAATGAAGCGCTGTTTCCTTCTACACTCTCTAAACGAAAACAATATGTCCCACATATAAACGCGTTACTACTGACAAGACATCTGTCACGTACACACCCAGACAGGTCTAAAACACCCCGCTGCAGGGCTTAACTGTGCAAACACAGATAGTGGGGTGTGACTTTGCATATTGCGAGGGTTAATCTTGTACAAATACCGGTTACTCATACTCATGTTTTCGTTTAATTTATTTTCACGACGTTCGCGACCGAGATTTAGCCCAAAAACAGCGAGAAACTGATATTACTGATATTAGTTATGGCTTAGAGTTGTTAAATATGTTATTGAATACTTTCTCAAAAACGATCATCGCTCATGAAGCTACAAAAGTACCCAAATGATCAGCCATTTCATATATTTTATGAAATCAATGATGATATGAGTAGGTAAACACTAATATACATTTTAAACCATAATAATCTGTACGAACGCCATCTTCACAGATATTTTAAAACGGACCAGGTTTCACTTATCTTTATGCTAATTTACAGAAATTTGAATATAACACACACAAGACACAATACAAACATATTCTCAGTTCTTTCCTAATAAATGCGCAGAAGTATGGTTACACTACTTAAAATTCATTAATGAAACGTAAACAAGGACTATGGTTATAGCTCACTAGAGCCACCCGGCACCTGACCAGCACCCGACCGCCTCGAGCTGTCTGCGTCGTATCAATACCGGATCGACTCGACCGCAAGCCGACAACGCGCAGGCGGCGCGGTGCACGCGCGGACTGTGAGTGGACCACTCGGTGACCAATAGCTAATCATGCGTTGATTTTGCATTGCCAACGCACTGTGCCCAAGTGGACCGCTCGCTGTCCGCGAGTGGTTCACAAGTGACATCGCATCGTACACCCGTGGACCACCCGACGACAACGAGTGGACGCCGAAAAACAAGGCGGTGCTGGTCGGGTGCAGGATGGCTGTAGTGAACTATGACCCTAATGCAGGTCGGTGATCGGGACACCACTACGTAGAGGTGCATTTCATTCGAGACCGTTTTTTCGGTGCAACAAATGGTATCATGAGTATTGGTAAAATGAGTTCTATTAGTATGAAACATGGTTTCTTTCTATTTTTTACCTAATATGTAGTAAGCACTCCAGTTGAAATAAAAATAGGTAACATTCATGTTGCTTTCAAAACTTAGCCCGTCTCAAATCCAGAGAAATGTGGGGATTCACCACGCACGTGTGATGAAACGAACGCTTTGCCAAACTGACAGGCTACCGACCATTCTCAGATTGCCTCTGAAGATTTGCTGCTGTATTCTGTACAATGCAACTTGGTTTCGAAGGGCTTACATTTTTTTAAGGGTTCCCTACCACTTTATTGTCCGTCTGTCTTTCTATCCGACCAAAATTGTTTTAAAAATTTACTACTTAATAATTAGGTACGGTAGATAATTACATCTCAAAAAGAGGAAAGCCAGGATTCGCAGCGCACATGGAACGTAACTGTATTACTATGGCGTCACAGATTGCCATTTTTAAGGTTCAAGTTTGAGATATGGCCCCGTAATAACCATCACAGAGATATAACAACTAAGGTCACAGGGGTGGCAACGAATCCGCATTTTGACCTCTGGTTTTTGTGTAGATGTCTATAGGCTACAGTAATCACTTAACATCCGTGTGAACTGCATGCTTGTTTGCCTACTTCGTTACTTAAAAAAAAAGATTAGAAAATCCAAAAGAGCCTACATCGAGCTTCGTCATTTTAACTCCGTCACAAGTTTTACCGTAAAACACTTTACTGGCGGTAGAGCTCCAGTGAAGGAGCTCGCGTGTAGGCACCACCGCATTACCTAATATACTTGGCGCTAAATAGTAGTGTTCAGCACTATCGTGTTCCGGTCAGGTGGTATTGTACGGCCCTGTGATTCCCGGCACAGAGGCATAACACCTTAGGCCTCAGGAGTGATAACGCATCTGCATTTTGACCTTGGTATTTGTGTGATGTCTATAGGCTGAAGTCATCACTTAACATCAATGTAAACTGCATGATAGCTTGCCACTTCCATTACATAAAAAAAAAACTAAATTTCTTTTTACCCGTTCAATGGAGCAAGTAATCTTTGCAATTATAACATCGTTCCAGTGTATAAAGTATTGATATACTTCTTCTTAGGTATAACATTATAGTAGGGGAGCCCAGGATGCTATTTTTGGATTTACTCGAGCGCGTCAGATGGGAGATTCCTTGAACCCCGCTAGTTATCTCCACTAAATCTAAGGTTCGTATATAAAGACGCGGCCGAAGAATAGTCTTAAAAAAAATTATAAATGTCGCTACGATCTTACTCATCTTCCGAATTGTCTGAATTTTGGATAGGAGCATTGTTTGGCCACATTTTAAACCCTCGCAGAATATCTGACACGCTCTTGACCCAAGACGTTGATGCCGCGTCCTCTTCAAAAACATTTGATTCGTTCAAAAATGAAGGTGAAAAATTACTCAAGAATGTCAGATACTCAGAGAGGATCTAAAGTGAACCCCATCAAAGCTCCCATCCAAAATTCTGACAATTTGGATGCGAGGCAAGCTCGTGGCGGAAGGGTTCGGCCTTTTATGGAAATCTTAGATTTGGTGGAGGTACTGAATTGGGTGCAAGGTATCTCCTATAACTTAATCTGACGCGCTGGAGTAAATTCAAAAATCCCCTCTTGTGCTCCCATACTATTAGAGCAACACGGGCCACCGACCGCGGCGGACCGGAGAGGAGTAGTAGTAGCCACATGCATACTTTCCTCTCTGTCAAAATACAATACCAAATGATCCTATGCCTGTCGCCAAGATATTTAAATGTGTGCGTGAAATTGTTTATGTATTTTGTTAAAGTCAAGGTGCGAGTTTTGTAGTAATAGACGATTTTTGTAGTGTGGGTGTGTGTCACACGTATTTCTCCCCGCAAAAAATGACAGACTGTTTTGCATCGGTAATAAACGCTATAGCTACTCCCCTCCAGTCCGCCGCGACCGGTGGGCCGAGTTGCTCTATGGCTATAAAATATTGTGTCGCTATTGTTCTAAAATAATCACTTGCTCCCTTAAATGAAGGCTTTTAAAAGCTTAGGCTGAGTTGTGTACAGATTTTCTTTGACTTTGTAGTAACTAATGACTTGTTAACAAGACTGAGCTGCTATGCCTTTGTTATTGAAATCACGAAGGTCGTTTGTGCACTACAAGGCATTTTACTGTCCGGCATTCCGACTTTTAACGGTCAAGACAAGAACATGAATTCGATAAAGCCACGTTATAACATTTTCTGCATAACGTACGTAACTTCACGCCTTTAATCCCCGAAGGAGTTTTTTAAAGCTATTGCATAGCTTCTATCGAGAGCCTTGAGCGCGGGGACCGAATTCAGAAATTCCGTAACGAAAAAACCTCACGCTCCCCACTCCGACGGGCATGGAGGTGTGGCTTGAAGGCCGTGCATTGTCTAACGTCGTTTCTTTTCGGCAGTCTTCCACGCGGTGTTTGTGTGCGTGCAACTAGATGTATTGTACGACTCTACGAAGCTCGCACGAATCGAGACGAGCTGCTCTGAAATCGGACGAATACATAAGCAGCTGTTTATATGCATTGTAAAATAATAAAAATATTTCAAACAATATTAACTTTTTTATTTAATAAAAGAAAAAAAAATATTTTCTTATCGGTCACCACGCTCAAAAAGTGTAACTTGAATTAATATCAAAGAAACAGAAATACTTCATAAATAAAATAAATAAATAATTATAATTGCATAAGTTGATACAATATGCTATGCAATAGCTTTACCGCGGCAGTCCCCGGGTGCCACACGTTGATTTTTTTTTCACCTCCTTTGTATATTTATACAAGAGGAGTAAGTATTGTTGTGGATGACTTGACAGAAGTCTTCGCTGCGGTTTACGGGCGACTTAAGTCAATATCAAGATGAAAGGTGAGTATAGAGTGGATTAGGTATGTATTTTGAGTTCAGGTGTATATGTATGTGATCATCACATAAGATAGATTAGATAATGTGTTTGGAGATGTCACGGGCTCGCCACCTGTTAAAGGGCCAAAACGTAACCGGCGAATAGTGGGTGTTCGCGTGTATGCTTGAAAGCATGCATTTGCCTCTACCCCTTCGGGGATTACAGGCGTGATGTTATGTTTACTTATCTATACATCTATATCTATCTATATCTATACAAATAAATAAGATAAGATAAGATAAGACAAGATAATATTATTTGCATAAACATGTGTGTGTACATGCATCGAAGGTGTATACATACAGGATAACAAAAACAAAGTAAGCGCAGACATGTTTGTCACAGAGTGACGTGCAAAAATACATTTTTTTATGTTTTGAAGAGTTAACGAGGAAATATTAATTTAATAGTGTTTGTCATGATTATAATTACAGAGATCGATATCATATTCACATTACATAATGTCAAGTTTATTACAATTATTCAATGACAGGAAAATAAAATTATGTAATTATCATTTTAATTATGTCAATACAAATTGTTTTTCATTTAGGAATTCAGTGACACTATAGTATGCTCTGGCGGTCGAAAATTTGCGTAGTTTATTTTTGAAAACAAGTTGAGGGAGTTCCTTCCAACTTTTAGGTATATTGTTATAAATTACTGGTGCCATGCAGTAAACACTTTTGCGCATCAGGGCCGTCTTGGCGGATTGGAGACAAAGTAGACTATTATCACGTCTATTGCGTCGATATGTGTCAGCTAAACGATTATAGTAATGTGGATTTGACTTAACAAACACAGCTACTTCTAATATACAAGGAAGGTAAAGTTAATATTTGGTGTTTTTTAAAATAGGGCACGCAGCTATCTGTTTTCGCCAGTTTGAACATCGCCCGTAGACATCTTTTTTGAGATTTGAATGCTGATTCTTTTTCCGTCGAATTACCCCAAAATATTCATCCATATCGAAGATGAGTTTCTACTAAACCGTAGTACGCTATAAGCAGAGCATCCGTATATAATGTGTATGAAAGTGTGTGTAGAGCGAATGCGGATGTACTAAGCTTTTTACATACAGTCTCGATATGTGGTTTCCAGTTAAGGTTTTTGTCAATCTGTAGGCCAAGAAAATTTGTTGAACTAACTGCTTCTATGCTTTCATTACAGTATCTTATACTAAGTTTCATAGCAGGTAACCGTTGCGCAAAATGTATAGTCTTCGTTTTTTTTAAATTATTTTTAAGTTGTGTTCCTGCATCCATTGTATAGCTGATTTTAAGTAATTATTTATATCAGTCTCATATGTCTCTACATTTTTACAAGGTATAGATATAAAATTGGAGTGTCTGTTTGTAATATAGAAATAACCGCTATTTACTAAATGCATATGTATGTATACACGGTACATATACCAAAACAACATTTTTTTAACAATTTTTGTCTGTCTGTCTGTCTGTTTGTTCCCGCTAATCTCGGGAACGGCTGGACCGATTTTGACAGGACTTTCATTGGCAGATAGCTTATGTAATAAGGAGTAACTTAGGCTTTTATACTAGTTGCTAAGACTTCGTCTGGGTAGGTACTGAACAATCATAAATTCACACGGGGACGAAGTCGCGGGCACAGCTAGTTATCAATATACCATATCGCATATATTTATTACCAAGTGTAAATGAACAAAGTTTAGCGGTAATTTTCAATTTGTCTCTTCAGGTCTCTGTTCAGGAGTCTCCGTGTTTGTTCCCTTACGAAGATTGATGACCAGCCTGATAGGCCTGTCTGGTGTATGATAAATAGACATGTGAAAGGTCGCTCAGGACGTTGTTCCAAAATAAAATTAAGGCAAGTTTTAGTAGATTACAGTTGGGTATCATCCGTACGATGGGTGTCATTCTAATGTTTTACCGTATAAAACGGTTTCAACGGCATCAATTGCTAAGTACCTCCACGCCTATATTTTCCAGAGGGTTAGGCAGAGGTAAATGAATGCATTTAAGTATTCTTAAACGCATGCAGCGGTATTCGGTTTACCATGGTGTCGGATAGGTTTCCTATACCAAAATGAAGGCAGCAGATCCAACATTTTCGTGTACCTATCAAAAATGTTATTTTGATAAAAAATTAAGTGATCATACCAAATTCTGAAGAAATGGTAAAAATAATTTGAATTAATGAAGCAGATAAAAAAGAAAACTTAATTAAAGATAAAATGAAGGCAGCAGATCCAATATTTTCGTATACTGAGAATACTATTTTCATAAGAAATAAAATAATCATAAGAAATTTTGAAGAAATAGTGACAGTCATTTGCATACATGAAGCCCAGAAAAAAGATTACTAAATTAAGGAACTATTCTAGGTGTTTAAAAAACCAAAAAACATTAGAAAACTTTTTTTTGCGGAAACATATTTTTCTCATAAGCTCATAAGAAACTTGTTAAAAATTGAGTTCACTATTCCGTTGTGAATAAAGAAAATTCTTCCAGGCACAAATAATTGTTAGCTGCTACATTTTCCCAGGAAAATCCATGAATAAAATGATAGTAATGGCCTAGCTTTAAAAATCTCAGAGTAAAACCAAGAGCAGAAATTACAGCGTGCAAGATTATTTTCTTTCTTCTTGCTTGAGCTTAAGTAGAAATTCTTATAACTAACAATTATGAAAATAGCGAGATGATATTTTAGTTGAAATAATGTACCGAGGCAACGGCTTAACAGCTTTAGCTAATTGCTAACGCAAATAAGCTGTTAGCTTAATACCGACAAAGTTTAGCTTGAATAATAGTTTGGAGAACGTCTACTAATGATCTAGTACGTATTAAGCAGCTACTGACACTGATTGGCGCATCTGTTTTGATGAAAGTGTCTTAAAGTTTCTGAAGCAAGCTTAACAATGTTGCAATGTTGCACCCACAGGGTAAGGTGACCACTATAAAAACTCACTGTAAAGACTGCTAAGAGGATTTACTCTTACAGGCAACACATACAATAACATATTAGAAAAATATAACGGATGGAAATTAACGTACTGACATTACGAGTAAGTAAAAAAAGCACATTAGAATACATTGTATCAAAGTATGTAGGTACTTCTACTTGTATTGTAGTTGAGTTTGTACATGCCTGTTTGATACGACAATAAAATAAAAATAAAAATACTAAACAAATACCGGAGTATGATGAGGTCTTGACCCCTTGATTATTAGAAAGATTCCAACATTTAGAAAACCTAAGGAACAAATCTCTCAACCTCATAAACTTTTAGGTGACTAAAAGGCGAATTGTAATAAAAACTCCAAAGAATTGTTTATTTCGTTGTTTGTGCCTAAGTGTTGTTGTTGTTTAATCCGATTGTTGTTGTGAATGTCAAGAAGTTGAAGTGTGCTCGTTATTATTCTTATGTTTTATGTTTCACACTTCATATTCCTTTCCGACTTTTTTATGTAATGGAAGTGGCAAACAAGCATGCAGTTCACATTGATGTTTAGTGATGATTGCAGCTTATAGACACCCACACAAAGTCCAAGGTCAAAATGCAGATGCGTTACCACTCCTGGAAATTACAGGGCCGTACGGTAATGTACATGACCGGAAAATGATAGTTCTGAACGCTACCATTTAGCGGAAAGTATATTAGTATGTCCTTGAAATAAAACTAGTTTTCGGATTTATCTCGCGTATATTAAACTAAAATGATTATTTAAAAATGGTACCCGACGTTTCGGTCGCTTTTCAGCTTCCGTGGTCTCGGGCAGACTGAGGTGGTAATTGTCTGACAGCAGTTTGCAAAATTATTATGTGCAGCTACCTTCATCTATTCCGCGAACGTCTTGCGTAAGACGCGTAAGGAAAGTATATTAGGTAATATATTTCATTTTAAAGAAAAATGGAAATTTCACAAGCATGTGTTAATGCGAAATAATATAAAACAATTATATTAGGTAATGCGATGGTTCCTACGTCCGCGAGCTCTGTCACTGGAGCTCTACCACCAGTGAAATAATATAGTGTAGTGACTATCTTGAAGGACAGCTTTCTTCAAAATTCGAACTATGTAGCGGTAGAGCTAGAGACGGTGCTTGAGGGTGTTGGCATCACTGCAAAGGAGTACCTAAACTACATACCGCTAAATAGTAATATTCCGAGTTATCGTGTTTCATTCAGGTGGTAATATCCAGTTTTTTTTTTTAATTTCATGGTAGTGGCAAACAAGCATGCAGTTCACATTGATGTTAAGTGATGACTGCAGCCTATAGACACCCACACAAAGACCAAGATCAAAATGCAGATGCGTTACCACCCCTGAGGCCTAAGGTATTATGCCTCTTTGCCGGAAATTACAGGGCCGTACATTACCACCTGACCGGAACACGATAGTGATGAACACTACCATTTAGCGGCAAGTATATTAGGTAATACGGTGGTGCCTACGCCCGCGAGCTCCGTCACTGGAGCTCTACCAGTATTTCTTGTGGCACAGTGGCATAACAGCTTAAGCCTCAGGATTGGCAACGCGTTTACATTGGAAATCTCTAAAATATATGTTTATACGCTACGTTTTTTATTTACCAAACGTGTAAATTTTATTCTTGTGTTCCACATACGTGACATGAAAAATTGGTAAAAGAGTTGGGCTGTGATGTCCCCTCATGCAAAAATGTGAGCTGGGTTATTGTACTACACATTTTTCATATGTAAAATTGATATGACGTCAAGGTAACGAGAAAAATCGACAGGAACCGTTTTGAAATGGGCAAACAACCCTTTTCTACCCTTAGTTTGGCAAAGCAAACACAATTACCCTGTGCACACTAGCCTTAAGCCAGCCAGAATACTTTAATGGGGCCTAGATACAACATTGTAGCTCTGTAGACTTTGCAGTTTCTTGCAAATGTTGAATTATATAATACTACGAATATAATTCATGTGGAAGACTAAAAAGATGACTTCTAAAAGAGCTAAACAAATTTTAACATGTTTTTTATTCGATTTTTTTTATGTAACTTAGGTGGCTAACAAGCATGCAGTTCACATGAATGTTAAGTGATGACTGCTGCATATAGATATCTACATAAAAACCAGAAGTCAAAATGCAGATGTCTTGCCACCCCTAAGACCTTAGCCGTTATGTATGTATTTGTAATAATTATTACGAGGCCATACATAGTATACATACATTACCATCTAATCGGAATTGTGATAGTGATAATATACATCCATCACGCAGCACTAAGTTTTTTTTTTTTTTTTATGTAATAAAAGTGGCAAACAAGCATGCAGTTCGCATTGAAGTTAAGTTATGACTGCAGCCTATAGATACCCACACAATGACCAGAGTTCAAAATGCAGATGCGCTGCCACTCCTGAGGCATTAGGTGATATGCCTCTGTGCCTGAAATTACAGGGCCGTGCATTACCACCTGACCGGAACACGATAGTGCTGAACACTACCATTTAGCGGCAAGTATATTAGGTAATGCGGTGGTGCCTACGCCCGCGAGCTCCGTCACTGGAACTCTACCACCAGTAAAAAGTGAGCGTAGTAGGGTGGCCTAGTTTTATTTTTCTCTTATTAATGTGTAAAAAATGCCTTATAAGTAAAAAAAAATACTACACACTAGTAAGACTCTAACCCCCTTATTCATAAACATATTTTAGCTAAAGTGTTGCTAATCTCTCCTTTGTTTTTTTCTATCCAACACATTTGACAATGCAATTGACAAAGACAAGCATTCTATAGCTAAACGTATCTAATGCCCCCCCCCCCTCCCTCTAATGAAATTACCCCCTTATTCATAAACGTATTATGAATAATGGGGTAAATAATTAACCAAACTATGTATGAATCATATGATTCCATGTATAGTAAACCATGATTCGCCAGTTATTTACAGTTATTTCTTCATCCTATGTAACATAGAGCGAACCAGTTCCTGCCAAGAAATGCACCGGCCGGAAAAATCAATATCACAATTTTCTCGACCTGGTATTCGAAACCGTCGCCTCAGGCTTAATAGCGCATTACTACTATGCTAAACTTAACTGATGGTAGAGCTCCAGTGACGAAGCTCGCGGTCGTAGCCCCGCATTACCTGATCTATTTGCCACTTAATTAATGGTAGTATTTAGCACTATCGTATTCCAGTCAATTGGTAATGTACGGCCCAGTAATTTCCGGCATAGAGGCATAACAGCTTAGGCCTCAGGAGTGGCATGACATAAATGATCGTCGGATCGTCTGTAAAATATGTTCTATGTAAATAAAAAGTCTCCACCAACCCGCATTGGAACAGCGTGGTGGAGTAAGCTCCAGGCCTCCTACCAAGAAGGGGAGAGACTTGTGCCCAGCAGTGGGACGTATCAAGAGTTGCCATTATTATTATTATAAATAAAAAGTAGTTTATACTTGTTATTTCATTGTGAATATCTAGTACCTATGAAACGAATAATTCTTAGTAATTTACAAGCCTCAACACTACCATTTAGTTGCAAGTAGGTAATGTAATGCGGTCGTGCTTACACCCGCGAGGTCCGTCACTAAGAGCTCCAGCACCAATGGACGTCTTGCGTCTATTATAGTATTTACGAAGACAAAAATTGGAACAAAACTATTTTGTTAATTACGTTTCCAGTTATAGAAAAACGTGATTTTGACATACAATTTAAGGATTATACACCACCTACATTACAGAACTGTCAGACTACATCCCACTTCACAAACATTTCAAAATTCAAATCCAACAAGAAAATCCACTAAGCATCACCCCACCGAGTACCTGACGTTTAAAATCCAACGAAGTTTTACCCTTGAAAAATTATTACAACTAGAAATTTTCAACAGGTACCAAGAATAAATGGAGTTAAATGAGAAAAGCAAAAGAATTACGGCTAAAACTTCCGACGGGTTACATTTTATACCGCAATTAGGAACATTCAGGGCTAAACATAAAAGCTTATCTACGAATAACTAAAGTTTATTACAACACTTTTTGTTTTACGACTACCCGCTTGTAACTGAGTCGCATATGAATAAATTGTTTTGGACCTTACGTTGAATTTAGTCGGTCTTTGGCGCGTCTTAATAAAGTGGTCCCGTGAAGGTTTATTATCTGTTAGACTTTGCCGCTGGCTAAGAGGTGATTCAGGAGTCTTGAGAGCTTTTTGAACAGGCGTTAGTAGAAATAAACCGATATAGAGCTACACACAGTTACATAGATTGTGCATTGGAAACAAACCTCAGTGGTTTTTAGTAATGCCTAATGGTTGTTATAAAACAATTCGTACATATTATTTTTCATGTGTTAAATAAATTTAAAAAAAGGTATGTATGTATGTATCTTCACGCCAGGTCCCTAACGGGGTAGGCAGAGAGTGTAGAGCGCCAGACATCCCGGTTCTGACAAACCTCTCGTGCCTCGTCTACCTTCATCATTCTCTTCATACATGCACGCCGATTCCTAAGACTTTTGACCCCACCATCAGACAGAACTCGACCTATTTGGTCATGGTAGGTCAGCCTTGGTCTTCCTGGGCCTCTGCAACCATCCACATTCGCATTGTATAAAAAAGGTGATATAATACAATGCGAATATAGATAGATGCTGAAGCCCAGTACGACAAAGACGGTCAGTCTTTGTCGTACTGGGCTTCAGCATCTTACCTTGACCAAATACGTCGTGTATCAGGTAATGGGGTCAAGATTCTCTGGAATTGAAGAGCAAGCATGAAGAATGATGACTGTAGAAGAGGCTTCATAAGTCAATGTGGAAACTAACCCCCTTATTCATAAACTTTAGATACGTTTTAGCTATAGAATGCTTTGTCAGCTGAATTGTCATATGTGCAGGATAGAAAAAGACAAAAGAGAGATAAGCAAAACTTTAGCTAAAATACGTTTATGAATAAGGAGGTAAATGTTTCAGTAGATGCATTTTGACTCATTTTTTTTTCATGTTACTAAGGTACGAAGCATTCATTCTACATGGATTACTGCAGCCTATAAACATCAACAGAAAAACTAGCGGTCAAAATGCAGATGTATTGCCTCTCCTGAGACCTTAATTGTTATGTCTCTGTGATAGTTACTACAGGGCCATCAAAATCTAGATCTGATAAACAAATTTCACTGGTGGTAGAGTTCCAAGTGTAAGCACTCGAGTGTGTAGGCACCACCGTATTACCTAACATATCTGCTGCTAAATGGTAGGCACTATCGTGTTTAGATGGCAATGTATGGCCCCGTATTAACTATCACAGAGACATGACACCTTAAGTCTCAAGGGTGGCAACGCCTCTGCATTTTAACCTCTGGTTTTTTTCTGTGAGATGCACGCTTGCTTGCCACCTTCCTTACATAAAAAAAAATAAATAATAATAATAATAATAATGGAGGGGGCAGAGCAGCTTGTGGCGAGCTGTTGGTGAGTAGCGACACCACCCCCTACCATCATCTCGAGTTCCTCCGAGAGAATTGGGCTCCGCCTCGTCCGCCACACAGGGGTACGGCCGGACAGAGCATCAGGTCTCTCACCTCTGGCTTGCCTTCATTGGCCGGTCAGAGTGGGGCGCTAGAGGTATGGCATTTGCAGAAATTTAGATAATAGGCTGTTGTCTAAATTTCTGAAAGAGCCATACACTCGGGGGTGGAAGTGTCTAAAGGCATAATAGCGGGGAAGCCCGCTCCGAGCTCGAGATTACTCGCTCGTGATGGTGAAACCGGGGCCACACCTCTCGACACCCCCAGCCTCTCTCAACAGTGTTGCCCCCTGTCGACCATCGGGTTGGCTGTTTGGGGGGCCCACCAAGGAGAGGCGAGTCACCACCTGCCTAAAGTAGGATTCGATAATGTGAGATGTTGAATATAGGCAGGTGCCGGATCTCACTCCATAGGCCCAGCCAGCTAGTCCCCCCAGTTCACCCACATAGCCCAAAGTTTGGCAAATCACTTTTCATTACAATAGTCCCATTATATTCTGCGGGGTCTGTCTGTGTCTGTATTAACTATTGATGCAGTCAGAGAGGGGTCCCGCCGAATATAACCCATTACAAAGTAGATCAAAATTCTCGAAAGGGCCTCTACGTGTTGGACCCCCCATGTCCCCGCGCAAGCCTGACAAAGGTCCGGGGTTCAAATTGGACTCCGTGCTGACGAGAGACATAATAATAATGGCAACCCACTATACGTCCCACTGCTGGGCACGAGTCTCTCCCCTTTTTGGTGGGAGGCCTGGAGCTTACTCCACCACGCTGCTCCAATGCGGATTGGTGGAGGTGGGTGGGTTAGTGGCCAACCCGCTGTCGGATGTTTTTCAAACCGCCCATAAGGCCTCCGACAAGGTTTAACGACTGCTATCTATCGATAGCAACCGGGACCGACGGCTTAACGTGCCCTCCGAAGCAGGGAAACGCGCATTTAATTTGCCACTAGCGGTCACCCATCACACAACCCGACCGCGCCCGTAGTGCTTAACCGAGCAGATCGCTTACGATCTACACAAGCCGCTGGGCCATGCGCGCTTCAATATAAAAATATACCTGTGCCTTAATATTAACAGTTAGCAATTAGATAATTGCTAAAGCTGTACTACGAGAATGTTGTTCCTATATTCAATTTTATCTTGAAACCGCTGGTTACTAGACATTGCGAGAGGTTGACATTGGAGGAACTTGATATTTTGGGAATTTTTACTGGTGGTAGAGCTCCAGTGACGGAGCTCGCGGGCGTAGGCACCACCGCATTACCTAATATACTTGCCGCTAAATGGTAGTGTTCAACACTATCGTGTTCCGGTCAGGTGGTAATGTACGGCCCTGTAATTTCCGGCACAGAGGCATAAGACCTTAGGCCTCAGGAGTGGTAACGCATCTGCATTTTGACCTTGGTCTTTGTGTGGGTGTCTATAGGCTGCAGTCATCACTTAACATCAATGTGAACTGCATGCTTGTTTACCACTTCCATTACATAAAAAAAAAAAAAAAAAAATTGGTATTCCGAGAACTTGACATTTTGAAACCGCTTGACATTTTGGTAATTTGACATTCTAAACTGAAACGGAAAAAACAAAAAAATTATCAATAACAGAAAGACAGCAGAGAATACAGTCTCACGTCATGAAAACCACAAAAAAAATTACAACTTAAAATGTATAGATCTGGCAGCGCGTTGAAAAGGCTTTCGTTTCAATGAGCACTTGTCGCAGGCGGCTCGGACAGTCTCGAGCTCTGCTCCAATTGAGTGACTCAATACGGCTAGTTAAGTTATAAGTGAAGTTCTTGAAAAAAAAAGTATACGTTACTTATTAATGTAAATCTATAAAAATAAATAAAATTGGAGTGTTTGTTTGTAATATTTAAATAGCCGCTTTTTACTAAATGCTTATGTATGTATACACGGTACATTTACCAAAACAACATTTTTTGCAATTTTTGTGTCTGTCTGTTTGGCGGGGCTAATCTTGGGAACGGCTGGACCGATTTTGATGGGACTTTCATTGGCAGATAGCTGATGTAATAAGGAGTAACATAGGCTACTTTAATACTAGCTGCGCCCACGACTTCGTCTGGGTAAATACTGAACAATCATAAATTCTCACGCGGAAGAAGTTGCGGGCACAGCTAGTGTAGTCATAAAACGTTAGGCGAATCGAATGTTTGCACGTGTATTTAAACGCATTTATTTGCCTATTCTTATCTATACGGGCGTGGAATATGAAATATAGGCGTGATACATATGAGTGATACACGGAAAAAAATCTACTTTTGTCTGTCTATCTGTTTCTTAATATATCTGTTTCTTAATATAATATAATCTCTGGAATCGCTGGACCTATTATGATGGGATTTTCACTAGCAGATAGCTGATATATAAGGACTTTTAGGAGTAACTAAAGCTTCATTTAAGAATTAAATTCTAGGCAGATGAAGTCGCGGGGCACAGAAAGTAGATCATAAATTAGTATTCTTTTGCAGTTGCAGTTGACTGATAATTATGTTTGCAGTTGCAGTTGCATACAGACCATCATTGTACACATAAAAATAGGTAATTATTGCGAAATTTGCACTTAGCAATGGGATGATAATCTACATAATTCATGAATATCGGTGCATGTTACTTGGCCGGTCTGTGACGTCCAATTACCGTAATGGAGTTCCACTTTGTTACAGTCTGGGAGGTGGACAGTTTTGTCAAGTCATCGCATAATGTATGTTATTCGAACCTACCATTTTCGTAATTTGTTTTTCATATTTTGTTAAGTCATATGTGTTCAATGAGTTCTAGATAACTCCTTATTTTTGCAGTTAAATATTAGTAAAATACTGTCAAAAAGGAATGTAAGACTATAGGTCATATTATAAAAAGGAGAGGTATATTGGTGGTAGAGTTTTAAGTGTAGGAGCTCAAGGGCGTAGGTACCACCGCATTACTTAACCTATCTACCGCATAATGGTAGTGTTGGGCACTATCGTGTCTCGGTTAGATGGTAATGTATAGCCTCGTAATAACTATCACAGAGTCATGACACGTTAAGTCTCAGGGATGGCAACGCATCTGCATTTTGACCTCTGGTTTTTATGTAGATGTCTATAGGCTGCAGTCATCACTTAACATCAATGTGAGCTGCATGCTTGTTTGCTACTTTCATTACATAAATAATAGATGAACTTAACTGTATGAAGAGAGAGATGAATACAGAAGAAGCGAGAGAGATTTGCAAAAATAGAAGATATGTTTGTCACTCTCATCTCTCATGTGTCGTCAATGATTTGGCATGTGGCAAACAAACATGCAGTTCACGTCGATGTTAAGTCTATAGACATTCGCACAAAGACCAGAGGACAAAATGCAGATGTGTTGCCACCCCCCGAGACCTTAGTTGTTATGTCTCTGTGAAATACATTACCATCTAACCGGATGACCCTGTAATTTTCACTGGTGGTAGAGCTCCAGTGACGGAGCTCGCGGGCGTAGGCACCACCGCATTGCCTAATATACTTGTCGCTAAATGGTAGTGTTCAGCACTATCGTGTTCCGGTCAGGTGGTTATGTACGGCCCTGTAATTTCCCGCACAGAAGCATAACACCTTAAGCCTCAGGAGTGGTGGCGCATCTGCATTTTGACCTTGGTCTTTGTGTGGGTATCTAGAGGCTGCAGTCAACACTTAGCAGCAATGTGAATTGCACGCTTGCTCACCACTTCCATTACATAAAAAAAAAAAATAACTTTCACAGAGACATAGCAATTAAGACCTCAGGGGTGGCAGCGCATCGGCATTTTTATCTCTGGTTTTTATAGACAGAGAATGTGTCACGTCATGATAACAACCACATATTTTAATACACTTTACAATTCAAAAAATAATTTATCTCACAAAAAAAAGAAACTATTCGGACAAATTCGAGGGAAAACCTAGTTCACATTTCTAATTTACCCCCAACCCTCCAGTGTCGCATGTATTGGAATTCATTATCATTCGATTCCTATCACAATGGTTCGTTATATATTCATATGTGAAGTGTCGAGTTGGAATTAACAATTTATTTCGATGTTATCAGATTAATAGACGACAACATAGTTTACGTTTTATACAAAAATATTGCCTGAATAAAAACTTTAGCAACTAACTTCAGACTGTTGCTTTAATCTGACGGTGTGCGCGCGCGTCGTAAAAATCCACATATTTTTTTTTCAATAACGCCAAAACAGGTATAACTTCAAAAACAATAATAATCATACCTCGTTGATAATTTATTTTAGGGTGAATATTCTAATTGAAATATGTTTATTTTTCGCAAATAACACTTGCGAGTGAACTTTAGAAAACAAAGAAAAATGGGAAAGAAAAAATTTACTCCGGGCAGGAATCGAACCTGCGACCTCAGGATAACCAGCCCAGACGCTTTACCAGTAAGCTACCGAAGTCACACACCGATATGTCAAAGGAGATCCGCCACTTTGTATGGGGCATTGGTACATAATTGTACATCAATAAAACTTTTCGTCCTCAGACTATAGTTCATATTATACTACCATTTATAACATATTTCACTTCGTTGACGAATTGGGTTCGTGAGATATACCAATTTATAAATTGTAAGAATGAAGTCGTTTTTCCGCCATATTCTTTTTCATTTTCGTACTTAAAGGCGCTAATTTAAAATTGACGGTTTGTAGATTGCTATTATCTCTAAGAAAGTGATTTGTACACTAAATAATCACGCTTGTATCCACAAATACCTACCTATGAATGCTTTTCACTGAACACCGAGCACTTTTTTTTTTGGCAAACTCCAGTCTACTTTTGCAGATTGTTTACAGAAAAACTAACGAACACGATCAACTGACTTGAACAGAAACCTCTAGCACTACCTACGTATTCCAAATCGCAAAAGCACTCGAAATTCGTTTCAAGTTCAACAAGCACAAAAACAAGCCAGTAGTCAAAACACAGAGAAGTCACAGAACCACAGGCCACAGACACACAGAACGCCAAGTGAATGACGTGACGTCAATCATCAATGACGTGACAGACATGAGGTGACATATCAAAGCGTCAAAAAAGGATGTGTCAACATAGGCGGCTGTCACAAAATATCGATGTTTAAGAATATCGATCCATTGATCGGGTCACTTAGTCTTTTGTGTTGATTTTAAAACCTAAATGAATGTATTTCAGTAAATCCTCATCTGGTTTTTGGCAAATTAAAATGAAATCTAACGTGTACTTTCACTTATTTTTCGATTTATAATGTTACCGATTTTTTTTAATATGATTAATCGATACTTTCTGATACAATAATTATATCCTACGCCATTACATTTCGTTACGTTCCTTTCTACGCCATCGTAAATATCAAAAGTACAGATTTTTTCAAAAACTGTTTTAAATACTTTTCCGTTGGTTTTCAGTATAATATTATACTGAAAAATTTACAGTTCTATGCGCACAAATTTTATGTAAAGTATTTGTTCATGTACAATCTATGTACCATTTTGGCTGATCTCCTTTGCCTTCCCTTTTTGATTTTTAACCGATTTTGGGTCGGTGAACGACATCCATTGATAACTAATTAATAGCTATATTGCAGGTTCGATTCCTGCCCGAAGTCAATTTTTTCTTTATTTTCTGAATATTTTAAGTTACTAAGATCATAAGATAAGTTGGGGGTGAGTTCACTAATAACGAATTTAACTAGCGTTAAATTGTAGTAGCATAAGTGAACTCTGAAATGGCCGAGTTTCGTACCTTAAGAGGGAAAAACGACTAAGGGATACTACACTCGTTTGTAAACGTATTTGTAAGGAACTAACAAAATAATAGACTATAGACTATTGTTACTTAAGAAAAAAAAAGACGCGTAAGAAAATGGGTCATAGATTAAATAATGATCAGTAATGTCTTTAATACACTAGTATGGATTTGAGTTTCCGCACCTCAAAACTAAAAAAACGCAACACTTATAATATCACTCGTGGATCTGTCTGTTCGTCTGTTACAGTCGATTTTCTCTGAAAGTACGGGATCGATTATGTTGAAATTTCATATGTGTGTGTACCTAATACGTATGTTAATTAGTGACTCAAACAATTACTCAATTAGGTGTGACAGTTCTGCCAACCCTGTCGACAAAAATGCAGTAGTATCTATACTATTTAACAAACATTACAAGTAGCTAACGTTTTTCTCTGTTTCGCTTGGAAACAATGTCACGTGCCACTGACCTCACGTACAATACAACACTAGACTAAGGAACACTACGTTTCGTTTGTAAATGTATTTGTAAGGAACTTACAAAAGAATAGGCTTTGTACTTAAGAAATAACACGAGGTGTAAGACGGAGAAAATGGGTCAAAGATTAAATAATAATAAATGTCTTTTTAATGTGGCATTCTTGTAAATAAGTTGTGTAGGACAAATACGTAGGTGCTGCTACCATAAAGCAATGCAATAAATGTGAAGGAAAGATTTGACAAATCGGGCAGGACTTCAGTAGCTCAATTGGAAGAGCGGCTGGACTAGATTCCCAGTAGGCCGCGAGTTCGAGTCTCGCCTGAAGTCATATTTTTCTTTCCATTTTTCTTTAAAATAAAATATATTTCACAAGCATGTGTTAATGCGAAATAATATAAAACAAATAAGTAGGTCTTTTGTTAGATGAAATCAAAAAATAACTGCAAATTAGTAGATTGAAATTTGCCGCACAATTAACAATCAAAACAACCGGTAATGTTGATACAGACAGAAATATACCTAAGCTAACAAATAATCTGGCGCTACTATTTGCCTACCCCGTCAGGAACCTGGTATGAAGATACATACATACTAACAAATAGTTAAGTTATTTTTTTATTGTAATGAAAGTGGCAAACAAGCACGCAGTTCACATTGATGTTAAGTGATGACTACAGCCTATAGACACTTACACAAAGACTAGAGGTCAAAATGCAAATGCGTTACCACTCCTGAGGCTTAAGGTGTTATGCCTCTGTGCCGGGAATTACAGGGCCGTAAGTATAGTTAATTTTATTTATTAGATATTTGACTAGTAAATGAGATAAAACTACCTCAGTAGAGTCGTTAGTATTGTGGTAACAAGCCTCCACAATGCTCGGGTCCTTGGTTCAAACCCTGGATCAGGGGCTATCAGAGATAAGGGTGTCACCTTGGTGCTATTGGCCTATTTCCATTTTCTTGATGTTTCTCTATGTTACCTTCGGAGTTTGGTAATGTGCCCGATGATGTCAATAGGCTCGTAATATGGAACAAATTTAAAACGTAACTGGCGAATCGTGCGTGTTTATGTTTACATGTATCCTTAAATATACCTCTGCCTACCCCTTCGGAGAATAAAGATGAAATGTAACATAAATTAGAAAACCAAATGAGGGTACGAAACCAACTTCAATAATGAAAAGGGACCCTTAACATATCAAAATACAAGTACAATTTAAAATCAGTGTCACTTTGAGAATAATGGTTGAACATAAATACAATATTAAATGAGAGAGTTGAAATCTAACTATTATACATCATAGAGCAACACGGCCCACCGGCCGCCGCGGCGGACCGGAGGGGAGTAGCCATAGCGTTTATTACCGATGGAAAACAGTCTGTCAGTTTTTGCGCATTCCCCCATGCGTGTGACACACACACACTACAAAAACCGTCTATTACTACGAAACTCACACCTTCACTTTGACATACTACATAAACAATTCCAAGCACACATTTAAACCTCTAGTCGCCTAGAGGTTAGGCATAGGCCTACTTGGGCTTGTACTTTGACAAAGGGGAAAGCCTGCATATGGCTACTCCCCTCCGGTCCGCCGCGGCCGGTGGCCCGTGTTGCTCTATGTTATACATCATCTATGAATATTAATAGAATTGAACATAAATATGGCATTAGAGAAAGTATGTCGGTAAAAACAATAAAGGCCATAGACAAGCCCACGCACACTGACCCGAATACCGGAACATCACATTAGAAATGTGACACTTTAACGAACTGTTGTCTATGGTTCTACACTGGGCGACCAAAGTAACACGGTGATTTTATATTTGAGCAAGATTTATTTCTAAAAAAAAATACAGTCTTACTGTGGACCCGTAATGAATGTAAAAACAGACAAAACAACTAAGGTGTTAGGGGTGGCAAAGCATCTGCATTTTTATCTCTGGTCTTTGTGTCTGTCTATACTACTACAGCTATATATATATAGTGAACTACTATGCTAGTTTGTCACCTACATGAGATTAAAAAATAAACGTAACTTCACGTAACTTCACGCCTGTAATCCCCGAAGGGGTAGGCAGAGGTAAATGCATGCATTCAAGCATACATGCAAACACCCACGATTCGCCGGTTACGTTTTGGCCCATGTAACAGGTGGCGAGCCTGTTGACATCTCCGGGCACATTACCAAACTTTGAGGTACTGGGAAATTTCCAGAAAATGGAAAAATCCCAATAGAACCAGAGATAAAGGCTTTTTCACCATTATCTCTGATAACCCCCTACCCGAGAATCGAACCCAGGACCCCAGCGTAGTAGTAGTGGCCTGCTACCACTAGGCTACCGAGGCAGTTCAGAGATTAAAAAAAATATGACCATACTACAGAGTTACACTGGGAATCATAATTATATAACTTACAAACTTAAAAATTTAAGTACTTCGATCTAGATATCGAACCAGGGATTTCAGGCCTCGTGTATTCCACTACCACTAAGTTATTGACGCAGTTGTGATGCAGGCAACTAGTAGAAAGTTATCATAAGAAAAAAAAATATATAGTTGAATTGTAGATTCAAGATTAAATTAACAATTGTGTTGCAGACCGTACAATATAATGTAACGCGACAGTCAAGTCAAAGCAGCTGACAATGAACCTCGGTTCTAGTTTAAAGTTTCTCGTGTTTGTTTCAGTACAATGACCTAACCGTTGCCTACTTTATATCTGTTATGTAATGAAAGCGACAAACCAACGTGCAGTTCATCAGGTAAGTGTTCAATCTACACAACAATCGATTCAATATACTATCCTAAAATCTATACATCTATACAAATAAATAAAATCGGAGTGTCTGTTTGTTATATAAAAAATAACCACTTTTTACTAAATGCATATTATTATGTATGTACGAGTAAGTTAGATCAGTCTTTGTACCCGGTAGATTAAATATAGATTCGCCATTTGTTAAGCATTTACAATTACTGAATGCTAATTAAGCATATCGTTTATGGGTTATATGCCAAAAAATATGATCCGAGAATTACATAATTACAATGTGTACCTATATACTTACCCCCTTATTCATAAACGTACATTAGATACGTTTTAGCTATAGAATGCTTTGTCTTTGTCAGTTGCATTGTCAAATGTGTACGATAGAAAGAGACAAAGGAGAGATTAGCAACACTTTAGCTAAAATACGTTTATGAATAAGGGGGTATGCATATAAGTACAGAATCAGAAATCAGAATCAGAAACTCGTTTATTCATTTAGGGTGACAAGCACCTCTTATGACACGTCAAAAACAAACAAAATAAATTAAAGTGAATAACAATTGATAAACATGTACAATATGTAATAATAGTAGCCCAGGATGCTGTTTTTGTATTTACTCGCGCGCGTCAGATTAAGATATGGGGGATACCTTATTCCCTGTTGGTTACTTCCACCAAATCTAAAGTTTGTATATAGTACCGCGCCAGAAGGGTACGCCTTAAAAAAAAATCAAAATGTCACTACGATCTTACTCATCTTCCGATTCGTCTGAATTTTTGATGGGAGCATTGTTTGGGCACATTTTACACCCTCTCAGAATATCTGACACGCTCGTGACCCATGACATTGATGCCGCACCCTTTTTAAAAACATTTGATTCTTTCAAAAATGAAGGTAAAAAATTACTCAAGAATGTCAGATACTCAGAGAGGATGTAATGTAAACCCACTTAAATTTCCCTTCCAAAATTCTTACGATTTGGATGCGAGGCAAGCTCGTGGCGGAAGCCGTAAGGGTTCGGCCCTATATGGAAATCTTAGATTTGGTGGAGATACTGAACAGGATACTGCAAGATATCTCCTATATCTTAATCTGACGCGCTGGAGTAAATTCATAAAACCCCTCTTGGGCTACCTTACAAAATTATGATTCGTAAATTAAACTAAACTGAAATATCAGAAGTGTTGATTCTGCGAAGACAATGTCAAATAGGTAATCATTGACAGTATCAGACATGAATGCAGCAGACGACATCCTGTGTACGCGACGTGTTTTGATGAGCTGATCAACAATCCTCGCACGTCGGTGTCGTTCACAACTGTTTATCAGACAAACAGACAGGTGTTCTCTAATTGCTTGATAATAAATTCGTAGGTACTTGAGATTTTTCGAGCAGGTTTTATCTATACTCATATTATAAAGAGGAAACATTTGTGTTTTTGTATGTTTGTTTGTAACGTTCTCACACAAAAACTACTGGACCCATTTAAGAAATTATTTGATTATTACTAATTATATCTAATGATTCATTAGTTATCTAATAATAAATATTGGACATCGATCTTACGAAGGAGACTTCGGCTTTTCGAATCAGTAGAGCGATATCTCTTTCGCTCCTTATCTTTGTGACGTTTGTCGCTCATTTTGAAGTTTGACCAATACCGGACTATCAGTGCTTACGTAGGCTGTGTGCGGCAGAGATAACGTTCTACGAATTCGAAACCAACCGATTATCTCTTTCGTAGGCTCGATGTGCAATATTTCTTGCTGGGTTCTGTACATTCACTGCACCCGTGCGAAGCCGGGGCGAGCTACTAGTAGTTTAAAGTAAGTAATTACAGCCACAGTTTCAAATATCACTTTTCAGAATCAAAATCAGAAATTCATTAAGGGTGACAGGCACCACTTATGACACGTCAAATACAAACAAAATAAATTTAAGTGCATAACTATTAATATACGTATGTCAAACAAGCTAAAAAAAATTAATGAGCTAGCTTTATTAATAATACTCTGCCTACTCCCCAAAAGATTTAACGTGAAGATACATAAATAAATACAAATGTTACTTATCATCAGAATGTACGTTCAAAAGAATGGGATAAAAATACTCGTAGCATCCTTAGAACTCCCACCAGTAAAATAAACTTAGGCGCCTGATATCAATACCTTATTACAATAATAACCATACAAACACACGTACGATATGAATGAGTAACGCGTAATCGTTGCATAATGCGGCACAGTAGCTGAATGTCAATCAATTGCAGGGTTGTCACAAATATATTTATTTGATAAAAGCAATAAATGTTTTATAGTTTTGAGACCACAGTTTTCTATGCTCCAGTTTTTAACGAATCACTGTGACTTTCGTAGGTACACATTAACATACTTTCAGGACAAATTGAGTCATTGTTAACGTACGTAACTTCACGCCTGTAATCCTCGACGGGTAAACAGAGGTAAATTCATGCATTCAAGCATACATGTAAACACCCACGATTCGCCGGTTACGTTTTGGCCCATGTAACAGGTGGCGAGCCTGTTGCCATCTCCGAGCACATTACCAAACTCCGAGGTACTGGGAAACTTCCAGAAAATGAAATAATCCCAATAGAACCAGAGATAAAGGATTTTAAACCGTTATCTCTGATAGCCCTCAACCCGGGAATCGAACCCAGGACCTCCAGCGTAGCAGTAGTAGTGGCCTGCTGCCACTAGGCTACTGAGGCAGTAGTCATATTTTTTAAAGTCTGTCAAATACCACTTTGTTGTCTCTACTTGAATTCTGACTTTTCTGACCGTGTTGACTTAACCTGATATATAGCTATACCAAAATTATAAAATCTTATCTGATGACCGGGTACGAAATTAGAATCTATGTAAAAGAAAGGAATTGATACAGTTAAACAAGTAAGTCTTGAAAAAAGAATTAAATTGGTAATCATTAAGTTCTCTTTTATACAGCGTAAGTAATGTACTTATGTGTGTGGCCAAAGTAATGCTCCAAAAGTAATTTCTATATACACACTAGCGGCCCGCCCCGGCTTCGCCCGCGCTGCTCTGCTCCTATTAGTCATAGCGTGATGTAAGCTATCCTATCTCTCAAGTTGGATTGAACTGCACATGGTGTGCGAATTTTATTATAATCGGTTAAGTGGTTTAGGAGTCCATTGAGGACAAACATTGTGACACGAGATTTATATATATTAAGATTTAGTTTTTCACACCATTATTGACCAGGTTGGCCATAACACCGGGCTTCAGCTGACTCATACTTCGTAAAAGTAATATGATAAATATAACTACGTTAAGAAAAACCGACTTCAAAACCGAAAAGTAAAAAATAATAAAGATTTAAATGTAATTTTATACTACCTATTCGTCGGATATGAAGTCGGTGCCAAGCCCTAAACAAATAATTATATTTTAATCACTTAAATATGAATACGAGCAAATTAATACACTGAACAAAACGTAA
The DNA here is from genome assembly GCA_036365455.1 of Macrosoma leucophasiata. Taxonomy (NCBI): domain Eukaryota; kingdom Metazoa; phylum Arthropoda; class Insecta; order Lepidoptera; family Hedylidae; genus Macrosoma; species Macrosoma leucophasiata. The sequence goes on from JAWQUS010000020.1 coordinate 5,415,864, forward strand.
CCGGCGAATGGTGGGTGTTTGCATGTATGCTTGAATTCATGCATTTACCTCTGCCTACCCCTTCGGGGATTACAGGCGTGAAGTTACGTTTTAATACACTGAAATGCCTACTTTAGTGATTTTGGCTTGGCACCGACTTCAAACCTATTAGTAAATAGCACATATAAATAATAGGTAGTTTAAAATTACAATTAAATCTTTATTATTTTTTACTTTTCAGTTTTGAAGTCGGTTTTTCTTAACGTAGTTATATTTATTTAATACTTTTTAGTTTATTGCTGTATTGTCAATTAGATTACTGTTCACATCTGTTAAATTTGTAAAATCTGACTCTTTTAGCTTCGTGGCAATTAGATACCTAATTTAAATTGTTTAGGTGTGTCGATACAAAATTATTACACGACTATACGAAATCAATGAAAAAATTTCATCCACAAAGGAGTAAATAAGCTGTGTTGTCTCGTCGATAAGTAAATGTGTCATTGTCACTTGTTGTCATCTTGTTGTCATGCGCATTAGGACTATCTAGGACGTCAGTAGATTCAACGCACTGTATTATGACAACTCGCCGTCTTTTCTTATTCCTTTAGTCTGAGGTAAAAGTAAGTATAAAAATGCTCATAAAATAAAAACTGATGGGCCTATCTGAATCAAATTTTTATGGGTCCAATTCGGAACTATTCCGCATCAAACGTCACCAGGTAAATCGGTCAAGAAATTTCGGCGAAAATCGCGTACATACATAAAAAAAAATACCGGCCGAATTGAGAAACTTCTCGTTTTTTGAACTCGGTTAAAAATGTTAAATTAATTCATCTCTGCCAACCTTAGCTTAGATAGCGTCACACGGCTCTGCATCCGAGTGGGCGAATGAGTGATGAATGAATGAAGGCGAACCGCTCTAAAGCATTGTGCAGTTCGATTTGAAAGTGAATCACAGTACGTTGGTCTGTGACCTTATATTTTTTTAATAAATAACTAGAGAATCTGGAACGTATAGATAAATGAATAGACGTAAAGTTACTGTTATTTTATATTCAATGTAACCCTAACATGGATCGCGTCGCAAGACCCCGTGTTTGAATGAGTGATGAATGAACGAAGGTGAAAAACACTGACACATTGCGCAGTTCGATTGGAATGTCATCCGCGGTGCTATCTTTGAGGTATAGCTTTATTCCAATAAAAATGTACATAGACGCATAGTTATGTATTTTATAATTATTTCCATCTGTGCCAACCCTAGTATAGATCACGTCGCAAGGCACGTTTGAGTGGGCGAGTCAGCGATGATTGAACTAAGGCGAATCGCTCTTAGGCATTGTATAATCCGATTTCAATCTGTTAGTCTTTAAACTCTTATCTTGTAAATAACTCGTGAGTCAGGGACTAATGTACGTATTTAAAATAATTTCCATCTGTGACAACCCTAGGATAGAGTAGACAATGTATGAATGAACGAAGTCTTTAAACTTGTGTTTTGTAAATAACTGGCGAATCGAGAAGGTACAAATATAATGTATTGACACAATGCTGTATTTTAATTATTTCCATCTATGACAACCCTACCGTGCAACGCGTCACAGTGCCCCGTGTTAGAGTGGGCGAGTGGGCGATGAATGAAAGGTCTTTAATCCTGTGTTTTGTAAATAACTGGCAAATCAGGAACGTATACATATTTTTTAAAATATTTACATCTGTGCCAACCCTAGCGTCGCATGGCCCTGCGTTCGAGTGGGCGAGTGAGCGATGAATGAACGAAGGTGAACCACTCTGACGCATTATGCGGTGCGATTTGAAAGTGCCCCGGTGCGTGGGTCTTTGACCTCATGTTTTGTAATGGTCTAGTCTGCGGTTATGACATTGTTTTAGATTGGATTGTATAGATACAATGTAGTATTGATCTTGAATTATTGTGAATTAGCTTTTGTCCACGACTTCGTCCGCCTGAAATTAGTAGTAGGTATACAAGTTTTCATACCCTATTTGGAACCCTTTGGGATTGAACGTTCAGAAAAGCTGAGTCTAAGGTAATTACAGCTAAGTATTCATATGTCAGTCAGTGAGTCAGGGTTCTTCTATCAGTAAGAAGAACGACACCTTGTATTATGCTTGCAGATAACGTATGTTGTATACTTTAAAGCCTTTTATACAAACGGAGCAGAGAACCCTTTTTTATCGGCGGGAATAATTACAGTTTTTTATGTGACGAATGTAGCAAATCATACAACTCACATTGATGCTAAGTAAGACTATAGTCTATACTTACATTAAAACCAAATACCAATTTTAATGCGGAAAAGCGTTCAGTGTTTATTTAACATTTAGCAGTAAGTAGAGTGCGATGGTGCCACATTCACGAACTCCGTCACTCGGGCTCTACCATCAATAAAATGAGTTAGTACCGTAGGATCAACCCACAATCTTTTTGAAGTTCTACCTCCATAATTAAACCTAAAAAATATTGTTACCACATAAAATCAGACGAAGCATTCCATCACTTTAATATTTCCATTTTAAAGCGCCTTATCATTTTCCAGAAAAATACTAGACAGATTCAAAATTCTAGACATCAGGATATTTGCCTTTTTAACTGTCATTTGAGTTCGCTCGTTCACTCTCTTCTTATTTGTGTGTCCAACTAGAAACGCTATATTCCGCTACATTCCAAGATCCAGTGAAATTACACTGCTTGACAATGTGCAATAAACCAACGTTTCGTTGTTAGCAGAGCAAAAATGGGTGACGATACAATTTGTGACGACCTTTTTAAATTAAATTATTTTTCGTATTTTCTTTATAACAATACCTAGTGTAGGTGTATTGGGTGAAATTGTTAGTATATGTCTATTTCAATTTAACGCAATCCTCTGTATCTTTGACTAATCGTGCAAAAATGTGGGTCATTTTGCCACCAGGTGACCCAACTGGAGGAAAGGCTGCTTGTTTGTCAGTCCTTTGACATAAAAAAATAATTGTTTTTTTTATTTTTACTACAGTAACTGGTAATGTATGTGCCAGAATACATTATACATAGCATTTCCTTCATGTTTATCTAACGCTTTGATAATGTGTACTGCGACATACATGGCTTTTCAGAAAAACTGAAGTCTTATTGTTTTCTTATTTTTTTGTGCTTTTTATGAATTTACTTATTCCACTTACTTAACTTATTTCCATTTCTAATAAAAGTTAAAAAAAAACACAATGTCTTTTTCTTTGCCAATTTAAGGGTTAAATGTCTTTCGAGTTCGCTCGTTCACTCTCTTCTTTTTTCTGTGTCCAACTAGAAACGCTATATTCCGCTACATTCCAAGATCCAGTGAAATTACACTGCTTGACAATGTGCAATAAGCCAACGTTTCTTGCAGCAGTGCAAAAATGGGTGACGATACAATTTGTGACGAGCTTTTTAAATTAAATTATTTTTCGTATTTTATTTATAAGAGTATGTATGTATGTATGTATCTTCACAACAGGTCCCTAACGGGGTAGGCAGAGAGTGTAGAGCTATTTATAAGAGTAGTGTTGGTAATGTTTGTATATTGTATATATCACATATTAGAGTTGGGCGAAATTGGTAGTTTATGTTATGATGCAATCCTGTATCTCTGATTGATCCAATCAAAATGTTGATGTCTCTAAATTCATATGCAGAAAGATGCTAAGAAACATTTAGTTTGTGACAAAACATACTATTATTTTTCTAAGTGAAAAACAGTAATCAAGAAAAATGATGTGATAGATACGTATCCTCAATTCCAAATTTAATCGAATGTGTTCTTAATTCAAAAAAATAAAAACAATACAAGTATCCTCAATCGCTCATTACAACATTGTTACCTCAAACACTGGAGCTCCGTCACTGGAGCTCTACTGGTGGTAGAGCTCCAGTGACGGAGCTCGCGGGCGTAGGCACCACCACATTACCTAATATACTTGCCGCTAAATGGTAGTGTTCAACACTATCGTGTTCCGGTCAGGTGGTAATGTACGGCCCTGTAATTTCCGGCACAGAGGCATAAGACCTTAGGCCTCAGGAGTGGTAACGAATCTGCATTTTGACCTTGGTCTTTGTGTGGGTGTCTATAGGCTGCAGTCATCACTTAACATCAATGTGAACTGCATGCTTGTTTACCACTTCCATTACATAAAAAAAAAAAAAAGAAAAAAACAATTTAGTCTGAGATTATTGCTTACAAAGTGCTAGTAATGGATGAGACAATAAAGTTTCCTTTTAAATCGGTACCTACCTATTAATTGCCGATTCGAAAATGAGAACGTATTGTTAATACATCATCATAAAGCAATTGTTTTTTTAAAGTTTTTCAGAATAAACAACATTTAAATGATGCAACTTGAAAACATTTTGTTTTTTTTTTCACGCATCGGCAAACAAGCATACAAGTCGCATTCATGGTGAGTGAATACTTTAGTCTATAAACAACTTTATAAAAACAAGAGATTTCAATGTAGATGCATTGCCACTCTTGGCTATTATTACACTACAGTATATTGCCAAAGGCTTACTATAAACTCGAGGACTATCTCAAGGATAGAAATGTTTGGCTAAATGTTGATCTAGCTCCACAAGGTTGATAAATGTAATAATCAAAGTGTATTGTATATATTAAATTGCTAATTTTAAGTCTGTTTAAATTATGGAAAATTGTAAAATTATGCCTAAGAGATATTTTTAAAAGAGCCGACTGAGTTTTCCTTGTGCACGTTTTTCTCATATCATATTGGCCTCTGAAACTCTGCCGGTGAATGACAAAAAATGACTCTTTTTCTTTTCTATTTCTTTTCTTTTATCAGTTTGTAAAGGGGAAATGAGACATTCTACTGATATACTTTTACATTAGTTTATTAGATTTAGTTTTATCTTAGTGATATTCTATATCAATTGTTATTCACTTTAATTTATTTTGTTTGTTTTTGACGTGTGATAAGAGGTGCCTGTCACCCTAAATGATTAAATGAGTTTCTGATTCTAATTCTGATTCTGATTCTTGAGGTAGAAATTGTTATATCTCTGAGTCAGAAATAACAGGGCCATGTATTGCCACCTGACCGCAACACGAAGACTGTACTGAAGAAATAATGCAGTGTCTATACCCGCGAGCCCATGACTGGATCTATACTACCAGTATTTTAATCCATATAAACCATAAAATGCGAATAGTCAATTTTTCACGTCAAAGGAGATGTTGCAAAAATGTATGGACCTCCGGCCATGTATTGTACATAATATCATTAAACAGGCAAAATCAATATAAAAACGTTTTTTACTGCATATTTTCACTTATTTAGCTTTGTTTGCAGTTACAAAATATTATTTGCAGTTAGAATTGCAACTCAAAACCAACATGGCAAATATGGCGGGCGATGTCATTTTGACATTTTCATTTTTTAAATTGTATTTTGATTTTATAGTACTTGGAGAAAAAAGTAATATTCTCTAAATACTATCGAAATCGATTGATCCCAAGTGTCGGCTGTATCGCCGCCATGTTTAACATAGTTGAAAATGATAAAATGGTTTGAATTAAATGTAGTTGTAACTCTAAAATATATTCTTGAATAAATTAATTGTATGTTTTTCGGATTCTTCTTTAATTTACTTATTTTTTGAGGACGTGTACGTGTGCAACATCTCTTTTTCAAATAAATTCTTTGGAACTGAAGCATAAAGTCGTTTAAGTTAAATGAAACTTCACCAGGTGGAAATCCTTCGAAAAGAGAACCAGTTAACATTAATTGCATGGAAAACTTTTAATCACAACAGCAGGGAGTTGGGTACTCGGGGAACTGCCTTACCTAATCTATTTTTCGCAAAACGGATCCGGCAAAGCCTCGTAATCACCGTCATAGATACAATGCACCCTAAATTTAAAAATAAGTGACAGAAAATCACGATCGTCGCACTAAGACAAATGTTTTAATGCATTCTATTTTGTTTGAGTGTTTATATACTGTACTCTATTTATATTTTTTATGTTATGGAAGTGGCAAATAAACATGCAGTTCACATTGATGTTAAGTGATGACTGCAGCCTATAGACACCCACACAAAGACCAAGGTCAAAATGCAGATGCGTTACCACCCCTGAGGCCTTAAGTGTTATGCCTCTGTGTCGGAAATTACATACCACGTGACCGGAACATGATAGTGATGATCACTACCATTTAGCGGCAAGTTTATTAGGTAATGCGGTGGTGCCTACGCCCGCGAGCTCCATCACTTATTTTTTTTACCACCAGTAAAAAAAATAATGTTTGTATTGTGTATGTACAATGGCGACGATACATACCGGACGGTTTATATACCTTGTCTGAGGATGTAAGTGTAAGCCTGGGTTGCACCACGATGTTTGTTAAAGTTAAAGTTATTGTAACATTCCACATCCTTCTCTACCTTAAACAGATTTCTTAAATGATATGTTCTTAGGTTTTCGCGAGCTACACTCATTGAAATAAAACTATTTTTACGGATTTATCTCGCGTATATTAAACTAAAATGATTTTTAAAATCAACCCGACGTTTCGGTCGCTTTTCAGCTTCCGTGGTCCCGGGCAGACTGAGGAGACATTTGTCTGACAGAAGTTTGAAAAAATTATATGTAGACTCTCATATATTGGTCAAACGAAGAGAGCTGTATCCACCCGCGTTAAAGAGCACATTGCTGATGTAACAAACCGAAGAACAGGGAGGTCTGCAGTCTGTGAACACATAGCGGATAAGCCGAACCATTACATACGGTTTGATAAAATTCAAATACTCGCTAGAGAACACAAACCCATTCCACGAATGGTACGCGAGGCTATTGAAATTAAAAAACACCCAAATTTCAATAGAGAAGATGGATGGCGATTATCAACATCATGGGATCCCATACTTAGCAAGATTAAATCCCAGCCGCAGCAGTCTGCAAGACCTCAAGATACCATAAGTAATTATTGTGTTAATCCTGAACGCTACGCAAGGCGTTTACGAAATCGATGGAGGTAGCTACATATAATTTTTCAAACTTCTGTCAGACAAATGTCACCTCAGTCTGCCCGGGACCACGGAAGCTGAAAAGCGACCGAAACGTCGGGTTGATTTTAAAAATCATTTTAGTTTAATATACGCGAGATAAATCAGATTTCTTAAAGTTACTTACTGGTGGTAGAGCTCCAGTGACAAATCTTGCAGGCGTAGGCACCACCATACCTAATATACTTGTCGCTAAATGGTAGTGTTCAGCACTATCGTGTTCCGGTCAGCTGGTAATGTAAGTAATTGTAATTTCCGGCACAGAGGCATTACACCTTAGGCCTCAGGAGTGGTAACGCATCTGCATTTTGACCTTGATCTTTGTGTGGGTGTCTATAGGCTGCAGTCATCACTTAACATCAAGTGAACTGCATGCTTGTTTGCCACTTCCATTACATTAAAAAAAGTTAGAGAAGGATGTGAAATGTTACAATAACATTCACTTCGACAAATATCTTGGTGCAACCCAGGCTAAGTTATGTTTTATAGGTATCTTTTCAATCCAATGAATCTAATATTTACCAAGGCCGTGAATCAAATCCAAGTCTCCAGGATTATCAGTCGCATATACAAAACAAGCCACTAAGTATATTTATCGTAGAGCAACGAAACCACTTTTTCTAGCGTATTTCCACAAGTTTTTTTCTCGTTTAACCCGAGCAAAACGCATTTACATTTCTTTGCATATAAAATATACGTAAATATATACATTCCGAGTAATAACAGACTGTTCCTTGGATCACAAAGAGTGGCCGTTGGAACCCTTTGTTGAGTTTTCCGACGAACTTCACTTTGTTTTTTTTTCTTGCTTCTAATTATTTCTGTCTGCTAAGTTCCAACTTGAAATTTCTATAGGACAGTAATTAATTGTCGAGCGATTAAGAAGTTTGTCGGTTTTTTCTGTGTTGGTAGAAGTACTGGGATACGTAAGATGTATAATACGTAAGATAATAAAACATCTACTAAGAAATTTTTGATCTTGCGATTTTGTAATACATATATATATGTATCTTCACGCCAGATCCCTAACGGGGTAGGCAGAGAGTGTAGAGTGCCAGATATCCCGATCCTGAAAAACCTCTCGTGCCTCGTCTACCTTCATCGTTCTCTTAATTTGTAACAGATATTTGCTGAAATTCACAAAACCCGAGACTATTAAGAAAATTTTACCAACCTTCTGTCGAATCTTCTTTCTTTCTATTTGGGTGTCAATGATGGGGATATAACGCTTTATCACTCTACTATATGCAATATATACACGGTCACGACCTTAGATTGCAAAATTCACTTACAACGTGAACGAAATTACACGTCTGTGTATGACCTGAAGCAGAGGTAAATGCCTGCATGTATATATGTTTATATGAAAACATCCAGGAATTGCCTGTTTTTTTTTCCAATGTACCTAAAAAATTGCGAGTTTAGTTTATTATTGGGCACCTTACCAAACTCCGAGGGTGGTCCCAAAAGCATTTATCCTCACCGATCTGAGTACTCAGCAAAGTGAGTATTTGTATTTTTTTACCACCAGACTATAGAGATAGTTACTCGTATTTATACATTATTTATTCATCACAGCGCCCAAAATCAGTTAAATAAAAAAAACTTAATTTCGAGACTCGAATATAGATTCGGTAGCTGAGTGGTAAAGCGACTGGACCTGTGGTTACAGGATCAATCCCCGCTCGTAAGTCAAATTTGTCTTTCCATTTTTTTCTAAAGTCACTTCCATTTGTTCCTATGAAAAAAATTAAATATGACAACTTTTCTTGTAGAAGAATATTATAAACTAACATTGTACTCACTCTACCTGTAGTAAAATATCCAAATCACTCATTGATAAAGCTTCTACAAAACGTCTGTTCCAACAAGACTACGTGCATTTGCATTCATCGGTATCAAGCATAGAGCAACACGGGCCACCGGCCGCGGCGGATCGGAGGGGAGTAGCCATATGCAGGCTTTCCCCTCTGTCAAAGTACAAGACCAAATAGTCCTACGCCTGCCGCCCAGATATTTAAATGTGTACGTGAAATTGTTTATGTATTTTATTAAAATGAAGGTGTGAGTTTCGAAGTAATAGACGATTTTTGTAGTGTGAGTGTGTGTCACACGTATTTCTGCCCGCAAAAAATGACAGACTGTTTTGCATCGGTAATAAACGCTATGGCGACTCCCCTCCGGTCCGCCGCGGCCGGTGGGCCGAGTTGCTCTATGGTATCAAGTATTGAAACGTATTTGATTTCACTGAACTCACACTCTCATTCAATCCACTCCAATTGTGGTTTCGAGTGTGCAAAAATATCATATCCAGTGAAAACCTTAGTTCACATTTGTATATTTAACTCTGAATTCACATTGAGTTTATACAAATGCACTGATTGGTTTGTGATTGATTGAAATCCTGGAGTTACTGATGTGCATTATATTATTATTTCACTGGTGGTAGAGCTCTAGTGACGGAGCTTTCGGGCGTAGATACCACCGCATTACTTTAATCTGCTGCCAAATGGTAGAGTTCAGGACCATCGTGTTGCGGTTAGATGGTAATGTATGGCTCCGTAATAACCATCACAGAGACACAGCAGCTTAGGTCTCAGGGGTGGCAACGCATCTGCGTTTTGACTTCTGGTTTTTGTGTAGACGTCTATAGGCAATAGTCATCACTTAAAATGCAGATGCGTTACCACTCCTGAGGCCTAAGGTGTTATGCCTCTGTGCCGGAAATTACAGGGCCGTAGATTACCACCGGAACACGATAGCGCTGAACACTACCATTTAGCGGCAAGTATATTAGGTAACGCGGTGGTGCCTAAGCCCGCGAGCTCCGTCACTGGAGCTCTACCACAAGTGAACATCTATGACATTTATGATTTATTTTTAAAGAAAAATGGAAAGAAAAATTTGACTTCAGGCGAGGCTCGAACTCGCGACCTACTGGGAATCTAGTCCAGCCGCTCTTCCAATTGAGCTACTGAAGCCATTTTTCTTTAAAAATAAAATATATTTCACAAGCATGTGTTAATGCGAAATAATATAAAAACATTTATGTTTGTTATTTCTGCATAAAAGTGCTTGTAACTGTACACTAACTTGTAGACTCAGTCGGTCAAGGATTATCCAACAAGTGATGTTTCACAAGCTGTTTCCTGTGTCCACCTACATAACAAATTAAATGGGTAATCATTGTAATTTGTCTTGTAGATAGAAATAACCTCGTTGGGTTAGGAATTTGTAGGCTTCTCTACATTGTCATCGGTCCTTGATACGTATGCAAAGTTTCAAATTAATGAGAATTCTGGAAATTTTACTGGTGGTAGAGCTCCAGTGACGGAACTCGCGGGCGTAGGCACGACCGCATTACCTAATATACTTGCCGCTAAATGGTAGTGTTCAGCACTATCGTTTTCCGGTCAGGTGGTAATGTACGGCCCTGTAATTTCCGACACAGAGATATAACACCTTAGGCCTCAGGAGTGGTAACGCATCTGCAGTTTGACTTTGGTCTTTGTGTGGGTGTCTATAGGCTGCAGACATTTTAAACATCAATAATTACTTATAAAAAAAAATTGGTGAAACAATAATAATAATGGCAACCCATTATACGTTCCACTGCCAGGCACGGGAACTCTCCCGTTTTTGTGGGAAGGCCTGGAGCCTACTCCACCACGCTGTTCCAATGCGGGTTGGTGGAGATACGGGTTAGTGGCCAACCCGCTGTCAGATGTTTTCAAACCTCCTATAAGGCCTCCAACAAGGTTTAACGACTGCTATCGATCGATAGCAACCGGGACCGACGGCTTAACGTTCCCTCCCAAGCACGGAAAAGCGCATTTTAATTTTGCCACTAGCGGTCACCCATCACACACCCGAATCCAACTTTTGGGGTATAAATCATCACTCCAGCTAAAAGACGGCCACAGCTGGACAAAATCTTCGCCAAAGACGCATAAATTAGTGTTGTGCATATCATCGAATCTCATAATCGCCACGCTTGGCAATGGGATTAGCGATTGCAAGTGGCGGTACTTTCATCGCTGGACGCTGCTACCCATCATCATCATCATATCAGCCATAGGATGTCCTACGCTGCGTTTGCCGATACGTGGTCTCCACTCGAGAACTTTTCTGCCCCAGCGGCTATCGTTTCTCCGAGCTATGTGGCCTGCCCCTGCTACCCATACCGCGTTGTTATTTTTTACTATTGGTTTAAACGCAATCGCTCAATTGACTGACAGCACTACAGGTATAGTTCTGGTCTACTAGAGAGCGATGGGGTCGTCACCGGATCTTTAACGGATATAAATAAGAACATAAAAAAAGTTCCGTATAGCATACAAAAAAAAAATGGTTGCATACATGCATAAAACACGTTTGCAAATCTTTCGATGTCCATTTTTTATTTTATTTTTTTTATGTAATGGAAAACAAGCATGCAGCTCACATTGATAATAAGTGATGACAGCAGCCGATAGACAACTTCCAAAGACCAGAGATCAAAATGCAGATGCGTTACCACTCCTTAGGCCTAAGGTGTTATGCCTTTGTGCCGGAAATCACTGGGCCGTACATTACCACCTGACCGGACCACGATAGTGCTGAATACTACCATTTAGTATATTCGGTAATGCGGTGGTGCCTACGCAGGAGAGCTCCGTCACTGGAGCTATACCACCAGTGACAAAAAAAAACATAAAACACGTTTGCAAATCATTCGCTATGCATCCATCTCCCCAGTGATAAATCTTAATTAATAAGTAGAAGTGAACTTCAGACAAAACACGTCCCTTTATTGTGGCAAATTAGCAACTCACTCAAGGTTAAAAGTTATTTGGAAGTAGGCATTATGTAAAACATCGTAATATTCGCAAATTACACTTCATTAGCATTGACCTTGGTTAAGGATCTCATTTGTGTACTAATGAGGCATGTTGATGTGACAAGTAGAGCGAACAGCATAACTTCACGCCGATATTTACCCGAGAGGGTAGGTATAATCTTTACTATATATTTCAATATTATAAAGCTGAAGAGTTCGTTTGTTTGTTTGCTTGAACGCGCTAATCTCAGGAACTGCTGGTCCGATTTATTATATTATTGAACACAAAAAATATATCTGGCGCTAAAGATACATACACGCTTATACTTGCTGACCCGCGCGTGTATTTTTACAACCTGATGAGCTTCAGGCTTATTTCCATTGATTCAATGTTTTGTTAACCTCAGAAGAAAAATTTCTCGTTCATCAAAGAGTTTTCCTGGTTTAGTATTCCATGGTTTTGAATTTATGAATTAATTCATCATAATTTTTTTGAAAATGTAAGATTATGTAAATGCATTACCTAATATACTTGCCGCTAAATGGTAGTGTTCAGCACTATCGTGTTCCGGTCAGGTGGTAATGTACGGCCCTGTAATTTCCGGCACAGAGGCAAAACACCTTAGGCCTCAGGAGTGGTAACGCATCTGCATTTTGATCGTGGTCTTTGTGTGGATGTCTATATGCTTCAGTCATCACTTAACATCAATGTAAACTGCATGCTTGTTTGCCACTTCGATTACATAAAAAAAAAAAAACATCCAAAATGTTCTTTCACTATGTTTTACTTAATAAAGTGTTGATGTATATTATTAGAGTCGGCTTAAGGGAAAATAACTGCTTTCGCAAACCTTTACGTTCAACGTGTTCAACAAATATTTATTAGTTGAGAATTTATATTTTATTGCTACATTTTTTTTTATGTAATATAAGTGGCAAACAAGCATGCAGTTCACATTCATGTTAAGTGAAGACTGCAGCCTATAGACACCCACACAATGACCAGAGGTCAAAATGCAGATGCGCTGCCACTCCTGAGGCATTAGGTGTTATGCCTCTGTGCCGGAAATTACAGGGCCGTACATTACCACCTGACCGGAACACGATAGTGCTGAACATTACCATTTAGCGGCAAGTATATTAGGTAATGCGGTGGTGCCTACGCCCGCGAGCTCCGTCACTGGAGCTCTACCACCAGTAAAAAACACACCTTTTCATACATTACACCTTTACGTTATTATTTTCAATAGTTACATCAAGTTATTTATTGCTTATAAACTGCCTCGGTAGTCTAGTGGTAGTAGGCCACTACTACTACGCTGAGGTCCTGGGTTCGATTCCCAGGTAAGGGGTTATCACAAAAAATGGTGTAAAGTCCTTTATTTCTGGTTTAATTGGGATTTTTCCATTTTCTAGAAACTTTCCACTACCTTGAAGTTTGGTAATGTGCCCGGAGATGTCAACAGGCTCGCCACCTGTTACATGGGCCAAAAACGTAACCGGCGAATAGTGGGCGTTTGCATGTATGCTTCAAAGCATGCATTTACCTCTGCCTACCACTTCGGGATTACAGGCGTGAAGTTACGTTTTTTTTTTTTAAATTTATTGCTTGATTTTTAGTACAGAAGATGAGAACCGAATAAGAATTAATAATGTACATAACATTGCGGGCTTCTAGTAGCTCTTTAAATAAGGAATTGCAAATATAGTTAGAATAGTAGAAAGAATGTTAGCCTGAAAAGCTTTGCCTAACAGGGCAATGACCGACTGTAAGTCGTCTCGGATGAGCCTGCTAAGCCTACGATAAATAGGAAACGTTAGAGGATAGATTACCTCTTATTATTAAAATGTATCCCAAACTTTCTTTAGTTAATCTTCTTAAATGTATGGTTATCGATACTTATTTATATATTAAACGTGAAATACTTGGACTATAGCTAGCTTCTTTTTATGTAATGGAAGTGGCCAACAAGCATGCAGGTCACATTGATGTTAAGTGATGACTGCAGCCTATAGACAGACACCCACACAAAGACTAAGGTCAAAGTGTAGATGCGTTACCATTCCTGAGGCCTAAGGTGTTATGCCGCTGTGCCGGAAATTACAGGGCCGTACATTACCCTGACCGGAACACGATAGTGCTGAACATTATCATTTAGCGGCAAGTATATTAGGTAATGCGGTGGTGCCTACGCCAGCGAGCTCCGTCGCTGGAGCTCTACTACCAGGAAAAGCTGTGCAATTGTTTTCCGAAACAATGTTTGGATATACCAATATAAATCAATAAGTTTGTTTATTGTACTATTTATTTTGCGCAATAACACATGCGAACAGTGACAGTGAACTTTAGAAATTAAAGAAAAAACGGAAAGTAAAATTTGATTTCGGGCAGGAATCGAACCTGCGACCTCAGGATAACCAGTCCAGCCACTTTAGCACTAAGCTACCGAAGTCCCACATTCGATTTCTGCCCGAAGTCAAATTTTTCTTTCCGTTTTTCTTGAATTTCTAAAGCCTGTTTAAATCTGTGTGTATACAATAATGTTGTTAAGGCGATGTCACTCACTCGTCACTAAATCTCAGAAACTACAAGCGCTAGAGTTTCTTGTTTACCACTTTCATTACGTAAAAGTATAGAGGTGTAGATTTGTACCATATTAGTACTATTTAATGTAGGTAACATTACACCTGTGCCAAGCCGGGGTGGACTGGTGGTAGAGCTCCAGTGACGGAGCTCGCGGGCGTAGGCACCACCGCATTACTTGCTTGCAAAATTCACTGGCGGCTAAATGGTAGTGTTCAGCACTATCGTGTTCCGGTCAGGTGGTAATGTACGGCCCTGTAATTTCCGGCACAGAGGCATAACACCTTAGGCCTCAAGAGTGGTAACGCATCTGCATTTTGATCTTGGTCTTTGTGTGTATGTCTATAGGCTGCAGTCATCACTTAACATCAATGTGAACTGCATGCTTGTTTGCCACTTCCATTATATAAAAAAAAAAAACCGCCAGTATTTTACAATTGTATATTAAATCTGATTTAATCAATAAACAATCGTGAAACAAATAAGAACTGCGTACAAGTTTTTCTCTGAATTAAGATAGAATGCCAGCAGTATATACCAAAGTTAATTAAATCTGTAAGTAATCTAGGCTAAGTCCCATTCATTAGCAAATTCTTTGATGAAAAGGAATTACGAAGATTGTACTCGATAATTTCTCATTGAGCTTCGAATATTAGCCTGAAAAGCTCCGCCTAACAGGGCAATGACCGGTTCCAAATCATCTTGGATCAGCCTGCTAAGCCAACAATAAATAGGATATTTCAGAGGAGAGGTTACATCCTATTATCAAAATGTACCTAAAACTTTCTTTAGTTACTCCTATTTGGTGTATAATAATATTATAGTGTATAATACGTGTAATAATAATATCCTTATGTATAATAAATGTGTATTTATACGTAACGTAACTTCACGCCTGTAATCCCCGAAGGGGTAGGCAGAGGTAAATGCATGCATTCAAGCATACATGCAAACACCCACGATTCGCCGGTTACGTTTTGGCCCATGTAACAGGTGACGAGTCTGTTGACATCTCCGGGCACATTACCAAACTTTGAGGTACTGGGAAATTTCCAGAAAATGGAAAAATCCCAATAGAACCAGAGATAAAGGCTTTTTTACCATTATCTCTGATAACCCCCTACCCGGGAATCGAACCCAGGACCTCAGCGTAGTAGTAGTGGCCTGCTACCACTAGGCTACCGAGGCAGTTTGTGTATTTATGTTATTGTATATCATATATATCATTAGGATATTTAGTTTAATGTAAGTTTATTATACTTACAGCCTTATTATTTTCCTTTGCGAAATTTTAAATTGCACTACCACATTGAGTTTTCTACACAACCTTAAGGTTGACTGGTAGAGAATGCTACCTAGCATTAAGTCCGCCTCATGTATTTTTATTGAGCTTGGAAGATTAAATAAATAATATTGCGATGGGTAAACATATCAGTTTACGAGTGGATTCATTAGCTGTTGGATAATTTATAGTGTATAGCTTTTATTGTATCTGTTTGTAATAAATAAAGTTTACGAAACCTACTTGTAGATAACATGTTCCATACCAAATATAGTTTTGTTTGTAACTTCACGCCTGTAATCCCCGAAGGGGTAGGCAGAGGTAAATGCATGCATTCAAGCATACATGCAAACACCCACGATTCGCCGGTTACGTTTTTTTGGCCCATGTAACAGGTGGCGAGCCTGTTGACATCTCCGGGCACATTACCAAACTTTGAGGTACTGGGAAATTTCCAGAAAATGGAAAAATCCCAATAGAACCAGAGATAAAGGCTTTTTCACCATTATCTCTGATAACCCCCTACCCGGGAATCGAACCCAGGACCTCAGCGTTGTAGTAGTGGCCTGCTACCACTAGGCTACCGAGGCAGTTATATAGTTATTGCTTTGAATAGCCTACAGAAATGGATACATAAAGAAAGTGATGTACAATAATATTGTATTGACCTTGGGGCAAATACATGGCCCTACTTGGTATGTATTGAGAGAAATCTAATACGAAATATTATAACGTTGCATTAAATAAGAAAACGTGTTATTATTCGTAGTTTCGTTTAACCCTCACACCGCAATATGTCATTTTTTGGCGCAAACTAAAGAGCTCTTTACTAAAAATATGTATCAAGAAATAATATTATAGTACAAGTAAAAGAAATAAATCGCTCAGCTTTACCAAAACGAGCAGGCTGTTGAGAGAAGTTAGCTCGGGTCGCCGACCGACCTAGACAATGAAGGGTTGGGTAATAAATGATACCGCCTACAATATACAATACGTCATATATTAGGTTCTGAATATGTTTCTATTGTGGCAGGTGTTGTGTGTTGGAAACGAAGATTTATTTGATAATAATGTTAGTTATTTGTGAAGTTTTATTATTACTATTCAATTTGTAGAACCAATGTTATTGTCATCGAAAGTAGTTTTAAAATGATCTGCGATCAATTGCACAATCTCAAAGAGTCTACCCTATACCCTTTAGTGTCAATCGCAGTTCTATAGTTTTCTAGACCACAACTCCTGTAATGAGATACAGTGAAAAAAGCATACAGTGCATTAAACTGTATGCTTTTTTAATACAAAATAAATATGGTAAAAAAAATTAAACAAGAAGTAAATAAATTATTTTTTCAATGGACCCTAAATAAACACACATAACAAACACTATATCACTAAACAATCGTTGAAACTAATTGACTAACTAAAAACGTTGCCACTGGTACATGCGGTGTTGCATAAACCTAGTTCACCTACAGAGAATCACACACACAATAACACACGAAATACACGCGACGAAAAAAAAAAACTTAAAAACCCGTCGCACTTAGAAATCACGGTGCTTTCGTCACAAAGATTTCTCACGTGTCCCGTCGCACCTAAAAAAAAACACCTCGGCACATTAATTAAAACCCGGCTTTTGAAAGAAAAAAATTCGGAAATACGTGCTGTGGTGTGTACCCCGCACAGGGTTTCGTAGCGAGGCGTCTACGCGGTACGGGGCCGCGACGGAGACTGACTGTTACTATAGCACCCGCCGGCTACGCCGTAGCAGTGCTACGTACATCTACGAGGTATCGAGTAGATATATTTCGGGTTGCGAACGTGTTAAGTCGAGCCGCTTCAATGATTCCTTTTATGAGGAACAGTTGACATGATGTAAATAAACATTGTTTACATGCTTAGTTTTATCTTTGCTTAGCTCGAAATAGGAACGTAACTCGATTCGCAAGTACTAAATGATTTATGTACTCGATATAAGTTATAGCTTTAAGGAAGTACCGATCATTTCTTTACATTATGGCATATGAGATGTAAGAGTCGAAGTTTTCAATGATTTCCGTCATCTTTTCTAAGGCAATTGCAAAGTTTCACATTCACACGTTCAAAGTTTCAATTGCATTGGGGTTTTTAGGACGTAGGTGCTCATTAAGACAAGGTTTTGTGAAATTCGACCCCTACAGGGTTTTGGGTTGATAAAATTTGTCGATTGGTTTCTAAAATTATATCAGAATGTAGGAGCTACCTAAGACAATGCTACCTACATTTTGTGAAATTCGAGGGTAATTTTTTGGGGTACATATTATGTATGAAACAGCAGGATCGATTTTAGAGAAAATAACCACTAGGCAACCTATGTATTAAAGAAACATATTAAATAGATGATCTTAGGATTTCGCGAGCTACACTCATTGCAATAAAACTATTTTTACGGATTTATCTGGCCTATATTAAGCTAAAATGATTTTTAAAATCAACCCGTTTCGTTTAGTTTAATATACGCGAGATAAATCCGTAAAAATAGTTTTATTTCAATATTAAATAGATATTTATCAAAAGTTACATCCAGTTATTTCTTGTTCGAATATTAGCATAGAAGTATACATTAGTACCGAAGGGGTAGGCAGAGGTAAATGCATGCATTCAAGCAGACATGCAAACACCCACGATTCGCCGGTTACGTTTAGCACCATGTAACATGTGCCAAGCCTTTTGACATCTCCGGGCACATTGCCAAACTTCGAGGTACTGGGAAACTTCCAGAAAATGGTAAAATCCCAATAGAACCAGAGATAAAGGACTTTATACCATTATCTCTGATAATCCCCTACCCGGGAATCGAACCCAGACCTCAGCGTAGTAGTAGTAGCCTGCTACCACTAGGCTACCGAGGCAGTTAATTCATATTTAGACTAGAATATTATCGCTAGTGTACTTATTTCCCTAATTCAAACGTCAGACAAATCGTGTTAGATTAACTATGCATTATTACTAGTCATTAGTGAACGTTTAAGTCGACATCTGCCAGACTGATCCGATCTCAGACAGCAAATGACCTCTGCATTAATCATGAACCCTTAATAAGGCACCGATTTAACTCCCACCCTATCAACAGGGATGAAACAAACTGAACTATAGAGGTACGTTGAAGCGCTTCGGAATGAACTAGGCGAGCGAAGGAAAGGGTTGATGTACTCGTATTTAATAATATGGATAAGGTGATGAAGAACAAATGTTCGAACAAGTATCAACTTGTTTGAACATTTGTTCTGTACCTACGGTCTTGTAATTTTTGGCACAGATATGTAACAACTTAGACCTCAGAAGTGCCTATATATGTTTTCAATTATTATATTCAATTATTAATTGAAAACCAAAATTAGATATATATATATATATATATATATATATAAATCAATTGCTGTTCGTTAGTCTTGCTAAAACTCGAGAACGGCTGGACCGATTTAACTAATTTTGATTATTATTATTTCTGGAAGCCCAGGGAAGGTTGAAAAAATTGAAGGGGAATAGTAAAAAGCACAATTTTGTTTTCCCATACAAATAGTCCGTATACATCAAACCTTTGACACATTATTTTATTCTGAGGCAATACGAAGTTTTCCGAGTCAGCTACAGTTGAATAAAAAAATATTCTGATATGTTATCTGATGGTTGCAGAGGCACAGGAAGACCGAGACTAACCTTCCATGACCAAATAGGTCATGTATTCTGAGGGTGGGGTCAAAGGTCTTAGGAATCGGCGTGCATGTACGAAGAGTATGATGAATGTAGAAAAAGCACGGGAAGGGTATCAGAACCAGGATATCTTGCGCTTTACACTCTTTGCTTACCCCGTAAGGGACTTGGCGTTGTATCTTCACTTACATACCTACATATTCTAATAATAGTTCACTACTTAAGTGAGTCGTGGGTGTTTGCATGTATGATTAAATGCATGCATTTACCTCTGCCTACCCCTTCGGGGATTACAGGCGTGAAGTTACGTTTACGTTTACTTAAGTGAGCATGGCCCAGTGGCTGGTGTAGATCGTAAGCGATCTACTCGGAGTGCGGTCGGGTAGTGTGATGGGTGACCGCTAGTGGCAAATTAAATGCGCGTTTCCGTGGTTCGGAGGGCACGTTAAGCCGTCGGTCCCGGTTGCTATCGTTGCATAGCAGTCGTTAAACCTTGTCGGGGGCCGTAGGGGCGGTTTGAAAACATCCGACAGTGGGTTGGTCACTAACCCAACCACCTCCACCAATCCGCATTGGAGCAGCGTGGTGGAGTAAGCTCCTGGCCTCCCCCCAAAAAGGGGAGAAACTCGTGCCCAGCAGTGGGACGTATAATGGGTTGCCATTATTATTATCATTATTTAAGCGCAGATTTTCCATTACACATCACCTACAGAACCGACGCAATGACGTAATAACAGAATAACTTCATTTTCATTACCCTATCTATATTAGTACAGACCTATGACTGCCACGGTTTGTGGGCGTACTGACCTCGCTAACCCACGCTCCTAACTTGAAACTTATGCATAATGAATAAAGCGTGTTTTTTTGATCTTGTCAAACTTCATGAAAACAAATTTCATAACACCACCACTCTAATGTAATATATTTAAACTTCACACTACTATCAGAGATTTTCAAATATTTGCTTTGACACTTTTTTAAATAGTTATGTAATAATACTGTGATAGCATTTGTTAAAATACAGAAATTAAATCAACTCTCCTTTCAATAATAATTTTGTACTCTAAAACAATTCTGTTCCCATACAGGGTGTATGGGGTAGATGTATCAGATATTATCAGGTAGGCAAAGATATCATTTAAGCAATCTATCACTGGATTGAAGGATTAATACCGTCATCAAACAACAATAAATTCTACATACAAAATTAAAACCGACCAATTTTATTGCCCAAAAAAACAACATGACAAAATTCCACCGAATTTTCCGGCGCTGCTACCAACCGAATTCACTAAACATGAATAGATAAACGTTCACCAAGCATAACTATCCATAACGTCCCAGTCACAGATGTTACGAAGCTTTGCAACAGTTTTTCACCCTAATTGCTTCAGACTGTAAAAACCATACATAGACCGGTTTTGGTGACCGGCCAACCATTGTCCGCGCAATGGTCTATCAACACATGTCAGGGACGTGTCCGATACTTGGATAGACTGTGATTTTCAATATAACGTTTTAGTATACAAGACTTGCGTTTTATATTTCTTATTTTATATGAGCTTCTATATGATTATATTATATGAGCAATATTCAATATTTGTTGATGAAAGTGACAATCGGGTAATTTCGATTTCGTAGAGCATTATCTCTGCTACACACGCAATGACAGTCCGGCAGTCCGGTGTTGGTCCAAACTTGATCAAAATGGTCGACGAATGTCACATAGGTAAGGTGGAAAATAGATAATGCTCTACATACCCGAAATGAGGCGCGAAGTCTCCTTACTAAGGTCGTGCAATATTTTTGTTGGATACTGAACAAAAACCTTTTTTTTTATTTTGATTTCAAGTTCACATCAAATGTACCGATAATATTTTTTAAGATTACCTGACGCCACTGTTAGTGCCCTGATTTCTGGAATAAGAATTATTATTGTCCGAGAAACATTATCTATTACTGGACAGTTACCGTCGAAATGGTTTATACACAGTGTTAATGGACCGAGATCGGGAATAACCGCAGCTGATGTATATTGCAGTATGCTATATGCCATTTGTGATGTCTTAGTTCAGTAAATTTTTAGTCGTGTGGTTTCGATACACAAAGGGATATTGTACGTACTTAGTCACATTAAAGATTAGAAGTTTTTCTCTAGAATAGGACGTTTTTCGGCTGTTATGAAGATAGACCTATTGAAAACTCATCATTCTCTTTTCTATTACAAAAACAAAAATCATATCAACGAAAATAATAGGTGACGCGGTGTTAATATATAACGCATCGGTACAATTATGTAGATTCCCTGACGTCCCTGCTACTGCCCTGATGTGTGCGAATAAACTTTTACGAAACAATCGCATACATTTTAACTTTTATCACTTCGGAATAAGAATTATTTTTGTCTGACAAACATTATCTGTTATTGGACAGTTACCATCGGAATGGTTCATACACAGTGTAAAATAAGGGTATTAATTTAATTAATGGACCGAGGTCGGGGAGAGCCGCAGCTGATGTGTATTGCAGTATGCTATATTCCATTTGTGATGAGGTGATTTAGTTCGGTTGTTTTTGAAAACGTGCGGTTATGGTGTACGGCGTTTCGTGCATTAATTGAATCAATACAGACATCGTCTCATAAATTGAGGTTTCATTTTATGCGCTGATTGGTGCGCGTTTCATTGGTATTTTATTTGCAAAATTTTGACAAAATTGTATTCTTTATTTCACAAGTTTTTTATCTCATGTAACAGGATGTCGTATCCATACTTTTTTATGTCATGAAGTAAGTAATTTAGTGTAAGGTTGATCTTGACAGCCGGTTCCAATGTCTCTACCAAAATTGAAGAATTGTTACCGGCTGTTCGGATCAAGTCCTATTAACAGCTACAGTAGGTACATATAGAGTAGAACTGAGTTTGTACCTTGCCAACAAACTGCTTCGTCAGTTTAGCGAAATTTAAGTTTATAAGTTTACTTGATTATGTAACTGTGGAAGATAAAAAAAAAAGTGGCTAACAAGGTTTGCTCAAAAGCAGTACGATATAGTTACTACACAATTGTACAATAAATTACTTAAAACTCTTGTAAATAAAAATAAAAACATAAAAAAATACAAATAATAATGAGTTTAAGAAGATTATTTCAGCATGGCTCAGGAATTTTGACTATGATGGTACTGAAGTTATGTTAGCAAATCTGTTTTTTTCATAATATGGCGAAGTATAGACGTACACGATTTCCGATACACACAGTTATTACACACACACACACACACACACACTCTCTCTCTCTCTCTCTCACACACACACACACACACACACTCTCACACTCTCACTCACACACACACACACACACACACACACACACACACACACACACACACACTTTTTCACTCACTCACATACTCACCCTTCCTTGCAAAATTTTTGATTACTTGATATATCTACCTTGTTTAATGTTTAATGACAAAATGATTTTAAGTGAAGTTATAACTCGGAGAAGCCACTGATGCCCGAAATACAGTGTAGACTAGTTCGGGAATCTATGGATTCAATATTAACCATTGTAAAAATGTTTTTGTCAATAAATGATTATATTATATTATAAGGATACAGTTAATATTGATAACATTGCTGGTAATGGTAAATGGCTAATGGTAAGTAATATAAAGTAGCGCATAAACATCAAAATGTATCCAGAGACATTACTGTTTATTCAGTTTATTCATTTATTTCATATAATTAGGCTCCTGGAGAGCACTTTTACATCGTCATTTTTTTTAAACTAACCTAGAGTGAATAACTAATAATAATCAAAAACACATAATATATTAAATAGACACTGAACAATTTTGTATAATATGGAAAGCATCAATTATTTACAACTGTAGATGACTGTAGATGCGTTGCCACTCCTGAGGCCTAATGTATTATGAGTTTTCCCTGTACTTCAGAGTATTTCACAGAATCGCTAGGAACAGATATAGAGCAACGAAAGATTGATATTGCCTACAACTAAAAAATCTGACGTAGTGGGGATAGAATAAGCACTCCCTTTAACTGCCTCGGTAGCCTAGTGGTAAAAGGCCACTATTACTACGCTGAGATCTACGCTTATATATGTGGGTTCGATTCCCGGGTAGGGGATTATCAGAGATAATGGTGTAAACTCCTTTATCTCTGGTTCTATTGGAATTTTTCCATTGGGAAATTTCCCAGTACCTCGAAGTTTGGTAATATGCCCAGAGATATCCTCTGCCTACCCCTTCGGGGATTACAGGCGTGAAGTAACGTTGAACTGTATGCTTGTTATATAGTGGGGATAGATTAAGCACTCGCTCGTTAGGTTTAAATCCACCATTACAAGAACACGAGTATCGTATTCTTCCAACCCGAACCCAGAATCGATGATCGAGATATCAGTTCTGTAGCAAATTTGCTACCGATTTGGCCACCGAACTACTGTTTCAGGATTAAATTATTAGAAGCTGTTTAAATCTGCTGAACTCTAAAACTATTATGAAAGAAATAAACAGTTGAACTGCGTTAAATAACTCCACAGGATCGTCGAACTTAAATGAAGTTTGCGAAAGTAGATTCGACTTTCAATTTAAACTTTCGTTTACGATGTGGACATTAAGTAGTTCTTCATCCTATTTTTTCTTGTTTCAAAGTGGACGCACTAGACATCAGGGGGTAATAGATTACGTGGAATACTGGATTAAGTATCGTTTGTAAAAGTTTTATACGTAGCGTGCATGTCTATATTTAACGCGGGACGCTGCTACCCATTTCGAATTATAGCATTTACTACCACTCTATTGGATTTTTCGACCGCCACTGTTCTGACTGCACCAACGGAAGAATATTGATGGATATTATTGTTTTTATATTATTTCGCATTAACACATGCTTGTGAAATATATTTTATTTGAAGAAAAATGGAAAGAAAAATTTGACTTCAGGCGAGACTCGAACTCGCGGCCTACTGGGAATCTACTCCAGCTTAAGCAATGCAATAAATGTGAAGGAAAGATTTGACAAATCGGGCAGAACTTCAGAGATCGAGTCTCGCCTGAAGTCAAATTTTTCTTTCCATTTTTCTTCAAATAAAATATATTTCACAAGCATGTGTTAATGCGAAATAATATAAAAACAATAATTAAGGGTAAAAGCGACTTCTTTACGATATTCAATAAACTGCAAAGTCTATTTTATCGGTTGCCTAACTAGCAAAGTTGATGGATATTTTTATTTAATAAATAAGAGCATAATATACAATTATTTTTGTACAATAGAAATCACACCCGAAGTCTTGAAATTATTAAAATGTTAAGTTGTCTCTACTAATATTTCACATTCTAATTTTTTTTCAATATGTTAGGCATTTCTGCCATCTTATTTCGATTCTTTGATATCACTTGAAGTACTCAAGATATATCTTGGATCAATAAATATTTCATTACGTTATGGCAAATTAAGACAAAACTTACAATAGATATGCCACGTACTCCATAAAATGACGAAATACCTGAAAATAAAAATAAAATCGTAATTAGACAACATTATTAGCACTTAACCTTATAGTTTACATTGATTAATTAACTATTTTGTTTATAGATGAAAATAACAAAAAAATACAAATATTTGTAAAACTTAAACATTTTCTCCACCTTTGCACTTTTAAATGTTTTCCGGGGACGTCTAACGTGTTGCAACTTTATGGGCCATTTTGACTCGTTTCATTATTGCAACGTTTTGCATAATTGTATCCTAACAGCTTTTACTTGTTGACTATATGTTTCAAAGACAAATAGTATTTACTTATCCAATACTTATTAGAAAACCAATAAAAAAATTATAAACATCCCAATAGGGAATATGCATATAATTTAAAATTGTCTCAAATATTTTTTTCTCGAATACTTATCAACGTCATATTATAGTTACAAAGTTTTTTTTTATTTACTTATTATTTAATGCCATTAAATATTATGTAAATAGTGCAAAATAAGGGAACGAAATTCAAACTTCCAAAACGCGCCGCCATTGGTCGAGACGAAATAACACTTTGTCTGGTGTTTTTCTAATACTATTTTTGCACTTAGGTACTATACAATACTTGTAAGATGGATTTTTTGCTTCTTTCATGATTTGTAGAGCAATTAAAATTGAAAATAAGTATGAAGTAACACAAAAGTTTAGAGTAAAAAACACTCCACGTGTCAAAATGACGGCGTTTGAAGAGCTCAAATTTACTCAATGTTTTAAATTTCACTTTGAAAAATAACTATAATATTTTCCGGCCTATTTATAGTTTTTCTACGATATATATGAGTAAATTATTAATTAAAGACGAAAAACAAAATTGAATATTCCATGAATATTCCCTATTGTCAGATAAAATTAAACTGTTCGTCCAATTTTAAACCTTATAGGATGAAATTAGAAATTGACTGAGCGTGTCGTTGCCTAGCAACGGAGTTGTTAGGGGTTTTCGATTGTCTAATGTAATAAATTGACACGTTTGCGTATTTCCGTTGAGAGGTTATTTACATTGAGATTGGCATGTTTATAATTAATAGGTATACTTTTACCTTTTATGTGAGGAGATATTAAGTCAGGTCTTTTCATAATAATTTAAGACATAATAAAAGTAATAGATTAGGATCCCACTGCCGAATCATTTTGTTCATGCCGATATGCTGCAAACCTAATTTTTATGCATATTTATAATCTAGAGAATATATATCCACTAGGTTGCCAATCAAAATTTGGCCACAAGTGCTGTAATTTTTTTTTTTTATCTTTAACAGGCAGCAACTCTTATTTACGGCCGATTTACTTTGGCTCCCGTATATCATAATAATGAGAAAAAAAATAGCTTTAATTTGATATATAAATATTACATGTACGTTATGGACGTAAAAAGCTATCAGGCGGAACGAAAATAGGTAGGAGCGGCCCAGCGCGCAACGGCAGCCGTGATTTTTCAGACTCTTTATACATATTGCCGTGAGGTAGACAATATTTTATTGAAAAAACAAATTTAGAAAATCTTTCCCAAAGAAAAAATATAAAAAAATACTTGCGGCCAAATTTTGATTGGCAACCTAGTGGATATATTTTATATTCCCTAGATTATAAATATGCCTAAAAAATAGGTTTGCAGCATATTTGGATGAACGAAATTATTCGGATTTCTGATGATACATTACCACCTGACCGGCACACGATAGTACTAAACACTACCATTAGGGGCAAGTAAATTAGGTAATACGGTAGTGCCTACGCCCGCGAGCTCAATCACTGGAGCTCTACCACCAGCAGAAAAGTAGTTTTTTATTAAAGTTCTAAGTATGTATGCACCCACTTTGATGTGTCGAATCTTAAGATTCACCACAAAAAATAGATTGCTTATTTTGCCACTCGACTACGGAACCCTAAAAAATAATAAAACCGGGTCGCGTTTTCCTAAATTCGCGCAAAACGTTTGCAGGGAATCCATTGACATTACGTTATCTCTTTTGAAACACTTCGAATGAGTTCGAATCCCTTTTTATGTTGTTTTGACGTTTGACGGCGTGATTCTCGGATGCCGAGAATTGAAGACTATCGACATACCAATACTTGCTTTACAGACAAATCTATTAACCATTTTAAGTAAAATTTCTTTAAAATAACCTCGGTGGTATAATGCTTGCAGGCCACACTACAGCTTCGTTGGGGTCTTGGGTCCAATGGATGTTTGACGACCCGGTTAGTCCAGCGTTGTGAGACGACCGTTTGATTCGAAGGGTCGCGGGTTCGATCCCCGCAGCGGGACAAATATTTGTATGGCCCACAGATATTTGTTTGGGGTCTGGGTGTTTGTGTGTGTGTTGTAGGTGTACAACGGCACCCACGACACAGGTTTATACCTACTGTGGGGTTGTGAGTGTAAGCGTATTTTATTTATTTATTTAATCCCAGGGCCGGAGGACAGTGCAAATGGTATTTTTCGAAAGATTCGTTGTACCAGCAAACTCCAAAAGATTGATGATGTACATACCTGAAGATCTGAAGATGCCAACAGACTCACCTGCCTAAATTGGACAAAACGTTACTCGCAAATCCCGGGTATTAACATGCGTGAATGCATGCATTTAATTCTGCTTATCATTTCGAGGAATATAGGTGTGACGTTCGTAAATTTATACAAATAATCTATATAATCAACGCTAGAATCTAAATTGCAACGATCTAACATGATTAGATTTTTTTTACTGAGTAGAACTCCAGTGATGGAGCCCGCGGGCGTAGGCACCACCGCATTACCTAATATCTTGGTCTTTGAATGGTAGGCGTAAGGTGTTACGCCTTTGTGCCGATTCTGTTTCAAAAACGCCATCTACAAAGATGAAACTGCTAGTATATACCGTGAGTTTCAACGTTGAACTTAAAAACTCATGAAGTTTTCATATGGGTCGATTTTATTTGGCTCATTATATTATATGCAAAATTACAACTTGCCAAAATAAAACGTTGGACCACGACACGCCAGGCGCTTTTTGGTCGAAGTATCCTCCATTTTCATCGTAGAAACATTTTATCCCGTCCACCAAGTAACAAAAACGACTTAACGCAAAAAAATATACAAAAACAAGATACAATTTAATATCTACGGATGAATGTCAGCAGAAACTAATTTTGTTGTTGGTTCATGGACCAAAGAGCAGCGTCTCTAGCTTATAATTGACGACGCGAAAGCAAAGCTCATCAGAGCACAAGGCTAATTCAGGAACCGTAACAGTCTAAGATGTCGAGAAATGGAAACCGTCTAAATGTTCATAGTATCTTGAAGTTCGTGAAAGCCACAAGCGTATAGCGATTTGCAATATATTGTAATTTTCGTTTTAAAAATATCTATTAAGTACCTAGTATTTCTCGAAGCGCGCATGGCCCAGCGGCTGGTGTAGATCGTAAGCGATCTGCTCGGTTAAGCACTACGGGCGCGGTCGGGTACTGTGATGGGTGACCGCTAGTGGCAAATTAAATGCGCGTTTCCGTGCTTCGGAGGGCACGTTAAGCCGTCGGTCCCGGTTGCTATCGATAGATAGCAGTCGTTAAACCTTGTCGGAGGCCTTATGGGCGGTTTGAAAACATCCGACAGCGGGCTGGCCACTAACCCACCCACCTCCACCAATCCGCATTGGAGCAGCGTGGTGGAGTAAGCTCCAGGCCTCCCCCCAAAAAGGGGAGAGACTCGTGCCCAGCAGTGGGACGTATAATGGGTTGCCATTATTATTATTATTATTATTTCTCGTAGTATGTATCCTAAGTAATAAAAAATATACCTACTACTCTCTCAAACTCATGAATGTGGAATATAGTTGTTGGTAGTGTTTAGTTTATATTGATGACATGAAAGCAAATGTATTTTTATATCCTTATTCAGGAACCTTAACAGTGTAAGATACTGTGAAATTGTAACCATCGAATCCTGAGGCTACATGAGGGAACACGAGTACGAAAGTGCGGACTATGCACTCGAGACCCCTTGTGTTCCCTAGCCTCGCCTCGCTGTCGCTCCGTTTTGTTGGTTTCTTGGACGTCATTCAAATGGCGTGAGTTGGTGAGGCAAAGGCAACTGAATAAATCGAGAATGTGGATAATTTACTTCTTCAGGCTTCACTCGCAAATTACAAATTGTAGCTCATATGTTATTCCAATATATAACTTAAATTACTGTAAAGTTTCTTTCAAATCCGTTCAGCCGTTTTTTTCGTGAAAGAGTGAGTAACAAACATCCATCCATCCATACTCTCAAACTTTCGCATTTATAATATAAGTAGGATAATTAACTTTTTTTTATAATGAAGAAAAGATAATTGAGAGAGAGGGTTCCGCAATAGATAGTTACTGTTGCAATTTTTTTTATTATTTCGACCCGGTTCGTAAAATCAGTGTTGTGAGTGTTAAACGCGAGTATTTTAAAAGTTATATTTTAATTAATTGCCACAGCCGTCATCCTTCATCAATTAGACCAAACTCAAGGTCTGTTCTATGAGCAATATTTTAAGTCGGCAGTGGCAGCGGGTTATGTAGACGGCCAATTAGCTTCCCAACAAGCTATTAAGCCGTTTACTTCATTCACTGAAGACAGGTTAAAATTATACTGAAGTTCGTATATTAGTGGTATACATCTTGAGCAAATTTGATAAATAAATACAGTACGATGAAATATAATGTTAATCATCAAAATTAAATTTTATCTTTACATAACTAGCTGACCCGGCAAACTTCGTATTGCTTCAGAATGGAATAATGTGTCAAAGGTTGATAGATACGGACTATATGTATGGGGAAATTATATTGTTGTTTTTACTATATCCCTTAGATTTTTTTTATTTTTTTTTTTTTATGTAATGGAAGTGGTAAACAAGCATGCAGTTCACATTGATGTTAAGTGATGACTGCAGCCTATAGACACCCACACAAAGACCAAGGTCAAAATGCAGATGCGTTACCACTCCTGAGGCCTAAGGTCTTATGCATCTGTGCCGGAAATTACAGGGCCGTACATTACCACCTGACCGGAACACGATAGTGTTGAACACTACCATTTAGCGGCAAGTATATTAGGTAATGCGGTGGTGCCTACGCCCGCGAGCTCCGTCACTGGAGCTCTACCAAAATATTTCCTCACCGTTTCAACCTTGCCTAGACAGCCAAATATAATTCAAAACCAAAATTAGCCAAATCGGTAAAGCCGTCCTCGAGTTTTAGCGAGACTAACGAACAGCAATTGATTTGTATATATAGATAATAATAGAGTCAAAATTTACTAGTGCAGAGACAAGACTCTGTGCTTACTGTATACATTTATTTTTGTCATGAAAGTAAAAAAAAAAGGTAAAAACATTCCAGCACAGAGGCATAACACCTTAGGCCTCAGGAGTGGCAACGCATATATATGCATTTTGAACTCTGGTCATTGTGTGGGTGTCTATAGGCTGCAGTCATCACTTAACATCAATGTGAGCATGCAGTGATGCTTGTTTGCCACTTTCATTACATAAAAAACAGCCCATAACCAAACCACCTAATAATAATTTCAACTTTTCTGTTTTTGTTTGATTACTATTTATTACTAGAAAGAACCTGAATAATATTTAGCCCGACCAGATACAGGCCCAACATATTAAAACAAAATGAGGAAAGAATGATTATGCTTCAAATTATACACCATTAACTGTATTGATAAATTAATTAAAAAAAAAACCGCTACGGCTTTTAGAAATTATATAACATTTTTGAAATAAATTTAAAAAATAATATCACAATCTGATCACATCATTAAACTAAATACTTATAATATCTAACTTAATATAAAATATTTTTAACAGTATCCCACTTTTTATTCCAAATAAAAATTTAAAAAAAATGTGTAAAACAAAAACATTTTTAGCAGAGCGTGGTTTCGATCCACGGACCTCTGGGTTATGGGCCCAGCACGCTTCCACTGCGCCACTCTGCTACATTTCAGTCTGGTGAAATTATTGTACTGTGCCGTAATTGTACCCATCCTAGATTATTGCAACACGTGTGAAGTGACCCAATAATTGATAGTGGTCGAAGCTGACTCAATGGTCGAATACAGACAGCAAAACAATGAACTTTCTGAATTGGTCATTACTGAATCTCTAGTCATTTTGCTTTTAGTCCTATAACTAACGCAAATGTCAAGATCATTTTAAAGATACAAGTAAATTAATTTATCAATATTTACTAACAAAAAAACTATTTGTCTACTATCTATACAAATAAATAAAATAGGACTGTCTGTTTGTAATATAAAAATAACCGCTTTTTACTAAATGCATATGTATGTGTACACGGTACATATACCAAAACAATTTTTTTTACAATTTTTGTCTGTCTGTCAGTCTGTTTGGCGAGGCTAATCTTGGGGATGGCTGGACCGATTTGGACGGGACTTTCACTGACAGATAGCTGATATAATAAGGAGTAACTTAGGCTACTTTTGTACAAGCTGCGCCCACGACTTCGTCCGGGTAGATACTGAACAATGATAAAATCGCACGCGGGCGAAGTCGCGGGCACAGCTAGTCATGAATAATTGTGATGAAACCATACAATCTTTAAACACGTTAACGATGTTTTTTTATGTAATGATGGTAGCAAACATGCATGCAGTTCATAAAGATGATAAGTGATGACTGCAGCCTATGGATATCTACCCAAAAACCGTAAGTTAAATGTGAGGCCTTAGTTATTATGATTCAGTGATAGTGATAACGGGGCCATACATGTACACACTAATATTCAACATAATAATATAATAATAATAATGGCAACCCATTATACGTCCCACTGCTGGGCACGAGACTCTCCCCTTTTTGGGGGGAGGCCTGGAGCTTACTCCACCACGCTGCTCCAATGCGGATTGGTGGAGGTGGGTGGGTTAGTGGCCAACCCGCTGTCGGATGTTTTCAAACCGCCCATAAGGCCTCCGACAAGGTTTAACGACTGCTATCTATCGATAGCAACCGGGACCGACGGCTTAACGTGCCCTCCGAAGCACGGAAACGCGCATTTAATTTGCCACTAGCGGTCACCCATCACACCACCCGACCGCGCCCGTAGTGCTTAACCGAGCAGATCGCTTACGATCTGCACCAGCCGCTGGGCCATGCGCGCTTCCAATTCCGCCTTCTATATTCAACATAAATACCACTAATGACGTCATTAGCAAAAACTGGTGTCGCTATTTATTATTTTAATTATAGCTACGTCATAACAGGTATGTGTAACCCAAGCGCATGCTAATTAGTGGATGTGAACTAACTGCATCAGTGTCGAATGTCATGTGTAATTTATTCCTACTAGCTGACCCGACAAATGTAATAAAATATTTTTCAAAGCCATGGCCGCAAAAAAATACATTTTAATTTAAAATGAACTCTGAAAGAACAAGTTCAATTCCTGCCCGAAGTCAAATTCGCTAGCATGCCTTTCTGTAAAAAAATAATTTTTCAATTTAAAACAATCAAGCGTGTTCCATCACCGGTGTGCTCAATGAGGGCACACCGGTGCCCTGATGACTACGCTTGATTTTTTTGACGTGAGCTGTCAGAATGAATGAAAGCTATCAGTCTGGTTTTTTTGTAATGCTCTATCTAGACTGTGGAGTCTATGGCTACAGGATGGAACGCGAGTACGAGTGTGTGGACGGTGCGCTCGTGTCCCCTCGTCTTCGCTCGTCTCGCCTCGCTGTCGCTTCGCTTTGTGTCGGTTTTTGGACGCGATGCCAGGGACGCAAGTGGGTGGGGGAAGGAAATCAATCAGCGGGCAACTGAATAAATCGAGTGTGTGGATGGCTAGCCTCAATTCGCCAAGACTCCTGCAGAGCCTTTAGGAGGTGGCTCGGGGAGTCTGGATGCGCAATAATTTTTTTTTTATGTAATAGAAGTGGCAAACAAGCATGCAGTTCACATTGATGTTAAGTGATGACTGCAGCCTATAGACCCAGCCTATAGACATGGTATGACTATTTACACTGATGTTTTGCCTCGGTTTCTCGGTCATAAAAAGTGACTCAGAAATCGAGTGATCTGATGGACAGGAAAAATATGAAAACAGAAAATAGTTGTATTTCAATGAGTGTGGCTCTCGAAAAATAACACATTATTTTCAGAAAATATTTTTTTGGACAAAGACTAGAGTTTGTTATCGTTATTCATATAAAGATTATAAAAGGACAATAATAAATCATGTCTCCCGATAAGGATTAATATTAGAACGGGGAATTACGACCAGAGAGAGCCATAAAGAGATAAGACACGTTTTCCACGTTTGCTGACATTTTTCGATAATAATCTTTGTAATATTGGTCTTTGTGGTATTGTTATTTTATGTCGTGTCTAAACGATCGTTATTCAATAATCATCATCTATACCATTTTTTTTTATGTAATGGAAGTGGCAAACAAGCTTGCAGTTCACATTGATGTTAAGTGATGTCTGCAGCCTATAGACACACACACAAAGACCAAGGTCAAATTTATTGTACAGCAGTAAACAGGAAATATATAACAAAAAAACAGAAATAACAGAAAAAGGTACAGGCTTACGTAGACAGTTTGCAACAGTGTTAACGCTCTACGAAGTCGAATCGAGCCGATCGTCTCTTTCGCAGGCTCGATGTGCAGTATATATGTATATATTCTTTATTGTACACCAGTAAACAGGAAATACATAAAAAAAAAAACAGAAATAACAGAAAAAGGTACACTGGGCGGTCTTATAGCTCAGGCAGCGATTTCTTCCAGGCAATCTGGTAAAGGATAATAAATAAAGAAGCAGGTAGGGTGTGCTAAATTAAAGTTAAAGCTATGTAGCAATATACTAGTAAAACAAAAAATAACATTAAAAAAAATAACATTTACAATAAAACGAGACAATCAATACAGGTATACTGCAATATTAATTGTTGAGTACTGTAATTTAAATTTAAAGCGAATACTACTAATTCCGACTTCATGGAGCTTTATCTCTCTTGCATACTCCACACGTAAACACTGATAGAGCGGCATTGGTCAAAATTTGATCAAAATAGTTGACATACGTCACTTGGGGAGTGTGCGAAAAAGATAACGCTCTACAGAGTCGAAAATAATGGAAGTCTCTTTCCTGACGTCGATGTACAAAATTTCTTGATAGGGACTGTACGTTTGTACATCTAGTTTAATAAAGTATGAAATACGCCTATCATTCGTAACGTAGTCATTGATCGCTTCGCTATATCACTGTGTGAGCGGCCTGTTTTAGCACAAGCCCCGAACCATCACAGAGACATAACAGCGCATCTGCATAGTGACCTATGGTTTTTGTGTAGATGTCTATAGGCTGCAGTCGTCACATAAAAAAGACAAATATTATTTACAGGTTACCTTGCATTGTACATACATATTTGTGTGTTAGCATAAAGGTGCATATTACGTAACGAACACACGCGTGACAGTTTTAAAATTAATCTAATATACTTGCCGCTACATGGTAGTGTTCAGCATTATCGTGTTCCGGTCAGGTGGTAATGTAAAGCCTTGTAATTTCTGGCACAGAGGCACAACACGTCAGAGAAATATTTTATTTGTTCGACACGCACGCGTTAGGGTCGTGCTGAAAGGGTTATACCTCAGGAATGGTAACGCATCTGCATTTTGACCTTAGTCTCTGTGTAAGTGTCTATAGGCTGCAATCATTACTTAACATCAATGTGAACTGCAGGCTTGTTTGCCACTTCCATTACATAAAAAGATATTTACGGGTTTCCTTGCATTATACATCCATACGTGTGTGTTAGTATAAACGTGCAAATTACGCAACGAACGCACTCGTGACACTTTTAAAATTAATCTAACACCCCGAGTGCGAGTCACGAAATACAAACACGTTAACGTTATTCATCCATAAATCGTATAATGCACTCAAGTGCGAAAACGTTAACGTGACGTAGCGTCGGGGTTTGGACTGCCTAATTTCCGGACCAAAATAACGACAGACCCAGCTTGCCCCTGGTGGGCAGTGGCGTGAAGATTTATCTTCTGTTACATGGAATTTTAATGTAACACGCCCATACAATAAGAGTAATAGGCTTTGTTACCGCGAAAGCCTGTAATAAAAAGGCTTTTTTCTAACTTAAAAGCTCTATGGCGTTCTGTCTTTCTTTATGCTTATTTTAATTTATTTTTTTTATGTAAGGAATGAGGTAAACAAGAATGCAGCTCACATGTTTTGTCATGACTGCAAACTATAGATATCTACACAAAAACGCAGAGGTCAAAATGCAGATGTGTTGCCATCCCTGAGACCTAAATTGTTATGTCTCTGTGATAGTCATTACGGTCATACATTACCATCTAACCGGAACACGATAGTGCTGAACACTACCATTTGGCGGCAAGTAGATTAGGTAATGCCTGGTGCTTATGCCCTCGGACTCCTGCACTGGAACTCTACCAGTAAAACTTTACCTTATAGGGTTTTTTTTTTTTTAATTTTTGTTCACTGCCACTTTTTAGAAGTAGGCACAAAGTTATCGCATACCTTAACCAGAGAATATGTGAAAAACAAACGTGTGGCACTCGGGGACTGTCGCGGTAAAGCTATTGCATTTACATAATTATATTAAATTATGCAAAACAAAATAAAATGCAAATAAAAGAAAAAAAAATAGAAAAATGATTTTCTATTAATATTTACCACTTTTTTAATATTGAATGGAAAAACAAACAATAAAAAAAAATAACAAAAACAATCTTGACTGCGGTGGGATTCGCACCCACGCCTCCGAAGAGACTGGTGCGTTAAACCAGCGCCTAGACCGCTCGGCCACGCTACCCACGAGGTCGGACGGCGAAATTATACATGACTTTCTTTAAATGAGTTTAAAATTTGTAATCCGGAGCGTCCGGTTTTTTGCGTAACGGAATTTCTGAATTCGGTCCCCGCGCTTAAGGCCCGCGATAGAAGCTATGCAATAGCTTAATAATACTACGTATAGAATGGACACTTCGACGTCCTGCCCGATTTCCCCGCCTCAACCA
Source organism: Macrosoma leucophasiata (assembly GCA_036365455.1). Taxonomy (NCBI): domain Eukaryota; kingdom Metazoa; phylum Arthropoda; class Insecta; order Lepidoptera; family Hedylidae; genus Macrosoma; species Macrosoma leucophasiata. The sequence goes on from JAWQUS010000020.1 coordinate 5,451,898, forward strand.
ATCTCCTCCCCTCTTATGACGGTTGGTATTTTCTACGTGCTACGCACACAGGTGCACGTGTAAATTTACGTCACTGATGGATGTCTGTGTAATGGAGACCAAATCAAACGTTTGTATGGAATTTCGGCGTTCGCGTTTGAGTGTTCGCGGTGTGCCTTAACTTAAAAATTCTGAAGTGTCAATGTGAAGTGTATAACATCATATTTGCTATAAAAAACTGGCAAATTTCAAAACTAGCATCAATATAAAATGATCGCGCTCAGAACCGAAGTGCGTTAAAAACAATAATAAGCGAACTTCACCACTTATAAACATAAAAAAAAACTTTTTTTTAATGTATATTATGATGCAGTACAAGCCATCTTTAGGAAACATAAAATTGATCCTTAAATTCAGCTCAGGTCTCCTACTCGATAGCTCCTGAGTGGTTATAAAAAAAACAACAACGCATGCTGAAATTAATCTGAGGAGTCCGTACCTTGCAACCGACGGCTCCATCCCCCATAACCTATCAATTCCACTTCATTTCCCATGTCATTTACAATCACATCCATAAACAGAAAATGACCAATTTAAGTTGACCTTTCAGCCCGTTTACACGGTACACTTTTCCCTCTACCCATCATAAAGCGAAATGTTAGAGGTAGTTCTTCATAAGCTGAATACTACACGGCCAATTTTGAAAGAACCGCGCCGTTTGGTGATGTTGGTAATGCAAAGGTTCTTTGTGAAGTGGGTAACTTGACCAGTGGTTTGGAAACTAGAGATAATGTAACTGAATTATGGATCGTTCTGGACGAGTCTCTCAAAATTAATCTGTGGTTCTAATGTGGAACTTTTAGATACCTTTGTAGTCGGTTGCGCGTGTTTTATGGATATCGTGTAGCACGCAAGCGGATTTAGCGGTAATGTAAACGATTTTCAGTATTCTTTTCAATTTCAACTGTCTTTCGGGTGACATTTACTTCTTTGTTTTGGTGAATCAAAGTTATTTCCTTTAATTTGTCAACAACCCTTTTTTGTCGTATAACCTCTCTTGTTATTCATTTTTATGGTTTGAATAGGCAATACGAATGGCGGTTTTGATTATATTTGTTTAACACACTTTATAAGTTTTTTTTTAAGTAACGAAGGTGGCGAAAAAGCGTTCATTAAGTGATGATAGCAGACTATAGACATCTACACAAAAACCAAAATGCAGATGTGTTGCCACCCCTGAGGCCTTAACTATGATAGTTTTTACGAGGCCATACATTACCATCTAATCAGAACAATATCCGGTGAGTGGCAAAGCATTTTGACTGCATCTGGTTTTTGCGTAATTATCGATCTTTGTGTATCAGAAGCACCATGAGGTACCTACCCCTTTTTTCTGCAGAGTACGAAGTCTGCAAAGGTAATAACTGTTGGACTTTTTTCAACTCAAGTTTTTCAACCCATTTTCCATAACATACAAAAAACAATAATTCTCGTCTCATACCTATATAAACAATCCCTATCAATCTGTCCCTTGTAAGTGTGAAATCCGCCAAATCCTTTCCCCGGTTACCGTAAAGGTTGAATTTACATAACTCTCAATTATACGAGGGTTTAAAATGGCGGACGCACGTGCGTGCAAATAAAAAAAAATATATCGTCACACGAGAAACGACTGGGGATATAAAAGTTTATGATTTTTGCACATTTTAACGGAAACGCTCAACTTTTTTGGTCAATCGGATGTACGTTTGTGCAGTTGATATATTTTTGTACGCATTTTTGTCAATTCCGAATCAATACTGAAAGATTGTTTTCACTACGGTGCATTAAATATTGTTCATTGATTTTTAAATCCGAATACCCTATCTTTTATTTTTTTAGGGTTCCGTACCTTAAAAGAAAAAGGAACCCTTATAGGATCACTCGTCTGTCTGTCTGTCTGTCCGTCTATTACAGCCAATTTGCTCCGAAACTGCTCGACCGATTGAGTTGAAATTTGATGAATATATGTAAATTGGTGACCTAAAGATGGACACGTTAAGTAAAATAATAAATTTTAAACAGGGGGGCCACTTTCGGGTGTAAATCAGAAAATAAAAAAAAATATATTCGTAAACTGTGTCGTGTGACATATCAAATGAAAGAAGTTGTTGTCAGCATCTCAGACATTTTTTTTTTAACAATTTTTGCATAAACAAATTTGAAGTTATTTAAGAAAAACGACGAAAATTGACCATTCCCTCCCCCTATCTCCGAAACTACTGAACTTAAAATTTTGAAAAAAATGTGGAAAATAGTTCTTTGCCTATAGATTACTGGAATACCTATAAGAAGTTTGAGTATTCAAATTAAATCGAAAACGATTATAGATTATATACGGAACCCTCACCACGCGAGTCGAACTCGCTGTAAGAAAAAACCGGACGTTTTTCTTTTTGCTTGCGTCGTGGTTTCGCGCTCCTATCGTCCTCTAGCATAGCTGAATTCTTCCTATAGTGCACTCAGTCAATAGAAGATTAACGATCAAATTATTCTAATATGCGACCGTAAATACAATAACGCGGGATGGGAAGCAGTGTCCCGCGATAAAATTGCCATTGCTTAGCGATTATGGCATATTCTCCCCTTAAAACAACATTCTAGTTAGTATCCTTGGAGAAGGCTAAGCCATATTATATATAATCTTTCGGCTGAGGTAATGATCATTATATACAGAAGGCTAAGAGAGACTGCATTAGACTTTCCACCAGAGATGTGCCATGCAGTTACTTGCAAATGCTCAACGGTCCGATTCGCGCGTTCATTTCTGCCCAGAACGTGCAAATTGTGGAACGAACTTCCCTCTGAGGTATTCCCCCGGCGCTACAATATGGGGTTCTTCAAAACTGGCGTCAAAAGAGTCCTTTAGGGCTGGCAGCGAGTTGGCAACTCCCCTGGTGCTGCAAATGTTCTTAGGCGACGGTAACCACTATCCATCAGGTGGCCCGTCTGCTTGTCTGTCAATCCTTTGACATAAAAAAAGTTATGCTGCGAAGATGTAAAATCTACGCTACAAAAATATGTGACCGTTTCCACCAATACTAAGCTGTGTAGTTGTACGAGGAAGATGCGCTATGAAGATGAACAACAATTGATCTTCCTCCATGAGTTCTTGTTCGCACATTGCACGATTTTAAATATTGCTTCCACGATGGCATGTCTACTTTCAGCGACAATCGTGGGCATACAGTAGGTACTCTTTTTTTTATGTAATGTAAGTGGTAAACAATCATGCAGTTCACATTGATGTTAAGTGATGACAGCCGCCTATAGACACTTACACAAGGACCAAATGCAGATGCATTACTCCTGAGGCCTAAGGTGTTATGCCTCCGTGCCGGAAATTACATGGCCGTACATTACCACCTAATCGGAACATGATAGTGCTGAACACTACCATTTAGCGGCAAGTATTATTAGGTAATGCGGTGGTGCCTACGCACGCGAGCTCCGTCACTGGAGCTCTACCACCAGTAAAGTACTCGGTTCTGTACTAGCTTCAGCGACGGCCCATAGCCCGCATTCATAGCAACCTAGCATAGCATATCTCTGGTTGAAAAGCACCCTTAATGCCATACACGCTATTTATATATGTATGTATGTATGTATCTTCACGCCAGGTCCCTAACGGGGTAGGCAGAGAGTGTAGAGTGCCAGACATCCCGGTTCTGACAAACCTCTCGTGCTTCGTCTACCTTCATCATTCTCTTCATACATGCACGCCGATTCCTAAGACTTTTGACCCCACCATCAGACAGAACTCGACCTATTTGGTCATGGTAGGTCAGCCTTGGTCTTCCTGGGCCTCTGCAACCATCCACATTCGCATTGTATATCTGTTTAGTCATTCGCTCATTCGACATTATTTCAATATGCCCGAACCATCGGAGCATGCCTTTTTTCATTTTTACACCGATACTATCATTCACACAAAGTCTCTTTCTTACATCTTCATTACGAACGCGATCGGTGACGCAGATCTTGCGCAAAGATCTCATCTCAACCGCGTTCAACTTATACGCTATTTATATGTCTACATGATACCATACTCTGTGTACATAGAAGTAATTAATGCCAAACGAGGTGGTCAGACGGCCGTAATTTCCTATTAGTCCAGTAATATGCTCATTAAATGTAAATTGTAGCGATTAACGCAAGATTCTCAATATGTAGATACCTGTAGAAATTTGGTACAGAGTCTATCTCTGAACCAAAATTTGCTGACTTTGAGAAAAAACATAGGTTACTTAGTTATTAATAAAACGTCATACACGCGGGCGAAGCCGCGGGCAATAGCCCGCTGTTTAAAATATTACAGTTTAAAATAATTCCTTGAAAAACTCACTAATGCATCCCTATTCAATATAGTACGATGTACAATCAGTTAGCAATTCTATGACTTCAATAGCAGGACTTCAAAGATTTGCTTTAGCAAAGTTCACTTCTGTAGATGGAGTAGTTTCGGCGGCAAATGTTCATCGCTTTGATGTTCAACAACTTCAACGGAACAGAACTTTCTGTTTACAAATGAAACTGCGGTCTGATTAGGCTTTCTCTGTAGTATATTGTTGTAGTTGGGTCGTTTCAGATATATTGTGATTGGAAAACGGATTGTGCTTTATCAGGGTAGGAAATTAACGTAAAGTTGTGGTTGGTGGTAAGTAATTAATATAAGAAGCGATTATTTTCAAATTTGAATCCCAATGTTCCCAATCTAAGGATATTTTTTTTACGTAACTTCACGCCTGTAATCCAAGAAGAGGTAGGCAGAGGTAAATGCATGCATCCAAGCATACATACAAACACCCACGACTCGCCGGTTACGTTTTGGCCCATGTAACAGGTGGCGAACCTGTTGCCATCTCCGGGTACATTACCAAACTCCGAAGTACTGGGAAACTTCTAGAAAATGAAAAAAACCCTATAGAATCAGAGATAAAGGATTCTAAACCGTTATCTCTGATAGTCCCTGACCCGGGAATCGAACCCAGGACCCCCAGCGTAGTAGTAGTGGCCTGCTACTGAGGCAGTTATATGTTTTATTTTATGACTCGCTGTGCCCGCGACTTCGTCCACGTGAGAAAAAATATGATTGTAAGTCTACCCGGACGTAGTCGTGGGCGCAGCTAGTATAAAAGTAGCCTAAGTTACTCCTTATTACATCAGCTACCTACCCGTGGAAGTCCCGTCAAAGTCGGATACACTCCAATTCTACTTATTTGTATGTAGGTGTGTATGTATGTATGGATGTATGGAGATAAAAGTAGCCTAAGTTACTTCTTATTAAATCAGCTATCTGCCAGTGAAAGTCCCGTCAAAATCGGTCCAGCCGTTCCCAAGATTAGGCCCGCCAAACAGACAGACAGACAGACAAAAATTGTAAAAAATGTTGTTTTGGTATATGCACCGAGTATACATACATATGCATTTAATAAAAAGCGGTTATTTTAATATTACAAACAGACACTCTAATTTTCTTTATTTGTATAGATAAATCTAAAAAAAAAGGTTTTCCTCTAAGTGATAAATAAAATACGTAGTCAGCGTACTGGTAAAAAAATATGTTTATAAAAAGACAAATGTCCTATATATTTTGCTATTCTTGAATGTAAAAATACTGTGCGTGTTTATCTAGCTGGATTTTAATTTTATTATGAGTACTCATTGTCATATCGAATTATAAAATGGAGAGTACTATAACTAAGCTAATTTTAAACGACAGCACAGCAACTACCACTGAAAGAACAAAATAAATTTGAAAGGAATTGAATCCATAATCTTTGGATGAAAACTGCAGCTTTTTTAAATACGAGTGTTCACGCACTACGTCAGATGTTTCTGTATATTAGCCAATCCTGAGCCATCGGAGTGCTGCGGGCCAATAGGAGCTGCTGTCGGTCACGACGGCACGAAATTGACCAATGGCGGCCGTCTTTCAGTGCAATTTTTAAATGTTATAAAACCGATCTTTTTTCTGTTTTTTGACGCATTACACGTTATTCACTTAAACCTGCTGCATCATTTTCTACCAAGCCCATCTACAAAAGTTTTATCTTCGTTTTGTGTCTCACAAATAGACATAAATTGGTCATTCGAGCCGAAAGTTGAAGAAATAAGCAATCGACGGAGGTATATACAAGAAATCACGGGCGATTGAAGCAGCAGCCAGCGCGCATTAGGTGAAACGTGTCAGCCATTCCATTCCCAAACCTTTCCCACTTTTACTTTGTGTTAATACTGTATTTGTGCATATTTCAGTTAATTTCAGCATATTGCCTATCGATTAATAAAATTGTGTATGTGTGCCCGCTAAACGGAATCGAGGTTTTATGGAAGCTAAGTAAAGCTAAGTATCTACGTAATTAATCTCCACCTGTTAACTGTGAGTATTTTTCTTTCTATTAAGTGCCAAGATGACTAGTGTAGACGCAAAGGTCAGTAATAGTGATATTCGTGAGCTTAATAAACGTCGCGGTGTAATAAAAGGGAGGCTTACAAATTTTAAAAAATACTTAACGACTAATCAGTTTTGTAAAGATGGCCGGTCTATTTTTACTTCGCATAATGCCGAATTAAAATTACGCATTAAAGGATTCGAAAGTCTTTTTAGCGAATTCAACGATGTTCAAGATCGTATAGAACGTTTTATTTCGGATAGCGATATAGAAAATCAACTTCAAATAAGAGAGGATTTTGAGAACGAATATTATTGTATTTTGGCTGAAGCTCAAAGCTTGGCGGTCTCCGATGAGGGATCTGATCAAGCTCGGGGAACAATGCGTAGTATAACACAGTCAGTGAAATTACCTACTATTACCTTACCTTCGTTTAATGGTGCCTGCGATCAATGGCTTGAGTTTCGCGATACATTCGTGTCACTCATCCATAATACGCACGATTTAACTAGCATACAAAAATTTCACTATTTAAAATCATCACTATCGGGCAATGCACTAATGGTAATAGATTCTCTCGAATTTTCGTCTTCCAATTATTGTGTTGCATGGGAGCTATTATTAAATAGATATAACAATAATAAATTATTGATACATAACCATGTAAAGGCTTTGTTTTCGATGCAGTCGTTATCTAATGAGTCACCGGTTTTATTACGAAGGCTTATTGATACAGTATTAAAAAACATACGCGCATTAAAATCCCTCGGTGAACCCACAGAGCACTGGGACACCTTGCTTATTTATTTAATCGTATCAAAATTAGATTCGACCACTGAACGAGAATGGGAACAATTTAAATTAACACTATCGGGACAAGCTGGCACTCATAATAAAAGTAGTGACTCAGTATCTTCGCCTACTGTGAATACTTTATTAGACTTTCTAAGAGGTAGGGCAGAAATGTTAGAAACACTTATTTTGACACACAGTAAAGGTAATTCACACAGTTCTAAGCGATACAATTCATCACAAAGTGATACTAAGATTCACTGCAATATTGTTACGAATAATAACAATAAATCAAAAAATAATTCCGGTTATTCGAAATCTACTTTTCCAAATCGATTGTGTCCTATGTGCAATGGAAAACACCCATTATATTCGTGTCAATTATTTCTTGATTTAAGCGCACAGAAGAGATTAAAATTGGTACGTGATAAAGGGTTATGCGAAAACTGTTTCAATGTAGGTCATACATCTCGGGAATGTCGATTCGGACCATGTCGGAAATGCGAGAAAAAGCACAACTCGCTAATTCATTACAACGGTGAGAACGTTGAGGAGAATTCGGTAAGTAAGCACACAACTGCATTGTTATCATTAAATACGAGTAAAACATGCAACAAAACCGGTTCTCTCGCCATCGTTGATAGTAATGAAAACAAACAAGGCACACTAGCACTATCTACCTATATCGTAAATAGTGCACACACGGACAACTTAGACGCTCAGTTGTCACCGGCTTCGCACGTTCTGTTGTCTACTGCAATTGTTGAGATTATCGACGATGTAGGTAAATTTGTTAAAGCGCGCGCAATATTAGACAACGGAAGCGAACGGTGTTTTATAACACAAAATTTAAGCGACAAACTTAACACGCGCAACATACAGTCCACTTTTCAAATACACGGCGTAGGGAACTCTGTCACACAAAGTTCGCAAATGTGTGATATAGAAATACATTCCACTATCGCTGATTTTAAAACACGCATTACTTGTGTAATATTGCCGCAAATTACGCCAAATATGCCACATATTTCTGTTAAAAGAAATAACTTTCTAATACCTGAGTACATACAATTAGCTGATCCAAGTTTTAACGAGTCGCAACCTATTGACTTACTCATAGGCGCGGATTTATTTTCGGACCTCATAATAGAAGGTCGATTACGTTTATCGAATGGTCCGTATTTATTGAATACAAAACTTGGGTGGATATTATCAGGCCCGATTTATTCAACACGTCAGATGAAACAAGTCAGTTGTAATGTTTCGCAATCTGTTGAAACTGAAGGTACGTTGCTGCGTTGTTTTCGGGAAATAGAAGAGGGCTCGATTAGTTCAAAAATGAAATCTATCACCGATGAAGAACAGCTGGCTTATGAATGCACTAGCGATGACGTAGCTCAAGTTGTCCGTGAAGACTTTAATGTTGATGACGTCACATTAGGATCTTCAGACATTAACGCCCTCACAAAAGTATGTCATGAACTTACCAACGTTTTAAAATCAGGCTGTTTTCTATTGCACAAATGGGTTTATAATTTAATTGTATACCCAAAGAAAACATATTAGGTATTAAGCAAAAACTTGTCACTAGATGAAATGTATCATTTAAGACTTTAGGTTAGGATGGTGTAATAATGACGATGATGATAACAGGCGTCGGGATGTGACGACCCCACCGCCCACTAGCGGAAGAATTTTCTTCTACTGGAAGAGAGTTCTTCCACTAGTGCAGTCAGTCAACCGAACAATGGCGGTCAAACCATTCCAATAGGGCGGTAGTAAGTGCAATAACGCAAGATGGGCAGCAGCGTCCTGCGATAAAACTACCGCCACTGCGATCACCAATACACATGCCAAGCGTGGCAATTATGGCATACCCCTCCTTATGGGGAGGCTTTGGTCCATCAGCGGACATTTTTCGATTGATATGATGAATAATAATTATTATAACAAACACACAGAATTGTCATCAATTGAAAATTTACCTAAAATAAAAAATATTAATATTAACACACTGATAACAAAATAATGTTCGGGAAATGAGTCATCGTCATTGTTTCCGTTTTTAAGATTCTCCCAGTTCAATAGGTTGACGCGAAGCTTTGCTTATGTACTGCGTTTTATACATGACGCACGCAATAAAACCGACAAACGTACTGATTCGCTTAATTCGGATGAACTGAATGAATTTATATTGTTACTCGCTAGAATATCACAAAGGGAATCTTTTCCACACGTATATGATACGTTACTAAAGGAAACAGTAGGTATAAAAGGAAAAAAACGCTTTCAATTTATTTAACACACAGAATTGTCATCAATTGAAAATTTACCTAAAATAAAAAATATTTATATTAACACATTGATAACAAAATAATGTTCGGGAAACGAGTCATCGTCATTGTTTCCGTTTTTAAGATTCTCCCAGTTCAATAGATAGACGCGAAGCTTTGCTTATGTACTGCGTTTTATACATGATGCACACAATAAAACCGACAAACGTAATAATTCGCTTAATTCGGATGAACTGAATGAATCTATATTGTTACTCGCTAAAACATCACAAAGGGAATCTTTCCCACACGTATATGATACGTTACTAAAGGAAAACAGTAAAAAAGGAAAAAAAAAACGCTTTCAAAACTTAATTTATTTATCGATAAAAAAAATAATCTAATAAGGGTCGGCGGTCGCATCGACAATTCACCTCATTTTGAATATTGTAAAAAGCATCCTATTTTAATTTATTCTAAACATCGTTTTACAGAATTGTTGTTTCAATATGAACACAAGCAGTTACTGCACGCTCCACCGCAGCTACTCCTATTTATCATAAGGGACACCTGGTGGCCGGTTGGTGGCAGAAACCTAGCCAAGAAGGTAGTACACAGTTGCGTCACTTGCACACGGATGCGAGGTAAGGTTTTGAAGCCAATATTGGGAAATCTAGCTAAAGAACGTCTAGCCCCAGGGTTTCCTTTTGTGCGATGCGGAGTTGATTATGCGGGGCCTGTGTTCATATTGAGGCACAAGGGGAGAGGCGCCAGAACTGTAAAAGCGTACATTTGTTTATTTATATGTTTCACAACTCGCGCTGTTCACATTGAGTTGGTTAGTGATCTCTCATCGGATGCATACTTGCTAGCGTTAAAAGGATTTATATCGCGCCGTGCAAAACCTTTAGAAATTTTCTCCGATAACGGAAATAATTTCGTCGGTCTTAAAAATGAATTCGCTAAATTTCTTTCCTCTTCTTGTAAAAATATTACTGATTATGCATTATCGCAAAATATCAAATTTTCAATGATACCGCCTTACGCTAGTCATTTTGGTGGCTTGTGGGAGGCAGGAATTAGAAGCTGTAAATATCACTTGGTTCGTGTAGTGGGTAACGCACATCTTACATTTGAAGAATTCAGTACAGTATTGGCACAAGTAGAAGCAATCCTGAATTCTCGACTATTGAGCCCCTTGTCTACCGATCCTACAGACTTCCTACCCCTATCTCCCGCACATTTCCTGGTTGGCCGTCCACTGACTGCGCCTGTCCTCAAAGATCTCGAGGACGTTCCTGTGCACCGATTGACTCGCTACCAGAGGGTCGAACAAATGCGCCAACATTTCTGGAGACGTTGGTCAACCGAGTACATGTCGGAGCTTCAGACGCGGTGCAAATGGACGACGAACCAAGACACACTTACAGACGACACCATGGTTCTAATCAACGACGATAATCTGCCACCGCTGAAGTGGAGTTTGGGCCGTATCATCAAAACTTACCCTGGCAAAGATGGAATTTCGCGCGTAGCTGACATCAAGACCAACAAGGGAATAATTAGGCGAGCCTTTTCAAAAATATGTCCGTTACTGATTGAGGAGTAGTAACGATTAGATTACATAACTATACCTATATGATGTGCCTGCGACATACCTACATCCAAATTATTTGAAAGCTGCAGCTTCCAAGGCCGGGAGAATGTTCACGCACTACGTCAGATGTTTCTGTATATTAGCCAATCCTGAGCCATCGGAGTGCTGCGGGCCAATAGGAGCTGCTGTCGGTCACGACGGCACGAAATTGACCAATGGCGGCCGTCTTTCAGTGCAATTTTTAAATGTTATAAAACCGATCTTTTTTCTGTTTTTTGACGCATTACACGTTATTCACTTAAACCTGCTGCATCATTTTCTACCAAGCCCATCTACAAAAGTTTTATCTTCGTTTTGTGTCTCACAAATAGACAACGAGGATGTTAAGATAAATGAAGACTAAAGGATTAAAAGATATAGAGATTTTTACCATTTTCCACTAACTTAGAAGTATTTTGGAGCGACAACAACGACATTATTTGATAACTTGTATATTGATGTTTTTTAAAAATTTGGTGAATTTATAATAAAAGTCTTTATTAGTTCATAAGGCCTTCATCATCATACATTGAGTATACAATTTCATCATTTTCCAAAAATATTCTGCCGTTATCGAAAATATCACGTGACGTCATCTCACCTGAAACAGTCGAGACGATTTTTCTGGAGACGCCATTATCTCCGCATTTTAAGCGCCATCTATTAGAAGTCGGTCTAATGGAGGTGTCATGTTACGCCATCCAATAATGTTAGCGCCCACTTGTGATCGTTTAACGTCAAGTTGCCTTTTACGATTAATATTTTGGATTCGTGAAGTGTAAGTTAAGATAAATGAACTAGATTTCCCTACTTTTACTACAGCCTAAAGACCATTACTTACACTGTGCGTTTATAATAATAATAATAATAAGGGGGCAGAGCAGCTTGTGGCGAGCTGTTGGTGAGTAGCGACACCACCCCCTACCATCATCTCGAGTTCCTCCGAGAGAACTGGCCTCCGCCTCGTCCGCCACACAGAGGTACGGCCGGACAGAGCATCAGGTCTCTCGCCTCTGGCTTGCCTTCATTGGCCGGTCAGAGTGGGGCGCTAGAGGTATGGCATTTGCAGAAATTTAGATAATAGGCTGTTGTCTAAATTTCTGCAAGAGCCATACACTCGGGGGTGGAAGTGTCTAAAGGCATAATAGCGGGGAAGCCCGCTCCGAGCTCGAGATTACTCGCTCGTGATGGTGAAACCGGGGCCACACCTCTCGACACCCCCAGCCTCTCTCAACAGTGTTGCCCCCCGTCGACCATTGGGTTGGCTGTTTGGGGGGCCCACCAAGGAGAGGCGAGTCACCACCTGCCTAAAGTAGGATTCGATAATGTGAGATGTTGAATATAGGCAGGTGCCGGATCTCACTCCATAGGCCCAGCCATCTAGTCCCCCCAGTTCACCCACATAGCCCAAAGTTTGGCAAGTCATTTTCATTACAATAGTCCCATTATATTCTGCGGGGTCTGTCTGTGTCTGTATTAACTATTGATGCAGCCAGAGAGAGGTCCCGCCGAATATAACCCATTACAAAGTAGATCAAAATTCTCGAAATGGCCTCTACGTGTTGGACCCCCCATGTCCCCGCGCAAGCCTGACAAAGGTCCGGGGTTCAAATTGGACCCCGTGCTGACGAGAGACATAATAATAATAATGGCAACCAATTATACGTCCCACTGCTGGGCACGAGTCTTTCCCCTTTTTGGGGGGAGCCTGGAGCTAATTCCACCACGCTGCTCCAATGCGGATTGGTGGAGGTGGGTGGGTTAGTGGCCAACCCACTGTCGGATGTTTTCAAACCGCCCCATAAGGCCTCCGACAAGATTTAACGACTGCTATCTATCGATAGCAACCGGGACCGACGGCTTAACGTGGCCTACAAAGCACGGAAACGCACATTTAATTTGCCACTAGCGGTCACCCATCACACTACCCGACCGCGCCCGTAGTGCTTAACCGAATAGATCGTTTACGATCTCCACCAGCCGCGGGGACATGCGCGCTTCTGTGCGTTTACTTAAAAAAAAAACCCGGTCAAGTGCGTGTCGGGCTAAGCGCAGTTTAGGGCTCCGTAGTTTTTAGTTTTGATTAATGAAAAAAAAAATATTTTCTATGGAGTTGTTCAAAAATTTCGAGTATATACATGAGAATATTAAATTTGTTGAAATTAAACTTGCAGATTTTCTCGTGTATACAACACTCCAGCTACCGAAACGTAGGGTTTAAGAAGAAGTTTGGGAGTGTTGTATACGCGAGAAAATCCGCAAGTTTAATATCTACAATGTATGAAGCTCGCGAAAACCTACGAAAACGTTATATTACAATTGGTCGACTATTACTCGCAAACTAGTAAAGCCAACTTATGTGTGATAGTTTTCCTTTTAACTTCGTTATATTATTAATAGTAGTAATTATATTATTATTAAGCTATTATTGCTGCAACGTTTGAATTTCTAACAACAACCGTTTAGTTGGTAGAAGGGGGGGACACAAGACTCTAACGAAAATTGGTACTTAAAAGCTTAATAAGTCACGAACAGTTAACTAAATCGAAAAATGATGTTTGCACACCCCTAACACTTTTGAAAGACTGATCCAACGATATCTCACACTATATAAAAAAACCATTCCGCGCGTTACATGTAGGGAAGGTACCCTAAATAATTTTATTCTTCATGGTTTTATTCTACCACTTTATCGGCGTGATTAAGGTCCCAAAAATGAAACAAAACTATAAAAAAGTTTACCAAGTACCTTAAGACTGTTGCTTTTATCTGTCGGTTGACTGCGCACTACCTCGACGGCAGCTTAGACTAGCGACTACTATTACTGAGGAGTTGAGTTTGATTCCCAATTCAGAGGGTGATTCGAATTTTCCTATTAGAGATTCCTAGTCGCATTCACGCAGTTTTGCAATGTGTCCAATGATTATATTATTAAGACTTCAGAGAGGTCTCACACGTGAATACTGTAGCCAACCACATAAAAAACACCAGAGATTTCAATGTAGATGATAGAAATTACAGGGCAGTATTGACCTGACCAGAATATTATCTTTTAGCGGCAAGTAAATTAGGTAATGAAGTGGTGCCTGCGCCCGCGAGCTCCGTCACTAAATGGCTTCAACTCTACCACAAGTAAAACGAAAAAAAATATTCTTAAGCCAATTTCGATGTAAACGTATTAAGCGACTAGTTGAACTTCATTAAAAACAAATTCACCTTTTCCATGTTCTCTTTGACCTTGCATTATAAATAGTCGACCTTAAATTAGACCAATGTTACATTATTTAGTAACATTAGTTAATATGATGAATTAACGTGACATTTGTTATTTATAACCTGTATGATACAGTGGCAATTGTTTTGATATTTGTGGTTTAATTCTAATTTGTATTTAAATCCAGGTTGATAACGTGTTGTTATTAGACTTGTTCGGATTTGCGGTAAACGGGCACATTAATAAACTTTGAAAGTGGAACTGCAAAATGGGTACTTAGTCTGAACGGACCAAAAAGAATGGACCGTAGTCCATTCGGCCGTAATCAAAAAAGCGTCTACGTCCCAACGGCCCGGTCATAAAATTATTTAAAAGTACAGTCGCATATAAGTGTAATAGTCGTAAGGTTTATGAATTTTCACTATTAAAATATTTACATATTTAAAGTAGTATTTAATCTAACAGTTGTAATCTAAGTACAAAACATCTTTAACACCTTCGTTTCTAGTTGGCACGACTTCAGGTTCCTAACTCAACAATGACCCTTTCTTATCAACCAATCACAAGCCGGCAGTTTACTGTTACGTCAGAGGAGTGGCAAAAAGAAGGTTCATAATAATATGCAATCAATGTTTATTAGGGTTTCGTGGTAAACAAGGAACCCTTATAGTTTCGCCATGTCCGTCTGTCCGTCCGCGGTTTAGCGCAAAAACTATTGGTACTAGAGACTTGAAATTTAGCAATATATTTTCTAGTAAAATTATTCTAATATCACTTACCGGTGGTAGAGCTCTAGTGACAAAACTCGCGGGCGTGGGCACCACCGCATTACCTCTTTCTGCCGCTAAATGGTAGTGTTCAGCACTATCGTATTCCGGTTAGATGGTAAAGTATGGCCCCGTAATAATTATCACAGAGACATAACAACTTAGGTCTCAGGGGTGGCGACGCATTTGCACTTTGACCTCTGGTTTCTGTGGAGACTTCAGTCATGAATTAACATCAATGTGAGCTACATGCTTGTTTGCCACCTTCATTACATAAAAAAACCATAAACGAAACGTACCGCCTACGTTTCTATTAAAAAAATCTAGCTATATTAATTTTCAAAACCAATCAATATACGTGTAGGGAACATTATGTTTATGTATATATTACACATACATTATTTATTTCATATGTATTTATCAGTATTACACATTCACTTACACTATACAACATTCATACATTACATATCACACAAATACAGTTACACAAATATTAATATGTAATTATTTATTTGTCGCGAGCATACTCGGGTGAAACCCGTAGTATGCCGCGACAACACAAAATATCACAACGGTTGCGGGTACGCGTGCTTCGCGGGCGTGAGGTCTACCTGCGAATTCTCGCGCCGCCCGACCGCCGCGGTTGCAACGCCAGTCGTGCTTACCTACTCGACGCGCTTTACTCGTTCCGCTGTTTTCTTAATATTATTTCATTTGGACTTGTAATTGATATGTTTAGTGTTTGTGCCGTGACCTATACGTACTGTTAATTATTATTGTGACTTTCTCCTTGTTCTTCTTGTACTGTACCTTCTGTTGTGACGTTTATACAATTATAGTTAATGTGAAACAGTGTGTGCGGACTTGTTATTGGTAACGTACCATTTACTCCTTACCACACACCACCCCACATACTACATACGTGCATATGTGAATCGTAGAACTCCACGTCGCTCTCCTCCTATATTAATGTCCACAGAAGACTGAAGAATGCTTCCAGCATTGGACCATTGAATGACAACCAAATTTGTGGGAAAAAAAAACGAATTCGTGCAAAGAATACACCAGCCTTCTGATCACGTGAAGCATTATAAGTTAAAAAGGAAACTATCACAGCTAATGCCGGCACTACACGTCGACAGATGCATCTGGAGACGTCATCTGCGTCCGTCGACGTGTAGAGGAGGTGATTTGAACGTGCGAGTCTGCGGTCGTCGGCGGACGTATACGCAGATGACGTCTGCAGATGCATCTGTCGACCGCCGACGACCGCAGACGCTCAAATCACCTCCTCTACACGTGGGCGGACGCATACGCAGATGACGTCTGCAGAAACATCTGTCGACGTGTAGTGCCGGCATAAGTAGGCTTTCATCATCCAGTAGAAACTGAACAAAATTGTATAGGAGTCATTTTGTTTCAGTTTGAGCTACAGAGTTATCATCCAGATTTTTCTTCTCATGGCACCAGTCGAATGATGTCCACTGCGGGACAAAGCCTTCCCCAAAGATGCTGCCCACAACAGTGTGGTGAATGAGAATATGCCATAATCGCCACGCTTGTTGGATTGGCGATCATAGTGACGGTAATTTTATCTCGGGACGCTGCTGTTATTTTACTACCGACTGCCATTCTTCTGACTGACTGCACTTGCGGAAGAACTAGCGGATTCTTCGCGTATACGTCCGCCGACGACCGCAGACAAAGCCTTCCCCAAAGATGCTGCCCACAACAGTGTGGTGAATGAGAATATGCCATAATCGCCACGCTCGGTGGATTGGCGATCATAGTGACGGTAATTTTATCTCGGGACGCTGCTGTTATATTTACTACCGTCCTATTGGACTGGTTTGACTGCCATTCTTCTGACTGACTGCACTTGCGGAAGAATCCGCTAGAGAGCGGTATGGTCACGTCCCGATGCCTGTCTTCTCGCATCGATTATATTATGAACACATGAAATAATATCAACAATCGTGGTGAATAATTTCTCATAATTGCAATTTATATGGACCATTAAGCGAAAATACAGAGGCTGTTGTATCAGTGTTAATAATATTTTGCTTCAGCCACCTTCCAATTATCGCAGCTTAAAATGCATGCACCAAAGTAAAATATTTACCAGTTTAAAAATAATCAATGTATTGTGCAGAAATTGTCGACTTCAAGTTAAATTCGAAATTCCTATAATATATTATTAAGTAAAAGTGATAGAACTACAGAAGGTTGTAGGACTTTGGAATTTTTGCGTTACCTAATGTTCCTACCGCTTACTGGTAGAGTTCAGCACTACCGAGTTTCAATTGTTTTTTTTTTGTTATAGAAGTGGCAAACAAGCATGCAGTTCACATTGATGTTAAGTGATGACTGCAGCCTATAGACACCCACAAAAAGACCAAGGTCAAAATGCAAATGAGTTACCACTCCTGAGGCCTACGGTGTTATGCCTCTGTGCCGAAAATTACAGGGCCCCCAAATCCCCCTATACTATATTACAAATATAACCCCGAAACAGTATTAGAGAACGCGAAATATAAGATGTACTATGATAGAGCAATTTTAACAGATAGAACAGTTCACTTCAATAGACCAGATATAACAGTTATAGATAAGATTAATAAAAAAGCTCTTATTATAGATATTGCAGTTCCAAATACACACAATCTTCAGAGCACACTGTCCGAAAAACTATCTAAATATATAGATCTGAGAGACGAAATAGAATGTGGCGTTTGCATAAAGTTGACATAGTACCCATAGTTTTATCAACTACAGCTGTTATACCCAAACAACTACACCAGTCACTAAAATCAATAGATCTACCACCTTACACATATATCCAGCTACAGAAAGCTGTAATTTTAAATACATGTAGATTAGTTAGAAAATTTTTAAATACATGACAACTTTCAAGGACATTTCTCCTAACGCTCACTTGGCCTAGGCCCGTGGGTGGTAGTAAACCCGATACTATTAAGTCGTGGCAAATTATGCATAACAACATAATAATAATAATAATAATGGCAACCAATTATACATCCCACAGCTGGGCACGAGTCTTTCCCCTTTTTGGGGGAAGGCCTGGAGCTAACTCCACCACGCTGCTCCAATGCGGATTGGTGGAGGTGGGTGGGTTAGTGGCCCGTAGTGCTTAACCGAATAGATCGTTTACGATCTCTACCAGCCGCGGGGACATGCGCGCTTCTGTGCGTTTACTTAAAAAAAAACCCGGTCAAGTGCGTGTCGGGCTAAGCGCAGTTTAGGGCTCCGTAGTTTTTAGTTTTGATTAATGAAAAAAAAAAATATTTTCTATGGAGTTGTTCAAAAATTTCGAGTATATACATGAGAATATTAAATTTGTTGAAATTAAACTTGCAGATTTTCTCGTGTATACAACACTCCAGCTACCGAAACGTCGGGTGTAAGAAGAAGTTTGGGAGTGTTGTATACGCGAGAAAATCCGCAAAGTTTAATTTCTACAATGTATGAAGCTCGCGAAAACCTACGAAAACGTTATATTCCAATTGGTCGACTATTACTCGCAAACTAGTAAAGCCAACTTATGTGTGATAATTTTCCTTTTAATTTCGTTATATTATTAATAGTAGTAGTTATATTATTATTAAGCTATTATTGCTGCAACGTTTGAATTTCTAACAACAACCGTTTAGTTGGTAGAAGGGGGGGAACACAAGACTCCAACGAAAATTGGTACTTAAAAGCTTAATTAGTCACGAACAGTTAACTAGATCGAAAAATGATGTTTGCACACCCCTCACACTTTTGAAAGACCGATCCAACGATATCTCACACTATATAAAAACACAATTCCGCGCGTTACATGTAGGGGAAGGTACCCTAAATAATTTTATTCTTCATGGTTTTATTCTACCACTTTATCGGCGTGATTAAGGTCCCAAAAACGAAACTAAACTATAAAAATGTTTACCAAGTACCTTAAGACTGTTGCTTTTATCTGTCGGTTGACTGCGCACTACCTCGATGGCAGCTTAGACTAGCGACTTCTATTACTGAGGAGTTGAGTTTGATTCCCAGTTTAGAGGGTGATTCGGATTTTCCTATTAGAGATTCCTAGTCGCATTCACGCAGTTTTGCAATGTGTCCAATGATTATATCATTAAGACTTCAGAGAGGTCTGTCACGTGAATACTGTAGCCAACCACATAAAAAAACACCAGAGATTTCAATGTAGATGATAGAAATTACAGGGCAGTACTGACCTGACCAGAATATTATCTTTTAGCGGCAAGTAAATTAGGTAATGAAGTGGTGCCTGCGCCCGCGAGCTCCGTCACTAAATGGCTTCAACTCTACCACAAGTAAAAGGAAAAAAAATATTCTTAAGCCAATTTCGATGTAAACGTATTAAGCGACTAGTTGAACTTCATTAAAAACAAATTCACCTTTTCCATGTTCTCTTTGACCTTGCATTATAAATAGTCGACCTTAAATTAGACCAATGTTACATTATTTAGTAACATTAGTTAATATGATGAATTAACGTGACATTTGTTATTTATAACCTGTATGATACAGTGGCAATTGTTTTGATATTTGTGGTTTAATTCTAATTTGTATTTAAATCCAGGTTGATAACGTGTTGTTATTAGACTTGTTCGGATTTGCGGTAAACGGGCACATTAATAAACTTTGAAAGTGGAACTGCAAAATGGGTACTTAGTCTGAACGGACCAAAAAGAATGGACCGTAGTCCATTCGGCCGTAATCAAAAAAGCGTCTACGTCCCAACGGCCCGGTCATAAAATTATTTAAAAGTACAGTCGCATATAAGTGTAATAGTCGTAAGGTTTGTGAATTTTCACTATTAAAATATTTACATATTTAAAGTAGTATTTAATCTAACAGTTGTAATCTAAGTACACAACATCTTTAACATCTTCGTTTCTAGTTGGCACGACTTCAGGTTCCTAACTCAACAATGACCCTTTCTTATCAACCAATCACAAGCCGGCAGTTTACTGTTACGTCAGAGGAGTGGCAAAAAGAAAGTTCATAATAATATGCAATCAATGTTTATTAGGGTTTCGTGGTAAACCAGGAACCCTTATAGTTTCGCCATGTCCGTCTGTCCGTCCGCGGTTTAGCGCAAAAACTATTGATACTTGAGACTTGAAATTTAGCAATATATTTTCTAGTAAAATTATTCCAATATCACTTACCGGTGGTAGAGCTCTAGTGACAATACTCGCGGGCCTAGGCACCACCGCATTACCTCTATCTGCCGCCAAATGGTAGTGTTCAGCACTATCGTATTCCGGTTAGATGGTAAAGTATGGCCCCGTAATAACTATCACAGAGACATAACAACTTAGGTCTCAGGGGTGGCGACGCATCTGCACTTTGACCTCTGGTTTCTGTGGAGACTTCAGTCATGAATTAACATCAATGTGAGCTACATGCTTGTTTGCTACCTTCATTACATAAAAAAACCATAAACATAACGTAACGCCTACGTTTCTATTAAAAAAATCTAGCTATATTAATTTTCAAAACCAATCAATATACGTGCATATGTGAATCGTAGAACTCCACGTCGCTCTCCTCCTATATTAATGTCCACAGAAGACTGAAGAATGCTTCCAGCATTGGACCATTGAATGACAACCAAATTTGTGGGAAAAAAAAACAAATTCGTGCAAAGTATACACCAGCCTTCTGATCACGTGAAGCATTATAAGTTAAAAGGGAAACTATCACAGCTAATGCTCCTCTACACGTCGACGGACGCATACGCAGATGACGTCTGCAGATGCATCTGTCGACGTGTAGTGCCGGCATAAGTAGGCTTTCATCATCCAGTAGAAACTTAACAAAATTGTATAGGAGTCATTTTGTTTCAGTTTGAGCTACAGAGTTACCATCCAGATTTTTCTTCTCATTGCACCAGTCGAATGATGTCCACTGCGGGACAAAGCCTTCCCCAAAGATGCTGCCCACAACAGTCCGGTGAATGAGAATATTTCATAATCGCCACGCTTGGTGGATTGGCGATCATAGTGACGGTAATTTTATCTCGGGACGCTGCTGTTATATTTACTACCGTCCTATTGGACTGGTTTGACTGACTGCACTTGCGGAAGAATCCGCTAGAGGGCGGTGTGGTCACGTCCCGATGCCTTTCTTCTCGCATCGATTATATTATGAACACATGAAATAATATCAACAATCGTGGTGAATAATTTCTCATAATGGCAATTCATATGGACCATTAAGCGAAAATACAGAGGCTGTTGTATCAGTGTTAATAATATTCTGCTTCAGCCACCTTCCAATTATCGCAGCTTAAAATGCATGCACCAAAGTAAAATATTTACCAGTTTAAAAATAATCTCAATGTATTGTGCAGAAATTGTCGACTTCAAGTTAAATTCGAAATTCCTATAATATATTATTAAGTAAAAGTGATAGAACTACAGAAGGTTGTAGGACTTTGGAATTTTTGCGTTACCTAATGTTCCTACCGCTTACTGGTAGAGTTCAGCACTACCGAGTTTCAATTGTTTTTTTTTTGTTATGGAAGTGGCAAACAAGCATGCAGTTCACATTGATGTTAAGTGATGACTGCAGCCTATAGACACCCACAAAAAGACCAAGGTCAAAATGCAGATGAGTTACCACTCCTGAGGCCTACGGTGTTATGCCTCTGTGCCGAAAATTACAGGGCCGTACATGAATGTGGTAATGTATTATATTTAATACTTTATATTAGGCATAGAAGCTATATCCCTTTAGAGTAAGTAGTAGGTGATGACGGATATTATCTCGCGGTAAGTTGCTAGTGAGGCGGCTAGGCCTCAGGTAAGGAAAGTTGAACTCATAAGAAGATATTTATAGGCTGCATACTTACTTTATAGTAGTAATTATACTTGGTATTCAGTAGAGTACTTGGTACTTGCATTAAAAAGTCAATAATAAACCCTCTGTTCTTCCTGTTGTCTATACCTGTGTCCTGTTATCTATCTATTGCGGTGTATTTTTTTTCAACTATAGAAAATATATAAAATAATAGGTTTACACAGACAGACGGACAAAAAAAAATCTTAATGGTTTCCTTTTTATTTTATGGGTACAGAATTATAAAAATAGAAAGATACTATCCGATGGCGGACAGGAGTTAAGACTCCAAATATTCCGTCAATCCTAAAAAGCAAACGTCAAACATCACAACCAGGGGTTTGAATTTATATTTGAATACAATTTGAACCCATGGATTGGTTTTCCCTTAAATCAATGCAACTCCCCTAGTCCCTAGCCCAGACAGTCATTGTGCAAAGGTTGGGCCATAATTCAACCGTGGAAATGCAATTAGTGGTCTAGGTGATAACACGCCACCCCGTATATCAGACATGATGAATAAAACCTATTATAATTCTGGACCTACGTGTAATTTATGTTTTTCCACGATTCAAGTATTCACACGTCATCAAGGAGATTAGGTACTTTTTTAAGTGGAGTGTTTATAATTTTGTAGCAGTAATTGTTATCTTTCTAATTGTAATTGAAAGTGATTGATAGTGTTTACCAAATAAACTGGAGAAACTCATAACAGCGTGGGTTTGGTCTAGCTAGAGTACAGTTTGCTGAGAGTAATTCTTATGTTGGGTCAAATAATGGTCTTGAAATAATTTGAAAACAGCACAATATTTTGTCAAATATGATTTTTTTGTCGTGTATAATTCGTGTTATAAATTAGTATTAACATAATGATATGTTAAGTAAAGTGATGAAAGTATTCTGTATTAATTAAATACATATTACAATATTTAAAATTTTGCTTGAAACCTATGATATTATCTTACAATAGCATATACTGAACAATCCTCCTTGTAATTTCCGGCACAGAGGCATAACACCTTAGACCTCAGGAGTGGTAACGCATCTGGATTTTGACCTCGGTCTTTGTGTGGATGTCTATAGGCTGCAGACATCACTTAACATCAATGTGAACTGCATGCTTGTTTGCCACTTCAAATACATAAAAAAAAAAATAAGTGAGCCGAGAAGTCACTCCCTCGGTTATAGTAGGAGAGCCCAAGAGAGGATTTTTAAATTTACTCCAGCGCGTCAATTAAGATATAGGAGATACCTTGCACCTAGTACAGTACCTCCACCAAAACTAAGATTTCCATCCACCACATTCCAGGGAGGGCCGAAGGCCTTAGGGCCTTAAGGCTTCCGCCACGATCTTGCCTCGCATCCAAATCGTCAGTTAGTTAGTCAGCAAATCGTCTTAATTTTGGATAGGAGCATTGTTTGGGCACATTTTACACCCTCTCAGAATATCTGACACCCTCGTGACCCATGACCATGAAAAACCTTTGATTCTTTCAAAAATGAAGGTGAAAAATTACTCAATAATGTCAAATACTCAGAGAGGATGTAAAATGAACCCAATCAAAGCTCCCCTCCAAAATTAAGACGATTTACTAAGATGAGTAAGATCAAAGCGATTTTTCGATTTTTTTAAGGACTACCCTTCGGGCGCGGCCCTACATTCAAACGATAGATTTAGTGGAGGTAACCAACGGGGTACAAGGTATCTTCCATATCATAATCTGACGCGTTCGAGTAAATATAAAAATAGAATCCTAGGCTCCCCTACTACTAGGCTTATCAATTGTGAAACCGTCCCTAACATGGCCAAATTAGTTTCTAAAAACATTTGAAAATATTGATACCCGTGACGCTGCATAATATCCTATAGCAACGGAAAAAGACTACTGATACATTAATGTATTTGAATGTTGTACGTTATTTGATTCTTCAGATTCGTTGTATGAGAATATCCATTTGAATCCTCTATAAGAACTTTTATATTCCAACATTCCACAAAAGGATCATATAGAGCAATTATAAAACCAAATAGAAGAAACGAAAACTGGTAGCAGCACGAAGAAAATACGAGCGAATAAATCACAGTGTCCGTATTTGATCGCGTCACACGATAAAGCTGCAATTTGGTATTCGCAATATTGCATCGCATCGTTAGCCTCGGTTTTTGTGCATCCGGGATTGTCCCCGATTTTTCCTTCCTGTGTCGTGGATTGTGTATTTTATAGTCGTGTTTGTGTAGATTTAACATAAGCGTTTGATACATTACAAACGAGACACCAACGAAAATGCTAGTCGTGAAACACACTGGGACAAAAAAAAGGTGCTGTAACGAAAAAAAGTCTGCTGTCTTACTAAAACTATTATTAATTCAAAAGACATACATTATATGCACAGACCAATCAGCCATCCTTATTCTCTAGTCGATGATTATATGACATTTTGTACAACGTTTTAACTGAAACTGAACGCAACAAGAACTACATCGTGACGAAAGGATCTTTATCGTGTTATCAAAGTAAAATTGTTATGCACGACAAAGCCCGAAGTTGGCATTCAAATGCTTATAGAATATTTTTATGTGTAGTGTATGTAAGTGAGATATGAAGAACAATGCTGCAATTTGACGACCCGGTTAGTCCAGCGGTGTGAAACCACCGTTTGATTCGAAGGGTCGCGGGTTCGATCCCCGCACCGGGACATTATTTGTATGGCCTACAGATATTTGTTTCGGGTCTGAGTGTTTGTGTACGTGTTGTATGTGTACAACGGCATCCACGACACAGGTTTATATAAAACCTAATGTGGAGCTGTGAGTGTAAGCGTATTTTATCATTTTATTATTATTTAATGCTCTTAAGAAGATAAAGTGCGTATCTGCACAAATACAACCAAGTGAGGCTTCTAGATCATCGATATTAGATTAGATTAGTATTCCATACGCCGTATGTAACTTTAGTTTTTTTTTAAAGAACGACCTAATAATATTATTTTTTTAGAAACAACCTGTATATTATGCAAATTGTTACGCGGCTTAGTAAAATGTTTCCTAATTTGAAAATAATAGAAGTAGCCATAAATACTCAGATCTTGTCAAAGCTGTAAAATAAATTGTCAACACTGATGGACTTACAGTTAATACCTAGCCTCAAACAGAACTAAACGCTAGAAACTTTGTTCAACGGCGGCACAAAGAGAGAGCTTTGTTCAAAATTATTTTTACTTTCCTATATACCTACTATTAATAGAGTATAGATGTAGCTGTACGTGGATTATGTATGTAACACAACAATAAAAATGCATATCACCTTATATTTTGAGTTTACGTAATTTTAAAGTTTTGGTCATAAAATTACAACTCTTCGATGTAATTTCGTGATGCTTTACATAAATAATCTTTTCAATGTATTTTTTAAGCATCACAGCTCAGATGGTGGCTTCATAAAAAACATATTATTCTAAGTTACATCATAAATCTTCTTCTTTTATATATGTACAAAAATCAATTGCTGTTCGTTAGTCTCGCTAAAACTCGAGAACGGCTGGACCGATTTGGCTAATTTTGGTTTTGAATGATTTTTCAAAGTCCAGGAAGGGTTTAAGAGGTAAAAAAATATGAAGAAATTGAAGAGAAATAGTAAATCCACAATTTAATTTTCCCATACAAATAGTCCGCATCTATCAAACCTTTGACACATCATTTCATTCTCAGGCAATACGAGTTTAGGCAATAAGAAGTTTGCTGAGTCAGGTAGTTCACAAAATTATTCGAGATAACACAATTTAAAACCTATTTTTACATTCCACCTTAAATAAACAAAGGAGTACAGTTTCGGTAGTAAAACTACAACTTGAAAATTTAATTTCATTCTACATTAGAGACTGCGCTTTTGCAGCAATTTCTCATTTAGTCAAAGGACACAGACCGGACGGTAGCTTCATAAAAAATAATATTACTTCACAACCACGTTAATTAATACCACAGAACACTAACGAAGCTCGCAAATATTGTACTCTACAAGTTATTTGCTTCAGACCTCATAAAGACTTAAGTGCTTTATATATTCAATGCAAATTGATTTCTAAGCGTATAGATTGAGGGTTTGATTTGGCCTGTTCAATCAGCAGGTGATTATGTTTCTAATTGGAGTAGCTATAGGAAGCACGGGTGGGTAGGTTTCAATTGATAGCATAGTTTGTGGTCTGAAGTGTATCGACTAGCAAGGTAAGGGTGTTGACACGTGTATCTAGTAGATAATATACTATATCTACCTTTAGAGAAAAAGTATAGCTTTACATATTAGGAAAAGGCCTTAGTCACACGAATGTATAAACAGTATTGATGAATTCGAGTGATGTGTTTAATTTCTCATAATATGTAATGTTCCATTTTGAGTTAAGTGGCTGACAGACAATTAAGCAGAAAGACGATCCGTTGAAAATAACTACTGGTTCCTACAAACACAAAAACTCACAATTGCTAACGCACAACCATCAGGTGTGAGGAAAGATACTCACTAAAGCCTCTCCGAAGATTGCCATAGCGAACGGTCCTAGGCCGTCCTCATCCAGCGATTGCTTGCAACCTTCACTAGGTCGTCGGTCCACCTCATGGAGGGCTTGCCTACACTTCGTATTCCGGTACCAGGTCGTCATTTGAGAACTCTCTTGTGCCTGCCTAAATCCTTAAGTGTGTACCTAATAACGTACATTTTAAATTTAAGATCTTTGGGCTTATTCATTGTGGATGGGCTTTAGTTGAAAATGAACCTGACCGGGGAAAACGGCGGTCGGCCAGGGACACCTATCAATCCTAGCCTTCCACTATGGGCTATTGCGATTAGCAAGAAGGACCAGGAGGAATATCCTCCAGCGGGATGGAAAAATTTAGGGACAGAATTGAACGCACGTACCTGGATGTTCTGTGGGGTCGCGTGGCAACAGATCTTTACCACCGCGCGGACGGCTTTTCCTTGATCTTCTGCGCGGTACGTGGCTCAGGGCGTGTAAGTCCGTAGAAAACACAGCACATACACACTTGCGGCTTAAAGTTAGAGAAATATAACGAAAAAGAACAGCGGTAACAGCGGTGCATACATAAAACTTCCAAAACGAACGGCGAATGTTCTAGATGTTCTCTTCCAGCTCACAGCGCAGACGCGAGTTCGAATCGTCCGCCAATCAGAGCGCGCTCGTCCCACAGGTAATATAAAAAATACGTGCGTTCGAAAGGAATAGAAAAAAAGGTTGACTAAAGAGGTATTATATATTATATATATATTATGCGGCGCATCCACATTGAACGACAAACAACGTACATACACGAGGGAGTTTATTGGCTTTCAATTATTTTCTTCCACTGCAATCCAATTGAATTTTATGACTATTTGCTAGTTTGGTACACAAAAAAACATAAATTACAGTTAACTGGCTACAGCAACACACATTGAAAAAAGTATGTTACCGTACATAAACAAAAGCGTTAAAGGAACCACTTCTATCAAGTTTCAAGTAATCAAGTAACTGGGTCAAGCGACTTGCCGCGTGTACGGCAGCCTAATATGCGCCGGCAGTGTTGATGTGTTGAACTTATTGTTCGGGACGCGGCTTTGTGCGCAGTTTACAGTTTCGATGCGCTATTGTGCACAATTTGTACTAAAATATAAGCATCGTTAGTATCTGTAATTTTACTAGGCTTATACTTAATGGGTACTTACGGAAATTCTGGGATGCTAACAAAATTAAGCTCCAAGTAGTAGTAGTAGTAGTCCATTATTTATACGTAGTTGTGTAGTTATAGAATGGGAAATTGTGATTGTAGGCACCACCTGAGCAGTGGGGCAGCTTTGTGATAAAGATTACAAAAAAATGTAGAATGTAACCACCATAGATCCCATCTTCCTTATGTTGAGCGACTCAATTTGTCTTTCACGTGCCATACAAATTTTATATGAAATTCGCCTGAGCGTCATTAGACGCGAGCTCGGAAAGGCTTATTCCGTCTCATTACCGAACGATGAACGCCACGGGACCTTTGTGCCCTTTTTTTCACTGGAAGCGAAGATCGAAAGCTCAACGAGATTTGTTGATATCAATTTTCCGATATTTAATATTGCCCGTATTTTTTTTTGTTGTCGTTGTTCTTTCGTTAGCTGAATTAGCCGTCCAACTTCTAAAATATATAAAAATACATATTTATAAAAACGCTAGACTATACTGGTATCCATTTTTTTGATAATCAATATTGTCCCTTATTTTGGTGCTCGTACTTTGATTCGTTTAATTGGCGGCCCAACTTCTGAATAAGACAAATACGAAATAAGTATATGTATATAAATTTCAGTTTGCAATTGCTGCAATCCATTTCTGAAGTGTTTTTCTCGCATATTCTATACTTTATTTAATAAGTATACCACAGAATTTTATTCGCAGCTGTTGCCCACGGCTTCGTCCGCGTGGATGTCGTTTAAAAAGTAGCCTATGTTCTTTTTCAAAGTCAACTCTATCTCTGTACCAAATTTCATTAAAATCGGTTCAGTGGTTTGGACGTGAAAGGGTAACAAACAGACAGACAGACAGACAGAGTTACTTTCGCATTAATAATATTAAATATAATAAAATAATAAATATAGTAGGGAAACAGGGATAGTAGGGATGGCTGTTTGTTCAATCACGATAAAGCGTATATGCCTGTAACACATTGGATACTTTTATCCCGTTCGGTGGTTCCTTGGGTAAATTTTAAATACACGCGGCGAAGTCGCAGGCAAAAGTTGGTATTTAAAAAAGACCAGTTAGTTTTTAATGTTTTTCAATTACGTCTTATTTAAAGACGTTTCATAAAGCGACATGAGAGTTCCACACTGTCTATAAATTTCATACCTTACTTTCACAGTAAACAATTTTAAAATATCTAATACTTGTTGAAACGAGCAGTGTTCGCGCACCTGTTCTGAAGTTATTGTTAAAGACAGAAAAGACTCGTGGATCCCTACTAGTCCCTATACTGTTTCTACGTGAAATTCTATGTGAAAATCTACGACAGCAAGAAATTACGACGTAAAATAGTATATCTAAAACGTAACTTCAGGCCTGTAATCCCCGAAGAGGTAGGCAGAGATAAATGCATGCATTCACGCATACATGCAAACACCCACGATTCGCCGGTTACGTTTTGGCTCATGTAACAGGTGGCGAGCGTGTTGACATCACCGGGCACATTACCAAACATCAAGGTACTGGGAAATTTTCAGAAAATGGAAAACTCCCAACAGTACCAGAGATAAAGGACTTTACACCATTATCTCTGATAACCCCCTACCCGGGAATCGAACCCAGGACCTCATCGTACTAGTAGTGGCCTGCTACCACTAGGCTACCGAGGCAGTTAGCCTAGTGGCAGCAGTTAGTATACCTATTTAAGTGGTTTGAAATTAACAAAAAAATGGATGTCCTTCATCGATTTCAATTCGGTTAAATTAAAAAAGGGAAAGATAAATTCGACGCTCGGATGTAGGCTTCGGTAGCTTAATGGTAAAGTGGCTCGACCTAGTTATCCTGAGGTGACAGGTTCGATTCCTACCCGAAGTCAAAATTTTTGTTTCCATTTTTTCTTTAATTTCTAATTTCAATATAGTCGGAAATGATCTAAAATAATTACATGTTTCTTTTATTGAACGTATGTACAGTACGTTATCTTCTTCAGCCAATCAATGGCAATAGATTTAAGTGCACTGAACTTTTTCTTGCACACTGTAGACGGAACCATAAAACTGAGTTTCCAACAAAGTTTTATAATGCCAATATAAGATTGGTGCAGTATTTTTATGACCTCGGCATGAGCGTAATTTCTTCTATCTTCTCAGATATATTGATGAGATTATATTGGAACTGCTCTTAGATTTGAAATATTGTGACCATTTGTGCGGAACATCAGTTTCTTGTTTTGCTACTTAGAATCAGCTTTATCTTAGAACTAGCTTTTGCCCGCGACTTCCGCGGAATCCGTAAAAATTTATTTCGTACTTTCAGCCTCAATTTTTAACCCCTATAGAATATTGCATATTCATAGCTTGCTCTTAGATTTGAAATATTGTGACCATTTGTGCGGAACAACAGTTTCTTGATTTGCTACTCAGTGTTAGCGTAGGTGCAAAATTTTAAACCACATGTGCTCTTGTTTATATATTTTATTTACTATAAAATTATCAGTTTTTGTTTACAAAATTCGACAGCAAAAGTCTTAAAATCAATTTAGATTTCATATAAATTGTGGTTTTTGTGATACTTATGTTCTAAATTGAAATAATTGGACATACCTGCCAGCAACCTATCAACGCACTTTCCCATTGGAGTAAGCACTTTTACACTTCTGCAAACACTGCGCTACTGCACTGCACTAATGGCCACATATACTGATCTGGCTGAAATACAGCGGACTGCGATGGCGTCCCTCACCCAGAGGATGACTGATTTTGAAGCACATTTGAAGTCTGCTTCTGTAGGAACCAACTTGAATGCTCTTGCTAAGGATTATCAAGAGTTGAAGCAGCATGTCTGGTCAGTGTTCTCAACGCTTCAACAGCAAATTTCAGATATAAGCCGGAACGTGGACTCAATTGAAATGCGCTAGAGGCGCAAATATCTTTTACTGGGTGGGGTCCCCGAAGACGTGAGTGAAGATGCTTCTGCCACTGTTGTCACCATTCTCAATAAGAAGCTGGGTCTCACAAACTTGGATTCGACATCAATAATAGTGTGCCACAGACTGGGTAGTGGTGGAGAAGGCCGTACAAGACCGCTACTTTTCAGACCCTCAACCCCAACTATCAGGGCAAATATTTGGCAGAAGAAATCCAAACTGAAGGGCTCTCCTTTCGTTTTGTCGGAGTACCTGACCCGTCACCGGCAAACTGTGCTCTCAATGGCTCGTAAACATTTTGGCGTCTCAAATGTATGGACACTCGACGGCAACATTAATATTAAATTGCCGGATGGGAAACGTCGCCGTGTGTTTGGTAGCGAAGAGGTCACAGCGTTGGCATCTGAACATGGCAGAGTCGGGGAGGCAACGTCAGGACTCACCGCTAAACCCTCTGGTTTGCAGACAAGATCGGAAGCTCCTGTTGTGTCATCCAGATCCAAACGTGTGATAAAAACCAAAGCACCTCTGAACCGATTTGTGATCGACTGATTTCAACTTGATTGTGTAGTTTTTTTTTCTTTTCTCGCTTGCAGTACAGTTGTTCTATTTTTCTTCGTAGACGGTTGTAATGTATGTACTTTATTATTTGTTGGTTGATCCTTTTAAAAGTCCATGTTTACATTTTATAGTGTCACTGTCAGACCTGTCAGACAGATATTTATAGTAGATAGTTGTTTACGTCACGTCAGTGTAATTTTTTTTATCTGTGTGTACGTTTCTTTTTATGCAGTTAATGACAAATTTTTAAGTTTACAAGATGAACGTTAGACAAACTTAGTTAATATTAATTGTGCTCATTTTCCTTGCAAGTAGGTCCTGCAAGCTGACAAGTTCATATTTGTTTTATCATAATTTTGTTACGTTGTTTTGTATCATACTTATGTTCTATATTTCTCTATGTTAAACAGTTGACTGGCAGGTTATGTCAGCTTTATAGTATTTGGTAATTTAGTTGAATTATATTGCATTTTATCGATTAAATAGGTATATATATTATAGATACGTATTTATTTAGTTTATTATATTTATTTGTAGTAGTATTTATTTTATATGTCTGATGATGATAGTTTTTATTCCGCCAATGACGATTCTTCGATCTCATTTTCTTCGTGTGACGATTCCTTTTTACTCAACGACAAACTAAATACTGAATTCCATCGGTTTCCAAATAATTTACATATTGTCCATTTCAATGCACAGAGCATATCACAACACCATTCGGAACTCTTAAATATTTTTTCAATCAGCTAACCTGATCCTACAAACATGTTCTCACCGTACTCGTTTCATGTCCGAATCTTTCGCTATTACAGCAATAAAACTCTGGAACAAGCTACCCCTTGATATTCGGAAATCTACTAGCAAATTTATCTTCAAGCGAAGAACTAAAGATTATCTTTTGGCGTCCCTTAAATAATATCTTTTTCATACATTAATTTCGTCACAGCTCTATGTATTTATTATAAGTTATATTTATTATAAGTATATATATATTTATTGTTTATTAATATTTATTATTAATCTATGCAACTGTATTTATTTTTGTAGAGATATTACTTTATTTACGTTTTGTATATTTATATAAATTAATATTGTTAGTTTCGTAATAACTATCATTGGTTATTTATCTTGCACCTCTACATTTTCTTTTCTCACAACCCCAAGGTTGACTGTTAGAGAATGCCTAGTGAAATTAAGTCCGCCATATAAATTACATAGAAGTGTAAATAAATAAATATTATCGTAGAACCAACTACTGCCCGCGCTTGCCGCGAAATCCGTAAAAATTAATTTCGTACTTTCAGCCTTAATTTTTAACCCTACAGAATATTGCATATTCATAGCTAAAACAATCATGAAATTATTTATTATTAAATGCAAACCTTTTAAGAAATCGGTGATCCTCCTATTTTGCCATCTTAGAAGATGAATTTCGCAAATCTTTTCCTATTTTTCGACTGCATGGCAAGAACAGCTGCTGCGAAAAAAAAATCAATCATCTTGTTTCAGGGGTTTAAGGTTGGTCATTGAAATGTCAGTCGGTGAGTCAGTCATTTGTTTAAAATATAATAATTTGTAAATAAAAAAATAAAAAAATATAAATTTGTAAAATTGTAAAGCAAGCAATCGATTTCAGACCAGTTCCAATGAGAAACCTTGATAGATGAAACAAAGATCGCGTCCAAAATGGCTTTTCTTCATTCTGTTTCTATTGAAATCTTCATTGGTCACCCACTTCATATTGTAAAATGTTCCCTATTGTAAAAAAATAACCTTGGTCCTTTAAATTTGAGTTTTTATTAAATAATTCAAATGAATTTATAACATTATTTAGAAGTATATCGACACTGACAGACATTCTTAACAGACAATTTACAGCTGATAAGTAACCAGTAGACTAGGTAACTGACAGGTCTTAGATACTAACACATTACCTAGATTACAAGACTAATTACAAACTCTCAATCTGATAAAATTGACCTTCCAAACTTTACTCTTTTTGTAGTTCATTCACATCGATCAACAACATCAATTCAAGAAAGTGAAAAATTCCATTCCATTTCATTGAATTTCGATGATAACCCTCAAAAGATCAACTCACAGAACACGATCAACATGTGATCAACCTATTGTGAGCGAATACATCGCAATCAATCATATAAATGCCAAAAGTATTAAAAACACATTATCTGCTCGCTGGAAAATCACTTTTGACAGTACAGTACGTTCAAAAAGTAAGCCCGCTTCATAAATACCACACCCCTTAAAGAAACTAACGATCCATGTACAGGAGTATTGAAAATTTATTCTGAGTACGTGAGGGCGTTTGATGGTTACTTACGATACTGTTCCTGCTGATATACCACCAGTTTAAAATGAACCGTCATATGCAGGGGAATTTGCCAATGTCGCCTTTTTCGAACAGGCAAAGAGGGAACCGAGGGTTCAGGTTAAAACAGCACCATTTTTAAAGATGGTCCACAGAATAAGCTCAGAGGGAAATATGTGGAGTGTTTTTGGTTTATAAACAAGAGTTTATTTTACAGCGGTGTTAACATGAGATGTGTTCGAAATTTTAGATGGTGAAATTGCTGAAACTATAGTTTGCTATAATCGAAACACGTTTAAGGCGAGGTTGGTACAATTTAATGCTTGCCACACTGAAGTTTTCAATTTTTTTACTTTTTTTTGTAATAGTAATACTGCGTCAGTAGCCTAGTGGTAGCAGGCCAATACTACTACGCTGGAGGTCCTGGGTTAGATTCCCGGATCGGGGACTATCAGAGATAACGGTTTAAAATCCTTTATCTCTGTGATAAAGGATTTTAGGATCTGGATGTACTATTGGGGTTTTTCCATTTTCTGGAAGTTTCCCAGTACCGGAGTTCGGTAATGTGGCCGGAGATGGCAACAGGCTCGCCACCTGTTACGTGGGCCAAAACGTTACCGGCGAGTCGTGGGTGTTTGCATGTATGCTTGAATGCATGCATTTACCTCTGCCTACTCCTTCGGAGATTACAGGCGTGAAGTTACGTTTGCGTAGTAATACTTTGACATAATTCCCCATACTAAGTTGGGGATGCCAAACTTAGTTTGCGGATATTGTAAAACATATGAGTGTAGCAATGTGCCGTTTCCATTTTTAGGGTTCCGTACCTTAAAAGGAAAAAACGAACCCTTATAGGATCACTCGTGCGTCTGTCTGTCTGTCTGTCCATCTGTAACAGCCAATTTGCTCCGAAACTACTCGACCGATTGAGTTGAAATTTGATGAATGTATGTAAATTGGTGACCCAAAGATGAACACGTCAAGTAAAATAATAAATTTTAAACAGGGGGGGCCACTTTCGGGGGGTAAATCAGAAAATTAAACGTAAACTGTGTCGTGTGACATATCAAATGAAAGAGGTTGTTGTCAGCATCTCAGATATATATTTTTTATAATTTTTGCATGAACAAATTTGAAGTTATTTAAGAAAAACGACGAAAATTGACTCCGAAACTACTGAACTTAAAATTTTGAAAAAAGTGTGGAAAATAGTTCTTTGCCTATAGATTACTGGCCTGCCGGTACCACCATAACCGCTATGTCCCTGCATTTTAATAATATAAATATTTATTTAAATTACGGAACCTTCACCACGCGAGTCGAACTCGCACTTGTCCGGTTTTTTTTTTGTAGATACGAGTATAGGTTTGATTAAATGTTGTTGTTTTATGGGCGCAATGACCCAAAATGAGTCTTGGCCTCCGATACAAGAATGCGCCATTTTTGCGTGTTCTGCGCTGCCATCCGCCAGTCTTCAACCTGAAGGTCACGGAGATCTTTCAGCGCCTCATCACTCCAGCGATACCTGGGCCGACCAACTGGACGTCGGCCACTAGGTCGCCCCAAGTATGCAAGTTTCACTGCATTCGCTTACCATCACCGTCACCCGTACCATTGTTTACCATTTTATAACAAAAGTGGGTTAATTATTTCATGAAATAAGGGGAAGAAAAAAGAGTTTTTTTTTTAATACATTGAAACTAATTTACATAACACAATTATGTATGTATGTTTATGTGTGTATCTTGTCGCTTGCGGGTAGGCAGAAAGTGTGGGGCGCCTAGCATATCGTTTCCAAAATTACTCTCGTTATTCTTCTATATAATTACTAACACATAACGCATTACATAATCTAATAGATATTAGCGAAAAAATCTTATATTCGTGGCAATGCTCCGATTCTATAGACGTAATTCCCTCAAATTCAATTGTCAATAGATGCCCAAATTTTCCACTTCCATAAATACCGGTATTGGGCAAGGCACGCAGACTGTGATTTATGACCGATGTCTGGAATTTCTGCGGTCAAACATATTTTTCGCATTTTCACGAGTGAAAAGACAAAGCCAGCGCCTTCGAATCGACTTTGATTCCAAAATACCGCAGATGCAAAAGATTTTTTAAACACTGTCTTGTCTATAAAAAATAGATCACTAATACTTATACATAAGAAGCTAATTCTTTTTCTACACATTAACACTTTGTGTTTCACAAAACACAGGAAAGTTTGACAAACATTTTGTCATGCATTAACGTAAGGAAATCTACTGAAATCACCAAAAATTCTAGATTCGCACCAATGGTCCAAGATTAAGACATAATTCCCTCAAATTCAATTGTCAATAGATTCTCATATTTTCCACTTCCATAAAGACCGCGGTATTGGGCAAGGCACGCAGACTGTGATTTATGACCGATGTCTGGAATTTGGGCGGTCAAACATATTTTTCGCATTTTCACGAGTGAAAAGACAAAGCCAGCGCCTGCTACGAATCGACTATAATCCAAAATACTGCACATGTGAAAGGTTTTTTATATACTGTCAGTTATATTAAATACTAGCTGTGCCCGCGACTTCGTCCCCGTGATAATGTATGATTGTACAGTACCTATCCGGACGAAGTTGTGGGCGCAGCTAGTATGAAAGTAGCTTAAGTTACTTCTCCCGAAAGTCCCGTCAAAATCGGTCGAGCCGTTCCCAAGATTAGCCCTGCCAAACAAATTTCTGTTTGTCGATTGATGATTCTCCCAAAATGACTGTCTAAAACCACATCTATGAGATCATCAATTTATGTAAATGAATTACATACACATCCAGAAAAAGCTTACCTTAAAATAATGCCGCTTTACTCGTGGTAGAGCTCCAGTTGGATAGTTAAAGCTTACGGGCATAGGCACCACCGCACAACCATTTAGCGACACTTACCAAATCTACTTGCCGCTAAACGATAGTATCCACTCATCTCACTCACTCACCACACACCACTATCGTGTTCCACTCAGGTGGTACGGCCTTATAATTTCCGGCACGAAGGCATAAAATAGAATTATCCAGAAATTCGCTAAAGGTAAAATAAAATCGTACAAAAAAGTCTTAGGCTATTGCCGATCCAGTTTGTAAAATACTCCGGTCTTCTTCAGGAATATCATTCAGAATCATTCCTTGAATTTTACAGACGTCGAATTCTTTAAAGTCGTAACTCAACTTTTCTAATTTCGCCAAAGTGAGTGACGTAAATTTAACTGTCCGGCTTTTCAAGGGATCACGTTAAAATTATGGGATAATGGTTGACGCTGAAATTATTGCCAGTATCGATTTTCATTGTCCCCTTGAAACTTTGAATTAAATATTAATTTACTGCCTGTAAAAGCAAATTTAGCGATCGTCACGTTTTCCATTTTTGTTTACAGAGTTTCATGGACTACTGCAACCATGATTTTTACGGTAAGATCTACGATAAACTTTGCGGGATATGAAAATTGTACTTTTTTCTTTGTACTATATCCAATAAGAAATATTACAACAGAGAAATATCGACCTCAGGAAGAAGACTTCGGCTCAGTTCAGGTCTGTAGAGCGTCAACTCTTTTTTTATGTAATGAAAGTGGCAAACAAGCATGCAGTTCACATTGATGTTAAGTGATGACTGCAGCCTATAGACACCCACACAATGACTAGAGGTCAAAATGCAGATGCGTTGCCACTCCTGAGGCCTAAGGCGTTATGCCTCTGTGCCGGCAATTACCGGGCCGTAGTCGTTTATTTAGCGGCAAGTATATTAGGTAATGCGGTGGTGTCTATGCACACCAGCTCCGTCACTGGAGCTCTGCCACCAGTGAGGCAATTATGGCACATTCTCCCCCAATGACGCACAGCACTATTGTGGGTGTACATCGACGAGAAGCTGCGTTGTGTCGTCGATGTGGGTATATTTAGGGAAGGCTTTTGTAAAGCAATACACATCTTTTCGCTGAAGTGTTGGTCGGTAGTAAAAAGATATCCTGTTTATCATAAACAGAAAAAAGTTGAAAGCATCATAACCGAAGTCACCACTAAATGTTTTAATTGGACCGATCCATATTGATTGGTGTTATGCTCCTATGTCGGAAATTATAGGGCCGTTATGGCATATTCTCCCTCCACATTACCAAACTTCGAGGTGCCTACTAGGAAACATCCAGAAAATGGGAAAATCCCAAAAGAACCAGAGTTCAAGGTTTCGACACCGTTATCTCTAATATCCCCGACCCGGAAATCGAACCCAGGACCCCAGCGTTGCTGCTGGCTACGCACAACACTGTTGTGTTGTGTGGCTGTGCTGTAGGTATCTTTGGGGAAGACAATAAACATCCTTCGGCTGAAGTTATTAAGCTTTAGTCTGCAAAAAGTTATCGTGTTTATCGGAAAAAAAGTTTATAACATCATAACCGAAGTCGCCACTAAATGTTTTAAATTGGACCGTTCCATATTGACAAAGTTAAGCTATGAATACACTCTGCAATCCACTGTGTTGTAGTCCAATTCAGAGTTTTTTAATGATCTGCTTCCGGATATTCAACCATAAACGCCTCACTTTAGGGTTGATAATCGAGGTCTGTTTAGTCGAATGCACGTATGAAACACTATTGCAGGTAATTGTTTAAATTATTTCGCATTAACACATGCTTGTGAAATATATTTTTATTTTAAAGAAAAATGGAAAGAAAAAATTGACTTCAGGCGAGGCTCGAACTCGCGACCTACTGGGAATCTAGTCCAGCCGCTCTTCCAATTGAGCTACTGAAGCCCTGCCCGATTTGTCAAATCTTTCCTTCACATCTATTGCATTGCTTTATGGTAGCAGTAGCGCCATCTATTACCAACTATGCGAGTTCGAGCCTCGCCTGAAGTCAATTTTTTCTTTCCATTTTTCTTTAAAATAAAAAAACTATTGCAGGTACCCAGCTAACAGAGGCCGAATGGGTGCAATTTAGTTGGTGGTGCTTAATGAAAACTCAGCGGAAACGTTTGTATCGAATGGACGCTTTACTTTATCGTGTTTATGAGAATTGCGATTTGTGAACGATCATACGTGACTCTTTTGTATATTGTGTTCTTTCCTTTTTGTTTTTTTTTATGTAATGGAAGTGGTAAACAAGCATGCAGGCTACATTGATGTTTAGTGATGACTGCAACCTATAGACACCCACATAACGGTCAAAATTTAGATGCGTTACAACTCCTGAGGTCTTAGGTGTTATGCCCCTGTGCTGGAAATTACAGGGTCCATATTATTATGGTGTTGTGTGGCTGTGCTGAGGGTATCTTTAGGGAAGGCAATAGGTGTATTTTGGCTGAAATTATTAAGCTTTAGTCTGAAAAAAGTTATCGTGTTTATAATAAGCGAAAAAAAGTTGATACCATCATAACCGAAGTCGCCACTAAATGTTTTAAATTGGACTGTTCCATATTGACAAAGTTAAGCTATGAATACACTCTGCAATCCACTGTGTTGTAGTCCAATTCAGAGTTTTTTAATGACCTGCTTTCGGAAATTCAACCATAATCGCCTCACTTTAGGGTTGATAATCGAGGTCTGTTTAGTCGAATGCACGTATGAAACACTATTGCAGGTACCCAGCTAACAGAGGCCGAATGGGTGCAATTTAGTTGGTGGTGCTTAATGAAAACTCAGCGGAAACGTTTGTATCGAATGGACGCTTTACTTTATCGTGTTTATGAGAATTGCGATTTGTGAACGCTCATACGTGACTCTTTTGTATACTGTGTTCTTTCCTTTTTGTTTTTTTTTTATGTAATGGAAGTGGTAAACAAGCATGCAGGCTACATTGATGTTTAGTGATGACTGCAACCTATAGACACCCACATAACGGTCAAAATTTAGATGCGTTACAACTCCTGAGGTCTTAGGTGTTATGCCCCTGTGCTGGAAATTACAGGGTCCATATTATTATGGTGTTGTGTGGCTGTGCTGAGGGTATCTTTAGGGAAGGCAATAGGTGTATTTTGGCTGAAATTATTAAGCTTTAGTCTGAAAAAAGTTATCGTGTTTATAATAAGCGAAAAAAAGTTGATACCATCATAACCGAAGTCGCCACTAAATGTTTTAAATTGGACTGTTCCATATTGACAAAGTTAAGCTATGAATACACTCTGCAATCCACTGTGTTGTAGTCCAATTCAGAGTTTTTTAATGATCTGCTTCCGGATATTCAACCATAACCGCATCACTTTAGGGTTGATAATCGTGGTCTGTTTAGTTGAATGCACGTAT
This sequence comes from Macrosoma leucophasiata, assembly GCA_036365455.1. NCBI lineage: Eukaryota > Metazoa > Arthropoda > Insecta > Lepidoptera > Hedylidae > Macrosoma > Macrosoma leucophasiata. The sequence continues at coordinate 5,491,675 of JAWQUS010000020.1, forward strand.
GAAACATTATTGCAGGTACCCAGCTAACAGAGGCCGAATGGGTGCAATTTAGTTGGTGGTGCTTAATGAAAACTCAGCGGAAACGTTTGTATCGAATGGACGCTTTACTTTATCGTGTTTATGAGAATTGCGATTTGTGAACGATCATACGTGACTCTTTTGTATATTGTGTTCTTTCCTTTTTGTTTTTTTTTATGTAATGGAAGTGGTAAACAAGCATGCAGTCTACATTGATGTTTAGTGATGACTGCAACCTATAGACACCCACACAACGGTCAAAATTTAGATGCGTTACAACTCCTGAGGTCTTAGGTGTTATGCCCCTGTGCTGGAAATTACAGGGTCCATATTATTATGGTGTTGTGTGGCTGTGCTGAGGGTATCTTTAGGGAAGACAATAGATGTATTTTGGCTGAAATTATTAAGCTTTAGTCTGAAAAAAGTTATCGTGTTTATCATAAGCGGAAAAAAAGTTGATACCATCATAACCGAAGTCGCCACTAAATGTTTTAAATTGGACTGTTCCATATTGACAAAGTTAAGCTATGAATACACTCTGCAATCCACTGTGTTGTAGTCCAATTCAGAGTTTTTTAATGATCTGCTTCCGGATATTCAACCATAACCGCATCACTTTAGGGTTGATAATCGTGGTCTGTTTAGTTTAATGCACGTATGAAACATTATTGCAGGTACCCAGCTAACAGAGGCCGAATGGGTGCAATTTAGTTGGTGGTGCTTAATGAAAACTCAGCGGAAACGTTTGTATCGAATGGACGCTTTACTTTATCGTGTTTATGAGAATTGCGATTTGTGAACGCTTATACGTGACTCTTTTATATACTGTGTGCTTTTCCTTTTTGTTGGATTGGATTCAAAACTCCCCGGCAGGGACGTGATGACCCAACGTAGAAGAAAATTTTTCCGCCAGTGCAGTCCTTGAAGTGAGCAATGGCGGTCAAATAATTTTAATGAATGGTAGTAAATAGAACTGCCTCAGTAGGTTAGTGGTAGCAGACCACTAATAGTACGCTGGGGTCCTGGGTTCTAATCCCGGGTTGGGGAATATTAGAGAGAACGGTGTAAAATCTTTTATCTCTGGTTCTATTGCGACTTTTCCATTTGCTAAAAGTTTTCCGGTACCTCGAAGTTAGGTAATGTGCGCGGAGATGTCAATAGGCTCGCCACCTGTTACATGGGATAAAACGTAACGTTTTTATTCTACCACTTTGTCGGCGTGATTAAGGTGTATACTTGTGCCAAATTTCAAGTCTCTAGTACTAATAATTTTTTCGCTAAACCGCGGACAGACAGACAGACAGACATGGCGAAACTGTAAGGGTTACTTGAATACTACGGAACCCTAAAAAACACAAAGACTGTGTGTGTAGGTACCGTATAGATCGATAGATAAGATGAGCCAAAAAAATAGCTATTTCAGCCGTGTTACGGACGAGGGTTGCGTGGAGTGGTGATGGTTCGAAATGAGAACACAGTTTTGAAGTTTTAAACTGATACACGTATGCAAAGGTGAGAGAATGGTAAGCGAGTATCTATGAGACAGAAAACCGACTGTCCGACAACTTGAAATACGCTCCGTATACGTGCATATTTATTTTTATTAGTAGAAAAGAAGGTAAGTCTATGCACTAGTTTTCACATGTACCTTAAATACAATTTTTAATAATGATTTGCACCGACCCGCAGTTACTGTGGTGAATCTATGACGTAAGTTTAATGGTTTAGGTATTTGTTATATTTTAGGTAGGTTACGTACGCATATAGTACCTAAGTTTGTACATATGTTTAAAGTTTTATAATTTTAAGTTTTAAATTTAGTTTACTTTATTTTATTGATTTTTATTAGGCTATTTTAATGTAAATATGTATTTTATTTATTTAGGGAAGTAGGTATACTCGTATCAGACGGGATCGCGAGCTACGTCGTCTACAAGCCGAGCGACTACAGCGCTAATATTCTGATAGGCTTTTTAAGGATAAGAAGTAGGTATTTGATACGTGGGAGACAAAAGTTCGACCAACCAATATCTTCCATATTGGATGGTCCAAAGTACCAAAATATTTTTAAATCTATAAAATAAAGAAAGATATCGTAAACTAGATTTCATATTGACTGGCGATGCTCGGGACGTTGGAATGATTCCAAGATGCTGTTCCATACTCAGGCTCCTTAACAATAAATACATGTTTGCCAATTCATTATTCGAATTGAACAGCCGCGATGTAAAAAACATGGGAATTCTTTAAAACTCTTTGTTATAGTGCTTCTACACTCTTAAAGATGTACATGTATACACACAGAGAAACATTAAATTTGTGTTTTTGTATGTATGTCTGTAATTTTTTACGCAAAAACTACTGGACCGGTTTCAAAAACTCTTTCACCACTAGCAGAGTATATTAATAAAATTAAATTAACAACTTTTTTTAATAAAATATACATCGGGGGTTAAAGTACTTTTAGCTACGTTTTCACAGAGTGAACAGTAAACTTAAAAAAAAAATAGGATACCTAATAAAAAAGGCAAAAGTAATGAGATTGTTTTAAAATCTAAGTGCCTAAATAATTGTGAATCTTGAATCATATACATCGATAACTAAAGTAGGTAGGTACAGGCGGACGAAGTCGCAGGCAAAAGTTAATGATATATAAGTGAAAACACGCATATCTACAGTTCACAATGATCGTTTATGAATAATGCATAAAAATCAAACATTTTTGTGAATGCGTTGCCACAACTTTGACGATTTTGAACTGAAATTTGAGTTTGATTCGGAGTGTCGCGGGTTCGATCCCCGCACCGGGACAAAAATGTGTACGGCCTACAGATATTTGTTTCGGGTCTGGGTGTTTGTGTATGTGTTGTATGTGTACAACGGCATCCACGACACAGGTTTATACCTACTGTGGGGCTGTGAGTGTAAGCGTATTTTATTTTATTTTAACTAAGGCCAAAGCTATAATACTCTTGTGCGGGAAAATTCGGATCCACATATTCTAAATTGACCGGAACACTAACATGTATTGAAATAAAACTACTATCTCACGGATTATTTTAAATCAACCCGACGTTTCGGTTGCTTTTCAGCTTCTGTGGTCTCGGGCAGACTGAGGTGATATTTGTCTGATAGCAGTTTGAAAAATTATTTTGTGCCTCCATCTATTTCTCAAACGTCTTGCATATGCGAAATAGAAATGGTAGCAGTGAGTAGGTAAGAGAATGTGGTGATGGCCTGGAACACCGTCACTGGAACTCTACCACAAATATTATAAGCTAAAAAATAGCAACGAGATCATATAGGTAAATACTGAGAAAATTTGAAGTAAAAATAATATTTTTCTGAGTAAACCTGTTGTTAAAAAAAAATGTTTTATTTACTTCACAACAAGCCAGAAGTTGCATGATATCGACTCGATAAATGGGAATAAACCGGGAACGTATAACGAGCGAGAAACCGAGCTAACTAGGAAAGAAACTTGCTAATGAGATATCCTCCAACCGGGAACTGCCTCGGTAAATAAACTATTGTACACATACTGCTATTTCGTATCTATTCGTATTTATTTAAGCAGCGTAAAAGTTAAAAAACTATATTAGTCACAATAGTTACTTTCATTACATAATATATTATGATTATTTCTGATTCAAACATGTTATTCGTAATTAGTTAATAAGTAACATAATATTATTTTGCAGTCACCTATTCTTACTACACAATTAAATAAATAAAAACAACATAGAAGGTAACAGCAATGATGTATCAATACGATTATGATATTATAGGTAGTCCATATTTCACCTCCTTTTTTCATTACTTAACACTTTTAAAAAACACATATCAGTTAGAGCTAGAGCGTTGTTATTTTTCCATAAAATAATATATATGTTTTGATAATAATGATTATTAAATTGTTTCTTTACAATGTATTAATAAGCAAATTTAAATAAAATTCTTTTTCGAAATATATTTACCTATCCCATAGAAATATTCAAAATAGTTTGGCTTAATATTTGTTTTTACTAATTATATTTTTCTACAATTATATTAAAATATTAAATTGTTAAATTTAAATGTTAAGTATCTGTTACTATTTAATAATCACTCCATCTAATAAATAATTTCCATCGTGTTATGTACTCACAGCTCATAATATTATGATAATTAAAATTTCAAAATTATGAAGCAATAAGAAATTGACAAATTTATTATATGTGAATATAAAAAAAAACGGTACGGACACTATACGGGGAACAAACCACTAGAGTTTAACAGAGTCATTACAATGCCTCCCTTTTAACAACAGTAGACAAATCGATAGTTCAATAGAAGGACGTTTAAAAAAAACGCCTATTATAGACGTACCTACGTAATATGGATTCTTAGAGGTGTAGGTTTTAAGAACACTCTCAATGACTCTTCAAAATCGACGTATATGTTTGAGAGATATAGAAAAGGCACGGAAGGTAAATAAAGAAAGTTTATTTTCCAGAGGCATAAGATTCTAAGTTGGGTCATAGGAGTTCTCGAATGGAGACCGCGAACTCCTCACAAGAGACCCCCACAAGATGGACCGACGACCTAGTGAAAATCGCGGACAACCGCTAGATGAAGCGGCAGCTCATCTTCATTATGTCAATCTTTGTCCAGCTGTGGACATCTTTTGGCTGAAATGATGATGATGAAGCTGTTAAGTCATTACTGAGTCGTGCATTGCCACTTGTCCGGAATAAGAACACTCAGCGCTGAACACTAGTCACTACCATTAACCATGGAGTTCCATCGTTGATGCTCTACAAGCAGTAATAATTCACCTATTTTAGTCCCTATGCAAGGGACATACATAAATTTAGATTCACCGCGCGCATTCCCAAACGCCGAGGAAACCTTTGCCAATTGCAAAAATCGTAAAATCACTTAAGTTGTTCAACAGGATCTCATACCTAGTAACAGTGACCTTGAACCACTTTTCGTAACAAGTTTTAATCCTAACTGAAATTCTTTCGTTTAATTACTTTCTGCTGAATATTTTTTTAATGAGAATATATTGTAATAAGAAATTCCACATCCTTTAGTAGGGCTTGTGTCCATTGTAAGGCATAATCCTAAATTTAAACTTTGTACTTATACACTCATTAATGGAAAGGCAAACCACTAAGTGACTCGCAACTATTAAGTTAAAGATCACGCGTACAGAACGCGAAACGGATTAGCAACAATTCGCTTATGACATAAAAACTAATCTTTTCTGTGTGTTTCTTTAAACTATGAGGGGGATCTTTGTCTACCTTACCCATACAACATCGGATGGGTGGGTTGTCTTAAGGTTATGACAATAGACGTCAGACATAGCCTATTGCACACATAATTCTTCAAGTACAACATAATATCAAGGATTGTATAAATAAATGGTTATTTGTAATATAAATAAAAAATAAAAAAAATTCTACAAGTTGTACAACTTTCATTCTGTCAAAACCCAATATAATTTCTTTGCGATTATGTCAAAAAACGCGCATGGCCTCGCGGCTGGTGTAGATAGGAAGCGATCTACTCGGTTAAGCAATACGGGCGCGGTCGGGTATATGATGGATGACCGCTAGTGACAAATTAAAATGCGCGTTTCCGTGCTTTGGAGGCACGTTAAGCCGTCAGTTGCGATTGCTATCGATAGATAGCAGTCGTTAAATCTTGTCGGAGGCCGTATGGGCGGTTTGAAAACATCCGACAATGGGTTGACCACTAATCTTTATCTCCACCAATCCGCGTTGGAGCAGCGTCGTAGAGTAAGTTCCAGTCCTCCTCCGAAGAAGGGGAGAGACTCGTGCCCAGCAGTGGGACGTATCAAGAATTGCCATTATTATTATTATATTATATGTCAAAAACGTTAATCACGCCTATGAAAATAGATGAAATTATTTTTTTTTATAATATTTTTTCTGGATATTAAGAAAAAACACTGAATCTATGAATATTCTTATGTCCTTATGTTCATTTTTTACGAGAAGAAACCTCTAAAGCTTTGGTCAATGGAGAGCTATCCATTGACCAAAGCTTTAGAGGTTTCTTATAACACCAGACCTTCATTAAGAGAGTTTTCCAAACTTAAATGGAGTTAAATAGGTTTAGCAGTCAACGAATTTTGAATAAACAAAGTTTCAGAAGTGAAGTGACGAAGTTTGCACGTAAAAAGCTCAATCAGGATGATTTTATAAATTATCTTCAGTTTGTAAGAAATGACTGGGAGGATACCTTATCTTGCAGGAATAAAAAATAGGATCTGCTGATGCTGGCTTTCTACTCCGAATCTTCACTGATGGGTCTTCACAGTTGCCAAATGCAATACTAAGGTCGGAGTATAAATAATAGTGGCTTATTGAACTAGATAATACCACTCCTTCAAGCTCCGTCAATGGAGCTCTACCACTAGTGGAAATAAACGCATCGCCACCAAGTCGTTCGACAAGGATGAGCTGTATCTATCAATTGTATTTTTAGGAAGCCAAATATGTTGAAAGAAATAAAATTCGTTAGGCAGTAACCTAACCTCAACTTTATCAAAATAGATGTTTTATTATTTTATGGATATCATGATTCTCTCGGTTTAACAGATTTCATGGTCTTTTAGTTACTCAGTCAGTATATAACATCAAACAACAAGAGAAGAAAGTTTCACGCATTAAGTTGAATAAACAATGCCACTGAAGCTACATTAAATGACCACACTACATATGGCTTAACATCAAGCACCCAGGCAGAGTTTCCAACTACTCGTGAAAGCGTTAACCTAAAGCGATAACATTCCACATTCGCAAACTGATAAACAGGATGCCTAGGGCACACGATATATCACATTCAAGTTTTATCCGAGAAAGTGTCAAAACAAAACCTTCGCGTATTCATATCACTGGAGACAGAAGTGTTACTTGGCAATGATTAAGTAATGTAAAGAGACGCAAACCTATTGATTTTATGTCTTCAAACAACGATGATGTAACTATTGTCATTTACAAGGTTCAATGTCCTACATGTGGTATGATTTATTGTAAAACTATTGTATCCAGTTTACACACAGTAAATCAGTTAATTCTGACATAAGCCGTTATATCACGTATCGTTCGTGTGCGGTTGGCAAAGCGTGAAAGGCCGAACATATGTCTTTTATAATCTTTGTTTTATATTATTTCGCATTAACACATGCTTGTGAAATATATTTTAAAGGAAAATGGAAAGAAAAATTTGACTTCAGGCGAGACTCGAACTCGCGGCCACTGGGAATCTAGTCCAGCCGCTCTTCCAACTGATCTACCGAAGTCCTGCCCGATTTGTCAAATCTCGGACCAGATTCCCAGTGGCCGCGAGTTCGAGTCTCGCCTGAAGTCAAATTTTTATTTCTATTTTTCTTTAAAAACTTTTATAATCTGTTGTTTATATACGCACTAGCACTTGTACATATCAGTGCATGGTTAATTATTTTATCAATTTTTATGTAATGGAAGTGGTAAACAAGCGTGCAGTTCACATTGATGTTAAGTGATGACTGCAGCCTATAGCTCCGTCACTGAAGCTCTACCACCAGTAGAAATAAAAGCATCGCCGCCAAATCGTTCGACGAGGATGAGTTGTATTTTTATTTATGTAATGGAAGTGGCAAACAAGCATGCAGTTCACATTGATGTTAAGTGATGATTGCAGCCTATTGACACCCACACAAAGACCAGAGGTCAAAATGCAGATGCGTTACCACTCCAGGGCCGTACATTACCATCTGACCGGAACACGATAGTGCGAAACACTACCATTTAGCGGCAAGTATATTAATTAGTCTTTATGGCGGTACAAACAACATTCCAATGACAGATACATCAATAATGAGCTATACGAGTTACTATACTCGTACAGAGACGTAGAATTAGTATACTCTTTGGTACAGAGGACAATGTTTTATTGACATGGTGCATGGCAAATGACAGATAGTATTGTCCGTCGTCTATTAAAGCACATCAATAAATGTCTCTGAGAGGCTTCAAGGTCAAAAGCGCCCTAGAATTCATATCTGTTCATGCCTACTGCTGCATCGTACGCAAGTGCGGATAAAACCATTAGTTACTGTCGACCCCTCACACCAGCCACTTAGATATTGATATTTGTGTATGATAAATGGTGTTACAAACTCGTTTTAGTGCCGGACACGGCGTAAATATCATCGATATAATGTAAGCGACCTCGTTATTCGCGAGCAACGTGACATTTATCTATCACAGTCCATGAGTGTGAGAAAAATTGTGAAAATGGGGATTTCGTGAGATTCAGACATTTTGATGTAATTACCGTGTTTGATTTATTTGTGTTGTTTGTGATTTGGTGTTTTTGTAGTTTGTATATACTATAAAGCGTGATATTAGTACAACTGCCTTGGCAACTAAATGTTAGTAGCCCACTATTGATACTTTTACGTGGGTTGGATCCCTGGGACGACTCATAAGGAATATATATAGGAAGTGAGCCGGAGATTAAACATTTATCTCAGCCTAAAGAATATTAATTGGCCTTTTTATGTAATGGAAGTGGCAAACAAGCATGCAGTTCACATTAACGTTAAGTGATGACTGCAGCCTATAGACACTTACACAAAGACCAAGGTCAAAATGCAGATGCGTTAACACTCCTGAGGCCTAAGGTGTTTTGTCTCTGTGCCCGAAATTACAAGTCCGTACATTACCACCTGACCGGAACACGATAGTGCTGAACACTACCATTTAGCGGCAAGTATTTAAGATAATGCGGTGATGCGAGCGAGCTCCGTCACTGGAGATCTACCACCAGTAGTCTGACACATATATCAATAATTAACACTTTCAACATATACCTACTATCATAATAAAACGTCAACTGCTCTGGTACAAAGCCACCCAAAACCCGAACACAGCGATATCTGACTAAGTGCTTACGTAATACGTCTCCTGCGTCATAATTTGATCACCTTTGACGGCTTGACGCGATGTCAATTACGTCGGTGTATAACGGTGCGCCTACTCTGTCTGCGACTGATTGCATTTGACTGTACCTAGCAGAAGTTTTGATTCACAGGCCTTCAACTGGGCAATAATGACGAGTGTCGCCCATACAAACTTAAATGTTTCTCCGCGCTCTAAAGTGGAGAAGTAAATAGCACCGTATGTCACCATTTATGCGCTTTAGCCAAAGCTTACCGTCTTTATATCTTTATATGTCTTTAAAACATACCATAATATAGAAAAATATGTAATACAGACAGATATTGACGTCTTTCGGCTGAAATGATGATATTTAAAACAAATAAATATAACTAATAACTTGGTAAGTAACTATACGCTTATACGTTATTTTCTAGTTAATTATCCTATATTAGATGCGGCAACCCCATTCACGGTCTCGTCCACCATCATTTGAATAAAAAACTATATACAAAAATGAGCTATAATTGCCTTTTAGATATACCTAGTTCCCACTAAACACATCTTCTTTGGAACAGCTTAAACGAATTTAAACTATAACAATTTATCCGTTTACCCAACGCAATTGCAAACCAGCTGCAATAAGCTTACAATATTAGAAGAGTTTTAGATTTCAGAACGCTATAACACGTTTAAGCTATAAAAAGATGTTACTGTTACAATTCAGTGTTTCCAGTCGTTCGCAAGTCGCCGGGTATTCCGATGGTCGTATTAAAGTTACCTTGTTATAGTTGCAACGAAGCGGATATAGAAGCGCCATTTGATTTTCTTATTGTTCAGAAAGTAAGGCTGCATACAAGTTATGCGAATTAAAAAGTTATGGCTGTATAGATTGTAGCCGTGCACATTAAAAAGATGAATTGAAATAGGGATGATATTGAAAAGTTTGTTTGCTATGGTCCCAAATGAATTATTTGTATATTTTAGTATTTAGTATTATTATTCATCCTAACGTTACCCAAATCTTTTCTAATATTATAAAGAGGAACATTTGTGATTTTGTGTGTAAGTTTATATCGTTTTCACACTAAAACTAATGGACCGATTTCAGTTTTTTCACCATTGGCAAGCTGCATCTTCATTGAGTGATAAAGGCTATATTACATTCGTTGCACCCGTGCCAAGCCGGGGGAAACGCTAGTATTTACTAATTTTAGTATACGTACATAGGCGGGCTCATATCTAGATGGCACTATTCTATTTCGAAGGGCAATCAGAGAGTGCAGATGTACGTACTGTTTAATATTTTACGTACGAATTTTCTAGAACAACAATAATTGACGACAAGCCTACAGGCAATGAGAAATGTGAAACTAGGTAGAAAAGCAACTTCACCTGATAATGATATTGTCTGTTCCACAAAGATATCAATGTAAAGCAGGATATAGCTTCCTTCTATCCTTCTTGAAAGAACTGGACACATGAATTCTACTTAGAAGCCCTTCATTAACTACGTCACGCAAAATATCGGTATTTTGGATCTCCCCCCCCCTCTTCGCTTTTTCCTATCTTCTTAACATGCAACGTCACATTTGACACCCCCCCCCTTCCTCCCCCTCTTCCTGAATGAGAACGTATTTGATATCCGTAGAGCTCAAACGCTGGAGTCGTTCAAAAAGCGGCTCTACGCGCACTATTTATTTTGCCTATCACCTTCCTAATTTCTTTCATAGCTTGTCATCTACTGTTCATTGCTTTGACCTTGTCAACTGTCCTCGTATATTATCTTGCGTATCTATGTAGTTCTTAGTTTTTTTTTTTGTTCTTAATGTGAACATTTTCTTCGACTATCTCTGAAAAGGCTGGGTTGTCTGGAAGAAATCGCTTTAAGCAATAAGCCCGCCTAATTGTACTGTGTCCTTATGTGTCAGTTATTTCTTTTATTTTAGATTTTTGTTTTTGGTGTACAATAAAGAGTTACTTATTTTATTAACGCTCCATAAGTAGATAAAAGGAGATTCTTTCTAAGCACTTTCAAATAACATTTTACTTATATCTATCATTGCAGCGTAATATTTGAATTGTCGAACATGAAGGTAATATCTGTATATTATGAAAACACGGAAATGAAAGCAATTTTAAAGGGTTTAATTGTGTGTAGTCATGAAATCAAGAAACTATTTAATTCATGTATTAAATAACTGTCCAAGTAATATTTTTCTTTGATAGTATCCCGTAAATTCAACACTAAATATAATATTATAACAATTAAGATATCAAAATTGCGCTACAATATATAAATCATACTTTAATTAAAATGTCAGCTGTCAAATTCATAATATTTAGATAAAAATCACCCCATTAAAGTGGTACAAAATGGTAATTCAAAATTATTTATGGCAACATCTTTGACCTTCTTTCTGTTTCAGTTATATCAACGGCCACTACAATTTGCTTAACATATAATGGTGCTTAGCATTAATTTATTAGAAGTTCCCCTCTAGCTTCATTGGTGGAAAAACAAAACAAATAAATTTCCCGTAGGAGATCCTTATGGATCATAAGATGTTTGTCTTTGCCAGCAATTGTACATAACGGTAGCAAGTAACCCCTCCTACGGTGTTATTCGTGAACTTTGTCCGTACACTTTCATATTATCTTTCAGCTAGCAGAAAGAAACTTAAATTTACAATAATTTAAGTGTTATAAAATATTTTATAATATACATATATATATTTATAAATATTTTTTTACTGGTGGTAGAGCTCCAGTGACGGAGCTCGCGGGCGTAGGCACCACCGCATTACCTAATATACTTTCCGCTGCCGCTAAATGGTAGTGTTTAGCACTATCGTGTTCCGGTCAGGTCCGGAGGCCTTGTAATTTCCGGCACAGGGGCATAACACTTTAGACCTCGGGAGTGGTAACGCATCTGCATTTTGGTCTTTATGTAAGTGTCTAAGGTCTAAAGACTGCAGTCATCACTTAACATCGATGTGAGCTGCACGATTGTTTGCCACTTCCATAACAAAAAAAAAAAAACCCTGGGTCGATTCCCAGGTCGGGGGCTATCAGAAATAATAATAAGAAACATTTATTTGACACACAGCGAGACACATAAAACAGACATAAAACGTAACAGGTAACAGAGAAAAGACAACACATTTTCTAAAAATTACACGTAATATGTGTCTCACGGCTGCCAAAAAGGTGTCCTGTTCAGCAAATATCAGGTACCTTAGTGAGTGAACCACGGATGTCAAATTTATAATAAAGGATAATTGCTAATATAATAAATACTAATACTTATACAAGGTACATACATACGGATATAAAACAGATAATAAGCCATTAAAATAACATACTTAACAATAACGCTGTTAATCACGGATTCATCGAGATTTTTCCGCTTTCTGGAAATTTCCTAGTACTTCGGTGTTTGGAAATGTGCCCGTCAATGGCGAATAGTCGGTTTGTATACGTATGTTTAAAAGCATACGTTTACCTCTACCAACCCAACATACTACAATCGTGAAGTAAGGTAACTCCAAACTCAACATTGAACTTTATAAAGACTCTTTATAAAAATGGACACATAATCCAGTCAGAATCTTTTAATATCCACGTAAGGCTTCTAATCTTAATAGGAACGCTTGAACGCCACTTGCACACAAATGCCACTTACGCGGTTCACTTCTACGAGTGCAGATTATCGAGAAACCATTTTAAAATCGACTTAAAAAAAAAAAGAAGGGAAAAGGCAAAGGTGTATATTATGTGCACAAGACTTTTAAAGACTTTCTACAGGATGATTGACTCTAGTTTTTAAGGTTCCCAGGGTACCCAAAGGGAAAAAAATAGTATTAGTAAAGCTCCGCTCATAAACCAAAATTTTCGCAGATGATCATTTCTTTTGCCGCTGTAACAACAAATACTAAAAACAGAATAAAATATATATTTAAGGATTCCATACAACAAACATGATTTCTTTGCTTGCTATTACTTCACCAAGTCCCTTACGGGGTAAGCAGAGATTTCGAATTCTAAGCGGAACATCGTTTCTCCATTATTTTCTTTGGTACGATGTCAAAATTAACTACACTTTTTTCTAGACCCAGAAGTCTAATACACATGTACAAATTACATATTATTGTTCATGTTGATGCGGAAACTGTACACCAGAGGTTCCCAAACCATTATTCTTGTAGACCCCTTTCAATTTTTTTCTGGTTTCGGTGGACCCCCTTGCTAGCATTTATATCACATTTCCATATATCCCATTTTTATTTATGCATATACGTAGACCCCATTGAGTCTATATAGACCACTTTGGGAATCACTGCTGTACACTATATAAAAATACAGAAATAAAAACTAATAAACGAAAATCATTGTTTAAAATCGAAGCTGACGTTTCGGTCGCTTTTCAGCTTCCATGGCCTCGGGCAGACAAGAAAACGACCGAAACGTCGGGTTCGATTTTAAATAATCATTTTAGTTTACGTGAGATAAATCCGAAAAGTAGTTTTACGAGTATTTCAATGAGTCTAGCTCGCGAAAACCTAAGAACATACTAACTAATAAACGAAAAAAAGAAAGTACCTATTTACCTACTCATAAAGTAAAGGCTGACGAATATTTCATAATTATAATAATATCCGTTTACAATACCGTAAACATAGGAACTAAGTCATGTTACCGCATAATTAGAATCCCAGACATTATTCGTCCTTGCTAGTTTTTTTAATATTTTCTCCACTTATGACGTTAATTGAAATTGTTTCAATTCAATTTACTTCAACAATTACGTTTACGTTCAAAATAAGTTGGAAAAGATTTTGAAAGATAAACGCAAACGTAAAACTGCTTATTTCTGAGTTACTGGTTTTGGTCGCATGTTACACGCTATTCGTCGAACGGTATTTGGAACTGAGTTAATAATTTCTTCATTTTAAAACATCCAAAACGTCGGTTATTGGAGCTGATGCCGGTGATTTACCGCATGCCTATGCATTGTTTATGGAGTCGACAGGGTATGGTAATTCCTAGTTGCCTTGTTCCGGTGTTAAAGGTATGAAGAAAATAAGCTGAACCACCCCAAAAATGCAGAGTTGCAATCCTTGTTAATTAAATTCCAAAATATATTATTACTAGCGGCCCGCCCCGGCTTCGCCCGCGCTGCTCTGCTCCTATTAGTCATAGCGTAATGTAAGCTATCCTATCTCTCAAGTTGGATCGAACTGCACATGGTGTGCGAATTTTATTATAATCGGTTAAGTGGTTTAGGAAACCATTGAGGACAAACATTGTGACACGAGATTTATATATATTAAGATTTATCACATTTATACAACGTGTAACAGGATTGAATGTACAACCCGAAACTAGTTAGTTCAGAATCGATTTCAGACATTATTGTTATAGGTAATATTTTGTCCCAAAGTAAATAAAAATTAAAGAAATTATGGTCACCCATTTAGTGAACAGTCAATACAAACGAAAATGAGACTAACGTCTATATAAAATAAATTGCTAGTCTCAACAAGTTTATTAGAACTCGTTGAGACGTGCTTTTTATTATAAATAATAATTTATAAAATAAAATAGTGGATAATGAAAATTAATCTTATTACTAGCGACTAACTGCCTCAGTAGCGTAGTGGTAGCAGGCCACTACTATTACGCTGGAGGTCCTGGGTTCGATTCCCGGATCGGGGGATATTAGAGATAACGGTCTAAAATTCTTTATCTCTGCTTCTATTGGGATTTTTCCATTTTCTGGAAGTTTCCCAGTACCCCGGAGTTTGGTAATGTGCCCGGAGATGGTAACAGGTTCGCCACCTGTTACATGGGCCAAAACGTAACCGGCGAGTCGTGGGTGTTTGCATGTATGATTAAATGCATGCATTTACCTCTGCCTACCCCTTCGGGGATTACAGGCGTGAAGTTACGTTACTAGCGACTAGCGAGTGTTAAATAAGGGTATGCAAGTTACGCTACATCACTTTTTTTCGGTTCGTATTTTATGTGTAACCGTGGGTAGAGCTAGGGTAAGTATGCATAGGGTGTGCATACTGTTCGTACAAATTGAGGTCAACTTATTTCTTAAATAAAAAATATGTGTAACTCGATTTTCTTATCGAGGTGTTGGATAGTGTGGATTATTCCCGTTACATGTTGTATAAGACGCATAACACAGAAATAATCCATGCGAATGTGGATGGTTGCAGAGGCCCAGGAAGACCACTTTTACTGGTGGTAGAGCTCCAGTGACGGAGCTCGCGGGCGTAGGCACCACCGCATTACCTGATTTACTTGCCGCTAAATGGTAGTGTTCAGCACTATCGTGTTCCGGTCAGGTGGTAATGTACGGCCCTGTAATTTCCGGCACAGAGGCATAACACCTTAGGCCTCAGGAGTGGTTACGCATTTGCATTTTGACCTTGGTCTTTGTGTGGGTGTCTATAGGCTGCAGTCATCACTTAACATCAATGTGAACTGCATGCCTGTTTGCCACTTCAATTACATAAAAAAAAAAAAAAAAAAAAAAAAAGACCAAGACTGATCTACCATGACCAAATAGGTCGAGTTCTGTCTGATGGTGGGGTCAAAAGTCTTAGGAATCGGCGTGCATGTATGAAGAGAATGATGAAGGTAGACGAGGCACGAGAGGTTTGTCAGAACCGGGATATCTGGCGCTCTACACTCTCTGCCTACCCCGTTAGGGACCTGGCGTGAAGATACATACACAGAAATATTCGGCCCAATATTTTTTGTTAAATACGAATTTATATTTATATAGCCTCGTTACAACTATCACAAAGACATAACAACTAAAGTCTCAGGGGTGGCAACACATCTACATTTTGACCACACATGCATTTTGACCTCTAGTTCTTGTGTAGATGTCTATAGGCTTGTTTGCCACCTTCCTTATATAAAAAACGAATAAACTGAATATATACAATAACTTAATAAATTAAATTCAGTTTATTCATTTATTTCATATAATTAGGCTCCTGGTGAGCACTTTTACATAGTCATTTTTTTTTAAACTAACCTAGAGTGAATAACCACTAATAATAATCAAATCAAATAACTACTCTTTACCCCCAAGAAAAAACAAAAACTACAAACAACATACAAAATTCAAAAAACACATAAATCCTACTTCCGAAAAAAATCACATGAGGAAATCTTAACACGAGCAGCTACAGGCTGCTCTCTATTCTTGCGAGACGACAATAATTGGAGCATGATGTATAATAAAAAGAGCGTGCGACGTGCCTTTGTTGGACGAAATTAGAGGCAAGACGTTGTCATGGCAACGCGGCGAGGTACAGGATGTGATCTCGCGTTTATAGGTGAGATGAAATACCATCTAGTTTTTTTAGGAGGCAAAAAATATTGACATGAAGATTTTTGTTAAATAATTTGTATTAGTATACACTTTTTTATGTAATGAAGGTTTATTCCCGTTGTCCCCGTAAGGTGGCAAACAAGCATGCAGCTCACATTGATGTTAAGTGATGACTGTACCCTATAGACATCTACACAAAACCCAGAGGTCAAAATGCAGATGCGTTGCCACCCCTAAGACCAATATTATATATAGTTATTACACTACTACTTATTACTTTACTACTACTACGCTGTGGTCTTGGGTTCGATTCCCGGGTCGTGGGTTATCAGAGATAATGGTTTTAGGTCCTTTATCTCTGGTACTATTGGGATTTTTCCATTTTCTGGAAATTGCCCAGTACCTCGAAGTTTGGTAATGTGCCCGGAGATGACAATAGGCTCGCCACCTGTTACATGGGCCAAAACGTAACCGGTGAATCATGGGTGCTTGCATGTATGCTTGAATGCATGCATTTACCTCTGCCTACCCCTTCGGGGATTACAGGCGTGAAGTTACGTTAAAGTTATTACAGAGCCATACATCACCACATAACCAGAACACGACAGTGCTGAACAGGTACCATTTAACGGATAGATTAGGAAATGCGGTGGTGCCTACGCCCTCGACCTCCTGCACTGAACTCTTCCACCAGTAAAAAAGTGTCGGAGCTGTTTATTTTATTTCTTGCTTGCTGTGCCCGCGACTTCATCCGCGTGAGAATTTATGATTGTTCAGTATCTACACGGGCGAATACGTGGGCGCAGCTAGTATAAAAGTAGCCTCAGTTACTCTTTATTACATAAGCTATCTGCCAGTGAAAGTCCCGTCAATCCATCCAATCGGTCCAGCCGTTCCCGAGATTAGCGGGAACAAACTAACAAACAAACAAACAGATGGACGGACGGACGGACGGACGGACAGACAGACAGACAAAAATAGAAAAAAACAATGTTGTTTTGGTATATGTGCCGTATATAGACACATATGCATTTAGTAAAAAGCGGTTATTTTTATTACAAACAGACACTCCAATTTTATTGATTTGTATAGATTCATTATTAATATTTCAAAATAAATATAATTTACGGCTATTAGTTCATGTTTGTCACCGAAATAAAAACAAACAGCTTCTCAAAAAGGGCCTTTTAAACGCGAACGCGATCACTGCGCAGTAAAATATAACTTAAGTTTGTAAATACTATTGTAAATGTTCAAAATAAGTTTCACCGAGCTTAAAAACTTTTCCTCACACCACAATTCACTTGAAACGAGTATAACAATTTAAGACTGCAGTTGAAGTTTAAAAGAAATAGTTTAAACGTTATTTGCTACTTAACAGCTAGTTGGGTGTTGGTGAAATAGTGCACTCTCTTTACCTGAAACAAACAAGTACTCATTAAACAAAATAATGTAAACTGAGTATATTATCATGTAAGATATATTGTTTTTTTAATGTAAAGAAAGTGGCAAATTAGCATGCAGTTCACATAGATGTTAAGTGGCGACTATAGACACCTACAGCAAAGTTATGATCAAGACGCATTGCCATCTTTGACGTCTAAGTGGTGTACCGCTGTGCCATAAATTACAGGACAGTACATTACCACCTGGCCTGAACACGCTAGCGCTGAACACTAACCATTGGTGCCTTGCCTACGCCAGCTGGCTCTGCTACTGGGCACACAAATAGTGCATCGACTGTTTTGTAGGCTTCCAGACACTCCACAGTCATTTTTCTTTGCAATGACAACGTTAGTTTTTTCAGATCTTACCTATTATAGCAGTAACACACGTCCGGATTTGGTACGGACAGCGGATTCTGTACGCTCCAAACCAAATCTAGCCATGTGTAGAGGAGTCCGGCGGACATAATTATTATTAATTAAGTTCGATGCGGTCCGCTCGCGCGGCTTTGGACGGCGAATTCGGTCCGCCGTACTGGATCAGGTCGTGTCGTGTGTAACGAGAGCGGATTTGGTCGGCGGGTTTGGTCCGCCGTACCGAATCCGGTAGTGTGTTACTACTACGAGTATTAATCCTGACGTACGTGACTTTGAATGGACTTGTACCACCTACGTTTTGATCCATACGTTATAAAATTTTTATTCCCGAGTTCTCCAATAACGCACTAATGCTGGGTTGCACCAAGATTTTTGGTAAAGTAATTGTAATATTTCACATCCTTCTCTTACTTTTAAAAATCTCTTAAAGTTAGAGAGGGATGTGAAATGTTTTTTACTGGTGGCAGAGCTGTAGTGACGAAGCTCGCGGCCGTAGGCACCACCGCATTACCTAATATACTTGCCGCTAAATGGTAGTGTTCAGCACTATTGTGTTCCGATCAGGTGGTAATGTACGGCTCAGTAATTTCCGGCACAGAGGTATTACACCTTAGGTCTCAGGAGTGGTAACGCATCTGCATTTCCACCTTGGTCTTTTTGTGGGTGTCTATAGGCTGCAGTCATCACTTAACATCAATGTGAACTGCATGCTTGTTTGCCTTCTCCATAACAAAAAAAAAAATAACAAATATCTTGGTGCAACCCATCAGTTAAGATTTCTCACTTTTGTTAAAAGAACAGCAGCATTCCTCACTATACACAACATAACTCATAATTCATTCTATATTTTCAAAACAAACAGCATCCCGCAAATCTTAAGACACACCAAACATGCCTTATCATCTTCACCAAGATCCCTTCATTCAATTAACGTGGGGCTGGAACCAATTATCGGTACCACTTGGACCTCAACTTTTGCCATTATCGCCTGACGTTTGTTATGAATTGTTCGCAAGGTGCAACAATAGTGAGTTTAATTAAAAAATATCGAGCTTAGGGTGAGTTCTTAGGGGTTCTATTCACACAGTTTGTTTGCGTGTACCATTTAGAATTATTTTCAAGTGGTAAACGCAGAGCGTGTTCTTAGCTAAGGTGGTTTAATGATCAGAATATTTGAAAATACTGCACTAAATTACGATATAACTATATGAAATCATGGCAAGTTACATAACAACAACAATAATTACTGGTGGTAGAGTTCCAGTGACGGAGCTCGCGGGCGTAGGCACCACCGCATTACCTAATATACTTGCCGCTAAATGGTAGTGTTCAGCACTATCGTGTTCCGGTCAGGTGGTAATGTACGGCCCTGTAATTTCAGGCACAGAGGCATATCACCTAATGCCTCAGGAGTGGCAGCGCATCTGCATTTTGACCTCTGGTCATTGTGTGGGTGTCTATAGGCTGCAGTCATCACTTAACATCAATGTGAACTGCATGCTTGTTTGCCACTTTTATTACATAAAAAAAAAAAAAAAAAAAAACAACAATATTCTTTATTGTACACACAGGAATATTCAAGATACAATTTTTGGAGTTTTGGCGGGAACCTTGAAAGAGGCGTATGGTGCTATTATTTTATTTCATTTTCTTGGTGTATTTTTAAGTTATATTGAATAAAGTTTGTGGCATTTTGTTTGATATAGGTTTATTACAGTGCCTGTGTATAGTGAAATAGAATAACAGTGCAAAAAACGACCTTTCAGGTTGCCTCCAAAACTTCATTGTAAATGTTCTGGTAAAGTATCCATCGCTTTACTCGAATAACTTGACTGTAATTCACTTGACTGACATATTATACTTGATAAGTTATAAACTTGATACTTACATATTATACTTGATGACTATATTGTACTAACTACTAACTTTTACGCTGCTTAATAAATACGAAATATCGTTTTACTTGACACTGGCAATATGCGTAATAGCGATGCCATAAAAATAAGAAAAAAAAAAGATACAATTTAAGGAGAAGCACAAATGGCGGCCTTATTGCAACACAGCATTTTCTTCCAGGCAACCAGATCAGAAGGAACATACAACATTAATAACAAAAGGGGCGTACAAATTACAAGGAATTAAATAATATAGCACTTACTTTACAGGAACAATAATAACTTAATGGACAGAATAAAAGAATAATATCGGAGGAATGGGAAGTATAAATACACGGACAGATAATGATTTATTACTTGCTTTTTAAATGAATTGATAGTTTGAGCCTGCCTCACAGTTAAGGGGAGAGCATTCCATAAACGAACAGCTGTGACAGTAAAAGAGTTCGCTAGGAAGTTGGAAGAATGTGCAGGGATTTTAAGTTTTAAATTGACAGAAGAGCGAAGGAACTTAGGTTTAGAGAGGTACAAGTAATCAAAGCGTTCTTTTAAGTAAATGGGTGTTAATAAAAAGTAAAAAGTGAAAAGAAAGTAAAAAAGTATAAATGTGGATTAATAATATCTTGTACAGCAGAAACAAAACATGAGTATTCCGGCGAAGATGGATTGGGAGCCATTTGAGCTGTTTCCGAAAGTTGGAAACATGGTCATATATAGTTTATATAGTTTATATATATAGTTTTTGAAGGATTAATTTTTAAACCAAAGGATATGCTCCATTTCAAAGTATTTGCGAGGTCATTATTTAATGTAGCAATTGCTTTAGGAAGATCATCGAGCGAACTTT
Source organism: Macrosoma leucophasiata (assembly GCA_036365455.1). Taxonomy (NCBI): domain Eukaryota; kingdom Metazoa; phylum Arthropoda; class Insecta; order Lepidoptera; family Hedylidae; genus Macrosoma; species Macrosoma leucophasiata. Next base: position 5,512,557 of record JAWQUS010000020.1, read on the forward strand.
GTATTTAAATTTGTACATCGTCGGCATACAAGTGGTAGAGAGAAGATATGTGTTGAATAATAGAATTCATGAAAATAGCAAAGAGCAATGGAGACAACACGCCACCTTGCGGGACACCAGCGTAAGTGGTACACCAAGAAGAAAAACGATCACCAGCCTGTAAACGTTGCCGGCGTCCACACAAGTAACTACGAAACCAGTCAATTGCATTCGGAGATATGTAAAGGGAACGTAGGATAGACAACAGTATATCGAAATCTACACTATTAAAAGCGTTGCTAAAGTCCAATAACGATAAAACTGTAAACTGTTGTATATCCATGCCGCACCAAATATCGTCAGTGATTTTAATGAGGGCAGTAGTCGTACTATGTCCGGGACGGAAACCAGATTGGAAGGGATTAAGGATAGCATGCTTGGTTAGGAAAGAACTAACTTGGCTGTCAATTAGGCGCTCAAGGAGCTTGGATAATAGAGGAAGGATAGAAATGGGTCGATAATCAGAATAAGAGACGGGATTCGTTTTTTTAGGTAAAGGAATAATATACGCATCTTTCCAAGCATTGGGAAAAGAGCAAGAATTTATTGAGTGGTTAAGAATACATTAATTAATACATACATTGATTTGTTCCTACAGAAAAAAGAAAAAAGGTGCATAGTAAAACAACTTTGAAGGATTATCTAGAGAACCTAAAGTACAGTTCCTGGTATCTTCTATAAATATAAAAATCAATCGCTGTTCGTTAGTCTCGCTAAAACTCGAGAACGGCTGGACCGATTTATCAAATTTTGGTTTTGAATGATTTTTGGAAGTCCAGGGAAGGTTTAAAAAGTGAGAAAATATGAAGAAATTGAACAGGAATATTAAAAAAGACAATTTTATTTTCCCATACAAATAGTCCGTATATATCAAACCTTTGACATATTGTTTAATTGTGAGGCAATACGAAGTTTGCCGGGACAGCTAGTTTAAAATATATTTTCTTCACCGGAATAAAGTGGTCTTTCTTTCCTAGTAACAATACAAGCCACACGCCAAACTTTAGTAATTTAGAACTTTTTTATCGTACAGGTTAAACAAGAGGTGTACTTTAAAACGGAAATAATTTTACTAAAAAACGTTTATACTTCTTTCTTACACTATACTTATACAAACTACAAATTGCCTTTTTAAACTCCGAGAAATTTGAGAAAAATGTTTTTATTGTTATTAAAATAAGAATTCAGCATACTTGTACATATATTGAGTAAATTAATAATGGGATGAACGGCTCGAATGATTTTGCTAATTTTAGTTTTCAAATATTCCTAGAAGTCCAAGTAAGGTTTAAAAGCTGAGAAAATATGAAGATATTAGAACTATCGACAACCCACGTTCAACCAATCGACCGATCCTGACGATCCAGATTAATTATGTAACCAACTAATCAGATATGCCATCACAAACAAGAGCAACACCACCCATACTCAACAGAGCAAATACCAGGAGCAGTAATAGTTAATATACATTGCAATAGTTTTAAACAAACAGCCGGCGCTGTCCTGCACCTCACCGCTACGAAATAACTGTCATTCCGACAACCTTAATTTAACTTCGTGTGCCAAGATACATATATGCCTGGATACGGCATATTCTGGATCAAGTTTAAGAGCTCAGCGCTTTTACACTTTTTTGGTCCCATGCAGTGGTGGATAAATACATAGAAACCATAAAATCATTAAGGTAGTGTTCACACGAGCACACTGTTGCGGTATCGGCACGCTAGTACTAAATGGGCACGGTGATACTGAAAAAAACTATTACCCTCAGAAACTCATCGTCACATATTTGCAGATACTATCCACTGTTCAAATTCAAAGTTGATTTTTGAGCCGAATTCATCATTTTCTTGTAATAAAACACGCCAAAGTTCAGTATTGATTGTTAATTTCTGGTTATAAGATCATACTTATGACTTATAATCACATTTGCCAAATTTAACTTTGGGATTAAATACGTTTTTTTTATGTAACCCTTTTTAGTAAATCGATTATCTTGTTTTTGATCGTACTTTTTTTAAGTTTGTTGCAGTGCCAACCAAAAAATCTATGTGATTCTTCAAGAATGAAACACCTTTTTTTACTGCTTACAGCTTTAGCGCTATCCTCTAGAAGCAGTCCTATTCAGACAAGGCTCATGTAGCTATTCTATTAATTCTATCTCCATGGTTAATATGCTCGCGTGCACCGAACGTATTCTTCTCAGTTAATATGAGTCCAGTTTGCAGTTAGGAAGGAATATAATGCAATCGGTAGCAACAGTCTGTTTGGAATATAGTTGTCCTTTATGGGTAAGAGTTGGAATTGTCCATTGTCCGAGACTATCTATTGAGATAGCCCCGTAATTTCTATGTAATAAAATATATATTAGACCTCAAGGGTGGCAACGCATCTGTATTTTGTGTGTCTTATATCTGTTTAGGTATATGTATGCAGTCGTTTCTTTACATTCAATTTATTTTTTATGTAATGTTGGTCAAGAAGCGTGCAGGTTGCCACCAGCAACATTTTTTTTAGGGAATGGATGTGGCAAACAAGCATGCAGTTCACATTGATGTTAAGTGATGACTGCAGCCTATAGACACCAACACAAAGACTCAGGTCAAAATGCAGATTCTTTACCACTCCTGAGGCCTAAGGTGTTATGCCTCTGTGCCGGAAATTACAGGGCCATATAAAAAAATACATACTCGTATTCATCTTAATAGGTTGGGGAAAAAGTCTTTTCGCATTATAGTATGTATGAACTTGTAATAAAATCTCTTTGGCTGTAGTATTTGTCTCTGGCTGGTTTTGGTATCATTGAAAGTTAAAATTTTGAGGAACATAATTCCAAATTCAAATTAGGCAAACGTGTGATTTTCATTTGTTTTTCGTACTGTCAAGATGAGTGAATCGAATGAAGAAATTCGATACATTTTAAAATTTTACTACAAAAAAGGTAAAAATGCAACGCAAGCCGCGAAAAAAATTTGCGATGTTTATGGACCTAGTGCAGTGTCTGTGAGAGTAGCACAAATTTGGTTTATGCGTTTTCAATCCGGAAATTTTGATGTCAAACATGCACCTCGCTCTGGTCGCCCTATTACGGATAAAATGGATGCCATTTTTGAAAAAGTGGAGCAAGATCGACATATCAGTAGTTACGACGTAGCTGAAGAACTGAGAATTGATCACAAAACAGTTCTGGCGCATTTGAAAAAAGCTGGGTACAAAAAAAAGCTCGATATTTGGGTACCTCACGAGCTCACTGAAAGAAACCTAATGAACCGTGTACTCATTTGTGATTTTTATTACGACGTAATGAAACCGAATCATTTTTAAGAAGCTGATAACTGGTGATGAAAAGTGGATCACGTACGACAAGAACGTGCGAAAAAGGTCGTGGTCAAAGGCCGGTCAGGCTTCACAGACTGTGGCGAAACCCGGGTTAACTCGCAATAAGGTGATGTTGTGTGTGTGGTGGGATTGGAAGGGCATTATTCATTATGAGCTATTACCACCAGGCAGGACTATCGATTCTGAACTCTACTGCGAACAACTGATTAGATTAAAGCAAGAAGTCGAGAGAAAGCGGCCGGAACTGATCAACAGAAGAGGTGTGGTGTTTCATCATGATAACGCTAGACCTCACACATCTATAGCCACTCAGCAAAAATTAAGAGAGTTTGGCTGGGAGGTGTTAATGCATCCGCCGTATAGTCCTGACCTTGCACCTTCAGATTTCCACCTGTTTCGGTCTCTTCAGAATTCTTTATGCAATGTTAGGTTAACATCACGAGAGGACTGCCAAATCCACTTGTCGCGGTATTTTGATGAGAAGTCCCAAAATTTTTATAGCAATGGGATCATATCCCTACCTACAAGATGGCAAAAGGTTATCGAACAAAATGGTACATACATACTTTAGTTAAATTTAAATAAACTATATTAAAAAATGTTTTGAATTATCTTAAAAAATGCGAAGAAATTTTTTCCCCAACCTAATATTTTATTTTTCGTGATTACACATTCGAGTGAATTTATAAATTAATGAAACACAGAAAGAGATATAAAACTTTAATTATTTAATTGATAATGTAACATACATAATACCAAAAGTATTATTCGAATGTAAACAAATAATCTTATACAACGATGCATGTGCATATTAAAATTCTAAGGTTAAAATAGGTATGCAAACATATTTAAATATCTTCATATAAAAAGGTTACAGTTACAATGTATATCTACTGTCGATCTGATAAAATCGATTAAAAATCTACAATCAATAAATGTATGTATGGCCCCGTAATAACTGTCACAGAAACAACAAATTAGGTCTCATAGGTGGCAACGCATGTGCATTTTGAACTCTGGTTTTTGTATAGGCTACTTTTATCACTTAAAATGAATGTAAGCTGCATGCTGATTGCCATTTGCCAACATTATTACATAAAAAAGTATTATACTCAATACACCATTTATAAATGATCGGCTTGCTAGCGCTAGTAGTGACGTCGTAAATAGGCAATATGGCCGCCAGCTTCCTACGTAACGTTGGCGATCGTCACTTCCGTCGCATCGCTTCCCCAAGCGAAACTTGTGATGGCGTATCTCAAATATAATATTACTAGCGGCCCGCCCCGGCTTCGCGCGGTGCAATGTTGCCTACCCTCTCCTATTCTTAGCGTGATGATTATACATAGATATAGCCTAAAGTCTTCCTCGATATCTTTTATAGTTTAGGCAGCGTACGCAAAATAAGGAACTTTTCTGGTTGATATTTTACACATTGTGTCTGGAAACCCAACTATCTTAAGGAATCCTATTTTTTCCAAAATAAAATATAGCCTATGTTATCCGTGGATAATGTAGCTATCGAATAGTGAAAGAATTTTTAAATCGGTCCTGTAGTTATTGAGCCTATTCATTACAAACAAACAAACAAAAAAATATTACCTCTTTATAATATTAGTTTAGATTACTAATAGTACAGAGAACTATTGGAAATCTATTTCAGAAGATCCGCAGTACCCATTGAATGTCAATAGGCCGTGCCGACACTACCTATAGAAATGAAAAAGTAATATTTTTATCTATCTATATAAATAAAAATCAATTGCTGTTCGTTAGTCTCGCTAAAGCTCAAGAACGGCTGGACTAATTTGGCTAATTTTGGTTTTAAATAATTTTTGGAAGTCCAGGGAAGATTTAAAAGGTAAGAAAATATGAAGGAATTGAAGGGAAATAGTAAAAAAAAAACACAATTTCATTTTCCCATACAAACAGTCCGTATCTATCAAACCTTTGACACATTATTTCATTCTATAAATACGGCAATACGAAGTTTGCCGGGTCAGCTAGTTAATTAATAAGTAATTTGTATTCCTTATGCTATATTGATTTAATATTCCGAAGCTACAAAAAAAAGTGAATCTAAAATACAGTATTTCCAAATAAGCAATAATTCAGATTCGCTTGCTAACGCTAGTAGCTAGCATCGTAAATAGGCAATATGGCCGCCAGCTTCCGGCGCAACGTTGGCGAGCGTCACTTCCGCTGCCCGCAGCGAAACTTGTGATGACGTATCGTAACAATATTGGAACAAGATAATATTCAAGCATACATGCAAACACCTCCGATTCACCAGCTACAGTTTATCCCATGTCATAAGTGGGGAGAGCCTATTGGTATCTCCGAGCAAGTTACTAAACACCGGAGGTGAGACTGGGACACGTGCTAAAGATGTAAATATATCAATAGCAATTTTTACTGGTGGTAGAGCTCCAATGACGGAGCTCGCGGGCTTAGGCACTACCGCATTACCTAATACTTGCCGCAAAAATGGTAGTGTTCAGCACTATCGTCTTCCGGTCAGGTGGTAATGTACGGCCCTGTAATTTCCGGCCCAGAGTCATAATTCCTTAGGCCTCAGGAGTGGTAACGCATCTGCATTTTGAACTTGGTCTTTGTGTAAGTGTCTATAGGCTGCAGTCATCACTTAACATTAATATAAACTGCATGCTTGTTTGCAACTCCCGTTAATAAAAAAAACATTGTAGAGATTATATTTGCGGACTTTAAGTAAAAGTTTGCAAAAATATTGAAAATATCACATTTGAGAACCCCAAAGCCAGACTAAACTGGTTAAAATATGAGTGTGACACAAAAATGCAAATGACCTACACAATCTTCTTAAACATTGGCATATAAAACAAAGGGACTTCTAACATTGACTTTCATGGGCTCGTTTACCCAAAAATGACACGGGAAAGGCGAGTAACGTGGAACAACATAAATATTCAAAAGCGTACTACATAATGAAAAGGTCGCTTCATTCAGATTCTTGAGTTGACTGGTTCTGTAAAGAGTGTGGTTTCAAAATAGTAGCTATTTATGGATTCAGATTTAATGGTATTAAATTAAAAAATATATATTTGAATGTTATAGAAGTAACTTATCCAACTTCAAAACCGCTACGTCAGTTGTGTAGTTATTTTACTTAACGAAGTCAAATGGTGTCTGCAGCCTATCTACACAAAACACCAAAACTGGTGTCGCCACCGCATTACCTAATATACTTGCCGCTAAATGGTAGTGTTCAGCACTATCGTGTTCCGGTCAGGTGGTAATGTACGGCCCTGTAATTTCCGGCACAGGGACATAACACCTTAGGCCTCAGGAGTGGTAACGCATTTGCATTTTGACCTTGGTCCTTGATTTTGTGTGGGTGTCTATAGGCTGCAGTCATCACTTAACATCAATGTGAACTGCATGCTTGTTTGCCACTTCCAATACATAAAAAAGACTGACACAGGGACATAACACCTTAGGCCTCAGGAGTGGTTACGCAACTGCATCTGAATTTTGACCTTGGTCTTTGCGTGGGTGTTTATAGGCTGCAGTCATCACTTAACATCAATGTGAACTGCATGCTTGTTTGCCACTTCCAATACATAAAAATAGCATTGTAGAAATTACATTTGTGGATTTTCAGTAACATTTAACAAAAATATTGAAAATATCACATTTGAGAACCCGAAAGCCAGACTAAACTGGTTAAAATATGAGTGGGACACAAAAATGCAAATGACCTACACAATCTTCTGAAACATTGGCATATAAAACAAAGGGACTTCTAACATTGACTTTCATGGGCTCGTTTACCCAAAAATGACACGGGAAAGGCGAGTGGTAACGTGGAAAAACATAAATATTCAAAAGCGTACTACATAATGAAAAGGTCGCTTCATTCAGATTCTTGAGTTGACTGGTTCTGTAAAGAGTGTGGTTTCAAGGCTAGTAGCTTTTTATGGATTCAGATTTACTGGTATTTTTTTTATTATTACCTAATTTTAAAAAAAATATTTTAATGTTATAGTAGGAACTTATTCGGCTTCAAGACCGCTACGTTAGTTGTGTAGTTTTTTTTACATAACGAAGTTAAATGGTGACTGCAGCCTATCTACACAAAAATCAAAACTGGTGGTAGAACTCCAGTGACGGAGTTCGCGGGAGTAGGCACCACCGCACTACCTAATATACTTGCCGCTAAATGGTAGTGTTCAGCACTTTCGTGCACTAGTCAGGTAGTAATTTACGGCCCTGTAATTTCCGGCACAGAGGCATAACACCTTAGGCCTCAGGAGTGGTAACGCATCTGCATCTGAATTTTGACCTTGGTCTTTGTATGAGTGTCTATAGGCTGCAGTCATCATTTAACATCAATATGAACTGCATACTATTACCAACTACGATTTTTTAATATATTTATTTCATTACATTAATCAAACCTAAAAACTACGACACCCTAAACTGCGCGTGGCCCGATACGCACTTGACCGGTTTTAACATACCGAAGTTAAGTGGTGACTGCAGCCTATCTACACAAAAACCAAAACTGGTGGTCCAGTTTTGGTTCAGTTCAGAACTCCAGTGACGGAGATCGCGGGCGTAGGCACCACCGCATTACCTAATATACTTGCCTTGTCTATAGGCTGCAGTTATCACTTAACATCAATGTGAACTGCATGCTTGTTTGCCACTTACATTAAACAAAAAAAAATGGAGTTAAGTGATGACTGCAGCATATCTACACTAAAACCAGAGATAAAAATGCAAATTCGTTGCTATCCCCGACCCCTTAATTGTTATGGTCCACGCTCTAGTGAGTAATCTCCAGTGGAGACGTTTACCACCAGTAAAAATATATTATTTGATTGATTAAACTGCCTTGACGAATATATATCGAAACAATCATCGCCAAATCGAACACCAATTCGATTAATTAAGACCGGTACACATGGAAACCCTGTCAACTTAATTATAGACGCAGTAATCAGTTCACATACACGTGCACTAATATCCATCCCCGCATTTGAAATGTAAATGGCGTACCGCGCAAGCATTGTATCACAAACATCAATAACACAACGACTATCACTCACTTACCGTCCCACTGCTGATTTTCTACTAGCACCAGTTACAAACTTGTTACAATATACGGCAATGAATAACGTTCATTTCATTGATATTGATATTACAAAACAGTTTAACATATCTGAGTACGATGTAATTGCGCGCAGAACTAGGAACATACGCAGTGTTTACACTGAACAATGTTTTATGGGGGTGTTTGGGGTAAATAGTGAAATGGTGGTCTACATGGTATGAGATTTACGCTGTCTATGCGTTTCCGATATGAATATGTATGAGGTTGCGTCTATGGTTATAGATCGGGAGGTCGCGAAATAAAATACCACTCATGAGTTTCATGATGATTATGTAGTTTGTTTAAGCTTGATAATATCTGTTTATGCTTTCATCACACAACAAGCTGAACGGACTGTCAGTGTGGCGCTAGAATACAAAACTCACTATTGTGGTTAAATTTTATGTCTAGTAGATATTTCATAACTAATGACATTTGAATATGGGGAGACCTGGGACCTGTTTTTCAGGTTCTTTTAACACCTAGTACAGGTGCCAGTTCTACACAAACTATTATTGTTCCTCATTAACTAATGTTGGTGGAGAAAAATAAAGTTTGTTTTTATTTTTTATTAATGAGGCCCCATTGCCGCCCACTGTGTTTAATAATCACTTTTGTGTGTAATTTATATTCCTTCAAAATGCACTCTCGTATGTTTGTATGAATGTTTACGCCGAGACTTTTAGAAGCACAAAGTAGGAAGGGTCACTTTAGTGTGACTTTCTATTGTAAGACTAAAATTAATTCTTACTTATTGAAGGTTCAGCAGATCAAACGCCGAAAATGGAACTGGATTGGCCACACGCTCCGAAGGGACCCTGACCACATACCGAGGCAAGCCCTAGACTGGAATCCCCAAGGAAAGCGCAAGCGTGGCCGTCCCAAACAGACCTGGCGGAGGTCTATCATCACAGAGGCGGGGAACATAGGAAGGACCTGGAGTGAAATAAAGCGCGAAGCTCAAGACCGACAGGGATGGCGACGCACTGTGGACGCCCTCTGCCCCAGCTAGGGGACATAGGATCTTAAGTCAAGTATTGAAGGTTCAAAGTACCTATCTCCTTATCGAGTTGTAAAGAAATTGGATGTCCTAAATAGAAAATATACGATTTCATTCATATGTATAAATCCTAGTCGTAATAAGGTCGAAGAAGTGTCGGATATTACTACGAATAAACTAATAATAATTTTCATGTTTATAAGATAAATTATCTCAGAAACATCACAATGTTTCTTTAAATTGATTACTTTTTACCCGATCCCAAAATTGCCATGACATAGTAAATAAAGTGACATATTTCTAGTAAATAAATTTCAAGTAAAATTCAAGTAAAGTACAAAAAAATTAATCAAGTATTCAATAAATCTATTAACTGTAGCAATTGTCCCGGCCGCCTAGTCTATCGCAATCGCATACGGACTTACCGCATGTATTATGTCACACGGATTAATGCTGCAGTGTCTATGATGTACAGGTGCTGCAGTCAAGACGATAATTAAAGACATCATACACTTGACGTTTATACGCTAACAGACGCATTTTAATTTTGTACTTTTTAGAGCCCCAGGCTCTTTGAGCTTCTGATTTAATTTTTGTATCCCCTTCCCCCATATCATGGGTATCTATAATGTCGATGGATAGGTCTTTTAAAAATATTACGAGTATCAGAATATATATTTTTTGGGCAAATATTAAACAAAGTTGCATTTTCAGATTATTAAATATAATTTTTTGAACATTCAGTCAAATACGAGTATTATTTTCTACTGCGGAACCTGGACCATGAGCGAATCCGACTCACATTTGTTTAAGAAAACCTTTGTCACATTGCTATATCACTTTCCCTCTGAAGACGAAGACATATTCCAATTTAAAACAAACAAAAAAAAACAAACTTCAGCCCCACTCTGCATACCACAAAGAAACGCCCGAACAACAGAGTGTTCTCAAAACTCGGCCCACTTAGAGCATGCTCCAAATCCCGTACTCCACTTTTGAATTGTGGAGAGATCTTAAAACATCGGTTACGTGAAATAAAAGAGGGATCCGGTGCCGCTATATGTGACTCAAATATCTGGGGTACTAGTTTTGCCCCTACCACGAGATTCTGAATCGTGCATTTGGTTTTTTTTTTATTTTGTAGGTATGTATTTATTAAAAAAAAAACGAGAGAAAATTACTATGATGGTTCGGCGATATTTATAAGCATTTTTTACAAAAAAATAATCTAGTGGTAGCGTTTAGTAAGGGTTAATACAGACGAGCGGCACTTGAATTGCGGCGGCCGCCAACGCGCCTTATTGTTAACGTTTCTTAATTTTACTCGAGAAACGTCAACAGTTGGTAAAAAAAAACATAGATCAAAACGTCCTCTAATATTGCTTCAACTAATAGTCCTGGGCTGCCCTCCTTCCTTCAGCGCCGCGATTTGCCGCAACCTTCACCAGTCGGTCCTCCTCGTGATTCACCTGCCTATTCTTCGTCTTCCGGTACATTTGAGAACTCTTCTACCCAACAGCCGTCGGCGTCGGTTTTTCGAGCGTCGTGCCCACTGCCACTTGAATTTCGCTATTCGGTGAGTTGTTGGAGTCGGAGATGTCGGCTACTTTGGTTCTCATGTGGATCTCCTCATTTTTTATCTGAACATACTTTTATTGTTTAGAAAACAAATGTGCGATGTAGACGATAAATTTTCTTTATCGTCATAAGTAATTTCTTTAATTCTATATTATTAATAGATTTTCGAATTTGAATTGCAAAAAAAGTTCAATCAGAGTTATTGAAAGTATCATATTAAATCTGTGTTACTGAAAGTACCAAGTACAGACTTTCAAAACGAACATTTAAAATCTGTAATGAGTTTCAAAAGTAGGAGCCAAGACATGTCTAAAGGCGAATTTTTATCTCGGCTACATTTGACTAGAAGGAAATCCAAGAGGCGTAATATGAAAAGTTTGATAGTAATATCGAGATTGCAGCATCTGAATAATATCCTCTGAAGACGGCTCATTTATTTTACCGTGAACTCGACATCTTGAAATATTTTTAGGGTTCCGTATATTAATAGGCAAAACCGGAACCTTTACTGATGTTTGACACAGACAGACAGACAGACAAACGTACGATGTCTCGTACGTCTTGTCTTATTGAAAGGATTTTGAAGATATTTTTAAGAGTTAATCAAGAAAACATACGAAAGTTGATTTTGATTTGATTGAAATTTTAGGCTTTGAAAAAATCCAATAAATATTACAGGAAAATCTATAAGAAGGATATGGTATTTGTGATAACATATGAAATTCATCAATTGAACTGAACCCTATCGACCTATCGACCTATCGAACCGAGTTCGACTCGCACTTGGCCGCTTATTAATATTATACATCTGCAATGTAAATTTTGTTGCCGTAAGATAGTGCTATTCTTAGCCTGGGTTGAACCAAGATATTTGCTAAAGTTAAAGTTATTGTAACATTTCACATCCCTCTCTAACTTTAACAGATTTATTTAAGTTAGAAAAGGATGTGAAATATTACAATAACTTAAACTTTAACAAATATCTTGGTGCAACTCTGTCTTAAGCTTGTTAAATATTCTATGGTATATTATGAGGAGTTAAACACCAGCGGCGGATGAATCTCTCATTACTTTTGTTATAAATAAAAAACAATAACAAAATTGAAAAATTACTGGTGGTATAGTAAATGTAGAAACTCGAGGAAGCATCACCAACGCATTACTTATTCTACTTGTGTTAATGGTAGTATTTAGCGCTATCGTGTTCCGGACAGGTGGTAATGTACGGCCCTAACGCGTCTACGAACGACTAGCTTAGCTAACGAGCCTAAGCCGCCGCCAGCTGTGTCACTTAAGCTTTACCATCAGTGAACCCCTTCCAATCAAATTATCATGCACTTTCTGCATATTGCCACGAGCATAGCCTTTCGGTACTAATTGGCCTAGCACGCCTAGTATTAGCAAGAGCAAAACGGATAGTATCGCAATTGTTCAGAATATATCAATATAGGTCACATCCAACACTTTCTCACACGGTATTCTTCCTACCGTAAAAAGTTAAAAAAATCTTTCCCATTGCCCTGTGTATATTTCACTAGAAAAACATTTGCAATAAACCACCAATATCAAACATCGAAAAGTTCCCGAAAAGTTGAGGAACAAATAAAACATAGTGAGGAACTGGTATCAATAAGTGTTCACCTTATTTCCTAGTTACGGAAGTAACCCAACTTGTATCGGAGTTCACGAGTTCCCCGATCTGTTGATCAACCGAGATTAAAGATGCCTTGTTACCCAACTTTCCTTTTGTGTTTTGGATATTTCTAATAGATTGCGTGTGATTTTTTGTTATAGTACTTTTTTTGTGGAACCAAATTGGCAGAGGATATCAAAGGAATATTCTAGACTACATAACATCACGACTACAATTCTTAACGCAAGAAAGTAACTCGGCTGTAGGATATGAAGTTGCAAACGCACGTGAAACCAAGGCGTGTCCTTTAGAATAATTACAATAAACAAATCATTTCAATTCTATAAATAAGGTAATGTGAGTGATAAAAAAGCGAATAATAAACTTATAGAAACATTTCAAACTTGAAAGAAATGATCAAAATATCATGTTTGCAAAAAACAGGGGTAAACTCTCGTAAATAAAATTAATCTAGGAAGTTCCATTCAACTTGCACAACACTTATAACAACAATAAAATTAACACTTACAAGCCACAAAAGTTACACGATATTAGCATTAATAAAATTGTTAATCCACAATGAACTGCAAACAGTGACTGGCGAAAACCGTCTTCCACAAGAACACACCCGAAAACTCCGGGAACAGTCATGAAATCCATTTTCCCACTTCGCTATTCATTATTCGAATCCCTCAAACAATAGTGGCTTCTAAAGGGAACTCGTCACTCTTAATCGCCTCTTTCGGGATTCGTCAGGGTTGTCAATGAATTTGGGATGAGTTTGGAGATTTCAAAGATCAATTTTAGACTGTCGCCTCCTGGCACCTCAGTGTGCTTTAATCTAAGAGATCGAAGCAGTGAGCTTAAAATTACCTCCAACGATTTGCTAGAAGATTGATGGCAGAATATTCTCTGTTTATTTACCACAGTTTGTGATATCGAGAATTGTTTTTAGTCAAACCTCGGTGACAACTTGCAAGCACTATGATAACTGGAGAGATGAAGAAATGTTTGAAACACTAAATTAAATATAACATCTAACCCCCTTATTCATAAACGTATTTTAGCTAAAGTGTTGCTAATCTCTCCCTTGTCTCTTACTATGCTACACATTTGACAATGCATCTGACAAAGACAAAGCATTCTATAGCTAAAACGTATCTAATGTAGGTTTAAGAATTAGGAGGTATGTATTTACTGATGTCATCCCCTATTTAATTAGTAAGTACCTATATCAATAGATATATTATTTTTATTCTTGTTTTGTACTTGATATCATACTTAAATAATACTTTTTTGTTTTTTTTTGCTCCCGCACCCTAGACAATTTATCCCATAACCCTATGGTTGACTGTCAGAGAATGCTTAGTGGCATTGAGTCCGGCATATGTACAATGTGCATAAAAGTATAAATAAATAAAATACGATGTTGTTTTTTCGTTTTTGTTTTCTCCGGAAACATTTAGGAAATTAAATTACACCAGACAACCCTATTCCCGGAGCATTTTACTAAACAGAACCGTCTTAAACTGTTTATGTAATTTATCTGAAAAGCTATTCTCCTAAAATGGCACTTCAGCGTGTAAAATGTATATCTAAGAGCGAGATTCTACACTTCAGACTTTACATTGAATGAAAGGTGTTTCCTTTGCTTTTACTCAGTAAAATTGTGCTAATAAAAAAAAAATACCGGCCGAATTGAGAACCTTCTCGTTTTTTGAACTCGGTTAAAAAAAGGAAAGAGTAACACATAAGTGTAAATTATAATATTAGTATTCACAGTTTGACTTTTATTCAAAGTAAAGCCTTGTCTTATAAGTCTTTAAATCCCGCTTTTAGTAGTTTTACAAGTGCAAGATGATGACCAACTTATTTAAACTTCGTTTCGATCTCCAACAGTCATACAGTATTTCCGAAAACGGGAAAGATCCTTTTATTTTATCGTAAATTTATCAAATTGTCGTGGTTATGTATGTTAACGAGTTTCAAAGAATTAGTTTTCGTTCATGTTTTTTCTCCCTCTCTAGTGAGTTGAGTATATAAGATGGTATTCACATGTATCTGTAAATAATGTAATAATCTGCTCGCATTAATCCAAAAGTGGTCCACGCTACATAAAACTACTATCTCAATACGTTGCAAAACATAAAACTAAATAATCCAAAATATTTTCGTGACTTCAACGCAAAATATGTATTCTAAATTCATATTCCCTCGCTGAAGCATACTGTGTCCGGTTCCATTTTGTTGTCTCCGGAAACATTCAGAAAATAAAAATACACTAGACAACCCTATTACCGGAGCATTGTACTAAACGGTACCAACCTGTTTACGTAATTCATCATCACTGAAAAGTTATTCCACTGAAATTGCACTTCTTCGTGTATTTCTACGGTAGAGATTCATACGTCGCATTTGACTTGTCTCCGGAATCCAGGTTTGTAAACCATCTTTTTATTTTATTTTATTGACATGTCAAACAAGCAGGCGGGCCACCTGATGAAAAATGGTCACCTTCACCTCCACCAGGGAGCATACTAAGTTCTGAAGCTGTTCTAATCCTATTCTGTTCAAATGGCTCTTCGGATAGCAAGACTTAAAAAGCCGGTAAATCCAAGACATTGGTTCTATCTCGAACCGTCTTATAGGATTACTGAAGATTTGAAAGATGCTTTAATTTCATCATACAGTTTTCCAGAGCGCTTCTAGATTTTCTATCGCACAAGCTCTTCATAACAGGTAACTATGGAATTTGATATAGGCATGTACCCAAGTTTCTTTGTTATTCCGCACATATTATGCCTCCGAACGTGACAACGCCACCGACCACTTGTGGAGGAGAATGTCATTGCTAGAGCAGTCAGTCAACCGAACAATGGCGATCAAGCACTTCGAATACAGCAGTGGTAAGTGCAATATCACGGGATGGGCAACAGCGTCACGCAATAAAACTACCGCCACTACAATCTCTATCCGCACACCAAGCGTAGCCATTAAAGGCATATTCTTCCCTAATGACGCACAGTCGGCCAGCAGTAAAGATCTTTGGGTTGGAATAGTGATCGAAAAAAAGATGATAAATCTTACATAATAAAAGAAAACCGACTAGGTTCAAACATAACGTAACACATCCATGAACTTCCAAACTCCAAAGATAACAGAAACCCACGGAAAAACCCAACATTGACACAACATCAGACAATCTGAAGCTAATACGTTTAGTATACCAATCCGGTAAGATACCTTACCTGCTTACCTCATGAAAATGTATCAGAAAAATCAAGTGGCCGGTTCCGGTGCGTCTTCCGTTTTTGTTGTGGTTCAGGATAGAGGAGGACAGCGATTTGAATAATTCGATAACATACGAGGGTTTTCTTACTAAGCTCCAAAATAAATCTCCCATCGTATTTGGGCATGTCCATGGATTTGTTGAAAGCTGTAGCGATTTTTTATTTTGATGAATATTTAACTTGTCTGTTCAACTTTTTTATTCGTGTTTTGCAAGTTTGGCGGCTTTTGTGACTGATGATCTTCATTATTGGGTATTAAATTTATATAACACTAGTGCAATGGTGCAATGAATGTTATATAGCCTATATCAGCCAGTGAAGATGCAGCTTTCTAATGGTGAAATATTTTTTTTAATCGGTTTCGTAGTATTTATGTGAAAACATTACACACATACACACAAAAAACCAATGTTTCCTCTGTGTAATATTAGTATAGATTTACTATTAGCATCCTTTGCAGTGGATGTACTTTCTTGTAATTGTTCATTATTTCCCCAAACAAAGATTCTCGCGAGCTTCATACATTGTAGAAATCATATTTGCGGATTTTCTCGCGTACACTACTACTCCCAACTTCATATACTTATCAAACCAAATAAATACTTTTCTATACGTAACTTCACGGCTGTATTGCCGCAGGGGTAGGCAATTTAAATGCATGGATTGAATAAGTGGCATGAGGAAACTTCCAGAAAATAGAGAAATCCCAATATCTACAACGGTAAAAATATCGATCGAACCAAGTAGTGTCCAGTTACCACTAGACTCCTGAGGCTGTCTGTCATGAGGTGTGTTGAGTTTTCTATCACATCTTATAGGAGCTTTCGAACATTTTGTATTTTTCAATGAGGATTAATGTCTAAGTCCTCAAACTTTGGCGCCAAAGGTAAGGCACTACCGGCCAAATACTCAAATGTCACTTACTAACTAAGTGGGACTTAAAAGTCGTCTGTCTTTATTAAACACGTTCAAACGATAGAGATAGCACACATTTGTGGGTTGCTTAAAATTGAGTGACGTTTGAGTATTCGGCTATAAAACGTATAAAAAGTTATTTTACGAGCAACAATCTCATCATTTCATCTTAAGTAGAATCATGATCTTATAATCATATATTTTTATACCTTAAGCAAAATCATTTCCAGCCAATCACTCATGCCTCAAGCCAAAAACCACGCGCATAAATATTCAGTGTGGAGCGAAGATCTCTTATTAATGAAAAAGGGTCACGAGGTATTTTAATTCAACTACGTGTTAAGGATTTCGGTGGAACGGTACACGTGCGTGAGTAAGTGAGGGTTCCGGCCAAGTGCTTACAGTGATGACTTGGGATGGAATTGAAAGTATTCAAGCTTTATTTCCAACTTTATTTGGCGGACTTTTGAAGACTACCTCGGTTGCTTGGGCTCTCTGGTAACGGATCTCTGGTTAGATTCTAATTCGAAAGTTTCTTAACCTATAAGAAATCAAACATGCAGTGTACATGAATAGTACCTAATACTAAATGGATGTCTGCATAAAAATGTTATGGATCAATGCAGGTGAGTTGTCAAGAGCCTGGGATATTTTTGCCAGAATTTATAGGGTCGTATGCAGTGGCTCAGAGGGACGCAGAGGTAATGACCTTTCCCCCAAATCAAACACGACACGTCGAAATTCATAGTTAAAAGTAAAATCTGACTCTCGTTTTCTCTCGGGCTGCTCTACTATTTTCTAAAATAGTAGAGCAGCCCGAGAGGAGATTTTTGGATTTACTCAAGCGCATCATTACCTTACACTCTGTTGAGTATCTCTACAACACCTCATTGAGACAGAGTCATACAGAGCATACCGATTTGGCAGAATTTTGTATGGGAGCTACGATTGCATTCATTTAACACCCCCTCTGATTTTCTGAAATGCTTGAGTCACGCCATCCAAAAGTCTTCCGATTTGGAAAAAAAATGTGTACGCGTCTTTTGGAAAATTTTGAACAACAGTCAAAATTTGGAAGAGGTACTCAACAGGGTGCATGGTATCCCCCATATCTTTATTTAACGCACTCGAGTAAATCTTAAAATACCTTCTAGAGTTCCCCTACTAAAATGTTTGTTTGCCAGAAATCATAAAGTTGAATTTTCACGCCCACTTTGCTTTGAAAAACTCGCCAACCACTAGTGTGATAAAGTCCATAATTATTTGGAAAGTAATATAAGCATTCGAAGTCACGGGTAACACAGTTACACTGCTTAACTGGGGGTCTTGGGGATCTTGGGTCTGGGGGTCTAAAACGTCTTTTGCTACCTTCCAACGTTGGAAGGTAGCAAAAGACATTATATAAAAATCGTAGTAACGGATTTTTTCGAAAATTAAATAGACCATTTGAGCCAAATAGCGGATGGTAAGTTAGTGCGTGTAGATCTCTCCCTCCTCTAAGTTTGCATAACACAGCCCTATAATTATGTTTTTACATTAAGGAAGACTATATGCGCTTAGTGAAATAATGAATTCTAAACATAAAGCGTTGATTTCTCCGCCAAGCATACATTTCGGCCTACAAGATCGTTTATATCCCAGAGTGCGTCTTACCAAGTACGTATCCAAACAACCCCAGTAATTACTACGGGCTAAACGTTAAGACCCGAATTCCATGTTAAACGTCCCAGAGGGAAGGACCAACAAACATTATCACCTGTATCCATTGACCCTCGTAACGCCCTACCGACTCCTAAAACCACGTACATCAAAATCGTCGGGAGGGTTCAAGTTGCTCTGGCTCCCAAAGGTCCTCGCAAAATCTTGGAAGGGTACAATACTGTTACTAATTCAAACCTTACCTTAGCGTTAAGGTTCATGTCGGATTGCTTAAGTCAACAAGTAAATCAATTTGAAAGCGGTATCGAATTAGTGTTGGGCTGTCCGGAAATTTTAGTGTGAGTTGAAACATTTTGGAAACAAATTGTAGGTTGAAAATATGAGACAGGAGATTAGATGAGATTGGGTGAAAAACCAATTAACAAAACTGCTGGAAATTGTGGTTGTAGTTATCTTACTTACTATTTTAAATGTGAAAGTACGGATTTGTTTCAGTTCAATCACAACAGGACGGATGCTAAATCAACAGGACGGATCTCGATGAAATTTTGTGCGCAGTATATCTGGTAGTAACTCATAGGATTGGACTGATGTGGTCTGACCTGAAGCACGTAACCCAAGACAGATCGCGACGGTGTACTAGGCACTATAGATATCCTCTGCCCTGCCTAAGGGACACAGGACTTGAAGTCGAAACATAAGGACAACGAAAATCAAACACGAAAGCCATGACAAAAGCTTAAAAGGCGGTCTAATCTTTGATGTCGACAAAAACAACCAATCCGTCGGTACTTTTACTGGTGGTAGAGTTCCAGGGTAAAGACTCGAGGGCGGTGTAAGCAGGCGGTGCACTATGCAATGGTAGTGTTCAGCACTATCGTGTTCCGGTTAGATGGTAATAAAACTAATAACTATCATAGAGACATAACAATTAATGTCTCAGAGGTGGCAACGCATCTGCATTTTTAGCTCTGGTTTCTGGGTAGCTATAGGCTGCAGTCATCACTGCACGGTACTGGTGGTAGAGCTCCAGTGACGGAGCTCGCGGGCGTAGGCACCACCGCATTACCTAATATACTTGCCGCTAAATGGTAGTGTTCAGCACTATCGTGTTGCGGTCAGGTGGTAATGTACGGCCCTGTAATTTCCGGCACAGAGGCGTAACACCTTAGGCCTCAGGAGTGGTAACGCATCTGCATTTTGACCTTAGTCTTTGTGTGGGTGTCTATAGGTTGCAGTCATCACTTAACATCAACGTGAACTGCATGCTTGTTTACCACTTCCATTACATAAAAAAAAAAAAAAAACGTACTACGTGAACTGCATCCTTGTTTGCTTCACAACAAACTAACCGTTTTGTACTCAATACACCGTGGAACATCGAGATATTTTTAAAACACGTAACGATCTACGCTCCAAATGTAGGAGCTATAAACAAAAGATATACGTTCACAATATATCTTATTGTAATGGTCGTAATTTCGGTGAAAGACGAAACGATATAATTGGAGGATTTCACCCAAGTATAAAAAAACCATTTTATTGCCATACGCGTTTCATGACATTTGGAAGGTTATATTGTTTTTATATCATGAAGTAGCAAACAAGCATACGAACGTCTGCATCACACCAAAGATATAAATACAGATGCATTGCCACTCCTGAAACAACCTGTCTAGGTTACTATGCATTTGTGCCTTATATCACAGGACCGTACATTACCATCTGACCAGATAAGGTAATGCGGTGGTGCCTACGCCCGCAAGCGATGTAACTGGAGCACTGGTGTTTTCTTTTTAAATGTTAGGGGTTGCAAAGATCATTTTTCGATTTAGTTGACTGTTCGTGACTTATTAAGCTTTAAAGTGCCAATTTTCGTTAGAGTCAAGTGTCCCTCCCCCCTCTACCAACTAAACGGTTGTTGTTAGAAATTCAAACGTTACGGCAATAGTAGCTACATACGAGTATAACGAATTTAAAAGGAAAACTATCACACATAAATATATTGTGCCGTTATCTACCAAAACTCGTACACCTACCAACTTATTAATTAATCATATTGCCGTGAAACTAGAACATAGGAATTTATCTTCATTTAAAATGTTACTGTTCATATTATTGAACAAAGTTACATTGTTTTAAACGTAATCTTTAGATTCCATTCATAAAACCAATTCACAGTTCTCAGATTCTCATTTAGTTCTGATTCTAGCCGAAATATAACAATACGTTATAGAAGATATAGATTGGAATAGACCAATCTAAATCTAAACAATAAACAAACCAAAGCAATAATAATATTATCGACAGCAATATTAAGTCGAACAAACCAACTATTCCTAAATTAAGCTGTACCGAAGTCTCCAGATTTTCCGTTGTTCCCGGGCACAATAATCCAGTAAATGCATCGTCAGCTATACGCCTGTTGACTTCCCATTTAACTTAGAACCCCAAGGCTTAACTTCCTTCAACGGTACAGAAACTGTATAAGGTTCAAGATAAACTGGATGCCACACCCCAAATTCCGATACTATTAATATAGATTTGAGGGCAAGACCTTACCGTCCCGAAATTTTGGGAATTTGTGCAGTACATTTGCAGTGATTTTCCCTTATTGAATGCTGTGTAATGCCGTTTTAGTTTGTTTCGTTGAAGTACCAATGTCTTTATCGGAGTTTTATTTGTTTGTTATTATGGGGAATCAGGCTTCTTTCATTCTATAAAACAACGAGTGTCGTATTTGGTGTAGGTACCTAAGTGATTGCAGTTGATATTGTTTCGGCAACTGTCACTTTCTTGGCAATTATTATACAATTATAAAAAACATGGAGTTGTTTTTCCTGTAAGGCACAAACTGATTTAAACATCTTTTTTTTTCAAAGTATTATAGGTATATAATATATTTCGTAGAAAAAATATTGTGATTATAAAAAGAAACTAGTCTCGATTCATCTGATGACTAAAATTATATGTCAAAGAATTATTATATATTTTTTAATTTTAATTTATATTCTAATCCCCTTATTCATAAACGTAAATTAAATACGTTTTAGTTATAATATGCTTTGTCTTTATCAGTCGCATTGTCAATTGCGTAGGATAGAAAAAGACAAAGGAGAGATTAGCAACACTTTAGCTAAAATGCTTTTATGAATAAGGGGGTAAAAGTTTTTCCCTCCATTTACTTAAGTTGGACGTTAGTCTTTGGGTCTAATTTACGTATATACGAAATCTCAACTCAATTGGCATGGAATGTTCAGCGATTATCAGCTGGGACAGGCGGACAGACAAAAGCACGAGTGATCTTCATCAGGGTTCCGTTTTTCCATTAAGTAAATACGTAAAAGTAAGTGTTTAAATAAAACATTCAAAAAATCTAACGTCCACAGTAATCAGAAAATAAATTAAGAATAACCCAGCTGAAACAGATGTTGACACCGCTCAACAGTTCATCTTGGAACTAGAAGTCAGCAACTATTCCGACAAGGCGATTTAATTAAGAGAGTTCGAGCGTGCATTCATTGCTACTGGTGCGGAGTGAGCTGAACATACATCTGTGCTTGCTGAACGGCAATAACAGTAAAGTGTCCTTGGGGAACACCTCGCGGCGAGATTTAAGGGATAGGTGTTGAGATAGCTTGCCACTTAAAGCGAAGCGTGTTGAATCGTGATTTTATAATTTTTAACTTTTCCAAAAAGGCGTATTCGTTGAGAGAACGGGAGGGAAGTTGCTTAGGTGCGAAGTGAGTGGATCCTACATATAGGCTTACTGAACGGCAATAACAGTCAAGTGTCTTTGGGGAACACCTCGCGGCGAGATTTAAGGGATAGGTGTTGAGATAGCTTGCCACTTAAAACGAAGCGTGTTGAATCGTGATATTATAATTTTTAGCATTTCCAAAAAGGCGTTTTCGTTGAGAGAACGGGAGGGAAGTTGCTTAGGTGCGACGTGAGTGGATTCTACATATAGGCTTACTGAACGGCAATAACAGTAAAGTGTCCTTGGGGAACACCTCGCGGCGAGATTTAAGGGATAGGTGTTGAGATAGCTTGCCACTTAAAGCGAAGCATGTTGCCTCGTGATTTTCAGATTTTTAGCTTTGCCAAAAAGGAGTTTTAGTTGTGTGGACGGGAGGGAAGTTGCTTTAGGTGTAAGGTGAGTGGATCCTACACTTACGCTTGCTGAACAAAAATAACAGAAAAGTGTTTTGGAGGACCACGCCGCGGTGATGTTTAAGGGATAGGGGTTGAAACAGCTTGCTACTGAAAGCAAATCGTGTTGTCTTGCGATCGTTAGATACCGGACTGATATGGAGTGAGCTTGTGTGTCTCTTGCTGCGTTGCAATAGTACAGTGTCCTTGGGGGAACACCTAGCGGCGACATTTGGAATATAACCGCAATATTTTTATTTTTTTATTTACGATGGAGGTGTGTAGGTACCAGGTACCAGACCACGTTCAACTGCGGCGAAGATCATGGCGAGGAAACAGTTAACAGATTCATTTGCCGTGAACGTACCATAAACAAACCCTATATGGCCCGAAGGCTGTTAATAATGACCAACGCAATGGTCTGGATGGCTTAGTGGTGGAAAGTTATTAGTGCTCAGTCCAGTTCTCGGGTCTAATTTCCAGTTATTTACCGATAAACTAGCTTATATTTTATTCAGAATATTTTGATCAATACGAAACGACGGAAAATTAGACGATTTCTTGTAGAAAACTTCAGAAACGGCCATTAATTCGGACGAAACTCAGAACTAAGAACGATTGCAGTTCCAAATGCAAAATTTTTTCGCTTAAATTTTTTCAATTTATATTCAAATGGAAAACAATCTTTAAGCTCTGACAACTTGCTATATGTTGAACAAAAGTCGTACTTGCAGTTCATGCAGACGTGACTTCTGATGAAGTCTGTCTTTTAAACTAAAACAATATAATTACATTGCGAGTCAAACTCATCTTGAATGAGAGACGAGCAAGCAATAACATTAAAACGTCCCCAGAGATTCTAGTGGCGGATCTAAGTTGTAGTGAACATGCTGACGGCCTGTTACACGTCATGCTAATGGAATTATATTGGCATTCAATTAACACAAAGACGGGGCTTTTAAACATATTTTATTATTATTTAAGTATAGTTATATTTTAAACTCATATACTGATAATCCAAGTGCGATTCCGAGGTAAAACGCCAGTGTCTTTTTTTTTAATGAAGAACATTTTTAATTGTTTTACCAGAATTTGAAAATTTATGATGATTGTCATACTCGATGCACATATATAGAGCAGCCAATCTCAAAACTCCGCGGAGTATACTCTGAGAAAGGCTAGCCCTCTGGGGCTCTGCAAAGCGTCTGACGAGGCTCCACAACAACATTGGTAGTATTGAAATAAAAAAAGCTTTCTTCATTTCTGAGGCCTAAGGTGTTATGCCTCTGTGCCGGAAATTACAGGACCGTACATTACCACCTGACCGGAACACGATAGTGCTGGACACTACCTTTTAGCGGCAAGTATATTAGGTAATGTGGTGGTGCCTACGCCCGCGAGATCCGTCACTGGAGTTCTACCACCAGTAGACACTATAACCGCACATATAACAGATATATTACAGATGCATTAATATCTGTACCACTAATGCACACACTCGAGAACATTGGGTGCATCACGAGAGCTGTTTACGATGAACATAACGAGCAGATGAGGCGTGGAATTGAAACCGCTATCTTAGTCGTACATTAGCATTCAAATCGAGCACAAGTATACCTACGTGTTGTAAGTAGGTAATATATCTAAGGTTTTCCTTGTGATAGATCAAATTACAAAATATATAAATATAACTACGTTAAGAAAAACCGACTTCAAAACTGAAAAGTAAAAAATAATAAAGATTTAATTGTAATTATATACTACCTATTATTTATATGTGCTATTTACTAATAGGTTTGAAGTCGGTGCCAAGCGTTAAACAAATAATTATATTTTAATCACTTAAATATGAATACGAGCAAATTAATACACTGAACAAAACGTAACCGGCGAAACGTGGGTGTTTGCATGTATGCTTGAATTCTTGCATTTACCTCTGCCTACCCCTTCGGGAATTACAGGCGTGAAGTTACGTTTTAATACACTGAAATGCCTACTTTAGTGATTTTGGCTTGGCACCGACTTCAAACCTATCAGTAAATAGCACATGTAAATAATAGGTAGTATATAATTACAATTAAATCTTTATTGAATGGGTTGAATAATGTGAATAACCCTGGCTGAATATGAATTCCATCTTTTATTTTGCCGTATGTCCGGAACAGTCTTGCACGCTTAAATGTCTTTGCCTTTGGCCGCGTCGTGTGGCGGGTTGCTCACTTCCCTCTAAAATGGTCGAGGAGGGCAATGGCTGTCACATGCGTCATACTCGTGAACGGGTGCTGTTGGTGGGGACTGGTCTGTTCTGGTTTGCAGGGGCTACATCACATTTAGTAGATAGCAGTTTATTTGCATCTATGCTATGGACGTTGACATTATTTGATTTTTCACGATAATCTGTACTAGATTTAAGCTCTCATTTAAAAGAGCTCTTACTGAGTTTGTTGGGTAGCGGAGTTCTTCTCAGTAGTGATGCACTTGGAACTCTGCTAAGTGAATAACATTGATCTTGACGAATAAGTTTTTCTTTTCCTTCATTTATTATCATTGAAGGAATTGAAAAATTTTATGATTATTATGTTTTAACCAAATAGTTTAAATTTTAATTTTTAATTTACTATTAATATATGATTTTGCTTTTACTATATGTAATGGTTATTCGCTCTAGGTAGTTGATGATTTATTGACGTTTTGAAAGTATCTGTAAAGATCTATTCGAAATAAAAATATTTTCTATTTCTATTATTTTTTACTTTTCAGTTTTGAAGTCGGCTTTTCTTAACGTAGTTATATTTATTTAATACTTTTTAGTTTATTGCTGCATTGCCAATTAGATTAATGTTCACATCTGTTAAATTTGTAAAATCTGACTCTTTTAGCTTCGTGACAATTAGATACCTAATTTAAATTGTTTAGGTGTGTCGATACAAATTATTGCACGACTATACGAAATCAATGAAAAAAAATTATCCACGAAGGAGTAAATAAGCTATGTTGTGTCGTCGATGAGTAAATGTGTCATTGTCACTTGTTGTCAAACGCACTGTATGACAACTCGCCGTCTATTCTTATTCCTTTAGTCTGAGGTGAAAGTAGGTAGAAAAATGCTCATAAAATAAAAACTGACGGGCCTATCTCAATAAATTTCTTATGGGACCAATTCGAAACTATTCCGCATCATACAAAAGAAGAATTACGTAAATCGGTCCAGAAATCTCGGCGAAATTCACGTACATACATAAATATATATATATATACCGGCCGAATTGAGAAGCTTCTCGTTTTTTGAACTCGGTTAAAAATTAAAGCGTATAATATGTCATGTTGATTAATATGTCAAAGTAAACAAAAATAAAATAAATAAATATAGTATTTAAGCACAGATTATTGAGTTCTCTCTGATAGTAGGGTCAAAAGTCTTAGGACACGGCGTGCATGTATGAAGAGAATGATGAATGTAGAAGCACGGGAGGTGTGTCAGGACCGGTATATCTGGCACTCCACAATCTCTGCCTACCCCGTTGGAGACCTAGCGTGAAGATACATACATACATACTAGTTGTTAGTTGTTGCACTTTTTCATTTCGAACATCGAAAATATTGATTATTTTGTCTCTAATCCATTTAAATCTACAGTCAAAAGTACCTCAAAAGATGCTATGTCATAACAAGGATCGCAAAAAAATACGCCACCACCATTCAAATGGAAACGTTCTTACCAAAAAAAACGGGGAAAATATTGCAGTAGCTGGCAACACGGCATTATGGCGGGCGGTAAGAAAATCTTTATTAATAGGGACAGACGACAAGCCAGGATTCAGGTCTGACTGACAGAGACGGAATGAAGGGTGGCCCCGTTGAATAGACGTAACAGATTACCAACGGTTAAGCGAGATCGAAATGGGGATTTTTGGATAACTATGGGGGAAAATATTTCCGAGGAAACAAACGGGTGTACCGTTAATCAGCTCTAAAGATGATTTGACAAGATTAAGTCTATTACGCGATTAAATATTAACAAATGGATATCCTTATCAATTTGTTAATATTAAGGATATAAACTTAGCTTCACGGTTATTAGTTCTCCGAAAGGGTAGGCAGAAGTAAATAAAATATGTACTGTATACACTACATTTATATCCACGATACAATGCTAGTCTTAATCGTCCACGTTATTAAACGTAATGAAAGTCATTGAGAGTTTTTGTAGTCACGCAAAATCACTCCTCGACTCGATTCAATAGCGGAACTCTAAAAAATTATGACGATATATAAGTTTAAAGAAAGTCATTCGTATTGTTTAATCTACCACAAATGTGTAGGTACATAAATTATAAATTGGGGTCCAAGCTATTTTTTGAGAAATTTCAGAAATTGGTTTCGCTTTATTGCTCTGTAGCTTAGACATGCGAGTAAGCCTTTTCTCTAAATACTCAAAACAGCGCGTTAAAATTGGTTATTCAATATTGACACCGCATAGTCAAGTGTCCCATAACCAATGGATTCTGTTCATAGGATCATCTATGAACAGTTGTAACCAAAAGCACACCGCGGACACTCCGCCAAAATTCCATACAAACGCTTAATTTGGTTTCTATCCATCAGTGACGTGTATTTACACGCGCACCTGTGTGCGTAGCACGTACAAAATACCAACCGTCGCCCATAAGAGAGGAAGGGGTTGTGTATGTGTGCAAATCGGGCGGGACGTCGAAGTGTCCATTCTATACGTAGTATTATTACATATTACTTAATATAATTGTGGCTAAATGGTAGTGCTCAGCACTATAAGGTGGCGCTGCTGTCATGGGTACATAGCTCCCACGTAAATAATTCGCAAAAAGTGTTAAAAGTAAAGAGGCATAACAACTTAGGCCTCAGGAGTGGCAACGCATCTGCATTTTGACCTGTGGTCTTTTGTGTGGGTGTCTATAGGCTGCAGTTATCACTTAACATCAAAGTGAACTGCATGCTTGTTTGCAACTTTCACTACATAAAAAAAAACTATTTTGCTAACCAGTACTTAGGCATGCCTTCAAATAAAAGTAAATTGACTTACTAAGTATTTAATTCTAGAATGTAGTAAAATCGTATCTATTAAAAATTCAAAGCGTACTGGCGATGGAAACATAAAAGTATGCACCAACGAAATGTATTTTCTTTAATATAAAAGTTAGTGATTTACATGAACACTTCTTTGAAGCTGAAAGCAAACGGTACAAATTAAATGCATTGGTTCAAAAAATAACTTCAACTTAATGGTACTCATATTAGCGTGGACGTTTGTTGATTTTGGATGTTTTGTTATGTCATTAAGTGGTTCACAAGACCACAGTTTACTTTGAGAGTAATTATTACTATAAACATAAAAAAAATTGCTGGGAATTGCGTGAATGGAGCGTTGGGTAAGCTGCTAGAATCTAAACATCTCAGCCAGCGGGCTCGACTAGCCGTACATAATGCTGTACTTACTCCAACGCTTTTATATGGAAGCGAGAGCTGGGTATGCAGGAAAGAGCATGAAAGTAAGTTGAACGCGGTCGAGATGAGATCTTTGCGCAAGATCTGCGGTGTATCACTCACCGATCGCGTTCGTAATGAAGATGTAAGAAAGAGACTTTGTGTGAATGATAGTATCGGTGTAAAAATGAAAAAAGGCATGCTCCGATGGTTCGGGCATAGAAAGAATGTCGAATGAGCGAATGACTAAACAGATATACAATGCGAATGTGGATGGTTGCAGAGGCCCAGGAAGACCAAGGCTGACCTACCATGACCAAATAGGTCGAGTTCTGTCTGATGGTGGGGTCAAAAGTCTTAGGAATCGGCGTGCATGTATGAAGAGAATGATGAAGGTAGACGAGGCACGAGAGGTTTGTCAGAACCGGGATTGAAATAAAACTATTTTTACGGATTTATCTCGCGTATATTAAACTAAAATGATTTTTAAAAAAAAGAAAGCTAATTGCTCACAATATGCCCCGTCAATATGCAGAACTACTTGAATGGTGTCTGACATCTGGCTATCTAATGTGGAATGGGGAATTCTACCTACAAATAGACGGAGTTGCCATGGGCTCCCCAGTTTCTCCCATAGTCGCCGATATATTCATGGAGGACTTTGAGGAGAGAGCCCTGAGCACTACAACCATAACACCTCGCATTTATAAACGATATGTAGATGACACATTCACCATATTGGATAGCAATAATGTTTCTGTTTTTCTTTCACATCTCAATTCCATACACCATAAAATCAAATTCACTATGGAATTGGAACAGGACAATAAATTAGCCTTCTTAGATACTTTATTAATTAGAAAAACCAATAACACACTAAGTCACACTGTGTTTAGGAAGTCTACCCATACTGATAGGTACCTTAATGGTGAATCACACCATCACCCGGCACATTTATCTGCCGTTGGCTCATCTCTATTTCAGAGAGCACGAGGCATCTGTGACGACCACCATCTTCAGGGGGAGCTGAAGCACCTACGCCAGGTGCTACATAACAACAAGCTCCATGTACCACCCGTCCGTCACAGAGGCCGCGTGAAACCACCTACAGTAGAACGACAACCAGCTATACTACCTTACGTTAAGGGTGTCACAGATAAAATCAGCAACATTTTAAAAAAGAATTCCATTAAAACAGTTTTCAAACCATATAAAAAGATTCATCAGTATTTAAGACCCATCAAAAGTAATATTCCATTACAAAATTCTGGCATTTATAAATTAGATTGTGATTGTGGACTCTCATATAATGGTCAAACGAAGAGAGCTGTATCCACCCGCGTTAAAGAGCACATTGCTGATGTCAAAAACCGAAGAACAGGGAGGTCTGCAGTCTGTGAACACATAGCGGATAAGCCGAACCATTACATCCGGTTTGATAAAATTCAAATACTCGCTAGAGAACACAAACCCATTCCACGAATGGTACGCGAGGCTATTGAAATTAAAAAACACCCAAATTTCAATAGAGAAGATGGATGGCGATTATCAACATCATGGGATCCCATACTTAGCAAGATTAAATCCCAGCCGCAGCAGTCTGCAAGACCTCAAGATACCATAAGTAATTATTGTGTTAATCCTGAACGCTACGCAAGGCGTTTACGAAATCGATGGAGGTAGCTACATATAATTTTTTCAAACTTCTGTCAGACAAATGTCACCTCAGTCTGCCCGGGACCACGGAAGCTGAAAAGCGACCGAAACGTCGGGTTGATTTTAAAAATCATTTTAGTTTAATATACGCGAGATAAATCCGTAAAAATAGTTTTATTTCAATGAGTGTAGCTCGCGAAAACCTAAGAACATATCAGAACCGGGATGTCTGGCGCTCTACACTCTCTGCCTACCCCGTTAGGGACCTGGCGTGAAGATACATACATAAAAAATAGCCCATAAACATGTACATGCAGATAAAGACTGTAGTATATACCACCAGAATGAATTCTCTGCTTGTCCACTTTTGGGACATAATACCCCCTCAACTCTCGCATTTGCTAAGGATTTATAGAATCTCTACATAACAATAATGGAAAATCTTGTCATAAGAGTGTATTGTCGTCAGGTTTTAGGACGGCAGGCAGATGGAATAGGAATAGGTTTCGACGGATTAAGCCGACCCTACGCCCTAGACTCGTAATTTCATTCATCATCCGATAAGAATTACTAGAATGCGGCATTGTGTGTAGCATTTTCAGCTTGTAAATACCACTGATGAAGATTATACAAGGTAAGAAAGATTTTGTTTTGGTTATTGGAAAAGGGGGTTAGTTATTTGGTTACGAAAACTAATAATGTAATTAATGTGTTTTACTTAGTGATCAAATCACCAACACAAAGAATAAGATGAGAGCTTTTTTTTGTTTCGTATTTTTTATAGTTCCATATCCTATACTATACTTTCGTCATTCATCCGTCCGTCTGTCTGGCCGCAGCTAAACTCGTAAGGTATTGTTACTAGAAAGCCGTGATTCGGCAGGAATATACATCATAGCTACGCGGGGAAAGTCTGGTACTAAAATCTTTTTTTTCTTATTAATATGTTTTTTTGACTGTGGTTATACATAGTACGATATTTTGGTAGCAGACACATTAGGTTTACTGGTGTTAGAGCTCCAGTGACGGAGGTCGCGGGCGTAGGCACCACCGCATTACCTAATATACTTGCCGCTAAATTATATAGTGTTGTAAAACTATCGTGTGTGGGCAGGTGGCTCCGTAATTTCCGGCACAAAGGTGTTATACCTTAGGCCTCAGGAGTTGTAATGCATCTGCATTTCGACCTTAGTCTTTGTGTGTGGATGGGTGTCTACAGGCTGCAGTCATCATTTAACATCAATGTGAACCGCATGCTTGTTTACCACTTCCATTAAATAAAAAATAGGTGGGCAGTGATATCTACGCCCTCGAGCTCCAACACTGATCTCTACTACCATTACTCTTTTGTTTCGATTAATAAGGTATAGTACTATTTTTTTCTCTAATCTTTATTTAACGTCAATAATACTAAATAATTATCTGAACAATAAAGAACAGTAATGTGAGTAGTTTTAATATTAGGTACCGATACGCCTTAAATGGTCTCAGGTCTCGACAATTTTTTTTCCGATGAAATTTATCGTCCGGCCACACGCACTGGTGTGACTGCCCACTGTTTGTCACTTCCCTACGAAATGTTCCGGTGTACAATGTTTAATTTACAAAGGGAATTTGGTGCGGTTGTCCCCAAATTGACGATTAAACAGTTCCAACTAAAAATTTCAGTGGAATATTATTTAAAGTCCCGTTTATGTCTGGCTTGTTTTAGTGTCGCGGTTTTTACGTTGGTGTGCTGTCGAAATATAACGAAAGAAGGGAAGACTTTAATATTTACGTACCACCACTAGAACGCCATCACCACCACAAAGTATTCGGACACAATTCTGGTCACGTGTCCGTCTTACGTATTTTCGATCAGGGTCACGTCTCCTGACGCGAGTTTAACATTTACGCTAGTTTTCTATACATTTTTACTGAAATTAACGATAACGGGACATTTTCGCTCCCTAAAATTTATCCTGGGACACCGGGACGGACTGCATGAAAACGCACCTGTCCCGTTCAAAACGGGACGTATGGTCACGTTATGTATGCAGGGATGTACACGGTGGTGACTAAGCACGCGAGCTCCATCATTATAGCTCTACCACTAATAAAATCATTAACATTGAAAAAAATAAAATTGATCAATCGCACTGAATTGCATATTTTCAACCACAATCAACTTTAAAGTACTCCAACGAAAGTAATTTCTCCACAATACACCCAGCATTTCTATAACCAAGGGAAGTGCATAACAAACATAAATCTTCCCATACTTCTTTGTTCACCCCATGGTCCCCATCGAAATTGTTTATTTTCATAGATTTATGTCCAAGATTACTCCTCGTCTAGACTCTAAGGAATAATGAGTCGATCTCTATTCATGCGGTGCGATTGTGCGAAACAAATATATCATTGTAATGGTCATGCTTGAAATTTTCTTTCGGCGGTTCGCGGGTGATGATATCTTTGCCTATTGTGTATCGTTGCATGTTTTTGTCGCTCATACTACGGTTTCGAGATGTTTATTGTAAAGAAGACAAAAATGTTGTTTATTCTTATATAGGTAACTAGCTGTTGCCCGCGGCTTCGCCCGCGTTGATGTCGTTTTATAATCCTGAATTTTCTTTGCTATAAACCTCACGGCGCCCGAGACCTTTCCAACGAATGCAAAACCGTGGAAATCGGTTCGTGCGTTCTCGAGTTATAGCGTCAGGAAGGAAAATCAGACTTATTTTTATATAATAGACTAGCTATTGCCCGCGGCTCCGCCTGCGTTGAATTTTCTGAATTTTCTTTGCTATAAACCTCACGGAGCCCGAGACCTTTCCAACGAATGCAAAACCGTGGAAATCGGTTCGTGCGTTCTGAAGTTATAGCGTCAGGAAGGAAAACCCGACTTATTTTTATATTATAGATGATGGTAGAAAATATGTGTGTAGTTTATATGGATGGTGAATACTGCAGACAAAGATGTTAGAAGAGATAGATTGATAACCCAGTTACGACTCGCGGACGTTCAGGTGACCGTTCCCGCTCACGAGGCAAGAATCATCCATTCATTGTGCAACTCTTGTAACATCTTTGAATGCAGCCTATAAGGGTCTACTAAAAAACCGGAGGGTAGTGCAGATGCGTTGACATCCCATTTCTCTGTGATAGTTATTATGAGACCTTACATTACCATTTAACCGGAATAATGAATGAGTCGATCTCTATTCATGCGGTGCGATTGTGCGAAACAAATATATCATTGAAATGGTCATACTTGAAATTTTCTTTCGGCGGTTCGGGTGATGATATCTTTGCCTATTGTGTAACGTTACATGTTTTTGTATCTCATTCTGCGGTTCCGAGATGTTTATTTAAAAGAATACAAAAATGTTGTTTATTCTTATATAGGTAGATAAAACAATCTACTGAGAAAGTAGCTTTGTCTGTTCTGTTTGTCGCTTTTTTTTCTTTAGTATTGCAGAGATTTAGTGTTGTCCTTCCAAATTCAAAATATTGTAGTCCTATTAAAAATTAATGGCGAAAAGAAATATAAAAAAAGCAACTCATTGTTCCGCAACTCCGGGAGGGCCAGCAGTAGTGAAAAGTTGAATATTAACGTAGGCCCTACGTCATGGGGCATTTTTTGTTTTGTTGCAACACCATTATCACCACCACCACCACCACCACCACCAACACCAACAACACCACCAACACCACCAACACCACCAACACCACCAACTTTACCAACGCCACCAACTTTACCAACGCCACCAACGCCATCAACGCCACCAACGCCACCAACGCCACCAACGCTACCAACACCACCAACACCACCACCATTACCAACACTATTACCATAATCATCAATACCACCACCACGACAGCTGTCATTGGGTTCCCAAAAAGTAGGCGGATGCAATTCTGGTCACGTGTCTGTCTTACGCATTTTCAGTCAAGGTCACGTGTTCCTGTACGTGTAACAAACAGTGCAAGGTGCTGTTAAAGAAATTTAAATTTCAAAAATGGGTATTTAATATATTATTGTTAGATTTTCTTTTTCAGTAATTTAGATGTTTTGGAAGGTTGTATGATCGATGAAACATACATTTAGGCACGTAACTAATAACTCAAGTGAAATAAAAATATTGTGATATAATTGTTTAGGTTAAAGTTATTTCCATATGTATTTACCGAATATGAAGATTGTAGAAAAGGAGTAGTAGAGGAGGTTGCACTACCGCATTACCTACCTGATCTTCTACCCTCTAAAACTCAAAACTATAGTGTTCAGCGCCATCGTGTTTCGATCACGTGGTAATGTACGGCCCTTTTATTTCCGGCACAGAGGCGTAACAGCTTAAACCTTAGGAGTGACAACGAATTCACATTGAAATGTATGGTTTTTAAGTAGATGTTTATTACATAGTGTACTTACTATCAATGTGAACTGTATTTTTGTTTGCCATTTTATAACTTAAATAATGGTATGAATGTAAATAAGTAATATTGATTGATAATTAACTGCCTCGGTAGCCTAGTGGTAGCAGACCACTACTACTACGCTGAGGTCCTGGGTTTTCCCGGGTAGGGGATTCTCAGAGATAATGGTGTAAAGTCCTTTATCTTTGGGTCTATTGGGATTTTTCCATTTTCTCGAAACTGCCCAGTACCTCGAAGTTTGTTTATGTACCCGGCGATGTCAACAGGCTCGCCACCTGTTACATGGGCCAAAAACGTCACCGGCGAATCGTGGATATGCATGCATTTACCTCTGCCTACCCCTCCGGGGATTACAGGCGTGAAGTTACGTTTTGAATATTGTAATGTATAATAAGTATAAGTGCCTTTACTTAAAGTCTAAGTAATGTTACTTCCATTTACTTAAGTAATACAATTTCGCGTCACTAGAGAATCAGGTGATAAAAACTTTCTAGACAGTTAGGACACAACATCTCATCGATGGATCTCTAAAAGGCTGCCATCTTTTCAACAATTCAATTATTATTATTCGGAGTTCAGTATCGAGAA
Organism: Macrosoma leucophasiata; assembly: GCA_036365455.1. Lineage (NCBI taxonomy): Eukaryota > Metazoa > Arthropoda > Insecta > Lepidoptera > Hedylidae > Macrosoma > Macrosoma leucophasiata. The sequence continues at coordinate 5,547,419 of JAWQUS010000020.1, forward strand.
GTTCCGAACTTTCTAGACTTATATCTTAAGAGATTTTATCAAAGCTTCTTAATCTAATAAGAATATTCTGATCTTCAATCAGAGATGAAAATTAACATTAAAGCAAACGCTGCTATCAAAGTATCAAGGGCCTGTTGCTATGAAACCTTACGTACGTTTTAATTCGATATTATGGGCAAATTAATTATACACTATTTTTTTTATGTAGTAAAAGTGGCAAACAAGCATGCAGTTCACATTGATGTTTAGTGATGACTGCAGCCTATAGACACTCACACAATGACCAGAGGTCAAAATGCAGATGCGTTACCACTCCTGAGAACCTATTATAGGGCCGTACACTACCACCTGACCGGAACACGATAGTGCTGAACACTACCGTTTAGCGGCAAGTATATTAGGTAATGCGGTGGTGCTATACCCGCGAGCTCCGTCACTGGAGCTCTACCACCAGTAAAATTGGACAGAAAAAATATTCTCTATTATTTATTCTTATTTTATTACTGATCGCGATCACTGAGAAGATCTTTGGTGATTGAATTAATTGGAGTAGGCATCAGTCAATTATGTGGAAGATCCGACGAAGGCATAAGGTCTCGCCCATTCGAAAATAGACCGAACGTGAGTTGCGTTTATGCTAGCCATTGCCACACCGCGGACACTCCGCCAAAATTCCATACAAACGCTTAATTTGGTCTCTATTACACAGACATTAATCAGTGACGTGTATTTACACGTGCACCTGTGTGCGTAGCACGTAGAGAATACCAAACGTCGCCCATAAGAAGGGAGGAGGTTGGGTGAGGCGGTGAAATCGGGCGGGACGTCGAGGTATATCCATTCTATACGTAGTATTATTACATATTCTCTGCCATATTGCACAAGTTTATTTTATAGGGGTTTGTGTAAACATAGGTCACAAACATGATATGTTATGACGACACACGTACGTAGGTATCACGTAAAATCAAAGAGGGGAGAAGGGGGGAAAACGTTTAAAAAGTTAAGAAGAATGGGTTCACTACGCTCGTGTGTGTTAGCGCCATTGCCGCATTCCACCGATAAATGGAAGTAAGTATACAGCATTACCTCGTTTCATGTATGAAAGAGAATGGTGAAGGTAGATGAGGCACGGGAGGTGTGTTAGGGCCGAGATATCTGGCGCTCCAAACTCTCTGCCTACCCCGTTAGGGACCTGTCATGAAGATACATACATAACATACCGCGTTTCAGTTATTTATATTGAATAACCGAAAAACGGCCATTCCATATGGACTTCACAAACAAATATTTTTACACCTCTTTCTAGACCTCAAACAATCTTCAATTTAACAACAAACTAACATGAAGTTTTCAAGTTCCGAGTAACAATTCATTGTAAATGTAGAGTTTGTAAGCTATCACAGACGAGAAAAGCAATATATTTTACATATTTATACAATGTTTTTCTTTTACCTATTTCATAACGAATGTATGTATTAAATAATTGTATGCCACATGGTATAATATAACGTCGTTTTATCGTCGACGTTTACGTCACAGGCATTATTTTTCATTCCACATTTTCACGCAGATGACAGGCATACATTAGAACGCCCATTGTGCTTATACACAACAGCGCTGGCTATACACAAAAGGATACACATAAAAAAAATACATACGCTTACACTCACAGCCCCACACTAGGTACAAACCTGTATCGTGGGTGCCGTTGTACACATACAACACATACACAAACACCCAGACCCGAAACAAATATCTGTAGGTCATACAAATATTTGTCCCGGTGCGGGGATCGAACCCGCGACCCTTCGAATCAAACGGTGGTTTCGCACCGCTGGACTAACCGGGTTGTCGGATACAGATGCCATATACTGTATACATATATATATATATATATACATATATACAATAACATGTATTTTTTCATGTCAGGGCATACCTACCTTTCACATTGATGATAAATTAATACTGATATTGCAGCCCATTGATATGTTTAAAAAAACTAGAGTTTTTAACTCTCAATTTAGAGTATAGCGCAACATATTTTACAAATATCTGGCCAGACAGCGAGCACGCCGTAGCTAAACACGCCACTGCCCGGCGCGACGTTGACGCGGCGACGTTGAGCAGTTTTAATGTACTAGATATTATGGGAGACGTGCCGCCTGGTCGCCCCCAGCGTGAATCTCTGTGTGACGTCTTTCTTAATATCTAGTACTTTAAAACTGTTCAAGGTCGTGCCGGCGTCCCCGTCCCACCACGCCGCGCTCGCTGTCTGGCCAGACCTTTAGTCTTTATCCCAAATTACGGTACCAACATTCGACAATCTGCTGATTCATAATGTCTACAACCCTTCTGCTCTACCAATGGAACTCAACCATCACTAGACACCAGTAGTTGTTTTTACGTAAATGTCAAAAAACCACAGACCGTCCTATAAGTTTGTTTTTCACTCTCCTAACACGAACGTGTCTCTTCAATAAAGATCCAGATAAGAATAGCCATCAACATAAAAACGTCCAGGAAGCTAGATATAATGTAGAGGCGCTTAAATACGGTGGGCCATAAAACGCAGCTCAAGTCGTTAGTCGCAGATACGGTGGGACGCTTGGAAGTGCTGCGCTGAGTGGATTCTATTATGGGCATTATTTGAGCAAACGCTCTATTGTTTTGATTAAAATTCGTCTCGTGAATCATCGGGAGTACTTTGACGAATTCCCATGATTCTACAAGTGACTATATTTTTTTTGGGGTTCCGTAGACGAATAAAAAAAATGGGATCGTTATGGATTCATCTCGTCTGTCTCGTCTGTGTCATCAGTTAGTGTTCTATACGTCACATCCACTTTATTCCGAAAATATTAGGACTACACAGTTAAAACTTGGTAGGTAGATGTATTCTAAAAACCGCCCTATGATATTTATACAAAAAAATATGGGGCATTTATAATAATATATAATCATTTATTGACAAAAAAATTTTTACAATGGTTAATATTGGATCCATAGATTCCCGAACTAGTCTACACTGTATTTCGGGCATCAGTGGCTTCTCCGAGAAAGTGTGTGTGTGGGTGTGTGCGTGCGCGCGCGCGCGTGTGTGTGTGTGTGTGTGTGTGTGTGTGTGTGTGTCATAAATCGTGTACGTCTATACTTCGCCATATTATGAAAAAAACAGATTTGCTAACATAACTTCAATACCATCATAGTCAAAATTCCTGAGCCATGCGGAAATAATCTTCTTAAACTCATTATTATTTGTATTTTTTATGTTTTTATTTTTATTTACAAGAGTTTTAAGTAATTTATTGTACAATTGTGTAGTAACCATATCGTACTGCTTTTGAGCAAATCTAGTCTTCGCCTTCATTTGGTCTACTCTTTTAAATGAAGTTGGTAGATAGGGTACTTTTTGGCGATGAAAACGACGCAGACTTTCATATATATATAGCTTGCGTACTGTAAATACGTTAGCTTTTTCATATAAATCTGTGGTGGGATGTTTAAAAGGAAGGTAGAGAAATACTTTTTAATACAGCACGGTGGGCACGTTCTAGAGGGTAAAAGTGAGTTTTAGCCGCGCAGCCCTTAGCACATATGCAATATCTAATGAGACACTCGCATAGAGCTTTATAAGTTAGAATACGTAGCTCATAATCCGCTATGGTTCGAAGAATTTTGAATACGTATATGAGTTTTCGTACTCCAGAAGCTAATAATGCGATATGCCTGCTCCAGTTTAATTTTTCATCAATTAGGACTCCGAGGTATTTTATGTCCTCAACACGTGAGAGAACGGCACAGTTACAATTTGTAGGAAGGGCTAAAGAGCGATTGCAAGGGAAGGAACGAATTTTTAAGTCAGTAAGTACAGGATTACTTGCAGAGGTAATACTAAAGCACATAAATTTTGTTTAAAAGTAGGTCTTAAATGGCAAAGTGTACGACTTCTGTATAACTGTCTAATAGGCTACAGTAATCACTTACCATCAAAGAGAACTGCATGCTAGCTTGTCACCATCATAACATTAACAAAAATAATACCTACACATACCAACTAATTCTAAATGAATTAAAGATTTTCTCACAAAACATGCTTGATAATACCTGCAACAAAGCAAAACATTATTTAAAAGTATTGTGGCACGAAACCTGCATCTAACATTGCGATGTGGAGAAAATAAAATTAGATATAACATTTCATACAATTTCAGTTGCATTTAGATGCCAAGATGAATAGTTTTGCGGCACTAAACATTTGTGAGTCGCAATGTATATCATGCTGGCATCGGGACGTAACGACCCAACCTCCCACTAGGGGAAGAACTTTGTTCTACTGGAAGATAATTCTTCCACAAGTGCAGTCAGTCAATCGAACAACGACGGTCAATTCATTCCAATGAAGCGGTAGTAAATAATAACGCAAGATGGACAGGCAGCAGCATCCTGATCAAACTACCGCTACTGCGATCGCCAATCCGCATGCCAAGCGTGGCGATAATGGCGTATCCTATGGGGAGGCTTTAGTCTAGCAGTGGAAATCTTTCGGCTGTATTGAAGATGTATTTCATACACTAAAATATACAATTTTAATTGTCAATTCAGTTTTATGGAGCATACGGATGGCAGTTGAAATTTGGACCACTGTGTGTTATATCATCATTAAGCTATAACGAAGAATTGTTGCCGCATAAACGGCTTTTTCACACGAAATAATAGATATTCATGCGTCTGCGCCCAGATTTATGACTGCTTAATTAAAGCCACGTGCTCTGGCTGATTACCGTTCACCCCGAAATTGCCATAGAATTTGGAGTTGACCACACGTATCGCTTCCAGTATAAAATAATCATATGTATACGTGAATATTAAGTAAACATGCTAAAACACTACCTGTTGAATTCTTTCTGTGTTTTTTTTTATTTTTTGTTAATACTTAGCAATTTCCACAATAAGTTGGCCGTTTACAAAAAATCAAAATTTACAAATTTAGCTAAAAATTATTTCAGTTAGTTGTACGTCATTGAAGGTAAATGATGTCAATAAAAAGTTTGAATTAATATTGAACTAATGATTATGTATCCTTATTACGATTCAGTCCATAGGTATTTGCCAACTTTCTACTTTAATTCTAGAACGTGGAGAAACAACGGTCATTAAATAAATTAATGAAACTTAAAGAATCTCAAAAATATTCGGGCTCGTCTTTGATCTCTTTAGTCTAAACTTGTAGAGAAATAATAAAATAGAAAAAAGAAGTATGAAATAAAGATTCATGTTTTTTATGTAGACAATTATTTAAAAAAAGATAGTAGCAACAAGGGCGAACGGTCATTAACAATGCGAGTGGATAATGACCAAACACATCAGTGCGGTGACGCTCGGGTCGATTGTAAACCAAACGGCCGCACAATCTACGAGGAACTCGAGGACCTAGATTCGGATCTTAGACTGGGTATGTACTAGCCAGTAGTAATACGGTTCGATACGGTCGAAATTCGACCGCGATACACAAAATATACCTAAGACTGAATTCTTTAATGATAATCTTTATTTTGTTTTTCACAATCTATAATATAAAAATAAGTCGGGTTTTCCTTCCTGACGCTATAACTCCAGAACGCACAAACCGATTTCCACGGTTTTGCATTTGTTGGAAAGGTCTCGAACTCCGGGAGGTTTATAGCAAAGAAAATTAAGGAAAAATTTCAACGCGGGCGAAGTCGCGGGAAACAGCTAGTATTATATATATTTTTAATTTCGACCGTTGGGCCATCACTAGTATTCTAACATGAACAACCTTCCATTACATTGTTTGATTGTTCATCCAATATGCTGCCTAATGATAAGCTATCAATAATTTAAACAAGTAACTATATATTTGTTTTATATTATTTCGCATTAACACATGCTTGTGAAATAAATTTTATTTTAAGAAAAATGGAAAGAAAAATTTGACTTCAGGCGAGACTTATTAAGGGTAAGACCGACTTCTTTACGATATTCAATAAACTGCAAAGTCTATTATATCGGTTGCCTAACTAGCATAGTTGGCAATAGATGGCGCTGCTGCTACCATAAAGCAATGCAATAAATGTGAAGGAAAGATTTGACAAATCGGGCAGGACTTCAGTAGCTCAATTGGAAGAGCGGCTGGACTAGATTCCCAGTAGGCCGCAAGTTCGAGTCTCGCCTGAAGTCAAATTTTTCTTTCCATTTTTCTTAAAATAAAAAAAAGTAACTATATAAACAAGAAGAACAAACGATAACCCGGGATCTGGGGAAACGTTTGATACGTAGAGGTCCCTCGGGCGAGGTCCCGAATATTATTGACATCCAACAAGTGTTCTTGATACATGTTTTGATGGAGATAGAAAAATATTCGCATAGGACATTATCATAACAATATTACCGATGATTGTTGTTTTCTAAGCCATGAAGCAATACTTAGTATAAAATTAAATAGTAGTTGAGATTTCGAACATAACACAAGAATTTGCTTCAATACTCTATCTTAATTACCTTTAAACAAAGACCAAGCATCTACCTTAACTTTCGACCAAAGGAAAATATAACTTTCACCTACATTAAATTCCATCTACAAGAAATTCTACCTACATAAAATGGTTTATTCCCGTTGTCCCCGTGCGCCATGTCCCCGTCACGGGGACAACGGGAAAGGAATTTATAAACCTCCCGCTGTCCCCGTGACGGGCCACGCCGTACGGGGACAGCGGTACTTTAATAAAATAATTAAAATTACTACCCGATGTCCCCGTTCTTGTCCTCGTGTTAAAAATTAAGTAAAAATTATTGCCCGCTGTCTTCGTTTTTTCTTTTTTGTGGTAGTAGGTATTATGAATGTGTATTATAGATTAGTCTAGGTATTCCATCTACATGAAATTCCACCTACATGGAACAATTTTGACACAGAGCATGTTTTGTGTTTATTAGATACTTTGCTATACGTCCGAACGAAAACATCCAAAGAAATAAGCAGCTCGCTATAAGGATGGGTAACGTAAACAAAAGAGCGATATTAATAGTGTCGATATTTTTTTGTCGATAAAATGGAACTTCGATCTTTTAGCCACGGCGGGAATAGTTTAAAAGCTTTGACAAAATATTCGATATCAGATATCTAAAACCAATAAATTCAAAACCGTTGTTTTGTTTTTCGTAAATTGTGGTTGTACGGAGACTACAAACAGGTTAAAGACATTATAGAGTGTTATAAACAACTATTTTAATAATTAAAGAAAAAAATGTCATGTCTGAAAAAACCGGGATGTCTGGCGCTCTACACTCTCTGCCTACCCCGTTAGGGACCTGGCGTGAAGATACATATATAAAGAAAAAAATGGAAATTAAATATTGACTTCGGGCATGGATCGCATCTGAGACCTCCGGATAACCAGACCAGCCGCATTACCATTAAGCTACCGAAGACCCACTATTTAACTCTGATTGCCCGAAGTCTAAAACCACCAATGCTACCTGCGACGTTTGGTAATGTGCCCAGAATTATTAATAGGCTCACCATGTTAATACTTGAGAGAAAACGTAGCTTGGGCATCGTATGAGTCTGTATGAGCAGTCTTTAACAACAGTCTTTAACCAACTTGCATTTTAAGCACGTTTAACCAACTCTGCCTTTAAATAAAATACGGGCGTGGTGTTTTGACTATTTATATCTGTTCGAGTATCGATATATTCATACATCGATACTTTTTACCCTGGCTTGCTATAATAGTGTTTACTTTCAATAAAGATCCGCCATGTTTGAACGTGGGAACTGCCGCTAGCGGTGCTATTCCCATCGCAGGGACAAAAGGATGTTAAATCATTTCTGAATGCCCAAGAAATTATCTTCCATTATTTGTTAGGTTCTCTATAGACAAATGACAGTTTGTAATTGTAGGGCCTTTTCGTGTCTTGGTGGGATGCAATTTATCTTTCTTCCATACAAGTAAACTCAAATCTTAATATTTTAAAATCAATTTAAATCTGTCTCATTAGCCTAGTGATACGAGTAGCAGGCCACTACTAGTAGGTACGCGGAAGTCCTAGGTGCGATTCCCGGGTCAGGGGCAGAGATAACGGTGCAAAATCCTTTATCTCTAGTTCTATTGGGATTTTCCATTTTCCAAGTTCCTCGAAGATTGTGCCCCGATGTCAACAAACATAACAGGCGAACAAAGAGTGCTTGAATGCACGCTTGAATGCATGCAGCCACTCTGCCTACCCCTTCAGGGATCACCGGCGTGAAGTTACGTAATAACATACCGAAACCTCCCTACGTCCTCTGAAAAGACCTTTAATACAACCAACCCCAAATGTCTTGTCAAGCGAAAACCATATTACAAACGAGCCGAATTATTGGCTCTTACCAACTTTAATTCGAAACTGCCGAAGAGTCTGCCTATAGCCCCCTGGGGACACCCAAATTTGTGGTCCCTACATTCAAAGCGATTTATAAATGATGGTTTAAACTGCGATTTCCGATGGAGGTGAAGTTATAGTAACGCGAATAAGATTGATTTGTGTACCTGTAGAGCAATGTGTGCGTTTATTACCGATCGGGGTGAAGTAGAAGGGTTATGTGTATAAGCGGGCTATGTTCAACTAGACGTATATCATTAGATGCGCCTTATATACAGGGTAGACTTTTTCTGATTGTTTTGCCGCGGAAAAACGATTTGCCATCGGAAGTGTTCTCGAAACATCTGAGTTTTATCACACACATTTTAAACCGGGTCGTTACGGGTATGTCGTTTGCCCTGTACCCTATCTCCAAGTCTAGAGGGAACGTAGTGGGGCCGCGAAGGGGCGACTGAAGGTCGAACTCCTTCGACGCTCCCGCTCCCTCACGGTCGAGCTGTGTGCCCAAACCCCGGACGTCTTGGGACGCTTGGTATTGTGAGTGGTCAGGGCACGGACATTCGGGTGTCGGAGTAGGGGATGTCCGGCGCCCGAATGGAGAGGTCCCGGGCTGGTTGGCGTGCAGGTGTTCCGCACGCCACTAAGCGTTGGTTGGAGCTGAAAGGCTCCGTGGAGGGCTCAGAAACAAGCAGCCGCCGGTATGCGATAGCATTTCCGTGACCCCGTTTTCCAAGGCTGGGAATACGTAAAGCATTTTACCCTGGTTAAAAAAAGTAAAACAATATTAAGCCCCTAAGTATGACTTACTGCTTAAACTTAATTTTGATTATCACAAAAGCAGTGGTTGGCGGTGTGCGGTCATCGTGCCTTTGTATAAATGCTAGGGTTCACGTATGGACTGCACCAGCTATCGAGCGATCAGTTTGATCAGTTTGGCAGCTAAAGTGTATGGGAAAGTCTTAGAAAGAAGAATGAAAGAGAAGTCCGACGGGTTGTTGTGGGATGCACAGGGTGGTTTCAGAACTGGAAGAGGATGTATGGATCAAGTTTTCTCCCTCCGCAACATCGTAGAGAAGCATCTGGCTGTGAGCCAGAAGGTTTTCTGCGGTTTTGTGGATTTGGAGAAGGCGTTTGATAGGGTATTACGAAAGGAGCTGTGGGACATTTTGCCAGAGTATGGTATTGATGGCAGTCTGCTCCGTGCAATACAGTCCACGTATGTGGGCTGTCAAGCATGTGTGCGGGTAGATGGTAACATGTCACCCTGGTTTGATGTTAACATCGGTGTCAAACAGGGTTGCGTGCTTTCGTCTAGGCTGTTTATTATATATCTGGACAAATGCCTCCAGAGGGTGAAGTTGATGGATGTGGGAGTGCGTATGGGTGACTTAGTGGTGAACTGTCTGCTTTACGCAGATGATGCGGTAATTGTTAGCTCTACACCATCTGGGCTACAAGCACTAGTCACAGTCATGAAAGAGGATTGTATGGAGAAAGGCTTACAATTGAATGTGGATAAAACTAAAGTATTAGTATTTGAAAGAGATGAATAGAGAACAAATGCAAGGGTAGTAGTAGATGATGCAGTGTTAGAACAGGTTGATGAAATTGTATATCTTGGATGTGCTTTTAGCAAGGATGGTAGGTACACCACTGACATAGAAAGAAGAGTGCTTGCTGGGAATTGCGTGAATGGAGCGTTGGGTAAGCTGCTAGAATCTAAACATCTCAGCCAGCGGGCTCGACTAGCCGTACATAATGCTGTACTTACTCCAACGCTTTTATATGGAAGCGAGAGCTGGGTATGCAGGAAAGAGCATGAAAGTAAGTTGAACGCGGTCGAGATGAGATCTTTGCGCAAGATCTGCGGTGTATCACTCACCGATCGCGTTCGTAATGAAGATGTAAGAAAGAGACTTTGTGTGAATGATAGTATCGGTGTAAAAATGAAAAAAGGCATGCTCCGATGGTTCGGGCATATAGAAAGAATGTCGAATGAGCGAATAACTAAACAGATATACAATGCGAATGTGGATGGTTGCAGAGGCCCAGGAAGACCAAGGCTGACCTACCATGACCAAATAGGTCGAGTTCTGTCTGATGGTGGGGTCAAAAGTCTTAGGAATCGGCGTGCATGTATGAAGAGAATGATGAAGGTAGACGAGGCACGAGAGGTTTGTCAGAACCGGGATGTCTGGCGCTCTACACTCTCTGCCTACCCCGTTAGGGACCTGGCGTGAAGATACATACAAAAGCAGTAACAGCAGTGTAGACAAAACACTAAACTCCATCCAAACAGGATACACTATGCGGCGACAAGCAGATTTCGTAATTTTCAATTAAATCATGAAAACGTACGCGACAAAGTCGGCAAGTTACTCGCAAAGTGATACAAAGGGCGCTGGATAGAAATTTTACATCCTACGAGTATCTAGTTTGCGATGCTCCAGTGCCTCGAATTTCCATAGCAAAAGCGACAATGGGAAGACCAGTTTCGTATTAGAAGCATACGTTTTAATTAGTTTTATCTATACTTATATAATATAAAAGCTGAAGAGTTTGTTTGGTTGTTTGTTTGCTTGAACCCGCCTTAATCTCAGGAACTACTCCCGAGTCCGATTTGAAAAGTACTTTCAGTGTTAGATAGCCCATTTATCGAGGGAGGCTATAGGCTATATATCATCACGCTATGACTAATAGGAGCGGAGCAGCGCGGGCGAATGCGGGGCGGGCCGCTAGTATTTAATAGTTTATATTGTCAGTGAGGTTAGTCGCTTAGTTAATTTGTTACGGACATAATGATAACAATCAACTTAGACAGATAACGTTCTTAATCCGCCGGCAACTTGTACGTACTACTCTCTCAGAACTAGTAACTCCTCCAGGCAGCATGAAAAATATCACCATTGATTTCTTATTGTTCTTGGACCTTTTGGGGTCCATGTGCTGGTTCAGGGATCAATAACGGAGTCACCCGTGTCTAGTCGGCGAAGACTCCAGAATTGGATTCAAAAAGAAATTAAAATGGTGAAGTAATAACAAACATTTACTGGATTTTTTCTTGAAAGTGCCGACTGTAATAAAGACGCAGACCGATGGAAAGAATTAAACAGCTAAAAATAATATTCAATTTGCCAAAATACAGATCTTTTGACGTTTTGTAAGTATCTGTAAAAATATATTCGAAATAAAAAATATTTTCTTTCCTTCTTTTTTTCTTAATACAGTACAGTCCCAATCATCAACAATTTTCAAAACATTTTCCTTCGAAACAATTTTAAAAGCAAAGCACTCCAATATCAATTCGTACGTCACAACGCAAGTCGTCGTATAAAAAGGCTTTCATTGCTTTGAAGGACGTGTGATTGCACCCTTATTGCCGACACCTAGCTTGTGCAGATTACGTGAAGTGTGCCTTTGGAAGGATATAGAAAATTGAATTCGGTTTCTGAGAAGGCACGTCTGAGATTGGCGCTTTGAAGTGGGAACAGCGACTTATAGTTACACGGTTTAGTTTTCCCTGCAGTTTCAAACGCGTTGTTCAGTATAATTTTGATTATGAAAATTTGGGTTAAAAGACTCGATGATTTCTGAATATTACACATCATGGTTTTATGTATGTTAGATACAATATTTATCTTTAATCAAAACAAATTGTTGAAGGTGAAGTCCTTAAAAGTGCTGACTACCATAAAGCCACCCAAACAGTTTGAGAAAGTTTACAACATTAAATAATGCTACTGTAATACATATTTAATATTTATACTATTTTTGATGGTATAGTAATATAAAAATATAACCATATAGGTATATCAAGGAATATTCGGATCCTTTACATCTTCGTAGAATTTTCAGTTATCAACAATATTCACAACATTTTCCTTTGCAACAATTTTAAAAGCAAAGCACTATATATCAATTCGTACGTTACAACGCACGTCGTCTTATAAAAAGGCTTTCATTGCTTTGAAGGACATGTGATTGCACCCTTATTGCCGACACCTAGCTTGTACAGATTACGTGAAGTGTGCCTTTGGAAGGATATAGAAAATTGAATTCGGTTTCTGAGAAGGCACGTCTGAGATTGGCGCTTTGAAGCTACTTATAGTTACACGGCTTAGTTTCTTCAGCAGTTTTGAACGTACTTTTCAGTATGTTAACTGTGGTTTTACGAAAAAAATTGTAAACGGTTTTTTCTAAATGTTGTATGTCAAGGCACAACACCTATTTGCGTTTCATAGAAATTTTCTCAAAAGAAATGTAACCAATCAAAACGTTTAGGTCACTTTCCAAAATCCCACCAAATCCAAAAGAGCTTAGGTATCACGAGGAAGATTTTTTTTTTGTTTTTGATTTGATGTATTGGACGTGGTATTCAAGCGTGCAGTTCACATTGATGTTAAGTGATGACTGCAGCCTATAGACACCCACACAAAGGCCAAGGTCAAAATGCAGATGCGTTACCACTCCTGAGACCTAAGGTGTTATGCCTCTGTGCCGGAAATTACAGGGCCGTACATTACCACCTGACCGGAACACGATAGTGCTGAACACTACCATTTAGCGGCAAGTATATTAGGTAATGCGGTGGTGCCTACGCCCGCGAGCTCCGTCACTGGGGCTCTACCAGTAAGATGATGCAAAGACTCAGCAAGTACTTCCCAAAAAAATACAAAAAATGCTCCACAAATGACAACCGTAAAACAAAATACAAGGACACCTACCTCACAAAACATTAAAACAAAAGTCAACATCTCCAAAAACATTGCCAAGAGGTGTGCGAACATTATCCTAGGGGTAAATACCAAGGTCTATCAGCACTTAGGTACAGGCAGTAGCAATTGCGTCTGAATCACTAGAATGTCACACTAAAACACGTCGCGCCTGCCACGTAAATCCACAAAATGTATCTAGTGCTGCAATACAGACGGATAATGGATGGTGATGCCGGCGAATAAAACACGAAAGGGGGTTTGAATTGAGTGAAATTAACGGAAATGAACTTCAATTTGACATGATTAATGAAGGGCAAAAGCAATGATTTTTCGAAACCCATTTTATATATATTTTTAATACCAGGAAATGTTCTTTAAGTTCACTAGACAATATTTCATCTTTTTTACCGTGTACATTTTTTGTTCTGTACAAATTTTGCCATGATCACTTCGGATTATATAGATATATATTATATAGATAGCTTTAACTTTAACAGATCTAAAGCCGAGATGCAGAAAAGAGCATGAAAGTAAATTAAACGCGGTCGAGAAGAGATCTTCGCGCAAACTATGCGGTGTATCGCTCACCAATCGCGTTCGTAATGAAGATGTAAGAAAGAGGCTTTGTGTGGATGATAGTATCGGTGTAAACATGAAAAAAGGGATGCTTCGATGTTCGGGCATATAGAAAGAATGTCGAATGAGTGAACGACTAAACAGATATACAATGCGAATGTGGATGATTGGAGAGGCCAAGGAACTGACCTACCATGACCAAATAGGTCGAGTTCTGTCTGATGGTGCGGTCAAAAGAGAATGATGGAGGTAGATGAGGCACGGGAGGTGTATCAGGACCGGGATATCTGGCGCTCCACACTGCCTACCTCGTTAGGAACCTGGCGTAAAGATACATACACATAAGGCCAAGATCGACGTAACAGTTTTAAATGCAAAATTCCTAGCAAAATTCATGATTAGACGCGATCCTTCGTCTCAACGTAAATCTGTTGCTGTTAATAAAACAAATAGGAACCATATTTCCAAAATAATTTTATACCTCCAAGTCATTCCACCGCGATACATCATCCAAAAATCGGGAACACTTACAAAAATCCGCAATAAGTACACCAGAGTTAAATCGAAAAGAACATAATGATGATACAGTGTGGCGTACCACTTGATACATCGGCGTAACAACGTGCACAGACGGGAGCTATGTACCATGACACCCCGGGCTCTCGAGGGTTGCAGGTGCACTTGTAAATAACCGACAATCGTGCCCTGATGTATGGAACTGATGGCTTCATTTGTCACTGTCTCATCAGTTTATGGATTGGGCAGAAAAGTGATAAAGAATATTAGATATACAAATAATGACAGATCGCAATCTACTAGTAACTATCGAATATGCAGAAGGGTTTTTATAATTTGGAGATTTTCTGGAATTTTCTACAAGAATTCGGGACATTTTTTCGAGGTCTTAAAATATTTGCCAAGGTTAAAACGCAAGGTAATGTGCATAGTATGGAAGAAAAAATATTTCTAATTTCAGTAGGAACCAAGGACATCTCTAGTTAATGATCTAAAGGGGGAAGCAGATTGTCAGGAAGGAAGGGGGGGGGACCAGGTTGTTATAAAGCATGTTGCAACTGGTTTTTTTTATTAATATCTAGCTAGGGGCAGCTGTCCCCTTGGCAATTAGTCACATTAGTTATAATCATAATTTAATGTTTCTCCATTTCCTCTGAGGTCTTATTAAGTTATTGATACGTCTTATTAAGATAGTTAAAGAAAAATATACTGAATTTAGTATGATCATTTAATTGATTAGCCTAACTACATATTACATTCGGAATCAAAACATGATATGAATCACACGCATAAACGACATAAGATATCTTCATCATATTCTATTATAAGCGTATATTATTGACACCATTACTAAAAAAGTAGACAAATACGTACAGTCCCCCTATGAAAACAGCATCATTATTCATTTTTATATCGGCCGGAAACACAGAAAATACATCAATCGTATTCAATTTGTGTATTCAGCTAAAATCTTCATTTATTGTCGCACCCCAATAGATAGATGTCTATTCAGTACAACCTACAAGGGATGGCTTCACGCATTAGTTTATTAGGTGTGCAAGGGATAGATTCGTCAAAATCGGTTGCAATGGGGAACTTTATGTCCCATTTTACCGCTGCTTGCAGTTGTCTGGTGTGTATGGTGCAAGTGAAAAGCAATTCAAGTTGTGCATTCTTTTGACTTTCGTTGTACGTCAATTCATAATGCGATACCTACTGAAAAGCTTTGTTGTTCAAACAGTCATAAATTGGGTTTTGTTAAAGACGAATGTAATTAAATAGTGAAAGTCACAACAGGACTAACGTGAAATGAACGAAATAAGAACACACGTATAAGTAATGTAATCAGTGTTAATAATATTAACCATGTTCATACCATGATTAACAACATTGACTTCGCTATTACAATCATACATTTTATTCCCTATTTAGGTTCGCTTAATAATGGCAACCCATTATACGTCCCACTGCTGGACACTAGTCTCTTCCCTTTTTGGGGGGAGGCCTGGAGCTTTCTCCAACACGCTGCTCCAATGCGGGTTGGTGGAGGTAATATACCAATATTGTAAGGTACTCGCTTACAATATTGGTAAATTACAATAACCGTTACGGTTCGGTTTTCAAGTAATTCTTCAAAATGATTCTATGTATGTGTATGCTAGAAAGTTATTATTTTCATCCGTGGATATCTGCCAATATCCTGAATCATCACTGTTCCATCTGTTGTACAAATTTTACTCCATTTACTTTACTGAAGGTAGAGTTACAGTGATTAAAGCTCGGAGAATGTAGGCACCAACTGATTTCTTAATCTATCTGTAGTGTTTAGCATTGTCGTGTTACAGTCATATAGTAACGTATGGCACTGTAATTTTTATCACGGAGGCATAATAAATAACTTCGAGTATTGCGTTTGCATTTTCGTGTCGATGTCTATAGCCTGCAGTAGTCACATCCATGTGAACACAGGCATTACATGAAAAAAAATCTATTACTAGATTTTTGAGTTTCATCATTCGCCAATTTCTTTCAACTTGCACCAAACAGATGCACGTAGGGAGTACTACCACGTCTCCCGGGGTTACCGCAACTCAGTGCGGTGGGTTCCGCTGATTTGTTTCTTTTCCTCCGATTAAGATATTGTATGGCGGTCGACTCTAATCTGCGGTGACGTACTGTCTTTAGTTCAATTGATATAGATGTATTCTGGTCGCTGAATGTTAGTGGGATGTGAGTGATGTTTCATTAACTATTTACCATTTAATGTTTTTCGGGATTGGGCTTGTCTGATGCTGGCTTAGAAGATGTAATAGTATACAGGTTTGAAAGCTCATATTATTGAAACAGAAAAAAATGCAACGAATCAAAACTCGAAAAAAAATACAATGTTAGCTTACTTTATAAAAAAACATGTTCACACTCTTTTTGGAGTTATTGTCTGCTTGAGAAGGCTATCAAACCAACATAGTGTAAAATCACAAAATTTGCCCCGCCTTCATCCGCGTAAAAAAATACGGATTTTCGTATAAACTTTCATCTCGTATTTTAAACCTACGGGGATTGATTTTTTGAAAAATAGTATATACACGAGTTTATCTTTGTCTTTTCCAGGATATTTTTATAATAAGTTCTTACTTAAAGATTCAATGTTATTTTTTGTAGAAGGTATGTATCTCATACATTTCACACGGTAATAATTTGACAATCCTTCCAATCGCTATCTCAAAGTGACTAAGTCCAAACAACACTCCAACTTATTGAGTTATCACCTCCTAAAATCGGTCTGTCACATTCTAACCAATTGCGTTCAAATTCAGCGATCCATTAGGTAAATAGTCCTCAAATGCTCTTTTATCATAGACGATAAATCCGAGTCAGTCGCAAATTGCATCAGCCATCAATCTAAACGGCGTTATGTAGTTACGCACCCCACTGTTACATCTCTGAGGTTAGGGTGTGGCTTTACTTTGAGCGGAGGACTAAAGAATAGGATACCAGTTAAATCTGATTTTTTTAATGTAATGATGGCTGCAAACAAGCATGCCGTTCACAAAGATGGTAAGTGACGATTGCAGCCTATTTATGCAAGTGATGCCTGCAGGTATAGTCATAAAAACTGCAGATCAATATGCAGATGGGTTGTCACCCCTGCGGTATTAAGGAGTTTGCTTCTCTGATAATTACATTATTTGTTTGTGACAATATAATTCTGATATAATATTTTTTTTAAAAAAAACAATGTTTTATAAACTCTTGAATTTGTAGTAACGAGATAACGAGATATTTTTGTTTTGGCTTTAAACCAAGAGTCTAGGCCGTTATAATTGATCCTGATTACACAGACTCTCCTAAAATGGTGCAATACAAGATACCAAATCAAAATGAAGTATTTTAATACTTGATCTCATTTTTACACGCCACAACTGAAGATTGATGCAAAACGCGATCTCACCAATAATGATATCCGCTGCAACAAGCACCGCACATCAAAATTCACCCCAATCTAACACACAATGTTTACCTAGTTCCTCTCCGTTAGACAGCGATTTGTCACGAATACTTTAGCAATATTGTTTTTGCATTGCACAGTCTATGAAAACGCCATCAGTGGGGAGGGTGACTAAAAATATTATGGCATTAACCGATTGCCTTAAATTCCTTTGGACGGATACAATTAATAATAACGGGGTATATTTAAACCCTAAAGCAGCTGTTTCAGTTATAAAAGCATATTTATTTAACTCGCAGTTACGTTAAAGTTACGTTAGTTAAGTTAGAAACGAAGTGGATATTTGGAAGTTAAGTCATCAATTAAAAAGTAATACAAAGAATCATGGCAAGTTTCATACATTGATTTGTACAAAAAAAGTTAGAAAAAGGTACAAGGTAAAACGGATTAGAAATATTATCTAGGGAATCTAAAGAACAATTTCTGGTATTTAAAATATTTTTAAATCACCGGAATAAAAATCGTCTTTCCTAACAACAGTAGAAGCACTCCATACTAAAGTTCAATTTCAAATTTTTTATTCCGGAGACTTAAAAATATTTTAAGTATCAGGAAATGTTGTTTAGGTTCACTGGATAATATTTCAATGCTGATTTACCGTGTACCTTTTTTTCATTTTTTCTGTACAAATCTTGCCATGATCCTTTGAAAGTATTTATACTGGTATATTTAATATTATTTATAGAAAAGTAAATATTTCATGGGTTTTTCTGATTAAGTTTGTGAAGGATAGAATATATGTTTTTGTAGATACTTATATTATTGCGAAGTAATTTTTCTGTATATTAATTGGTTGATTATTATTAAATCTTTCGAGAACTTACTAACAATGTTTGGTGTAATTTCCCCAGTCAGCGATTTGTGATAGATTATTAGCAATGGTAGAGTTTGTCAGCGTAGCGATAGAAAGTTGATCTTCAAGAACCCAAATATACGATGAAAATGTGCTTCTCATATAATTAGATTTTTTTTTTGCAATACTAGGTAGACCTTCATTTTGATAAAAAACTTAAAATAGTCCATTACACAGGAAAACCTATAAAAAGTTTTTATTATTTATGGTAACAACCCTAATCCTCATAGTGCGCAACCCTGTGGACGCGCCTACTCGCACTTGTCCGGTGTGACAATAAATACAGAATATTTAGTAAATCAAACACCCAATATTGGCGCCAACGATTTCTTCCTTCCCAGTCTCAGACACATGACGTTAAATTGTATGAGTCCGAAGTGTACGACCAACATTGGATCAAATGCGGCTGTAATGCACTCAACTTTATTACCACTCGAGACCACGTGACCACCACTGGGCACACTTAAGGTAAGCGGGTATTTTATTGCCATGAAGTGTAAATGGCCTTGAGATTTAGTGCAATTGTTTTGATTAAATTGTGCACTTGTAACCGAAGTGAGGAAGCTTTTTATTTGTTCAAGGAACTTTAAAGTTATTGCATCTATCTAGCACATAGGTTTTGCTGATGTACATTTTAAACGTGAATGTTCGTATGTAAATAGGGATGTTGAATACTAAATAGGAAAAATACATCTTTGAAACATCTACCGTTCTTAGGTGTCCGCGAGCTGCACTGGTTGAAATAAAACTAGTTTTAAGAAGTCGGGACGATAGAAACGTCTGGAGGTAAATCCGTTTTTGTTTTGATGTATCTTCAAGCCAGGTTCCTTACGGGGTAGGCAGAGAATGTGGTGCGCCAGATATTCCGGTCCTGACACACCTTCCGTGCCTCATCTACCTTCATCATTCTCTTCATACATGCACGCCGATTCCTAAGACTTTTGACCCCACCATCAGACAAAACTCAACCAATTTGGTCATGGTAGTCTTGGTCTTCCTGGGCCTCTACAATCATCCGAAGGAATTTGTAAATAATTGATGCTTTCCATATTATACAAAATTGATCAGTTTCTATTTAATTTATTTTTGATTATTATTTTATTAATTAGTTTTTGATTATTATTAGAGGTTATTCACTCTAGGTTAGTTTGAAAAAAAAATGACGATGTAAAAGTGCTCTCCAGGAGCCTAATTATCTATATCTATACTTATAATTAAACTGTAGAAGTGTAAATTCTGTACATTGAAAATATTTTAAAATAAATACCAGGGGATGTTACTAGATCGATACCGAACACAAATATGTGATTAGAAAATTTTTTGTCTGTCTGTCTGTCTGTTTGTTCAAGCATCACACAAAATCTACGAGTCCGATTACGATGAAACTTGGTATAATTATACGTTAACCTTTGGCGCACAAGACTAGGTACTTTTTATCCCGAAAAAATGTATGTTTGTTTGTGTGTTTGTGAACGTGAAGTTACGTCTATTTAAAGAATCTTATCGCATGTTTTGAAACTATTTTGTATCAATCTTCTATCTTTCTTAAGTTTCCGTACCTAAAAGGTTTTACCTTTACGGACCCTATTACTTATCCTCCGCTGTCTTTCTGTCTGTCTGTCACCAGGCTGTATCTCATAAACAGTGATAGCTAGAAAGCTATTTAAAATTTTCACAAATTATGTATTTCTGTTACCGCTATAACGACAAAATTAAATACTAAAAATAAGAAAATGAAAGTATTAAGGAGTCCAAGGAGGCATACAATAAACGTTTTTTTTTTCGTATATTTTCTGCTCGATATTAACAACGGTACATAGCAAGTAGACGCTTAAAATTTATTTTATTACCTTCCTTAATAAATCCATACTGTCTATACTAAGATTATAAATGTGAAAGTGAGTTTGTTTGTCCGTCTTTCACGTCAAAACGGAGCAACGGATTGGTGTAATTTTCTATGTAGAGATACTTGAAAAGGTGCAGAGTGACAACTTTTTGTTCTCTTATATTTCCCCACCCCCCTAAAATAGGAGGTGGAAATTTAAATGGAGCATTCCACAATTTGCAAGGTACAAAGTTAAAACTTGGTACGCCAACTCTTTGAGCCTAACAAACAATACGTACATCTTTTTTTTCGAAATCTGCTCTTATCCCCTTATAAGAGGGAGTGAAAATTGTATTGGGATGTCCGCAGTTCAAGGTGGAAAATCAAAAATTGGTATGCGGACACTTTGTTACTAAATACAGCATTTACTTTTTTTTATATCTGCCTACCTCCCTAAAGTAGCGGGTGGAGGTTTGTAGGAGCATTCCACAATTTTCAAGGCAGAGAATTAAAACTTGGCATACTGACTCTTTGAAATGTAACGTAACTTCACGTCTGTAATCCCGAAGGGGTTGGCAGAAGTAAAGGCAATCATAATGCTTGCAAACACCGACTATATGCCGGTTACGTTTGGGCCCATGTAACAGGTGGCGAGCCTGTTGACATCTGCGGACACATTACCAACCTTCGAGGTACTGAGAAATTTCCCGCAACTGGAAAAATCCCAATAGAACCAGAGATAAAGGACTGCCAAAAATTGGTATGCAGACTATTTGTCACTAAAAAAACACGAAGAAAGTTTATACAGAATTTTCTCATTTTTAGACTTTAAGAAAATAGTTATGTATACTAAAAGGTTTTGGATAACAATTGGAACTTGATTGGGACATTTCCGCGGGATCGTAAAATTTGAATTATATATAAAACGAAATCCACGTGCGCGAGGCCGCGGGCAACAGCTAGTATGTAATAAATGAATAAACTGAATCCACATTCGCATTGTATATTTGTTTAGTCATTCGCTCATTCCACATTCTTTCTATATACCCGAATCATCGGAGCATGCCTTATTTAAATTCAGAAAGATACGTACTAATCCATTAAACTGTTATTTAATGGATTAGTAATGAAAAAAAACTGGGGACTGTTAGTTGGATGTGGAAGTTGAAATACATTGTATTGGTACAGTAACGATTATGGTCCATTATATGTTAGACTTAGAAATAACAAGTACCTGTATTTATATCAATTTGCATATAAATAAATGTTATACACTGTAAATAAGACAGCGATCGAACGAATTGAATGAACCAATCATATTGGATAAAGGAGTCGAATGAACCGAGCTTGCATCGAATCAGAATTCGCCGAAGAATGTTCACGCATAATTCCAGCTTTTCAATTCGACAGCATTGTTGTCGAACTATTCGTGAATTAATCGCATTATTGACGGATGTACGATGGCACCACAGATTCAGGAGCAATGGCAGACAAGGCTTCGAAGTGCTGTCAATGTCCGCTTTGTGACCACTTATCACACCACCAATCAATGAAGCATTTATTTATTAGAAATAGCTATAATTAGCGAGCTATTTCTACTGGTGGTAGAGTTCTAGCGTAGGAGATTTAGTGCGTAGCTATTCTTCCTGCAGCCAAATAATAGGATGTCGGTAGTCTAGCATTCTAGGCATAACAACTCAAGCCTAGAGAGGCGCTCTAGCGGCGATGCATCTACATTTTAATATCTGGTTAAATGTAGACGTGTATACTGCATTACTTACAAACAATGTGACACAATGTGAACTGTCGATTGTTTGACACTTCGTGACATAAAAAAAAAACAATAATAGTTCCAGCTTTCTAACAATCTTATTTGCAGTATCAGTCTTCTTTTAGACAAAGTTAAAACACAACTGTGGTGTAATTAAAAATCACGGGAGGTATAATGACAAGCATGGAAAAGACAATTGATGGTATGATCGATTTCTCAAATGCTTTTAGCAACCATGTAAACCACGATTTCTTTTAAATATCTTCAAGCGAACCAGTGCCTCGTGACTGATAAACGTCATATTTTTGAACCATTACGAACAAAAACTTGCGGAGACAAATTATAATATAAAAAAAATATTTGTAGGCCCGAACACGCCATTCAATACGGTATTGGATACGGATGAATATTTATCCGTATTGCTGCAGATAATTGGTTTATGTAGCTCACAAAAATTGTAATGACACTTGCCTCCTCGCACTTCCATTAGTACCTCCATGGTCGGCACCGTGTAATGTGTAATGCCGATAGTTGCACGAAATCCAGAAGCCAGCCTATTTGAGTAGTATTATTGGTTTAACATTTTCACATGAGGCCGTAGTTTAGTGCGCTTATGCTGCTAAATAGGACTGTTACAACTGAACTAATACTGATAGACGTTTTAATCGAACCATTCGATATATGGTCCATTCATTCGTCGATGGGTCTGGATCAGATACAGTAGTATCAATAAATGGGTTTATCTTTCGATCAGCATGCTATCGATTTAGCAGACTGTATAATTTAAATTGTGAAATGCTTTTAATTTGATAATTGACGACCCGGTTAGTCCAGCGGTGTGAGATGACCGTTTGATTCGAAGGGTCGCGGGTACGATCCCCGCACCGAGACAAATATTTGTATGGCCTACAGATATTTGTTTCGGGTCTGGGTGTTTGTGTATGTGTTGTAATTGTACAACGGCACCCACGACATAGGTTTATACCTACTGTGGGGCTGTGAGTGTAAGCGTATTTTATTTATTACGTCTCTCGTCAGCACGGGGTCCAATGAACCCCTTTGTCAGGCTTGCGCGGGGACATGGGGGGTCCAACACGTAGAGGCCCTTTCGAGAATTTTGATCTACTTTGTAATGGGTTATATTCGGCGGGACCTCTCCTTGACTGCATCAATAGTTAATACAGACACAGACAGACCCCGCAGAATATAATGGGACTATTGTAATGATATGTGATTCGCCAAACTTTGGGCTATGTGGGTGAACTGGGGGGACTAGCTGGCTGGGCCTATGAAGTGAGATCCGGCACCTGCCTATATTCAACATCTCACATTATCGAATGCTATTTTAGGCAGGTGGTGACTCGCCTCTCCTTGGTCCTCCCAAACAGCCAACCCGATGGTCGACGGGGGGCAACACTGTTCAGAGAGGCTGGGGGTGTCGAGAGGTGTGGCCCCGGTTTCACCATCACGAGCGAGTAATCTCGAGCTCGGAGCGGGCTTCCCCGCGATTATGCCTTTAGACACTTCCACCCCCGAGTGTATGGCTCTAGCAGAAATTTAGACAACAGCCTATTATCTAAATTTCTGCAAATGCCATACCTCTAGCGCCCCACTCTGACCGGCCAATGAAAGCAAGCCAGAGGTGAGAGACCTGATGCTCTGTCCGGCCGTGTGGCGGATGAGGCGGAGCCCAGTTCTCTCGGAGGAACTCGAGATGATGGTAGGGGGTGGTATCGCTACTCACCAACAGCTCGCCACAAGCTGCTCTGCCCCCTTATTATATTATATTATTATAATTATGGGTAATATTATATTATTATAATTAGGGGGTCATGCCAGAAGCGTGCACGTCGCGATCCCTGCCAGTCCTTTGGGGCTGCAATTCTGGCACGAAGGCGTACCGCAGTGCGGGTTAGGGCGTCCCCCCGAGGCGACGCGTACCGACCCGTCCCCGTCGGTACGAAAAGCGGCCAAAGCGGCGATGGGGACCGCCACCTGTCACGCCGGGCCCGATACGGCGGATCGAGGAGTGGGGAGTGCCAGATAGGCACGTGGAATGTGAGAGGTGGAATTTGTGAGAAGATGAATGAGTTGACGAACGTAATGAGTGTGAGACGCCTGGATGTTTTGTGTGTAACAGAGACTAAACGAAAGGGCTGCGAGGTCGAAGATCTCCCGGGTGGCGCGATGGCTCTGTGGGCAGGTGTGCAACAGAGCGATCATGCCAGCGCGGGGGTGGGCGTCCTTCTGTCCTCTTTCTTCCTCCTCTGTTGTTCTGTTCAAATTATGTATTTCTGATACCGCTATCAGAAATACATAATTTGTGTAAATGTTAGCTTTCTAGCTAACTATTTATGAGATACAGGCTGGTGACAGACGGTCGGATGGACAGACAGACAGACAGCGGAGGATTAATTATCCGTAGGGTACATTTTCACCTTTAAGGTACGAAACCCCCTAAAAGATAGAACTAAGATACAGAATGGCTTAAAAATATTCGATATGATTCTTTAAATTGACATAACATTTTTTTCTGAACCGATTCACGTGAAACAACCACTTAATGTTAAGTGAAACTTACCACAATATATTAGTGAAATTGGCAAATCGAAAAAGCCGTTTCTGATATTAGCGTGCACAAACACACAGACAAACAGACATTTTTCCGGGATAAAAAGTACCCAGTATTGTGCGACAAAGGTTAAAGTATAATCAAGTATAATCTAAAGTATAATACCAAGTTTCATTGTAATCGGACCGGTAGTTTTTCTGTGATGCTTGAACAAACAGACAGACAGACAGACAGACACAGACAGACAAAAAATTTTCTAATCACATATTTGGGTTCGGTATCGATCTAGTAACATCCCCTGGTATTTATTTTTAAAATATTTTTAATGTACAGAATTAACACTTCTACAGTTTTATTATAAGTATAGATTAGAACTGCCTCACTAGCCTACCACTTGATTACACAGTTCTTATACTAGGTAAATAAGCCATTTAGGACCTGTATCTGGATACTCGTATACGGCTGTATTTTTTTAGTTAGTAACTCAATAAATATTCCATGAGATCTTTACACACAGCAATCTATAGTCTACGACGTTGCGCAAAGCTACGAGTGAGATCGTGTAGACACTGAAATTGGTTAGGAGTCTACGACACACACTAGAGTTGAGAAAAATACACAATGAGGATTTTACGAATTTGTACTGGTAGTAGGGTTCCAGTGACAGAGCTCGCGGGAATCACCGCATTACCTAATTTACTTGCCGCTAAATGGTAGTGTTCTTAACTATTGTGTTCCGGTTAAGTGGTAATGTATGGCCCTGTAATTTCCGACACAGAAGCATAACACCTTAGGCCTCAGGAGTGGTAACGCATCTGCACTTTGACCTTGGTCTTTGTGTTGGTGTCTATAGGCTGCAGTCATCACTTAACATCAATGTTAACTGTATGCTTGTTTTCCACTATCATTACATTTAAAAAATTGTAGAAAATTCAGTGAAGACATCACATATGATTTTATTGTTAACTGTTTTACACTGACAGAGCAAAGTTATACATTATACCATTTGTCCAGTTATACATACATTTTTCCTTTTGTCAACAAATCCCAAACACTTTCAGGTCCCTACACACACGAATACCTGTACATAAAATACATAGGTATATATAATATTGATTATATGACCGGTCGGTCGCAGTCTCGGGCATTGCAAAAATGTGCATACCACCGCACGGTCTCAGGAATTCAATAAAAAGTTATTTGTACTCGGAGCTGCATGTGTGGAGAAAATTATGAGTATATTCCTGATGAAAAATGAACAAGAAGTGATTTAAAAAAAAGATGTGCGCTGGATTTCATGTATGTTTATCTAAAACTGATGTATTCAAGTTTTTGCGAGCTGCACTCATTAAAATTATCGGTGAACATGCATTAAAAAAATGATGCCGACGACTTGATAACCTCCTCCTTTTTCGAAGTCGGTTAAAAATAAACTCCTTAACAAATAAATTATATTTCAATTTATTTTAAAATCAACCGGACTTTTAGATCGTTTTTCAGCTCTTGTGATCCCGGGCCGACTAAGATGACATTTGTCTGACAGCAGTTTAAGAATTATTTGCAGCTACCTCCATTGATTTCGTAAACCTTGCGTAGCGTTGAGACAAAATAACAGTTTAACCTGTTTCTTTATATGTGTGATCTCATAAGATAGAATAGAAATGTTACATCCACACCGACCAGTAGGTACGAACAACTGCGATTGTACCAATTGCGAGTTAGACCTAATACGCCTTAAGCACGCCCCATATCTTCTATCTTCCATCTATCTATATATATATAAAAATCAATTGCTGTTCGCTAGCCTCGCAAAAACTCGAGAACGGCTGGACCGATGTGGCTAATTTGGGTTTTGAATGATTTTTGGAAAACCAGGGAAGGTTTAAAAGGTAAGAAAATATGAAGAAATTGAAGGGAAATATTAAAAACCACAATTTCATTTTCCCATACAAATAGTCCGTATATATCAAACCTTTGACCGATTATTTCATTCTCAGGCAATACGAAGTTTGCCAAGTCAGTATCCTTACAATTTTTTAAAAATTGATAAAAGTGAGACCATCTCTAAACTAGTAGAGTAGACATCTCTAAAAGTGCCTTTCAAACAAAAAAAAAAGGTTTAAAAAAATGGATCTCCAATTGACGAAGAAATCGGTCAACATCCATAAATAAAAACACAAACAGCCGCACAGACCAACTCCTCCTTTTTCGATCTCGTTGAAAAACCCACATCCCTCCGTAGCATTCAAAGAGCAAAACTGAGGGTAAAAGCTATTGGTGCACTTAGGTGCACCGCGGTAAATATTTGAAGGCCACGATGGATGGTGCTAATAGAGGCCATCCGTCACATGGGGGCCGCGTACATCAGACACTCTCGATACCACTAGTGCCATTCGTTTTTCATCGTGTCTCTTATAAAGATTAGTTTTATTGATTTTAGGATTCTTATATTTTTTCATTGTCTGATCGTCCATCACGATCAGACACTAAAAAATATGAGAATTACGACACTTCACGGGTGGTAGAGCTCCAGTAACGGAGCTCGCGGGGGTAAGCACCACCGCATTCCCTAATATACTTGCCGTTAAATGGCAGTGTGAACTGAATGGTTGCAATGCATAAAGACAAAGCTATTGCAATTAAAAAAAAATTGAATTAGAGACGTCCAAAGCGTTCAAGAAAAAGCGGTTGAGCCCAGGCTCCGAACACGCTCCGCTATCCGCGCCGCCGCCCGCTATCGTCCACAAACGCGTCTTCATAATCGATGCCTATCGATGCCCTGTTTTTGTCATGTCAATTACACGGAGGGACGCTTGGAGACTCGGTCGGATGCCTTTTTTTAATTAAATTATCCATCGATACTTCGGGGACACCAATTAGATTTGGTAATGGATCTGCGAAGTTTGGGTCTGATGAGCTGGTGTTGTGGTGTTGTTGATGAAATTTAAGTACATTCGCACCTGTTAGAATACAATGGCGACGGTGCTGAATACCATCATGTAACGGCAAGTAGATCAGATAATGCAGAAGTGCCTACGCCCACGAGCACCATTACTGAAGCGCTACCACCAGTTAACATGCTACGTAACTTCAAAGTAACTGCACGCCTGTAATCCCCGAAGGGGTAGGCAGAGGTAAATGCATGCATTCAAGCATACATGCAAACACCCACGATTCGCCGTTTACATTTTTGACCCATGTAACAGGTGACGAGCCTATTAACATCTCCGGGAACATAACAAAACTTCGAGGTAGGTACTGGGAAATTGCCAGAAAATGGAAAAATCCCAATAGAACCAGAGATGAAGGACTTTGCACCATTATCTTTGATAAGCCTCTACCCGGGAATCGAACCCAGGACCTCAGCGTAGTAGTAGTGGCCTGCTACCACCAGGCTACCGAGGCAGTTAACATGCTAGATCTCAAAAATATAATAAAATTTTGTCTACAAAACAAAATGCTGGAAACTTATTAGACATATATCATGCACAATTAAATAAAATATATCCTAAATACCTCATACGATTCTCTCAAGATGGTATTGCCCCATTCACATACTCGCACAGAGCACCCCCGCCAGTAAACCCGACATACCATCACGTTCGTATCGCAATAAAATTGTTTAACAGTTGGTGTGTGAGCTTGCATTAATGAGAGGCGGGACTCGGCGGGAGGGGAGGACGTAATCCTCTGATATTAAAATCCAGTGTGTGTTCAGACGGCTTTTGTTGGGACTATGTTAATATTGTTAGGTATGGCGTTGTCGTGTACTTCAAAGTGATAAGACGTATGAACACAATATCGCAGGCTTCATAAAAAACGAAATAAGGAAAAATTGTGGCTTGCATTTCTTCAGGTTGGTTGCATTTCACCAGGTTCAACATTTTTTATGTTATTAAGTGACAAGCAAGCATACAGTTCACTTAAATGGTAAGTAATACTGCAGACTATAAATATGTAATCTGTATAAATTTCCCAATAGAACCAGAGATAGAGCACCATTGACAGAGCGTTGGGACGTGACGACCCCACCGCCCACATGCAAAAGAATTTTCATGTACTGGAAGAGAATTCTTCCATTAGTGCAGTCAGGCAACCGAAGAATGGCGGTGAAATCATTCCAGTGGGGCGGTAGTAAGTGCAATAACACAAGATGGGCAGCAGCGTCTTGCGATAAAACTGCCGCCACTGCGATCGCCAATCCGCATGCCAAGCGTGGCGTTTATGGCATATCCCCCTTATGGGGAGGCCGTGGTCCAGAAGTGGACGTCTTTCAGCTGGTATGATGATAAACACATACCCGAAAACCAGAGATAATAGATGCGTCGCCACTCATAAGGCCGAAATTTGGTCTAGAGGACTTTACATAACCTAGTTAAGGTTATGTAATGTCCTCTAGACCAAATTTCGGTCACGGCGGCCAATCTCAACGGAGACTAGCCAACTGCGCGGGAGATATTATAGTGCACAAGTGTATGCAGTCAATTCAATTCAATTCAATAATTTATTTGCATTCTGCAATGGTAGTGCGTTGGACAATAATAATATAAGTATCTCATTACAGACCCATTTGGGCACAGCAAAATTATATAATAGTTATAATAGGAGAGGAGAGGTTGTTCAAAGATATAGCAAATATTTTACAATTTATCGTCAAAATATTCTTTTATATTATAATAACATTTTTTAACAAGCATGTTTTTTAGATTCTTAAGAAATATTTTATTTTTAATTTCGCATTTTAACCATTCCGGTAATTAATTAAATGTTTTAATGGCCATAACATAGGGACTGGATGTATGTAAAGTGAGCCTGGAATTTGGTAATATTAGTCTGTTTTTATTACGTATTTAATAATTGCTTTGAAATTCTTGTCGGTGTTTAAGAATGGTTGGATTTTTTTGAACAAATTTACAAATTTCGAAAATATATATAGAAGTCTCTATTCCCCCACTCTCATAGCTCGATGGGACGGCAATCCGACACGACCGGAGAGAGATCGGGCGCAGGACCGACGGCTTTACGTGATCTCCGTGGCACGACCAGACTCCGGGCTACTTACTGGGAATTTCCTCACAGAAAAAACCCAATAACAGATTTTCCCTACCTAGGGATCGAACTCAGGACCTCAGGCTTCACCATCGCGATTGCGACCACTGAGCCAGCGAGGCAGTAACTAGTAGGTAATGAGCAAGTGAGCCTGTAGCCTATGAACATCTTCACATGAACCAGAAAATAGACAGGCCAGAGGTGCTATTTTTAATTTTCTACATGCCAAAAGATTGATTGACTGGCAGCAGACGGGCAGTGATGGACAGTGGACAATGATGACCATCGCTGCATAGCCTATGAACATTTGCAACACCAGGGGAGTTGTAAACAAGCAACCCTTAATCTCTCTTATGCCACTGAGTCGGAAATTACAGAACCGACTACTGCCACTTGACAGGAACACAATAGAGCTGAACAGTACACTTCAGCGGAAAGTAATACAGTGAATCCAACACCCACGTTCTGTTACAGAAGTTCTACCACCAGTAGAAACATAC
Source organism: Macrosoma leucophasiata (assembly GCA_036365455.1). NCBI lineage: Eukaryota > Metazoa > Arthropoda > Insecta > Lepidoptera > Hedylidae > Macrosoma > Macrosoma leucophasiata. The sequence goes on from JAWQUS010000020.1 coordinate 5,577,689, forward strand.
ACAAATCATTGATTAATCGCTTTCATAAAACATTTTTATATCTACGACACGCTTCCCCAAAGTTTAAACGTACAGGTTTAATTGAACCCGGATCTTTCCACGTAATAAAGCACGCTAGCGGCATGGCGGGATGGCGGGATGGCGGGACGGAATGACGTCATAACAAAGAAGCGTGACTACGGCCTCCTTTGATTCAATATCGTAAATTAACTCGCGCATAGATGTCGCGAGGTACTAATAATGGTGCACACGACTGATTGAAGTGAGAGATTTCGTGCGGTGTTTGAGATCTACACAAGAAAATTATTAATTACTAGTGGCCCGCCCCGGCTTCGCGCGGTGCAATGTTGCCTACCCTCTCCTATTCGTCTTAGCATGATGATTATACATAGATAAAGCCTAAAGTCTTCCTCGATATCTTTTATACGTAGTTTAGGCAGCGTACGCAAAATCAGTAACTTTTCTGGTAGATTTTTTACACCTTGTGTCTGAAAAACCCAATTATCTTACGGAACCCTATTTTTTCCAATATAAAATATAGCCTATGTTACCCGTGGATAATGTAGTTTTCGAATAGTGACGATATCTTTTATAGTTTAGGCAGCGTACGCAAAATAAGGAACTTTTCTGGTTGATTTTTTACACCTTGTGTCTGAAAAACCAAAATATCTTACGGAACCCTATTTTTCCAAAATAAAATATAGCCTATGTTACCCGTGGATAATGTAGCTTTCGAATAGTGAAAGAATTTTTAAAATCGGTTTAGTAGTTATTGAGCCTGTGCAAAACAAACAAACAAACAAAAAAATATTGCCTCTTTATAATATTAGTTTAGATAAGAACCGTAGTAAGTAGAAGTTTATCTATACATACAAGCATTTAACTTTCAAATATACGAACGTTCTTTTTTATATTATTTATGGGCCTAATGAGATAGAATACTCCTTTGTGCCACAAAACTCGACGTGCAACTACAATTGGCTTTTGGAAAAACGCAAAATCATGTTAGGAAATTACTATGATGTCATTCAAGACGAATAATCTTTAAACCATCGATTAATGTTACTTTTCTAACATGTGACATATGTTGAACATTTACATACGATACGAAACATGAAAAACAGCGACAACAGATCTCTAATAAATTGATGATGATTAGACTCTACACTACTCTACAGATTTACAAATTTATATCAACAAGATGAATGTTTAACAGGAGATAAGTTACATACTATTTACCCTCCCAAACTAACACAGAAGCTACAAACTATAAAAAAAGTCGCACCCTATTTACGCGCGCGGGCAACATAAGACGTTTTTACATGAGCGGCTGAAAATGTAGAGACAGGTAAGACAGTGAGCTCGGCGCGGTAACGTCAAGCAGTTATTAGGTTAAGCCGCGTTTCAGGGTATTCTCTCTAATTGAAACGAAGAAATTTCATTTCGAATTTCGGAATTTGCCGGCTTCCGGATATTGAGCGTTTGACGTTTTAAACTACATAGTTTCGAAGTGACAGAAGGTATTTTTGTATGAATTTAATTGTCTTGGTGATTTTAAATGTAAGATACCAGATTTTGCTAGCAACTGGGTCCGCGTGGAATTTGTAACAAACATTATTTCAAACATGTATATCCTATTTAAAACCTATGGGGGTTAATTCTGAAAAAAAAGTACCCTAAGTCCATTCCAGCGTCTAACCTAAAACTGTCTCCATTCCAAATTTTATAAAAATCGGTTGCGCGGTTTCGACTTGAAAGCGTTGACGTGAATACAGATAGACAGGCAGACGAACATACACATTTTGCACATTTACTATATTAAAGAAGGGATTAGTAAGAAAGTAACTGCCTCAGTAGCCTAGTGGAAGTAGGCCACTACTACTACGCTTGAGTCCTGGATTTGATGCCCGGGTAGGGGGCTATCAGAAATAATGGTGTAAAGTCCTTTATCTCTGGTTCCATTAGAATTTTGCCATTTTCGGGAAATTTCCCAGTACCTCGAAGTCTGGTAATGTGCCCGGAGATGTCAACAGGCTCGCCACCTGTTACATGGGCCAAAAATGTAACCGATGGATCGTGGGTGTTAGCTTGTATGCTTGAATTTACCTCTGCCTACCCCTTCGTGGATTACTGACGTCTGGTCTAAGGCGTGATGTAGTGTCCATAATTAGTTTCAATAATCAAGCCCGACACATTTAACTCCATACAGAAGTTTGGAAGTGATGCAAGTTCACTATCAGTAAAGCCCGCGGTTACGTCTGCGGCTTGACAACGAGACGCCCCGCGGGAGGGGGAGATAGCACGAGACAGTTACAGTAGCTACTTGTAGTTCCGTAATTACTCGAAGTCGTCTGAAAGGTATTGAAAGCTTTTGAAGTGGTTTTATCTAGAACTGCTTTTGTTGGGTCCAACATAAAATAGTGTTGCAAGTAATAAATTGACTAGGCGATATGTTGAACCCTTTTTTAAGTGATTAAGGGTTGTAACATTTTCTAAAGATAAAATATACATTACCAAGTACTCTTAGACATAGTCTTTCTTTGATGGAATATTTGATGTCATGACATTTTGAAACCACACATTCTTCAGCCTGTGACCAAAACTGCATTAAGCACATTCGATACTTTCATGCAGTCGATTTTCGACTTCTTATACATTTATTTTTTACTATACGTATATCACAAGCTGAGCATCCGATAGTTTCCCATAGACAAGCAAGTTAATTTTAAGCATGCTAGTGAAATATATTTATTTAAAGAAAAATGGAAAGAAAAATCTGACTTCAGGTAAGAATGGACCTCGCGGCCACTGGGAATCTAGTTCAGCCGCTCTTCCAATTGAACTACCGAAGTCCTGCCCGTTTTGTCAAATCTTTCCTTCACATTTATTGCATCGCCTTATGGTGGCAATAATTTAAAGCACCGCAGACGACTATAAAATTGACTACTTATGCGTAAAAAATATCTCAATTTTCTACCTAATTTCAATCTCAATCAAGCTAATAAAGTCCAAAATCAAACAAGATACGTCAGAACTTATTAAAAAGCGTACAAAAGCGAGATAATTAAACAAAACTTCACGTATAGCCTTAAGAGGGCACGTCGGAGGCTCGTGTCGGAATTTTTAATTCAATTATGATAGCGATCTTGTTTAATGACCGTCCCTCTTTTTATGGCCCTCTGCCTCACAAGAGGACTTTTTGTTAAACGCTGGGGGAGCGTCGATTTCGTTTAGAGGATATTTAGGTAGAGATGGATGCGAAATAAATTTCAGGAATGATTTTTTTGGCGGACGTGTCAAATTACATTTTGTGAAGCCCATTTTGAGAAATACGTAACTTCACGCCTGTAATCCTCGAAGGGGTAGGCAGAGGTGAATGTATGCATTCAAGCATACATGGACACACCCACGATTCCCCGGATACATTTTTGGCCCATGTAACAGGTGGCGAGCCTGTTGCCATCTCCGGGCACATTACCAAACTCCGAGGTACTGGGAAACTTCCAGAAAATGGAAAAATCCCAATAGAACCAGAGATAAAAGATTTTAAACAGTTATCTCTGATAGCCTCCGACCCGGGAATCGAACCCAGGAACTCCAGCGTAGTAGTAGTGGCCTGCTACCACTAAGCTACTGAGGTTAGAAATAGTATTATTTTTTATACGCTTACACTCACAGCTCACACTAGTTATAATCCTGTGTCGTAATTGCCGTTGAACACACACAATACATACAATAAAAACAAACACCCAGATCCGAAACAAATATCTATACCCCATACAAATATTTGTCCCGGTGCGAGGATCGAACCCGCGACTCTTTGAATGAAACGGTCGTCTCATACCGCTGGACTAACTGGGCCGTCCAATTATAGATCAATTATTATCAATAGATACGTTCTTTAAATTATGGTATAGTTACTGATATGAAACTAGTATTCGGGTTTATCTCGCGTATTTTAAACTAAAACGATTATTTAAAATCAACCCGACGTTTTGGTCGCTTTTCAACTTCTGTGGTCTCGGGCAGACTGCGGGCAGATTTTATTTAATCACGAACATACGTATATGCCATGGTTATGTGCTATTATAAATTAGAGTCCTAACGCTTCTAGCGTAAGTTATTTTAGCTCTGTTAAAAAATTACGGAGGCATACATAACCACCTCACCAGGCGGCAGATAGATAATTAAATGTAAGCTAACTAACTTTCTATAATACAAATGATCTGCAGCTTCGAGATCCATTACTAGCATAGACTAAAATGAAATAATTTTGTCCTAAATACAACTGAATCAACAAAAAATAACTGAAATCTCACAACTATAAAGTTCAAAATCCAAAACATATAAATCAATTCTAAGTTAAACATGTAAACGCCCACCGGCCACGGTCATCTTAATTAGAAAAAGTTCACGACCAATTTCGTATTTCGAACAAAAAAAAAACACGGCCGGAAATAAAATTCGGCAAAAAAATCCATGACGATAAATTTGTCGCGGGCCAAAGTTTCATGTTAATTCAATCAAGGTCGGCCTGGCTTACACTTGATGAAGGGAAATCGGATTTTTTTTTTCATAATTTCGTAAACGCTTGTAACAATTAAATTATTTTCAGACCTTTGGCATATTTGGGTGGCAGGGAAAACATTTTAATTAATTTCTTTTTTAATGGGTATCGTAAAAAGGGTGCTCTATATTCTAAGGTAAGAAAAGTCCGGAATAATAATTTTACTATCGTCAATATTGCCTTTAATTTTAACTTGCTACGGTGATCTTAAAAAAGTAGATAGTGCTTTGTCTTAGGACCGGGGTTTTTAATTTGCGGGTCGGCGAGTTGGTGTGCTGTACAAGATACATTCTTCACACCAAGTCTCTTATAGAGAGCGTGAAGCCTAATGTCCTTACACACCTCCCGTGCTTCTTCTATATTCTCACTCTCTTCTCATACATACTTCTATTATAAATTATAGCGGTAACAGAAATACATAATTTGTGAAAATGTTAGCTTTCTAACTATCACTATTTATGAGATACAGCCTGGTGACAGACACACGGACAGACAGACAGCGGAGGATTAGTTATCCGTGGGACCCGTTTTTACCTTTTAGGTACGCAACCCCCTAAAAGATAGAACTAAGATACAGAATAGCTTAAAAATATTCGATACGATTCTATAAATTGACATAACTTTTTTATTTCTGAACCGATTCACATGAAACAAACACTAAATGTTAAGTGAAACTTACCACAATATATTAGTGACCGCAAATCGAATAAGCTGTTTCTGATATTAGCGTGCACAAACACACAGACAAACAGACATTTTTTTCGGGGACAAAAAGTACCCAGTGTTGTGCGCCAAAGGTTAAAATATAATCATACCAAGTTTCATTGTAATCGGACCGGTAGTTTTTATGTGATGCTTGAACAAACAGACAGACAGACAGACAGACAAAAAATTTTCTATTCACACATTTGTGTTCGGTATCGATCTAATAACATCCCTTGGTATTTATTTTTTCAATATTTTTAATGTACAGAATTCACACTTCTACAGATTTATCATAAGTATAGATTGGGCGAATTCTTTTGTCAATGACACTTGTATTTGATACTTCGATGTTGGTATTCTGAGGAGGTCTCATTATACAATACAGTAATTAGCTGCAATATTTAAGCCCTGCCACATAGATACCATACCATAATTGATACCATCTCTTTTTTTCTCATTTATCTATTTACCTGACGATGTATTGTGTCTATAAATATACTATTTCATTCTTTCTTTCATTCTATTCATACACCCGATTCCGATGTCACTTGACTCCTCCTTCGGACGGTACTCGACCTATTTAGTCAAGGTAGACTTTAGGCTTTCTGGTCCTCTGCAGCTATAGAATGCAGACAGTTGTATTGTTTAACTATTTCTCTTCTTCTGGAACGTTTCCGGATAATATTGCAATTTTTCGATTTTGAAGATCCTTAGTAGGTAAAGCTGCGTACAAATTAACCGCGGCAAACACAGGCGGCAAACCATCGAAAATTGGCGCGCGCGGCCACACTTGACACGTTGACACTTTCTATTGAAATGGGTATCTAAATAAACTGAACTGTTTTTCCATTAATGCTTATAATATCAAGTGATCAGAAATGTCGAATACCAATAACGAGGAATTATTTTATCAATTTACATTGTAAACTATCCGTTTGCTAAATATACAAATCCTATGACCCGTTTTTAAAAGATAAATTACTTTTAAACTGTTGCATTTAAAAGAAGGATATATTGGAAAAACAAAATACTCGTACTTTAATGCATAGTCCTCAGAATATTATGATAATTCACAAAAGTATAAGACTTCAAGCTGCATAAATGAGTATTGTGCCCCTTTTAGTTCCAAAGTGGAATGGGGAGTGTGCTTAGTAATGGAAGCGGCAATGACTTCTTTGAAAGACCCTTTTTCATGGCCATTTAACTATTGTCGGTCAAAAAACGTTTATTATGGCAGCTCGAGTTTGTTTCTTTTTTTCGTTCGAATGAAAATTGCGACTAAATATGCACTGAGTTGTATAACTAGAACTCTGAAGTAGAATCAGTTATTAAAAAATTAGAACCCCAACCACATTCAGTAATAATTTCCACACTTTTAATGCTTCATACATATCGATGTTACAGTGTAGGTATTTTGAAGCGCCTCTTCGTTTTTGGACCACTACTTTGTAAATGACGTACCTAGAAACTTTAAACCCGTTTTTTGCGCTCATTTTCAATTTCTATAAACGTAACTAGGCCTTTTTTCAAAAAAAGGCGTTCAAAGGCGTTTGAACGCCTTTTTTTAAATTTCCAAATATGAACTTAGGCGATCATATTTAATTTCTTCTTTAATTTCACAATTCATTCGCAACTGCGAAAATTAAAATACTACAATCTTTCATCATACCTGAGATAAGGATATCGTTGTCAGAGTGCACGAGAATTGTTTTTGGGGCGCATGGGTACAAGGCATAAAAATCAATAGGTATAAGCGTACAGTAAACGTGAAACCGCACTGGTTGTACTACTACAAACAGCAGTAAACAAAACACACGGGACCCATAAGAAGCTCGCTGGGAGCTAACCACAACATTGCAGATTTCACAAGTTAGAGTCGGTTGTAAACATTTTCTTACAACAATTTCTTGTGTGCACTCTCTGAGTATGTGGTGTTTATGCTATATTATATATATATTAGAATAAATGTTTTGCTGAAGACAATTTGAAAAAAAAATACGTAGAAAGGAACAACAGAAGTGAGTACGGCATGGTACAACTATCACTAAACGTTTTGATTGACTAGTCGCAAAAAAATTAAATCACGAGTCCAACATGAACCGTTTTCAGAGCGCACGTGAAATGTTTTAGGTGCGCTTGGGAATAAGCCATCTGAATCAATATAAGTGTTGAGAAAACATGAAACTGCACTGATTGTAGGACTACAAACACGGTAAACAATACAAACGGGAGCCGTAGGAAGCTCACCGGGAGATAACCACAGCGCTGCAGATTCCACAAGTAAGAGTGGTACCTATATATGTAAATATCTCACGACACGGTAGGTACTTCTATTGATTGTGAAATGAAGCCTTAAAAGTTACAATTACGACTATGTATATTTCAAACAAAAAACATTTTCAGAGCACAAGCGACTATGTTTTGGGGCGCTTGGGAATAAGCCATCTGAATCAATATAAGCGTTGAGCAAACATGAAACCGCACTGATTGTACGACTACAGAACACGGTAAACAATACAAACGGGAGCCGTACGAAGCTCACCGGGAGATAACCACAGCGCTGCAGATTCCACAAGTCAGATTGGTAGGTATGAAAATATCTCGTGTCGTAACACGGTTCTTTTTGTGCTTGTGTATCTGATTTGAGAAGTTTTTGTGCATTAATGTTGAACTTATGAAATAATGATTTTTAGTGGTGGTAGAGCTCCAGTGACGGAGCTCACGGGCGTAGTCACCACCGCATTACCTAATATTCTTGCCGCTAAATGGTAGTGTTCAGCACTATCGTGGTCCGGTCAGGTGCTAATGTACGGACAGAAGCATAACACCTTAGGCCTCAGGAATGGCAACGCATCTGCAGTTTGACTTCTGGTCATTGTGTGGGTGTCTATAGGCTGCAGTCATCACTTAACATCAATGTGCCCCTTTCTGCATACTGCATGTATGTAATGTGCAATTTTCAATTCAGAACAAATAGATAAATCAGCACACCAGCGTCGATCTCCCGCGAGTGCATGTATAGCAGAAGGCAAGCTTTAGCTTTACAAATCGCTCCTCTGGAACTGTGCACGTGTTGCACAGACTAGTTAAACACAGAGTAAATACGCGCAATCATACTAACATTATAAATCACACTAATACTATAAATGTGAAAGTTTCTTTGTTTCGATGTTTTAATGTTTGTCCGTCAATCACGCCGAAACTACTGAACGGATTTCGATGAAATTTGTTATGGAGATTAACTGATATATATATCAGTTATTAGCTGACTGAGCTTATAGGATACTTTTTATCCCGAAAAAATGTTCCTGTGGGATGCCATGGGATGATTTGATGAGTTGCCACAGGTTACGCAAAAAGCGACCTAGACGCGGGCGGAGACGCGGGCAACAGCTAGTATAAGAATAAATTAATAGATACGCTTACACTCACAGACCCACACTAGGTATAAACCCGTGTCGTGGGTGCTGTTGTACACACAAAACACATAAACTAACACCCAGACCCGACAAATATCTGTAGGCCATACAAATATTTGTCCCGGTGCGGTGATCAAACCCGTGGCCCTTCGAATAAAACAGTCGCCTCACACCGCTGGACTAACCGAGTCGTCAATAATACTGAGGCACCGATTACCACAGCGATTTCAGCTAAGCACTTTCGAAATAAATATATACAGTATAAGTTTGAACAGGGATGCGGTGTAATAAGCCTTTTATTTTTTGTATTTTTTGTTTAATCGCTGTCACACTCTGTAACGCAGCTACTCTTTACCAATCTCAATAGGGCCATACATCAGGACGCGGGCGCGAGTTTCGATAAATCAATCTACCCCCAAATATTGGCGACTACAACTAATATTTTATCTTAACTGTGATGACCATCCTTAATACTGACGTCTGGTAAATGAAATGTCATTTGTTTTGAGAAGGAATCGGTAGGATTTAGAGGATTAGCACAAGAGGGAGTTTGAATGGCAGAACTCGAGGACGTAGGCAGCATTATCTACCTAATGTTTGACGACCCGGTTGGTCCAGCGGTATGAGATGACCGTTTAATTCGAAGGGTCGCGGGTTCGATCCCTGCACCGGTACAAATACGAGTATTTGTATGGCCTACAAATAATAATAAAAATAATAAATTTGTTTATTGACAAAAAGATACCGAACTAGTTTTCACTGTATTTCGGGAATCAGTGGCTTCTCCTGTTTATAACATGATTGTATGTCATAGAATGTCCCAAATTATTGTACATACATTTAAAAATAGAACTTAATCATCAGTATACAATAAAAAAATGCAAAGAATATAAATGTACATTAAACAAAAAAATATATATATGTTCCAAGTACCTAGCAAAGTTAATTATTGTAATTATGAAACAAAAAAAAAACAGGCCTGATAGTAACTTAAAGATAATTTAGTATTAAAATTCAATGATTACAAGAAAAAAGGGTAAGTAAAAATGTATGTGTGTGTGTGTGTGTGTGTGTGTGTGTGTGTGTGTGCGCGCGTGCGTGCGCGTGTGAATGTGCGTGTGTGTGTTTTCGTGCGTGCTATTAGAGTGTCAGTTGTAGTGACGTTACGGTATTTTATTTTGTTATGCATATAGATTTGCCAGCATGTTCTCAATTCCTTCATAATCATAACCTTTAAGCCACATACATACAATTTTTTTAAAGTTGTTATTGTTAACTTTTTTGATGGGCGTATTACAATTTTTCTTTTTTTTATTTTGAGTAATTTGTTGTATATTTGAGGCACCACAACCTCGAACTGCTTCTGTGCGAATCTAGTCTTTACCAATTTCACTAAAATATTTATTTCGGGTCTGGGTGTTTGTGTATGTGTTGTATGTGTACAACGGCACCCACGACACAGGTTTATACCTAATGTGGGGCTGTGTAAGCGTATTTTATTTAGCGTATTTTTATAGACATCTACACAATAACTACAGGGCATATAAGGATAATTTAATGGTGGTAATACCTACCACCAAAAGCGCGCATGACCCCGCGGCTGGTGTTAATCGTAAGCAATCTTTTCGGTTAAGCGATAAAGGCGCGGTCGGGTGTATCATGGGTCACCGCTGGTTGCTAGTGTAAGCATATATTTTTTTTTAATTTTTAATATACGGAGTGATCCGTAAATTTTTATTTCAAAATGTTTTTATAGAACTGTCCAGCTCTCCTATGTTTCAGTCAATACGGTATAATGTTTTTACCACGGCGGCAAATGATTATATATACGACGATACATTGCGAGCTTTAGGTGTAGTATCTAATATGTATATGAACAGCGTGAAAACGTTAGTTTTTGGTTGTGATTAGTCAAAACTGTCTCCAATAAAAAAATTTAGTATCCAACCATCAATGTAAACAATGCCCTTGTTATTCTTCTATTCGCTTAAAAGAAAGAAGAAAGAAAATAAGAAAGAGAAGAAAAATAATGTTTTTTTTGTTTTTAATGGCAATTACTTTATCATAATATATTGTATGGCAGAACAACGTTTGCCGGGTCAGCTAGTTCTTCTTCTTGGTCGTTACACTCTTAACAGAATCGTCGTAGTTGTCACTTCAGGGTGGCTTACTTCACAACCCGCCGCCACTCCTTGCGTACCGATGCGTTTCGGGTGCACTCGTAGAAAGATATCTTAGCGGCTTTAATTTGGTCGGCCCAGCGCATAGGAGATCTTCTACCGTTGAAAACTCACTGGACGGTCAAGCGTTCTATGGAGTGTTAACACCGTCTCGAAACGTGTCCGAAAAACGTAAGAATTCGAGACTGAACCACGGAGGATAGACGCTGCTTGATATGGAAATCTTGAAGTATGGATGCGTTAGTTCTGAATTGATTCCACGATATTCCAAGCATCTTTTGCCAGCACCACATTTCTAGTGTATCTATCCTCCTTTTTCACTTTCTCTCATCGTCCACGTTTCAGCTGCGTAGAAAAATATGGGCAACACTAACGCTCTCAGCTAGTTAGTAATCTATACATCTTTATCTATACAAATAAATAAAATTGGAGTGTCTGTTTGTAATATTAAAATAACCGCTTTTTACTAAATGCATATCTATGTATACACGGTACATATACCAAAACAACATTTTTTACAATTTTGGTCTGTCTGTCTGTTTGGCGGGGCTAATCTCGAGAACGGCTTTACGGATTTCGACGAGACTCACTGACAGATAGCTTATGTAATAAGGAGTAACTTAGGCTACTTTTATACTAGCTGCGCCCACAGCTTCATCCGAGTAGATACTTAACAACCATAAATTCTCACGCGGACGAAGTCGCGGGCTCAGCTAGTATTAAATAAACATTACAACACATTATTTGTATATCTTGAATAAATCTGCTATATGCCTTTCAAAGGAGTAGTTTGTGACTCCCTACTTGTTTCATGCTCATTAATTTCTTACACTTGTATAACTTTCAGTTGAATCTTAAAAATTGGTAATAAATAAGAAAAATAACGTTTCCTCGACTCGCTAGGAACACGGATAAAATATTGCACCTATTAAAAACTCGGGAACAATATTAATATTTCATCCAAATCCGTTAAAGTTAAGGCGTGATTCAGTAACTAACAACCAAACTTTTGAGTTTTGTACGAGTAATAGTGCCTTTACGGTTGAAATACCAAAAATACAGTTTCATACACACTGTTTTTTACTGGTGGTAGAGCTCCAGTGACGGAGCTCGCGGGCGTAGGCACCGCATTACCTTATACTTGCCGCTAAGTGGTAGTGTTCGGCACTATCGTGTTCCGGTCAGGTGGTAATGTACGGCCCTGTAATTTAGGCAGAGGCATAATACCTTAGGCCTCAGGAGTGGTAACGCATCTGCATTTTGACCTTTGTGTGGGTGCCTATAAGCCATCACTTAACATACAATTACATAAAAAAACTGACGTGGCCTAATTATTTGTAGAATAACCCCCTTATTCCATAAACGTATTTTAGCTTATGTGTTACTAATCTCTCCATTGTATTTTTCTATCCTGCACATTTGACAATGCAACTGACAAAGACAAAGCATTCTATAGCTAAAACGTATCTACGTTTACGAATAAGGGGGTAAGAAATTATGAAGTGAGAATTGTTTATTGATATCGTCACAACCCACTAGCGGGAGTCACGGTATTGACTCGGCAATGATAACAATAACGGTGCACTTCAGTTTTATGTGTTCAGCTCCATATTCAATAAGGATGGAGAGTGCTCGCTTGTGATACGGCGCCGTATTCATTTTGAATGATTAAATACAATTATCGTTCTAACCGACCTTAAAATGCAGATGGTTGTGAATTTGGTCGGATTTCTAGAATTCCGTAATTTCAAAACAAAACATGGATCTCTAAAAGCATCACGTGTGTCTATCTGCCTATCCGTCAGTCACAAGTAATTTTGCTCCGAAAGTACCTACTAAAAACTAACTAGTAAAAAATCGAACACCTACAAATGTGAGATATTCAGCTAAAATTAATATTCATAATATTGTGAGTACTACGCTACCGTGTCGTCTGTGAGCGCTTAATTACAGCTAATGCTTTTTCAATGACCGTCGGATGCTTAATTGTAACGCGCATTGCACCTAACGAGTGCTTGATACTGTTTATTTTGTACCACGCTATAGGTAGTAATTATGTACGAGTCAGAAGTTGCATGGCCCGGCGGCTGGTGTAGATCATAACCGATCTACTCGGTTAAGCACAACGGGCGCGGTCGTGTAGTGTGATGGGTGACCGCTAGTGGCAAATTAAATGCGCGTTTCCGTGCTTCAGAGGGCACTTTAAGCCGTCAGTCCCGGTTCCTATCTATAGATAGCAGTCGTTATATCTTGTCGAAGGCCCGAACCCCGGGTGGTTTGAAAACATCCGACAGCGGGTTGGCCACTAACCCACCCACCTCCACCAATCCGCATTGGAGCAGCGTAGTGGAGTAAGCTCCAAGCCTCCCCCCAAAATGGGGAGAGACTCGTACCCAGCAGTGGGACGTATAATGGGTTGCCATTATTATTATTAGAAGTATGTATGGTGAAATATTGGTGATTGTTTTCCCGCAACGAAATGATTTTGTCTTGGTAGAACAATCGGTAAAATATATTTTTAGGTTACCTTAGAATACAAGGAACCCTTATAGTTACGCATATCATCCGTCCGTCCGTTCATCTGTCCGCAGCTATACTCGGAGACTCTTAGTACTAGAAAGCTGTAATTTCGCACGAATATACACCATTATCTCTGATAACCTCCTACCCGGGAATCGAACCCAGGATCTCAGCGTAGTAGTAGTGGCCTGCTGCCACTAGGCTACCGAGGCAGTTAATAAGTCTAAAACTCACTTATCTTCGTTACATGAGGGATGTTTGGGTCACTTTTTGACAATTTCAACTCAATCGGACCAGAACTTTCGGAGCATATTGGCTGTGACAGACAGACACACGAATTCTTTCTTTGTAATGAAGGCAAACAAGCACGCAGTTCACATTGATGTTAAGTGATGACTGCAGACTATAGACACCCACACAAAGACCAGATTTAAAAAAGCAGATGCGTTCCACCTCTGAGACCTTAGTTGTTATGTATCTGTGTTGGATATTACGGGGCCGTATCTTAAAAGGGTTCCGTTTTTTCAGTTTGAGGTACGGAACCCTGAAAAAACATGGTGTTACACGACTTCAACTCTATATTCTATTACACTCATGTCATAATTTCGTCCAAGAATAGAAACCATAAGCGCACACGATTTAGGAATGGAATGAAAGTTACGTAAAGCAGCATATATTTATATATATTCAAGGGTGGGAGGGATAAATTCCGAGGGACGAATAATAAGGGGATAGCATGTTAGAGCTCTCAAGACTGTAACGTGCCTAACAATACGATACGTATTTGTAAGATATTGACACGATTTTGAATAAAAGTTAATTTGATAACGTAACTTCACGCCTGTAATCCACGAAGATGTAGGCAGAGGTAAATGCATGCATTCAAGCATACATGCAAACACCCACGATTCGCCGGTTACGTTTTGGCCTATGTAATAGGTGGCGAGACTGTTGCCATCTCCGGACACATTACCAAACTCCGAGGTACTGGGAAACTTCCAGAAAATGGAAAAATCCCAATAGAACCAAAGACAAAGGATTTTAAACAGTTATCTCTGATAGATCCCGAGAATCGAACCCAGGACCTCCAGCGTAGTAGAAGTGGCCTGCTACCACTAGGTTACTGAGGCAGTTTAAGTAAATTTGATAATTGTTTAAGTAAATTTAAATTTGATAAATTCAATTTGTTTGCATTGAGGATCGTATATTGAATGAATGCGTGAGATTTTTTTATAATAATTAGTGTGGCACCCTATTACATTAATTAATTTGCATATTAACAGAAATTATATACTTCATTAGGTATCAATTATTACCATATTAGCAAATAACATTGCAATAGCAATTAGCATGCTAAGACTCAGGAATTCACATGCTTATGAAAGTTACGAGAAATAGCATTAATTGCCATCGCCACTCGGTAGCATTAAAAGTCTTTTCTTTATAAAACGCGTGCCTACGATAGAGATAACTTATATTTGAGGGTTGCTCAAAATCAAATGACGGTTGAGTATTTGGCCATTAGTTTCACAAAGTGGCTTGGCAGTATTACAGGCCACTACTGCTATTTAATTTAACTGCCTCGGTAGCCTAGTGGTAGCAGGCCACTACTACTACGCTGAGGTCCTGGGTTCGATTCCCGGGTAGGGGGTTATCAGAGGTAATGGTGAAAAAGCCTTTATCTCTGGTTCTATTGGGATTTTTCCATTTTCTGGAAATTTCCCAGTACCTCAAAGTTTGGTAATGTGCCCGGAGATGTCAACAGGCTCGCCACCTGTTACATGGGCCAAAACGTAACCGGTGAATCGTGGGTGTTTGCATGTATGCTTGAATGCATGCATTTACCTCTGCCTACCCCTTCGGGGATTACAGGCGTGAAGTTACGTACTGCTATTTAAAAAAAACATCTCTACAGTTTTCGCGAATCATACCCAGTGTTATTCCCGAACATTCTCTACTCCATCCACTCCCACGAACCACTTTCCACGCACAAACAAAACACCTATTCATACACCATCTGAACAAATATTTGCGTGACTACGTGCATCGTTTATCAAATCATAATCGTTTTGGCCGCGACAGCCAAAAATATCAAGTAATTACATTCCACAAATGAACGGCAACAACTTGTTCTGATAACGTTCCAGGTTCCGTTAATTATACTTTGTGATTATAATAATCGAAAATAAGCGAGGTTAATTTTCATTTGGGCGTGTATTCTGGGATAATTTGACATATATTTGAGCACCAATTGATATACAATTAGTGCTTGTATTTTTTAATGTGATGGAAGTGGCAAACATGCATTTCACATTGGTGTTAAGTCATGACTGCAGCCTATAGACACCCACACAAACACCAATTTCAAAATGCAGATGCGTTATCGCTCCTGAGGCCTAAGGTGTTATGCCTCTGTGGCGGAAATTAAAGGGCCGTACCACCTGACCGGAACACGATAGTGCTGAACACTATCATTTAGCGGCAAGTATATTAGGTAATGCGGTGGTACCTATGCCCGCGAGCTCCGTCACTGGAGCTCTACCACCAGTAAAATGTAATTATATATGTATCTTCACACCAAGTCCATTACGGAGTAGGGAGAGAGTGCGGAGGGCCAGATATCCCGGTACTGACACATCTCGCGTGCTTCTTCTACATTCACAGATTGTGGAAGTCTAATGTAGACTAGCTGTGAACGCGACTTCATTCGCGTAGAATTTATTTCTAAAAACTGGCCAAATGCATGTCGGGCCACGCGCTGTGCAGGGTTCCGTAGTTTATACATTTTCTGAAATACTTGTAACATCTTAACATTAATAAATCCACTGTAAATATTTTAACGAAATTAATTTACTGTTAAAGATGTAATGATAAAAATAAATATTTTCTATGGAGTTGTTCGAAATTTTAATGTATTTTACATTCGGTCGATTATTTCTCGCAAACTTGTTAAGCCAAGTTCAGTATGATAGTTTTCCTTTTAATTTCATTATAGAGCTACTTTAAAACTAACCTTAGTAACACCGGGCCCATCACCAAACTCCAAGGTACTAGGAAACTGCCAGATAAATTCAAAACAAAAGGACTTGACAAGTTTAACTCTGAAACTGAAATTACTTAAATGTTTTATAAAGCGCTCTCTAAACATAAAATACATCTTGATTAGCAATTGTAAACAAATTGCCTCGTTTCAAGATGTTGACGATCGCGAAACTTTACAAATCGACTCAAACGACTTTGACGTTGACAACTTTACTTGGCTTAATTAAAAGTTCCACACGGCTCCAGGACTGAGCCAATTCTGAGTGTCAATTGTTGCCTATAATTGACTTACTTGACTTAATGTCCTATTTCCCCTAGGTGGGGCAGAGGGCGTCCACAATACTCCGCCATCGCGATCTGTCTGGGGCTGCGCGCTTCATCTCGGACCATGTCAGCCCGATAGTCTTAATTTCGGCCGCCACTGAACGTCTCCAAGTGTATTTGTGACGGCCACATTTCGTTACCCACGTTTCCTCTTCCCCTGTGGGGAAGATGAAACGTGGCCGTGTCTAGAAATGTGGTCGGGAGGTCTTCTGAGAGTGTGGCAGAATCCATGTCCATTCGCGGCGTCTGATTTGCGGGCCGATCCGGGTTTCACGACAAAGATTCCATAGGTCTTCGTTGGAGATCTTTTCTGGCCAGAAGATGCCCAGGATCTGTCGTAGGCATCTGTTTATAAAGACCTGGATTCGCCGCGTGATGTCTTGGGTCACCCTCCAAGTCTCGCAGTTTGCCTATAATTGTAAGCTATTAAAAAATCTGCGCTACAACATTTGTGAATCTTCTTCTTAGTCGTGCACTCTTGTCGTGGTCATGTATCGGTCACTATCTGTCTCCGTCGTGATCGCGATGCGTCGCCATGTAGCTCGATGTCTGGCAGAGTGAGAGCAGTCATTGATGCTGGAGTGCGTCACAGATTTTATGAGGACATTGATTTGGAATAGAATATTAGGTTAACATTAGGTACATTTGTGAATAGAAGATCATAAAAGAATAAATAAGAAAGCCTGGTATGAAACAAAAAATACTTTCATGGATTTGTCTAACGTGTAATAAACTAAAATTTTTTTTAACGGATTCTTCTGATGTTTTCGTCGCTTAACAATATCCATAAGTTGGCACTTACGTTTAAGAGAAATAAACACAAGATTTTTTTATTAAAAAAGTGGCAAACAAGCACGCAGTTTACATTTAGTGATGACTGCAGCCTATAGACACTTACACAAAGACTAGAGGTCAAAATTCAGATGCGTTACCACTTCTGAGGCCTAAGGTGTTATGCCTCTGTGCCGGAAATCACATGTCCGTACATTACTACCTGACCGGAACACGATAGTGCTGAACACTACCATTAAGCGGCAAGTATATTAAGTAATGCGGTGGTGCCAACGGCCGCGAGCTCCGTCACTGGAACTCTACCACCAGTATTATTCATAGAAAAAAAAATGAACCAACCGGGTTGAATCTGATATTTTAAAAATATATGGGTAAAGGGAAAAGATACGTGATCTCGTGATACCACGATTTATATAACTATAGAGAAATACTTTTCGGTATTCCTCACGAGCCCACCTTGAAGGTCTATACAAAATGACCCCAGAAAAAATAAACCTAATATTCTATTCCAAATCAATGAGCCATTTAGATTTTCCTGAAACGCTCCGTGAATACGAAGTCAGCATCCTCAAAAGTAACTGCTCTATGAAATATGCTATAAACCTACTCGTCTAGAATACTCTGATAAGAAAGATAAAACCTCCTTTACGACCGGGCCAACGTTCTATTGAAATATCAGACTACCCTATAAGGCTTTGAAGATGAATGATGCAATCTAAATAAAATGTATAAGACTTTTTGATGTTCTTAATTTGTTCCAATTAACTTCTTTAATATTGTTTCAATTATTTTAAAGAAAATTATCACACAATACTTCAGTAAATATAGGTCAACTAACTAGCTGTCCTGGCGAACTTCGTATCGCCTAATAGATTAAAAGTGGAGATAATAACACCGCTGTTAAGAAATTAGGGTTAGTGGTGAAAATTAAGGGTTATACGTAATACACAGTAAGATATATAATTATCTAAAAAATAAAAAAAAATGGTTGTGCCACCTTTTCACCCATACAGCCACCCATTTCGCAGAAAAAAATGTATTCCACAACCCATTCTCATACCTAGAAAATACACACACAAAATTTCATCATAATCGGTCAAGCCGTTTCGGAGGAGTTGTTACAAACACTGTGACACGAGAATTTTATATATGAGATAATTAATATATTATTATGACATGTAATTCCCCATTCTCATTTGACACACTCAAACGCAAAATCAGAAAGCAATTCACTTTATTAAATAAAATTAATAAAGTGAATCCCAAGGAAGACAATCTCAAGCATTATTTACTCCCCCATTGAATTCGACATTACGGCGCAATGATATATGAATCAGGCATCTATCACAAACTCTTTTCGGGGAACGATATTTCGGAGAGCGATATTTCGGGGAACGATATTCTCTCGCAAAAACTTACCGAGAACGTGAATAATGTCACGCGAAATTAAATCCCAGGAGCTATAAAGAACAGATGACGAGTTTCGCGGCTAACTTCTGGGTTTTCTGAATGGCTTTTGAAAATTGGGCTATAAAAACAGGCAATGTCTTTTTTTGAGACAAAAAACGCCGGCTGATGTGCGATGTAAACTGCCTCAGTAGCCTAGTGGTAGCAGGCCATTACTACTACGCTGAGGTCCTGGGTTCAATTCCCGGGTAGGGGGCTATCAGAGATAATGTTGTAGTCCTTTATCACTGGTTCTATTGCGATTTTTCCATTTTCTGGAAATTTTCCAGTACCTCGAAGTTTGGTAATGTGCCCGGAGATGTCAACAGGCTCGCGATCTGTTACATGGGCCAAAACGTAACCAGCGAATCGTGGGTGTTTGCATGTACGCTTGATTGCATGCATTTTCCTGCTTCTCCCTTTGGAGATTAGATAGGCGTGAAGTTACGTTTTATGTATCGTTCTAAAGTAAACACAAAAGTGTTTCCCTGAAAATTGAAGCTAAGGTGTTCTCATCAGACATAATACCTGCTTCTAGGATCAAATTCGAAACTTGGGACACGCCAGTAGAACCCATATTACGTACCGAAGTTGTACCAGTAACATTTGATACCATAGCTTTGAAGAACAGATCTGTTTTCGAAGTTAACTTGTGTGTTTTTCAGCTTAGATCGAATAAGACGCAATATTAAAAAAAAAACAGAATAAAACCTGTTAGCAGCGAGTATTAAAACAATCCTTTCACGTCTTCCACAGAATATGCATGTCCTAAATTCGGTTCCGATTTCAAAAGCTTAATTAGGCCAGTAATAGACATTTTAGATAATGCAAGTGATGTGTCAGCGACTGGTTAACGCGGTGCACCGCCTGTCCACAGCTGTTGCATATTCAAATTGCATCAGCGGTCATCATTTTGTACTTGTAGTTTGCATTTCATGTGAGAACCTAATATATAGAACCTAATGTGATTCATTTTTAAATTTTCATACTTTAGTGCCTTAATAAGTAAACACCAAACCTATAAGATCACATCAACTGACTGTCTGTCTGTCACAGCCGATATTCTCCGTAGGTACAGAGTACAAACTGAGACATTGGGAAAAAAAAACAAATTGCACACTCTATTGTGTGGTAGACGGCAAGACAGGCCTGTTTTTATCAGGTCCCCCTATATACAAAGGTAGTGCACCTACATTAAAAAAAAAATCACGAGTATATTTCGTTTCATTTCTTTATCTACAGATGACAGGACCATTTTTGACGACCCGGTTAGTCCAGCGGTGTGAGATGACCGTTTGATTCGAAGGGTCGCAGGTTCGATCTCCGCACCGGGACAAATATTTGTATGGCCTACAGATATTTGTTTCGGGTCTGGGTGTTTGTGTATGTGTACAACGGCACCCACGACACAGGCTTATACCTACTGTGGGGCTGTGAGTGTAAGCGTATTTTATTTTATTTATTTATTTTATTATTTGGCTGCTGATAGATATTGTCAGAAACTGGAACATCTGCTGCCAGTCAAATTCGATGAGTAAAAAGTATTACTGACTTCGTAAAATCAATGTAGGATATCGTAAAATTGTTCGCCTAAACACAATACAGAAGGGGCCTTATCCCGCACCTCATTTTTAAAAAAGAAACATTGTTTAAAATTATTTTCCATATTAGCTTCCAAGGAAGTTAAGAAAATATAGCTTCAGGGGAGCAATTTATCGAAGTCATTTTTTACAGTCCGCTTTGCTTCCAAGCACATAATTCTGCTTTATACAAACATGCAAGTTTATATTACCTTAATATTCGTACAAACATTAAATTTTACAACATCTTGAAAACAATAATGGTCATATATTATTTTTTCGCAATAACCCGTGTGTATTTAGTAGTTAAAGATAAAAATAGAAAGAAAAAGATTAATTAGGGCAGGGATCTAAGGTGAAGCCTCACTCGTAAAAATAAGTTCTTGGTTCTTAAGGTTAGTGGTAAAGCGGCTGGACAAAATGAAAATAAAATTTTGACTCCAGGCAAGCATTGACCTGCGACCTCAGGATAACCGGTCCAGCCCCTTAAACCACTAAGCTACCGAAGCCCCACAAGAAACTACACTTACCAAGTGACGTAAAGTCTTGCCATCGATTCACCCTAACGAGGTGGATCGATGACATGGTCAAAGGTCACGGGCAAGGACACAACCTTTGAACCAGTGTTTCGTCCAGTGTATTTCTTTCGACTAACATTATGGGACCTACTACCATGTTTTCGACCTAGAGCTAATTCAGAATTCCACTTTTCAAATATTTTTAAAATATTCCGACCGGATTTAAATAAAAAGCTAATCCTCTCTGTGGTCGGTTTCTCATGTCTGAGGATCGTGGTCAGCATCTGGGTTGCATCTGGATCGGATGATCTGTTTCCACCGGTTTCTATCTAGCGCGTCTCTTACGACCGTGTTTTATTTGGTCGGTCTATCTTGTTAGTGAGCGGCCACGCGATCTTTTGCCTTCAGTATTTCCAACCACAATACATTTTTCAATGTTAATCCAATATTATATAAATACCTCATTTTAAAACAGAGTTTAATACTCGTAGTATATAATTAAACCCTGTCTTGAAATTGATGAGGCATTTCAAGACAGGGTTTAATAACTAACGGTTCTTCTACCTACGTCAATTTTCTGAGTGTATGCAAATATAAGCTATTAAAGAACAACTATGTTTATTTATCTGTTTTATGTGGATCATTGACGTATTTGGCAAGACAACAAGACACACACTGTAATATAAAACTTGGTGTTATTAAAGTTTCGTATCTCACGATACCAATCCATCTAGACAATTTTTTGAAAAGTCAAAGTCAGATTTCACATTATTGGAGAAAAGTTTAAGAATTCTACCTTATCTCTCAGCATATCCCTGACCCGCGTCGCCTGGTGCCTGCTCCTGTGTAGTTCCAGCTGCAGCTCCAGGCACCGCTCCTGCCAGTTCACGGAGGTCACGTCCGCCGCCGCCAACTCGTACTCCAGAGGATCCAGTCTGGACGAGTGGGCTATTGGCCTGCGAATGAAATAGATTACATGAGTTTTGTATTTTACGACTATTTTCTATCCACTAGGTAGATCGATGATAGAAAGGTAACGGGTAATCGTTGGATGAGGGTGTTTGTGTCTCAGCGGGATATAATGAAAATAACTTCGGTATCTCTAAAAACTATATTTCAACAACTTAATCTAAAATTGTACAGAGACGTATTCACTCGGTTGCGGATAGTATGTCGAATATCAAATGATGTCGTTGGTACAAGAATGAAATAAAATGTTGCACGTTGCGTGCGTAAAAATATCAGGCGTTAAAATAGGGTAGCCAAAGACCATTCACTGCGTCAATTTCAGGGAAAGTTTTGTACAACAATGATGTCAACTATTTAAGTGATATTCCTAAAGGAATAGACAAAGGTATAAAACACGCATTCAAACATACACACACGACTTGCCAGGAGTGTTTTCAAGTTTAATGTAAGCGATGATTAGATGTCTATTAGCATTCATGAAACAAATTAGAAAGCTTCAAGGGGGTAAATTTTTCTGCACTATCATAAAAGTCGATGTCCATAGAGAGTTATTTTTCTTCTAAAATCACGAATTTAGTTCCAAAAAATGCAATGTCACTATTTCACGCGAACGAAGTCGCGAGCACAGCTAGTAAACAATAAAAAACGTCTGAGAAATCACTCGAGCGAAACTCAGTCGTCCAACTACTATGCAATAAAGTAGCAAAGTGATATGGAGACACCACAGTCACCATTGTCATTACGATAACGCAACTCATTCATGTCACACTCAAATTAGTATTTGCCCTCATTATCCATGCGACAACAATTTTCAAGCGACTGCACTAAATCTGAGATAACACAAAAAACTTGGCCATATTCACCACCGTTCATTAGAATTTACAAGCATATCTCATGAATATCGTCGCAATCAATTCCAAGTTTGCTTAGGGTCGTTGACCTGGTGAATGGCTACATTCACAATTTGTTTTTTGCAATCAGACAGAGTAAGATTGGACTTTACTTCCAGTTATTACGGAATGATTACTTCTACCAGAGAATATGTAATAATACTACATATAGAATGCTCGATTTCCCCGCGTCACCCCACCTCCTCCCCTCTTATGGGCGACGTTTGGTATTCTCTACGTGCTACGCATACAGGTGCACCTGTAAATACATGTCTCTGGTTTATGTCTGTGTAATAGAGACCAAATTAAGCGTTTGTATGGAATTTTGGCGAAGTGTCCGCGGTGTGCTTCTACGTTGGGTATGATCTGATGGTAAAGAAATTTCAAGGGCATAGGCATTCTGTATGACCTATCTATATATATAAAAATCAATTGCTGCGTTAGTCTCGCTAAAACTCGAGGACGGCTGGACCGATGTGACTAATTTTGGTTTTGTAATATTTTTTGCAGTTCAGGGAAGGTTTAAAAGGTAAGAAAATATGAAGAAATTGAAGGGGAATAGTACAATTTTATTTGTCCATACAAATAGACCGTATATATCAAACCTTTGACACATTATTTCATTCTGAGGCAATACAAAGTTTGTCGGGTCGGCTAATCTATACTTATAATAAATCTGTAGAAGTGTAAATTCTGTACATTAAAAATATTGAAAAAATAAATACCAGGGGATGTTATAAGATCGATACCGAACACAAATATGTGATTAGAAAAATTTTTGTCTGTCTGTCTGTCTGTCTGTTCAAGCATCACATAAAAACTACCGATCCGATTACAATGAAACTTGGTATGATTATACTTTAACCTTTGGCGCACAACACTGGGTACTTTTTATCCCGGAAAAATGTCTGTTTGTCTGTGTGTTTGTGCACGCTAATATCAGAAACAGCTTATTCGATTTGCGGTTTTCACTAATATATATTATTGAAAAAAGTAGTAAGTTTCACTTAACATATAGTGTTTGTTTCATGTGAATCAATTCAGAAATAAAAAAGTTATGTCAATTTAAAGAATCGTATCGAATATTTTTAAGCTATTCTGTATCTTAGTTCTATCTTTTAGGGAGTTTCGTACCTAATAGGTAAAAACGGACCCTACGGATAACTAATCCTCCACTGTCTGTCTGTCTGTCCGTCCGTCCGTCTGTCTGTCACCAGGCTGTATCTCATACATAGTGATAGCTAGAAAGCTAACATTTTCACAAATTATGTATTTCTGTTACCGCTATAATGTAGACTCTTAAAATTTTCACAGAATTTTTAGGTCTTATGTTGTATTTTTAGGTCTTATATGTATACATACAAATAAATTATTTTTTTTTTAAACGCATATGTAGGTATGTATACACGGTACATACAACAAAACAACATTTTTTACAATTTTTGTCTGTCTGTCTGTCTGTTTGGCGGGGTTAATCTTGGGAACGGCTTGACCGATTTTGACGGGACTTTCACTGGCAGATAGCTGATGTGATAAGGAGTAACTTAGGCTACTTTTATCTCCATACATCCATACATACATACCTACAAATAAATCCATAGAATTTGAGTGTCTCCGATTTTGACGGTACTTTCACTGGCAGATAGCTGATGTAATAAGGAGTAACTTACGCTACTTTTATACTAGCTGCGCCCACGACTTCGTCCGGGTTCGTTCAACTGAACACTCATATTTTTTCTCACGTAGACGAAGTCGCGGGCACAGCTAGTACCTAATAAAAATAACTACGTCAAGAAAAACCGACTTCGAATCTAAAAAGTAAAAAATAATAAAGATTTAATATTAATTATATACTACCTGTTATTTATACGACCTATTTATTATGTGTTATTTACTAATATGTTTGTAGTCGGTGCCAAGCCTGAAACAAATAATTAGGTATATTTTAATCGAGCAAATTAATACAATGAACAAAACGTAACCGGCGAATCATGGGTGTTTGCATGTGAGCTTGAATCCACGCATTTACCTCTGCCTACCCCTTCGGGGATTACAGGCGTGAAGTTACCTTTTAATACAATGAAATGCCTACTTCAATGATTTTGACTTGGCACATGACCTAAAACAATCGTGAAATAATTCGTCGCACTGACTACTTGACCGAATTAACTTAAAAAAACCGCCAGATCGCCTTCTCGCAACCTCACTGTTTAAATTTATCTAGCTGGGTCTCTAGGGAGGGTGATGGGTGAGGAGGGGAAATCAGGCGGCACGTCAAAGTGTCCATTCTATACGTAGTTTTTTTTATGTTATGGAAGTGGCAAACAAGCACGCAGTTCACATTGATGTTAAGTGATGACTGCAGCCTATAGACACCCACAAAAAGACCAAGGTCAAAATGCAGAATTCAGATGCGTTACCACTCCTGAGGCCTAAGGTGTTATGCCTTATAGCCTTATATTATGCCTATAAGGCCTTTGTGCCAAAAATTACACAGCCGTACATTACCACCAGACCGGAACACGACAGTGCTGAACACTACAATTTAGCGGCAAGTAGGTATATTAGGTAATGCGGTGGTGCCTACGCCCGCGAGCACCGTCACTGGAGCTCTACCACCAGTAAAAATTGTCAGAGAATATATTACATATTCTCTGACAATACAAAAAAAAGCTGAATGTTTAGTTTTTGCACATTACACAATTTCTTTTTTCACGAACTTCAAAGAGACTAACACATAACGGGACGACACCGACACGGACTGAACAGGATTCACAAAACAAACGCGATGTATTAGCAATTCCGATTACACCGAAATTTGCAATCTGATAACAGCCAATACGGAATTGACTTGACCCTTCGATTTGTGTGCACGTCAATTTTGCGACTATGCATGCATGTGATATGCACCCGAATAGTCGAGTTATTGATGATTGCATAGTTGCACGTATACTATACTAGATATATCTGGAACTGGTATTTGATTATACCTACTGAAGTTAGGTGTACTCAATTTCTAATGGCGGTTTAATTTATTTTTACAAAAGAGATTAATCGCCTTTCTACGAACACTATCGCATTTAAAACTGTCTTCCGGGACGTCCGAAACTTTTGGACTGCAATTAATGCAAATAGTTCATTAGTTCCTATAGGTACGTTATTACAATGATTGGTGAATTGTAGTAAGAACCGTTTCAGTTATTACAAAAAATTCTACGGTAATTCAATCATAATTATCGCCACTTCAGCCAAAAGCATTCCCCAAAGTTACCCACACTATTGTGGGTAAGTGAAATAGTCAAGTCTAGGATTATCAAAAAGGCCTATACCTACCTGGTGCGATCAATAGCGGCTACAGGGACTTTAAAATCTAAACTGTTAAAGCTGAAACATAATCTGAATTGATCTACAGCGAGCAAACTTAATTTAGAATTAATAACAAGCCATACAAAACTCATCAAAGCATAGTAAACATACAGTAATACCCATTTAAAAATGCACTAACCACGGTCGAGTTCACCGCGCATTAATATCGGATGGAGTTCATTAATTTAAATGCACAATATTTCAACCCCGTAATACTGGCGATGTGTTTTACATACGACGTAACGACTGTGTTATAAGAATATTATAGCGTTATGACAGTTTTTTTATGAACGTATGAAGGCGGGCCGTCTCGAGATGGCTAGTCTACTTTACCGGGCAATAGGGAGAGCAAAGGGCTTTCAGCCTAAATAAATTTTGCGCCAAAGGGAGGCTTTTGTGGGTCCGAACCTCGGCTTAGGGCGGAGGGACACGTAAGTCATATTCGATTAGAGACGGTGCAACTTTGTCATCGGTTGGTAGCTCAAGGCGCAGTGACAACTAAGAACAAAGATAGAATCGCAGATGTTTATGATGGGATTAAAATCCGGTCCTATCGGATAATCTGTGCCGTTTTCACTATATTCGATGATACTATATATTATTTTAAATGGATATATAACGGTAATCATTGCAATTTTATTATACAAATATAAAGACGAATTACTATCACAATACGT
Source organism: Macrosoma leucophasiata (assembly GCA_036365455.1). NCBI lineage: Eukaryota > Metazoa > Arthropoda > Insecta > Lepidoptera > Hedylidae > Macrosoma > Macrosoma leucophasiata. The sequence continues at coordinate 5,604,684 of JAWQUS010000020.1, forward strand.
TAAATCAAAACAGTTTAGACAATTGGATTATCCATTCGTTAATTATTTGTTCCCAACTTGTCCGATTATTTTTTCGAAATCTTCAAGATCGTGGCAAAAGATTATTCATATTTTTAAGACAGGTTAATAATCAATAAGGACGAGCCTATCACTTTAATAATTATAAACTTGACAAAAATACACAGGTTTCACATAGTATTTTCATCTTAATAACAAAGCTTGCGATGCATGCATGTGACGATTGGTGAGTCAAAAATTTTCCTTTCATCATTTTAAAATGAGAAATGTGTTGTAATGAGGTACATTACAACACATGTCTCATTTTAAAAGTAAAGATTCACGTTTCTCGTAACTTTGTTTCGTTCACTCTTTCGAATCGCGAGTCGAAAATAAGATAACGTGACTATCTCGCATCGTAATCGTCCCGTAATGAAGTAAATAGCAATAACCGTCATTCAATGGAATTTTGCGATTAATGCAGGAAACAGTCGAAGCTTCATTAATATTAAATTATTTAACATTTCGATCAACGTTATTGTGTATGTTATTGTAAAAATTAATGATTCTTTAAGTACGCATTTAAATATGTTGAAGTGAATGTATTCGGAGAAGAGTTTGTTTACACTGGTTGCGTAATATTTTATGCTTGATGAAAAATTAAGGGCTTCGTTAAATAATGCCTAGTGGTAGCAAGCCACTACTAGTACGCTGGAGTCCTAGGTTCGATTCCCGAGTCGGAGAATATTAGAGATAACGGTATAAAATCTTTTATCTCTGGTTCTATTGGGATTTTTCCATTTCCTGGAAGTTTCCCAGTACCTCGAAGCTTGGTAATGTGCCCGGAGATGTCAATAGGCTCGCCACCTGTTACATGGGCCAAAACGTAACCGGCGAATCGTGGGTGTTTGCATGTATGATTGAATGCATGCATTTACCTCTGCCAACCCCTTCGATGATTCAGTTACGAAGTAACGTTAAATAACTTCTTAATGTCGCCGAACTTTAGGTATGTAAAGTATAAAACAAATATATTGTTCTAGATTTAATCCTCCCTGAGGAAAGTAGAGTCAGGACCTCAAGCGAGACGCACGAAAGATATGTAAATCTTATAGGACTAGATAGGAGGAGGAGATATGTGGCGCCCCACACACTCTGCTCTCTAGCTGCCGCGTCAGTGAGTTGGGGTAAAGTTAGTGTTTAAGTAGTTTTGTAAATTAAGTTAATGCATTCACCATTTCTTCCATAGGTATGGTAAAGCCAAGAGAGTGTACGAATTTGGAGTGAAACAACGGATCAATACTTGTTTGATCTCAAATTACAAACGCGTCGAGTTTCTCTCCAAAATTGACGTTGGGGACTCGCTTGTCTAACTTGGTATGTAATTTTCTTCTAATACAAATTCAAATTCAAATTATTTATTGCGTTATGTCATATGGGTACATAGGTGGTATTGTACAATGACACCCTGTTAGGGTATACATAGGGTATTAGAAGAAAATTACATACCAGTATATCTAGTCAATTTATTGACTCAATTTGCATGTCATGGATGTGCCTATCATCAGTATTTTTTTTTTTTTTTATATAATAAAAGTGGCAAACAAGCATGCAGTTCACATTGATGTTAAGTGATGACTGCAGCCTATAGACACCCACACAATGACCAGAGGTCAAAATGCAGATGCGCTGCCACTCCTGAGGCCTAAGGTGTTATGGCCTCTGTGCCTGAAATTACAGGGCCGTACATTACCACCTGACCGGAACACGATAGTGCTGAACACTACCATTTAGCGGCAAGTATATTAGGTAATGCGGTGGTGCCTACGCCCGCGAGCTCCGTCACTGGAGCTCTACCACCAGTAATTATATAATAATTTTAGGTAATTACTCTGTTAATTACCAACAATTACGCCCATTGTAAATATTTGGTTCGTCTTCTTAGTATTCCAAAAGTGTAGCATGCTTTTTGGGTTTAAGCTAAATGGTAGTGTTCAGCACTATCGTGTTCCGGTCAGGTGGTAATGTACGGCCCTGTAATTTCCGGCACAGAGGCATAACACCTTAGGCCCCAGGAGTGCAACGCATCCGCATTTTGACCTTGGTCTTTGTGTGGGTGTCTATAGGCTGCAGTCATCACTTAACATCAATGTGAACTGCATGGTTGTTTGCCACTTCCGTATACATAAAAAAAAATGTTGCTCTTTGGGTTTAAAATGGTTTCTGTTATTTTTCACTTTTTAGTGGTGAGTTTTGAAGTCGGTGTTCAGGTCGAGGGCGTAGGCACAACTGCATTATCTAATCTGTCTGCCGCCAAATGGTAGTGTTCAGCACTATCGGTTAGATGGTAATGTATGGCCCCGCAATAAATATCACAGAGACATAACAATTAAGGTCTAAGAGGTGGACACGCATTTGCAGTTGACCTCTGGTTTTTGGCAAATGGCCTATGCCATATATCTTAACATCAATGGCATGTTTGTTTGTCACCTTCGGTATTGAAAATAAATCTAATTTTCTTGCATCTAAATGATAGTGTTACGGCTCCATAATTTCCGACACAGAAGCTTATTACTTTACCCGTCAACAGTGGCAGCAAATCTGCATTGAAATCTCTTGGTTTGTACAGATTTTTATAAGTATATTCACTTACCATCGATGTGAACTTCTATATATAAAACGTACGACATAAAAAAACATGCGAACAAAGTCGCGATTAAAACCTTGTGATTTATTATGTACTAAACTTAATTTGGCATATTATTATGTATTTGTTTAGATTGGACGTTGGCCGTTATAAATATGGAAATACGGTTTCGGTTTTGGCTAATTCATTTGTGTATTGAGTCGTCGACCAAGTGTAAACAAAACCTCGCTTAGTACAGTCACGCGCATTAATCTGTGAACACGTAGAGTGACAGACAACAATCGTCGGGTTGATTTCAAATAATCATTTTAGTAAAATATAATAATACATTTACACAATACATTTATACAATTTACTGGTGGTAGAGCTTCAGTGACGGAGCTCGCGGGCATAGGCACCACCGCATTACCTAATATACTTGCCGCTAAATGGTAGTGTTCAGCACTATCGTGTTCCGGTCAGGTGGTAATAACGGCCCTGTAATTTCCGGCACAGAGGCATAACACCTTAGGCCTCAGGAGTGGTAACGCATCCGCATTTTGACCTTTGTCTTTGTGTGGGTGTCTATAGCCTGCAGTCATCACTTAACATCAATGTGAACTGCACGCTTGTTTACCACTTCCATTACATAAAAAAAAAAAAAAACAATAATGGCAACACCGAATAGCGAGACTCAAGTGGCAGTGGCCAGAACTAACGGCCGTTAGGGCAGAAAAGTTTTGGAGTGGCGACACGAAGCGTAGGCATGCTTCCCACGACGTGGATCGACGACCTGGTGAAGGTCACGGGCAAACGCTGGATGAGGGCGGCCCAGGGCCGTTCCGTTACCGAGGCCTTTGTCCAGCAGTGAACGTCTTGTGGCTGAAATGATGATGATGATGATGACATGCTTAATGTCATACTGTATGTATGACATTAAGCATGTCATACTTAATGTTTATTCTTCGTGACTGTACACAGAGGTGACATCAGCAGATATGGTTGTTTAATCACGAACGATCGATACTTCAATATTAATGTATTCAACGTCACGTTTTTTTATACCTTTTATTTTTTACTGTTTCAATGAGGTATCGTACTTTGTAATACTTTTTAAGATTCCGTACTACCTCGAAAAGTATAAACGAAACCCTTAGATGATCACATCATTCTTACGTCTGTCTGTCTGTCCGTTTTTTCAGTTCAAATTCGGTAAACTCATGAATCCGAGCATAGTGAACCAAATCAGAAAATAAGACAGTTTAAAATTTTTGGAGTCACTTCTGGGCAATTAAAAAAAATACATATTGTGTGATTTATCGTGAGAGAGTTCCAAAATGTTTTTATTTTTTTTAATTTAAATGTAAATGGTTTTGTCGTTATTCAAGAAAATAGACAAAAATTGACCATTTTGCCTCTATCTACCAAAAATTTCAAAGCCTAAATTTTTGAAAAAAAAAGTAAATATATAATTCTTTAGATATAGATTACAGGAAACACAAGTCCAAGGTATTTATGATAACATGGGAAATTCAAGGTTAACTAACTAGCCATTGGTAACATGGCCGTGTTTGAGACAAAAACAACGTACCTAAGTGCTCGATGCTCCTTCTTTCTTTTTGAGGCAAGGCCGTCTACGTCACAACAATGTTAGAAAGAAAGAAGGAAAACATTTATTTGGACAGCACAGAGACATGACGATACAAATTTCCAGACGATTAGGTACATAGTTACAATTATACAAAAAGAAAAACAATAAGAATTAAAAAAGAAAAAGAGATTAAGTCTCACGGCTGATCCAAATGGGAGCCCAGATCAGAGTGCCAAGTGCGAGATTTTATTTACTCTTACGCGAATTCTTCTCTTTAGTAAACACAGTTTTGTATGGAATTGGAAATCTCGCACTAAGCACTCTGCTTCATGTCAAGTCGATAAGACAAATCGATGATGTTGACGTCATTCCAATCCGCAAGCTATAAATATCACATCAATAAGACAAAACACATGAATAACAAATATAAAAACTCACCTAGGCGGAGGCGGCGGGGGCTCCCTGCCCCTTCTCGGGGCCAGTCGGGGACTGTTCGGCATGCTAGCCGAATGCCCCGCGCCGCTATGGTCCGTGAACCGTGACAGCGGGTCGAAGATCTGCGACAACCGCCGCGACCTCTCCTCTGCCATGTTCACACTCACATCACCACACTGTCCAGTCACAAGTGAAGCATGGACGCGCGCGCCTCGCCGCCATCGTTATGGGCCGGATTTAGAACGCTGAAAAAGAAAATTAGGTGGGTTAGGTGCGTTAATTAGGCAATGTGTGAAAATCATGTGTCAACGCGCAACGTTGTTGACTAGTTGGTATTTAGTTTTGACAAATTCGAAGGTGTGAACGGATGTGGCAATCAGGAAACATAATACAAACACTTTTAAATTAGAAACGCGTCAATAATATTTTAAGATGAAAAATACTATTTTCACGTTAAAATAAAAAAATATATAAGTATTATTGTTTACTATTCCAATGGCTTCCACTCCATCTTCTCAAAGGAGAAGATGGAGTGGAAGTCATTGGAGGAGGCCTTTGTCAGAGGACAAGCTGTTCCAGAACAACCTTAATTAGCCTTTACCGATATAAAGTTAAATTACTAGTAATTAATTATATACTATAGTTATAGGTTTAGTACTTTAAGTTTAAGATGTTATATACTTTAGGATTAAGATTCTAGATTGTAAAAACAGCAATAAAAGCTATTTTTTTATTTATACGTCAACAGTAATATTTTTTATGTTAATAACCTTAAAAAAATATTACTGTGGCAAACATGGATTTCAAATTGATGTTAAGTGATGATGATGACTGCAGTCTATAGACATATAGCACAAAAACCAGAGGTCAATATGCAGATGCGTTGCCACCGCAGTTGTTATGTCTATGGGGCCATACATTGTAATATATTGTAAATATTTTTCTGTATGAAAAATTGTTTTACCATGGGGTTTATAATTTAAACTTTGAGACATAGCAAAATAAACTATGCATAGTTACTAACTCACAGTACACAAGTTTCCATTATTATTTCCATTTAAACTCAAGGAATGTTAAACTACTAAGTTAATACTAAGTATTCAATACCAACACCTGTTTGAAATTTTCAATGAAATGGTATAGCTATGAAGGTATTATATACATATAATATACATTGTACAGTTAAAGACAGTCATCATACGAACATGCAGACAAATTTCAACCCGCGTTGAGCAGTTAGACGATCCAAAATAAAATCCCATTCAAAGAGATGATACATTATAGAGATGTATCTCTTTAAAAAAACATATAAATCACACGTCACTGTTGTAACTCGTCCTACACAATCATAAAGCTATTTCGGATTGCCTCAACTCTTGGCGTAGAATGACTTGATATTGAATCATGCTTGAATTACATTACCTCCTTTGAATACGTTGTTACTCATATTTTTAATACGGCCGTGATCATGTGATATAATTGACTAACTGTGTACCTTTTTTATGTAATGGAAGTGGTAAACAAGCATGCAGTTCACATTGATGTTAAGTGATGACTGCAGCCTATACACACCTACAAATGACCAAGGTCAAAATGCAGATGCGTTACCACCCCTGAGACCTAAGATGTTATGACTCTGTGCCGGAAATTACAGCGCCGTACATTACCACCTGACCGGAACACGATAGTGCTGAACACTACCATTTAGCGGCAAGTATATTAGGTAATGCGGTGGTGCCTACGCCCGCGAGCTCCGTCGCTGGAGCTCTACCACCAGTAAAAACCTCGTAAACCAGTTTAAAATGTTGTCACATAGTTTGGTCCAGAGAACGGTCCCGAAATGAACCCGACGTTTTGGAACAGGAACCTACAAAGTGACCGAAACGTCGGATTGATTAAATTTAATCATTTTAGTTTAATACACGCGAAAAAACTAGTTTTATTTCAATGATAATATAACTACTCAAATACTAAAGAATATAAATTATCTATCTTTCCATAGATAGTATGAAAATTAATAAAGTCACCACGTCAAGTAAAAATTCTGAGTCAATTTGAGTGACACAACAAGAAATCAAACAAGCCACGATTAGATGTCACGTTACACGAGTGTGATCAAACCTTTACACTCAATATCAAATTGCCGGATGTGGTTTTATAGTAGTTCGCGTTTAATATACGACATATTAATTGCATTAATCGCATCGTGTTTCTGAAACTATATTTAGAAACGAAATTATTTATTTATAACATACCCGAAATAATAAACGATCTACAAAAGAAAGCACAGACAGAAAAAAATTAAACTGTTTCTTTTTTGTTGCGGCGTATGCTGTGAAATTTTTAATTGGCTGATCGAGCGGTAATCAAAATAACATACATAAACTATTTTTTATTATTATATTCCTGTGGAAATACTAGTTGGCAGTTTAAAGAGCCAAAACAGTCGTCAACGAAATATTAAATCCTCGGTCATCCGCCTCAAAGTAAACATAAAAGAAATCTTTGTTTTATATTATTTCGCATTAACACATGCTTGTGAAATATATTTTATTTTTAAAGAAAAATGGAAAGAAAAATTTGACTTCAGGCGAGGCAAACAAATCGGGCAGGGCTTCAGTAGCTCAATTGGAAGAGCGGCTGGACTAGATTCCCAGTAGGTCGCGAGTTCAAGCCTCGCCTGAAGTCAAATTTTTCTTTCCATTTTTCTTTAAAAATAAAATATAAAAGAAATCTGTTTAGTACTACGTACGAACGAACGCAAGATAATTTTATTGTAGAAATTAAACATGCGAATTATCTCGCGTATACAACACTCCCAGCTTCGCTGTCAGGTGTGATACCCTGGCATCTGCTGGAAATACTTCGCATCCATACCCCGCCGATACCATGACCTGTAGCACTACCAAGCGGATCCACCGGGAAATGGAGGTCGTTTTGTCTGGTTGTGAGTTTTTGAAAGGAAATACCATAATACGAGTACCACGCTTGACATACGGGTTGGCTAATGGATTGGCGTAGTTTTATCGCGGGACGGAACTACTCAACCCGCGTTATTGTATTTACTACCTATTAGAAGAGTTTGACTGCTGTTGTTCGGTTGACTGACTGCACTTGCGGAATAATCGTCCTACCCGTGTGGGCGGTGGGGTCGTTACGTCCCTTTGTCTGTGTACATAAGTTTACTGGTGAGAGTACTGGTGGTAGAGCTCCAGTGACGGAGCTCGCGGGCTTAGGCACCACCGCATTACCTAAGGTACTTGCCGCTAAATGGTAGTGTTCAGCACTAACGTGTTCCGGTCAGGTGGTAATGTATGTCCCTTTAATTTCCGGCACAGAGGCATAACACCTTAGGCCTCAGGAGTGGTAACGCATCTGCATTTTGACCTCGGTTTTTCTGTGGGTGTCTATAGGCTGCAGTCATCACTTAACATCAATGTGAACTGCATGCTTGTTGCCACCTCCATTACAACTGCTGCACTATACACACTAATATATTATGTACAGTGCAGTGATTATACAATATTGGAGCAGCTTGCGTTCCAGGCGGTCTCTCGCCAAATATTATTAACTCTCATAGTAAATTAATATTTGCTAGGTAACCTGAAGGGCATTTGTTTTAAGAGTGTGTTTAATTTTCAACATGCACTAGTTCAACGGAGAAATCTATATACATAAAAATCAATTGCTGTTCGTTAGTCTCGCTAAAACTCGAGGACGGCTTAACCGATTTGGCTAATTTTGGTTTTGAATTATATATGGGAAAGGTTTAAAAGGTGAGGAAATATGAATAAATTTTAAGGGAAATTGTAAAAACCACAATGTTATTTCCCCTTATATATAGTCCGTACCTATCAAATCTTTGAGACATTACTTAATTCTGAGGCAATACGAAGTTTGCCGGGTCAGCTAGTAGCATACATTTTTATGCATAGCTTACTATATCCATTATAACTTTCAAAAAATTGAAAAAATTATAATATTAAAAATTGTATTCTGTATGAAGAGAATAATTAAAGTAGATGAGGCACGAGGACCGGGACCGGGATATCTGGCGCTCTACACTCTCTGCCTACCCCGTTAAGGACCTCACTAACGGGGTAGGCGTGAAGACACATTCACACAACTTCTTACTAAATATTAAATTTTATTACTAAATTCAGGTATTTTTTTAAATGCAAAGAAAATGGGACGTAATTACATGTCATACTTATCAAGTTGAAAAATGTGGTTTACAAAGCAGCTATATTTCACAGTGACATCCATAGATAGCGATAAAAATTGGTAAAAGGGTTTGACCCAAAGGTCGTGATAACATGGTCGATAACATTCATCAGAGTGTATCTTGCGGTTGGCAATTTTCTGGCCAATGCCTTTTTAATTTGCCACCTCATGCCACCAAATTTCGTAATTTTTCACTTCAGTTGCTCATTATTTATTGGATAGCTAGCAATTTTGGCTAGTCTTGATAATATTTTGGGTTGCGACGTATTTTCTGTGTGTAATATTTTTTGTGTAGATCAACGTTACGTATTATTATTAAGAATCATTAAATTATAATGTGGCAAAAACAAAAATTGTCCAAAATTTTATTTTGGTACTGTACCGTTTATATGGCATTTAGTAAAAAGCGGCTATTTTTCACCAGTTTGTGATATTTTAATTATTTGTATGTAAAGATGCAACTATAGAGAAATGTTTTCTGGAACCTCAATGACATTTTTATAGATCTATCTTTAAACACCTTCAACGCATAGGTTTGATGAAAAGAAAAACTCATTTTCGTTTCATTTCCAAGTATGTGGATGGGGAGCCTATATATTATTATATCATGTAAGAATGGTAATCATATGGTTAGGTAAGTTTGAAAAGTGTGCCGCTAGATGGCACTAAACGATATTACATTGCGGTATAGAGAATCATCTTCGTGAACATATAGAGGCCTAAGATTTGGAGTTACCTTTGACAGACGGACGGTTCCAGTATAGGGTTCCGTTCAAATAATAATTGTAATTTTTGGACATATCAGGCACTTATGCCGTGGTATGTTACAATGCACTAATATACAGACTCTGGTCTGGTCTGGTCACCAGATGACAGTGGAAAATGTGAATATGGGACTTTATGGAAGATAGATGATTAAGTAGCCGTCCTTTAGGTGTTGATCCGTGATAGTTCGACTGCAAAGCTCAAGCACCTTCTCTTTCAAACTTTGATTTGATGAAATAATTTTCCTTTGACATACACGAATAATAAGATGAACCGTGTCGGTTTGTTTAATTAATTGATACGTTAAGATTCGTTTATTACTTCAAGGATTGAAAAAAGTCAGGGTCTGGGGGAGTTCAGGGTTCGATTCTCGGGTTGGGGACTGTCAGAGATGTTTAATCCCTCCTATCGCTGGTTCGCTATTCGACAAATGTTTGCTTGAATGCATTCATTTAAATCTGCCTACCCCTTCGGGTACTACAGGCGTGAAGTTACGACTTTGGTATAGTTAAAATTAATTAATATTGTTTTTTTTTTTCATATTTTCTGATTCATTATAATGAGATTGAAGTCCTCAAAGGCCTTCCCATCGACCCACGATGGTCGTTGTCAATAAATAGGTCACGAGTACTTAAGGCAACAGACGCTAGAAGGACCCTGTAAACCACTAATGCGATGTCACCCCCGTCATTAGAGTGATGTTGGGTATTTTGTGGCAGGTAGACGGAAAACTTTTGCTTTCCGCAAATCAAAACAACGAATAACATGGTTAAAATAATAATAATAATGACAACCCTTGATATGTCCCTCTGCTGGGCACTAGTCTCTCCCCTTTTTGGGGGAGGCCTGGAGTTTACTCCACCAGGCTGCTCCAATGCGGGTTGGTGGAGATACGGGTTAGTGGCCAACCCGTTATCGTATGTTTCCAAACCGCCCATAAGGCCTCCAACAAGGTTTAACGACTGTTATCTATCAACCGACAACCGACCAGCTTAACGGCTTTCGGAGGGCACTCCGAAGCCCGGAAACGCGCATTTTTGATTTTCCACTAGCGGTCATCCATTACACACCGGACCGCACCCGTATCGCTTAACCAAGTAGATTGCTTGCAATCTACACCAGCCGCGGGGCCATGCACGCTTCATAACATGGTTGTTACGCCTATATTACAGAAGCAGGTGGAGAGGTAAAAACCCTCGCGATTCACCCGTTTTTGTTTATAGTTGCAATCTAAAGTCGCGAGCCTATTGACGACACAGGGCATATACTTAACTTGTATGGCTATGTAATTTCCAGCACAGAGCCATAACACCTTAGGCCTCAGGAGTGGTAAAGCATCTGTATTTTGACCTTGGTCTTTGTGTGGGTGTCTATAGGCTGCAGTCATCACTTAACATCAATGTGAACTGCATGCTTGTTTGCCACTTCCATAACATAAAAAAAACTCCAAAAATAGATCACCTTTATTTGAGAATCATTTGATAATGGATGATACCTAATTTCTGGGCGATATGGGGAAAAATTATGTAGAGCATATTCTTGACTTGGGTGGGTGGTTATAGCGCCTACCATTAAAAAACCGAAGCAGTTGATAAAAGTAAAACAAACACCTCTATTTCATCATAAAAATACACATTTAACACACCTATTGCTACGCTAAAATGAAAATATAAGTCTAATAATAACTGCCACCTGAAAAAGTTCATTTCTAAAATTAGGCACTCCAAAAAAAGCCCGAATCATCCCACGAACAGCATCGTATGGTAGAGGTCGTTGTCGCTCCAGTTTTAGGGCCATATCTCACGACAGCCACCCGGCACCCGACCGCCTCGAGCGGTCTGCGCTCATTACATCAACTCCGCTCCGTATCGACACCGGATCGAATCGACCGCAAGCTGTCAACGCGCGAGTGGCGCGCGGTCTACGCGCGGACTGCGAGTGGACCACTCGATGACCACTAGCTTGCCTTGCGTAGACTTTAGACTTTGTATTGCCAACGCGGTGTTCCCAAGCGGACCGCGCGCTGTCCGCGGGTGGTTCACTAGTAACATCGCATCGTTCACCCGTGGACCACCCGTCGACAACGAGTGGACGCAGTAAAACGAGACGGTGCCGGTCGGATGCGGGGTGGCTGTAGTGAGCTATGTCCCTTAAGCTAACATCGTATTTGTTAGTGCCGAGTTAGACACATCAGTTGCAAAATGCATTTGGCACGGATGCTGTGTGTTTACTGCAAAATATGCTATTTTGATGGGGGCTAAAATTTTTAATAAAGTTTAGAATGTAGACGTTGGACTGAAATTACTGAAATGGTTGCATTTGATTGTGATGCGGTTTCCACATTTATTTCATGGAAATTACGATATACTTATGTTCAAATTAAACTCAATAAAATTTCAGATTTGTAAGAATGTAATATATTATTTATGTATTATATATGTAGGTATTTGCTTTACTATGTATTGAAGTAAAAAATAGAGTAGCGAAGTTATTTTTCATACAAAACGCACGGAACGGCAACAGTATGGCGTCGCTCCTGTTGTCGAGCGTTCGCGGTACCGACGCGTACTGTTATCGCACCTGTTTCGGTGTACAACAAATCGGTTAAGGGCAAAGAAGTTATGGTCAATTCAAAATTTATTTCAAGCAGTGCTTCAAACCTTTTAAACAGAGTAGAATGCGGTTTACATAGGCGTTAGTGGTGTTTGTGGCGTTGCTGGTGGTGGTGGTGGTGGTGGTGGTGGTGGTGGCGTTGGTGGCGTTAGTGGCGTTGGTGGCAATGATGGCGTTTGTGGCGTTGGAGGCATTGGTGGTGTTGGTGGCAATGGTGACATGAATAGTAATAGAAGTAATAGTAAAACTTTATTTGGTGCAGAAAGCAAACACGGGTAGGTTACAAACAAAAAGAGAAAAGAAAACCACTAAATAATAGCACAATTTTAGACACTCTAGGTACATAGATCTGCTCTGAATATGTGTATCCTTTAGCACCAAAAGGGTGGTCGATTCAGCAATATGCCAGGCGTGTGCCTAGCGCTGATTTTGAATCGTAACTAACATTAATGGCGTTGCTAGCGTTGGTGGTGTTGGTGTTGGAGTCGATAGTGGCGGTGGTAGCGTTTATAGCGTTGGTGGCATTGGTGGCGTTGATGGTGGTGGTGGTAGTGGAGTTAGTGGCATTGGTGGCGTTGATGTCATTGGTGGTGATATTGGTGGCGTTGGTCTATTATCGTGTACAGATAAGTATTTTTTTTTTTTTTTTATGTAATAAAAGTGGCAAACAAGCATGCAGTTCACATTGATGTTAAGTGATGACTGCAGCCTATAGACACCCACACAATGACCAGAGGTCAAAATGCAGATGCGCTGCCACTCCTGAGGCATTAGGTGATATGCCTCTGTGCCTGAAATTACAGGGCCGTATTAATGTAAACCAGATTTTTTTAGCTAAGTGTTTCCGTATGATCCAAGATTAACCAAAGTTATATCAAAAAAATGCTGCCCATAGTCATTATTCCACGCGAACGAAGTCGCGGGCACAGCTAGTGTTAAAATATGTTTGAACACCACATACTCGTAGATTAACTTGAATTCACTCTGTGATTTCTACTTCCCATATCACATACACGTCGTCAAAAGAAAGCAAATATAGGTACAGGGTAATATTATTATCATAACTAACAGACATACCAACGAGTAGTGGAAGTTATAAATATGGAATTATCCTCATCAAGTACATAATTTGGGGACAAGTTGGAAGCTTGTGTACGCAATTGTGAATCATTAGTATTGGTTGGGATTTGATGATAATATTAACATAATTCTGTATTTGATTTTTTTTGTATTCTATGATTTACATAAATAAATGATTCTTCCCTCCCTATACTACTGGGAATTAAAGGAGAAATAAACTGAAACCACGGGAATTTGTATAAATTGTACACGGTACGTTGGAATTAAATATTAATTACAAACATGAGGAGGAAATATTAAATTGATTTTCTACATGTAATAACTGATAATCAGGTATTCTTAATGAGGAAAGTATACCATTTCATACGTATATAAAGCACTCTGAAGTGATTTGCTACAAATCCGGTACGAAATACGACAGGCCCGCCTACTTTTTCTATATTTAACCTTTAAAATAGTTTTTTTTTATGTTATGAAAGAGGCAAACAAGCATGCAGCTCACATTGATGTTAAGTGATGACTGCAGTCTATAGACACCCACAGATAAACCAGAGGTCAAATGCAGATGCGTTACCTCTCCTGAGGCTTAAGGTGTTATGCCTCTGTGCCGGGAATAACAGGGCCGTACATATTAATTTTATGCCGTATTTCAGTACATGTTTGCCTTTATGTAAGGCACGAAACAGATACACAAATTGATACATACATCTCTACACTACATCACTGTGTATTGTTCCCGGTTTTACGCGCTCATTAGTTCTGTCCGAGTGCAAGTCGTTACGCTCTTTGTGGTCGGGTAATAGCAGTTCTTTTGTGCTAGATTGCTTGCAGACTTCGCCAACATCGGTTTTTCTATTTACATATTTCGGGTGTGTATTTGTAAATATGTACGTGTCTTAAAACAAATGAATTCTGCTTTTATAAATCTGCATACTGCGTCAAGTCTGAAATCTCACTGCAAATCTCTGTCATAAAAACTCTGTGTGTCATAAATTAATTTATTCATTTAGTACCTAGGTATATTATAGCCCTGAAAACTACGGATGATCAAGCGGTCTTCACACGAAGCCTGTCCAATCTGATCCTCTATAGATACTTTTTAATTTTACGTCACCAAGAAAGTAATATCAAGTCCTAATTTTCGTAAACAAACTCCGAACCCACATCCCATAAAGCGATAACAGATCAGATAACCCACCTATTTATATACGTCACAATCTAAATTTCCCCGAAAAAAAAATCGGTCACATAAAACCGATAATACTATCGCCTCAAATTGGGGTCTCATTTACTTACCGAAGATCGATTACCCTAATTCGGCACGGTAAGCTGGTATCTTGCCCTTTGGCAGTGATTCGATGATAGACCTGGTAAATAAATGGACGTACGATACCAGGTCGTTTGTGGCGGCGTATTATCTCAGGTCGTTAAGCTATAAGGTTGAAAAGTGCGTCGGAGAAAATGAATTTCGATTAGGGGAGGCATTTAGGGGTTGAAATATGGCGTAACGATGGGTAAGCGAAGGGAAAGTTCAGTGGTCACAGTGAAGGTGTAAATAGTATTTCGCTGTAGATCTATATTTCGTAAAACATATGAATATCAAAGTAGGTAGGTTTTAATTATTATTCCATTTATTTATTGATAAAACTTATTTAATATTTTTTTACATATACTCGTATATGTATAAAAAAAATCAATAAATATATATAAAACATTAAAAAATAATGTGCCGCCGACAGCGGGAGCAGGGTCCAAGCTGCCGGTGGTTAGGGGCACAGAGACAGGAACCTCCTCACTATGCGTGCCGTGCCGAGAAGTACTGCTTTCTGTATCAGACCCTTGATCCATACACCTAGCGAGAGCCTCTTGAGATGTTGGTCGAGGCTCTTCGCTATCAGCCCGTTCACCGATACGACTATCGGCACAATGATGGCCGAATCCACATCCCACATGGCGACAACCGCGTGAGCCAGATCAAGATATTTAATTTCCTTGTCTTTTTCGGCTTTCACGAGATTGTGATATAATTAGATTCAGTTATAATAATAATTATTATTATAAGGATTAGGGATGATTAAAATATGTACACTACGTTCTTATACTTTTCTATTTACAATTTTCACTGGTGGTAGAGCTCAAGTGACGGAGCTCGCGGGCGTAGGCACCACCGCATTACCTAATATACTTGCCGCTAAATGGTAGTGTTCGGCACTATCGTGTTCCGGTCAGGTGGTCATGTACGGCCCTGTAATTTCCGGCACAGAGGCATAACACCTTAGGCCTCAGGAGTGGCAACGCATCTGCATTTTGACCTTGGTCTTTGTGTGGGTGTCTATAGGCTGCAGTCATCACTTAACATCAATGTGAACTGCATGCTTGTTTGCCACTTCCAAAACATAAAAAAAAAAAAATTGATCCAGTTCTAATTAAAGCAGTAAATTAACGGAAGGCTATCAGCAGAGCCAGGCACCGTATGATCACGATTGACGGCAAACAAGATAAGGGCAATGGCGATGACATAACAATTTAACGCCTGGACCACCAATGAACAAGACAGGCTAATTATTGTATCTTTTATACCGTAAATATGGCAAATAGTAAATGTGGTAAATAAACAAGTTTGTGCAATGTTTGGGAGTATGGGAGTAGCCATAGCGTTTATTACCGATGCAAAACAACCTGTCACTTTTTGCGGGGGGAAATGCGTGTGGCACACACACACACACACAACACACACACATTACAAAAATCGTCTGTTACTACGAAACTCACACCTTGACTTTAACAAAATACATAAACAATTTCACGCACAAATTTAAACATCTATGCGACAGGCATAGCTCCATTTGGGCCTGTACTTTCACAGAGGGGAAAGCTTGCATATGGCTACTCCCCTCCGGTGTTGCTCTATGTGTAGAATACATAGAGTTACCTAATAATTAAGGATTATAGATTTTATTTTAGGAAGTGTATACTATGGAAGTTACAAACGAATGCTCAAGAGCATAAGTTTCTTTAAGAATAAAAATACATAGTGAAACATTCTACATATTTTGTCTCCGCAGATTTATTCGCCAGTTGCCTAATTTTTTATACTGTTCAGTTGCAACATCTACACATCTTTCTCAGGATAACTTTTTTTATGTAATGAAAGTGGCAAGCAAGCATGCCGTTCACATTGATGTTTAGTGATAACTGCAGCCTATAGACACTCACGCAAAGACCAGAGGTCAAAATGCAGATGCGTTACCACGTCTGAGACCTAAGGTGTCATGCCTCTGTGCCGAAAATAACAGGACCATACAAAATAAACTGTTTGGCTATAAATAACCGGTTAGGTATATCGAGTTGTTTATAAGGTAAAAGTTAAAAATAAATCCTCATACTTCACGTAAAATCCTTTAAGGGCTGCAGTAGCAATAATTGAAATATTCGTAAATAATAATTTTATTATGGAAAATCTATCTATCTAGAAACATTTTTATTACTACAGTATAGCTAAATTTTACTGAAAGTAGACAATAATATTATGAAAATTTGTAATTACGAGAATGGTCCCTCTGAAGGGACGCTTGATTCTGTTTAATTCAATTTTAGAAACATTTGATTCGGAATTTACCTCGAGTTTGACCCCAATAGTGATTCGAATATTGAACCTATTCATTATTTAATTAATATTTTTTTTACTTTGTCAACAACCTAATAGACAAGGTGTAATTTTATCATATTATTGAAAGACTAGCTGTGCCCGCAACTTTGTTTGCGTGGAATAGTGGCTTTGGGACTTTAGGCAGCGCTTTTGGATATACATTTTGATTAATTTTGGATCATAAACATTTTTGGGTAGCTAAAAAAAACTATTTTGCAGTCTCTGTGTACATGATATTAGACGTTTGGCCATCGGGAATAAAAGCAGACAGGCTGCTAGGATTGCAAAAAATTGCTTATTATGTGTTAAAACGCGCATCCATCCCATGCTGAACCGTATTTTCGAAAAGGCCATTTTAAACTTCTATGCATAATATTTTTTTATACAAAATTATTACGAACTTTTGTCAAGTTTCAGTCAATTTGTAAAGATAAAAGATAGATCTATGCATAATATAAGCACTCCGTAAGAGCTGGCAGAAGAGAAAAAAATCACCGCCAGCACCACTAACGCCACCAACACCACCACCAGTCACTAACAACACCTATGCCACCAATGACACCAACGCCACCACCACCACCACCACCACCACTACTAACACCACCAAACCACCAATGCCACCAACACCACTAACGCCACCACCACCACCATCACCATCATCAAAATTACATCCGAAAGACGTCCATCCGTCTCTGCTGGACAAAGCCTTTCCCGAAGATGCTCCTAAAAGTGTTGTGCGTCAAAAGGAAAGAATACGCCATAATTGCCACGCTTGGCTTGCTGAATGGTGATCATAGCGGCGATTGTTTTATGCCGGGACGCTGCTATGCGGCATGCTTAATGTTACTAACAGAGAAAAAACCGGCCAAGTGCGAGTCAATCTCGTGCACGAAGGGTTCCGTCCAAAAAATGGCATAAAAATTTCGTTTGTTGGAAGGAAATATACAACATAAGACCTAAAAATTCTGTGAAAATTTAAAGTGTCTACTTGCTACCGTTACTGATATCGAGCTAAAAATATACGAAAAAATACACGTTTATTGTATGCCCCCTTGGACCTCTTAATACTTTCATTTTCTTATTTTTAGTATTTGTGAAAATTTTAGCTTTCTAGCTATTACTGTTTATGAGATACAGCCTGGTGACAGACAGACGGATGGATCCTATTTTTAGTATTTAATTTTGTCGCTATAGCGGTAACAGAGATACATAATTTGTGAAAATTTTAGCTTTCTAGCTATCACTGTTCATGAGATACAGCCTGGTGACAGACAGACGGATGGACGGACAGACAGGCAGACAGCGGAGTATGAGTAATAGGGTCCGTTTTTACCTTTTAGATACGGAACCCTAAAAAAGATAGAAGATTCAGAATAGTTTAAAAATATTCGATATGATTCTTTAAACTGTCGTAACTTTTTTATTTCTGAACCGATTGACATGAACCAAACAGTAAATGTTAAGTGAAACTGACCACAATATATTAGTAAAAACTAAAAATCGGATAAGCCATTTCTGAAATAAGCGTACACAAACACACAAACAAACATACATTTTGCCGGGATAAAAAGTACCCAGTGTTGTGCGCCAAACATTAAAGTATAATTATACCAAGTTTCATCGTAATCGGACCGGTAGATTTTGTGTGATGCTTGAACAAACAGACAGACAACATTTTTTCTAATCACATATTTGTGTTCGGTATCGATCTAGTAACATCCCCTGGTATTTATTTTTTCAATATTTTCAATGTACAGAATTTACACTTCTACGGTTTTTTTATAAATATAGATTATGCCAAAAAAAATTTACTAAAAATTATTCGCTTTAAAGACAGACATTAAAGTAATAATTTAATTGATAATTTCTAAAAATCTGCCAGTATTATTATTATAATAACTATCCGAATGTCGAATTCCACTTTACCCTTTCCCATGATAGACTTTGAAGTTTTTACAGGTAATCATGGGGTCGCAGGTTCGATCCCTCCCCGAAGTCAACTTTTCTTTCTATTTTTTCTCTCATTTCTAAATTCACTCGCATGTATTGTGGCGAAAAATAAAAATATAAATATAAAACCAAAATCCGGTGGCATTCAATACTATCATCTAACTATTATTGACCAATAAAATTGGATCATGCGTTGGTCTAAAAGACTAAACTATTCAGCTCCACCGTGACACCCTTAGAGTATTGTATTATACCCCGAGAACGTTCGCCACATGAAGTATTTTTTATTGTGAAAATAAAGGCATCTCATAACAAAACAATAATCATATCCTTAATTAATCCTGAACATCAAACAAACAAGAGAAAAAAAAACAATCTTGACGAAAATAACCCGGAAATGTACAGATAACATGCGCAAAGATTCGATAACACGACCGCGGTGACCGTAGGCCCCATGTTTAATTCATCCAACATTCTAACCCTCCGAGATATTTAATTAAGAACCAAAGATTCTTGTATGGTCCCACGTTATTTACTTTTTGGAAAGGGTTACATTTTCACAATTTCGAATCCCGAAACTGTTTGGTATCTGGTAATTAAGATATAAGGAAACATCATGCTATGAGGAAAGCTGCGCCTATTCACATATATACAACTATATTAATACGAATTACAGTTCTAGTATGTATTTAACTATTTACTCCAGGTATATCAAAAATTCTAATTTATTTGTTTTTATTTATTAGGAAGAACACAAATGTGTTGCTAAGCGCAATCTCGAGAACGGCAAGACCGATTTCCGAAATTCTTTCTTTGTTGTACTTACCTATTTAAAAGAACATAGAAAAAACAGTTGCGCGGAAAATCATAAATTTTAAGAAAATGTAACGACCATGATAAGTTTTCTAATGTAAACCTTATTGAGCTTGACATAACGGTCAGTTGATTGACAGTTTAACGCAATTATCGTTCCGTAGGAATTGATGATTGAAAATGTCTATTTGACACGGCCTATAGATCGAATCCAGGATTCCAGCGTAGCAGAAATGGTCTGCTATACTGTTGTACTGAAGTAGTTTAAAAAAAACGTTTTTGGTAACAATATCTCAAGTTTTTTTTTTTATGTAATGGAAGTGGTAAAGAAGCATGCAGTTCACATTGATGTTAAGTGATGACTGCAGCCTTTAGACACCCACACAAAGACCAAGGTCTAAATGTAGATGCGTTAGCACTCTTGAGGCCTAAGGTGTTATGCCTCTGTGCCGGAAATTATAGGGCCGTACATTACCACCTGACCGGAACACGATAGTGCTAAACACTGCCATTTAGCGGCAAGTATATACCAGTAGTTGGAATAATATTATTATGTGTTAATAGTTTACTGAGCATGGTCTCAACTCGATCTGTACTAAATTAGTCACAGAGTCGGACCTCAAGTCACAGTACAGTTATAAACAGTAATGTAACTACGTACAAAACGTTCGAAACGGCACACTCACACAAACATTCGCATCTACGAGGCCTCTAAGCGGTTCTAGGCAGTGCTACAGTAGCGAGTGTCGGCGTAGTATTTATCCAATACTATTACAGGGTGACCAATAAAAAAAATTGTCAACATCCCAATACGATTGATTAAAGGTCAGTAAATGCTAAAATAATAACACCATAATTTAAAAAATATAGTGACATCCCTATTGCTTCACTGGAGTGTAGGGAAATATTTTACAAAATGGGCTTAGTTTCCATACTGTTTGTTCTATTTACTGTGCTCAAGTTTAAGTTGTGTTAAGTAATTGAAACGGGTCTGGTCTTAACCAAATTGAACTGCAAATAACGTTTCGAAACAGGTACTACTGTTTATAATATCGACTGCGAAATATACCGCTACTGTTTTGGGCTTAGATATTAATGAATGACATGTAATAATCATGTGGGCCAAAACGTCACCGGCGAATTGTGGGTGTTTGCATGTATGTTGAATGCAATCATTTACCTCTGCCTACCAACCTAAACTTGCCACTCTTGCCAGTGCACTCAAATATACCCTTGCGCTTTCAATAGCGAGACCTATTCCAATGTTGGCTGTGTCGGGCAAATATTTGCATTTGCCGTCGTAGGTACATTGTTCCAAAATTTGTTTGTTCCTATGTATCTTCGCGCCAGGTCCCTAACGGGGTAGGCAGAGAGTGTGGAGCGCTAGATATCCCGATCCTAACTCATAATTGTCTGTACATTGTTTGTTCCTAATATTCTAAGAGCCTGCGACGCCCAGACCTTCGTTATATTATAAAACCTGGAAATTCTTCTATATATGTCCCGTATACAGGTATAAGCAAAACCAAAATATACAACCTGGGTCGCGGTGGCTTTGGCAGGTAACAGGTAGTAAAGGTGAGTAAAATTGTGTTTCAAATTTGTGATAGTATAAAACTTAGTTTTCATATATTTTAACTTACAATCATATTAGAAACCGCCTCGTCTATTGGCGGACACTTTGGACGGTAACAACCCCTTGCCAGGCACCCTCACAGTCTAATTATTTTTATGTCTACTTTCGTCATAGTATAAAATCTGACTTTTATATATGTTATTCAGAAAACTATACGAATAATGTTTCCACAATTCCCAGTCACTTTCGATGGTTCCCCTATCTTCCCAGACACATTGAAGTCTCCTCCAGGCGTGCGCGCGATGAATATACATGTACGTTGGTGCGAGTGAAATAGCATGATCGATCCACGGCGATCTCTTTCTGCGCATCAGCTGTCTCGTACTCCGTAATATTGTGTAGTGTGAACTGTTATACGTACAGAAACCGTTGAATAATTAATTTGTAAGAAAAGTGAGGGCAAATCAATTTTGCTTTCTGAAGAGACATTAAAGAAATGTCAAACTGACGATCCGCTTAGCCCAACAGTGTGAGATGACCGTTTGATTCGAAGGGTCGCGGGTTCGATCTCCGCACCGGGACCAATATTTGTATGGCCTACAGATATTTGTTTCGGGTCTGGGTGTTTGTGTATGTGTTATATGTGTATAACGGTACCCACGACACAGGTTTATACCTACTGTGGGGCTGTGAGTGTAAGCGTAAGCGTATTTTTATAACTTCCGCTTCAGCTTCCGTGGTCTCGGGCATACTGAGGTGGTAATTGTCTGACAACAGTTTGAAAAATTATTATATGCAGCTACCTCCATCTCTTTCGCAAACGTCTTGCGTTACGAAACGTTCGTTTGTTGGTTCGATATTAAATAATCATCTTAGTTTAATATACGCGAGATAAATCCGAAAACTGGTTTTATTTCAATGAGTGCAGCTCGCGAAAACCTAAGAACATACTATGAAAAAACTTAAAGCACTTAAGTACGTATATATCTCCACGTCAAGCCCCTTAGGGGGGTAGGAGAGTGTGGAGCGCCAGATATCCAAACTTAAGTATTGTTAACACATTACTATACTCATATATTACAAGCAACTTACGGGTTAACTATATATATGTATATGTATCTTCACGCCAGGTCCCTAACGGGGTAGGCAGAGAGTGTAGAGCGCCAGACATCCCGGTTCTGACAAACCTCTCGTGCCTCGTCTACCTTCATCATTCTCTTTATACATGCACGCCGATTCCTAAGACTTTTGACCCCACCATCAGACAGAACTCGACCTATTAACTATATCATGAAGCTATAACCGAAATATAATACGAAGAGCGCCAAAGATAACTAACCCTTTAGAAATTAAAGAAAAAACGGAAAGAAAAATTTGACTTCGGGCAGGAATTGAACCTGCGACCTCAGGATAAGCAGTCCAGCCGCTTTACCACTAAGCTATCGAAGTTAAGCGGCTGGATATCCTGAGGTCGCAGGTTCAATTCCTGGCCGAAGTCAATTTTTTCTTTCCGTTTTTTCTTTAATTTCTAAAGTTAACTCGCATGTGTTATTGCGAAAAATAAATAGTACAACTAACCCTTTTTTATTTTAAGAGACTCTTTTACTTTTGTATTATTCATCAAACGTTTTACATATAGCATCAAACTCAGAGTGGCGGTCATTACGTATTTACCTCTGTTTACCCCTTTACCTACTTAGGCATGAAATATGTCCACCATTTCAAGAAATAATCCGATTACTGACTACACATAGACCGCTAACATTTGCTAGCATTAACAATCAAGTCCGATACCAGACGGTTATTACTCGGCAGGATTAACGCGATAGCCGGTTACAATGCAACCGTACCGCACCTAATGACACCGTGATAGTATTCAGGGCTGTCTTCATCTATACAAATAAATAAAATTGGAGTGTCTGTTTGTAATATTAAAATAACCACTTTTTACTAAATGCATATGTATGTATACACGGTACATATATCAAAACAACATATTATACAATTTTTGTCTGTCTGTCTGTCTGTTTGTCTGTTTGTCTGTCTGTCCGTCTGTCTGTATGTCTGTCTATCTGTTTGTTCCCGCTAATCTCGGGAATGGCTGGACCGATTTTAACGGGACTTTCACGGGCAAATAGCTTATGTAATAAGGTATAACTGAGGCTACTTTTATACTAGCTGCGCCCACGACTTCGTCCGGGTAGATACTGAAAAATCATAAAATATTCCCACGCGGACGAAGTCGCGGGCACAGCTAGTTACTGAATAATAGAGAATTGTCATATTTACATTTCAGAGCATTTTTTTTATTGAGCTCCAGTGGCGGAGCTCTCGGGCGTAGGCACCACCGCATTACCTAATATACTTGCCGCTAAATGGTAGTGTTCAGCACTATCGTGTTCCGGTGAGGTGGGACAGCCCTGTAATTTCCGGCACAGAGGCATAACACCTCAGGCCTCTGGAGTGGCAACGCAACTGCATTTTCACCTCCAGTCGTTGTGTTAGTGTCTATAGGCTGCAGTCATGCTGCAGTCATCACTTAACATCAATGTGAACTGCATGCTTGTTTGCCACTTTCATTACATTAAAAAAATGCATATCGCAAGAACACATTGAAATTAATAAAAAATATATAAAAAATTGAACGAAAAAATTATCTCGGACACGGATCGAATCTGCGACCTCAGAACCTCCAGCCACTTTACCTAATGACCTACAGAAGCCGAGGGTCTATTTTTCTTACCATTTTGATTAAACCGTTTTTGAACACGGTACGCATAAACACTTTATAAGATTTATTTATTTAAACTTTCGTGCACATTGAGCGTATATGAGGCGGACTAATGCTAGAAAGCATTCTATACCAGTCAACCTTCAGGTTGTGTAGAAAAACGAAATTGGTGGCGCATTACGAAAGCAAGAGAAATATTAATCCATACAATAATTTAAAAGTCATAACATATTTAATAAATCTATACTTATAATAAAACTGTAGAAGTGTTAATTCTGTACATTAAAAACATTGAAAAAATAAATACCAGGGGATGTTACTAGATCGATACCAAACACAAATATGTGATTAGAAAAATTTTTGTCTGTCTGTCTGTCTGTTTGTTCAAGCATCACACAAAATCTACCGGTCCGATTACAATGAAACTTGGTATGATTCTACTTTAACCTTTGGCGCACAACACTGGGTACTTTTTTCCCGGAAAAATGTCTGTTTGTCTGTGTGTTTGTGCACGCTAATATTGTAACGGCTTATTCGATTTGCAGTTGAAGTTTCACTTAACATTTAGTGTTTGTTTCATGTGAATCGGTTCAGAAATAAAAAAATTATGTCAATTTAAAGAATCATATCGAATATTTTTAAGCTATTCTTTATCTTAGTTCTATCTTTTAGGAGGTTTCGTACCTAAAAGGTAAAAACGGACCCTACGGATTACTAATCCTCCGCTGTCTGTCTGTCTGTCCGTCCGTCCGTCTGTTAGTCACCAGCCTGTATCTCATAGCTAGAACGCTAACATTTTCACAAATTATGTATTTCTGATACCGCTGTAAAGACAAAATTAATTACTAAAAATAAGATACTGAAAATGTTAAGGGGTCCAAGGGGGCATACAATAAACGGTTTTTTTTCGTATATTTTTTTCTCGATAATAATAACGGTTAGACGCTTAAAATTTACACAGAATTTTTAGGTTTTATGTTGTTATTTGACGACCCGGTTGGTGCAGCGGTGTGAGATGACCGTTTGATTCGAGGGGCGCGGGTTCGATCCCCGCACCGGGACAAATATTTGTATGGCCTACAGATATTTGTTTCGGGTCTGGGTGTTTGTGCATGTGTTGTTTGTATACAACGGCACCCACGATACAGGTTTATACCTACTGTGGGGCTGTGAGTGTAAGCGTATTATTTATTATTGTTATTTATATTACCTTCCATAATAAATAATTAAATAAAAACGAAGTTGACAGTGGTGGTGTCGTTGCTGTCGTTGGTGGCGTAGGTGTTGTTGGTGACTCTGGTGGTGGTGTTGGTGGTGGTGGTGGTTTTAAGTGGCGATGGAGGCATTGGTGACGTTGGGGATGTTGTTGGTAGTTTTAGATGCGTTGGTGGCATTGGTGGCGTAGATGTTTGGTGATGTTAGTGTTGGTGGTGGCGTTGATGACGTTGGTGGCGTTTATGGTGGTGGTGGAGGTGGTGACAGTGGTGGTGGTCATGGTGGTGGTGATGGTGGTGGTGGTGTTGGTGGCATTAGTGGTTATAAATGCACAACGTTAGTATTCAGTTTTTCACTTCTGCCGGCTCTTACGGAGTGTATATTTATTATGTATAGATCTATCTTTCATCTTTCATTATCTATCAGTAGCACTAATTGACTGAAACTTTAAAATAATTGTCTATAAAAAATATTATGCACCGAAGTTTTAAATGGCCTTTTCGAAAAAACGTTTGAACGTAGGTACTTACACGACTGAGTGTTAAAACACATAATTAGCATTTTTCGCAATCCTAGCAGCCTGTGTGCTTTTATCCCCGATGGCCATACGTCTAATATCGTGTACAGAGAAGCATTACTGTAAAGTAGGTTTTTTAGCTACCCAAAATTTATATCCAAAAGCGCTGCCCAGAGTCCCAAAGTCACTATTCCAAGCGAACAAAGTCGCAGGTAGAGCTAGTATGAAATATAAGTATATGTATATAAAATAGGTACAAACTTATGTATTTATCTGTTTTTAATGCTGATAGAGTTCTAGTGTTTGAGGGTATAAGCATCACCGCATCACCTAATCTATCTGCTGCCAAATGGTAGTGTTTAGCACTACCGTGTTCGGGATAAATGGTAATGTATGGTCCCGTAATAAAACGTAACAACTAAGGTCTAAGAGGTGGCAACGCATTTACATTTCCATTTACATTTGCAGTCATCACTTAACATCAATGTGAACTGCATGATTGTTTGCCAACTTCATTACATAATAATAATAATAAATTATATAACATCTACATTATAATTAGAACTATTCACAAAGAATATCAACCCTGACGTGTAATCAGCATCAAGATAGGTCCAAGACAGCATAAGCACTAAGCAATCGATCTGGCAACGGCCCAGCTTCTCGGCTCACGACCCACTTCCGATACCATCCGACCTCCTTGTGCACACACTTAAATTAATATCAAGTCCCAAGAAGAAAATTTCCTACAAAATTCGCGTAAGTTTGGATATTTAAACAAACACATAACATACGTAGGAAACATTGTATTGAATTTTGCTTTGTATTGGCATATTTATTTCAACTTAGACTATGTGAACGAATATACATCGTCCATAAGCGCATACTACATGTACTTAAATATTATGAAATTTGCTAACTACTCTCGGTGTTTCATGGCACGAACGTCACTAGCTCAGACAATCCCGGATTTTAAATAGCCAACCTACCGTCCAAGATCTTTTATCTACGCTGTCTGCGCCTACGTCATAGGGTCTATAGACAAAGGGGACCCAACCTTTGTCTATAGATCTGTGATTCATTAAAAAAACATCATTTTCGTAGTGTAAATATTCGAATATTTATTTTTAAAGGCTTTTTATGTAGACTAACCGAAAAAATTGTAATTCTGTGAATTTTTAGACGAAAAAAATCAGTAACTCAAATTAGTGACCAATATTTTTAATTCATATTTGACAAATTATAAAATACATACACAAATACCGCACATCACTTCAGGTAGGCGGTATTCAATGTAAAATGGCCGAGATGTGTAGGTATTTATGCTTGAACATTCAACGATCGTAAGGAAATGTGTGGGTTGCTTATTCATGTGAAAATCTGTGCGACGTTTCCACGGATGTTAACATTGCCAATATTCACACACAACTCAAAATATTCTGTGATATTATTAATCCAAACAAATCAAAATATTGCTGCACGTATTCCATAGATATCTACGTAAAGTAGGTAGGTTTTAGCTGTTCTCGTTCTGCCATACAATAAATGTTAAGTCCCATCTTTCATAATCGATATGAAATGAGCTACGCGTTTGCATTTTCATTTTCATGCGCATTTTTTTTTTAATTATATTTTGTTATATATTATAATAATGTGCAAACTGTGCATAAAACGCATATGGTAACCAAAGTGAGGTAAACTTGACCCATTTTTCATGATATCTATACAAATAAATAAAATTGGAGTGTCTGTTTGTAATATAAAAATACCCGCTTTTTACTAAATGCGTATGTATGTATACACGGTACATATACCAAAACAACATTTTTTTACAAAACTGTGTGTCTGATGGTCTGTCTGTCTGTCTGTTTGTTCCTGCTAATCTCGGGCACGGCTGGACCGATTTTGACGGAACTTTCACTGGCAGATAGCTTATGTTATAAGGAGTAACTTAGACGTACTTTTATACTAGCTGCGCCCACGACTTCGTCCGGGTAGATACTTAGCAATCATAAATTATCACGCCGACGAAGTCGCGGGCACAGCTAGTTTTAAATAAATCTTCAAAATGCGATTATGCGTAAAAAGACATGCATAGTTCTATACCCACTTCTACGAATAGCAAAACGTTATTGTTGTGTACTTCATAAGTACAAAATATTAACGTTTTGCTTAGCATGAACATCTGTGTATTTATTGTTATAAAAACCACAAACCCGAATAACACGAAATGCGTTTAGCATAAGTTTATATCTCTACGAAGCATAGTGGACAGTTATGTCCGAAATTTCTGAAAATTATTCCAGAAAGTTAGTTGAATATTTCAAAGTATTAATATGTTTTGTTTGCAGCAACAGAACTGACCTGCCTCTAATGTATGCTAACGGATATTGTTTAAAATATTTAAATTATATAGGCTTGGAAAACCAAAGCTTTGCGTACCTAATTCAAATTTTAGCCCATATTCTAAACTGGAATGAAATAAACTCAACTTAATATCTTAAATCTTACTCATGTAATTTCACTGCTTTTTACACGGTTATGTTATTGGGTTAATTCATATCATGGATATTTCATAGTCCTTAGAACTTACAATGAAATTTGAAAGTTAGGTATTTTTTACTACTTAATTTTTTTATCATTTCTTTTTAATTAACTATACTTAATAGCTTCGAATCGTCAGGGAAAGAGTAATAAAATTAATATGTGTCAACTCGGACAAGTGTCCGAATAAATTATGTCCGAGTCGTCAGCTACTCAATTAAAGAATAGTGTAAATAAAAGAACGTACCTATTTTTGCATAATTATATATGGGTAAGTGGGCACTTAAATAATGTTGAGTCCTCTCATTAATTACTCTATGGCGATGACTCTACAAAGAAAGCCCAACAATTTTACAACAAAACCTATTGTGGTTTGTAATGTAACATCGCTTACAATAATGTACCAACGCGGACACAAAGCAAATTGTACATTCGCGTACATAAGAGTCAGTGGTTCAGTAGCGCGGTCAAAGCCTGCCCAGCGAGCTGTTCAACTGCTGGTTAATTTAACATGACTTCTGTTGTTCACTACACAAATATCTGAAATTGTTTAAACTAGACCAACTGGTTTAGTTGGTTGGTTTATTTTATTTATCTTTATAACAAAAGATAAAATCATAATTAGGATGCTATTAACTATATTAGACACAAGTTCTAGGAAAAAAGACACCAAGGATTTGATTCTCAAACAGGATTTTATTTATCAAACCTATTTAAGTATGTAAATCTAATATATAAAATTCTCGTGTCACAGTTTTCATTGCCATACTCCTCCGAAACGGCTGGACAGATTCTCATGAAATTTTGTGAGCATATTGGGTAGGTCTGAGAATCGGCCAACATCTATTTTTCATAACATTTTTGGACATTTTTTTTTCTAGGGCGATGCGAAGTTAGCCGGGACAGCTAGTCTATTTATAAAAATTTCTAAGTAATGAAAATGTATTACAAAAACTGTACAAAACGTAGGTATTTGGTTCAAATACTTAAAAAAAATTAGTTGCTTATCAGGCGTGGTATTGATTTCTGTCTCGAGTCTCAGAGGCAAAACAAAAGGAATTAATCTACTAGGAATATGATAGTGCTCGACACTACCATCGGACGATAGGTAGATTAAAGTAATACGGTGGTGCCTACAGTTTGCCTCCCTCGAGCTCCATCACTAAGGGCGGATTTCACCGTTTGCTCTGAGTAGGTTTTAGTTTAAATGAGTTTAAAATTTGCATCCAATTTCAGTTTAATCACGACCAGTATGCGTCGGTGAAATAAAATAAGTGTTATTGAACACGTTTAAGAAAGTAACGCGTTTCACAAGAATTGATCGCGTTTTATTACGACGGTGAAATCGGCCCTAAGTCTCTACCACAAAGATAATATAAAAAATAAACATCTTTAATAACACTATAAATAAACGAACGTTTTCATTTACAAATACAGAACGCCCTCTAGCGTTAGTCCCTGGTTTTTATTTAACTTTAATTTGCACACGCTAGTGGCCAAAGCCGGGCCATTGTGCGCAGTGTTTGTTTTAACTACAGAACCCGCCTATTGGAACAACTCACCCGGACAACCGAAATGAAACGAAAACAACGCAGATTAAACAAAGTGAGCTTTAATCCCAAAATTTCAAGTAAAACATTTCTCCACCAACTTGTTATTAATAGTAAGTAGGTATAGAAACATGTACCCTCAGTTGTAGAAATACGTTCCCGAGAAACAAAACAAAAGTTATACTATCGATAACTAACTGTCCAATGAGTCCAATTTGCTGCAATTTCAAAAGACGTCTTTTTTAGTTGGACGTTCATGGATGATGGACGGCTCGTCTTGAGACGCCCCTATTCTTCTTCACAAGGCAATCGGGTTGCGAAAATAGCCCGTAGCCTAACTCAAATACTATTATATTCAATGGAAGGATCTTTTTTGGTGGACCAAAAGAAGGGATTTTGTAAAAAAAAAATATTTACTAATTTTGTAACCCTAGAAATAAACATTTCCATTTACAATTCCCAAAAGCCCTCTAGCGTTAGTCTCTAGTATTTAACTTTAATTTGCACACGCTAGTGGCCAAAGCCGGGTCATTGTGCGCAGTGTTTGTTTTAACTACAGAACCCGCCTATTGGAACAACTCACCCGGACAACCGAAATGAAACGCAAACAAGTTCAAATACGCAGATTAAACAAAGTGAGCTTTAATCTTTGAACAAATTTAGTGAAATTATTTCGAGTAATATATTGCGTTCTCAAATTGTTTACTCGATACCCGGTTATTAAGATTTGTAAAACTAAATATATATTTGAGATTAAAGTGTCGGTATCCTGGGTGTTGACATGTCGAATGAGGTGCAGTTTCGAGGTCACATTGAGGGTAAGACCAAGCTGGCATCCAAGAAGCTCGGGGTACTAAACAAGGCGAGGCAGTATTTCACATCGAGGCAACTTCTACAGCTCTATAAAGCTCAAGGCCCCATTTGGAATACTGCTGTCATCTGATTCCCGAAACACAGTGAATACTAGTTCGGGAATCTATGGAGTCAATATTTAAAACGATGTATGTTTTTTTTGTCAATAAATACATTTCTATTTATTTATTTATCTTTGGGCTGAAGCCCCTAAATACCAGCTTGCTCCCCTTTACACCATTCAAAAATGTGTCATTCGAAACGTCAAAGAAAAAAAAACAAGTAAGACAGGGAATTGGCGTAAGATACGTCGTATAAAAATAATCGCCTTAATCTATACTTATAATAAAACTGTAGAAGTTCAAATTCTGTACATTGAAAATATTGAAAAAATAAATACCAGGGGATGTTACTAGATCGATACCGAACACAAATATGTGATTAGATTTTTTTTTGTCTGTCTGTCTGTCTGTCTGTCTGTCGTACGATGAAACTTGGTATACTTTAACTTTTGGCGCACAACACTGGGTACTTTTTATCCCGGAAAAATGTATGTTTGTCTGTGTGTTTGTGCAAGCTAATTTCAGAAATGGCTTATCCGATTTTCAGTTTTCACTAATATATTGTGGTCAATTTTACTTAACATTTACTGTTTGAGTCATGTCAATCGGTTCAGAAATAAAAAAGTTACGACAATTTAAAGAATCATATCGAATATTTTTAAAGTATTCTGAATCTATCTTTTTTAGGGTTCCGTATCTAAAACGTAAAAACAGACTCTATTGCTCATCCTCCGCTGTCTGTCTGTCTGTCTGTCCGTCCATCCGTCTGTCTGTCCCTGTATCTCATCAACAGTGATAGCTAAAAAGCTAAAATTCTCACAAATTATGTATTTCTGTTAACGCTATAGCGACAAAATTGAATACTAAAAATAAGAAAATGAAAATATTAAGGGGTCCAAGGGGGCATACAATAAACGTGTTTTTTTTTCGTATATTTTTTGCTCGATATCAATAACGGTATCAATTATACACTTAAATTTTTCACAGAATTTTTAGGTCTTCCAAAAACGAAATTTTTATGGCATTTTTTGTACGGAACCCTTCGTGCACGAGTTCGACTAGCACTTGGCCGGTTTTTTCTCTGTTAGTAACATTAAGCATACCGCATAGCAGCGTCCCGGCATAAAACAATCTCCGCTATGATCACCATTCAGCATGCCAAGCGTGGCAATTATGGCGTATTCTTTCCTTATGATGCACAACACTTTTAGGAGCATCTTCGGGAAAGGCTTTGTCCAGCGGAGTCAGATGGACGTCTTTCGGATGTGATTATGATGATGGCGATTGTGGTGGTGGTGGTGGCGTTAGTGGTGTTGGTGGCATTGGTGGTGTTTGTAGTGGTGGTGGTGGTGGTGGTGGTGGTGGTGGCGTTGGTGTCGTTGATGGCATAGGTGTTGTTGGTGACTCTTGTGGTGGTGTTGGTGGCGTTAGTGGTGCTGGCGGTGGTTTTACTGGCGGTGGAGGTATTGGTGGCGTTGGTGATGTTGGTGGTGTTGTTGGTAGTTTTAGGGGCGTTGGTGGCATTGGTTGTGGTGGTGGTGGTGGTTTTGGTGGCGTTTGTATCAGTGGTGGCATTGGTGGTGTAGGTGTTTGGTGATGGTGATGGCGTTGATGGCGTTGGTGGCGATTGTAGTGGTGGCGGTGGTGGTGGTGGCATTAGTGGGTAAAAATGCACAACGTTAATATTAAATTTTTCTCTTCTGCCGGCTCTTACGGAGTGCTTATATTATGCATAGATCTTTCTTTTATGTTTAAAAATTGACTGAAAGTTTACAAAAGTTTATAATAACTTTCTATAAAAAAATATTATGCAAGAAGTTTAAAATGGCATTTTCGAAAATACGGTTCATCATAGGATGGATGCGCGTTTAAACAGATAATTAGCAATTTTTCGCAATCCTAGCAGCCTATGTGCTTTTATCCCCGATGGTCATACGTCTAATATCGTGTACAGAGAATCATTACTGCAAAATAGATTTTTTTAGCTACCCAAAAGTGTTTATGATCAACAATTAACCAAAATGTAATAGGTTGGGGAAAAAGTCTTTTCGCATTATAGTATGTATGAACTTGTAATAAAATCTCTTTGGCTGTAGTATTTGTATCTGGCTGGTTTTGGTATCATTGAAAGTTAAAATTTTAAAGAACATAATTCCATATTCAAATTAGGCAAATGTGTGATTTTCATTTGTTTTTCGTACTGTCAAGATGAGTGAATCTAATGAAGAAATTCGATACATTTTAAAATTTTTCTACAAAAAAGGTAAAAATGCAACGCAAGCCGCGAAATAAATTTGCGATGTTTATGGACCTAGTGCAGTGTCTGTGAGAGTAGCACAAATTTGGTTTAAGCGTTTTCAATCCGGAAATTTTGATGTCAAAGATGCACCTCGCTCTGGTCGCCCTTTGTGATTCTTTATTACGACGTAATGAAACCGAATCATTTTTGAAGAAGCTGATAACTGGTGATGAAAAGTGGATCACGTACGACAAGAACGTGCGAAAAAGGTCGTGGTCAGGAATTCTGAACTCTACTGCGAACAACTGATGAGATTAAAGCAAGAAGTTGAGAGAAAGCGGCCGGAATTTATCAACAGAAGGGGTGTGGTGTTTCATCATGATAACGCTAGACCTCACACATCTATAGCCTAGCCACTCAGCAAAAATTAAGAGAGTTTGGCTGGGCGGTGTTTATGCATCCGCCGTATAGTCCTGACCTTGCACCTTCAGATTTCCACCCGTTTCGGTCTCTTCAGAATTCTTTATGCAATGTTAGGTTAACATCACGAGAGGACTGCCAAATCCACTTGTCGCGGTATTTTGATGAGAAGTCCCAAAATTTTTATAGCAATGGGATCATGTCCCTACCTACAAGATGGCAAAAGGTTATCGGACAAAATGGTACGTACATACTTTAGTTAAATTTAAATAAACTATATTAAAAAATGTTTTGAATTATCTTAAAAAATGCGAAGAAACTTTTTCCCCAACCTAATATATCCAAAAGCGCTGCCTGATGTTCCAAAGCCACTATTCCACGCAAACAAAATTGCGGGGACAGCTAGTTTGAAATAAGAATGAAAATAATATTAAAAATCGTAAAGATGGATGGAAATAGATTGTGAACTATTGCCATCCATCTTACGATTTAAAAAATAAACTATATTATATATTGTACTAATATTATAAATTACTATATAATTGGTCTTCGGCTGTTTTATATTACTCAAGACCTTATAGGTCCTTATTAAACTATTTATTTTTTAGTAGTTCATTGCCATTTGTATATAATTTTCTAAGTTAACCAGCTCATCTATTTTAAAATCGTTTAGGATTGAACGCGTAACTGCAAATTATTTCCAGGTTCTTTAAGACCTTTTTGTAAAAACTGTTACCTAAAACACTTCAGAGTATTTTATTCCTACAGGTAGATTACAGTACACAAAGAACACAATCCTATAAAAAATTAAAGTTTAGCTGACTTGTATGAATGGCGTCACGCACTAAAAGTAAATTTGGCAGACGGGCGAAATTAAGCGCAGTTTACAATGTCCGCGCCTGACGTCAATGATTGATGAGGGCGCGTGGCTTGAGGCCAGAGAAACAGCGAACAATTCAGCCAGTACCTAGTATACCAGGAGATGTACCAACATGAATTTGAAGGTAAATATGGAAGACAACACTTCAAACAGCTCGAAACAAATACCTGCAACACGAGTATTTGTGGTCAGATAATTTTATCTGTGGAATCGTTTTCTTTCTAAATTCATCATACATTAGGCAAAGAAAGTGGGATCACATTGACAGAGATAAAGATAGTTTTACGTCGTTTAAAATAGGTAATCCGTGTCAATAAAGCATATTTATTGGGAAATAAAGTGAAAACCATAACACTAAACATACTAAGAATTAAAAAATCTCGCGATACAAATCGCTCATTTCGTGCGCACACCCGATGTTAGGCTTACGCAAAAGTTAACGTCACTGTTTGACAAGACTAAAATCAGTTAATGACAAGAACTAAAACGTAAATGAGTTTATATTGTAACGTTAACGACAAGTTCGACGCTCCCAACTTATAAAGTCCTAGAATAAAGTGGAAACTATAGACATATATGACAACCTTTAAGGGACTAATTAACAGTTACAAATCAACACACACACACACAAAGACTTTCACATAAACTGTATAGGTACAGACACAGACCACAGACCTTAAAAAGTCACGAACAATTAACTAATTCGAAAAATGATATTTGCACATCCCTAACATATTTGAAAGACCTATCCAACGATATCTTCACTACATAGAAAACGGTTGCAGAGGCCCAGGAAGGCCAAGACTGACCTTGGCCAAATAGGTCACTGTCTGAGGGTGGGGGTCAAAAGTCTTAGAATCGCCGTGCATGTATGAAGAGAATGATGAATGAAGAAGAAGCACGGGAGGTTTGTCAGGACCGGGATATCTGGCGCTTAACACTCTCTACCTACCCCGATAGGGACTTAGCGTGAAGATACATATACAATATACGCCGAAATCAGAGTCATCTTGGAAAACATGAACACAATTCCGAAGCAAATATCACTAAATATGTCATAAATATAAAATATGTACTGCCCTTCAGTCCTGTGTCAACCAATTAACGAAAATAAACACCAAAATTGTTACGACTGAAGCAAATAAAAGCGTATTTAAATAAAAACGTTTACTTGAATTGAACTGTTTCCCGGATTTGCGTTTTATTTTTTCTTCAATCACGTGTTACTGTATTCTGGGAACAAGCACATGCTTAGTCAGACTGCTGAAAAGAAGCGATAGCGAATATAGCATTGTTGATAATTGAGTAAATTGTTTTTGAAGTGTCGAAATACAACTATGTTCTGTAGTCTTTTAAGAAAAAAGTCGGTTGCAATAATTTATTTTATTATATTTTTCTTAAAGACTACAATTTTGTTTCCCAGTTGTAGTAATAGATCAAAGATTTTATAAGAGTGCCCAATAAGAAAAGCAAAACTTAATTTCTGACTAACTTTATGGTTACAGTTACTGGCCTATTAAATATATATTTTGCACTAGATTACAAACCATATCACATACAAAATAATATTATATTAAAATTCAAAAGAAGTTAGTTTTGATTAATTTTAATTTATCAGCAACGAATATACTTAAATATTTAAAACATAATAATTAAGTACGCAACACAAGCAGTGATTGAAGGTACCTATCTATATGTCAATGACTATGATGATGATTAAAAAAATATATAATATATATACATTATGTACAACTTGTCAGGGCCGGGATATCTGACGCTCCACTACTTCTGCCTACCTCGTAAGGGACTTGACGTAAAGACACATACTTACTAAGCTATGTTTGACTTAAAGCATTGTGTCAGACACCAGCTTCTTTTAAATTAGCGGTCGTAAATAAAAGGGAGGAAACGGATCTGGGTTACAGACATGGACATTTGTAATGTTATGTAACATCCGACGTGACGATGACGTCATTTTTATAATGGGGTGACAACCCTAAGTAAACGATTAGGGTCATCATGTTCATCATGTTTTAATATCGTTAATATTTGTTTTTTTTTTTAATTTGAATAATAGGTACTTACGTGTGCATTTCAAAAAGCTGTTATTACGTAACGTAGTCGGCAGTGTAGTAAAACTACGCTAATATTATGGCACTTCAATCACTTTAATCAGTAATGTAATGTAAAATAATGCGCCGTTCTTTTTGCAAACAGAAACAAAAATTTAACACTTACCTATGAACAACGATTTAAAATGTTTTTTTTTTTTTTATGTAATGCAAGTGGCAAACAAGCATGCAGTTCACATTGATGTTTAGTGATGACTGCAGCCTATAGACACCCACACAAAGACCGAGGTCAAAATGCAGATGCGTTACCACTCCTGAGGCCTAAGGTGTTATGCCTCTGTGCCGGAAATTATTTTATTTTTATCAACACATATCTATTTACCTTGACAACAGATGACGTTCCGTCACATGAAAATAATAAAATTAAGTAGGTACCTCTAAGCTCGATCGTCTAGTTACTTGAAATCAAAATGGTCCATAAAATAATCTAATTATTTACGACACGTAACAGTAACTTTAAGTCGGTTTTGTAATCACACGCAAATGGTGCGATATTTTTAAATTAAAGGTGACACGTGACACATTTTATGTATAATTCACCTGATATTTGAAATGTTAAAAAAATTTAGTTCTTCAGTAACAATTCTATATTTATTTCCAACAATGAACACACGGCATTACGTACCCACCCAACTGTATAACGGCATAGGCATATAGGTTGTACGCACTACATAGATAGAGTCGTTAACTCAACACTGGCTGCGCGAGTACAGCCAGGTTTCTACTGTATTTCTCACAAGCTGTTGCCCGCGACTTCGCCCGCGTGGATTTTTTTTTTTTTTTTTTTTATGTAATGGAAGTGGTAAACAAGCATGCAGTTCACATTGATGTTAAGTGATGACTGCAGCCTATAGACACCCACACAAAGACCAAGGTCAAAATGCAGATGCGTTACCACTCCTGAGGCCTAAGGTCTTATGCCTCTGTGCCGGAAATTACAGGGCCGTACATTACCACCTGACCGGAACACGATAGTGTTGAACACTACCATTTAGCGGCAAGTATATTAGGTAATGCGGTGGTGCCTACGCCCGCGAGCTCCGTCACTGGAGCTCTACCACCAGTATGCAAGTATATTAGGTAAAGAATTGTGGATGTCGAAAAGTAGCCTATGTTCTTTCTCAAAGTCAGCTTTATCTCTGTACCAAATTTCATTAAAATCGGTTCGGTCGTTTGGACGTGAAAAGGTAACAGACAGACAAATAGACACACAGACAGACAGAGTTACTTTCGCATTTATTATAGTAGTAGGGATAACAAACTCGTAAAATTCTTTGTAGAGCTTCAATAGCAGAGCTCGAAGGCGTAGGCACCACCGCATTATCTTATCTACCTACCGGTAAATTGTAGTGTTCAGCGTTACCGAATTACGTTTCATGTGAACTAAAACTGACAGGGGGCCGACCGCCTAACGTATGCTTTCATTTAGCTTTCGATAAAGACAACATCTTGTCAATTTCGTACCTACCGCCTAACTTTTTCATGGAAGTGTTTTCTTCCGCAGGTACTTAAGAGCAAAATGTTTTAATAAGCGGTATGAAACTGACAAGATAACGTCATAAACGAAAGCATTGTAGTTAGGCGGTCGGCACCCAGTTCCATTACATAATCACACTTTGATATTAAACAAATCAATAAACGGTTATTGTCCATTATTATTATTTCTCGTCAACACAGAAGCTGAACTGGCCAAAACTAAATAAATATTTTACTGGTGGTAGAGATCCAGTGACGGTGCTCGGGGGTGTAGGCACCACCGCATTACCTAATATATATATATATATGTATCTTCACGCCAGGTCCCTAACGGGGTAGGCAGAGAGTGTAGAGCGCCAGACATCCCGGTTCTGACAAACCTCTCGTGCCTCGTCTACCTAATATACTTGCCGCTAAATGGTAGCGTTCAGCACTATCGTGTTCCTGTCAGGTGGTAATGTACGGCCCTCTAATTTTCGGCACAGAGGCATAACACCTTAGGCCTCAAGAGTGGTAACGCATCTAGATTTTGACCTTGGTCTTTGTGCGGGTGTCTATAGGCTGCAGTCATCACTTGCCATCAATGTGAACTGCATGCTTGTTTGCCACTTCCATTTCAATTAAAAAAAATGTTTTAATAGGCGGTACGAAACTGACAAGATAACGTCATAAACGAAAGCATTGCAGTTAGGCGGTCGGCCCCCAGTTCCATTACATAATCACACTTTGATATTAAACAAATAAATAAACGGTTATCCATTATTTCTCGTCACAGAAGCTGAACTGGCCAAAACCAAAATAAGTATGTCACGCGCGGCGGACAGTAATCCCGTCTGAGTGGGGCTTAAGTTGGCTGCATCCTGATTACTTCACGTGTTTGGAGCCCACTGCGATGGACACAATTCCCGATCCTGTCAGTATTGTTTTTAATCATGGAATGGGGCTATACCATCTTCAAAATTTGTTGGTTGCCAATTCTGGCCTTGATCCATTGTATGCTTGCCTCTTCATCTATCTTTTTAATGTTTTTTTTGCCTCTGAACTGGAATTTACTCTGAGCGTAGGTTTGCCTCGCACCTTGCCTAGGCAAAATATCGCCCGGAGCGCGGGGTTACGAAGTGGAGAGCGGCGGGGATAAATAAATAATAAAATAAAATATGTATTTATTGACAAAAATCTCTTTTACATTATCGTGGTTGAGACTTCCCAGTAAGTTATCAAAGATACTTGAGTTGCGAATGACTCGCTACTTCCCAAGTGGGTAACAATAGATTTTTCTATTTAAAACTATGTTATATAATAATAATAATATATGTAATATATAAATAAATACAAGTTAACGTAGATATGATAAGTTAAGGTTTTTTTAGTTTAAGGTATTTAGTGTGTGTGTGTGTGTGTGTGTGTGTGTGTGTGTGTGTGTGTGTGTGTGTGTGTGTGTGTGTATGTGTGGTGTGCGCGTGGTGTTTTTTTGGTGTTGATAATATTCTCCAACTTTGTACAGGTTTATTTTGATTTTAGTACTACTTTAACCGGATTAACAAACTTTCAAATTCCAATTTCCTGGATGGTCTTTTAAATTTGGTTGGTTGGTTGGTTTTTATTAAGATATGTAAAAGCGTTTTTTTTGTAATGGAAGTGGCAAACAAGCATGCAGTTCACATTGATGTTAAGTGATGACTGCAGCCTATTGACACCCACACAAAGACCAAGGTCAAAATGCAGATGCGTTACCACTCCTGAGGCCTAAGGTGTTATGCCTCTGTGCCGGAAATTATAGGGCTGTACATTACCACCTGATCGGAACATGATAGTGCTGAACACTACCATTTAGCGGCAAGTATATTAGGTAATGCGGTGGTGCCTACGCCCGCGAGCTCTGTCACCGGAGCTCTACCACTAGTAGAGCAAATGTTGTTGGTATTGGTGTTAAGATGCGCTTATTTAAATTAACCCTGTTTACTGTAAAATTAATTTAAAATTGTCGTGTTTAACTCCCAAAATAAAAATCGGTAATTAACCAAAAGCTGAACTGCTCAAAACAATAAGTATCTCACGTGCAGCAGACAGTAATCCTGTCTGAGTGGGGCTCAAGTTGGTTGCATTCTGATTACTTCACGTGTTTGGGCCCCACCGCCCTGGACTGAACTCTCAATCCTATCAGTATATTGTTTTCAATCATGTACAGAAAAAGTGAGAAAAGGGAATTAAAATGGTCTTTTCTAACTACAAGTAGCACGCCATACTAAAGTTAAAAAAATACGTAACCGGCGAATCGTGGGTGTTTGCATGTATGCTTGAATGCATGCATTTACCTCTGTCTACCCCTTCTGGGATTATAGGCGTAAAGTTACGTTTTATTTTTATATTTGAAACACTAGGAAATGTATAATATTTAAAGCTGTTTAATCGTGTACCTTTTTTTTCTGTACAAATCTTGCCCTGATCCTCTCTGATTCTGATATCTTTTTAGCAATAATATGCTTTGTCTTAGTTAGATGCATTGTCAATGGCGCAGAATAGAAAGAGACAAAGGAGAGATTACTAACACTAGCTCAAATACTGTAAATATGTCTATACATCGCTTTAATTTATCTGTAGCATTCGCGGGAATTCGGGGATGTTCAGGGTATTCGGGGTGTTCAAACTCGTAAACAGAGCTCTTGGATATTGCGAACGATGTTATGCAGACCTGCCATCGACAGTTTATAGAAATTATACTCCTGATTTACGACAAGCACACATGAATTTAATGGCTGACTGAAGTTAATTTTCTTATTTTAGTACCGCTCCAAGATTTTACGATTGTTTGATTGATGCTTCCGTATTTTGAGAAGGTTTGAATAATTAATTTCAACATAATAAATTTATCGCTCCAGTGCATATATATACTGAGTATGTCGTTATTACAAACACTTTG
Source organism: Macrosoma leucophasiata (assembly GCA_036365455.1). NCBI lineage: Eukaryota > Metazoa > Arthropoda > Insecta > Lepidoptera > Hedylidae > Macrosoma > Macrosoma leucophasiata. The sequence goes on from JAWQUS010000020.1 coordinate 5,645,541, forward strand.
ATTTGGGGGGGATAAACACATTTCTGTAGCATTGTATGTATATAGTACGCAGATATGGGACACATTTCAAAAATATATTATTGAATGAATGAATGAATGAATACACTTTATTGTACACCAGAAAATTTACAACAGTTATTATACAAAATAGCAATTAGTACAAAAGGCGGCCTTATCGCAAAGCTGCGATTTCTTCCAGGCAACCTTCGGGTCAGGAATAATAAAAAAAAGAAAATTTAACGTCGGTAGGGTGTACTAATCACACAAATATATATAAATATTACAAACTTAACCACAGTAGTAATGACCATTATTATTATTATACGATTAGAAAACTTAGCTGCTACTAATGACACGCCATAGAGCAACACGGGCCACCGGCCGCGGCGGACTAGAGGGGAGTAGCCATAACGTTTATTACCGATGCAAAACAGTCTGTCATTTTTTGCGGGGGGAAATGCGTGCGACACACGCGCACACTACAAAAATCGTATATACATTTAAACATCTAGGCGACAGGTATAGGCCCATTTGGCCCTTGTACTTTAACAGAGGGGAAAGCCTGCATATGGCTACTCCCCTCCGGTGTTGCTCTATGTGACACGCAAAGTAAACTCCCACAGTCTTCAGGAAATTAACATCATTTTGTAAGTAACAAACCTTTCGTCATCTTACTCATGCATGTGATTTTATGGTATCTATCACTTTTTCTCTGGCTCGCTGTGGCATGAAACCGTCCAATTAATTATTGTCATCTCACAGCCAACAGGTAAGTCACAGACGTCCCGGTACCTATTGTAATGTTTTGTATGAAACTACCCTTAATTGCTTGGTTGTCATTACGATAGGATGAGGTATTTGTTAGCTAAACGGAGAAACAAGATTTGTTGGAGCTAAATAAGGATAAATCGTTTATTAAATTAAGTAAGTAATTGTCTATGAGTCTCTACTGCCACTTCTCTTGCTAGTTTATTGCTTACTTTAAATCTGTACTTCTATGTACTCATATAGAAGCATGCGTTCATGCTTAGAACTAAATCAGCGAACCATGCATGCTTCGCTAGTTAGTTCCAAGAATGAAAATCATGAAGATAGCTTGACCCCGGAACAAAAGTCCAAACTGGTAGGTATTTCAGGCTTTTAATGATTAAAACAAAGCACGGAAACATCTAGGTTTTACATGTTTTATAAATTATGGTAAGCAATAATATATATAAATAATAAGTTATAATAAGAGTATATGAAGAGAATGATGAAGTTAGATGAGGCATGGGAGGTGTGTCAGGACTGGGATATCTGGCGCTCCACACTCTCTGCCTACCCCGTTAGAGACCTGGCGTGAAGATACAATCACATAAGTTATAATAACTTGTTTATAATTGAATATTACAATTCAGTTATACTCTGAAGTCAATTTATTACTGGTCTCTCTCTTCAGGTCAAACTTACCCAGCATATTATAATATTTGAAATTGTTTACGTATTTTGTTATAAATATAATCAAGGAAACCTTCATTGCCTAACCTTATTTGGGTTATTCGTCAACTCGACACGGACGACCGGACACACGTGTGTCCAGTTGGTTAAATTTCTTGTTTTACTAACACAGTTTTTGTAACTGTATACTCAAACTCAAACTCAAAAATTCATTTAATCACTTGGAAATAATAGAATTTGCTTGTGATAGGTCAAATTACAAAAATAAAATTAAAGCGAATAACAACTGATACGTTGATTAATATGTCAAAGTAAATAAATTAATAATAGTCCAAAAATACTTAATAATAAAAATAGGTATCAACAGAATGTTCCATACTCTCTTTTACAAACGGCAAGATAAGACTAAACAAAAAAATATGGGACATTCTTTGTCCAATAATACAATAAACAAATGTTGTCTGTCAATAAAAATTTGCAGTTTCAATCATTTCCACTTTATTATTGTTATTGTTCTGTTTTACGTTGCCATACTGAACGTAGATAACTGCCAATATCAACAACTCATGGTTCCACTTATCATGTATTGTATGAGAGTTACTGTTCTATATTATAATTACTTATTATACACATAAAATGACTGTTAAACATTTCATTTTTTTTTGTGTATTCGAAGTGGCAAACAAGCATGCAGTTCACATTGATGTTAAGTGATGACTGCAGCCTATCGACACCCACACAATGACCAGAGGTCAAAATGCAGATGCGTTACCACTCCTGAGGCTTAAGGTGTTATGCCTCTGTGCCGGAAATTACAGAGCCGTACATTACCACCTGACCGGAACACGATAGTGCTGAACACTACCATTTAGCGGCAAGTATATTAGGTAATGCGGTGGTGCCTACGCCCGCGAGCTCCATCACTGGAGCTCTACCACCAGTAATAATATTAGATTTTTGTTTGTTTTTACATCCATTATTCTCTACTCCCACTTTGTCTTCATTACTTAAGTTCTCGAATTGTTATAATTTTCCTCGAGCCTGTTTTCATTTCACTTAATAAACTCCGTCTATCCATCAAACCGATGGATAATCTTAACTAAGACTAGTTTCAAACTTGTTCGAAACTTCATTACCACTTGTTATAAACAAATGTTCAAAATCTGTTGGAGATTGTTCTAACACAAACCACTTCATAATAGTTTGGCTGCTAAAATATTATGAAACGTGATACAGGTACGTGGAACCAAGTTTGAGCATTGCTCGGGAAATAAAAAGGTTAATAAATTAAGTATAAGCATACCGAGTACCAGAGACTTGTTATGTTTTGGCATTTTGGTGACAGCCCAAACAAAACTCATAAACTAAAAAAAACCGGGATAAGTGCAATATTTTTTTCTACGTTACCTTTTATGTAAAAACTTCTCATAGGTATTCCTGTCTGTCATCTATAGGGAAACAACTCAGAATATACTTTTTTTTTTTAATTTGATGCATGTAACTTCTGAATCAAAGAAAGGTAAGTAGTGATTAATAAATAGTTAAAGGGTACACACAAATAATAAATAAAATACGCTTACACTCATAGTCCCACACTAGGTATAAACCTGTGGGGTAAGTACCGTTGTACACACACAACATGAACAAACACCCAGACCCGAAACAAATATTAATCCCGAAACGGAAATCGAACATGTGAGCCTCGGGGAAAAAGTCACACACCCTAGGACCAACTGGCTCGTCAAGTAGAAAGAAGTTTTATAATCTTTAATAAAGTTCACTTTTGCATATTATTAGCCACACATCCGCGTTCTCCCATCTTCTTTTGCTATTGCTATTCGGGAATTAATTATAACTTCGTCCATCACCAAGTCGTATGCCATAATACCAATCCTCAATTGCTCTCAATGGACGAATTTCCGTCACAAGCAACGAGCCACTCAAACGAAATGTCATTACAGTTTCATTTGATATTAATTTGGCAGAGTGATTCGGGTAATTGGTAGTAGGGTGGGGTGACAGTGATAGCGAGTTAATTTTTATTCAACTTTAGTGAATGCAGCTTTTTTGACCTGATCGGATATTAGATCGCTTTAATCCTATCTGAGCAGGATAATACATCGCTTTAGTCCTATCTGATATTCCATTCTAAATATTTATTGGTGAAAGATATTTATCAATCCGAAGAGGTGTTTCTGAGATTACTAGTACCAAAACAAGAAGTACGGATATATCACATCGTTCGCATCAAAAGAAAACGAAATTAAAAGTGTTTGTACAAGTTTGCACAAATAATAGACATTCTTAGGATTAATGGATTTTTATTATTTTTTTAAAAGTATCTTCATTTATTGTTATGAAAGAATACCTTCGGTTTGAAGAGTCAAGAGTGTGTTCATCGAATACTGGTTTGATTTAAAAAAAAATGCCTTAAATACCTCAGTAACTGAATCGTTAAAATTTAGTAGGATCATTTTGTTTTTAAGTTAACGTAATAAATCAGGTAAAGGCGTTCGGGCATGACGACTACATTGCCCTCTAGTGGAAGAGAATTCTTCCGGTAGTGCAGTCAGTCAACCGAATAATAGCGGCCAAACCATTCCAACAGGGTTTTTTCTTAATTGAATCGAAGTGGCAAACAAGCATGCAGTTCACATTGATGTTAAGTGATGACTGCAGCCTATAGACATCCACACGAAGTCCAAGATCAAAATGCAGATGCGTTACCACTCCTGAGGCCTATGGTGTTATGCCTCAGTGCCGGAAATTACAGGGCCGCACATTACCACCTGATCGGAACACGATTGTGCAGAACACTTCCATTTAGCGTATGAAGTAGTAAATTTAATAACTCGATTTAGGCAGCAGCGTCCCGCGATAAAAAAAAATGACAATGTATATAAAATAATATTAGTAGAAAATTCAGCCCCGCTCACACTAAAGCCATACATCGTATCTTTTGATGTCGTCGCAGTCTTTTTTGTACCGACATTAATAGTTATGAAGCAATATTAGAGCCGCATTTGATATTCATATATTCGAACATTATTCATCGTCGATTCGCTTTCTACGAAGAAACACTCATTGCTAATTATTTCTTATTAATTTGGCTTTCAAATTTTCTGGAGCGCTTTTCATCTTTCCATGGATCATGTCATTTAGATCATGCATACAGTAATATTTAATTGTAAATCGGTAATTTAATGTTATGTCTGTTGTCCCCTTTTACCTTTTTACCCTTTTATGTTAGTAAACATAAAGTAATTGAGGGTAAAAAAGGTACTCTGTATACTCAAACTTACTTTTTTATGTCATGAAGGTGGCAAAGCGAGCAGTTCACGTGGATGTTAAGTGATGACTACAGCCTACAGATACCTACACAAAAACCAGAGTTCAAAATGCAGATATGTTGCCTCTTTGTGATAGTTGTTACGGGGCCATATTATCTTAACTTGTTAGATACCTTTTTTATGTCATGAAGCGGCAAACAAGCTAGTTAATACAGTTAGGCAACTAAGTAGTACAGTTTACATTGACGGTAAGTAATAGTTAATGAGGGCTATCAACAATCAACATCTACATGGAACAGAGATTTCAATGTAGACGTGTCACCTCTTCTGAAGCCTAAGATATTATGACTCTGTACCGGCAATCATAGGGGCCGTACAATTCCACCACATTTAATGCACTCATATTTTTGCTTTAAATATATTTTAATCATAAAGATAGGTACAGTAGGTACTTACGTTAATATTCACGAAGCCAACAAGAAGCAAACAGTGTTCAGTAAACAATAGGATTACTAACTATCAGTTAAGACAACATAAATCGTTGTTTCTCGGCCCACTTAACGAATGAACTGAAAAACTTATCTCACTCTTAGGGTTCAGTACACTTATGAAGAAAACGCTTAACAAGAAGGTAACCAAAAGATTCAGACAGGTTTTGAACATGAAAATTAAAAGCAAGGTACAAGGTGTGACAAATTTGAAATATGTATGTATGTATGTATCTTCACGCCAGATCCCTAACGGGGTAGGCAGAGTGTAGAGATATCCCGGTCCCGGAAGTTTTGAAATATGATTTTTAGAATCTAAAAAAGAACTCACTATAAAAACTTATGTGAAATACTAATGTGCTCAGCTCCTTAAGAAATAATATGCTTCATAACTAAGCTATCCAGATTAAATTTGTTTCAGTTATTATTTGGATTGTTTTAAAAAATACTAATTATTAGGAATCGGCGTGCATGTATGAAGAGAATGATGAATGTAGAAGAAGCACGGGAGGTGTATCAGGACTCAGGATCAAGATATTTGGCGCTCCACTCTCTGATTCGGGGACTGGCGTGAAGATACATAGGTACATAAATAAATACTAATTCAATTATATAACTATACTAATTCCAGTGACGGAGATCGTGGGCGTAGACATAACCGCATTACCTAATATACTTGCCGCTATATGGTAGTGTTCAGCACTATCGTGTTCCGGTCAGGTGGTAATGTACGGCCCTGTAATTTCCGGCACAGAGGCATAACACCTTAGGCCTCAGGAGTGGTAACGCATCTGCATTTTGACCTTCTTTGTGTGGGTGTCTATAGGCTGCAGTCATCACTTAACATCAATGTGAACTGCATGCTTGTTTGCTACTTCAATTACATAAAAAAAAAACACTTTTCCGCACAACTGTTTACAGACCGCATATAAAGAGGCATATCGATGGGGTTAGCTCCCCTAATGTTAGCATAAATAATCATGTCCAGATCTTATCAAGTGAAAATACGGCCACGGCCTGAAATAGTTCCTTTCACCCCCTCCCTCCACCCCCCAGTGGGAATTTTAATTAGGGAGGCTTCTTTCATACAAAAATGCACTTCGATTTTACGACCACTAAAAAGGCTTTGAAAAAGATTAATTGAAGAGTTTCCGAAGCGATTACGATGGAATGGGGACGTTATTAAATTAAGAACACTGTTTTTGTTTTAAGTTTTCTTTTTTAACGTAACGTCACGCTTGTATTTCCAGAAAGGAAAGGCAGAGATAAATGCAAGCATTCAAGTAAACTGAGACTTGGACACTGAGACTTGGTGCTGAGACTTGGACACTGAAAAAAGATGATCGACGCCGAATTGATGCTTTCGAGATGTGGTGCTGGAGGAAAATGCTCGGAATACATTGGACGGAGCATCGCACTAATGTATCGATCGTCAAATATCTCGGAATACCTATGAGACTCACCACCATATGCTTGCAAAGAAACATTTGATTTTTTGGTCACATTGCCAGAAAGAGAAGTGACAGCTTTGAAAAGACGCTGCTAACTGGGAAAGCACCGAGCATTGAGGACACACGACGGAGGCAGAGGATCCAAGTAAACATGCGCCCATGTTTTGTCAATTACGTTTTGTCCTATGTAATAGGTAGATGGCAAACCTATTGGAATATCCGGATACATTATAAAACTCGGAAGGTGGCACTGGGAATCTTCCGAAAAATTGAGAAAATTTAATAACACTTATTCCACTATATTATAACTTGGCCACTACTATTACGCATCGAACCCAGGACGGGTTCGATTCCCGGGTCGGGTCTATCAGAGATAACGGTTAAAAATCCTTTATCTCTGGTTCTATTGGGATTTTCCCATTTTCTGGAAGTTTCCCAGTACCCCGGAGTATGGTAATGTGCCCGAAGATGGCAACAGGTTCGCCACCTGTTACATGGGCCAAAACGTAACCGGCGAGTCGTGGGTGTTTGCATGTATGATTGAATGCATGCATTTACCTCTGCCTACCCCTTCGGGGATTACAGGCGTGAAGTTACGTTATTCCACTCGACTACTGAGGCAGTACTTTTAATTTCTATTTAAGTAACTAATCGGACATTTCTCTCAATAGGTTTAGGTAGGTAATATAAATATAACTCACAACACAATTCAATACCATAACTCAATACAAGTTTTTAATAAGTACCTACATTTATTTTCTGTAGCGTCAATGGCTCATCGTTACCATCAGGAAAGGTTACTTTTTAAGCATTTATACTTCTAGGAAACAAAGTAAAATAAGCTGTCCTAAAAATAAACCATAACAATGCATTCAAATTATACAGAACAAATAAAGTTGGGAAATAAGGAATAATATTTCAGTGCGCGATCACATTTTTATAAGCTTTCTTAAAACAGCACAGAGTATAAGCGTCATAGAGAAAACAAAACAAAGTAAATATATTTGAAGAACGAAGTTAACGTAATACCAAAAAGTTACAATGTTTTTAAATATTTTACTGGTGGCACAGTTCTAGTGACTTAGCTCGCGGACGTAGCACCACCGCATTACCTAATCTACTTGCCGCTTAGTGGAAATGTTCAGCGCTATCGTGGTCCGGTCAGGTGGTAAAGTACGGCTCACAATTTCCGACATAGAAGCATAACAACTTGAACAGAGAACAGAAATGGTAATGCATCTATCTACATTTAAATCTCTGGTTGGATTGGCTACATTATTACTTACCAACAATGTGAACTGTACACTTAGTTGCCACTTCATGACATAAAAAATACTAAAAAAGATAACAAACGTACAAAACAAAGTTTGAAAAAACTATTTTTTCAAACAATGCCAATTTAATGTTCTAGGATAAATTAAATTGTACTCTTACAACACTGAAATATTCACATGCACAAGAAATAACAGTTCAGACCATAACTATTTAAACATTTCTTGTGCAATTACATATGTGACTGCATTGTTAGCTTTATTAAATAAATCAAATAAATAGTCACTATAAAACGTCTATCAGCACGTTAGTCTGTGCACTAACACTATGAAAAACGCGCATGGTCTGTCCGACCCGTGCAAATGAGCCCGCCTGACGAATGCGCGACATTTGTTTGCCCTCGTTTGTTAACCCTCCGCGCGCATGAAATTACCACCATTACGGCTCGCGCGATCAAGCTTATTAAATTGGTCGTTTAGAGACCCGACGAGTTTTTCAGATAAGCGGAGCCCGGGTCGAATTGACGTATGTGGTCGCATTTTGGGTTATTTCCTCAGTGGTGGAAAGTGAAAAACAATGTAAGTAGGTACTGTTTTTTTTATACAAAGAAGGTGACAATCAAACACGGCAGAATTCAGGGATGGTTAACGTGACCATTTTTATCGTCAATCAAAACGGGATATATTCAATATTAACCTTCAAAGAACTAGAGGGAAGAGATTGACTTTCGAACGCCAAGCTACACCTTCTTTATGTATTGTTTTAAGTATCTTAGGGATGGCTATTGTTTTATTTTTATTATTATAAAATTCAAATAGTTTGAAATTTTGGATTGATGATGTATTAACAGCAAATCTTCAGTCTTGATTCTTGCTGATATTACCAATAACGGGACATTTTCGCTACCCAAAAGTTTCACCGGGACACCGGGATGGGCTGCACGAAAACGGGACTGTCCCGTTTAAAAAGGGACGTATGGTCACATTAGGGATGGCAGATAATGTAAGACAAATGTCACCTTAGTCTGCCCGGGATATAGAGCAACACCGGAGGGGAGTAGCCATATGCAGGCTTTCCCCTCTATCAAAGTACAAGCCCAAATGGGCCTATACCTGTCGCCTAAATGTTTAAATGTGTGCGTAAAATTGTTTCTGTATTTTGTTAAAGTCAAGGTGTAGTTTCGTAGTAATAGACAATTTTTGTAGTGTGCGTGTGTGTCGTACGGATTTCCCCCTGCAAAAAATTACATACTGTTTTGCATCGGTAATAAACACTATGGCTACTCCCCTCCAGTCCGCCGCGGCCGGTGGCCCGTGTTGCTCTATGGCCCGGGACCATGGAAGCTGAAAAGCGACCGAATCGTCTAATTGATTTATGAAAAACATATTAGTTTAATATACACGAGATAAATTCTTAAAAGCAGTTTTATTGCAACATGTATGTAGATACTTATATCTTCCCACCGGGAAAACCCGAAGGCGACAGGCGTTACAAACTACGGAACATACTTAGCTTTCACGACTAATAAAACTGTATAGTTCACGACAACAATACAAGAGTAAGTATAAAAACATTGTGTGCATCTCTCAAACTCTTAGGAAATTGCGTCATGCAGCTGGTGCCTGCCTCATAACTCCTTAACTGGAGTTTGCTTATAAAAACCGATCGTTTTTCTCCTGTGCCTGCAAATTGCTTGTTACCGAGATGGAGTTTACGTAAGCTCGCTTCGTTCAAAGATTAATTTGAAATTGAGATCGACTTGAGTGTTCTATGTCATTGTTTATGTTTTTTTAGCGCAGTTGGGCACTTTTTGTGATGGGCAAAAATTGTTAAACTCGCACCAGGACACGTGACTTGATCGAAAATTCGTAAGACACGAATTTTCGTTTAGGTCCTGATGCGAATTTAACAATTTTAGTAGAGGAGTAGACCGCCGGCGCGGCGTAGGAGAGGAAGTATCTCCCTCTCTACGTCTTTCGTTTAGACAGCGCAGGGCGCTATAAACTATTTTTTTAGGGATCAAATTCGCACGTATTAAACTAAAATAATTTTGCAACCATTCAATCATTGCTGGAGTTATGAGAATGTTTCAGAATAGCAAAAGAACTCTAAACCCCATTTAAACGATATAAACATGGCGTGATTTAATATAATCGTGTCATTGAATTGATTCAACTCAAACACTGCATGTCTAATCACAAAGCCTCTCGAACTGTACGAAAACATGCATGTCCAAAGAGGTGGAGGCGGTACATATTTTGTGATATACTTGCCGCTAAATGGTAGTGTTCAGCACTATCGTGTTCCGATCAGGTGGTAATGTACGGCCCTGTAATTTCCGGCACAGAGGCATAACACCTTAGGCCTCAGGAGTGGTCACACATCTGGATTTTGACCTCGGTCTTTGTGTGGGTGTCTATAGGCTGCAGTCATCACTTAACATCAATGTGAACTGTATGCTTGTTTGCCATAACATTAAAAAAAGGATCAAACAAGGATCATCCTTATACCTAGTGAGGGGCTGTGAGTGTTAGCGTATTTATTATAAAAGGCGGAGTAAAACAGTTAATGAACAAATGATCTGTACCCACTACCCAAGATATCTTACACAGACGTGTATCCGTATCCGCTTTTATCATTAAATTCTCACCACAGCCTTTTCCTCTTCGATTTACATAAGAAAGACGAATCACCAACTCACTGACAATCTTTAATTTAAACATTGAAATTTTAATTAAATCACGACAAGGCAAACCCTTCTTACCACATCTATTGTTTGATACATCCTGCCAAAAACAAAAGCGAGCATTCAAAAGGGATTGAAATATCAGCTTTTACAACAATCCGCGATTTGAGATTACCGCAATGATTTTGGGAAGGGCTACGGGATTATGTAAACAGTGATTTAATCTGTGGCAGCTTGATTAAAATAGGAAACTTTTGGTCGAAAGTTCTTGTGATTGGTTAAAATTCGATTTATTTTCATAATGATTGAAGAGAATCTATGGTAGGGTACCAAATTAAAGAAGGAAGGTAGGTAACATTAACTCTACGCCAGTAGGTATATCCCAGTACCAATTCATCATAGCAACTACCTCAGTTAACTAGTAAAAGCAGGCCAGTACTGCTACGCTGGGGTCCTGGGTTCGATTCCCGGATCGGGGGATATCAGAGATAACGGTGTAAAATCCTTTATCTCTGGTTCTATTGGGATTTTTCCATTTTCTGGAAGTTTCCCAGTACCTCGGAGTTAGGTGAAATGGTATCTGGTGGAGCTGTACTCCAGTGAAGGAGCGAACTGCATGCTTGTTTGCCACTTCCATTAAATTTAAAAAAATAGTTGAACAAATGTAATAATCGAAATTTTGAAGAGCTCCATAAAAATATATTTTTTTATTACATTAATCAAACTTAAAAACTACGGAAACCTACACTGCGCGTGGACCGGACCCGCACTTGGCCGGTTTTAATACATCATTAGCTTGCCGTTCGAATGGCCTTAGCCATATTACTTATAAGCAAGTATTAGAAGTCGAAGATTGTGTTTTTATAGGGTATCTAATAGGATGACAGCCTGCCGGCTACGTATTTTCCACCGTCTTTTTAATAATTGAAAAAACTAAGTAACATTTGTTTACATAACCCAATAAACAGTAATCATATAGTATTAAGTAATGTCCATAGTTCTCGATCATGAGAGTATTAAGTAATTGCCATATTTCTCCATCTTCAGCAAACTCGAGCTATAGACTAAAATTCGAACTATTTCACTTTAAAATATTCGGGACATGGAGGGTTTAACATAGTTAAATAAATCCAAAATTAAGTTACGGCGTAGGCGTAACATGGCACGCCAGAATGTATAAGGCCTCTCACACACTTGGCCGATTTATTTTGATGCTAATTCACGAGTAAAACTAGAGAAGCGATCGTTTACCGAAATCTGGTATTTACAATGACCAAAGTCACAATTTGAGTATCCGAGAAATTCAATGAATACGTATTAAAATGATTGCATTTCAAAGGAGAAATGCTAGATTTGGCTCCAAGCCAAACCAAAAATCCAGGAGGCGTGTAGTTTGGTAAATAGTATAAAGCAAATCAAATTATTTTAATCTTTTTGCAGAATGTTTTTTTAAAAGAATCTTTAAAAAAATCAATTTCTGTGTCAGCTGCGAACAACTTCGGTAAAAAATGTTCAATGCATTTGAACATTGGAATCCAAAACTAAAAACTTATGAAGAACACTTTTTCTCACATTCCAACCCCTCGTCAATTATCTAGTTCAGAAACGAAGCAGTCGATACAATAATTATATACTTCGTCTTTTTCTACGTTCCGTATATATCTAATACTAGTAAGTCGCCCCTGCTTCGAACGCGCGCAATGCATGTACTGTCACTCAGTGAAGATGCAGCTTTCTAATGGTGAAATAATTTTTGAAATTGGTTTAGAAGTTTTTGTGAGAAAACATTACAAACATACATACAAAAACACAAATGTTCCCTCTTTATAATATTAGTACCTATAGATTACAAATTCAACTAACTAATCCGCTAGTAACCCTGGGTTGCACCAAGGTATTTGTTAAAGTTATTCTAACATTTCACATCCTTCTCTTACTTAAAGGAATCTACATCTAATTACAGGCTAAGAAGTAATGTATAATAAATATATATACTTATAAGGTTCAATGTAATTTTAAAATGTATAATACTTATAAGGTTCAATGTAATTTTAAAATGTATAATACTCATAAGGTTCAATATAATTTTAAACTAATCATACCTTTTCATAAAGCTATTTAACACCTAAATCGCCCTAGCATGTCAGAGGCTTAATAGTAGCATGTCACAGAGCAGTTAACACAGAAACAATTACAGTAATTTGTGGGGCAATATCTGGGATATGGATGTATTTTATCGGTTATGTATAGTGTTGCACCCATTGTCAGAGTCGGATATTCAAAATATCGATTCGGGAAAGTACCACTTACCCATAAAATACAAAATAACATAAATGTGTAAAAAAAAAAACAATCACTTTTTTTAATGGATAATAATTTCTTATAATATACTATCAACCAAGTACCTCTTGCTATTGATCTATTTAAATATACTGTAATGAAAGCGAATGAAATAAAAAGACATAATCTCCAAGGTAGAAGAAGCACGGGAGGTATGTCAGGACCGGGATATCTAGCGCTCCACACTCTCTGCCTACCTCGTGGGGTACCTGGCGTGAAAATACATACAAAATCTCATTTACAACCTAAAAATTAAAATCTGAATTTTTGAACGCGTCTCGTCGAAAAATCAAATTAAGCACCGATTAATCGAATAATTGGAACACGAATAATCGATATTGAAAATCGAGACAGGTGACTGTCACATCCATCGCTATTTTCCGTTACAGCCAGCGCGACATTCGTATAATTACATAATTTTTCTACAGTCGCGTGACAGTTCAGTCGAAGGCACTTCATTCGATTAAGGCATCCTTTTTATGATTCCACGATAAGCCCGCTAAAACGTATAATTGGTACTGGAAAATGTCGCATTTCCTTTTATTGATTACTGTACAGAATCATTTCATTATACGCTCTAATTGTGCAATTGAATATTTTGTTAAATATAGATCAGCGGTGATATTTATTGTATAAAAATAAAAATACGCTTATTAAGCTTACACTCACAGCTCCACATTAGGTATTATATAAACTTGTGTCGTAGATGCCGTTGTACACATACAACACATACACAAACACCCAGACCCGAAACAAATATCTGTAGGCTATACAAATGTTTGATCCGGTGCGGTGATCGAACCCGCGATTCTTCGAATCAGCGGTTTCGCACCGCTGGACTAACCAGGTCGTCAATTCTATGTGTAGATATTAATCTATATTGATACCTATACCTATTTCTAAGATTATTGCACACAATGACATGTTTAAAGTTCATTATTTAGCAGGTAAATCAGCATAATCACTAGTTTAAACTAGGAGGTACGGGTAAATCCACCTGATTAGATATTATTAAATAGTACTAATATTTATTTTTAGTTTCTTCTATATTGGTGTCAAAATTAACATAGTATACTTTTTATAAATAATAATAAATAAATAATAGAACGTGTGAAAGCGAATCTTAATATACCTATATAAATTACGTGTCACAGTGTTTGTCCGTTGTTTGGACTCCTAAACTACTTAACCGATTTTAATCAAACTTGCACATCGTGAGCAGTTTGATCCAACTTATCAGATAGGATAGCGTACATCTCAATTAATAGTCTCAATATTATGTAAGTACCTAAATTGCACCCGTGCGGAGCCGGTAAGGGCCGCTAGTATCCTAAAAACCCTTTTTTTGGTTCGGCGTATGTAGGCGGCTCGTCTCGAGACGACGCTAGTCTATTTCACCAAACAATCGGCGAGCGCAAATAGCTTTCAGCTCAAATCAATTTACACAACAGCCTTAGGGAGACCACTGTGGGTCCGATCCTAGGTTTAGAACGTCGTGGGAGATCATAGAGCAACACGAGCAACCGGCTGCAGCGGGGGATCGGAGGCCGGAGGGGAGTACCTAGCCATTCTGTCTCAGTCTGTCATTTTTCGCGAACGATTTACGTGTGATACACAAACACTACCAAAAAAATCTATTACCTACTACGAAACTCACACCTTGACCACTTGACTTTAACAAAATACATAAACAATTTCACGCACACATTTAAACATCTGGGTGACAAGCGTAGGAACACCTGTACTTTGACAGAAGGGAAAGCCTGCATAATATGGCTACTCCCCTCCGGTCCGCCGCGGCCGGTGGCCCGTGTTGCTCTATGCGGGAGATAAATAAGACACTTCACTCTAGGTATTTTATGATTTATTGACGTTTTGAAAGTATCTGTAAAGATCTATTCGAAAAAAAATATTTTCTATTTCTATTTCTACATATGCGATTAAGGACGCTAGAACTTCCGCTCTAAACAACGTTTGTTGTCCTCCCCCTAAACGTTATTCAATTGAAATAATTTTAGTAGAACAATCGCCATTTTGTTTATCCGCGATTCGGCCATCGGTGTTTTGAGTTTGAGATGAGTTCGCGAAGTTGTTCCCGCGGGTCCACCCGAAATTTAAACTTTCATTGCCACCAAAACAATTTGAATATCAAAGCAAAGTAGGTTAATTCTGTATTAAAATCTCTCGCATGTTTAGTATGTTAAGTCTAGTAGCGCCTTTTTCAGCATTATACCTAACATTTATAACATAATTAGCTGCGAGAGCTAAATGCCTTTTTTAAATTATTCTACGACAATTGTTTTAATAGCCTTTGTTAGTTTTGAGATTCGTATTACTAATTTAGTGTTTCAGTTCTTAAATGAACTAGATAATATAGATATAAGCCCGCGACTTCGTCCGCGTGGCACTCGTGACATACCTATACTTAACATGTATCCGCTATTCAAAAACGGTGAAACAAGTGCAATTACATTTAATGTAATTAAATGTCAAAATTTTACTTCGAGCGGAGATTGAACCAGCAACCTCTAGATAAACCGTTTTATAAACATAGCTACCGAATCCTAGATTATTGTACTTGGGATAATAAAAGGGGGTCTTGGGGCGTTTCGGTCCGCTCTTATTTCGTCCCGCGGACCGAAACGCCTATAAGCATTTTATTAATGGGGATATTCGGCCCACAAATGGAATGTGGACCGAATCGCCCAAGAGTTCTTCTTAAATGGGTAGATTCGGTCCAATTATATTGTCATGTACAGTCGAATACAAAAAAAAATACTTTCGCTTCACCAATTTTTTGAGTTTTTTTAAGTGATTGATAATATAGTGGATCGTATAAGGAATGCACCTTCCATTATAGCATTTAAAACAAGACTACAAATTTGGCTGCTGGAGAATACCTTTTATAGCATAGAAGAATATTTGAGTATGCCAATGACATTGTAAATTGGCATAACTATAATATTATTATACCGTATTAATTAATTAAGTTAATATCTGAATGATTATTTTAATTTTATATAACTAAACGATTTCTCTATTTGAGAAACTTCATATTCAAGTATCTCGTGTACTAATTGTATCTATAACCTGTAACTTAGAAGTCATTAATAAAAAATTGTATTGTATACTACATATGATTAATGTTCTCTCTCTCTCTCTCTCTCTCTCTCTCTCTCTCTCTGTGTGTGTGTGTGTGTGTGTGTGTGTGTAATATATTTAATTTGATTTATGTGATTTATTTGTTTAAGTTGTTTTTTGTGTAGGTAAATATAAATTTTATCATATTACATTACATTTTATTTATTTCTCAATTTTTGTAACCAACTGTACTTAAATCTTTCAAATCAGGTATTCATATCATATTTATAATCATAGGGACGAATCGCCCTATAATTATAAAAATATGAGGCAATTCGTCCCGCGGACCGAATCGACCCATTCAGAAGGCATTGTTAGGCGTTTCGGTCCGCGGGACGAAACACGAGCGGAGCGAAACGCCCCAAGACCCATAAAAGTTACCTTTAAACAGAGTTGTATGGAGTTTTGATGACCTTCTATTCTCCACAATCTGAAATGAAATGAAGAGAATAAATATGCCATTGTTTTCGTTGTATTCTTAAAACTTGATAAAAAAAAATTCAATGAAATTTATTGTCTAACAAAACTTTACGGTGACTCTCCTTTGATATCATTATTTTTCAAGTTTGGAGCCATTCTAAATATTTAAATAAAGAAGGTGGGTTGGTCGAGTTTAATTTGTGTTGGAAATGTTGAAATAAGTTAGGCGACTTTTAAATAATATTTAAGAAGAGATGTCCCCTTATTATACAATTTTTGTAAGGGTTAAAGTTCTTCAATGCAATGCGGATCGTACATAGCCGTTTTGTAGGGTTCCGTAGTAAACAAGGAACCCTTACAGTTTTGCCATGTCCGTCTGCCTGTCTGTCTGTCCGTCCGCGGTTTAGCGCAAAAACTATTAGTACTAGAGACCTGAAATTTGGCACAAATATACACCTTAATCACGCCGACAAAGTGGTAGAATAAAAACATGAAAAAAAATTTAGGGTAACCTCCCCTACTTGTAACACGCAAATATATTTTTTATTTTCGAATTTCATATAGTGGGGTGGTATCGTTGGATAGGTCTTTAAAAAATATTATAGGTGTCCCAACATCATTTTTCGATTTAGTTAACTGTTCGTGACTTATTAAGCTTTAAAGTGCAAATTTTCGTTAGACTCAAGTGTCCCTCCCCAAAGACTAAACGGTTGTTGTTAGAAATTCAAACGTTACGACAATAGGAGCTACATATAACGAAATTAAAAGGAAAACTATCACACTTTAGTTGGCCTTGTAAGTTTGCGCGTAATAGTCGATCAAATGTATTTTACTCGAAAATTTCGAACAAATCCATACAAAATATTTATTTATTTTTTCATTACATCTCATACTCTGTAACACCGGAACCCTACACTGCGCGTGGCCCGACATGCACTTAACCGGTTTTTTTTTCTAAATATAAAATCCGGCTAGGACGACGCCAAGAGAGATAAGGAGTGAGTGATGTTGTGGAGACAGAAGTAACTCTGTGCTTCCATATATTTTCATGTAACATAACGAATTTTTACTGGTGGTAGAGCTCCGGAGAGAATGCTCGCGGGCGTAGGCACCACCGCATTACCTTTTATACTTGCCGCTAAATGATAGTGTTCAGCACTATTGTGTTCCGGTCAGGTGGTAATGTACGACCCTGTAATTTCCGGCACAGAGGCATAACACCTTAGGCCTCAGGAGTGATAACGCATCTGCATTTTGAACTTGGTCTTTGTGTGGGTGTCTATAGGCTGCAGTCATCACTTAACATGAATGTGAACTACATGCTTGTTTGCCACAAAAGTTATCAAGTATGTACAATTTATCTGCAAAACAATTCATCAGCCATTTTATAAAAAAAGGCAGTCAAAGCAACAAGTGGGATTCAATATTAAAATATTGTTTAATTTATTGAAAGTTTAACCGGCGAATCGTGGCGAAGCATGTAACAGGTGGCGAGCCTGTTGACATCGCCGGGCACATTAACAAACGAGGTACTGGGAAACTTCCATCAAATGACCACCGCATTGCCATTAGGCAGGTATTAACCTGCCGCCAAATGGTAAGTGTTCAGCACGTGCTGGTTGTGTATGGCCCCGTAATAACTATCACCGAGACATACATAACTACTAAGGTCTCAGGGATGGCAACACATCTGCATTTTGACCTCTGCTTTTTCTGTCTATAGGCTGCACTTAACATCGATGTGAACTGCATGCTCGTATGCCACAAAAGTTATCAGTATGTACAATTTATCTGCAAAACAATTCATCAGGTAATGCGGTAGGCACCTAGATTAATACTGGCACGCTCCACTTCATTATTACGTACTTTCACAAAAGTAAAGTGCAAACTTTACGAATTTTTAAACTTATTACAAGTGCAAAAGACGTCTGTTGCATACGAAAATAGCCGAAAATTACAAGTATTGCATTCGCAATTTTCACTGCACTGTTAAATTTGCATACATTTTCGCTACTTTACGGATAATTTGTGTGAGGTGTAGTTTGCTAACAAAGAAAACTGTATATATATACCTACTTACTGCTTGAATAACGGATACATTACGGGTATTTAAAGAGTTACGAGCGGATCATTCTTAAACATAGAGCAACACGGGCCACCGGCCGCGGCGGACCGGAGGGGAGTAACCATATGCAGGCTTTCCACTCTGTCAAAATACAAAACCAAATGGTCCTGCCTGTCGCCCACATATTTAAATGTGTGCGTGAAATTGTTTATGTATATTGTTAAAGTCAAAGTGTGAGTTTCGTAGTAATAGACGATTTTTTTATTTTCAGTGTGTGTCACACGTATTTGCCCACGCAAAAAATGACAGACTGTTTTGCATCGGTAATAAACGCTATCGCTACTCCCCTCCGGCACACCGCGGACACTCCGCCAAAATTCCATACAAACGCTTATTTTTGTCTATATTACACAAACATCAATCAGTGACGTGTATTTACACGTGCACCTGTGTGCGTAGCACGTAGGCAACATCAACCGTCGCCCATAAGAGGGGAGGAGGTTGGGTAATGCGGGGAAATCGGGACGTCAAAGTGTCCATTCTATACGTAGTATAATTAGTCCGCCGCGACCGGTGGGCCGAGTTGCTCTATGTTCTTAAACGAAGACGCCTTCGTTACGATTTTCAACATTAAGTTAAACTTTAAATAGTTGACCTGGGACGGAAGTCGTAGGGACATGACGATCATCGTTCTCATGGAGGAGAATTCTTCCGCTAGTGCAGTCAGTCAACCGAACAATTGCGGTCTAACTATTCCAATAGGGCGGTAGTAAAAACATGGGAATACTACCGCCACTGCGATCGCCAATCCACCTGCCAAGCATGGCGATTATGGCATATTTGCTAATGACGCCCAACACTGTTGTGGGCATCTTTGGGGAAGGCTTAGGGTATCATTGGACGTCTTTCAGCTGAAGTGATGACCAACAGCCTGGTTTTTTTTTTAAGTAATGGAAGTGGCAAACAAGCTTGCAATTCACATTGATGTTAAGTGATGACTGCAGCCCATAGACACTTACACAAAGACCGAGGTGAAAATGCAGATGCGTTACCACTCCTGAGGCCTAAGGTGTTATGCCTCTGTGCCGGAAATTACAGGGCCGTACATTACCACCATACCGGAACACGATAGTGCTGAACACTACCATTTAGCGGCAAGTATATTAGGTAATGCGGTGGTGCCTACGCCCGCGAGCTCCGTCACTAGAGCTCTACCACCACTAACAAGGGTTCTAATTCTCGTAACGTAATTGTCAATGGATCGCGATTGAATAGCTTCACTATCATGCTTTAATCAACTGCAACGTGCGTGGCCTATGTTAGAGCAGGACAGCGAAACGATTCAGTTTTCAGTTTATATCATATAATTAGGCTCCTGGAGAGCACTTTTACTTCGTCATTTTTTTTAAAGCTTACCTAGAATGAATAACCACCAATAATAATCAAAACCGGACAAGTGCGAGTTCGAATCGCGTGGTGAGGGTTCCGTAATTTAAATAAATATTTTCGAAAATATTACAGATTTAAAATGCAGGGACATAGCGGTTACGGTGGTACCGGCAGAGAGGGTTATATTATTAAGAATTTTCGATTTAATTTGAATACTCAAACTTCATAGGTTTACCAGTAATCTATAGGCAAAGAACTATTATCCATATTTTTTTCAAAATTTTAAGTTCAGTAGTTTCGGAGATAGGGGGGAGGAATTGTCAATTTTCGTCGTTTTTCTTAATTAACTTCAAATTTGTTAATGCAAAAATTATAAAAATATATATCTGAGATGCTGACAACAACCTCTTTCATTTGATATGTCACACGACACAGTTTACGATTATTTTTTTTTAATTTTCTGTTTTACGCCCCGAAAGTGTCCCTGTTTAAAATTTATTATTTTACTTGACGTGTTCATTTTTGGGTCACCAATTTACATGTATTCATCAAATTTCAACTCAATCGGTCTAGTAGTTTCAGAGCAAATTGGCTGTGACAGACGGACCGACAGACAGACAGACAAGACGCACGAGTGATCCTATAAGGGTTCCTTTTTTCCTTTTAAGGTACGGAACCCTAAAAACATAATAAATTAAAACAAACTGAGAAAATAATGAATTTGGTCGTCATAATAAAGGTTAATTTTAATTTTAAGGATTCAATTGCAATCCACAAACAAAAATATTACGAAAGGATTAAATTCATAGAAACATTGAAACTTAAATCTTCAATGAGCTAACTGTTACAAACTCCTTCCTGCTGACTGATATCTACAAACACAATTTTGATACCTTCCATCTATATACACACTTTGTATGTTCTAATTTAAAAAGACATATGTATTTTAATAAATGTATGTAATATTGCGAACTCAACTTTATAATATAAGGTTGGGAAATTTTTTTTTTCCCATTTTTTAAGATAATTCAAAACATTTTTTAATATAGTTTATTTTAATTTAACTAAAGTATGTATGTACCATTTTGTTCGATAACTTTTTGCCATCTTGTAGGTAGGGACATGATCCCATTGCTATAATAATTTTGGGACTTCTCATCAAAATACCGCGACAAGTGGATTTGGCAGTCCTCTCGTGATGTTAACCTAACATTGCATAAAGAATTCTGAAGAGACCGAAACAGGTGTAAATCTGAAGGAGCAAGGTCAGGACTATACGGCGGATGCATTAACACCTCCCAGCCAAACTCTCTTAATTTTTGCTGAGTGGCTATAGATGTGTGAGTTCTAGCGTTATCATGATGAAACACCACACCCCTTCTGTTGATCAATTCCGGCCGCTTTCTCTCAACTTCTTGCTTTAATCTCATCAGTTGTTCGCAGTAGAGTTCAGAATCGATAGTCCTGCCTGGTGGTAATAGCTTATAATGAATAATGCCCTTCCAATCCCACCACACACACAACATCACCTTATTGCGAGTTAACCCGGGTTTCGCCACAGTCTGTGAAGCCTGACCGGCCTTTGACCACGACCTTTTTCGCACGTTCTTGTCGTACGTGATCCACTTTTCATCACCAGTTATCAGCTTCTTCAAAAATTATTCGGTTTCATTACGTCGTAATAAAGAATCACAAATGAGTACACGGTTCATTAGGTTTCTTTCAGTGAGCTCATGAGGTACCCAAATATCGAGCTTTTTGTTGTACCCAGCTTTTTTCAAATGCGCCAAAACTGTTTTGTGATCAATGCTCAGTTCTTCAGCTACGTCGTAACTACTGATATGTCGATCTTGCTCCACTTTTTCAAAAATGGCATCCATTTTATCTTATTACATCCGTAATAGGGCGACCAGAGCGAGGTGCGTCTTTGACATCAAAATTTCCGGATTGAAAACGCTTAAATCAAATTTGTGCTACTCTCACAGACACTGCAGTAGGTCCATAAACATCGCAAATTTATTTCGCGGCTTGCGTTGCATTTTTACCTTTTTTGTAGTAAAATTTTAAAATGTATCGAATTTCTTCATTAGATTCACTCATCTTGACAGTTCGAAAAAACAAATGAAACACACATTTGAATAATTTGAATTTGGAATAATGTTTTTTAAAATTTAAACTTTCAATGATACCAAAACCAGCCAGATACAAATACTACAGCCAAAGAGATTTTATTACAAGTTCATACATACTATAATGCGAAAAGACTTTTTCCCCAACCTATTATAAATAATATTAAAGAAGCAAACCATGCAACTGTAACACAAATTACAGAAATCAACAACGAAGACGGAGTTCACGACGAAATATACTTCTTACATCTCTTGTGAGCTCTCTAAATTAATTTAGAAGTCACTGTTCGCGAAATAGTTCAGTTCCCTTTGACGTACGGTGAGCAACGCAAGAACGTACACAAATATCAGCTTCCACTGTCGCATCGTTGAGTCGTGTTGGGAGTCTACAGAATATATTTGCGCGACCGTATAGTTTGCTCCGCTTTAGTTCAAACACCTAAGTGAAGCTATCCACAGAGTAATTTACTACAGAGAAAGCATGAACTAGACGCCAGTGTGACTTTATGAAAGTGTCGTAAGACTCGTAAGTAAATAAGTTCATTTATTCGCAGTTCATCAAAGTTTAAGAGTTAGGTAATAACTGTGTTGTTTTAGTGTCTTGATACTGTTTGTTCGGTGAGTTGCAATGAAGTTGATAGCTTGTATGTTTTTAAACTAAGTATAGGAGGAAGGATAAGGAATATGATATTTAATAACATTAGACATTCTTCGAACAAAATAATATAATCAAAACAAAGTCTTAGTTAAGCAATATCAACAAATTTTCGTGTTTCGATCCACTCGCAATGTAAGGTTATGTATTCAGTACATTATTTAGTTGGTAGACGTAACTGTAAACATGTGAAAACTACTCAGCTAAGACAGTTTTTTTTTAATTTGATATGTAAAGTCATACACTTTTACCAAGTCTTTTTTTCAGACGACTAAATATCTCCGTTTAATTTTAACAGAAAGGAAGGACTCGTAACAAAATTAGCTCTAATTGGCGATAATTGGACTAAGAGAGAGATTATAACTATAAACATAAAATCCAGCTATGCGTATTATATCTCACGTAAAATAATTATATTATTACACTATTATGAACCTAGAATAAACATTCTTTATCTTAATTTGAAAGATAAACTAACGAGAATTCTGAACGTAATTTAATATTAAGTAATATTATTATTGCTTCACAGGTGCAGTCTGAAACTTAATTACTCTATGAAGCTCGAGCACTGTATACTTTTCATTCGGTGCAAAATTACACGGCTACATTTAATGTTGCTAATAACATGGATAATTAATAATTCTGTTATACTTAGAATATATGCATAGTTTAGCTTCAGCTGAACATTTGCTACGTGATATTATAATCTAAACATAAGGTAATACAATTTAAGGTCAGTTTTGATGGCGATTCTATCTCCTGCCTGTCCATTTCAATCAATACAATTGAAACGAGTACTTTTGAAGTTAGGTTAGATGAGGTATTTAAAAAAAATGTAAGGTTTTTCACCGGTGGTAGAACTCCAGTAACGGAGCTCGCGGGCGTTGGCACCACCGCATTACCTAATATACTTGGCGCTAAATGGTAGTGTTCAGCACTATCGTGTTCCGGTCAGGTGGTAATGTACGGCCCTGTAATTTCCGGCACAGAGACATAATACCTTAGGCCTCAGGAGTGGTAACGCATCTGCATTTTGACCTTGGTCTTTGTGTGGGTGTCTATAGGCTGCAGTCATCACTTAACATCAATGTGAGCTGCATGCTTGTTTGCCACTTCCATTACATAAAAAAAAGGTTTAAAAAAAGAGAGTGATTTTTTACGATGCACGCGCACACTGACAGATAAAAGCAACAGTCTAAAGTTAGTTGCTAAACAGATAAAAGCAACCGTCAGAAGTTAGTTGGTAAATTTTTTGTCGTTTTGTTTTAAGTCGTGGTCGTTTGTGGTCGGGTGTTCCTAAACGTTGCTAGGAATGTCCACGTCCAAATATCAACAGGCGTCTGATTTTAAAGCATGCTGCGTGAGGGCGGGTAGAATGAGAGTGCTTCGAGCGCGTCTGAAAATCTGAACAGGTTTGCTTATGAGCATGCTAATTTCCAGTACCTATCGATTTTATAAGAAGTAACTAAAAATAATATGAGGATTACTAGAAAATGTAAACATATTATGTATGTAGAGCAAGCTTATTTTCAAGCATGATTCAAGTCACTTTTTCACATTTTTTTTTTTAATCTGAATTTATTTGGAGGCTTTTGTCCACTGAAGGATATGTCAGCCCCATCATAACCTAATCTATAATATAATACACTTATTCATTGAGAAAGACACTTATTTGTGCAATGATATAATACTTAATAATGATTTTGCTGCATCACTAAACGGTTGTCCTAATAAAGCTGTTATTGCTCCTATTTCATACTTATTGATTTTGTATATTTGCAATAATATTTTTTTCTCAATTTATGGTAACTAGCGGACCCGACAGACGCTGGCCTACATGATAATTTAAGTCGATCCAGCCGTTTAGTTGCAGTATAGATATATAACCTAGATAACGACAGCAGCTCCATCTGCCGGGCTGATTCGGAATCTAAACCAACCAGGGCGCCACCCAAACGCATACAAAAAATAACATTTAAAACGGTCCAGCCGTTTAAGTGGAGTTCAGTGACATACGAGTACACACTTACCCCCTTATTCATGAACATACATTAGATACGTTTTAGCTATAGAATGCTTTGCCTTTGTCAGAGCTAAAATACGTTTATGAATAGGGGGCTAAAATCACTTAAAGTAAAATTATACTATACCTATAGATATACTTGTACTCGTATAAAGATAAATAGTATTTTTCAAAAAACACAATTTGTTTGTATTTACGGTGATTGAAATTAAAGATTATAATTACGTTATTTCCAGCAGCTATCTATAATTATGCTTATTAAGACACTTGATCATTGACACATGTTTTTAATAATGATTGAAGAAGAAAACAAATTCATAATAACAAAAAACAAATCATAACCCTAACAAAAACTCCGTGTGATAGAGTCAGAAGTTGGACTGGCCGAGGAAGTTGGGCACAAAACAAAAAGCGCTGGACGAAGTTGCCAACTCCTAGACGTATGGGAAAAGTTGCGGACTTGCCGAGAGAATGCTAAACACTTGCGCTGGCCAAACCAGCGTCACTTGTGGGAATATTTCTTTAATTTTCTGTTTTCTCTTTGCGAAATAAATCTTGCTAATACTGAAACGTTCCTAAAATGTTTGTCGATCGTCAAACACAAAAAGTTAAACGGTATCTTCAAAACGTATTGTAAGTTCCAATATCTATAGGTACTTATAATATTATAAAGCTGAGTTTGTTTGTTTGCTTGAACGCGCTAATCACAGGAACTACTGCTCTGAGTTAATAAAAGAAATTAGTGTTATATGGCCCATTTATCGAGGATGGAAGCTATATAAATATAACATCACGCTAAGATGAATAGGAGGGGGTAGAGGTAACAAAACATAATAGAGACTTAGATTTCGAATCGACATAAAAAAATCTTTCAGTATAGGGGAAAAATCATTATAGCAGTTACTTTAAAAATAAATAAAAATAATTTCTTAACGTTTTTAAAGGTACAGGATTTTTTTATATAAATTGTGCTTGCTAATTTATATTAAAAATTATGGTCACGATTATTTTATTGCCAATAACTATAAGTATACTAAAATTATAAATATAAAAGCAGAAAAAGTCAACAAACATAGGTATTTCTCTTTGAAAACAACGAAACAAATCATAAGCCGCAATAATACTCCGTGTGATAAGAGTCATACGCAGGGCTGGCTGAGGAAGTTGGGTACAAAACAAAAAAGCGCTGGACAAAGTTGCCAGGTCCTAGAAGTACCTATGGGAAAAGTTGCGGACTTGCTGAGGGCATTGTAAACACTTGAATAAATATAAAGTTTTTTTGAATTCAAAAACAAAATCTTCTTGATAGTATTGTAAATATTTGGTTTATTTTTTTCGTCACATATTACAGTATTGTTACATAATATTCATCAAAATGGCTGTTTAGCAAGAAACCGCACAATACAGTTTAGCACACTTTTGTCCCAAAATGGTCTCTATGATTTGAAATTCATTTATTTTTGTTACTTGTTCAGGTTTGGTTTACTAATTTTACATGTGTGTACAAAATTTCAATTCAATCGGTGAAGTATTTTTAGAGAAAATCGGCTCTTACGAAAGAAAGACGCACGAGTGATCTTATAAGGGTTCCATTTTTTTATTTGAGGAACAGAACCCTAAAAATTACAACGAAACAAATTTTGTACTAATACAAAAAAAATTGAAATTATCCTACACAAACACAAAACACTAGCTACATTTGAATAGCAGTTGTATTACAAATTACAGATGGATAAAACAATGGGAATCTCACAACGGAGCCATTAAATACACACAGTTTTGTGACCGGACCCCAACCACATCCGCATATCGTCTTATGTAAATGAATGATTACTAAAGCAAAATGATTTAAAGACGTTCCCAAAATTAAACGGGAAATCGTAAAAACAGAAAAGCCTGGTCAAATTATTTTTTTTATTCCTAGCAATTCAGCTTACGTATATAATGCCGCGTATTTTAATAAAATCACATTACTATGGGCGGTTGTAAAATTTGAAGAGCCCCGAATTAATGTCGGGGTGTAATTGAGTCCAAGGGATTTATGTTAGAGGAGTCATTTCACGTTTATTCTGGACTGTTTGTTTGTCCAAGTTATGAGAGACCTCACACGCCTGCGCAGTGCAGTTAAAAGACTATTTACAACAAAAAAAACCGGCCAAGTGCAAGTCGGACTTGCGCACCAAGGGTTCCGTACAAGCCTGTATCAGAGTTCATGGGATGTAAGTTCTTGTAGGTTTTGATTCCCTTGCGAGTTTCAAAAATTGGCGGCACACGTGGCTGCATCTTTTGATTACGTTGGCTTAGAAAAATTGTTTTTTAGACAGTTCTAAGGGACAGTAGACCTGAGAATTTGATATTAATTCCAGCCTAATACCTCCACGCGTTCCTGAGAAAAAGGGTCTTGACAGACAGACAGAAGGACGGGCGGACATCAGAATGATCCTTTAAGGGCGCCGTTTCTGCCTTTCGAGGTACGTAACCCTAAAAACCTGGAGGAACATCCCCCGGCTAAAATTTACGTCGACGTTTACGTACGAGTGTATTCTGTATAATTTATGGACGAATAACGCAGACGCGATGATGTGGGTTTTTTGTGTCTACACTTTAAGGTCTGCGTCAGTAATAAAATCTTATCTGGCTACCGTAAAATATACTTCATTCATAAATTATCATTAGTCTGTCACATATTCGTCAGATTTAAGTCTTTACTACCTATACATAACATACATATCTACTGAACGATACATATTATCTTCATCCCATTTCATCAATGGCCTTTGCATCTGCGAAAGATGTTATGATGTGTCCCAGGTAAGAACATTTTTTAGAATGGCTAAAAAGGCCAATTCGGGAGAGGCAGCGACGTCCACAAATGGGGCCCGACGCCCAGCGTCCCGACGCCCAGCGTGATAGCGTTCTAATAGGAATCAACATACAACAATACACTCAATACCTATATTGTAAATGGGATGACGCGCTGTCTGACATCAGCGATAAAATTAGACTTCAACCATTGGGTCTCATGTTTGCCCAGCCCAGCGTCCCGACGCCCAGCGTCCCGACGCCCAGCGTCCCGACGCCCAGCGTCCCGACGCCCAGCGTCTCGACGCCCAGCGTCCCGACGCCCAGCGTCCCTACGCCCAGCGTCCCGACGCCCAGCGGCCGGACGCCCAGCGTCCCGACGCCCAGCGTCCCGACGCTCAGCGTCCCGACGCCCGACGTCCCGACGCCCGACGTCCCGACGCCCAGCGTCCCTACGCCCAGCGCCGCAACGCCCGACGCTCAGACGCCCAGCGTCCCGACGCCCAGCGTCCCGACGCCCAGCGTCCCTACGCCCAGCGCCGCAACGACCGACGCTCAGACGCCCAGCGTCCCGACGCCCAGCGTCCGCGTCCCGACGCCCAGCGTCCCGACGCCCAGCGTCCCGACGCCCAGCGTCCGGACGCCCAGCGTCCCGACGCCCAGCGGCCCGACGCCCAGCGTCCCGACGCCCGACGTCCCGACGCCCGACGTCCCGACGCCCCTACGTCCCGACGCCCAGCGTCCCGACGCCCAGCATCCCGACGCCCAACGTCCCGACGCCCAGCGTCCGCCCAGCGGCCCGACGCTCAGCGTTGCAACGCCCAGCGGCCCGACACTCAGCGTCGCAACGCCCAGCGGCCCGACGCCCAGCGTCCCGACGCCCAGCGGCCCGACGCCCAGCGTCCCTACGCCCAGCGCCGCAACGCCCAGCGTCCCGACGCCCAGCGTCCCGACGCCCAGCGTCCCGACGCCCAGCGTCCCGACGCCCGACGTCCCGACGCCCAGCGTCCCGACGCCCCTACGTCCCGACGCCCAGCGTCGCGACGCCCGACGTCCCGACACCCAGCGTCCCGACGCCCAGCATCCCGACGCCCAACGTCCCGACGCCCAGCGTCCGCCCATCGGCCCGACGCTCAGCGTCGCAACGCCCAGCGGCCCGACACTCAGCGTCGCAACGCCCAGCGGCCCGACGCCCAGCGTCCCTATGCCCAGCGCCGCAACGCCCAGCGCCGCAACGCCCAGCGCCGCAACGCCCAGCGTCCCGACGCCCAGCGTCCCGACGCCCAGCGGCCCGACGCCCAGCGTCCCGACGCCCAGCGGCCCGACGCCCAGCGGCCCGACGCCCAGCGTCCCGACGCCCAGCGTCCCGACGCCCAGCGTCCCGACGCCCAGCGTCCCGACGCCCAGCGTGCCGACGCCCGACGTCCCAACGCCCAGCATCCGCCCAGCGGCCCGACGCTCAGACGCCCAGCGTCCCGACGCCCAGCGTCTGCGTCCCGACGCCCGACGCTCAGACGCCCAGCGTCCGCGTCCCGACGCCCAGCGGCCCGACGCCCAGCGTCCCGACGCCCAGCGTCCCGACGCCCAGCTGCCCGACGCTCAGCGTCCCGACGCCCAGCGTCCCGACGCCCAGCGTCCCGACGCCCAGCGTCCCGACGCCAGACGTCCCGACGCCCAGCGTCCCGTCGCCCAGCGTCCCGACGCCCGACGTCCCGACGCCCAGCGTCCCGACGCCCAGCATCCCGACGCCCAACGTCCCGACGCCCAGCGTCCGCCCAGCGGCCCGACGCTCAGACGCCCAGCGTCCCGACGCCCAGCGTCCCGACGCCCAGCGTCCCGACGCCCGACGTCCCGACGCCCAGCGTCCCGACGCCCAGCGTCCCGACGCCCGACGTCCCGACGCCCAGCGTCCCGACGCCTAGCGTCCGCCCAGCGGCCCGACGCTCAGCGTCGCAACGCCCAGCGGCCCGACACTCAGCGTCGCAACGCCCAGCGGCCCGACACTCAGCGTCGCAACGCCTAGCGGCCCGACGCTCAGCGTCCCTACGCCCAGCGCCGCAACGCCCAGCGGTGCGACGTCCAGCGTTCCGACGTCTGGGCGACGTTGTTGGCGTTAGTCTAATATCGTGTAGAGCGAAGTAATAATGTAAAGCGGATTGATCAGATTTTATCTATCGATAATTGTTGATCTAAAATTAACCAAAAGTTATATCCAAAAATGCTGCCCAAAGCCACTATTCCACGCGAACGAAGTTGCACAGCTAGTCCTCAATAATCCTTTCATCATCTGATATTTTATTTTGTTACATTCAATTGTTATAATTATTTTATTTGGCTATAATTTCTTTTGAAATACAGAGAAGCATAAAAAAGTGTCCAAATATCGTTTTTCTCATTACACAACGTATATAGACGTTGTTTAATTGAAACAGAAGAAAAAAAAACACACCGCTGTCGTATTTTTAGAAACCCTCGTTTCCATCTGATAGTTAAAACATTTAATTAAAACAGTCCCAGATAACGGGATACAAGGGAGAAATATTATGGCATTTTTAAAAGCTTTCTAAAATTAAGCATTACGTCATTCTTATCTGTTTTGCTTTCTATAAAAGTCGGGGATAAGTCGGGGATAAGTCTCGGAGTTTTTTCTTCTAATCTTTCGGTTAAAGTTAACTAGAAAAAGTTAGTTTGCATTTTTTGTTGATCAAATTCAAAGAAGAATGCAATGTTATTTTTATTTCAAGTTTCAGTACTCAACAGCGTAGTCACCGCCAAATACTACCATTTTGTAGGGTTCCGTAGTAAACAAGGAACCCCTATAGTTTGGCCATGTCCGTCTGTCTGTCTGTCTGTCCGTCCGCGGTTTATCGCAAAAACTATTAGTACTAGAGACTTGAAATTTGGCAGAAGTATAAGTACATCTTTATTACGCCGACAAAGTGGTAGAATATAAACATGTTTTTTTTGTTTAGGATACCTCCCCGCATGTAACGCGCGGATATATATATATATTTTGTTTTTATATAGTGTGGGATATTGTTGGATAGGTCTTTCAAAAACGTTAGGGGTGTGCAAATATCATTTCTCGATTTAGTTTACGGTTTGTGACTTATTAAGCTTTAAAGTGCCAATTTCAAGAGTCAAGTGTCCCCTGTCCCCCCCTAGCAACTAAACGATTGTTGTAAAAAATTCAAAGGCTACGACAGTAAATTTTTGAAGTTTACTCCAAAAAACGTTTGAGTTACCTATAAGGCCCGCTAAGGTTATTGTATGAGTAGTAAAATCAAGTGTTTCATGAATGTTGAGGCGTTCCGCGCGATTCCCTCGCAAGCGCTGCGACCGAGCGGACGTGTTTCACTCGCCGGCACACAAGCGATCTTACGCACACCGAGTAAACGTCCGTCGTGCGTCGGAGATAACACACACACTTTTTTATATGAGAGCGCCAGTAAAGAAACGAGACTAAAGATTCAGGTTAGTTTCCAAATAAAACGTTTTAATAGTTAACGTCAAAATCTAGAAACTGATTACAAAAATATTTGAGAATGCTGTCCTAATTATTAACAGACATACAATCTGAGTTCATAATGATGTCGCTAACGAACAGCTTCATTATATAACCCCGAAGCCGCAAACCACAATTCTATCGCATCTCTATTCGGATTTTCAGATGAAATGGGAGTAGGTTGTCGAATTACTCGTATTTATTCGAAAAGTTCTCTTTTTGTAATCACTGAAACAATTGGAAACATTATTGCTCATTATCCCATCAGCTCACGAAAAATAATCATATTGTTCGTGGCACCGCATTACCTATTATACTTGCCGCGAAATGGTAGTGTTCAGCACTATCGTGTTCCGGTCAGGTAGTAAAGTACGGTCCTGTAATTTCCGGCACAGAAGCGTAACGCATCTGCATTTTGACCTCGGTCTATGTGTGGGTGTCTATAGGCTGCATTCATCACTTAACATCAATGTGAACTGCATGCTTGTTTGCCAATTCCAAGACATAAAAAGGCCAATATCGGCCAAATGCGGCTCAACAGATTTATGAAATCAACAATACTGAATGTTATTGATTCATTTCTTTAGAACATAAACTGCCTCAAAAGTCCTAGGTTCGGTTCGCGGGTCGCGCGTTATCATACATAGATAACGGAGTAAAATCCATTATCTCTAGGTCTATTGGGATTTTTCCATTTTCTGGAACATTCCGAGTACCTCGGAGTTTGGTAATA
Source organism: Macrosoma leucophasiata (assembly GCA_036365455.1). Lineage (NCBI taxonomy): Eukaryota > Metazoa > Arthropoda > Insecta > Lepidoptera > Hedylidae > Macrosoma > Macrosoma leucophasiata. The sequence goes on from JAWQUS010000020.1 coordinate 5,677,367, forward strand.
TGTCAGTGACCGGAGATGTCTACAGGCTCGCCGCCTGTTACATGGGCCAAAACGTAACCGCCGAATCGAGGGTACTTGCATGTATGCTTGAATGCATGCATTTACCTCTGTCTACCCCTTCGAGGACTACAGGGGTGAAGTTACGTAAAAAATAAATGAGTAGTCAACTCACCACTACAGATAATCATGTTGTAAACTCATCAATATGTGAGACTTTATGCCCCTTAAACCGCTATAGCATTTCACTGGTGGTAGAGCTCCAGTGACGGCGTAGGCACCATCGCATTACCTAATTTACTTGCCCCTAAATGGTAGTGTTCTGCACTATCGTGTTCCGGTTAGGTGGTAATGTATGGCCTTGTGATTTCCGGCACAGAGGCATAACACCTTAGGTCTCAGGAGTGGTAACGCATCTGCATTTTGATCTTTGTATGGGTGTCTATAGGCTGCAGTCATCACTTAACATCAATGTGAACTGCATGCTTGTTTGCCACCACCATGGCATAAAAAACGTATAATAAAATCGCAGATTAAAAATAATAATCTTTTCCGCAGACAACCGCTTATAGTTCGGTATATATAGATCTGTGCGATCATCAATCAAGGATTCAGATAGTGCAAGGCTCCCGGTGAAATGGAAGCTGCTTATCCCGACTTCACAGCTTACATTAATCACACAGCGTCGACGATAACCGCAAGCCGCGCTCAAAATGGCCGCACTTAAAATAATTTAAGTCTTCCACAAAACTTAGACCATAAAGCAGAGACAAAGTCGGCGGACATTTTTCATTAGTATGGAGGAAATTCTTGAAATTTTCCCCCAGTAAACAATTATAAGATGTGTCCGGTAGGCTAATTGCTGTCTCTATTCATATTTCCTTTTATTGTGGCACTGTTTTTGCGGTTTTTCGCAAGACAATGTGTGTTGTTTTATTTCAGATGGATTAAAGAATGGAAAGAAGATGACACTGAATAATATTACTAGTATTGTTTTGACTGTTGTGAATTTTACTGGTGTTTGAACTAATACATTTGTTATTTACTTTCTTATTTTAGTTGAATGTTACATTGACACACAACTACTTACTTCCTTCTTAATTATATTTTGTTAATGTCTCCCAAGCCATCGCGAAGCTCAGATATTCAGATCCGTCCGGGCTTTAAATCCTGATGAGGCTCGCGGCGCGGCGGCAACTCGCCGCGAAAAATATAAGTAAGTATATCTACATATATATATAGTTAATGTACATATGACAAGAAAATTATACAAAACCTATACATATATAAAACACAAGACGATGCTGCCTATTATTATCAATGTTTTTTTCTGTTCCAGTTGGTGACAATTATCAGGTATGGATCCTAGATCCTATAAAAACATGGTGAGCAGAATAATGGCAGTTCATATTTTTGACGCGTGGAAACGCATAATAGGCACACGATGTCGAGAAGAAAATACGGCGGGTAGTGTGAGACTCGTAAGTAATCACTAAAACCTCGGGGTGTTATGACTCATCAGCGGCGGAGCCACAGGAACGCTCAACATCAGGTGTTCCACCACCGCCCAAATGAAATGGTTCACGAGCACCGGCCCTGAAGGAACAGGGAAGCGTCAAAGAAATTTGACCCTCGGCTGCTCCCGCCGACCACAGCGGCGGTGAAAACCACGCAAAACGCCGCTCACTCGCTGGGTTTCTCATCGCTTGTGTGAAGCCAACGACCAGGTCTTGAGCCTCCCTGCCGCGAAAAGGCTGAAATTCACGGGGAGAGAAAGCAAGATCCTTACCATGACTGAACCTCAAATATATGATGTGACATTTCCCCCTCCTCCCTATCTCGGAAGCTGGATCCGAACGAACCCCTAGATGATTACCCTGCTATGCATGAGGCAACTGATTATTGCCACAAACCGGTTAGCACAAATACCGGTCTTTCGTCATTAAACCCAAGAACACTAACTTTTTAATTACGAAAGCCCTTTGAACAGAATGAAACCCGTTGTCATAGCCTCATTTGAAATCTGACAATACTACAGAGCCTTCAATTTACATACAAATAATTGTAACAGATTGCGAGCGTCGGGCCGTTTTCTCACAAATTGTGTTCATTTGTATAATTTGTTGGCCGACGGCTTGATTCAGTTACGCCGATTGTGATGTAAAATGATAGCTTGACGTCAGAGTTTGCTTCGTGATCTGCAGGAGTTATTTCTTTTAAGTTATGTATTCCCTGAAGGCATTTACATAGTTATACATGTATTCAAGCATTAATTGCTTTCGCCCACGATTTCCTTCTTCCATTTTGAGGAAAAAGAATTGGAGGTAAGCGTTTTACATTACATTCATATTTATAAACTACGAGTGAACGTGCACCAATTAGAATGTTCTCAATGCAGAACATTATCATTAGTCTGTTCAGATTTTACTGGCGGTAGAGCTGGTGACGAAGCTCGCGGACATAGGCACCACCGCATTACCTAATATACTTGCCGCTAAATGGTAGTGTTGAGCACTATCATGTTCCCGTCAGGGGTGCGACCGCCTATCGACATTGCTATTGTCGTTGTCATTGCTGTCAATTTTTCATGTCGATTTTTGCTTTAACTAAATAAAAATAATCGAAATAATCTACGATTATCGCTTGTTTCTCACCTACGAAAGCAAGAAAAACGATCAGATTATTACTACTGCTTCTATAGGAACTACAAATCGACATGAAAATTTGACAGCAATGACAACGACAATAGCAATGTCGTTAGGCGGTCGCACCCCAGGTGGTAATTAAAGCACTGTAATTTCCGGCATAGAGGCATAACAACTTAGGTCTCAGGAGTGGTAACGCATCTGCATTTTGCCCTTGGTGTTTGTGTGGGTGTCTATGGGCTGCAGTCATCACTTAAAATCAATGTGAACTGCATGCTCGTTTGCCACTTCCATTACACATAAAAAAAACAAGATAACTTATTCTCTGATCCGGTGGATCAATACCAGAACCTCGGATTTAACTCAACTGGGCAATACTACTTATACTACTTAGCTATAGAGACAGTTAAAACTGTGCCATTGTAACATTTTAATAATAGGTAGAGCAAATTGAGTCAAATGCATTGTCGAGCACTTAACGCCTGATAAATTAGGTTACGGGTACGACTGGTTTCCCCTCCGTATTTGACACGGAACCCACAATTTATAGTAAAAGATCCAGGTTATGGGTTAACGTACCTCACATTTGTGGCAATCCTTGAACAGACAGTTATTTTATTAAACTTAGCATTCGAACATTTGATCTGATGAGTGGTGTTACTGGTTTAGAATAATTTTGTTTATAGATGAATATAAAAAAACACGCCTGTAATCCCGAAGGTTTAGGCAGAAGTAAATGCATGCATTCAAGCATACATACAAACATCCACGATTCGCCGGTTACGTTTTTGGCCCATATAACAGGCGGCGAGCCTGTTGACATCTTCGGGCACATTACCAAACTTCGAGGTACTAGGAAATTTCCAGAAAATGGAAAAATAGAACCCGAGATAAAGGACTTTACACCATTATCTGTGATATTTATTCCCCTACCTGGGAATCTAACCCAGGACCTCAGCGTAGTAGTAGTGGCCTGCTACCACTAGGCTACCGAGGCAGTTAAAAGACGAATATACACCGTTCATACCAAATTCAGTGACTTTGGCATCATTAACTACAGTAACTGTAGCTAATCCTGCAATTTATGGGGTCCTAGTCGGAAATCGATTGAGAAAGACAATTGTCGGAAAAACTCCAGAGCTCTTGGCTAATGTGCCCGACTAATGTAGAGGCGGGTAGCCTACCGGTACCAAGTGAAATTCAAACAACAAAATTGATTTTAAATTATTATTTTTTTTTTTATGTAATCGAATTGGCAAACAAGCATGCAGTTCACATTGATATTAAGTGATGACTGCAGCCGTGTTTTGATCGTGGTCTTTGTGTGGGTGTAGTACCACTCCTGAGGCCTAAGGTGTTGTGCCTCTGTACCGGAAATTACAGTGCCGTACATTACCACCTGACCGGAACAAGATAGTGCTGAACACTACCATTAAGCGGCAAGTATATTAGGTAATGCGGTGGTGCCTACGCCCGCGAGCTCCGTCACTGGAGCGGTAACGCATCTGCATTTTGACGTTGGTCTTTGTGTGGGTGTCTATAGGCTGCAGTCATCACTTAACATCAATGTGAACTGCATGATTGTTAGCCACTTCCATTACATAAAAAATCGACGTGTGGCACTCGGGGACTGCCGCGGTAAAGCTATTGCATAGCATTTTGTATCAACTTATGCAATTATAATTATTTATTATTTTATTTATGCAGTTTTTCTTTTTTTCTTTGATATTAATTCAAGTTACACTTTTTGAGCGTGGTGACCGATAAGAAAACATTTTTTTTTCTTTTATTAAATAAAAAAGTTAATATTGTTTGAAATATTTTTATGATTTTACAATACATATAAACAGCTGCTTATGTATTCGTCCGATTTCGGAGCAGCTCGTCTCGATTCGTGCGAGCTTCGTAGAGTCGTACAATACGTCTAGCACGCACACAAACACCGTGTCGAAGACTGCCGAAAAGAAACTTCGTTAGACAATGCACGGCCTTCAAGCCACACCTCCGTGCCCGTCGGAGTGGGGAGCGTGAGGTTTTTTCGTTACGGAATTTCTGAATTCGGTCTCCGCGCTCAAGGCCCTCGATATAAACTATGCAATAGCTTAAAAAAATGGTTCTTCTTTGGAAGAAGACTTGACCAATTTAAAAATTATTCGGGTTTAATTTGAAAGTGTGATTAGATACTTGGTTTCACTCTAAGTCGTGATTGCTATTAAGGTACACATATGCAAACCTCTCAGCCTACAAAGTGTCATTAGTTAAAATTACTGAACTCACCCTATCACTCCCAGGGAAGCAGTTGTGAAAGTTTGGGAAGGGCTGCTACCCGACAGGGTAGATAAGGGATTGCAATGGAACATGACATGTTGTTAGCGGAACAAAAGGATATGTTTGTTTAAAAAAAAAGCATACTTAAAGCCACATAAATACAATTTTATAACCGAGGAAAAAATTTAGAGTTTTCAATACCATGTACCCTGTAGGTTTTTTTAATTTTATGATCTGTCTCTGTCAGTTGTGTTGTAAGACTACGTATAAACAGACGGTGTCCGTATTATCATATATATAATTTTTACTGGTGGTAGAGCTCCAGTGATTATACTGGTGGTAGAGCTCCAGTGACGGAGCTCGCGGGCGTAGGCACCACCGCATTACCTAATATACTTGCCGCTAAATGGTAGTGTTCAGCACTATCGTGTTCCGGTCAGGTGGTAATGTACGGCCCTGTAATTTCCGGCACAGAGGCATAACACCTTAGGCCTCAGGAGTGGTAACGCATCTGCATTTTTACCTCTGGTCATTGTGTGGGTGTCTATAGGCTGCAGTCATCACTTAACATCAATGTGAACTGTATGCTTGTTTGCCACTTTTAAAACATAAAAAAAAAAAATATCATCCATTGGACACATTACCAAACTCCGTGGGCACCTATGTCGTCTTTTGGGCACATTACCAAACTTCATATAGTACCTGCCATTAAGACTGTTCTCTTAGGTATAGGAAACCACGTATGGTCACGCCTGTAATCCCCGAAGGGGTAGGCAGAGAGTGCATTCAAGCATACATGCCATCCACGATTCGCCGGTTACGTTTTGTGTCAATGTGGCGAGGCTGCTATATATATATACTATATCCGCAGTAAGTACTATAAAACAAACGATATCCCTACTTCCCTACTTTAACATTATAAATGCGAAAGTAACTCTGTCTGTCTGTCTGTGAAAAAAGACTGAACCGATTTTAATGAAATTTGGTACAGAGATAGAGCTGACTTTGAGAAAGAACATTCACAGGCTACTAGTTATTTATAAAACGACATACACGCGGGCGAAGCCGCGGGCAACATCTAGTAATTTTATAATTTTAATAAATGGTTTGAATTTATTCAACCAAACGACATTTTTTTTCCATTTACTGATCCCCTCTTTACTTCCAAAATTGGGTCTACAATAAAAAAATTATCTGGAATATACTTCTTGCAGATTGCAGCACAACGTATGAGAATTCTATGGTGTTTATAATAACATAGGAATTTATTATTGGCAGGAACCCCTATGCGTAATGAGACATACTCGTAATATACATTATGCAATTTTTAAATTATCAAAAATACTTAACCGAACTAAAAAACCAAAAATTTGCGATATACTCGACGAACCCTTCTCTTCTTTTCATATCAAGTAAGGGTGACATACCTTAAACTACAAATCGATAGACGATCTGCTAAATTGACCCTAAAACGCTCGTAATATAGAATATTTGACACGAACAAATAGGGGAACTTTGATTAAGATTTGACTTTCCTTCTGATATTGCACATCACTATTCATATGCGTTTGCATCAAATTGGAGATTTACATACATGAATAGTTTTAAGGTTTTTTTCTTTTATTATGTCATAGAGTGGCAAACAAATTCATGCTAATACTGTAGCCTTGGCAGAGATTTCAATGTATGCGTCAAATGCATACCATAACACACAGGAAACTTTTTGTCGGAGGGTTAGTTGGTGGCTAAACTCATTGCAAGTCGGAAAAGTTGTTTTCATATAGTTATTTCGTCTGTCGCAATGGTACGTTTATGCGATTTATTTAAACTTAAACTAGACACTCGGATCGTTTTGAAATCACTCAACAAATGTATAGAGAAGATATATCATCCCGTAAATCCCACTAGGCCATAGCAATCCGAGCCATTGACGCGTGTCAATCCAAGATGGCGGAGCTAAGTGGCGCACTAAATACACATATTTCCGACATAAATCAACGGAGCATGACGCGCCGGAACACCGGGAGGGCCCGAAAAGCGGTCACTAAGACTTTATTTCAGGAGTTTTTGTAGATTTATTATACAAAAAGTCTATAAGAGAGTACCGCAATTACTCGCCATACGAGTATGACGCGCTGGGGACTCCGGAAGGGCTCAATCTTTAAGCGGCCATTAAGGCGTGAAGGCCTTCGAGGATCTTTCAAGCTGAATTAATGGTATATCAAGGGACAAATGCACGATATTATTATAGCTCTATTATAAAATTTGTGACAAATTAAAATACAATTCAGTAACATTTGTTCCTTTTTTTGTAAGAAATGTGACACGCATTGGTAAGTGTAATGGTACATACATAGATTACAAATTAATCCTCCAAGTAGCATAGTTCATAACTGCCTTGAGAATAAGATTGTAATATATTGACTAGCTGCCCCGACGAACTTCGTATCGCCTTAGATGTATAAATAATTAAATGTCCAAGAAATCGAAAAAAAAATTTGATGATAATCATCCTTATTATTTAGGGATATATAAAATAGACTACAACCGATTCTCATACCTACCAAATATACAAACAAAATTTCATTATAATCAGTGAAGCCGTTTCGGAGGAGTATTGTTACAACACGAGAATTTTATATATTAGAAGAAGATGGCTCACGTAAAGATACGTAAACTTCATTCCGTAAATCCCGCTTGGCCGTAGCAATCCGACCCATTGACGCGTGTCAATCCAAGATGGCGGAGCTAAGTGACGCACTAAATACACATTTTTTCGACATCAATCAACGAAGTATGACGCGCCGGAAACTCCGGGAGAGCCCGAGCCTTAAGCGGTCACTAAAGCCTTCATTGGGACCTTTAGACCCGAGTTAATGGCGTATCGAGGGGACAAATGGACGATCTTCTTTACAAAATACGAGTAATATATGATTTTGTAATATTCGCTACAGGTTGGCTTGAAGGATTTATGTAATAAAAACACTTTGGAGAGAAAAGTCATACAATTGGCATGTGGACTCGTAGGTAAGTGATTACTGTTATCTATGGACGTCTACAGACAAACATCCAAATTTATACTAATATTATAAAGCTGAAGAGATTGTTTGTTTGCTTGAACGCGCTAATCTCAGGAAATACTGGTCCGATTTGAATGAAAAATTAGTTCTGTGTTAGATAACCCATTTATCGAGGAAGGATATAGGCTATATATCATCACGCTATGACTAATAGGAGCGGAGTAGCGCGGGCGAAGCCGGGGTGGGCCGCTAGTAGTTTAATCTAATTGTTCACACGCTTATTTCTCTAAAGAAGTAAACAGAGGTGTATCTATGTAAACATTCATAAATCCATGCATCCAGCATTCGCTGGACAGTTTTCTTGGGTCACATTCATAATAATGGAGATCAGGTTCGTTTCAAAATGACAACTCAGCCTAAGGGTGCTTTTCCACCAGAGATGTGTGCTATGTTGCAATGGTTGCGTTTGATATCCACCAAACATATTAATTGGTGTACATAGCTTTGCACTGGTGGAAACATAGTACATCTCAGGTGAAAAGGCACCCTAATTTTCTTGTCAATATTTAAAGTTCGTAGCACTTCGTAGCTCTACAGTAGGTGGAAAATTAATAACTACCATCAATGAAAACTGAAATTTTAATATAACAACACAACATGTACACATAATTAAACTATGATTGGACCTATGTCTGTGTCTGTACATAGGAGATATTAAATAAATAATAGGGGGTCAAAGTTTATGTGGCAGTCGCCAGTCGCAGTTGTTTCAAATTCCAGGGCAACAAACGAAGTAGCGGGAAATAGCAAGTCCGAAATACTCTTCAAAATTACAAAAGAAGTCAAAGAAATTTACGTCGTCTCCCTATTATTTTCGCTGCAATTTCGCAACCGCTCATTTATAGTAGTATCTCATTTACTCTTATACATAGAATATGAATGAGAGAAAATGAAACTTTGATTAAAGTAAATCACGCGGTATTCTTACATTTGCAACACAAATAATAATATACCGCCTTATACCGCAATTTCAAAATGGACGATTTCAGAATCAGTTTGGAACCATTATAGTCATTAAGAGCTGGCCATAGGGTCAGAGGGGTTGCTAGGGGTGTAATCTCAAGGGGACGCACTCGTACCGGTAGCCTTCGGGCTGTTTCTCTTCCTAAAAATCGGTCAAATGCTAGTCGAACTTGCACTCATTGGATTCCTGTTGAGAATTTTGCTATTGTACTTTAAATGCCATAGATTTCTTAAGTAGTTTCCTGAATATTTTATTTTATCTATCTATACACATTATAAAACAAGTCCCCTGCCGCGTCTGTATATCTGTCTGTCTGTCTGCTCGGCATAAACTCAAAGACTACTGCATTCATTTTGATGCGGTTTTTACCAATAGGTAGAGTGATTCTTGAGGAATGTTTGTGTTTGTAATTTAATTTTTAGGTAAATTGGTTGGAATATAACGATATAATTATTATGATAGAGGTGTCGGAAAAAGGGAAGCCGCCCGCGAGCTTTCATCGAAGACTCTGCGCCGAAACGTTTTGAGATATAACAAAACAATGTATGATGAAATATTCAATAGGTATATAACAGTCCGCGTCGGCATACTTATATCTTTCTTTTAAGGAAAGCTTATCATTTCCATCATATCTTTTTTTTTTTTGGCAGAACGAAGTTTGCCGGGTCAGCTCGTTTGTCAATAATATACAACTTTAGATATATTGATTATTAACTTATGATATATATCATCACGCTATGACTAATAGGAGCGGAGTAGCGCGGGCGAAGCCGGGGTGTGCCGCTAGTAGTTTATAATTGTTCACACGCTTATTTCTCTAAAGAAGTAAACAGAGGTGTATCTATGTATTCATAAATCCATGCATCCAGCATTCGCCGGACAGTTTTCTTGGGTCACATTCATAATAATGGAGATCAGGTTCGTTTCAAAATGACAACATAACTGCTTCTCAGCCTAAGGGTGCTTTTCCACCAGAGATGTCTGCTATGTTGCAATGGTTGCGTTTGATATCCACCAAACATATTAATTGGTGTACATAGCTTTGCACTGGTGGAAACATAGTACATCTCAGGTGAAAAGGCACCCTAATTTTCTTGTCAATATTTAAAGTTCGTAGCACTTCGTAGCTTTTTTTTCTTTTTTTTTTTATGTACTCGAAGTGGCAAACAAGCATGCAGTTCACATTGATGTTAAGTGATGACTGCAGCCTATAGAAACCCACACAAAGACCACGATCAAAATGCAGATGCGTTACCACTCCTGAGGCCTAAGGTGTTATGTGTATGTGGCAAACAAGCATACAGTTCACATTGATGTTAAGTGATGACTGCAGCCTATAGACACCCGCATGAAGACAAAGGCCAAAATGCAGATGCGTTACCACTCCTGAGGCCTAAGGTGTTATGCCTCTGTGCCGGAAATTACAGGGCCGTACATTACCACCTGACCGGAACACGATACTGCTGAACACTACCATTTAGCGGCAAGTAAATTAGGTAATGCGGTGGTGCCTACGCCCGCGAGCTCCGTCACTGGAGCTCTACCACCAGTAAAAGTCCGAAATACGCTTCAAAATTACAAAAGAAGTCAAAGAAATTTACGTCGTCTCCCTATTATTTTCGCTGCAATTTCGCAACCGCTCGTTTATAGTAGTATCTCATTTACTCTTATACATAGAATATGAATGAGAGAAAATGAAACTTTGATTAAAGTAAATCACGCGGTATTCTTACATTTGCAACACAAATAATAATATACCGCCTTATACCGCAATTTCAAAATGGACGATTTCAGAATCAGTTTGGAACCATTATAGTCATTAAGAGCTGGCCATAGGGTCAGAGGGGTTGCTAGGGGTGTTATCTCAAGGGGACGCACTCGTACCGGTAGCCTTCGGGCTGTTTCTCTTCCTAAAAATCGGTCAAATGCTAGTCGAACTTGCACTCATTGGATTCCAGTTGAGAATTTTGCTATTTTACTTTAAATACAATAGATTTCTTAAGTATTTTCCTGAATATTTTATTTTATCTATCTATACACATTATAAAACAAGTCCCCTGCCGCGTCTGTATATCTGTCTGTCTGTCTGCTCGGCATAAACTCAAAGACTACTGCATTGATTTTTGCGGTTTTTACCAATATGTAGAGTGATTCTTGAGGAATGTTTGTGTTCGTAATTTAATTTTTATGTAAATTGGTTGGAATATAACGATATAATTATTATGTTAGAGGTGTCGGAAAAAGGGAAGCCGCCCGCGAGCTTTCATCGAAGACTCTGCGCCGAAACGTTTTGAGATATAACAAAACAATGTATGATGAAATATTCAATAGGTATATAACAGTCCGCGTCGGCATACTTATATCTTTCTTTTAAGGAAAGCTTATCATTTCCATTATATCTTTTTTTTTTTTTTGGCAGAACTAAGTTTGCCGTGTCAGCTCGTTTTGAAACGAACCTGATCTCCATTATTATGAATGTGACCCAAGAAAACTGTCCGGAGAATGATGGATGCATGGATTTATGAATGTTTACATCGATACACCTCTGTTTACTTCTTTAGAGAAATAAGCGTGTGAACAATTATAAACTACTAGCGGCCCACCCGGGCTTCGCCCGCGCTACTCCGCTCCTATTAGTCATAGCGTGATGATATATAGCCTATAGCCTTCCTCGATAAAAGACTGCGCCTAAACGTTTTGAGATATAACAAAACAACGTATGATGAAATATTCAATAGGTATATAACAGTCCGCGTCGGCATACTTATATCTTTCTTTTAAGGAAAGCTTATCATTTCCATTATATCTTCAGCTCTTTCTGATCTTTTGACCTCTGGTCTTTATGTGGGTGTCTATAGGCTGCAGTCATCGCTTAACATCAATGTGCTTGTTTGCCACCTTCATTATATATAAAAAAAATCGTTAATAACTTCAGTAATTTTTCTTTCCATTTTTCTTCAAATAAAATATATTTCACAAGCATGTGTTAATGCGAAATAATATAAAAACAATAATTAAGGGTAAAAGCGACTTCTTTACGATATTCAATAAACTGCAAAGTCTATTATATCGGTTGAATAACTAGCATAGTTGGCAATAGATGGCGCTGCTGCTACCATAAAGCAATGCAATAAATGTGAAGGAAAGATTTGACAAATTGGGCAGGACTTCAGTAGCTCAATTGGAAGAGCGGCTGGACTAGATTCCCAGTAGGCCGCGAGTTCGAGTCTCGCCTGAAGTCTGAAGAAGAATTTTTCTTTCCATTTTTCTTCAAATAAAATATATTTCACAAGCATGTGTTAATGCGAAATAATATAAAAACAATAACTTCAGTAATTTCAATCCTAAAATTAATTTTAAAAAAATATAGTAGATATTCTCACTATGAGGCTTTTCTCACAAAAACAATTTTTGTCTTTACTGTCTGCTAAACTTTCTTTAAATTTTCGAATTCACTCCCCAACTGGCATCCTTGTTTGAAATTTACTTATTTAACGTTATACGTATGTACATTGTTGGGTCACTGATATTTGTATCAAAGGAGATGTTGCAAAAATGTATGGACCTCCGGCCATGTATTGAACACAATATCATTAACAGGCAAAATTAATATAAAAACGTTTTCGACTGCAAATTTTCACTTATTTAGCTTTGTTTGCAGTTACAAAATATTATTTGCAGTTAGAATTGCAACTCAAAACCAACATGGCGAATATGTCAAGCGATGTCAGTTTGACAAATTCCACTAATAATCGATACTAATCGATTCGATACATCGTTTTTTTGTTAATATGTGATGCACTAGTAAGATACAGATAGCATTAGTTTTGTTTCATCCACATAGGTACTATCCCAAGCGTAGGCTGTATTGCCGCCATGTTGACCATGGTTGAAAATGATAAAATCGTTTGAATTAAATGTAGTTGTAACTCTAAAATATATTCTTGAATAAATTAATTGCATTTTTTTCGGCTTCTTCTTTAATTTACCCATTTTTTGAGGTAGTGTACGAACCAGAGCCGAGTTTGCAACATCTCCTTTCAACTCAATCAGTTCAGCTATTTCAAGTACATTGACAGACAGTCAGATGGGTGATCTTAATAAATAAATAAAATACGCTTACACTCACAGCCCCACAGTAGGTATAAACCTGTGTCGTGGGTGCCGTTGTACACATACGACACATACACAAACACCCAGACCCGAAACAAATATCTGTAGGCCATACAAATATTTGTCCCGGTGCGGGGATCGAACCCGCGATCTTATAATGCTTCCGTTTTTCCTGTTGAGCTACAGAACCCAAAAACTAAAAATAACAAAATACTTTTACACTGCAGTCATAAAAGCGTACCATATGAACTAATAGCCCGCATTCAAAATGCCGGACGTCAGTACAATAAAATGACTGGACAGTTACGGTACGTGTTCAAAATTCTGCTCAAACCTTTTACCGTTCGCTGAAACAACCGCCACAATAAAGTTGGCTAATATTTTCAAAGCAATTCGCAAATTTTGCGAATAAATTTACAATTCCATCCACTGACGATTCTCTGTGACGTCTGACGAGGCACGAGAGGTTTGTCTGAACCGGGATGTCTGGCGCTCTACACTCTCTGCCTACCCCGTTAGGGACCTGGCGTGAAGATACATACATACATACGATTCTCTGTAGTCTCAATATGCTGAGTTAAATAAGCCACCAGTGTGTGTTGCCAGTGATGACATACGGTACTGAAACGTGGCCGCTCACTGTGGGCCTCATAAGAAGGCTCAAGGTCATTCAGAGAGCAATGAAGAGAGCTGCGCTTGGAGTTTCTCTGCTAGAGCGAATCAGAAATGAGGACATCCGCATGAGAACCAATGTGACCGAATTAGCTCATCGAATAGCGAAATTGTGGCAGTGGGCAGGGCACGTAGCTCGAAGAACAGACGGCCGTTGGAGCAGAAGAGTTCTCGAGTGGCGACCGCGTACCGGAAGACGAAGCGTAGGCAGGCCTCCCACGAGGCGGTGCGACGACCTGGTGAAGGTTACCATGCGATTGCCCATCGCTGGATGAGAGCGACCCAGGACCGTTCGTTGTGGCAATTTTTGGGAGAGGCCTTTGTCCAGCAGTGTACGTCTTTAAGCTGAATTGATGAAATAAGCCACAGTTAAAGAAGATTCCAAAGAGTAGTTTCCTATATTGTTGGTCAGTCAATGGTCGTGTTTTTTTTTATGTTACGGAAGTGGCAAACAAGCATGCAGTTCCCATTGATGTTAAGTGATGACTGCAGCCTATAGACACCCACACAAAGACCGAGGTCAAAATGTAACGTCAAAGTGGTAACGCATCAACGCAAGGTGTTATGCCTCTGTGCCGGAAATTACACGGCCGTATAAAATGCCGAACGTCAGTAGGTACAATAAAATTACTGAGCAATTACCATACGTGTGTAAAATTTTGCTCACATCTTTTACCGTTCGCTGAAACAACCATCACAATATAGTTAGCTAATATTTTCATCACTGCGCTGACGCATATTTCTATCCTACACATAGACGAGAGTTCAAAATGCAGATGCGTTGCCACCCTTGAGACCTTGGTTGTTATGTCTCTGTGATAGTGATTACGGAGCGATACATTACCATTGGAACACGATAGTTCTGAACACTACCATTTGGTGGCAAATAGATTAGGTATTTGCACTATTTTAAAAATATTTCGGTGACTTGACATTATGGTAACTTGACATATTGAGAACTTGACATTTTGGACGTGTCATAAGAGGTGCCTGTCACCCTAAATCAATAAATGAGTTGAGTTATGACCGGTGATCTGAGGGATGTCCGGTATTTTCTTTCTTACCGGACATCCCTCAGATCACCGGTCATAACTCATACGTCTAGTGCCTCCTTAATCACCAGAATTTGGCAGAATTACCCAAACCGAGGTAGAAGCCATAGTATAAAGAAGAAGAAGAAGAGTTTCTGATTCTGATTCTGGGAACTTGATATTTTGAGTACTTGACATTTTGGGAATTTGGAATACCGGGAACTTGACATTTTGAAACCCAATTGACATTTTGGACTGAAACGTTAATGCGGTGGTGCCTACGCGAACGAGCTCCTACACTGGTTTCTACCACCAGTAGCTTTGGTCCATCAGTCAGTGGTGGATTTACCAGCAGGCTGAGTAGGCTGGAGCCTAGCGCGGCAAATTTTAAGGGGCGGCAGAATTAGTTCATAATTTTTTATTTCTATTTACAAAATTACTGTTAAAATTATCAAGGCTCAGATCATAGTTCCCAATGATTCTAACCATAGAAAAAAAGTTGCTTACATCAACTTCAGGATAATGAAGCATAAAACATAAAGTTGAAATTTTATTGATAGAAAATATACCTAATTGATATGATTGTAAACTACGATATCAAAATATAGGGGCCGCAAAAATAATAGCCTACCGGCGGCAAATTTGTAAATCCGCCACTGCCATCAGTGGACGTATTTCGGCTGAAATGATAATGACGAAGGTACTGATTACTGAGTAAAGTCACGTGAAATTGAATCAAAATAATTCTCCTTTATAACAAACAAAACGAAATCGAGATATTCAGTTCTCCATAAATTGAATTGCAATAAGACAGAGTACGGTCCCAGCCCGTAATTCTAGACAAATAGTCTTCAAATTATATTGTCGTAATTGCTTAGAGTTCAGAAAATCCTGCGAAATTCCCTGGACCGCTTTATTCATAATGTTTCTTCAAGTGCCCCACCAAAGCCGGCGACTGTCGTTAAAGTAAATATTTTTAGACGAAAATATAAAGACAAGAAAACTTCAGTTGTAAATAATTTAAAGAAATGACAAAGGGTTTTTAATGGTTACTTGTTATATGATAAAGAACTGTACTCAGTGGTACGCTTTGCGAGTTCATTTTTACCTCAAACGCAAATTATACAATGAGTTTCCTTCTTAAGTTCTTTTTAACCGACTTCGAAAAAAGGAGGGGGTTCTCAATTCGACCGGGTCTTTTTTTTTATATATATATGTTCAGCGATAATTTACAAACGCCTGTTCCGTTTTGGATGATTCTTTTTTGTTTGAAAGGGTATATTGCACAGTTGGTCCCATTGTAACCATGTCAATATGTGATGGTGGGATCCTGGAGAAATCGAGGGAACTCTTCAAATTTCATAGCACACTTAGATTTTCGATATTTTTATGCGATCTACTTCATTTCGTCGTCCTACGCACGTCTGACAGACGATTGGGATAGCAGGTGCCTACCTCGTTTTATTTTATAAGACTATTCAGAATAGTTTTTTTTTAAACTGACCATTTCACTGATGGTAGAGCTCCAGTGACGGAGCTCGCGGGCGTAGGCACCACCGCATTACCTAAGATACTTGCCGCTAAATGGTAGTGTTCAGCACTGTCGTGTTCCGATCAGTTGGTAATGTACGGCTCTGTAATTTCCGGCACAGAGGCGTAACACGTTAGGCCTCAGGGGTGGTAACGCATATGCACTTCGACCTTGGTCTTTGTGTGTGTGTCTATAGGCTGCAGTCATCACTTAACATCAATGTGAACTGCATGCTAGCTTGCCACTTCCATTACAAAAACAAAAAAAACTAACCCATTTCCTTAATGAAATAATAATAAGCCTTCAAGCCTTTCCAATCTAGACTACACATACAAAATCCTACATCTAACTGGACCATAACTGCCTCATTCAATCAACGTTGTATGAATTAAGCCATTTTCAACATTTTCTATAAAATGATAGTGGTAAACATGTATGTTGCATTGAAATAAAACTAGTTTTCGGATTTATCTCGCGTACTTACTCGTATATTAAACGAAAATTGTTATTTAAAATCAATTATTCGCATTAATGGCCTGTGATTGCAGGTTTTAAAAACTGTTAGCACTTGGTGAATGACAGCCTATGGATATCTACATAAACTACATGAACACAGCTTGAGTTGAGCAATAATATTATGGCTGTATATTCTTTATAAACTGCCAAGGATCTGTGTGACTTCTCTGAATTTAATAAAGGCAACGCTAACCTCGTAAAGTATATATCCACAGTACAGCAGTTATAAAGTTACAACTGTAAAGACACTTTTATGAGTGAGAAAGAAGCAAAAATCTCCGTGATACGAAGTGTTACATCACTGTCGTGTCGCACGTGACGCCTGCAATTCACGTTCATTGATACGACCTTCGTTCGTGTTACACGTCCGTTTTATTGACTCGCACACACGGTGGCCGGTCAATTTTCGTTACGTCAGCTTTTCTGAGACTTCAATTGGTGACAGGAGGTAAAAGTATGTATGTATGCATCTTCACGCCAGGTCCCTAACGGGGTAGGCAGAGAGTGTAGAGCGCCAGATATCCCGGTTCTGACAAACCTCTCGTGCCTAAAGTAAAAGTAATTTCAATAAAAAGATATAAGGATGATAAACTGGTTAATAAGCCTCACTACTGTTATATTAGTTGACGAAATCATTATAGTCTTTTCCCATAAAGACGAATGACAGCAGCAATAAATTTCAATAATACATATATACCTACTCGTCACTTACAAACACTTGCACTACCACCACGGACAACAAAAGAAAAATCTTATTACTCCTACAATGATTTGAATGTCATTTTGCTTCTTTTGAATTACAAAAATACAACAGCGTAGTATCTACTAAAAAGATGTTACTCAAACAAATAGCTCCTTCACAGTTGAATAATATTGCTTCTCTTATAAACAGCCAAGGATCTAGATGATTTTTGGGATTTAATAAAGACTCCGCTAACTTCACAAAAGACATATCCATAATACAACAGTCACAGGCATTTCACGAGTGAGAACGGAGAAAAATCTTCATGATAAGAACTGTTACATCACTGTCGTGTCGCACGTGACGCCTGCAATTCTCGTTCATTTATACGACCTTCGTTCGTGTTACGATGACTTTTGTGAACTTAATAAAGACTCGAGACATATCTATAATACAACCGTCACAGGCATATTTTACGAAGAAGAAAGAGGCAAAAATCCCCATGATACGAATTGTTACATCACTATCGTGTCGTACGTGACGCCTGCAATTCACGTTCATTGATACGACCTTCGTTCGTGTTACACGACCGTTTTATATCCTCGCACACACGGTGGCCGGTCACATTTTGGTATGTAGATTGATACACACATCAAAAACCAAATGAAATGTATACTGCTATGGGTGGTATTATGTATGAATCGTATTTTTTTCTAATACAGACATTTTGCATGTGACATTAGTGGCAAGAAGCCGGTAGTCTAGTGGAAGCAGACCAATATTGCTGCGCTGGGGGTCCTGGGTACGATCCCCGGGTTGACAACTACCAGAGCTAAAGGTGTATTATACTTTATCACTAGCACTATAGGGATTTATCCGCATTTCAAAAAGTTCCTTTTTTTATATGTAATGGTTAATGGTTATGGCAAACAAGCATGCAGTTCACAGTTGATGTTAAGTGATGACTGCAGCCTATAGACACTCACACAAAGATCAAGGTCAAAAGGCATGCGGGTTGGCGATCGTAATGGTAGTATCTTATATACGTTAACATACAACAGATCAACAGATCTTACAACGTTATTGCATTTACTACCTTGGGATAGTTTTACCCCCATTGTTCGGTGGACTGACTGCCCTAGCTTTCACTAGAATTTATTTATTTATTTATTTATTTATTTATTTATAACAGGTTCTTTGTACTTACAGCTTAGCCAAAACGCACACAAGATAAATTACAGTACATACATTTAAAGTTAACATGACGTACATACACTAATTACAAATACATTAAAAACATTACACATTTACTCAAAAAATCCCTTACACTAATGTTAAACAAATCGATATCCGGATTCTGGGCAACCAGAGCGTTGAGCAGACTCAGAGCTTGGTATGTCGGTGCAGAGCGGGCCGCCCGCGTGTGCGCCGGGGGCAGTTCGAACAACCGTCGCCGATGCTGCCTCACCAGACGATCAGGGACATACATTGCACAGCGAGACAGAGCGGAAGAGTTATCCACTTTACCGTTAACTAATAGGAAGTAGTGCGACATGATTGCACACTTCCGCCTTAACTCCAAGGTGTCAATCCCTACCATACCCCCAATAAAATGTGATGGATATAAAAATGGATAATATCCGTACATTCTCTTATAGAGATATCGAGCAAACTTTTTTTGCACCTTTTCTATCATAAGTTTATAGTTACTCTCATGAGGGTCCCATATTATGGCGTTATATTCTAACAGGCTCCGTACAAAAGAATTGTATAATGAGACAATGGTGTTCCGGTCGTGAAATCTAGATGTTTGTCTCATAACAAAGCCGAGGGACTTATATGCACGGCAAGAGAGCTCACTAATGTGCGTATTAAGTGTTAGCTTTGTATCCAAAGTCAAGCCTAAGTCTCGAACTGTTGACACACGCTTTAGGGAGATGTGGCTTATATTATAAGTGTGTAAAACGGGTGAAAGTGATAGTCTTGCATTTGTCCATATTGAACTCCAATTGATTAACCTCACTCCACTTTACCACACTATTCACGTCCCTTTGCAGCGCTTCGCAATCCGCAGTACTATCGATACCCAAGAATAGCTTCAGATCATCGGCGAACATGAGGCATTCCGATGTCTTTACAATATTTGGCAAATCATTTATCATTATCAAGAATTGCGTAGGCCCAAGAGTAGAGCCTTGACTTACGCCGGAGCAGGTACTATATGGCTCAGAGCGGAAACTCTTGAGTTGCACATATTGCTGACGGTCGGAGAAATAACTGGCAAATAAATTCAAAAGTTGCGGAGTGAAGCCGGTGGCCGAAAATTTTCTCAATAAAACGTCATTGTGGACGCGATCGAACGCTTTTTTAAAATCAAAATAGGCAGCATCTACCTGCTTTTTATGGTCCATTTGTATCAAAGCATAATCAATAAAGTTAATTTGATTAGTCGCTGTTGACCTTCCCGCTCTGAAACCGTGCTGTGCATTACATATTTGGTTCTTCACTTGGTTGGTAATGTGACGATTCAAAATCGTTTCGAATACTTTACCAAATACTGATAATACGGCTATAGGCCTATAGTTCTCGATAACCGACTTAGAGCCACCCTTAGGAATCGGGGTCACACGTGAGATCTTCCAATATAAGGGATACGTTTCAGATCTTAAGGCTAAATTAAAAATATACAATAATGGTTCAACAAAAATATTCGCACAGTCCTTTACCAGAAACGGTGGTATGGAATCTGGACCTGCAGAAGAGTGAGTTTTAAGTTTACGTAGAGCGCATAAGACATCACGTGAGTCGATACTGTCCACTGCGACACGCGAAGAGTCGCAGCGCGGCACGTCCGCAGTCTCACGCGCCGCCTCGGCCGCAGACAACGTAGGCGCGTTGGGCAGAAACACTGACTTAAAATAATGGGCAAAAGCATTGGCCGCATCTACTCCCGTCACTTTGTCACCCTGATACACGAATTCGACCGTAGACTGCCTACTACTCTGCTGATCACTGATAAATTTCCATAATGCTCGAGGATTCTTCTTTAATTCACGTTCCGTGTTCCGTATATAATTATTATAAGACGTACTTATTTGCTCTTTCACCAGTGTTCTATAATATCTGAACATTTCTTTATTGAACTTTAAATGACGTTCTCTATATTTAATTAAATGAAAATATTTATTTTTAATGTTTTTTATTATGTCAGAGGTGTACCAGGTGGGATATTGATATTTGGAATTCAGCTCTCTCGAGCGTTTGATAGGAACCCACATATCAAAACAATTAGTAATTAATTTATATAATATATTGACGGCTATGTCGACATCCGTCGATGTATACAACTCGTCCCATTGTATAGCGGCAATGTCGGCATATAACATTTCAAAATTAGCTTTATGGAAATTCCACTGTCGTGGCCCTAGGTCACAGTCAGGACGGGGAGACGCGCACCGGGAACCGTTCCGCGACATTGCGACCGGGCGCATGCTCCTGACCGTCACAGCCAGCGGAGGGTGGTAGTTATCGGCTCTAACTACGGGATCGGCATCACCACTAACCGTTACCTGCTCATCGCTCAAGTTACTCAGCACCAGATCTAACATCGAACCATAAACGTTACATACTGTGTTACGTTGTTTTAGCTTACAGTAATTCAACATACAGTCATATTGCATACGCACATTCTGACTACACGAATTAAGATTAAAATCACCGATTATAATAATATCTATAATCGGTGATTTTAATCTTAATTCGACAAAATAATTTTAAGTGAAGTTATAACTCGGAGAAGCCACTGATTCCCGAAATACAGTGTAGACTAGTTCGGGAATCTATGGATTCAATAATAACCATTGTAAAAATGTTTTTGTCAATAAATGATTATATATTATAATTATATCTAATTTTGAAAATTTCACAACCATATTTTCTATTACTACAAAGGTATTAATATATTTGTCTTCACTAGAGTTTGGGGGAATATATACAACACAAAAAACCATATTGTTAAATTTTAAATTTACGATAGTAATTAAAATTTCAATATCTGTATCATAGCCGTCGATGTCGACTATCTGTTTAACCGAATACGTTTCTCGGGCCGCGAGTAATACTCCTCCCCAGCCTGCGTCTTGTGCGCGGTCACGGCGCACCACATTGTATCCGGCCGGAAACACTTCCGCGTCGCTCACTGAGCTCACTAGGAACGTTTCGGTGAAAGCGAAGATATCAGCAGATTCAGCTAGAATAGATTTTTTACATTCGTCGAGTTTGGAGCGTAGGCCTCTAACATTCTGGTAGAACACCAGAATGTTAGAGGCCAATTCTCTTCGACTAGCGGGAGGTTGGGTGTGGTTGGGTCGTCACGTCCCTAAGCCTACACCTACATGTATACGAGACATTAATAGGCATGTGCATGTAGAATAAAGTGAACTTTTCAAGCAAACATTAATCATTTTGCTTTAACCCTTACACTTACATTCAAATGTTGGCAAAATGGAAATGGTGTTTGGGTAGTAATAGCCATAAAAATCCAGTGACAAAATAAAGGAAATATATAATTTTTCACGCCACCCTCCCCTTTAAATCCACGCTAAGCGTAATTAAGGCGTGCTCTTAAAATTCGCCGTCAAATACAGTCCGAGCGAGTCTGTGAACGGATTTCGTAAAAGGTCCAACTTAATATTATTGTAGGGCCCTGGAAAAGTAAATATTTTCTTGCTATAAGCTCTGAAATTTATCGCTTTAAAATGTGTTCCTAAGAATTGGACACAACTCACACAACAGAAAAGTTATAGGATTATTAATTAAATAAACTGATGCATAAATAATCAACTGCCTCGGTAGCCTAGTGGTAGCAGGCTACTACTACTACGCCACAGTACAAATATGAACAGTATGGAAACTACGTACAAAACGTTCGAAATGGCACACTAACACAAACATGCGCATCGACGCTCGATGTACTCGAGTGACTCAGAACTGCAGCACCGCGAGAACCGCTTAGAGGCCTCGTCGATGCGCATGTTTGTGTGAGTGTGACGTTTCAAGGTTTTGTACGTAGTTTCCACACTGTTCATATTTGCATTGTGACTACGCTGAGGTCCTGGGTTCGATTCCCGGGTCGTGGGTTATCAGAGATAATGGTATAAAGTTCTTTATCTCTGGTTCTATTGGGATTTTTCCATTTTCTGAAAATGTCCCAGTACCTCGAAGTTTGGTAATGTGCCCGGAGATGTCAACAGGCTCGCCATCTGTTACATGGACCAAAACGTAACCGGCGAATCGTGGGTGTTTGCATGTATGCTTGAATGCATGCATTTACCTCTGCCTACCCCTTCGGGCATTACAGGCGTGAATTACGTTACGTTATAAATAATCAATATATTAATGCTTGTATTTGAATTTTATATTTTTTTGTGGTAGAGCCCCAGTGATAAAGCCCAAAGGCACAGCACCTCATTAACTAATTCACCTACAAAAGGTAGGGTTCGGCATTCTGGTTGGGTAAGGTGCGAGCCAAATAATTTCCGGCACAGAGGCGAAACAACACAAAAGATCTCTTTTTTTATGTAAGTATACTATAGTTGAAGCGCGCATGGCCCCGCGGCTGGTGTAGATCAGAAGCAATCTACTCGGTTAAGCGATACGGGCGTGGTCGGGTGTGTGGTGGGTGACTGCTAGTGGCAAATTTTAAATGCGCGTTTCCTTGCTTCGTAGGGCACGTTACACCGTCGGTCCCGGTCGCTATCGATAGATAACAGTCGTTAAACCTTGTCGGAGGCCTCATGGGCGGTTTGAAAACCGACAGCGGGTTGGCCACTAACCCTTATCTCCATCAACCCTCATTGGAGCAGCGTGGTGGAGTAAGCACCAGGCCTCCGCCCAAGTAGGGGAGAGACTCGTGCCCAGCCATTATTATTATTATGTCTCTCGTCAGCACGGGGTCCAATTTGAACCCCGGACCTTTGTCAGGCTTGCGCGGGGATATGGGGGGTCCAACACGTAGAGGCCCTTTCGAGAATTTTGATCTTATTTATTATTATTATATATTATAGTTGATTGTGGAACTGTCTGTATGTCACCAGGCTGTGCCCCATCAACCGTCAAGCGGAAAAAAATACATCATCTTTGAAAATTTCAACTGTCTAGCTATCACGGTTGATGAGGCACAGCCTGTTGCACGAACCCGACACGCACTTGGCTGTTTTTATCTCACAGATCTCTTTTTGTATTACCTAAATCCATATGATATGGTATTTACTTCGTATCCATTCGCTATTTTATGCCTTTCTAAAAGCCCACTGTCCATACCCTCAGCACACACATGCAGCGATATAAAAAACACCAGCCGATGATAACATATCACTGAAACGATCAAACGACCAAACTAACACTCGTAAACTCCACTCTACATGGCAATGAGGCCTTCGTCTTGGCAACACAGACGAGCGACTGCACGAATAAATTAACTATTTTTAAAAGAAAAAAGTTCTGCTAGCAGGATTTTTAAAAAATCTCCTGGCATGGTTTGAACCTACGGCCGCTGAATAACTAGTCTCACTTAGCATTACCAAAGCTAGCAAGGTAGTAAAATCTGTGGTAAAATCTATTTTTGTGGTATCTACTTATTGTGGAATTATTCCCAGTTGCCCCCGCGGCGATTGCCACCGGAGGCAAATGGGACAAAATTTTCCCAGTTGCCACCGGAGGCAACTGGGCATGATTGCCCCCGCTTCAGTTTCGCTGTACATTGCTTTCTCCATCGTAGAGAATAAAAGCGATTGGAAAGAAATATTATGAAAGTAAATTTTTAAGCACCGACAGCTAAAAGTATGTATGTATCTTCACGACAGGTCCCTAATGGGGTAGGTAGAGAGTGTGGAGCGCCAGATAAAAGTGCTATCCTGAAGTTGGTTGCTACACACATAAAGTCGAAAATAATTGATTTTGGACAAAAAATCAATACGCTATCAAAATGTAAATCCAAGATGGCGGCTGCTTGGAGTTGTCAACTTTTTCGTCATGGGAGTCGTTTTCTTGGTTCTCGAGGGTGATGAATTCGATAGTGGTGTCAAAATGTAAATCCAAGATGGCGGCTGCATGGAGTTGTCAACTTTTTCGTCATGGGAGTCGTTTCCATGGTTCTCGAGGGTGTTGAATTCGATAGTGGTGTCAAAATGTAAATCCAAGATGGCGGCTGCATGGAGTTGTCAACTTTTTCGTCATGGGTGTCGTTTTCATGGTTCTTGAGGGTGCTGAATTCGATAGTGGTGTCAAAATATAAATCCAAGATGGCGGCTGCATAGAGTTGTCAAATTTTTCCTTCACATTTTTTGCATTGCTTTATGGTAGCAGCAGCGCCATCAATTGCCATACTATACTAGTTTGGCAACCGATATAATAAACTTTGCATTTTATTGAATATCGTAAAGAAGTCGCTTTTACCCTTAAGAATTGTTTTTTATTATTTTGCAATAACACATGCTTGTGATATATATTTTAAAGAAGAAAAGAGAAGAAAGTAGTTTCGGTAGCTCAGAAGAGCGGCTGGACTAGATTCCCAGTGGCCGCGAGTTCGAGTCTCGCCTGAAGTCATTAATTTTTCTTTCCATTTTTCTTTAAAATATATATATATATGTTTTTTTTTATGTCATTAACTTGACAGACAAGCAGACGGGCCACCTGATGGTAAGTGGTCACCGTCGCCTATGGACATTTGCAACACCAGGGGAGTTGCCAACGCGGTGCCAGCCCTGAAGGACTCTTTTGACGCCATTTTTGTAGAACCCCATATTGTAGCACCGAGGGAACACCTCAGAGGGAAGTTCGTTCCACAATATACACGTTCTGGGCAGAAACGAACGAGAAAACCGCACCGTTGAGCACTGCCAGGTGTCCAGTCGGTGAGGGTGAAACTTCTCTCTTCGGCGGGTGGTACGGTGTAGGAAAAGAGACGGTGGTACCATGTCGAACAGTTCGACAGAGCACTCACCATTGTAGAGACCGTATAACAAGCACAGACTACCAATATCTCTGCGTAGGCTCAGATGTTCGAGCCTGTCTGTAAGTCCCGGATCGTTAACAATACGAACGGCGCGTTTTTGTAGGGAGTCAAGTGGACCAACCTGGTACTTGGAGGCTCCCGCCCACAAATGAGAGCAGTATTCCAGATGGGGCCGCACTTGGGCTTTATAAAGCTGTAGTAGCTGCCCCGATGTGAAATACTGCCTCGCTTTGTTAAGCACCCCCAACTTTTTGGATGCCAACTTGGTCTTACACTCAATGTGACTCCCAAATTGCACTTCGTTCGATATGTCAACGCCCAGGATACCGATACTCTTACCAATGGCAAGCGGAGTGCCCTGGAACTGTGGTGCTACAATGAATGGGGTTTTTCTTTGCGGTGAACGCGCAGAATTGTGTCTTCGAGGGGTTGAACTGCACTAAATTGAGTCGACCCCAATCTGAGACCCGCTCCAGAGAGTGCTCGACTTCAGACACAAGTCTAGTCCTGCTTTCTTCGATAAGTGTCCGAGAGGCATTTGCACGGCTTGTATAGTGTGCATCTCCCGTGCTATCATCCGCATAGCAATGAACATTTCATTGATATGCAGGAGAAAACGCGTGGGAGATAGCACAGAGCCTTGCGGCACACCAGCGTTGATAGGTAGTCTGTCTGAGCGTTGACCATCAACTAAGACCTGTCTAAACGCTCAGACAGAAAACTGGCTGTTCAGTTGCATAGCCTCTCAGGAAGACCGTAAGATGGCAATTTCGCGAGAAGTGCCCCGTGCCAGACCCTCCTCCATGCAGCCGCCATCTTGGATTTACATTTTGACACCACTATCGAATTCAGCACCTTCAAGAACCATGAAAACGACACCCATGACGAAAAAGTTGACAACTCCATGCAGCCGCCATCTTGGACTTACATTTTGACACCACTATCGAATTCATCACCCTCGAGAACCAAGAAAACGACTCCCATGACGAAAAAGTTGACAACTCCATGCAGCCGCCATCTTGGATTTACATTTTGACACCACTATCGAATTCAACACCCTCGAGAACCCTGAAAACGACTCCCATGACGAAAAAGTTGACAACTCCATGCAGCCGCCATCTTGGATTTACATTTTGACACCACTATCAAATTCAGCACCCTCAAGAACCATGAAAACGACACCCATGACGAAAAAGTTGACAACTCCATGCAGCCGCCATCTTGGATTTACATTTTGACACCACTATCGAATTCAACACCCTCGAGAACCATGAAAACGACTCCCATGACGAAAACGTTGACAACTCCATGCAGCCGCCATCTTGGATTTACATTTTGACACCACTATCGAATTCACCACCCTCGAGAACCAAGAAAACGACTCCCATGACGAAAAAGTTGACAACTCCAAGCAGCCGCCATCTTGGATTTACATTTTGACAGCGTATTGATTTTTTGTCCAAAATCAATTATTTTCGACTTTATGTGTGTAGCAACCAACTCCAGGATAACACTTTTATCTGGCGCTCCACACTCTCTACCTACCCCATTAGGGACCTGTCGTGAAGATACATACATACTTTTAGCTGTCGGTGCTTAAAAATTTACTTTCATAATATTTCTTTCCAATCGCTTATTCTCTACGATGGAGAAAGCAATGTACAGCGAAACTGAAGCGGGGGCAATCATTCCCAGTTGCCTCCGGTGGCAACTGGGAAAATTTTGTCCCATTTGCCTCCGGTGGCAATCGCCGCGGGGGCAACTGGGAATAATTCCTTATTGTGTACCCAGTTTCGGAGTCGCCGTATAGAAGGTACGTGGTGTTAGCTGCGCCCCTGCCTACTCGCATCTTATCTCGCGTATTAGGGTCAGGACCTACTATTCAGTCTTAGGGCCAGGCGTGCGAAAACCACTTAACCACCCGGCTCTTACGGCTCAGTCCGACACGCAAAACCTCTTCAAAATCTACTGGTGGTAGAGTTCCCGTGTAGGAAGGAGAAGCAACCGCATTATCTAATTTATCCGTAAATGGGAGTGTTCAACACTACCATGTTCCGATTAGATGGTAATGTAGGTATGGCTCCGTAATAACTATCTCTAAGGTAAGGCAAGGTATCCGGGGTGACGAAGCATCTGCATTTTAACCTCTGGTTTATGCAGTAATCACTTAACATCCATGTGAACTGCATGTTTCGTTATATAAAAAAGGAATACCAAACAAAAACAAAAAAATACGTAAGAAAAATCGCAAGTATGCCCTGTATTGTCCACTGCCTTTATCATTACGCATTCAGA
This sequence comes from Macrosoma leucophasiata, assembly GCA_036365455.1. Taxonomy (NCBI): domain Eukaryota; kingdom Metazoa; phylum Arthropoda; class Insecta; order Lepidoptera; family Hedylidae; genus Macrosoma; species Macrosoma leucophasiata. The sequence goes on from JAWQUS010000020.1 coordinate 5,705,175, forward strand.
GGCCCGCCCATCAAACGCGGGACCCCTATAAATAAGCGACGGAACCCAGATTGCCGGCACAGACGAAAGGGCGCAGGAAATTAGGGTTTTTTACTACGGGCCCAGCCAGTGTCGCATTTCTCATAAACCATTTTTAATACTGTGAAAAAGGCTGTATCACGTATTATGGGGAATGATGGAAGGTTTTACGTCTCCATATCAGTAGTCCGATGACTTAGGCGGCGACACTTGAGATTTTCTTACAAATCCAAATACAATTTGAATAAGTCCGTCTTCATAAGTCGTTTTTATGGAGTTTATTCTGAATTTGTTGTCATTTCACGTGGTTAAGACATTAGGGTCGCTTGAAGAGTTTTTCTATAATCTTGTACGGTTCTGTTATTTCTGGCATAGAGGCTTAGGATAAACTACCTACCCTAGAGATTTTTTTATGTACTATCGAAGGAGAGTCGGTAGATGAAGTCACTGCCCTACATTTTTTTTAATGTAATGGAAGTGGCATACAAGCATGCAGTTCAAATTGATGTTAAGTGAAGACTGCAGCCTATAGACACCCACACGGACTCCTTAGGCCTAAGGTGTTATGCCTCTGTGCCGGAAATTACAGGGCCGTACATGAACATGTGCGAAGATAAAGTCTAAATTGCATTGGATTTGCTTTTGGTAGCTTAGTGGTAAAGCGCCTGTATTGATGTATTGATTATCCTAAGGTCGCATGTTCGAACTCTGCTCAAAGTTTTCTTTCAATTTTTTCTCTGAATTCTTAAATTTACTCGCATGTTATTGCGAAACGAAAATAATAAATTTATTCCATACTTTAATTTATAGCAGTGATTCCCAAAGTGGTCTATATCGACCCCTGGTCGATATAGACAACCTGACAACCTAAAAGGAGTCTGCGTCAGCGAAAAAAAAATTTGGGGGTCCATGAAATGAAAATGGTATCGATAATGGATCTCAACACATACACTGATAGTACTAATTTACTTACATCATACCAGTGATTCCCAAAGTGGTCCATGGGAGACTCGATGAGGGTCTACGTAGGCGTAAATAAAAATTGGAAATACGGGAATGTGGTAGAAATGTAGCAAGGACGGGGGTCCACAGAAACCAGACAAAGATGTAAAGGGTCTACAAGAAAAAATAGTTTGGGAACCTCTGATTTATAGTATAACAGACTAGAAAATAATTCAGCACCCACATACTATTTACGAAATTAAGATAATCGTACACAAAACACTTAACAAAATGCCACGCATTATATGACCTAAACACGAGCAGAATATCTAAGGCATCGGGCATACCGCCAAAAATAGTGAACTTCCAAACTTTCCCCCAAACATAACTAAACATGCAACATAAATGTACTAAGTTGAGACTGGCTCATTCCGCGAACTGTCTAGGAACTTGAACGATGCATTAATTAATTTATTATTAACAGAGCAGCTACGAGCACCTATGTGCACTGGGATTTACATTCGTTTAGCCCAAGTTAATGGAAAACTGTGTTATGTGTCGCGCGGAGATGGCGATGTTAGAACTAAATTGCTAAGTTTCCTCTAAGTTGCAAGTAGGTAGGTACGTGGAGTAAAATATTTAGGTACAAAAATTTAAACACATTCGTTTTTGAGATACACTTAATGGAAAAATCACAGAATGATGCGAAAATTTAATTATGAAAAAAAGGAGACCGATGTAGATTTCTACGAATTAAACTTAAACTTTGTCGGAGGACATATGGGTGGTTTAAAAACATCCGACAGAGGGTTGGCCACTAACTCGTATCTCCACCAACTCGCATTGGATCAGTGTGTTGGAGTAAGCTCCAGGCCTCCTCCCAAAAAGGGGAGTGACTCGTGCTCAGGGTTGCCATTGTTAAATGAATAAAGATAGGTTTTTAAAAGATAGGCGGTATCTTTTGTGTATGTAGTTATTGGTATCTTATGTAATTTATTTTTTTAATTTAATTCTGAATAAAGGTAATATGTACGCGCATAATTCACATTTCCATAGAAATTTCTGGAACTAAGGTAGTTCTCAGTGCTATCTTACATTTCCTAAGAAACCTAAATGCCAAATTTCAGCTTTCTACGATCAGTAGTTTCGACAATGAGCAGTCAGCCAATCACTCAGTCACTAACAAAACATATGTATATTTAAAATTCAGGTTTATATAGACACTTAATTTTTCTTTTATTCGTTACATGATGATGTGTCAGGCGTAACCAACGTATTCCCTTTTCCAAAGACGTATACAAACATCAAAAAAGCACAATACGACGTTCCAATATTAGAATTTGTCACATCTCGAAACGGGAGTGATGCGATGGGGACTCGCGATAGAACGTTATCAATAGCAACCTTATCACACGTCACCCCCTGACACATTTCAGGGTGCCAAATATAGTGCTTTACCGCTGAAAGGAATTTTCATAAAAGCGATACATACAGAAAATCATGTGGGTAAATTGATAAAAATAGCTACATAAGTAACTCGTTGAATACACTACGCAAGTTGGTGGTTTTCAAGGAAATACTTAGGTTCATTTCATGTTTTTTTTTTTAATAAATGACAGTAATATATTATTTTCACTAGTGGTAGAGCTCCAGTGACGGAGCTCGCGGGCGTAGGCAGCACCGCATTACCTAACATACTTGCCGCTAAATGGTAGTGTTCAGCACTATTGTGTTCCGGTCAGGTGGTAATGTACGGCCCTGTAATTTCCGGCACAGAGGCATAACACCTTAGGCCTCAGGAGTGGTAACGCATCTGCATCTTGACCTTGGAGTGGTAACGCATCTGCATCTTGACCTTGGTCTTGTGTCTATAGGCTGTAGTCATCACTTAACATCAATGTGAACTGCATACTTGCTTGCGACTTCCATTACATCAAAAAAAATATTACAGGTTTATCTTAAATGGGCAACCAATTAACGGACATCGTATCAAACAAGTAGACGAGAATATAAACCCCAATCCTTTTCATCCCACCTTCCTTTTCAAGGTAACATATTTTATTTCGACATAAACATGGTCAAAGAATAAAGGAAGAAAATATGGACAGGTTCATTCAAAGCCATCATGGAAATTATTGAAATTCGAAACAGGCTAGTTGTTGAAGAAAAGTCGGTGCGAATGGTAAATTTTCTTTGCCTCCTTTCATTCCTAGAAGTAAAGATATACTCGTATAATTTTGTAAGACTTCACATCAATCTAATGTCGTTAAAACGATTTTAATGTACGAAGTTTTGTTCTCATTAAATTTCAAAAATTCTGGGTAAATCTTATCTATCTATATATATATATATATATATATATATATATATATATATATATATAAAAATCAATAATAATTGCTGTTCGTTAGTTTCGCTAAAATTCGGGAACGGCTTTACCGATTTGGCTAATTTTGGTTTCAAATAATTTTTGGAACTCCAGGGAAGGTTTAAAAGGTAAGAAAATATGAAGAAATTGAAGGGAAATAGTAAAAACCACAATTTCATTTTCCCATACAAATAGTCCGTATATATTAAACCTTTGACACATTATTTCATTGTGAGGCAATACGAAGTTTGCCGGGTCAGCTTATCAATATATATTTCTTAGGCTTCCTTGAACTTGATATTAAACAGCGTCTATCCTCCGTGGTTCAGTCTCGAATTCTTACGGTTTTTCGGACACGTTTCGAGACGGTGTGAACACTCCATAGAACGCTTGACCGTCCAAGGAGTTTTCAACGGTAGAAGAGGACGTGGTAGATCTCCTATGCGCTGGGCCGACCAAATTAAAGCCGCTGCTAAGAAATTGTTAGACGAGTGCACCCGAAGAGCATCGGTACGTGAGGAGTGGCGGCGGGTTGTGAAGCAAGCCACCAACCCTGAAGTGACAACCACGACGACTCTGTCAAGAGTTTAACGACAAAGAAAAAGGTTTCCTTGACTGCCTCAGTATTTTAGTGATAGCAGGCTACTACTGCTACTCTGGGGTCCTGGATTTGATTCCCGGGTCGGAGGCTTCCTACTTTAAAAGGTATAAAATCCTTTGTCCTTTGGTATGCACGGAGATTTCAACAGGCTCGCTACCGTCGTATAACGTAACCAGCAAAACGTAACCAGCAAATCGTAGGCTGATTACAAGCGTAAAGGTACATTACGTATTTAGTTATCTCCTAGACATATTACTACAAACTCTTTTTACATTAAATTCGTTCCAAAATCAACAAAAAGGAACATGAACATTACCTAAACCTCCCTTTCCAGCCCTTAGCAATATACTACAAAGGAACATTAAATAACTTCGACATCAAAGTAAACCAGAATAAACGTGCAACTTCTTTACTAAGCCAACTAAACTAATCAAAACGGGCGATTAACACGCCTCACCCATCCCCTCATTACGGGTACGGCGGACTGTAATTTAACTTCAAGTTTAGGGGCGATCGCGGCCGCAGGGACCATAGGTCATTATTAGCGGTCATTGCGGGACATGTCATATGTTTAATTGGGTCAGATACTTTCAAATTTAAATTATCTATGGTAGAGTTACTAGAGTTCTGTAGGAGCTCGAGGACGTAGGCACCACCTTGTATATATGTATTTGTCACATCCTTTTCTAACTTTAAAAGATTTCTTCAAGCTAGAGGAGGACAACACTGACCTACCATGACCAAATAAGTCGCGTTCTGTCTGATGGTGGGGTCAAAAGTCTTAGGGATCGGCGTGCATGTATGAAGAGAATGATGAAGGTAGACGAGGCACGAGAGGTTTGTCAGGACCGGGATATCTGGCGCTCTACACTCTCTGCCTACCCCGATAGGGATCTGGCGTGAAGATACATACATAGAGGAGGATTTGAAATGCTACAATAACTTTAACAAAAATCTTGGTGCAACCCAGGCTTGGTGTGTGTTTCTTCACGTCGAGGGATAGGTAATGCATGGTAAATGACAAGACGTCATTATCTATCTATAGCAAGAACCAAAGCAATAACCGTAGTCAAAAGTCATCATTGGCTATCCTTCAGGACAATAAACAGAAGCAAATATTACACAACCGTCAGTTTTATTCAACAGAAACCGGCGATTTGATTTTCTTTGTTACATTTTAACAAGTCCCATCACGTCGGTGACGGAAGTTGTATTTGGGAAATGTAATTCAGCCCGAACATTTTGACCTGTTTTCATTATAAACAAAAACATAAATTAACAGGTTCACATGTGTTAAATTTGTAAAATCTGACTCTTTTAACTTCGTGACAATATTTAGGTACATAATTTAAACTGTTTAGATGTGTCGATACAAAATTATTACACGACTTTACGAAATCAATGAAAAAAATATTGATTTTTGGGGAAAGTAATCATGAACTGTTAACTCTATGCATTTATCCACGAAGGAGTAAATAAGCTGTGTTGTGTCGTCGATGAGTAAATATGTCATTGTCACTTGTTGTCATGCGCATTAGGATTATCTAGGACGTCAGTGGATTCAACGCATTGTTATGACAACACGCTGTCTAATCTAATTCCTTTAGTTTGAGGTGAAAGTAAGTAAAAAATGCTCATAAAATAAAAACTAATGGGCCTACCTGAATAAAATTTTTATGGGACCAATTCGAAACTATTCCGCATCAAACACAACAAACAGAATGACGTAAATCGGACCTGAAATCTCGGCGAAATTGGCGTACATAAATAAGAAATATATATATATATATATATACCGGCCGAATTGAGAACCTTCTCGATTTTTTGAACTCGGTTAAAAATACATCATAAATCAAATAAAGCATCACAAAAAGATATTCACAAAAACCTAGAATACATGCAGCATGAACGCAACAAAGAAAGTGAAAAAGTCTGCATCAATATTGTTCAATTTCCACACTGGAAGCACAGTTGCGAGTTTCAAGTACTGGCTATGTATCATTCTTATGAACTCCGCGAAACAAGAACCGCGGGACCATCCATTAAAGCCAGTCTGCTGTGCACTCGAGAGCCAATCGGAAATTCAATTTCCGATATGATACGATCCGCTAAGAGATTGCTGAAATACGATAGCACCGCTCAACGATACATAAACGGCGAACTACACTCAAACTGGCAGACGAAGGCACTTTTGTTATTTAAAAGATCACAATTTAGAGACGGAAATTTGCTCAATCGAAACAATACAAAATAGAGAAAGAAAACGGATGGTTCAACGTTATTTTTAATCCGGGAAAATTGATGGTCTTGTAATAATAAATCTGTGATTCTTTATCATTGTTCAAATAAGTTGAATTTCAAGTAGAAGATATTTATTTAATTAGTACTAGCTGTTGCCCGCGGCTTCGCCCGCGTGGATGTCATTTTATAAATATTTCCTGAATTTTCTCTCCTATAAACCTCACGTAGCCCGAGACCTTTCCAACGAATGCAAAGCTGTGGAAATCGGTTCATGCGTTCTGGTGTTATAGCGTCAGGAAGGAAAACCCGACTTATTTTTATTTAATTAGTATAATAGAGATATTTTAAGTTTCAACTTCATTTCATGGATCTTGATTGATTTATTATGAATATCTGTTGTAACAAGAGAATCAGCTGGTACGTTAAAATCACTATATTGCAATCATGAAGGTTAAAAAGAAGAACAACCATCTGATTCACTTTCAAGATCATAGTGTCTTCTATTCTTCTCGAACCGTACAACATTAGAAAGTTTGCCAATGTAGACTTTGGAGAAACATGAATATTTTTTCATTCTCTTCGATGGACCAGGTTTTGGTGGTCTGCCAGGTCTTTTCTTGGCCTGGGCCGTGGAATTATTAACTAGTTTTTCCGGATCAATTTCTTTTGGCCCTATTTCATTTGTGAGTTTGCTTGTACCCGCTGTCACAGTGAGTTCTGGCAGACCATCTTTGGATATTTCCAGGGATTGATCCAATTTACCAATTAATACAGCTTTCGCAGCTTGTCTGTGGGGAAAACTAAAATCTATCATCTTGGAACGTCAAAATGCTTTGTATACTTGAGTCACAGTGACGAAACTCGAGGACATAGAGGCACCACCGCATTACTTAATCTATTTTAGTTGCTAAATGACAGTGTCCAGCGCATTATTTCCGGCACAGTGGCAACAGCTTAGATCTAATAAATATGCAACGCATCTACGTTGAAATCTCTGTAGTTTTGATGTAGATGTTTATAGGCTACAGTATTCACGTTCAGACTGTAAACTTGTCGCCACTTTCATAACATAAAAAATAGGTTATCGTGAAGTCGAATGGACGTGTAGATTTTGTGAGGCCGGAAGTTGGATACCCAGGTCAGGGAGTAAGTTACATTTTCATTTTTATACATGGGGGGCGCCTTTAGCTTAGTTGTGTGCCTAAGTCCACCTGTTTTCACGCATTCGAGTCACATTTACTACTAGTTATGGTTCAATCGTTTAATAGATTGAACGTATTTATAAATTATTTGTTTCTCAAATATTTGTACCTTACTTCATCAGCCGAATTAACTTCCAGTAGTTTTAAATCATTCGTATTATACGATATCTGTTCAGGTTTGCCGTTGGAAACTAATTCCCGATCCGTGTTGTCTACTACATCTATTTTTTCGTGAACGGTATGGCTTTCACTTCTTTCTTCCATATTAATAATTTTAAAGAAACTATAAAGAGTAAAGGTAACGAGACTACGGAAGCTGAAAAGCGACCGAAATACGGGTTGATTTTAAAAAATCATTTTAGTTTAATTTATCATTAAATAAATTTATTGGCATATGACAGTGACATGGGAAACAGATTGAATAGAACAGAATTTTATGAGAGTTTACACAGTCTACAGTCTACTCTACAGAGTCTATATTCATAATTTGTTTTTTTTTTAACAAGGAACTTCAAAATGAGCTACATACATTCAATATTGAGCAATAATGAATCATCAAATTGCCTTTGAAGCGTGCAAGGCCCCGCGGTTGGTGTAGATCGTAAGCGATCTACTCGTTTAAGCGATAAGGGCGCGGTTGGGTGTGTGATGGGTGACCAAATTAAAAATGCGCGTTTCCGTACTTCAGAGGGCACGTTAAGCCGTCGGTCCCGGTTGCTGTCGATAGAAAGCAGTCGTTAAAACTTGTCGGAAGCCTTATTTGGCGGTTTGAAAACATCCGATAGCGAGTTGGCCACTAACCCGTTTCTCCACCAACCTGCATTGGAGCAGCGTGGTGGAGTAAGCTCCAGGCGTCCTCTCAAAAAGGAGAGAGACTCGTGTCCAGCAGTGGGACGTTTCAAGGGTTGCAATTATCATTTTATTATTAAAATACCTTTAATTAAAATAACAGATTAACGACCAAAATCGAGACTGAACTAGAATATTAACATGGAACACCACCTTAAATACCAATTTTCCATATTAAAATATGCAAGATGACATTCCAATGTTATTAACTGCTGACGCGCCAATAAGAGCGTAATTCCATCAAAAAATGTGTGATACGAGTCAAAAAAAGCTGTAACTGTACAACCTTCACAACATCAACGACAAGCAAGTCTTCATTCAACGCATGAAATTTAATTAATCAGGCCTCACCTCCGGTTCATGACCTCTACTTACTTATACAGTCCAAATGTAAATAATTCAACCGGAGCCAAGGCAGAAGTTGGGCGGATGAGGCGCTGTAGTACATTTCATTGCGGCAGGTTACGACACACGAGGGAACAATGCTTAATAAGCTTTATAATTTAACAAACTCACTCCGCCTTGAAGTAGGGAAGACTTATTAGCTGAGGAAGGAAAGGATATTAGGTAGAGCTTGCCAGCTACCGCTGTCAGCCGAGTTAGGTACTCCAGAGTTGAGCGTATATAATAACGGTTAAGTTTTCAAAATTGCGACTTGAAAGTTTACTTCAAAGTTTATTACGGACATGGAGACAAATGGAAAATTATGAAAAGCTTAGTTATTGCGCAAAAGTGAGGACACAGTATTGATACAAACAGTATGGAAACTAAGCCCATTTTATAAAATATTAACCTACACTCCATTGAAGCAATAGGGATTTCACTATATTTTTAAATAACGGTGTTATTATTTTAGCATTTACTGACCTTTAATCAATCGTATCGTACAGAAGCGCACATGGCCCGGCGAGTAGATCATAAGCGATCTACTCGGTTAAGCACTACGGGCGCGGTCGGGTAGTGAGATGGGTGACCGCTAGTGGCAACTAAACCGCTAGTGGTATCTAACAGCAATCCATGCACTTGTGTCGTATTTTGATTAAATACAATTATTTATATGTTGTTATGAATTCAAAATAAAATAAAAAGTTATTATATTCAATATTTATTTTTCTCCCGGATTTAGACAGCTAAGATGTGGTAACCCACCCATCTCGCTTGTTATTTTTACTACCGCCCTATTGGAATGGTTTAACCGCCCTTGTTCGGTTGACTGACTGCACTAGATCAATCTTAGTCTTCCAATATTTTTCTTTTTTTTTCTTGTCTACATCATTTACAAATTGTAGTTCATAAGTCTGTTCCGACTTTAATCATATCATAAGTCACACGATAAAGGTGAACGAAGACAGTCATTTAATCCGAAAATCTCCCTGTCCATACAAGATGGATGAGTCCAAACCCTTTATTAGGTACTAGGACTTAAACATTCCGATTGAGTACGAGGGATTAGCAGTCTTAATGATACGAACTGGTAAGAACTGTATAATAGCGAGTCACCCTACTGGCACCCTCCGAGTCGAGCTATTCTTATAATGGAATTAGCTGTTTATCCGAGACCTTGCTTTCTTGGATCATTGAATTACAGATCTGGATGAGACATGTGATTTTTTTAACGATGGATGGATGAACAATACTCGGAAATAATTAGATCCCAACACAATCCCTCAACACATCCCTCCACAACAATACTCTGAAGAATTAAATCCCAACCGCAACAGTATGTAACACCTCAAGATATTATTAACTTTTGTGTTAGTCCTAAACGCAAAACGTTAGCGATATAGATGGAGGTAGCTAGCTGCACATAATATTTTTTCAAACTGCTGTCAGACAAATGTCACCTCAGTCGGCCCGAGACATCGGGTTGATTCTAAATAATAATTTTGGTTTAATATAGCTGGCGAAAACTTAAGAATATATTACGGCTTAGTACTTATTACATCGCCCCTGGAAGAAAATGTAATAAATAATTTTACGAACTGGTAATTGAAAGCTTTCTTTTGTCACAGATCACACCTTAGATGTTTTTTCGATATAACGCAATTAATGACATAGATAACTTACATTTGTTTCATTCAATCAGGCTCCGTTGTAAAGGGATTATAGATGACATATTTTTACGCTAAAACAACCAAAAATACTTGTAATGTACAAGTATTTTTGGGGGGTTTTGGCGGGAACCTTGAAGGAGGCGTATGGTGCTCTTATTTTATTTCATTTACTTGGTGTATTTTTAAGTTATATTGAATAAAGTTGGTGGCATTTTGTTTGATATAGGTTTATTACAGTGCCCGAAAACTTCATTGTAAATGTTCTGGTAAAGTAGCCATCGCTTTACTCGAATAACTTGACTGTAACTCACTTGACTGACATATTATACTTGATAACTTATATACTGGATACTTGCTTAATATACTTGATATTATACTAACTTTGACGCTGCTTAAATATATACGAAATATCGGTTTACTTGACACTAGCAATATGCATAATAGCGATGCCATAATAATAAAAAAAAAAGTATTTTTGGAATATCATAGAAAAAATCACACTGATGCAAGTCATGTTCCACTTCCGAATATCGTAGCAACCGCTGACCCTACCTAAAAAAAAAAAAAGTAGCCAATGCGGTTGTACCTATTCCCGCGAACTCCGTCATTGGAACTCTATACAACTTGTAACGACTAATAATATAAAAATCAGTCATTGGAATAAAAATCAGCAATTTCAGAATCCTCACCAAAGTAAAACCACTTCCAGTATACCATATCCTTGTAATCAAGTTCGCTAGCAGCGGTTCTAATACGCCACTGAGATTTATGTGTCGCCTACTTCTATATCGGTTGCCCTTTCCTTGATAATTTATGATGGCAAACTCATTCGGCACTATCGCTAGCTCTTAGTTAACGGGTATCAAATCATTCAACGTATGGACGTCTTCGGTTTAATTTTGAAACTAAAACTGCAAAAAACCGGACAAATGCTTGTCGGGTCGTCGGGCCACGCGTATTTAAAGTTTTTCTGTTATTAATGTGGCAAACAAGCATACAGTTCACATGGATTTTAAGTGATAACTGCAGCCTATAAACAGCTAAGCAAAGACCAGATGTCAAAATGCAGATGGCTTGAGACCTTTGGTGTTATGTCTCTGTGATGGTTATTACGGGAACATGCATTACCATCTTACGGGAACACGATAGTGCAAAACACTATCATTTGGCGGCAGATAGGTCAGTCTGTCAGATAGTCCGCGAGCTCCGTCACTGGAGCTCTACCACCAGTAAGTGTTGGTGGTAGAGTTCCAGTTTAAGGACTCGAACGGCGTCAGTACCACCGCATTACCTTACATACTTTCCGCTAAATGGTAGTGTTCAGCACTATCGTGTTACACTACCGCATTACCTAATATACTTGCCGCTAAACGGTAGTGTTCAGCACTATCTTGTTCCGGACAGGTGGTAATGTACGGCCCTGTAATTTCTGGCACAGAGGCACACCTTTGGGCTCAGGAGTGGTAGCGCATCTACATTTTGATCTTGGTCTTTGTGTGGGTGTCTATAGGCTACAGTCATCACTTAACATCAATGTGAACTGCACGCTTGTTTGCCACTTCCATTACATAAAAAATACATAATTCGATCATTACTTGTAGGTAATTATTATATTATATACTTATATATTTAAGCGTATTTAACAATTATAGTTTAAGTTTCGTAATGCTCATATAGAGCTTCTATTACCGTGATTTTTCACATATCCATTTAGCTACCAGGGAATGGGACACATGACTGTAATAAAAATAGCACTTTAAAGCGTCATCAAATATTTTAAACTAGCGGCCCGCCCCGGCTTCGCTTGCGATGCTCCGTTTCTTTTAGTCATAGCGTGATGATATATAGCCTATAGCCTTCCTCGATAAATGGGCTATCTAATACTGAAGAAATTTTTCAAATCGGACCAGAGGTTTCTGAGATTAGCGCGTTCAAACAAACAAACAAACTCTTCAACTTTATAATATTATAGTATACATTTCACGGTGATCACTTAAGCAAATGCTACTAACTAATATACAACATGTAACAGGAATAATGCACACTATCTAACACCTCGATTAGAAAATCGAGTTATTATCATAATACATGAACTGAAATTACATGTTTATGTATTCAATATTTTGTTATTTAAGAAATAAGTTGTCCTGAATTTGTATAAACAGTATGCACACCCTATACATACTTACCCTACCTATACCTACGGCTACACATAAAGCACGAACCGAAAAAGTAAGTGATGTATGATGTAGAGTAACTTGCGTACCCTTATTTAACACTCGCTAGAAATAAGATTAATTTTTATTTACCACTATTTTATTTTTTACATTATTATTTACAATAAGAAGCACGTCTCAACGAGTTCTAATAAACTTGTTGAGACTAGCATTCTATTTTGGATAGAAGTTAGTCTCTTTTTCTGATGCATAGACTGTTCGCCAAATGGGTGACCATAATTTCCCGAATTGTCATTAATTTTGGGACAAAATATTATCTATTTCAAAAATGCCTGAAATCCATTCGGTTATCAATTCTGAACTAACTAATTTCGGGTTGTACATTCAATCCTGTTACACGTTGTATAACAATGTCCTAATTGTTGCTCTTTAATTTAATTCAAGAACTCCCTTGAATTATATCCACAATTGCAAGCAAGATCTGAAACTTTAACCTGCTCCAACTTCGTCATTGTGAAGTAGCTAACTAAAAGTTCCAACTGCAAAGTCGCAACATAATAAATATAATTACATACCTATTCGGTAAGGATCCCACTGCATAATCATTTGGTTCATCCAGATATGCTGGAAACCTATTTTTTGCGCATATTTATAAACTAGACTTTTACTGGTGGTAGAGCTCAAGTGACGTAGCTCGCGGGTGTCGGCACCACCGCATTACATACTTGCCGCTAAATGGTAGTGTTCATCAGTATCGTGTTCCGGTCAGGTGGTAATGTACGGCCATGTAATACCTAATGCCTCAGGAGTGGCAGCGCATCTGCATTTTGACCTCTGGTCATTGTGTGGGTGTCTATAGGCTGCAGTCATCAGGGCCGTACATTACCACCTGACCGGAACACGATAGTGATGAACACTAACATTTAGCGGCAAGTATATTAGGTAATAAACGTCCATAACGTACATGTATTATTTATACATATATCAAATTAAAGCATTTTTGTTTTCTTATTATTATGATATACGGGAGTAAAATTAAATAGGTCGTAAATAAGAGTTGCTGGCTGTTATAGATAAAATAATTTAATTAAAAATACTTGCGGCCAAATTTTGATAGGCAACCTAGTGGATATATATTTTCTAGATTATAAATATATGCGTAAAAATGAGGTATGTAGCATATCTGGATGAACTAAATGATTCTGCAGTGGGAGCCTAACCTATATCACTTATATAAAGCAGAAATGTTGAAAGTTTTTTTTTTTAATTAAAAGTTAAATTAATGTTAAGCCATAATTTATTTATTTATTTTTAGGAGTATCAACAGCAAGTCAAAACATAAGGTAAAGCAACATTACAAACAAATCCAGAAGCCAATGACAGATACAGGGACACAGTTTAAATATTAATGGAAGACTTAACTTAAATAAAATAAGTATGCAAACTAAACATACATAAATATACCTTACATTAAAATAAGTGGTAGTAACCGCCGAAAAATAATTTGGTTAATTGTTGTTCATATGTCCCTATCACCACCTCAACCGAAAGACGTCCAATGTTGTACAAAAGCCTCCCATTGGCGGGAATATACCATATCATAACCTATATCGAATTGGTGCTAGGACTGGCACACTTCGGGTCGGCCCGGAGTCTGCAGGTTTGTATGGTGTCTGGACTAGGGGTTTTTACTAAGTAACATCGATGTCTTCGGCTTACAGTGGACTAAAAAGCTTGAAAGTTATATAAAGGGTAATGCCACGCAAAACTCATCATTAGATTTAGACAGACGAGCGAAACTGCTACTGTCAGTTGACAAAGCGTAGGCAAATTTAATTACAATATAAATTCCCAAGAACGTTTGAAATATATAAAAAAAAGTAACGATTTTAAACAATCTTCCAACGATTCCATATTAAGTGCCAGTTGGGGCAAACGCCTAGCACAAGCTGGGATATTTTTTTAATATAAAAAATAATAACAAAAAGGCAATTATTTCAATAAATGTACAATTCCTAGTTTTATAAATGTATTTTATATAAAAAAATACTTACTTTGCAAAGTGCCAGCCCTAATTGGTACTTTACTCTTGAAAGCATAATAGGTACAGTTCAAACGTCTATTGTTTTATTTAAAACTTCCTTCGAAAGAAAATTGTTTGTAAAATTGAAAATCGTACATATTCAAGCATCCTTTTAAATTAAAAACTTTGCAGACAAAATTATTAGCCATCGATATGAATATTTCATGAAGTAGTTTAATTTTTACCGCATCACCCTACAATGTACCTACATGCTACTTGCAAAGAACAACGGCCAAGTGCGAGTTGAACTGGCGTGTACACAGTTTTCGTACTATTAAGAGATTTTCTGGGTCGATACTGACATCGATATCGTAGTTTCGGAGATAATGGGTTCCAGAAGAAGGAAGGCTGATTGGTCTGTGGTTCCAAATAACGTCTCTTTTTGTAATAAGTTCAATACAATATATTTCACCTCAAAGAGTAAAAAAGGATTCTTATAGGATAATTGTCTGTCGCAGAAAATTTTCTTCAAAACTACCTACTAAACCGATTGAGTTGAAATTTGGTTATATGTAAATCAGTGACCCATACATGAACATTTGACATAAATAAACTAAATTCAAACATTATTCGATTCAAATATTCTCCAATTTACATAAAAAACTAGTGCGCTTCATAAAGATTACCTTCAAATATTATTTTTAGAATAATACAATCGGGTTTTTTTATGTGTATGTATCTTCACGCCAGGTCCCTAACGGGGTAGGCAGAGAGTGTAGAGCGCCAGACATCCCGGTTCTGACAAACCTCTCGTGCCTCGTCTACCTTCATCATTCTCTTCATACATGCACGCCGATTCCTTAGACTTTTGACCCCACCATCAGACAGAACTCGACCTATCGGGTTTTTTTAAACGATTGAAATTCAATTAGTACTTTTCTAGTTTGATATTGTTTAAAATAATTCTAGCCGCAGAAACAAATTATTTTTAAAAACATAAACCGTTTCTTAAAAGCTTAAATATTTACAAAGACGCGACACATGAGAGACATTTCATTAAAAATATGTCTATTATAAATTCCTATTCCATGTCACAAGTGTATATTCAGGAATCTCAGTGCAGTGTATAAATCAGTTCGTCCGTGCGGCAAGTCTATTTGCTGTAACATCTGAGCCCACTATTGTAATGGACTATTCTGCCTGTAATCTCTTCCTTTTGTACAATTCCCTTACGGAGGTACAGAATGTATAAAAAAGCGAATTGAGTGTTATGGCGCATCTGCGACTTGGATATTCTTTTACTAATAATACTACATATTAAAGAGCTTTAGCCGTAACAGGTTTACTATGGTTTATCCTAGGTTTACTCTATTACGAGGAAAGTTTTTTGATACAGAGCGGCCCAGGAAGAGCAAGACTGACCTACCATGGTAGGACGACCAAATAGGTCGAGTTCGGTCTGATGGTAGGGTCAAAAGTCTTAGGAATCGGCGTGCATGTATGAAGAGAATGATGAA
This sequence comes from Macrosoma leucophasiata, assembly GCA_036365455.1. Classification (NCBI taxonomy): domain Eukaryota; kingdom Metazoa; phylum Arthropoda; class Insecta; order Lepidoptera; family Hedylidae; genus Macrosoma; species Macrosoma leucophasiata. The sequence continues at coordinate 5,721,167 of JAWQUS010000020.1, forward strand.
GGTAGACGAGGCACGAGAGGTATGTCAGGATCGGGATATCTGGCGCTCTACCTCTGGACCTGGCGTGAAGATACATACATAATTCTTATATACCTTCTGTAACTAGGCTTTAAAATACGAATAATTTAAAGTCTTCTGTTGGTATATTCTTTGTGGTACCTACAGATCAGTCTTGCACCCTTTGAATCCATCTCTTTTTCAGAACATCTTACTTAGTCAGAGGACACACATGTGCTATTGCTCAAACAAAGTATGTACACAAAGATCTTTCTTTCTTCTCGGTTATAAGGCTGCATGAACAGATGGGGTAGAGTATTAGAGTCTGTGCAGAGATATCGAGTGTCTAGGCGTTTACCACCGCCTCTACAATTGTCCGTACTTTGCTGATCTGTTTGATCAGCCACTTTCCTACTTCTACTTTCCGTTTTAGACTATATCACTTGCTAAAGAGAAAGTTTTAAAAAAAATACACCTCTTAAGATTTATCTTATCATTCTTTTACACGTTCTATTGTAAATAATTGTAAAAAAACTGTGTAGCATGTTTCTGGCACAACTTTTTCTTCTCTCCAATGATTTTATGCCCCATTTATCAAACACAAGAACAAGAAATGAAGATGTTAGTAGTTTATTCCCTAGTTTTTAGATGTCTTGCTTTTGGTTTGTCCGATCCAGTATCGCACATAAAAAGCTGTGGTTGTCAGCAATCATGAGAATTTAAGAAGACCCAAAATCCAATATGTCTTTCAAAGTATTTGATGTTTTTGTATTTTTTTAATGGCGCATACAAATATGGAGTATGGGCACACATAACTTCGGGATCGGCGAATTCGCATCGCATCCCAGTTTTGTGTTGCCGACCTAAAATTATCTGTAACTTCTGAACAATACACAGTGTAGGAACACAATTTTTTCAAGTTAATTTAGAAAATAAAAATGAGCCAACGATTTCAATTAAATGAAACATTAAATTGTTGTACTTTTCTCAATGATGCATACAAATACGGATAAAATTTTCCCTGTAGCTTGTGAACAATAAACAGTGCAGAAACAGATTTTAAACACAATTTTTAATAAATTATATTAAATACAACAACATGTAATTAGCCTCTCAATGACACATCCCTTATTAGCTAACGTAGCATAAATCTGGGATCCAACTAATCTGCACAGCGCGGTAACTGCTTTACCGCAATATATGCAAACAAGTGCAGTGTGCATAAAATGTCTTGTAAATTCAATGTTAAATAAGGAAAGCCAAATAGAGATTGGTTTATATAGAACAATTATTTACTGGTGCATTGAATTTCTTTGCAATTAGCAATAGACACACAAACTGAGTATGTTATTTAATACTTCTTCATCACGACAAATTGACAATTATCCAAAATTCCTCCACAAACATAATGTCACAGACAACAAGCCGTGTCGTGAAGGTACACAATCAATTATATTCAGCAAACATAAGAACATAAATATTGTTGTATTTTTCTCAATAACGCGTAAAAATGCGGAGAAAAGATTTCCTGTAGCTTGTGAACATTAAACAGTGTAGAAACACATTATTAACAACACAATTTTTAATCAACCATATTAAATAAAACAAGATGTAATTATCCTCTCAATAACACATCCCTAATTAGCTTACTTAGCATAAATCTGGAATTCAACTAATCTGCACAGCGCGGTAACTGCTTTACCGCAATATATGCAAACAAGTGCAGTGTGCAGAAAATGTCATGCAAATTCACTGTTAAATGAGGAAAGCAAAATAGAGATTGTTTTATACGAAACGATTTTCTGATTCATATCTTTCGTGAGGAGTGTCTGTTGTGTGTAAGTGAGTGTCAGACACGTACGTTACTAGTGACTATACAGTCGTCCGTCCATTATCTTTTAGAGTTCCGTAGCATGTGAACCCTTATAGTGTCGCTATGTCCAAACAGTACACAGCTTGGCTCAGGGACTCTTTACTATAGGGCTGTAATTTGGCATGAATACACTTATACTGCAACCAAACATTTTGTGATGCAAATAAAAAAGCACTACATCTTAGGACGAAGAAAAATAAAGATTTTACCTTAAACCTGAAAAAAAACACACAAGAAACTCGCTACGCTAATATCATGCAATTCTTCGTCTATTTTAATAAGACGAGTAGTTATCGTTATCATATTTTGCTTCTATAATTTTGTTAATTACTTAGAAAGATAAGTATAGGTAACAATATTGCTCTTATAGTTTGTATTAAGCCGGATCTAATAGCCGTCTCAATTACGCGTGCCTAATTACTTAATTTCATATAAATCTGGCATCCGCAACTAATCTACATGAAGACGCGGAAACTACCGCATCGCAATACTCGTATACGCTAATAAGATCTGCAGAAAATACTTTGACAATTCCCGGTTGCATGAGGAAGTTATAACATATATGTTTATTTAGAACGACATATAGTAGGTATATCTTATCCTTCTACTGATCACCTATTAAATATACCACTACTCGATAAAAATTGTGCAATAAAAAAGTGACTCATCACAAGAAAGGAAAAAAATAAGGCCTCTTCGTAACGTGAATAAAAAAAATATTCCAAATGCTAGCAACAATCCAAAAGCAAGTCCAATGCGAAATCCAGAAAGAAAAAAATCCTCCACGAAGATAATTTCCTAAAACGAGTGACGCCATTACTGAACATCTACAATAATGTTCTTGTATTTGCTAAATTGCGCATGCATAGAGTTGCTAACGATATATCGATGTTTTCGGAACATCGATGTTTTGATTGAATGACATTATTTACCATTGATGTTTTTTGACAGTAACGAAATTAATCACGATGAGATGCCGTTTTCGTTAATCGATTAACTGATGTTCTATGTTGTTACACATACAAATTCCATAACAACCACCGCCTGTTGGCAGTGATCTGGCATATTATACATGCCGACTATTGCCGACATACATAAAGATATTTTATTTTTAAAGAAAAATGGAAAGAAAAATTTGACTTCAGGCGAGACTCGAACTCGCGACCTACTGGGAATCTAGTCCAGCCGCTCTTCCAATTGAGCTACTGAAGCCCTGCCCGATTTGTCAAATCTTTCCTTCACATCTATTGCATTGCTTTATGGTAGCAGCAGCGCCATCTATTACCAACTATGCTAGTTAGGCAACCGATATAATAGACTTTTCAGTTTATTGAATATGCATGCACAAGCATGTGTTAATGCGAAATAATATAAAAACAAATACATAAAGATACATTACTTACATATAATATTAAGAAAATATTTTGAATGGCATTCGATGTAATACTTTACATCAAACTAGTTTTTATATTTAATTTAGAACATGCACTTAAGTTACGCTAAGTTAAAAATTGCGATAGAAACCTACAAGGTATTTTTAAAAAATAAATGTTATGTAGGCGATACGTTTGTCCAACTATGTTTTTTGTTCTCTGAAATCGATGCATGATCCTTGTAAAGAAAAAATCTAGGTAGAAATGCTCTACAGTTTTCCACGATATCTCTCCCCATGGTCATTAGATATGTCCAAGGGGCAATTAAATTCGGTTATGCCATCGTTTAATGGACAAACCTAACATGTCAATAATAATGAAATTCATGATATCATGTACACCTATCGCGATACCACCGATCGCGTTCGTAACGAAGATGTAAGAAAGAGGCTTTGTGTGAATGATAGTATCGGTGTAAAAATGAAAAAAGGCATGCTCCGATGGTTCGGGTATATAGAAAGAATGAGCGAATGACTAAACAGATATACAATGCGAACGTGGATGGTTGCAGAGGCCCAGGAAGACCAAGACTCATTACTCACTACCATGACTAAATAGGTCGATATCTATCTGATGGTGGGGTCAAAAGTCTAAGGAATCGGCGTGCATGTATGAAATGAAGAGAATGATGAAGGTAGACGAGGCACGAGAGGTATGTCAGGACCGAGATATTTGGCGCTCTACACTCTCTGCCTACCCCGTTAGGGACCTGGCGTGAAGATACATACATATATGTATAAATACGTTAAATTTAATTTTGGAGTACCTTATTCTAAAAATATCGATGATTTGAAGGCCATGTCCATCCATATTGTTTTAGTCACATCTATACCTACGAGAGAATATGTAATAATACTACGTATAGAATGGACACTCCGACCTCCCCCCTGATTTCCCCGCCTCACCCATCACTCCCCCTCGAGAGGCAGAATAAAATTCAACAGTGAGGTTGCGAACGGATGAGTGAGCGGTCTATTTTTAGTTAATTTCGTCACGTAGTCAGTGCGACGATTTATTTCACGATTGTTTTAGGTCATAATCATATGTGCTAAATTTCTGTGTGCGCGTGTACTGACTGATGTCTGTGTAATAGGTAAACAGAATAAGCGTTTGTTTGGAATTTTAGCCGTGTCCGGGTGTGTCTATATATATACCGATACACCGACGTCCATCTCCATGATTTTCGCATCCCTATGCATACACTCAACGTAAAGGAAAAATCTTGGTAAAAAAGTACAAACACGCTACAGTTTTTCACGTTATTTCTCCCCGTGGTCATTAGATATCTCCGAGGGGCGATTAAATTCCGTTATGCCATCCTTTAATGGACAAACCTAGTTCCCCCATCGAACTTTATTCTGTTTTAATGAGCCAATCAAAGACACACGAAAACGGGTATGAAGGAATATAAAATGGTAATCGTCGTTAGCATTAGAATAAAACACCCATCAGAATATTCGATTGCTATGGTAACTAAAATATTGTTTTGTTATTGTTAACTTTTTTTATAAGTCAAAGGATTGACAGACAAGCAGACGGGCCACCTGATGGAAAGTGGTTACCGTCGCCTATGAACATTTGTAGCACCAGGGGAGTTGCCAACGCGCTGCCAGCCCTGAAGGACTCTTTTGACGCCAGCTTACTATATTGAGTACGTACAAACATAAAGGTCACTTCACAACGAAAAAGGGTATGGAGGAATATAATATGGCTATTGTCATTAGCATTTGCATAAAATATCGATAAGTCTTCGTTTACAAGAGTGGTGACGCATCTTCATTTTGACGTTGGTCTTTGTGTAAGTGTCTGTAGGCTGCAGTCATCACTTAACATCAATGTGAACTCCATGCTTCTTTGCCACTTCCATAATATAAATAAAAAAAATATGATTAATATGTTATGCCTCAGGAATGACAAAAAATTGTGTAAAATCTGAAACAAAAAGTTCCCGCACTCGAAGTTTGGTAACGTACCCGGATATGGCAATAAGCTTGCAACTTTACATGAGACAAAGGTCCCAAATCGTGGGTGTTTGCCTGTATTTGAATGCATGCAATCACTACTGCCTTCGAGGAATACAGACATGCAGTTACGTACATAAATAAATGATTTTAAAGAAAGCAACAGAAAGAACATTGAAAATTAGTATTAATATACTAAGCATTATTTTTGGTAGAGCTCCAGTGACGGAACTCGCGGGCGTAGGAACCACTGTTTAACCTTACTCATATACCTACTTGCCGCTAAATGGTAGTGTTCAGCACTATTGTGTTCCGGTCAAGTGGTAATTAATACACGGCCCTGTAATTTCTGGCACAGTGGCACAACACCTTAGGCCTCAGGAGTGGTATGGTAACACATCTGCATTTTCACCTTGGTTTTTGTGTGGGTATCTATAGAGTCGTCACTTAACATCAATGTGAACAATATGCTTGTTTGCCACTTCCATTACATAAAAAAAGCAAAACCCTATAAATTTTTGTTCCTACGATAAACCCAACAAAAAGTAGCAAAGTGCAGCGAACGACTCGAATTTCTCTTATATTTATACAGACACAGATAAAAGCGTTCATCCCGAAAGATTTTTAAGTAAACAACGGAAGCGAATACGTAGGAATATCCAAGTTTATGTTAATGCCAAGATTGGTGATTTCTTAGTGCTTCAGCGTTAAGCGTTATGTAGCCTAGATTCGCAAAAAATCTTGTGGCAATTACTAAGATTTTTTTAAACAGTATTATTGATTAACGATATTCATTTCTAATACGCGACTTTATTTCTACTAGGGAACAAAATAATATGGGTATATTTTTCTTAATGTCAAGGTGGCAAACAAGCATGCCGTCCACATGGATGTTAAGAGATGACTGCAGCCTATAGACAATTACACAAAAACCAGCGATCAAATGCAGATGCCTTGCCACCCCTGAGACCTTAGTTCTTATGTCTCTGTGATAGTTATTATGGGGCCATACATTACTTTCTAACAGGAACACGATAGTGCTGAACACTACTATTAGGCCACACTCCGGACACTCAAAGTTACAAAAACAATTTAAATGTAGGTAGCTACAAAAATGCCACAAAACCCTTAGGTAATGGGTTTGTCCTGGCACCTTTACATTCGAAGCTCTAATAATATTTGAATACTATTGAAACATATCTATTCTGGTAACCTATTACACAATCAATCAGTGTTACACGCGCACTCAGAAATGTAGAACGTAAGGTTATGACATAAACAATCGTGGAATAAGTCATCGCACTGACTACGTGACCATTAACTAAAAATAGACCGCTCACTTTTTCGCTCGCACTGTTGAAGTTTATTCAACTGCCTCTCGAGGGGGGGTGATGGGTGAGGAGGGGAAAACGGGCGGGACGTCGAAGTGTCCATTCTATACGTAGTATTATTACATACTCTCTGATTTGGCGAAAACAAAAAGGTTAGGTAATGCGGTGATGCCTCCGCCCTCGAGTTACTACACAGGAACTCTATCACCAGTAGCAACCAAAGTTAAATCTACCGCCACTGTAAGCGCTATCCGTATGCCAAGCGGGATAATTATGGCATATTCACCATTAATGACAACACTGCATCTTTGGGGAAGGCTTTGTCCAGCAGTGGACGTGTCTTGGTAGAAGTGATGATGATGGTGACCTGTTACAAAAATTCTTTTCAATAATCTTTGTCTATCCTGTATTAGATTTGGCGTAATATAATCAGTAACACAAACTATAGTTCAACAATAGTAAACAGCAATCAATGAACCGATTGATTTGCTTCTAATTGAGACATCATCAAGTTCGAATAGCGACCATAACTCTCTCGACTTCTAATTGGACCGCCCGATAATTACCCCTATAGTCTACAGTAAATCGTCGGTGTATAAATAGGTACGGTCCAAATGTCAGTTTATAGAAAGATAACCATAACTTCATGCCTGTAATCCCCGAAGGGGTAGGCAGCGGTAAATGCATGTATTCAAGATCACCCACCCAACACCCTCGATTCGCCGATTACGTTCAACAGGTGACTAGCCTGTTGACATCTCCGGGCACTTTACCAAACTCCGAGGTATAGGAAAAATCCCGATGGAATCAGAGATAAAGTATTTTACACCGTTATCTCTGATAGCCCTCAACCCGGGAATCGAACCTAGGACCTCAGCGTAGTAGTGGTGGCCGCCTGCTACCACTAAGCTACTGGGACAGTTACTTTTTTTTTTTTTTAATGTATTGACCAACGTTTGGCCACCACCTCAACCAACCGAAGATGTGGCTGAAGATGAAGCACGTTGGTCTGGAAAGTACCTAATCACTCTAGATTTGAAGATGCCCAGGTTGTAGTTTTTTTGAAACAAAGAAGCCGGCAAAGTATTCCATAACTTAGCTGTACGTATAATAAATGTAGAGCCGAAACGCTTCGTTCTAATTTGTGGTATGTTCACTGTGTAGGGATGATATTTCGCCGTTCTCCTAGTTGTCCTATTGTAAAAAGGTGAAGAGGGAACCAGATTGTGTAGATCGTTCGCACATTCGCCGAAATGGATCCTATAGAAAATTGAGAGACACGCCACTTTACGGCGATGTTCAAGACTGAACAGTTTCGTGTTTACTAGCTTTGTGTCTCCAATAATTCTCGCAGCACGCCGATAAACCGACTCAAGGGCTTCAAGCTGGTATTTGGCCGACACGTCCATAAGGTGGCAACAATACTCCATACACGACCGAACTTGTGCTTGATACAAATTAAGCAACTGACTGACATTACTATTGAGAATATTTAATAAAGAGAAGATTTCATAAGCAAGAATTAATTTCAATGGATGTCATTCACAGGCTCAGAGTCGGTTCTTATTAAATCAGGAAAGAAAATAGCATCGATCTGAGCATCGATGCTCAGATTTAAGGCTCCAATAGGCTACGTAAGCTGTCGAAGTCCTTTAAATAACTTGCCGCTAAATGGTAGTGTTCAGCACTATCGTGTTCCAGTTAGGTGGTAATGTACGACCCTGTAATTCCCGGCACAGAGGCATAACACCTTAAGCCTCAGGAGTGCTAACGCATCTGCATTTTGACCTCTGGTTTATCTGTGAGTGTATATGGACTGCAGTCATCACTTAACATCAACGTGAGCTGCATGCTTGTTTGCCACTATCATAACATAAAAAACTAGCCCAGCTGCTGCGCACGAAGAATTTTAGAATGTTTTCCCACAAAGAAACGTAGAAGAAAAACGCATGGACAAACATCCTGCAAATAAATCACATACAGATAAAGACAACAAATACTTTACCGCTATCTCATGAGCACTCCATACAAACACGATGTTCTTCGATTCCCACGTGGAATACTCCAATCCGGGAAGAAACGATCAAATATTCATTGCCCCCCCATTTATGGTCGACATCAATCGCTGAAAGGGTAGCCTGAATGCATCCAGGCTTTTCACGCAACGCTTTCAAAGCTGTTCGCTTTGAATACCTCTTTGTAGACGGATTATTAAAATCCAGGGTATTGTTGGGACTCAGATTTGGGTTGTGCGTTATGATCAGTGAACGAATATCGTACTAAATAGTTTCTTGTGATAGATTGTAACTATTTAATATTTAGAATAAATGCTTTAGTTTAATTGTAGTTCAGTGATTCAGTGCTACCAATGAGGTGATAATTACAGACACTTAATGGTAGTCTTTAAGAGTGGAAAGAAAAAACAAATTGTTGTTAAGTGATGAAAGGTACGGCTTAATTTTATTAAATCGTTTTAAATCAATGAGTTGTTACTCACGAGAACCCAAAGAAAATAAATTCGTTCTTTCCTACCACACATAAAGGCCAAGAATTATCTACATTTTCCTTAATATAACGATTATAAAGATCGTCAATATCTATAGAAATATATATATGAGCGAATAAACTTAATACAACCTGATATTAAATTATCACAAGAAATATGTGTATTTCTTGTGATAATTTAATATTATCTTACAAACATGCCATACGTCTCCTAAAGTTTGTTAGGTCGTAAACTACAAAAAGACAAATAGGCGAAACGTTTTGAAATGGCGCTGATAAAAGTAAATTATACTAGAGGGACAGAACAAGGGGCCGGACTAAATGATTTCCAACTGAAGCTATCTGAAAGCACCTGAGGCCTATTGGAACGACTTCAGTAACTAGTGCGCCGAAGGGACAAGGTTAAAAGGTTTCGATTTGTCCGTAAGTCCGTAGACCGTCTATTGTTCGAAATGTTATGTGGACATACAATAATCCGTATCCAGTACAGATAAAGGCGCATCAGACTGAGCTAATCTGTTATAAGCCGCGAGCGACAGGCGAGCTCATTAATATGGATGGATAAAAAACATAGCTCTCTATCGCTATGGACTGACAAATAACACACACAAAAACATGAAGCATAACAGGAACATATTATAAAATGTTCCCTAGTCGCTGAATTGTTCACCTGAACGCGACCATTCCAAAAACTATTCCTAATGATTTTATACGGTTTTATCATTATAATTGTGAAAATTGAAATATGACGATCGATAATTGAAGGTATTTAAAAAAATATTTCCTATCCTGGGTTACGTAGGTAATTACTAATTATAGGCGATCCAATGACGGAATTTTTGGATTAAATCGAGCGCCTCAGATTTAGATATGGGAGATATTTTGCACTCTTACTGGTTTCACTTTTACTGGTGGTAGAGCTCTAGTGACGGAGCTCGCGGGCGTAGGCACCACCGCATTACCTAATATACTTGCCGCTAAATGGTAGTGTTCAGCACTATCGTGTTCCGGTCAGGTATGTATGTATGGCCATATATTTATATGGTATACAATGTACGGCCCTGTAATTTCCGGCACAGAGGCATAACACCATAGGCATCAGCAGTGGTAACGCATGCGATAACTGCATTTCGACCCTGGACTTTGTGTGAGTGTAGACTGCAGTTATCACTTAACATAAATGTGAACTGCATGTTTGTTTACCACTTACATTACATAAAAAAACAACTCTATCTCTACCAAATCTAAGGTTTGTAATAGTATAGAGCCTCAAAAGCTCGATACAATCTTTCTTCAGTTTCAAATCGTCTGAATTTTGGAAAGGATATTTTTCTGGGCACCTTTTACAAGTTCTCAGAATATCTTCTTAGAAGAAGAAAAGAAGAAAAAACATTTATTGGCGCAGCCGATTTAACACTGCATAGAAAAACAATAGAAAAAAAAATTAAACATTTAAAATACTAGTAGGTTGGTACGACAAAAAAAAAACAACATTTATGAAAGCATTGACATTATAACACAAAAAAAAAGAAAGAACACTGTTAATATAAAAAAATAGGTACCTCGTAAAAGTAGAAAAAAAAAACAAGATCTCACGGCTGCACCAAATAGTTCCCAGTTCAGCATAATGTCAAGCCGGAGCCTGGCGCTGGTTTTCAACTAGAAACTACTCGGTGGGACACGGCTTACACGGCTTATACGGCTCTTACGTGTCCTTGAACCATGATGTTGATGCCGTGCCCTTTTGGAAAAGATTTGGACTATTTTAAATGGAGCTGAAATATTACTCACGAATATCCGATATTCAGAAAGAATTTTAGGTGAACCCAATCAAAGCTCCCAACACCCAAAATTCTGACAATTGGGATGTGGGGCAAGCTAGTGACGATAGCACTCAGGCAGAGAATATGTAATAACAATACGTATAGAACGGACACTTCGACGTCCCGCCCGATTTTCCCACGTCACCCAATCTCCTCCCCTCTTATGGGAGACGTTTGGTATTTTCTACGTGCTACACACACAAGTTCACGTGTAAATACACGTCACTGATAGATGTAATAGAGACCAAATTAAGCGTTTGTATGGCATTTTGGCTAAGTGTCCGCGTTGTGCCTCAGGGTTTGGCCCTGTATACAAACCAAACATTTCGGGTGATGCTCAACAGGGTGCAAGGTTTATCCATCACACATCCACACATATATCATAATCTATATATACACTGTTATGTCACTATTCGCTAGTCAGTAGAACAAATAAATTTATCAAATTACGTTTTCTTATACATATTAGATTAGCAAATTTTATACAAGATTTTCGACGTTTCGCTTTTCCAGTTTGTACATTAATTAGTGTCCTACGAGATGTTATTCCCGGTTCATGGCTGAAAATCGAGAATAACCAGTTTACTCCTGCTCAATACCGTGAAATTCAACCTGTCGGAATAGGAAGTTGTAATATAGGTAGTAAGTATTTATTTTAATATATGTAATGAACAATGAAGATGAAAAAAACAGTGTAAATGAAAAATTTAGGTGATGGATGTAACATAAAATTTTAATACCGATTTATTTTGCGCTATTTTTGAATTCTTAAAAAATAATGATCAATAACAATGCTGTCCAATCCGCATTGGAGCAGCGTGGTGGATTAAGCTCCAGGCCTCCCCCCAAAAGAGAGACTCATGCCCAGCAATGGGACGTATAATGGGTTGCCATTATTATTATTATTATAACAATCCGGTTGTAGGTATTATAATGGCAACCCATTATACGTCCCACTGCTGGGCTTACTCCACCACGCTGCTCCAATGCGGATAGGTGGAGGTGGGTGGGTTTGTGGCCAACCCGCTGTCGGATGTTTTTCAAACCTCCGACAAGGGTTAACGACTGCTATCTATCGATAGTAACCGGGACCAACGGCTTAACGTGCCCTCCGAAGTACGGAAACACGCAATAATTTTTCCACCAGCGGTCACCCATCACACTACCCGTCCGCGCCCGTAGTGTTTAACCGAGTAGATGCGCGCTTCGTTACATAATAAATTCCAGTAAAATTAACGCTCCTAAACCCACCAATTTCAGATGTGCGTTATCTGTCAGACAGTTATTAGAATTTTATTTAGAAGGGGGATGATTTTGCAATAAAATTACCGAGCAGATAGGTGATGGATGTAACATTAAATTTTAATACTGATTTATGTTGCGCTTATTTTAGGAATTCTTAAAAAATATTGATCAATAACAATACAGTAGGTATTATAATGGCAACCCATTATACGTCCGACTTCTGGGCGCGAGTCTCTCCCCTTTTTGGGGGGAGGCCTTGAGCTTACTCCACTACGCTGCTACAATGCGGGTTGGTGGAGATACGGATTAGTGACCAACCCGCTGTTGGATGTCTTCAAACCCATAAGGCCTCCAACAAGGTTTAACGACTACTGTCTATCGATAGCAACCGGGACCGACGGCTTAACGTGCCCTCCGAAGAAAGGAAACGCGCATTTTAATTTGCAACTAGCAGTCACCCATCACACACCCGACCGCGCCCGTATCGCTTAACCGAGAAGATCGCTTACGATTTACACCAGCCGCGGGGCCATGCGCGCTTCTGGTGGTAGGTATTACCACCATTAAATTATCCTTATATGACCTCTGGTTTTTGTGTAGATGTCCATAGGCTGCAATCGTCACTTACCATCCTATTATTACATATCATAATACATAAATTATGTGTCACGGTGTTTGTCCGCGATGGACTCCTAAACTAGTTATCCGATTTTATTCAAACTATGCACACCGTGTGCAGTTTAATCCAACTTAAGAGACAGGGTAGTTTTTATCTTAATTTATGGTACCAATATTTTGTTACTACCTAAATTGCACCCGTGCGAAGCCGGTGCGGGCCGCCAGTATTATATATCCTATACTTGTTTGCCATAATTAGAACAAAAAATAAACAATATGTACGTGTATAGGTTGTTTACAGCTGTTACTGTTTTATTTTTATGACATGAAGTGACAAACCAGCATACAGTTAACATTAAGTGAATACGGTATTCTGCAAACATCTACATGAAAACTAGAGATTTCAATGCAGATGCGTTTTCACTCCTGAAGTCTAAATTGTTATGCCTGTGAAATTACAGGGTCGTATATTATTATTTTAGTAATAAGTATCTAAAAACTACATAAAATTTTAGAAAACCTTTACAATAACTCTAACACGGTTTGAATTCTTAATAAATTAAGATGCAAAAAAATACAATATTATTAGAAAATATAAAAATGTTATTCCTAGAACACAGCATTGTCTACAGTAACATTTTTGCTACGCCACTTAACGCTCTAAATTAATTTTGTGATTAATAAGGCATAAACTATTTGAATAATTCATCGAGGCGAACAAAGCGAAATGGCGTCTTTGCATAACCCCATGAGGTTGTGTTTAATTAAATCGTATCGCGATGAAACCACGGGCCGTAAGAAATCTAAATCAACTTTTTTCTATCCCGTCGACCAACCCGCGGGAACAATGTATAATCGACAAGCTCTGTTGGATTTAATGAAATCTATTTGCAGATCCGACAGGAGCCGTCGCAATTTTTTTATTGAATTTAAAACTATCGTCGTCTTTATTGATACCTGAATTTTGCTACGTTGAAATAATGATGAACTGTTTGATCTGGTGCCATCGTCTACATTCCTACATCGCACCACCCGCCGAAGAGAGAAGTTCCACCAGCTCAGTTTGGATACTTGGAAATGCTCAACGGTCCGATGCGCGCGTTCATTCCTGCCCAGAACGTGCAAATTGTAGAACGAACTTCCCTCTGAGGTGTTCCCCCGGGGCTACAATATGGGGCTCTTAACGACTGAAGAGCCCGGAAGGACTCTTTTGTCGCCAGTTTTGGCGTCAAAAGAGTCCTTGGCAGCGCGCTGGCAACTCCCCTGGTGTTGCAAATGTTCATAGGCGATGGTAACCACTTTCCATCAGGTGGCCCGTCTGCATGTCTGTCAGTCCTTTGACAAAAATAGTTTTCGGATTTATATCGCGCTTATGTAAATGATTATTTAAAATCATTAATAGTTCTGTCTGATGGTGCGGTCAAAAGTTTTAGGAATCGGCGTGCATGTATGGAGAGAATGATGAAGGTAAACGAGGCACGAGAGGTATGTCAGGACCGGGATATCTGGCGCTCTTCACCCTCTGCCTACCCCGTTAGGGACCTGGCGTGAAGATACATACATACATTTAATATCATCCCGACTTGTTGGTCGCTTACAAACTGATGTCAGACAAATGAAAAGCAAACAAAATATCTCGTTGTTTAAAAAAAAAAAAACATTTTAATTTCGAAAAATAGTTTTATTTCAATGAGTGTAGTTCGCGAAAACCTGAGAGCGTACTACATTTGGCTAGGATTGAATTATCTTTTTTTTTTTTTCAACAAAAAGAAATTAAGGAAATATTATAAATAAATCATACTGTTGCCTACAAAAGTCAGGCAATAAAACTGATGGAGCACTTTCGCCATGCACCCTGCGGAGCTCAAAAATTAAGGAATTCTAAGGTTCTCCCGTTCAAAATATATTTATCGTTTGTCTAATTAGCCATTACGAGGTCCCTTTTTCGTGAGATCGCAATTAATTTACAATTATGTACGAAGGGCTGCACAAAGCCTTATTAAATAAAATGTTTCAGACGCTGTTCCGCTGCTAATTTAGGGCAATTTCTCTCCTTGACGAATTTTTTATTACAAAGAATGAACTGAGTGTTACGATTATAACCCAACACTACGGCATAATACACCGCTCCGCCGACTATCATTAATTCATATTCAATCAAGCTAAAGATATTTCAGAAATGTATGGAGTCTAGGCTTTGTTATTATACAGTATGTACAATAATAAGTAGTTAAAACTATTCTAAACAGTATCTAATTATTAAAGAAAAAACAAACTGGACTGGTTATCCTTAGGTCGCAGGTTCGATTCCTGCCCGAAGTCAATTTTTTATTTCCGTTTTTTCCTTTAATTTCTTAAGTTCACTCGCATGTGTTATTGCGAAAAATAAGTAGTACAATTATGTCGTTTTATTATTAATGCAACAAAGTTACAAAATAGTCATAAATGTCATATGTAATTTTAAACATCATTATTTTGGCACAAAAAATATACATAAGTAAAAATTCACCACAATCTGACAGAATTCGTAGACGTTTGTAATTATTTACCGAGTTCAAAAACGAGGAGGTTTTCAATTCGGCCGGTATATATATATATATATATATTTTAAATTCCATTTCATGACAAGAAAGAAAGAAGAAATAAAAATAACCCCTAGTTTGCACTAAAAACATTAAACATGATGATGTTTCGCAACTCGTCACATAAAGTATATGTATTGCGATGAATGTCATGTTGGTGCTAGCGTTCGCACTCCTGTCAAACCTATCATTTTAACATGTTTTTAAATGAATGTTTCTTCAATGCAAACTCACGGTTACCATAACTAGTCAAAATCAATCGTTGACTTAATCAAATAAATTTTCCTTATTATCTTGAAATTCTGTACAATGCTTGGGCCCAGAATTAAACGTCTTTACTTATTAAAACAAAACTGCCTTTGATTGTTCCAGAGGTCGCTATAAAAAGGCAATATTATTTTACATTAAACAACGATAAATATTCAAAAGGTCCATAACGGTCGCGAAAAGAGATGCTAAATATAAAACACACTTAGCATAATTTAAGCAGCAACGAAATGCATCGATGCTTTCGGCATGAAAGTAAAATGTTGGCTCGTGATCTCCGAGATCACTTCAAATCTCGTTGGCGGCCTTTACAGTCTACTTTATCCCTAGTATTTGAATTTTTAATAAAGTTCCACGTGGCTCCCTTTGGTGAATTTTCAAATATACGCTGAGCGACGTTGTGGGTAGAGCTCTGGGGGCGCAAGTGGTGATTATTTTGGTCCACGGATCTATGTCAAGGTTCAGCCTTTATCCGGCAACATTTTAATGCTTTTTGCTATATATTTGAATGCTCATCAAGAAATATTGCCAGCGAACCTATGGAAGAGACAATCGGCTAGATTCGACTTCGTAGAGCATTATCTCTGCTGCTCACTGCCTACGTAAGCATCCCTAGTCCGGTATTGAATTTTTGTTTATATATATAATGGCATCGCTATCACGCATATTGCCAGTGTCAAGTAAAACGATATTTCGTATTCGTAATAAGCAGCGTTAAAGTCAGAGTCAGTCAGTCAATTTATCAGTGCGTCAGTCAGTAATTCTAGTTAAGCGATGGCTACTTTACCAGAAGAACATTTAAAATGAAGTTTTGGAGGCAACCCGAAAGGACGTGTTTTGGCACTATTATTCGATTTCACTATACACGGGCACTGTAATTAGCCTTTATCAAACAATATGCCACCAACTTATAATATAACTCAAAAATACACCAAATAAAATAAGAGCACCACACGCCTCTCTCAAGGCTCCCGCCAAAACTCCTGGTCAAAACTTGAGCAAAATGGTCGTGTAACGTTGCATTTTTGCTATTTCCTTTCACATAGGAAGAATAGCGACACCTAGTGTTATTTCACCCAACTATGTCGAAGGCTACTCAGGTCGATCAGATGAAGAGTAGACAGGCACGCCATCTAGTAGTTTGCTGCGGTACTTCGTTGACATAGTCAATAGGTAATGTAATTAATTTAATATAAAAAATAATAAAAATTAATACATACACCTACTATAAATATTTAAAGAAATATGATAAAGTTTAAAATAATAAATAATAACACTATTTAGTAAAGTTCATTCTGAACATTATGGTGGTATAGAATCGGGTGTTTATGGTCGTGCAAAGGAACCTTCGAGAACGAAGGACGACTAGGAGAGAGTTCTCTTTGGATCAGGACCGAGCTTGTCAATGGTCATGAGACGGTGCCAAGAGACAGGTGTTTGTGAAAAGAAAGCCTTAATTTTCTAGGCCATCATGGCCAAAAAGTTTTAAAATAGATTAAAAATGTTAAATTGAGGTGAGTTTCTCGTAATTGGTGTTAATATTTTTCGGATTCGATAATCGATTGTCAAATGGCGTGATAAAAAACATGGTTGGTTTTTGTTACAGCAAGTTTCCCTAAAATCGGGAGGAGCTGGGATGCTGAGGCTTTTATTTCTAGATAATATTTAGCTAAAAGTCCTCGTGAGTAGTTTTTTCATCATTTTCTATAGTTGGATTTATGTTGAGTTTGTCCTGGACTCAACATGGAGCAAACTGGATATGTAATATTAATAAGTGTCTGTATTTCGTTTCAGATGCGGGTTTTTTAATTTTAATTATAATTTAATTTTCATGTTTTTGTTTCATTTCCCAATTTTGTATTGGTACTATGAAACATTTCATTGAACATAATGTCTTGGTAGTTTATTTTTTCTTGGAGTAAACTTACAACTTTCTGAAGACCTGCTGGACTTATGGAGCTTGAATGATGACGATGCACAGTAGGACCTGATACCCGGATGATGGTTGAGGAAGATTGAGGAGACCCTACACCCCACTCACCGTAAGCGGTGTGATCAGGTACGAGGTCATCGTGTAGCCCCTTTAGGCATTGCCATCATAAAACAGCTAAAGTTTTTTAAGTAATCAGGTTAATAAAGTTATTTAATATTAATTACTAAAGGAGCAGTAATCTTCACCACTCGAACCCCAAATTCAGAAACACGACCCTGTATCATGGGGTTTGGTACCATATCATAAAAATATTGTTACAAGTATGATAAGTAGAATAATTCAAATAAAAGGTTTCATTCAACAATAAATGTCAGTGTGCCAAACTCAGTAGTTTTATTTATTCAAAAGTCAACGGGGTTTCAGTAATAGATATAAATATTCTGCTAGCCGGGTAACTCCTAGGCTTTCAGTGGCGCCCTTCCTTGGTGAGAATATTGCTCCTTCTAGTGTACCAAGTTACATTTAACGATTTTAGGGAAATTGTGCTCAATTATGTTTGTGTTTTGTGTTTTTATTATGTGTATGCCTCCTACCTAGATTATAAGTGTTTTATAATGTAACAAACAGTTACTATTGTTACTAATTTTGCTTTTGTGCTATAGATGTAGCATATAACATTTTATAAATTAAACTAAGTTTAATTTTGGTGCGGATACAAGAAATTTGTATTTCAATTTTGGTTTTGTGCTGATGTAGGCATATACACATCAAATGGTCAGTTACATACTGAATTTATTTTGCTTTTGTGCCTTATAAGCATATAACAATTTATAAGAATAAGTTTTGCTTTTCTGCGGATAAAAGAAACTTGTACTTTATCTTTAAGGTTTAAGTTAACCTTTATATTTTGTGGTACCTTTACACTATAGTTTTATACATATTAAACGTTATATTTAGATATATAAGTGTGAAATTGGTAGAATTACTTTTGTTTCTTATAGATATAAATTAGAGACAGGTACCTATTTGTTGAATTTTTTTTTTTGGGTCATTACTGTAAGTGGACATTACTGCTTAGTAAAATGGATACCAAAACAGTTTACTACCATTCATTATTGCGTGACGAGCTAATTTATGAGGTAACAGTTAGGGCAGAGGTACCGGAAGACACGGTTGCGAAGCTGAAAAAGCAGATGAAGTCACTATCTAAGGACTTCACACCTGATGAGATTTTTGATTTGGAACAACAACCAAGCACGGAGTTGCCAATTATTGGTGAGAAGCTGAAGGAACTGCAGGCTAACTTGGAGAATTACAGGAAGACTCGTGAGCGTTACCAACTTACACGCGCAAAGGCATTATACTGTCACCTACTGTATAGGTTGGACAGAGCTGTCTGTAAACAGTCTGTAGATCAGGATTTTAGGTCTTTGATGAAATCTAAGTTGGATGTTTGTTTCACAATGTTAGATGGCTTTGTCACTAGGAAACAGGAAGGAGAATCTTCAGCAGGCAATGATGATGTGAGGGAATCTTCCAGCGTAGGTTGTGTTTCCAAAGTAAATATAGAGAAGTGGCATATTAAATTTGATGGAAAAAATAGTCCACACTCTTTCTTGGAATTGGTCAGGGAGCGTGCGGTGGCATTCGGTGTAAACGATGCATCACTTTTTAAGTCTGCTTTTTGTTTCTTCACTGACCAAGCTTTGTTGTGGTATAGGGGTGTGAAGGATCAAGTGTCTTCATGGGCTGAGCTCAGCAATTTGTTATTAGTTGAATTTGCACCTACTGATTATGAATACAGGCTATTGGGGGAAATTCGTGCTCGTACACAAGGCCAGGATGAACCTGTTCACATTTATTTTGCAATCATGAATGGTTTGTTTTCTAAATTAAAAAAGTCATTGTCTGAGGAAGACAGGTTGGAAATTTTGTTACATAATATTAGACCAAAATTTTCACAACAGCTAGCACTTCATGACATTGGTACAATCCAGGATCTTAAACAAAAATGTAGGAGACTGGAATCCACAAGAGAGCAGGCGGAGCTTTTTGTGGAGCCGCCAAAACATTCGAGCCTTCACTCAGAATATGTTTATAAAGGCAAACCATCTAGGCCTGGGGTTACAGCTGTAGGACAGTGCCCACCAACAAAACAAAATTTTGCACGGGACAACAAACCTAGTACATTAAAAGTTAAGGAATTGTTTTGCTATCGCTGTAAAAATAATACACACAGTACAAAATTTTGTAGGGACAAGCGTCTAATCTGTTTTAAGTGTGGTGAATTAGGGTTTACTTACCGTTCTTGTCCTGAATGCAAAAAAGTAACAAAGCCAAAAAACTAACTTGCTCAAACCGGGGTAAATTTAATCCAGATATTGTGGTCGATTTGGATAAAACAAAATGGTTGAACATGGTAGATACCTATTTCAAAAATAATTCCACTACTTCGGTTTTATTTGAGCCAAATGACAATGATGTTAGACCATATTTAAATGTAAAAATATTAGACTTGACTATTTGTGGATTGTTAGATTCAGGAGCGGCTGTATCTATTATTGGAAACGGAGCACATACAGATTTCATACATTTAGGTTATTCTCTGTCCCGGACAGGAGAATCATATGTTACCGTTGCAGATGGATCATCTTGCGTTACAATAGGTTTTTTAACGTTACCTATCACTTTTAATAATGTTACAAGAATAATTACATTTCATGTCATACCAACAATAGTGTCAAATATTATTTTAGGGGTAGACTTTTGGAAAAAATTTAATTTAATGCCAGAAATTTTTAAGAATATTAATTATATTAGGCCACCAGTTTGTTTTATAAAAAGTTCAGACACAGATAATCAAATTAACAACATTCAATCCTATAAAAATTTGACATCTGAACAACAGGTATTAGCAGAGCAAATGATTAAAAGTTTTTTTAACATTTCTTTTGAATACAAAGGCCTAGGTAGGACACCGTTAATAAAACATTCAATAAATACAGGTGATTCCTATCCAATTAAGTGTAGACCGTACCCCATGTCACCGGAAAAAACTAGGGAACTGCATAAGGAAGTAGATAAGATGCTACAGCTAGATGTGATCACACCAAGCGAGAGTCCTTGGAACAATCCAGTTCTAATGGTACCAAAACCGGATGGAACTTGGCGTTTTTGTTTGGATTGTCGGAAGCTGAACGCAGTCTCTAAAGGAGATGCTTATGCAATTCCTTATATTCCTCAAATTTTAGACAGCTTGAGAAATGCTAGGTATATAAGCTCTGTAGATTTTAAATCCAGTTTTTGGCAGATCAGTTTAGATGAACCATCACAAGAAAAGACAAGCTTTACAGTTCCTGGTAGGGGTCTATTTAAATTTAAAGTCATGCCTTTTGGTTTGTGTGGAGCTCCTGCTCGACAACAAAGATTAATGGACCAACTTTTTGGTACACCATTTTGTAGTGACATAACAAAAGGTATGGTATTCTGTTATGTCGATGATATTATAGTAGTATCAGAGGACTTCGATACACATTTATTGCTACTTAAACGTTTATGTCAGCGTATAGAGAACGCAAATTTAACAATAAATTTTGAGAAAAGTAAATTTTTTCGACAGTCACTCAAATATTTAGGTTACATTGTAGACGAATTTGGACTCCGGACAGACCCTGATAAGGTGAACGCTATATTAGAATTTCCAGTACCAAAAACTTCAAAAGACGTTAAGATTTTCCTTGGAACATGTTCTTGGTACCGTAGGTTTATTAGAAATTTTTCAACCTTGGCAGCACCTTTGAATGCGCTCACCAGCACTAAGGTAAAGTTTTCATGGACACAAGAGGCTGAAGAAGCGTTTGTGTTTTTAAAAAATTGTTTAGTTTCTGCTCCTGTTTTAGCATGTCCGGATTTTGAAAAACCTTTTGCGGTACATTGTGATGCGTCCAGTTATGGTATAGGGGGTATGTTAACACAAAACGTAGACGGGGAGGATCATCCTATAGCATACATCAGTAGGTCTTTAAATAAGAATGAACGTAACTACAGTGCTACGGAAAGAGAGGCTTTGGCCGTTGTTTTTGCGGTTGAAAAGTTTGAACCGTATCTGGGCACTAGGACTTTCACAGTAGTAACGGATCACGCTTCGCTGAAGTGGTTCATGAATTTGGAGAACCCTACAGGCCGTTTAGCCCGCTGGGGATGTCGGTTGTCACAGTTTAATTTCAATATTGTACACCGTAAAGGGAAGGATAATGTTGTCCCAGATGCCCTCTCTCGTTTATTGAAAATAGAAGCCGTCGATACTCCAGTTTTATCAAACTGTGACGATGACTGGTATCGTAAGGTATTTAGTGGTTGTACTACACATCCCAAAAACTACCCAAATTATAGAGTAGATAATGGTAAATTATACCGGTACTCTAAAGGGAAGTACACTTTGACACAGGAGTTTGACTGGAAAGAAGTGGTACCCAAATCAGGTCGCAATCAGGTTATTTCGGATAATCACGAACCCCCTACCTCAGCTCACCTGGGAGTTTTTAAAACACATAGAAGGGTGAGTTTGAAATATTTCTGGCCCGGGATGTATCGTGATATCAACACCTTTATAAAGAATTGTGCTACCTGTTCTGCTTATAAACATAAAACAACTCTGACACCGGGAAAAATGGGTCAACCAAAGCAGTGTTATAGACCTTTCCAAGTCCTGTCAATGGATTTAGTCGGACCACTACCTAAATCTCGTTCGGGTTTTGTACATCTGTTAGTAGTAACATGCTGTTTTTCAAAATATACCTTATTATTTCCCTTAAGGCGAGCGACAAGCGCCGCAGTGGCTAAATGTTTTGAAAATTATGTTCTCTTGGCACATGGAATTCCGGAAACCGTAATTACCGATAATGGGGTTCAATTCACGGGATCTGAATTTGCGTCGTTGCTCAAGAAATATAACGTTCCTCGAGTTCACTATGGGCCGAGATATACGCCACAAATAAACATGGTAGAAAGGTATAATAAAACAGTCATGACTGCTGTATCTTCATATGTTAAAGATGACCATAGAACTTGGGATCACAATTTATTTAAAATTCAATTTGCATTGAATAGTGCGGTGAATGAAACTACGGGTTTCACACCATTTTTTTTAGTCCATGGGCGAGAACCTGTTATAAATGGCTCATTTTATAAACATACTGCCGACAGTGAATACGAGGTAGCCATGCCAAGAGAGGAATACGCGGGTGAATTTGGAATTTTGAAAGAGATCTTTGAAAAGGTGCGCGCTAATATCTTGAAAGCACACACAACAAATACTAAGTATTATAACTTGCGCAGACGTCATGTCACACTTTCGGTGGGACAAGAAGTCTGGCGGAAAACTTATATACAAAGTGATGCTGACAAGTTTAAGGCCTCAAAACTAGCACCGAAGTATGTAAAGTGTGTTGTTAAAAAGGTACTTTCCCCTTTGGTGTATGAACTCGTAGGGTACGATGGTAAAAATCTTGGATCTTGGCACATCAAGGATATTAAAGTGTGATGATGTCAGTGAGCCCAGTTGTCTCGAGCCGTAGGACATGAATACATGTGTTCTTGGTAATATTTCTTACCAAGAACGAAGCCAAGGCCGAACAACTTAGCTTTAGGTTTAGGTTAAGTTTGTTTTAAGTAATTAGGTAGGAGGCCCATTTTAAATAAATGAGGTATTTTACACACACTTAAGTTAGTGTAAATACATATGATATAGGCTTTGTTATATTTTTTTGTTTAGGTCACCCATTGTGTGCTTTTTTCTCTTTGTATTTTGCTAACGCGATAATGTTGTATTAACTAGCGTTATAAATTGGTACTACTTTTTTAGTAGAACAATGTTTTCATAGGTATTTGTGTATATTGCTTGCTACACATACCATATTGTTATTATTGACTACTGTTATAGCTCTAGAGCTGGCAGTTAGTCAATTTATTTAGAGAAGCGACTTGACAACTTCTGAAGTCAGTCCTTTGCATTTAAAAGGAGTAGAGTTCTAAATGAACTTTTACTTTATATTTAGGTTTTGAGTCCCACTGTATATCAGGAGGGATTTCCTTTAAAATGTAGGTGACATTTGGCTCAAATATACTTATGCCAATGTTTACAAGTGTGACAGGTGATGGATGAATGGAGAGGATTGCTATTGCTCGGACAGGCGGGAAACATTTTGAAAGTAGAACAACAGTCCTGGCAGATTGGTAAACTTAGGAGGCAGATCACGTATGGATAGAAAGAAAAAAAAATAGGTTTAGAGTAGGTAGGTTAGTTTTTTTAGCACACTGGCAGTTATAAATGTTTATAACTGAGCCCACTCCTTATGAAACACTGTTGTTAAATTTGTTATTGCTGTTAAGGATGAGAACTTTATTTTTTTTGCACTAGTGGTTGTTTTTAGCCTTTAAGTAGGTTCACTAGTGTTTGTTTGTTTAACCTTTAGTAGGTTCACTAATGTTTTTTTTTTTAACCTTTTACAGGTTCACTAGTTTTTTTTGTAACCTTTTACAGGTTCACTAGTGTTTGTTTTACCTTTACAGGTACATTAGTGTTTGTTTTAACCTTTATTAGGTTCACTAGTTTTGTTCATAACCTTTAATAGGTTGTGTTGTTGTTTGGTTTTGTTTTTTTTTATGTCCTTGCCTTTTCAGGACCAAGGCAGAGGGCAGTAAATTTAAGTAGCGCTGAGGGCAGCGCAGTTTCTCACTTGGTTCGAAACTTTTCGTAAGGAGGGGGGTATTGTAACGTTGCATTTTTGCTATTTCCTTTCACATAGGAAGAATAGCGACACCTAGTGTTATTTCACCCAACTATGTCGAAGGCTACTCAGGTCGATCAGATGAAGAGTAGACAGGCACGCCATCTAGTAGTTTGCTGCGGTACTTCGTTGACATAGTCAATAGGTAATGTAATTAATTTAATATAAAAAATAATAAAAATTAATACATACACCTACTATAAATATTTAAAGAAATATGATAAAGTTTAAAATAATAAATAATAACACTATTTAGTAAAGTTCATTCTGAACATTATGGTGGTATAGAATCGGGTGTTTATGGTCGTGCAAAGGAACCTTCGAGAACGAAGGACGACTAGGAGAGAGTTCTCTTTGGATCAGGACCGAGCTTGTCAATGGTCATGAGACGGTGCCAAGAGACAGGTGTTTGTGAAAAGAAAGCCTTAATTTTCTAGGCCATCATGGCCAAAAAGTTTTAAAATAGATTAAAAATGTTAAATTGAGGTGAGTTTCTCGTAATTGGTGTTAATATTTTTCGGATTCGATAATCGATTGTCAAATGGCGTGATAAAAAACATGGTTGGTTTTTGTTACAGCAAGTTTCCCTAAAATCGGGAGGAGCTGGGATGCTGAGGCTTTTATTTCTAGATAATATTTAGCTAAAAGTCCTCGTGAGTAGTTTTTTCATCATTTTCTATAGTTGGATTTATGTTGAGTTTGTCCTGGACTCAACATGGAGCAAACTGGATATGTAATATTAATAAGTGTCTGTATTTCGTTTCAGATGCGGGTTTTTTAATTTTAATTATAATTTAATTTTCATGTTTTTGTTTCATTTCCCAATTTTGTATTGGTACTATGAAACATTTCATTGAACATAATGTCTTGGTAGTTTATTTTTTCTTGGAGTAAACTTACAACTTTCTGAAGACCTGCTGGACTTATGGAGCTTGAATGATGACGATGCACAGTAGGACCTGATACCCGGATGATGGTTGAGGAAGATTGAGGAGACCCTACACCCCACTCACCGTAAGCGGTGTGATCAGGTACGAGGTCATCGTGTAGCCCCTTTAGGCATTGCCATCATAAAACAGCTAAAGTTTTTTAAGTAATCAGGTTAATAAAGTTATTTAATATTAATTACTAAAGGAGCAGTAATCTTCACCACTCGAACCCCAAATTCAGAAACACGACCCTGTATCATGGGGTTTGGTACCATATCATAAAAATATTGTTACAAGTATGATAAGTAGAATAATTCAAATAAAAGGTTTCATTCAACAATAAATGTCAGTGTGCCAAACTCAGTAGTTTTATTTATTCAAAAGTCAACGGGGTTTCAGTAATAGATATAAATATTCTGCAAGCCGGGCAAACTCCCAGGCTTTCAGTCGACAAACGTCAGATATGTAAGGTGCGAAAGAGATAACGCCCTACAAACCCGAAATAAGCCGAAGTCCCCGTAATAACATAGATGTGCAATATTTATTATTGGATACTGTAGTTGTTGTGCTTGTGAAGTTCTGTTGATAAAACAGGAATAGAGCGACGTTGTTACTTAGAAATCATGACCAAAAAATACTCTGTTTAATACAAAAATCCACCTTAATCTACTTGTAGAATTTAACAACAACAAATTTCAACTTCCTAACTTTATATAACGTACAAAACAAGTTAAATAAAAGTCCCACGTTGGGCGCCAATCCCACACTGGGAACTAGATCTCACAGACCAATCTAGAACTTTAATCACCGTTTAATTAAACTCCAGCTTCGAACGTGACCACCCGTGTGCTTTAAAGACTATCTTTGGACTGAGAAAATTGCTGCTAGATAATGTTGTTAGTTTAATCGCCTTGCAAGAGTCCAAGACGTTGGCCGGTTAACCTCGGTTTTAGTGATCTTAATTGAATAGGGTCGTAAGAGGTGTGTTATAGCATTTGGTAGTAACAAGTTGTTGGTATATATTATGTAGGATATAACATCCACGATCCATCACTTACGTTGCGAGTGTTGTGATCTATGAAATATGTGGCGAGCCTATTGACATCTCCGGGTGCATTTATAAGCTCCGAAGGTGACACAGGGAAACTTCTGAAAAACGCTTACACTCACAGCCCCACAGTAGGTATAAACCTGCCGTGGGTGCCGTTGTACACATACAACACATACACAAACACCCAGACCCGAAACAAATATCTGTAGGCCATACAAATATTTGTCCCGGTGCGGGGATCGAACCCGCGACCCTCCGAGTCAAACGGTCATCTCACACCGCTGGACTAACCGGGTCGTCACATGGTAGTGTTCAGCACTATCGTGTTCCGGTCAGATGGTAATGTATGGCCTTGTTAATTTCCGGCAGAGAGGCATAACACATTAGGCCTTAGGAGTGGTAACGCATCTGCATTTTGACCTTGGACTTTGTGTGAGTTTCTATAGGTTGCAGTCATCACTTGACATCAATGTGAACTGCATGCTTGTTTGCCACTTTCATTACATAAAAAACACTCACGCTCGTACTTTTATAATATGCCCGGTGGTATAAATAAGCTCGCCACCAATTACATGGGACAAAAGCTAACAGGTGAATCGTGGGTGGTTGCATGTATGCTTTAATGCATGCGCTTACCTCTGCCTACTCCTTCGGAGAATGGCATGAAGTTAAGTTCTTGAGATTCCCGTGTACAAGCAATTAAAATTACCCTTCAAAGATGTTGCCTCGGTCAGAAATACAGTTGAGAAGATTAATACAATACTTTTCAATTAATTGTGTAAATAGATGTAAGTTTTAAAACCTATAAAATACTATAAATCGAATAGAATTAATGGATAAACAGCAGAAAGTTTAACGTAACCGAATCCACGAAATGAAACGATATGCATCTCCCGTTTTCCTTAAAAAAATAAATCACCCAAATATATCCAAAGCATCGCGAATAACATATTGGGATAGTTTGAAGAGGGCAATTTTACGCGTTATGTACCCTGTCCCGGGGCGAGCACTAGACATCCGTCATCCTGCTTCCGTGAGCGACGGACGTATATATATGTGCTCTCGTGTTTTGGATGTCGAATATATTCGTTTTCATATTTAACTTATTTTATTCGATGGAAAATATAGCACATGTACATATAAAATCGTAATTTGATGCAACCCCAAAAATTGATTTTATCTAAATCTGAAGGATAGTTACAGTTATTTATCTATTAATCGTTTGAACGAAAAGGAGATGTTGCAAAAATGTATGGACCTCCGGCCATGTATTGTACACAATATCATTAACAGGCAAAATCAATATTAAAACGTTTTAATACAGCATACAATCACTTATTTAGCTTTGTTTGCAGTTACAAAATATTATTTGCAGTTAGAATTGCAACTCAAAGCAACATGGCGAATATGGCGGGCGATGTCATTTTGACATTTTCATTTTTTTAATTGTTTTTTGTACTTGGAGAAAAAAGTAATATTTTCTAAATACTATCGTAATCGATTGCATGTGTTAATACTAAGAACTTAAACTAATCGATTTCCAATTTAAAGAAGCGTCGGCTGTATCGCCGCCATGTTGAATATGGTTAAAAATGATAAAATCGTTTGAATTAAATGTGGTAGTAACTCTAAAATATATTCTTGAATAAATTAATTGTATTTTTTTCGGATTCTTCTTCAATTTACCCATTTTTTGAGGACGTGTACTTACTAGAGCCGAGCTCGCAACATCTCCTTTAATAAGACCATTCGTTGATTCAATTGTCTAGGTTGACTGTGGAACTTTTAACGCGAGGAGGAAGACATATTGGATGATTTCAGTAGGGCAATTTTACGCGTTATGTATCCTGTCCCGGGGCGAACTTGCAGACATTCGTCATTCTGCTTCCGTGAGCGACGAACGTACATATTTACCCTCATGCTCTGAGGCTGAATCATCTTTTATATACGTAACTTCACGCCTGTAATCCCCGAAGGGGTAGGCAGAGGTAAATGCATGCATTCAATCATACATGCAAACACCCACGACTCGCCGGTTACGTTTTGGCCCATGTAACAGGTGGCGAACCTGTTGCCATCTCCGGGCACATTACCAAACTCCGGGGTACTGGGAAACTTCCAGAAAATGGAAAAATCCCAATAGAAGCAGAGATAAAGGATTTTAAACCGTTATCTCTGATAGTCCCCGACCCGGGAATCGAACCCAGGACCTCCAGCGTAATAGTAGTGGCCTGCTGGCACTACGCTACTGAGGCAGTTCTTTTATATGTTGTCTTATTTCATTCAATGGAAAATATTTCACTTAAATTTTCATTTACTTGTAGATATAGTGCTGGTAAGTGAACTGTAGCGTATAGAAATACATAAGAAACAGATGAATCAATGGCATTATCACTACTCTTGAGACCAAAGATATTTTGCTTCCATTTCAAAAATCACGAGACTACAACATTACCTAGTGTAATGGTAGAAAAATAATCGAAAAAAGTACGTCAAGTCCCCACACTTTAATTATGAATTAGGAAATTGACAGAAAAGAAATTAACGCCAAAAGTTATATAACTATGCTTTATTCTTCGTCATTGGACGAAGAATGAAGAATAGAATTTTACTGGTGGTAGAGTTCCAGGGACGGAGCTCGCGGGAGTAGATACCACCACATTACCTAATATACTTGCCGCTAAATAGTAGTGTTCAGCACTATCGTGTTCCGGTCGGGTGGTAATGTACGGCCCTGTAATATCCGGCGCAGAGGCATAACATCTTAGGCTTCAGGGGTAGCAACGCATCTGCATTTCGACATTGGTCTTTGTGTAAGTGTCTATAAGCTGCAGTCATCACTTAACATCAATGTGAACTGCATGCTTGATTGCCGCTTCCATTACAAAAAAAAATTGGACGACCTACTAGTTTTAATCTATGAAAAATAAACACAATAAAGTGAACGAGTAATAAAGAAAAAATAAATTTAAAATTTGAAACATATTTAAAAAATATTAATACAAGTGCCAATATAATTTGATTACACAGACAATCTTAATAATAATATGATGTAGAACGGAAACTAATATAAAAGTGATAATCGATACCTCGCGATAACAATGACCCCTGACACATCAATTTCTTAGATAAATAAAGAACGCATAGAAAGTCAGTAACCTACCGATAACAAGAATAAATAAGGACAATACGAGTACAAAAATATTTCCCACCAAACAACGTGTTATGACTACATCAGATCGACACGTAAAAAGCTTGGGACATTCCTACGACGATAAAGCCAAGTTTACGTTTTCCGAACTACCAACTATTTGAATGTGTAGGGATGTACCGATGCCTACAGGTAGCCTGTAACATTGTTATAGTCCTAAGATATATATCTTAATATAAAAGGGTTTGGATATTATAATAATGAAATGTAATAACTATATTTATTTTAATATGTTCAATAATTAATAATAATAATGATAATGAGTGATATAATAATAATTGTATTTTTATACTGTTTTTCCAGATTGTATTTAAATTATTTGTAAATTTTCTCATAAATGATTGGAACACAGAAAATTTTAAAAAATTGTAACGAAAAAAAAAATCATATAAATTAAATATTAATTTATGTAGCTTATAGGCATGCATGTTTTGGATTACAATTTAGATCATTACTCTTATACAAACTCCTGAATGTTAAATGAAATTGTTATCTGTTTTGTGTGCTATATTGATAATAAATAAATAAATAAATATCTACCGATATCGAATTACGATAAAAAGTGTATCGTGGTTTTATGAAAGGAGCCAAAGCATAGACAGTCAATGAAGTACTACTAGATGCATCTAAGCTAATATTTTTACGTCATAATGTGGCAAATAATCACACTGGTGTTAAGTGAAACATGCCTTTAAATATTAACATAAAACCAGAGATTTCCATATAGACGCCTTCCTCCTGAGGTCTTAAATGCCTGTGTCAGAAATTACAGTCAGAGGTAAGTTCGTTCCACAATTTACACGTTCTGGGCCGAAACGAACGCAAAAACGACACCGTTGAACACTGTCACTTGACCAGTCGGTGAGGGTGGAATTTCTCTCATCTTTGGGTAGGAAATGAAACGAAGACACTATATCAGTTCAGCAGATTTTTTTTTTCCGTTTCAATCGACTGCATGAATTCCATTCATAAAGCTTAACTCGATCAAATAAGAGTCATTAAATAGGTGGACTGGTAATCCAAGCTTAAGCTAGTTGACATGTCCACGGAAACAACCACGTAAACAAAAACACACGCCCCATATTAAATAAGATATGAAAAGTGACCGAAATCGAAATTGTCGGTCATATTTTACTGTCTCAGAACATCTCTATTCACCCCAACGAGACTGTATTGGAACGGAGACAGGCCAATGATACATATTTATCTAACAATATTTATTGTCTGAAAAAAAGGCGGTGCGATTTTCCCGCCTTTCATATTTAAAGTTGGAATGGTTTAGGGATGATGAATGTCGAATGGTGATAGAATGGGTGACGGAAATGAATAAAACAACGGATTGCCTGTACACCTGTTTGCGGTTTTAAATTCAAAATGCTGTCCCAGCTTGGTGAGGCTAGGATGGGAATAACATAAGATTTATATTATATTCTAAAAATGTAAAGACACTAGTTGATGGAATATGAAATACCGCCTCTTTGATGCTGAAGGATTTAAGATAAGTGTTAACCTGTAGTAAAAATCCTTTAAAATATGTTTGAAATATTAAATTTTCGATTTTTAATTACATATATAAGTATTTTTAATGATATGGTAAAGGTAGTACGGATATAAGGTACTTACGTACGTGTACTTACCTTTTACCTAATATCAGTAATTAAAAGTAATTCCAAACTGTAATTAGCTCTGTTATTACCTATTCTAGTTCTAGTTATTATTCTATTTTACCTATTTACGTTTGCCAAATCGTTTGAGTAAATTTTACATACCTACATGTATTCACACAGATCACCCCCAATAGATACCGCATACAGGGCGACCGACGCGCACAACAAGTTGCTAGCTAATTTGCTAGCATATTTTCAATGCTCGAAATCGCGACGCCAATGACGCCATTAGTGACCGAGCATCCGACCCGTTCGTACGTGAGAAATAATTTATTTTCTACCGAAAATATCTAGGGAATGGCTTCCTGCGTAGTAAAATAATGTCTAAATACGTCTAGAACATCAAATATTAAAAAAGATGGTATGACAGTTCACCGGTAAGTAAATAAATTCATTTAAAACACTTATAATATTATCAGAGATCAACTGAAACTGGATTAAGCACAAGTATATTTTCGCAAAGTCCTGCTCACTCATTACGTTATTTACATTATTTGTCCCTTTCTAAGAAAAGAAAGTCGATCGATAGTGTTGTACCGCATATACGTTAGTCGGTATCGATATTTTTATAATACTTTAAAACCTTTATCAGAAAATATGTAATAATACTACGTTTAGAATGGACACTTCGATGTCCTACCTGTTCTGCCCTCCCCCTCTGAGCTCTTAGTTTAAAATCAGTTGGGTGATAAATTTAAGGTCTTGAGCGATGTATTTTAGGATAATTTGAAAATGCAATATTTATGTACTTAATTCAATTTACCTACCAGCCGCGAAGTGGTAGTGTCCACCACTATTGTGTTCGGTGGTAATGTACGGTGATAGAGCTGCAATGAACGAGCTCGAAAGCGTTAACACCTACATGTTACCTATTCGACCTGCTAGTAAGTGGTTATCGGTTTTCTCTAATGTAAACCGTTATCCTGTTCCGGGTAGATGGTAATATACAGTGGTAGAGCTCCAGAGCGAGCGAGCATCACCGCATTTACCAATTTACATGTAAGTGACAATAGTATGTTAGCAATGTGCGTATCAATGTCAGGGTTCCTGTAGGTGATCATTACGAATATAATATAAATATAAAATAATACAATTAACAAAATATATATATTTACATAATATTTATATTTT
The DNA here is from genome assembly GCA_036365455.1 of Macrosoma leucophasiata. NCBI lineage: Eukaryota > Metazoa > Arthropoda > Insecta > Lepidoptera > Hedylidae > Macrosoma > Macrosoma leucophasiata. Next base: position 5,753,512 of record JAWQUS010000020.1, read on the forward strand.
CGTTTTAATTAGACGTGGATATCAATTGTTTTTCACTTTAATTTATTTTGTTAGTTTTTGACTTGTTATAAGCGGTGCTTGTCAACCTAAATGAATAAATTAATTTCTGATTCTGATTGGTATTTCCTTTCAAATCGAAGATGGCGGACTTAATCATTTTTCTACGTTGTGATATGGTGTCAATTTGGCGGTTTCTTGGGGTACTGATTACGAAAATGTCATCTTTATTCATATCCAAGATGGCGAACAGATTTTTCTTTCAAAATATGATATCGGTATCAATTTTGAGGTTTTACGAGGTGCTGATTACGAAAATGGCATCCGTTTTCAGATCCAAGATGGTGGACAGACTTTTTATTCAAAATGTGAAATGGGAATCAATTCCAAGGTTTCTTGGGGTGCTGATTACGAAAATGGCGTCCGTTTTCAGATTAAAGATGGCGGACAGATTTTTCCTTCAAAATATGATATGGGTATCAATGTCGAGATTCCTTGAGGTGCTGATTGCAAAAATGGCATCAGTTTTCAGATCAAAGATGGCGGAAATCATTGTTTTTTATTTATATACACCTATATAGGCTAATAGCACCTAAGAAAACTTCGAAAGTTACACGCATTTGATTTAAGAAAAAGTTATTAGCCATCTTGGATCTTAAAAAGTTGTCATTTTCGTAATAAGCACTCCAAGAAACCTAGAAATTGATACCCATATCATATTATGAAAGTAAAAATCTGTGCGCCATCGTGGATCTGAAAACAGATGCCATTTTCGTAATCAGCACCCCAAGAAACCTCGAAATTGATACCCATATCACATTTTGAAAAAAAATACATTCGTCCGCCATCTTGGATCTGAAAACAGATGCCATTTTCCTAAACAGCACTCCAAGAAACCTCGAAATTGATACCTATATCACATTTCGTAAATAAAGTCCGTCCGCCATCTTGGAACTGAAAATGGATGCCATTTTCTCTTCTTAATTTTTCATCTGTCCGCCTTCTTGAATTAGAAAAATGCACCTCAGGAAACCGTAAAATATAGATCCATATCATATTTTCTAAAAATAATGATGTCCGCCATCTTTGACTTGAAAGGAGATACCATTTTCGTAATTAAACCTCAAGGAACCCTTACATTGACACCCACATTGCTTACATATTATCGTTAGGTACCATTTAGTGAAATATAAATTGGGAAATGCGGTGGTGATCGTACGCCCTGAAGCTGCATCACTGAAGCTCTACCACAGTATATAACTTATCCCGAACATGACAACGGTTTACATTGGAGAAAACCGATAACCTCTTGGCAGGTCAAATGGTAAAACATGTAGCTATACACGCCTTCGAGCTTGTTCATTGGAGCTCTCTCACCGTACATTACCACCGAACACAATAGCGTTATAACTACAAGTAAATAAATACAAAATGTATCATACCTAGGCAGCACGGAACGTCGCTGTAGAATACCATTAAAAGAGGAGGTTGGGTGAGGCGGGGAAATCGGGCGGGATGTCGAAGTGTCCATTTGTATTATTATTACGCATTCTCTGGCTCAACTACCATACATCACCACTATCACCTTAGCGGCACGTAAAATATATAATGCGGAGGTGCTGATCGCGCTCGAGAGTGATCTTGAGTTCGTTAAGTACGCTCCACCACTAATTTCCTATTTTTTTTATTTTCTTCTAATATATTTTATTTTTTTTTATATTCTTCTACAGAAAAATTGTATTTTGATAAGTGCGTGTGTAAATACACGTCACAGATTGATGTCTATGTCATAGGTAACCAGATTTTAAGCGTTTGTATGGAATTTCCGTACAATTGATAAAATTTAAGAGATGCTTTAAAGCGGCCTATTTAAATGATATTTTAATAAATAATCATAATCCGCTGTACTGTACATGCGCGATGGCCTGACAAACATTTAAAGTTACTTATACTTTTAAGCTATAACGTAAAATAATTACTTTATTGGCATTAAATTTAAAAAAGCTACAAAGAAGTGATGCTATGTCGTTTGTAATCTTGATATTACATATAGTTTGTACCCGGTGTTAGCTTATCAATTCTCACTCGCAGTGCCGTGTTTTTAGACATCCAGTATCATAGAAGAGAATTCTGGGGTTTGCCCTCTTTTAAATTCATTATCAGTATCACCATCGTAGTTTGTATTAGGTAGTTACATATTGTTATTTTACTTTTTCCCTATTTTAAATTAATGTGATTGATTTGAACAATTTCAACACTGATGTTTGTTTACAAGGAGGTACTCCAAATCAAGTTGTCATCTGTCATTCTGTCAATCTGTCATGCGGAGGTTACCTACCACAGATAATTAAATGACGTTCCGTTACTCGCACGCACTGCAAGTACATACTAATATTGTTACACTTTTTTTTTTTCCTTTTGTTTTTTTTTTTTAATTACGATCTTGTTAGTATATACCACAAATTGTCACAGTCGACTGGCAGGTATGTGAATATTCTATATTCCCTTTTTTTAATTATTATTTCCTTATATCATAATTATCTTATTTATTTACTATTATTTATAATATTTATTTTATATACTTACACATTTATATTTATTTAATAGTACTTTATGTCTGATGACGAAAGATTTTACTCTGCCTCAGATCTTTTTTCATTTTCATCCCTCGACGACAATCTCCCCTTGAACCGCTGTCTTAACGAAGAACTGATTAAATTTCCGAAGTGTCTTCATATATGTCACATTAATGCGCAAAGTGTACCTCAACACCACACAGAGCTATTGAATATTTTTGACAGCGCAACAGCTCATGCCATACTCGTTTCTGAAAGTTGGCTCAAACCCAATCTCCCTTCCACCGCTTTCAGTCTTCCTGGCTTCGTTCTGGTTCGTAACGATCGTACGGGTAAACGAGCCGGGGGTGTTGCTATCTACCTTCGCAGCAGCATCCCCTATAAAATTCTCCTTACTTCGCCTCCCCTTTACAATGGGAATCCTGAATTTCTTTTCATTGAAGCAAATGTCCAAGGGGCTAGGGTTATTCTTGGAGTCATGTACTTCCCGCCTACTATTAATTACTTTTCTATTCTTGAACCGCTCATAGAATCACTTTCCTCTTAACACAAGCATCTCATAATCATGGGTGATTTAAACACTGACATGCTGAAAGACAATTTGAGATCGCGTAACTTAGGTTCGATCCTGGAATCAACAAATCTCTCTTTACTGAATCTCAACGCTACACATCACAATATTAATTGTGATGATTCCTGGCTCGACCTTATTTTTACATCAAACGAAAGTTTGTGTCTGAATCATGGGCAGTTTCCTGTGCCGGGTTTATCTAGACACGACATGATCTTTGTCTGTTATAACGTCAAACCTCCTAAAGAACGACCTACCACAATTTATATGAGAAATTTCGCGAAGTTGGATCCGAATAAACTTAAATCTGATGCTTTATTGATTGATTGGTCCTTAATTGAGTCGGCTCCAACAATTGATGATAAAATTTCACTTTTCAACAATAATTTAGTTTCTTTATTTGACGTACATGCACCTTTGAAAGCACGTCGACTTAGGCGCCCTCCGGCCCCCTGGATTACCAGTGGCGTGCGGATAGCGATGCGTCGGCGTGATAGAGCCTTTCGTACCTTTCGTAGGGATCGTAGTGAGGTAAATTGGATTAATTATAAACTAGCTAGAAATCGCTGTAACCAGATGATAAGAGCCGCTAAACGCCGCTATATTTTTGATAATGTTTTGCATTCTTCTCCGGCCGATATATGGAAGTTTCTTAAGACCCTCGGCTTCTCCAAGCCCAAGTTTAATCCGACTTCTCTAAACTGCACCCTTAACGATCTTAACGTACATTTCTCTACATCCCCTCTGTTTGACGTAAATACTAAATTAGCTACCATCCATAACCTTGCTTCCATGCCGATTCTGACTCGTGAATTATTTACCTTTTCTCCTGTGTCCATTGATGAGGTCTACAAAATACTTATTGCATTAAAATCCAATGCTATGGGAGTCGATGGTATAAGTAGAAGAATGGTTCTTCTCATACTTGACTCCGTGCTGCCCATCTTCACGCACATTATTAACTTTTCCCTTCTCTCTGGGACTTACCCATCAGCTTGGCGGAAAGCCTTTATTGTACCTTGTCCTAAATCCTCTAGTCCCTGTCTCCCCACTCATTACAGACCCATTTCAATTCTGCCTTTTTTTTCTAAGGTTCTAGAAGCCGCAGTCCACAAACAAATGTCTAAATTTATCCTTTCTAATGACCTTCTTTCCCAATTTCAATCAGGATTTCGACCTGGGCATAGCACATCGACTGCTCTTGTAAAGGTGTTGGAGGATGTCAGATTAAATATGGAGAACTCTCAAGTGACTGTACTTGTCCTTGTAGATTTCTCCAATGCTTTTAATAATGTTGACCATAACATTCTCCTCAGCATACTCAACTTCACAGGGATCTCATCACTGGGCCAGGAATGGTTCTCCTCGTATCTTCGTGGTCGCCAGCAGGCAGTGCGCGTCAATCAGGAGCTTTCTGGCTGGTGCAATCTTGTCGCTGGTGTCCCACAAAGCGGAATTCTTTCTCCTCTTTTATTTTCTTTGTTTATAAATCTTATCACTTCTTATCTTCACTGCTCTTATCATCTGTATGCTGATGACCTTCAGATTTACACTCAATCTGATATTTCTAATTTACATTCGGCCATCACTAACATTAATAGGGATCTACTAGCTATATGTGAGTGGTCACGTAAATTTGGGATTTCTGTAAATACATAGAAATGTCAAGCTATAGTAATTGGCAGCACATATTTTATTAATAAACTTGACCTGAATCATTTGCCTCCTGTTGTGTTTGACAATTCAATCATACCATTTGTAGATAACGTTAAGGATTTAGGACTACACATAGATTCAACTTTAAAATGGAAAAAACAGGTAAACAAAATTAGTCAAAATACTATTGCTACTTTACGCTCTCTTTATAGATATAAAAACTTTTTACCCACCGGCACAAAGATTCTCCTGGTTCGTTCTATTATTTTACCCACTCTTGATTATGCTGATGTTTGTTTCTCAGATATCTCACAAGAACTTCTCAACAAATTGGATCGATTACTTAATACTTCCATTCGCTTTATCTTTGGCCTGCGAAAATATGACCACATCTCCCTCTATCGTTCTAAGCTTAAATGGCTTCCTATCCGCCAGAGACGTTCCTGGCGGATACTCTGTTTTCTTTTTTCAATCATTAACGATCCATGTTCTCCGAATTATCTTCAAACAAAATTTAACTTTCTCGGCGACTCTCATAGTCTTTCTCTTCGTTCATCGGAGAATTTGACGCTTGCAATACCTTCCCACCATTCTGTTTTTTTGTCGAAATCTTTGGTAATACCTGCGATTAAGCTCTGGAACACGCTGCCCCTTGACATTCGTAAGTCTCCCTCTAAGTTTTCATTCAAACGAAAGCTCTATAGTCACTTTCTGGAATCGATGCCTTAGTTTTAACTTTCTGTCGTCATATGCATATATATATTTATAATATATTATTGTATATATTATCTTTATACTGTATAAGTTATGTATATATTATTTATGATACGTAAATATAATAATTATATCTAATATATTTTTATCTTTTTATTGATTGTTAAATACAATTTATAATGTTTTTGTTTCTAAACAATACCTATTTCGTACTGTCCATATAGTTTTTATTATTGCACCCCTACTATCAGTATCCCACTACCTCAAGGTTGACTGGTAGAGAATGCCCTATGGCATTAAGTCCGCCTTATGTACTAGGTGCATTAAAGTTTAAATAAATAAATAAATTTATGCGTTTTTATTTACCAACTTAAATGATATACTATTAATATTTTAATTTACCTATTTCTGAAATTATGATTATATTATTTCCAATTACTGACAATTACTGACAACTAAAGCAAATAAATGTGGAAAAAATATCGATAAGAAATATCGACAGCTTCCCAGCTCAATGAGTCCAAGTCGCCAAGTCAAACAGCCAATCACAGCGCTTTAGTTACGTCTCCCGCAACACCCGCGTACCTCTAAAACGGTGAACACGGCTCCGAACAAATATTCACTAATGCGGTATCTATTGGGGGTGATCTGTGTGTATTGACAATCAAGCACAACATGATTTTCCTGGCCGAAGTAACAGAAAGCAGTTCACTGACATTTGTTGTAATCTGCGAACTTACACACTAACACTAGTTTTCGATTTTTGAATTTCAAAAGGCCGTAAATATTAGATAGTATTCAGAATCAGAATCAGAATCTCATTTATTCATTTAGGGTGACAGGGACCTCTTATGACACGTCAAAAAACAAACAAAATAAATTAAAGTGAACAACTCTCCTTTGTCTTTTTCTATCCTGCACATTTGACAATGCAACTGACAAAGACAAAGCATTATAGAGCCTAAACGTAGCTAATGCACGTTTATGAATTAGAGGGTTACTATTTAAATTGGCTTCAAAGTTTTAGGTTTCACATAGAGCCTCTTGTTTTTTTTTACGAATTAGTATACCGTAGACGTACCGTATGCGGGTGATACAGTATAAGTCAGGGAAATAATTTTAAACCTTTGGAGTAATCGGTTCTTTCTTCGATTCATTCCATAATTAACGATCTGCAGCAGGTAGTGAAAGAGAACTAAGTGCTTGTTGGTTGCGAACATTTGAATGAAGAATTGAGATGGAACAAGTAACGTGTAAAGAACAGGTGACAGGCATAAAACAACGGGAGAATGAATGTACACCTGTCATGTTTGGATAAGAATGAAATATTATTTGTACAAGAAACAAAATAAAAAGGTTTCGTTTGTATGCTTTCAAACACAATTTCAACACGTGAATAGGTAGACAGAGGTACATGTGATACCTAGATTAAATTCTGTTCAGTGCCCAACATATAAGTATGCCAAATTATAGCTTCGGACTAGAAAGAAAATGATGAATAATTTTAAGGGATCCCAAAAAATAATTTTAGTAATGAACCCTGGCGAATTGATTGAAGGCGATTACTTCTTTGGTGTAATAACCTTATACCACCCAACGCAAACAAGTTTGCTTCGTCCCAAAATTCTCCAACGTCAGGTCGGTCTGATCTCCTAAACTCAGCCATTCGTAACAAACTTTATCAACGCCACACGCCAGTTCACGGCACACAAATTTGTCGCGACAAGATATTATCAAAACCCTAGAACCCTCCGGATAACCGGCCGATCGAGGCTCTCGTTTATCAAAAAATGGAAAAGGGACCGAGCAAAATTTGCGGACCTTTGGGGCCGGCGCCCACTGATGGCGCGGCACGATAGAGCGTGGTAAAGGTTTTTTTACAATATGTTACAACACGCCACTGCAGTATGTGAGATGCACAGACGACTTTTCTCTGTTTCTCTGTTAAAACCTACTACCTAATCCTATCCTACTAATACGCGTATTATAAATGCGAAAGTTTGTGAGTGGATGGATGTTTGTTACTTTTTCACGAAAAAACTGCTTGACGGATTTGAATGAAACTACAGTAATATAGGTATATAACTTTACAGTCATATATGTATATAACAATAACATATAGGCTACAACTTGTAATGATTTAATGTAACATTCGACGAAGTCGCGGGCAAAATCTAGTGTATATAACAATAAGGTTCAATCTAGCTCGTGTGGGCGGTAATTTCAGCCGGCTAGAGCGAGCGCCCGAACAAACATATCAAAAACACATTCGTCTACTTTCGTGCCACATGATTCTATGGCATGCCGCCATGCCGAAGCTTGCCGTCTAGTGCCATGCCATCAGTGAGCGCCGCCCCTTAAAGTCAAGCTTCGAAAATACATGTATTTGTTACTATGTGTTTCGGGCTTTCCTGAGGACCGTCCTTAAACGATATCGTACATGAATTCACGTGAAATATAGCTGTTATCTGTATTTAATATAATAAATGTGAAAGTAATTCTGCTTGTTACCTTTTCAGGGCTAAACGTGTTTTACGAAACTTTGAAACCTGATCCCAACGAAATAAGTAATGTTGCTCTAGGCTGGGACCGCTTTTGAAGTTCGTGAAATATCGTAATATAAAATCATGTCAAAGCTTGTCAGGTTCCTTTGAAGAATGAAAACCTAATTTATTCAAGGATTTTGATTATACTTTGATGTGGTATGATCAGACAAAAACCTTTTTGCGAAAATCCCGATACGATTTCCTAACTCCAGATGTCTAGATAAGATCATTGCAAGAAAAAAAAAGAAAGGGCTGTTGACGATCATGGTCATACGTTGCAAAGGTTTAACCTCAACAAGACCGGGTGCATTTAACTAATCAAATTATGGATCAATGAACCAATCAATCAATTGAACGGGTCGAACGAACCAAGTCTTTCTTTCAATGGATCAGTATTGAGGCGGTTCTTTACAATCGAACGAACGACACATAGATACTAAAATGCGCTAAACCGTGCGGCTCACTATTTTGGTGGTATCGTGTCTTTACGAACCCTGAGAACGAATGAATTACAAGCTTATACTCAACTGATCAAACAAAACCTGTGAAAACGTTATGTTCAAACAAAGCTGAAATATAACTTAAGCCAGTAAAATCTTAATCTTAATATATATAAATCTCGTGTCACAATGTTTATCCTCAATGGACTCCTAAACCACTTAACCGATTATAGTAAAATTCGCACACCATGTGCAGTTCGATCCAACTTGAGAGATAGGATAGTTTAAATCTCAAATTATAGTCGCAATTTTATTTTATTGCTAATTATTTGTCTGTTATTATTTGACAGTCACAATTATCTGTTAACTCCAAATGATTCTAACAGATGTCGATACTTTTCGACTGGGTTGAGTAAGTAATCAATAGATGGCGCTGTTATGGTAAATCTACAAACGTGTCATTTATGCTACATTTTAACAGCATAACTACCACGTGTTGTTGACGCTATAAAATTAATTAAATTTATTTTGTAGTGAACGAAATACCGTATAATTCAATTATTTCCACTTTTTAAATTTTTGGTGTTAGCATAGCCGGCCACGTCTATATATATAAAAATGCAACCCGTTTTCCTTGGTCACGGCATCACGCGTGAATGGCTTCGCCGATTTGGCTAATTTTGGTTTTAAATGATTTTTGGAAGTCTAGGGAAGGTTGAAAAGGTAAGAAAATATGAAGAAATTGAAGGGAAACAGTAAAAACCACAATTTTATTTTTCCATACAAATTGTCCGTATCTATCAAACCTTTGACACCTTATTTCATTCTGAGGCAATACGAAGTTTGCCGGGTCAGCTAGTAATATATATAAATCTCGTGTCACAATGTTTGTCCTCAATGGACTCCTAAACCACATAACTGATTATAATAAAATTCGCACACCATGTGCAGTTCGATCCAACTTGAGAGATAGGATAGTTTAAATCTCAAATTATAGTCGCAATTTTAATTTATTGCTAATTATTTGTCTGTTATTATTTGACAGTCACAATTATCTGTTAACTCCAAATGATTCTAACAGATGTCGATACCTTTCGACTGGGTTGAGTAAGTAATCAATAGATGGCGCTGCTATGGTAAATCTACAAACGTGTCATATAAGCTACATTTTAACAGCATAATTACCACGTGTTGTTGACGCTATAAAATTAATTAAATTTATTTTGTAGTGAACGAAATACCGTATAATTAAATTATTTCCACTTTTTAAATTTTTGATGTTAGCATAGCCGGCCACGTGTTACATAGACTGAAGTGTAAATTGAATTCATATTATATTGAATGAAGATAATACAGTGAAATTAATCCTGTTTTTTACTTATTTGTGCTTCATTGATCAAAAGTTTATAATTTAAACGTTGATGTTGACGAAATTAACTTCCAGATACAACAGTTCGATACTGTTGTTGATGAAAATGAAAGTGTAAATTTTCCGATTGAATTTTTAAATTCATTAGATATCCCTGGAATGCCACCACATAATCTTCGATTAAAGATTGGTTCCCCTATTATTCTCCTCTGTAATTTGAATCCACCTCAATGATGTAACGGTACGCGTTTGGCCATCAAAAAGATCACCGGAAACATTCTTGAAGCAACCATTTTGGCTGGGAAGTTTAAAGGAAAAGTGGGCCTGCTGCCACGTATTCCGATGATACCATCAGATTCTACCATACCCTTCAAAAGGCTACAGTTTCCAATTCGTTTAGCTTTCGCCATGTCTATAAATAAATCTCAAGGTCAAACAATGTCCATTTGTGGTTTAGATTTGGAAAATCCATGTTTTTCTCATGGGCAACTATATGTTGCGTGTTCACGTGTTGGGAAACCGTCGAATCTATTTGTGTTAGCTAAAGACAGGTTAACCAAAAACATTGTGCACCGATTGGTGTTAAATTAAATTGAAATCGAAAGTATTTTTAATTAAAAAAAATAGATATTAATGTTTAAAAGTTTAAAACTGTCTGCCTTGCCTACCTCATTCATGAGTTTAAGCGTCACATGTTATTTACTGTATTATACTGTAATATACTTATATTTGTCATAAAATTAAATGGAAATAATAAATCTGATAAATTTTTATTTTGTACTAGCTTTTGCCCGCGACTTCGTTCGCGTGGACTTCAGGTTCGTCCCGTCTAGTCTAGTAATAAGTAAGAAATACGGTAACTAAGCACTGCAGAGCCCTAATTTGTACGTGTAACTCCTAACCAAAAAGAAACCTGGCAATAACTAACCTTAGGCCTATATTACTTAAAGTAGGCGACCATACGTTTTTATCAAATCGCTAGTGCCTTGAAAATTCGCAAAACGGACACTACCGTCAACGACGTCTGCCCTCACGTGTCTGCCCGCGTTCGGGTCGCGCACTCAGCCATGAGCCACTTCTTCCCCACCGCACCTACCCCGCTCCCCCCACGCCCCGTTCGCCTGGCGCCGCTGCCGGTATTTATCACCGAAACTGTATTTATCGCCGAAATTGCTATGACTCTGCATTTTAAATCTGTGATATCTTCGAAAATATTTATTTAATTTACATGCTGTAAAAAGCCATATTGATCTTTATTAAATGCACAATGTATTTAAGATACTTAATTGGATAAGGATTAATACTGTATTGCTTAAAATCGCTTCGTAATTAAGCCATTATTTCTCGTACAAAGTAAAGGATAAAAAATGGTTATTGTGGGTTATTCCTAAGAGATAAACATATACCATCACGGACTTTTTTGTAGACTTTTTTAAGTTGTACAATACTGTAGTAAATTGTTTTGATCTATCTTGTAGGATTCAGTCAGCGTTTGCAATGTAAGCGCAAAAAATGTGTTTTTTCTACGACCTCACATTAAAAACCTCAAAAATTGTAGCCTATGTGTTATTCTGATGTATAAGCTATAGCCTATGTGTTATTCTGATGTATAAGCTATATTGTGGTAAAGTTTCATTCAAATCCATTCAGTAGTTTTTACGTGAAAGAGTAACAAACATCCATACATCCATACTTACAAACTTTCGCCTTTATAATAGTAGTAGGATCTATTGATTTCTGCTTAATATCAAGTGTAAGAACATTTTAATTAATTGTGTTCAACGTACTTCCCCTTCAAATCTCAATCCAGTGAATTTGTATACCAACATCAACATTTTTGTCTTTGTTCGTAAATAATTTCATTGTACTAAAGAGTTATCGTAGTAGAAAGTCAAATAAGGAGATCACCAAATTTTTTTACGAATACTGTCTGTGTGAATAAGCATAGTGGACTCCGTGACTGATGTTCTCTTATTGTTCCTCTTAGATTGTTTACTATAATGTAATATAACAAAAACTTTAGCCACAGCAACGCGTGGCCGGGTCAGCTAGTTATTTATAAAACTAAACTTAAGAAATGGTTACTAACTTTAGATTACCAAAAGACTGAAAAACTTCTAGAAATTGTATCGAAAAAACACACACACACACACACAAACACGCGCGCACGCACGCACGCACGTTCGCGCTCACTCATACACTAGCCTTTGTTATTTTGTGTTACTTTTAACTTTTTTTCTCTATAAAAAAAGTTATATTTCTGTACATGCACCATCACCTAATCTACCATAATATTAGCACAATGCATTCAACATAAATTTCTGAAATCATTTCTTATGAGGAAAGAGCTGGTGTCCTGAAATACAGGCTCTGCTTAGTTTAGGCACCAGTCTCCCACAATTTACTTAAATAATAACTCACAACTTTTTGATGTTAATATAATATGTCAAGCTGTTTAGGTGTGTAATTATTAAGATTATTGTGGTGATAAATAAATAAATAAATAAAATAAATAAGCAGTCGTCCTATGACTTCTGTAGAGTTACGATTGTTTAGATTTTAAAGTATTGTTAGAATATTACATAGGTGATTATGCATTTATGTGTTATCAAAAAAGAAAAGAACTGTATACTTTCACCACTTTTATTATACCACGTGAATAAAACAGCAAAGTTCCACTTCCAAAATTGCTTGCTTATTTCGTACATTAGCCAATATATCACATGTTAAGGTTACCTGACAGGCAGCAGGTGGACACAAGGGTCGATGAATTAGCCGACGACAGATGCGGTGCCCAACGCGTTTTTAATGGCGGTCCCATTCCTGCAGCTAAGTGCTAACGTGCGAATTGAGTTTTGAAAATAATGATTCATATCTTCTCTCATATCAAATCATATCTCATATCATTATCCCTCAGGCCACCAGAAAAATATGACAATTGATTTCTTATTGTTCTCGGTCCCGATCGGGGTCCCCATTGCTGCTTCAGGGATTAAGAATAGAAAGAATAGAATACGAAGTTATGTCATCAAAGCGATAGAGTTGGACAGTCGAACCGCAAGCCGGGGCGTTAAAATGCTTGATAAACAATGTTTTGATCAACATCAAAAACTTTATATAGAAGATACAAGAGTTGGTAAATAATACATTTTTAATTGTTATTGTTATACTTACATATTGGTTTTCAACGTGAAGACACAAGTTTTAGAAAGAATAAACGATCAGCAAAATTTAGCCAGGCAAAACATTAAAATAGTCTCAGCTTATTTCTTTTTGCCGAAATATTTCAAATGTACATACCTGAATTTAATATAGTCAGCTGAATATCGATCCAATTTCAATCTCGTCCCAATAATTCAAGAAGCCGAAAATGGATTTACTCTGTATAGACCAGGTTGGATTCTCTGAAGAAATACCGTGACTAAGTTAGAGCTTTATTTTCGTAGTACATTAAAAATGTATAATTGAATGTTAAAAATGTATATTCAACAATTTATCCCCAGCACTAATTTAGATGATTGTCATGAAAAAGCACTTCAGTTACATTTTCTCTGACAAACTTATTTTTCGTATTATAAAGAAATCCCTGCAGACAATAATTGGCTCGAGAAAGATCACTGGCGGAGGGTAAAAGGAAAATACAAGTTATTTCAAGACTTGTTTTTTAAATTAAACGGGACATTGAGTAAGCATATTCAATGAAGTCCCAGTGGTAACATCGGAAGCACGCTAGGTCCATTAAACAAACTCGTTATGATAATACACAGTAAAGACAATAGCTGTAATCTGAATCGATGTGGATTTATGGATGGCGTAAGACAAATTAAATAGATTTTTGCCGTGCAAAACTTGGACGGCGCATGACATAAACGTTTTGCGTGAAGTAGTTCTTGCTGCTGGGATGATTTTTAGGGATCCGTAGCAAACAAGGAACCCTTATAATTTCGCCATGTCCGTCTGTCTGCCTGTGTGTCTGAAAATATAGAAAATATATTCTGATCCATTCCAGACTTCATCATCATCAATGAAAGTCTGTATTTCTTTATCCAAAAAATATGCTCATATATATAAATATATATATATATATATATTATACCTATTTATTATGCATATAAAAAAAATACGTAATTGAACATGTTTCTACACACAAATTCCAAAAAATGAAAAAAATCCGATATGTGCTAACTTGAAATCATCTATACAAATAAATAAAATTGGAGTGTCTGTTTGTAATATAAATATAACCTTTTTACTTAACGCAAATGTATGTATACACGGTACGTATACCGAAACAACATTTTTTTTATTTTTATCTGTCTGTCTGTCTGTTTGTTCCGGCTAATCTCGGGAATGGCTGGACCGATTTTGACGGGACTTTCACTGGCAGATAGCTTATGTAATAAGGCGTAACTCAGGTTAACTTTTATACTTGCTGCGCCCACGACTTCGTCCGGGTAGGTACTGAACAACCATAAACACTCACGGGGACGAAGTCGCGAAGTGAGTCTCTTCGTAACTTCACGCCTGTAATCCCCGAAGGGGTAGGCAGAGGTAAATGCATGCATTCAATCATACATGCAAACACCCACGACTCGCCGGTTACGTTTTGGCCCATGTAACAGGTGGTGAACCTGTTGCCATCTCCGGGCACATTACCAAACTCCGGAGTAGAAAATGGAAAAATCCCAATAGAAGCAGAGATAAAGGATTTTAAACCGTTATCTCTAATATCCCCGACCCGGGAATCGAACCCAGGACCTCCAGCGTAATAGTAGTGGCCTGCTACCACTACGCTACTGAGGCAGTAAGTGAGTCTCGACTTCAAAATTCTACATAATAGTCATATTTTGGATTATAACCTAAACCGTTCTAACTAACCAATCACTCTTAACAAAATGGATGAAATATTAACGTGTATAACTAAAAAAAAAAGATCCGGACGCATTGAGAACATCCTCTTTTTTTCGAAGTCGGTTAAAAAAGGAACCCGACAAACTCCTTTATGAAGCTCAAAAATAGCATCACATTCAATAATAACTCATACAGGTGGCAACACTAAATCAGCACCGGGAAGGAACCGCGTGGAGGCCGCAGCAAATCAGCATTTCATCGTTATTATTGCCCGCTACTAAATCTAAAGATAATGCGTCTTCCGACGTGGGGGGCACCAAAATCCCTTTCTATGTTTAAAATAAAAATTTGAACCCTATAGTACAAGACACGGAATGAGAAATATATAACCTCATATTTCATGTGGCGGTAGGGTTCGAAATTAGTGATAATTAATAAATAAACGTACACGTAATAATATAAAACTTTTTATAACATGATGTGGCAAACAAGCATACAATTTACATTGATGATAAGTTAATAATGTAGCTTCAGTAGTAGTATGTTCTAAGTTTTCGCGAGCTGCACTCATTGCAATAAAACAAGTTTTCGGATTTATCTCGCGTATATTAAACTAAAATGATTATTTAAAAATCAAACCCGACGCTTCGGTCTCTTTTCAGCTTCCGTGGTTTCGGGCAGACTGAGGTGGTATTTATCTGACAGCAGTTTTAAAAATATCTTCAATCTTTATTTTACGCGAGCCCGCCCGCAGGAAATCAAATCAAACACAAGGTCATTTATGTGAACAAGTTATTCCACATCACGTAAACATCTCCATAAAAGAACAGAGACTTCAATGTAGATGTGTGACCACAACTGCTACTGTTCCGGCATGGAGGAGGAAGGAGGAGTTGTTAAATGACTAAACGGTCTTAGTCTATGATTTACATTGGGGTTAGTGATTACATTGAGTCATCCACACAAATAAACAAAATTGGAGTATTTGTTTGTAATATTAAAATAACCGCTTTTTACTAAATGCATATGTATGTATACACGGTACATATACCAAAACAACATTTTTTACAATTTTTGTCTGTCTGTCTGTTTGGCGGGGCTAATCTTGGGAACGGCTGGACCGATTTTGACGGAACTTTCACTGGCATATAATAAAGAGTAACTTAGGCTACTTTTATACTAGCTACGCCCACGACTTTGTCCGAGTAGATACTGAACAATCATAAATTCTCAAGCGGACGAAGTCGCGGGTACGCTAGACATACAATAACAATAGAGGGTATTTATATCTCATACCGTATCTCACACTACTAAAAGCGGTCCCATTTTATATCCCCACTTTATAACGTCGTAGATGCATTTATTTGTTCTTATAAAATTGTTATATAACATCGTTACACAATTTCGTACTTGGTTTTCATAGCTTACATTAAGGAGATCGTAAAGTCTGCGGGATTGTTGAATATTTGAAGGTTTTCAGCGGCGGTTTGCGTGAGGCAGTCATTGATTATGTTTGCTCAGAGGTGATTCTGTTGGATTTAATAGACGTTATTGTCGATTGCTTTTACTGGATCTCTGTTAATTTGATCTGAGAATTGCAGTGATTATCTTAGTAGGTACGTATAGGCACCTACTACTGGGTGAATGGTGAATCTTAGGACATATTAAAGAACATAATAATTCGGCATTATATCTATACAAATTACAAATAAATAAAATTGGAGTGTGTGTTTGTAATATAAAAATAACCGAATGCATATGTATGTATACACGGTACCTACATATACCAAAACAACATTTTTTACAATGTCTGTCTGTCTGTCTGTCTGTCTGTTTATCAGTCTATCAGTCTATCTGTTTATCTGTCTGTCTGTCTGTCTGTCTGTCTATCAGTCTATCTGTCTATCTATCTGTCTGTCTGTCTGTCTGTCTGTCTGTTTGGCGGGGCTAATCTTGGGAACGGCTGGACCGATTTTGACGGGACTATCACTGGCAGATAGCTGATGTTATAAGGAGTAACTTAGGCTACTTTTGTACTAGCTGCGCCCCGACTTCGTCCGGGTAGATACTAAACAATCATAAATCCTCACGCTGACAAAGTCGCGGACACAGCTAGTATAAAATACAAAAAAGTTTAATTACATAAATTTACGACTTGCAAATTTAGAAATCCTTTTTTAGATAATCGACCCTTGCGGTGAAAATATAGTAAACGCTCAAAACTCTTCCCACGGCTGAAATAAAACATAAGACAGTAAACCGAATTGATAAAGCACAGATGAGAAACGCTGAGCGAAACTCTATCCATGAAAAGATAAAATTCGCGAACCAAGAGATTAAAATCATAGATGTAAATGAAATCTGGCCGGTGGTCAGAGTCCCAGACGGTTCAGAAAAGTTAGAAAATTTAACTCGATCCTTTTGAACGTTCCAGCGCACCAGTTGCTAGATAAAAATCAATTCTTGATAAGAAAACAATTTCACTTGGAATTACGTGGCATAATTGGCGGTTGAAAACTCACTGAAGAGCCCTTACATTGTCGCTCTGAGCCAACATTTTCATTGAAACTCCTTCCACAATATACTTACACAATTTAAGGCAAAAAAGACCTTGCAAACTACCGAGCACAATATCACTCACTCGCGCAGTTGAACCTTGCTTGTAAACATATTAGTATCTACTTACCTAAATCTCATTTATACATCAAAACAAAAAGATCATTTAAAACATAAGGCAAATTTAATTGGCAAACTTACATAAATTAACGACTTATAAATTTAGAAATCCTTTTGTAGATAATCGACCCTTGCGGTGAAAATAAACTCTACCCACGGCTGAAATAAAAGATAAGACAGTAAACCGAATTGATAAAGCATAGATGATAAACGCTGTGTGAAACTATCCACGTTTGAAAAAGATAAAATTCGCGAACCAAGAGAGGCGAAATAAAATCGCAGATGTAAATTAAATCTGGCCGGTGGTCAAAGTCCCGAGCGGTTCAGAACAGCGAGGAAATTTTACTCGGTTCTTTTGCTCGTTCCTGCGCACCAGTTGCTAGATAAAAATCCATTTTTGATATGAAAACAATTTCACTTCGAATTACGAGACGTAGTTGGTGCATTATGTACTTGATGGCTTAGAAAAGTGTTATCTTGCAATTCACGAGAGCGGCGGCGCTTGATTGTGGTTAGACGTAACGATGTGTACATGTATGATGTGTCAGTGTGCGTACTATACCTCTCTCGCTTGCATACATGCATTTACACGTCAATAGGGCGTTAAGGCACGCCTTTAACACAATCAAAAATCCACGATTCACAGCAGGTACCTACTCCTCTAATACGTATCTACTGTAATAACTTTACTGAAATCCTTTACTTTTTACAGCCACAGTCCAGTGGGCTTAAATTGAATTGGAATCCACGAGTATTTTTAGGTCTGTAACTATCCTCACGCTAGTGAGTTCTTTTTCTGGAGGCCGATTTTTGCATGGAGACATCGTTAAATTTAGTACAAAGTGTTCTGAATTTTAGATAGCATCGTTACGTACGTAGTCTATATCATTGTTTTGTCATAGAAAACAAAATGAAAGACACAGCATGTAAAACAGGATTTATTACAGTTCCGAAGAAATAGATTTTTTACTGACAGGCTAACAACTCAGTTTTTGTAACAGAGTAGGTACCCTTTGCACTTATTGAGTACCTACGGATTACTACGAAACTATAAACAGTAGGGATCTGTTCTACTGATTAAAAAGTAAGTACTGCTGTGTACTTAAAGTATTTAAAAGTATTTTAAGTTTCTCCAGTTTCTTGGTTTTGTTTCGTTACCATCTTACCATAATTTTTTTTATATGTAATAAAAGTGGCAAACAAGCATGCAGTTCACATTGATGTTAATTGATGACTGCAGCCTATAGCCACCCATTTAACATGCAGATGCGCTGCCACTCTTGAGGCATTAGGTGTTATGCCTCTGTCCCGGCAATTACAGGGCCGTACATTACCACCTGACCGGAACACGATAATGCTGAACACTACCATTTAGTGGTATATTAGGTAATGCGGTGGTGCCTACGCCCGCGAGATCCGTCACTGGAGCTCTACCACCAATAAACAATGTTGTGGTAATTTGAAATGGAATTCATTTCAAATTACCACAACATTGTATGGTAACGAAAAAAAAGAAACTGGCCACACACGGCGTAAGTGCATTGCAATATATTGGATATCGTCGAAAATCATAAGGACATGTTGTCTTCAATACACGTTTCTGGCTGTTGACTCGGGTTATTTCCAATTGTCTATATCTGCTGGCTTATCCCTCCGAGAATAAATAAGATGCATTTCAATGTATTTTCAAAATCATGCAAACGTTCAATATTATGCAACACAAAGACTGGATTAGAATGAATATGGATAGTGCCTCCATTTCAGTTGCCAATATGGTTTTGTTTTTCTTTTGTTTTTTTTCACTTTTATATATATAAAAATCAATTGCTGTTCGTTAAGCTCGCTAAAACTCGAGAACGGCTGGACTGATTTGGCTAATTTTGGTTTTGAATGATTTTTGGAAGTCCAGGGAAGGTTCAAAAGGTAAGAAAATATGAAGGAATTGAAGGGAAATAGTAAAAACCACAATTTCATTTTCCCATACAAATAGACCGTATATATTAGGTTGGGGAAAAAGTTTTGCACATTATTTCATTGTGAGGCAATACGAAGTTTGCCGGGTCAGCTGGTACAATATATATGTATATATTTATGTGGTGAAGTGGCAAACAAGTTCACATTGATGGTAAGTGGTACGTGAATACATTGTATAAACATCTACACAAAAAGACTTGGGTGAGAACTCATCCGCAAATGTATCTTATCCGCGGATGAAATGACACTCTTTACAAATAGTAGGCGTCGACTCATCCGAAGTGGTGTTGTTATTCGGAGGAGTCGCCACCTAGGTAAAATTACTAATAGTGCTTTCATCCAAAGTTGAGTAACACCTATTTAGTTATACCTATCCAAGATGGCGGCTGCATATTGCCAACTTTTTCGTCGTGGAGTTTGAAATGTAGATGCGCAACCACTCATGACGTCTATGTTCTTATACCTGTGTGCCACGGTATGAGTGCTATGCCATAGCGCTGAAGCCATTTACCGACAAATTAGGTACATAATGCGCTGATCAAGTCAATTCTCAAATCAAATCATTACAAAATTACAGGGCCCCAGATATACTCCAATACATCTTGTCGATCATTATTACCAGATAACGTATCTAAAAATACATTGTTTACTGACCAAACAGCCGCGAAATTATTAATATCGAAAAGCTTTTAGCCCCGCCTGTCACTGTGTGACATGCCCATATTCCCATAGACCAAGCGTACGTTGTTTTTCAGCTATCAACAAAATATTTACATTTCCGCCAATGTATAATCAACATAAACGTAATAAACTTACCCCCCCTTAATGTGGATGGTTGCAGAGGCCCAGGAAGACCAAGGCTGACCTACCATGACCAAATAGGTCGAGTTCTGTCTGATGGTGGGGTCAAAAGTCTTAGGAATCGGCGTGCATGTATGAAGAGAATGATGAAGGTAGACGAAGCACGAGAGGTTTGTCAGAACCGGGATGTCTAGCGCTCTACACTCTCTGCCTACCCCGTGAGGGACCTGGCGTGAAGATACATATAAACTTACCCCCTTATTCATAAACGTACATTAGATACGTTTTAGCTATAGAATGCTTTGTCTTTGTCAGTTGCATTGTCAAATGTGCAGGATAGAAAAAGATAAAGGAGAGATTAGCAACACTTTAGCTGAAATACGTTTATGAATACCTAAAGGAGATAATTTATACATAATAAACGCGTTTATGAAACGTTTGTTTCCTTACTTCTAATAACAGCACGGCCGCAGAAAGGAGAGCTGGATGGATTCTGATTGGTAGTAGGCACCACCGCATTACCTAATATACTTGCCGCTAAACGGTAGTTTTCAACACTATCGTGTTCCGGTCAGGTGATAATGTACGACCCTATGGCATCGCTATTACGCATATTGCCAGTGTCAAGTATACGATATTTCGTATTTATTTAAGCAGCGTAAAAGTGAGTACAATATACTCAGTCAATTATTCATAAGGTATGACAGTTAAGTTATTCGAGTAAAGCGATGGCTACTTTACCAGAACATTTACAATGAAGTTTTGGAGGCAACCTGAAAGGTCGTGTTTTCGCACTGTTATTCTATTTCACTATACACGGGCACTGTTATAAACCTATATCAAACAAAATGCCACCAACTTTATTCAATATAACTTAAAAATTCACCAAGAAAATGAAATAAAATAAGAGCACCACACGCCACTTTCAAGGTTCCCGCCAAAAACCCACACTCGCGTTTAACACCAATTTCACTGTTTTTATGAACCTGGTCGTAACGCGACATAGGTGGATAGGTATACATACCTATTGGAGAAATGTCGAATAGGTATGTATACCTAAACGAAACGTCTGAATATAGGTAAAAAGTGTTTTAAGCAATGAATATCTCTAGAGTCTAGATCAGTGATTCCCAAAGTGGTCTATATCAACCCCTGGGGGTCCATGACAACGTGAAAGGGGTATGCGAGAGCGAAAAAAAAATTGGGGGTCCATGAAATGAAAATGGGGGTCCACGATAATGGATCTCAACACATACACTGATAGTACCAATTTACTTACTTCATACCAGTGATTCCCAAAGTTGTCCATGGGAGACTCGATGGGGGTCTACGTAGGCGTGAATAAAAAAAATAATAATAAAATATAAAATAAATAAAAATTGGAAATACAGGCATGTGATATAAATGTAGCAAGGACAGGGGTCCACAGAAACCAGAAAAAATTGAAAAGGGTCTACAAGAAAAAATAGTTTGGGAACCTCTGGTCTAGATTATACACCCATGATTAACAAATAATACATGACGTTGAGTTTTGGCGGGAAGCTTGAAAGAGGCGTATGGTGCTCTTATTTTATTTCATTTTCTTGGTGTATTTTTGAGTTATATTAAATAAAGTTGGTGGCATTTTGTTTGATATAGCCTTATTACAGTGTTCGTGTGTAGTGAAATAGAATAACAGTGCGAAAACACGACCTTTCAGGTTGCCTCCAAAACTTAATTGTAAATGTTCTGGTAAAGTAGCCATCGCCTTACTCGAATAATTTGATTGTAACTCACTTGACTGACATATTATACTTGATAACTTTTATACTTGATACTTACATATTATACTTGATGACTAAATTATACTAACTTTTACGCTGCTTAAATAAATATGAAATATCGTTTTACTTGACACTGGCAATATGCGTAATAGCGATGCTATAATAAAAAAAAAAAAAAAAAGTACCGATATAGGTACCAGTATCAGTGTACTAGCGTCAGGTACCTCTTAAATGAAGTTACCTGACATATTTGCTGAACAGGACACCTTTTTGACGCAGCCGTGAGGCACATATTACTTATCGGTTTGTACCTAATAATTTTAGAAAATTTGTTTTTTGTTAGCTACGTTTTATGTCTGTTTTAAGTTTTTGTCTTGTTGTGTCAAATAAATGTTTCTTTCCTTTCCTTTCCTTTCCTTTCAATATAAGCTACAAAGTACCACACCTGAACCTCTCTCTGATATCTTTCTTGTAATTTTGTAGTTTCAATACGTTGAAATAGCTGTAAAATGGAGCTCCGTACTAAATCTACATTGTAATAAATCTAATATACTTCAGTGGCAATCGAGTACTTAGTATCTGCAGGTAATACAATTCCTCAAGGAAATGTCTAGAACTCTAGATTAACGCTCCAGTGCTCTTTACGACACCTTTACAGTTCTAATTAAATTCCTTTCACTACGATATTAAAAATATACCTGCATGTTATCGTCATCTGAAAATAAAGCAAAATCTATATAAATAAAACTGAATCATCTAAATGTTTGTAAGTAAGTGCATAACTTCCAAAGGACTACACCAATTTAGATAAATCTTTCTTTTAAGTTTTTACTGGTAGAGCTCCAGTGACGGAGCTCGCGGGCGTAGGCACCACCGCATTATCTAATTTACTTGCCGCTAAATGGTAGTGTTCAGCACTATCCTGTTCCGGTCAGGTGGTAATGTACGGCCCTGTAATTTCCGGCACAGAGGCATAACACTTTAGGCCTCAGGAGTGGTAACGCATCTGCATTTTGACCTTGGTCTTTGTGTAGGTGTGTCTATAGGCTGCAGTCATCACTTAACATCAATGTGAACTGCATGCTTGTTTGCCACTTCAATAACATAAAAAAAGCGTTCGTTATCGTATGACAAAAATATTTTTTTTTAAATAGCATAGGTATAGGCGGCACAAAATCCGCCGGCTCAGCTAATTCATAATTCTGTGTAAAAAAGCTTCCATGAAAGAAACTTCATAATCATCATCCTAAATATTTTAACTCTCAGAACGAATATGGAAGTAGATCTGATATAGATTAGTAGATAATTAAATATAGTAATAACTAGCTGTGCCCGCGACTTCGCCCGCGTGAGAATTTATGATTGTTCAGTATCTACCTGGACGAAGTCGTGGGCGCAGCTAGTATAAAAGTAGCCTTAGTTACTCCTTATTACATCAGCTATCTGCCAGTGAAAGTCCCGTCAAAATCGGTGAAGCCGTTCCCAAGATTAGCCCCGCCAACCAGACAGACAGACAGACAAAATTTTTAAAAAATGTTGTATTGGTATATGTACCGTGTATACATACATATACCTATATGCATTTAGTAAAAAGCGGTTATTTTTATATTACAAACAGACACTCCAATTTTATTTATTTGTATAGATGATCCAAGTGAGTACCTACTTGAATCATTATTTACCACTGATTTATCTGATTTAAACACTGGGAGTGTTGAAATGTTGACACAAATACCTACTAAGTGAGCGGTACTTATTCTAACTGAGTGAACCAAGGGTAAAAATTTCTACCCGTACCATTAGGGTAAGTACTACCGTAAATCAGAAAGTAAATGTGAAACAAAAATCTGTCTCAAATAAATCAATCAAACATATAGGTACGACCTAAGAACATCGACAAAATACGATATTCAAAATCAGGCAATCGCAATGCGTTCCCAGAACTGCACAAACACCATTTGTTTATACAAATTGGACGCGCACCGGCGCGAAATCAAAACACAAGCTCGTAATAGCCTCGCATAAATCCACTCAATAAATCATACAACTATTTCACCAATTACAACGGTCAGTTTAATCCGGGTTCTTGGAAGAAAAAGGGAACTAGAAGTAACACTGGCCATGCCTCAAATTGATTTATGCCAGATAAGCAGATCGAACTTCCTAAAGCCTCCTTTTCGCGAATGAGAAAAACTATTGTTTCTCCTTTGGCCGTTGCGCAACCGAGTGGTATTTTGTAATAAGTTATCGGCAGAAGGATTTGTGGCTATGAGTTAGACCGCGCACGGTTGCCCTGATTTCCCCGATATTGATCTTTGTTAGTCGGCCGCAACACTGCGAGATGAAAAGCCTCTATAAAAGGAAACGAAGTTTGGCCGATATTAATAATTTATTGTTGTGCACCCTTGTCAACGAGCCCGTTTCACGTGTTTTGAGTTGTTTAAATCTTTTAAACATTTCTGAGACAAGCTAACTAAAATCTGGATTTAAAGATTTAAGGCGACTTAGGCTGGGTTGCACCAAGATATTTGTTAAAGTTAATTATATGAAATATTATATATATCGTATTTCATAATTGTGAGATTTTTTTTTGAGAAAGGCAAAATTTTTGAAATTGCTTTTTATTGTATCATATTTCTTTTATTGGAATATACTTCAGTCTGTTGGATTTACATAGTAACAATACCATGAATAAACAGGTCTGTAGGAAAGCAAAACATGAAATCATTGTATCATCGAGCATCATAGTTAAATATAAATAGCTTATATCATACATAAGAACAATTTTTTTTATGAATACAGATACTAAGTCAAAAACAAATGTGATCATGATTCTATTATTTAAATTTAAACAGAAAGTCAATCAAACTACAGATTCATTGGGTGTTGGTCTATTTAAATTACTTCTGTATTAACATAACAAAACGCGATCCAAATGACGATTGTCGAAACGTTTGGACGTGTCCATTCATCATAGGTAATCGGAAACTATCAATGCAAAAACGAGTATAATTTTCTGTCCGCCTTTTAGTCGCCCCAAATTGGCATCATTACATGCTACATGACACATTGTGGTTCGCCATAATGATTGCTCGTTTCATTCGACATCGCACTGATCGTCTCGATATTGCAACGTATCAGACCTTTTTAGCCCTCTTTAGAGCAGTTCCAGCAAAAGATTTCTCATCCCGCCGTCTCTTTTTAGTTGCTAAACATTTCATTGCACTGCCGATAACAATTCTCTCCATCAAGCGATACTGTCGATCCGAAAATGGTCTCAAAATCACGAAATTTATTCCCATTGCCTTTCCTTTTAGTAGATCTTCGAGCAACACAGAATTATCGTACAGTCTAGTTTTAATATATCTTAACATTTGATCTAGTTCCGTGTTGGTCAGATTGAACAAAGCAGCTATCGCAATTTTATCGAAGTCCTCACTATCTCTCAGTTCTACTTCTAGTTTAATATCGTTCTCACCAGTGGGGTAGATAATTTCCTGCAGTTGAAAACGATTGGGGCCGGCTCCCACCATTAGCGCGCATCTGAAGTTAGTTTGCTTCCCGACCACGCTATTTAACCAATCTGAATTACGATCGAGTGCACCGAGAAGAAAGCTCATAAAGTCGCCTATCTCTTTTTGCTTTTTGTAAGACACGATAGCGGCTAGAGCGACTTCGGGGAGGGTGTCCTCCTTCAGGCTGTCGGCCACCTCCCGACCTGATTTCCCTGGCAATTTTTTACCGGACATTTTTAAAGATCGCCGCCTCAGCACACTTATAGCATTCCTGACTATGTTAGACACACGGTTTTTTTGCTGACGGAAAATTTTGGGAAATTATGCAAACTGTTTTGTGAGTTGAAAAGATGGTGACGTTTGGTGTTGTCTAATTTTATTTTCACGATACGTCCGTCCCGAAAAAGGTCTCGAATGTAAAGGAGATGTTGCAAAAATGTATGGACCGTCGGCCATGTATTGTACACAATATCATTAAACAGGCAAAATCAATATAAAAACGTTTTTTACTGCATGTTTTCACTTATTTAGCTTTGTTTGCAGTTACAAAACATTATTTGCAGTTAGAATTGCAACTCAAAACCAACATGGCGAATATGTATTTAGATTTTATAGTACTTGGAGAAAAAAGTAATATTTACTAAATACTATCAAAATCAATTGATCCCAAGTGTCGGCTGTATCGCCGCCATGTTTAACATAGTTGAAAATGATAAAATCGTTTGAATTAAATGTGGTTGTAACTCTAAAATATGTTCTTGAATAAATTAATTGTATTTTTTTCGGATTCTTCTTTAATTTACCCATTTTTTGAGGACGTGTACGAACCAGAGCCGAGCTCGCAACATCTCCTTTTGGGTCACACGTCAATTGAGGTTGTATAGCTCGAATAGCGGGCAGTAATTCTAGACTCTGAATGGTATTAGTTAAAATTTAGTCACCGTAATTATATCTCGCCCACGTTCACAAACAACGCCTCTGTGACCCGCTGCAAAATGTACATCGTTCGCATATATTAGGTTGGGGAAAAAGTTTCTTCGCATTTTTTAGGATAATTCAAAACATTTTTTAATATAGTTTATTTAAATTTAACTAAAGTATGTATGTACCATTTTGTTCGATAACCTTTTGCCATCTTGAAGGTAGGGACAGGATCCTATTGCTATAAAAATTTTGGGACTTCTCATTAAAATACCGCGACAAGTGGATTTGGCAATCCTCTCGTGATGTTAACCTAACATTGCATAAAGAATTCTGAAGAGACCGAACAGGTGGAAATCTGAAGGTGCAAGGTCAGGACTATACGGCGGATGCATTAACACCTCCCAGCCAAACTCTCTTAATTTTTGCTGAGTGGCTATAGATGTGTGAGGTCTAGCGTTATCATGATGAAACACCACACCCCTTCTGTTGATCAATTCCGGCCGCTTTCTCTCAACTTCTTGCTTTAATCTCATCAGTTGTTCGCTGTAGAGTTCAGAATCGATAGTCCTGCCTGGTGGTAATAGCTCATAATGAATAATGCCCTTCCAATCCCACCACACACACAACATCACCTTATTGCGTGTTAACCCGGGTTTCGCCACAGTCTGTGAAGCCTGACCGGCCTTTGACCACGACCTTTTTCGCACTTTCTTGTCGTACGTGATCCACTTTTCGTCACCAGTTATCAGCTTCTTCAAAAATGATTCGGTTTCATTACGTCGTAATAAAGAATCACAAATGAGTACACGGTTCATTAGGTTTATTTCAGTGAGCTCGTGAGGTACCCAAATATCGAGCTTTTTTTTTGTACCCAGCTTTTTTCAAATGCGCCAAAACTGTTTTGTGATCAATTCTCAGTTCTTCAGCTACGTCGTAACTACTGATTTGTCGATCTTGCTCCACTTTTTCAAAAATGGCATCCATTTTATACGTAATAGGGCGACCAGAGCGAGGTGCATCTTTGACATCAAAATTTCCGGATTGAAAACGCTTAAACCAAATTTGTGCTACTCTCACAGACACTGCCCTAGGTCCATAAACATCGCAAATTTTTTTCGCGGCTTGCGTTGCATTTTTACCTTTTTTATAATAAAATATTAAAATGTATCGAATTTCTTCATTAGATTCACTCATCTTGACAGTACGAAAAACAAATGAAAATCACACATTTGCCTAATTTGAATTTGGAATTATGTTCTTTAAAAAATGTTAACTTTCAATGATACCAAAACCAGCCAGATACAAATACTACAGCCAAAGAGATTTTATTACAAGTTCATACATACTATAATGCGAAAAGACTTTTTCCCCAACCTATTATTTAATGACAGAATAGAAATCGTTTCAAGCGGCAGTATTCAGAGGGATTTAAATCTAGTTATTAACAATTCGAATATATCACATAACCGGATCATGGAGGCCATATAAATTCCATCAGACGCATTGGTCCAGGTATTCAAATAGTCATAATACTATTTAAACGGATTGTAAAATAAAATACGAGTTTTATTGTGGTAATAGTGTAATACGTATGCGACCTAGCCTTCATTGGCCGTAACCCTATAGTACAAAGCGTACAAAGCTCGAAGCCGCTCAGCATCAATTATTTTTTCTGTAGTAACAAAATTCAGAGTAGGTAACCTTAAATAAAAAATGAAGTTCCTAAAATAATTCATGTTAGGGAAATTAAACTAAAAAAAATTTATAAAAATTTAAAAAATATTTTTAATAAAAATAAAAAAGTTACGCTTCCCGACAGCTGCACGTACAGTTACTACACAAAAATCTGAAGATTGAAATGCGGATTCGTTGCCACTCTTGAGGCGTAAAGTGTTTTGTCTCTGTGATAGTGGTAACATAGTCATTAAACCAGAACACGATAGTGCTGAATACTACCATTTGGTGGTAGATAAATTAGGTGATGAGGTAGTGTTTACGACTAGACCCAGTAATAATCTTCATCTGCTTTGACACCTCCCTTTTTTGTGGTTCTGTATCGAATTTTTACTGATGGTAGAGCTCCAGTGACGGAGCTCGCGGGCGTAGGCACCATCGCATTACCTAATATACTTACCTCTAAATGGTAGTGTTCAGTACTATCGTGTTCCGGTCAGGTGGTAATGTACGGCCCTGTAATTTCCGGCACAGAGGCATAACACCTTAAGCCTCAGGAGTGGCAACGCATCTACATTTTGACCTCTGGTCATTAATTTAAAGTGATAACTGCAGCTTATAGAGTTGTTATGTCTGGGTGATAGTTGCTACGGAGCCGTACATTACTATCTAACCGGAACACGATAGTGCCCGTATGGGTAATACTCCCATTTGTCGGCACATAGATTAGGTAATGCGGTGGTACCTACGCCCTCGAGTCCTTACACTGGGACTCTACGTCTAAAATAAAATACCACCAGTAAAATACCTATGCTGCAGTAATTTATCACAAAATATGAATCAGAACTCTGATCGTGCTTGATTCCCACTTGCCCGACAAACACATTAGTGTGCTAAGCTGTGTTTACACAGCCTTTCCTTGGTTCCAATATTCGTTAGGCCTCTAACTTCTTGCTTCATTATTTTCTGCAAGTTTTTGTCGCACAAGAAAGGACCGAACATAGAGAGGCTAATGGCTGTTTTTTCTTTTCTTTTCTTCCTTATTCACCAATACAAAAAAAATCAAGATTAGTCTGTCGATAACCTTACAGATAATTTAGCTTTCGTTCCCAGTAATTAGCTAATGGTTTTCCCTGTTGTCTGAGATGAAAGCTTTTGTTTGTGTTCGTCTATTTTGGGCCTGTATTATTTGATATCTCTATTTTTATACGATACAATATTACATGCTTGATAATATACACAATATAACAAAAATATAAGTAGGATTTATTTATACTATAGTAAATTCAAGTAAATTGTAAATATTTTTGGTACAGGTAGGTATTTATTGTCCGAATTTTTTTTTTGCTCGCGTCAGCAATTGGGAGCCACAATATTTTAGCCTGGATCAAGTCAATGGTAGTTATGTCAGCAATGGGCGGCATTAGAGGGGCTAGGTAGGGTTACCATCCACCCGGGTTAGTCCGGACATGTTCAGACTTCTTGTCCGGATTTTGTCCGTCTCTACCTATTCTTTGGCCGTACTTTTTATTTAGAGGGACTATGGGGAATAAAACTTACACATGTAGTATCAAATAAGTCTTTAATGTTTATTAACTTCCCACTTAACTATCTCATATTTTTAGGGTTGTATTGAATAATCAACAATGATCTGACCGTCTATTCCGATGTAATCTGATTTTCTATTAAAATGTCCGGTAAAATGGTAACCAAAGGCCTAGGAGCCTCTTAATGTCGCCCCGAGCCTCTGATTACCTTCGTGTAAATACATGCATTGAAGCATACTGCAAACGCGATTTGCTGGTTACGTTTTGGAACATATCCGGGCACATTATCAAACGAGGCAGGCACTGGGAAAATGCCAGTATGTATCTTCACGCCAGGTCCTAATGGGGTAGGCAGAGAGTGTAGAGCGCCAGATATGCCGGTCCTGACATACCTCTCGTGCCTCATCTTCTTTCATCTCTCTCTTCATACATACACGCCGATTCCTAAGACTTTTGAGCGCACCATCTGACAGAACTCGACCTATTTGGTCATGGTAGGTCAGTCTTGGTCTTCCTGGGCCTCTGCAGCCATCTACATTCGCATTGTAGGTATATCTGTTTAGTCATTCGCTCATTCGACATTCTTTCTGTATGCCCAAACCATCGGAGCATTCCTTTTTTCATTCCAGGAAATGGAAAATTCCAAGAGTTGAGTAAAAACCGCATTATTTATTTGTATCTGCCGCTAAATCTTAACTACAGTATCCAACAAAAAATATTGCACATCGACCTTAGGAAGAAGACTTCAGCATATTTCGATGAGCGTTATCTCTTTCGCACCTTACCTATGTGACGTTTGTCGACCCATATTGATCAAATTTTGACCAATAGCGGACTATCTCTGCTTACTGCTTAATCTTTCAAGGATCGTAAGGCCACCGGCGCCCAGACACAATTGAATTTCAACTGTCATATTTTTCTCGTGTCTGGAGGGATTTTAAGTAGGCAGTGTGTAGCAGAGATAACGTTCTACGCATTCCTCTATGGATCTACGAAGTCCAAACTAGCCGATTGTCTCTTTCGTAGGCTCGGTGTAGGTAGAATATTTCTTGTTGGGTACTATACCTACCTATCATGTCCCGGGTTTGATATCTCCGTAGGTAGGTACGCCTCCTAATACCTATCCGGCATGGAAGCTAAACAGCTTATACCTTACATAGGTGGGTACCTGCCTATTAAAAATGCCTGTTATCTTTTTACCATCTTATTGTTCTTCCTTACTAGGCACAAAACAGTTGAAGCATCTCACGGAGAAGGAGATTAGGTAGGTACATAGAGGTATTTGAAATTAATTCTTATACCTAAGTAAAGATTTCAACGGCGCTTATAGTATGTAGGTAATGTAGGTACTTATATAGGTAGGTGTGTGTAGGTATACTTTCATTCATATACCTATATACGTTTTTGTCACCCACTTCAATTAGGTAGGTAGGATATTATATATTGTAGGTACCTATGTAGGCACTACTAAGAAACTGGCCGCATGGCCACACGGGCACTTTACCCGCTGGTAATACACGCTAGGTATAGGTATTTGAAGCAAATAATTTAATAAGTCGATACGGTAAGAAATAACTACCTAATAGGTACCTATATAAATGTTACCTATTGTTATGAAGCTAAGTGCCTAAGTATATTTATTGTTCTTCTTCTTCTTCTCGTGTCATAGTCATACTCTAGCGGACAAAAAATTTGACAATTTTACAGCGACATCCGTAGCCTCCATTAGGTCTCTTCTTGTGCAACTGTTGGGGCACAGTGGGCAGGAGAGCAGATGCATCATATCCTGCTTTGGAGCACCGCAGTCACATTCTGGTCCTGACAAATAGCCCCATCTAGCCACGTTTGATCTACAACGACCTACTCCGGTGCGTAATCATTATTTATTGTTAACACTAACTTAACTAATTTACTTCTACCGACAGAACCTGAGATAAATTCCTATAGAAAGCCTACCCTTAAATGTTAATAACACACGTGTACTTGTTCCTGAAGTAGTGTCAATAACATTCAATAACTTCTGCAGAAAAACGTGAACAATTTAAGAATCTAAATCTATTTTGCAACTTATAAAGGGGAAATAACAAACGGTTCACTAAATTAACGAGGTCACGGTAACATGAATGAACTGCGATCGTACCTTATAACGAATATTGCCACAATCGCCAATAAATAGGTAAATTGGAACTTACCAAAAGCAACATTCTAAGTATCCCGTTGCAAGATTCGCTCCAACAGTCAGCGGCAATGCTATCACAACACGCACACACACGCGTTCACTTAGTAAACGTCATAACCAACGTTTACATCGCTAATTACACCATTTAACACCCTTTTTAGACACTGCAAACGATACAGACTCCGTATAACAACTTTATAAATCACATATGACGAGCACAGACCCCGGCGTGGCCGTGAACCATATAAAAAACGTTATTTTTCGCCAAAGGCAACCTAATCACCACTCCTTTTCTCTCACAGATTTCTATGATAGCGAACAGCTGCGGTGCATGGTTGTACCAAAACAAAGACTACTAGCGTCCTCTATTAGAGAATTGGCCAAAATATCTTGACGTTAACATGTTTCTTGGAGACAATGTTTGCTTGTTCATAAAAAAGTCTAATAGATGGCAGCACTTACCTCATCACGAAAAATGTTTTTTCGTATCATTTAAAACTTACCCCTTCTTTTTAACCTTGAATTACCAGTGATCATTAATACCATAACAATATTATGTTTCTTGCTTTGTATAAATTGCAATGCTTTTTTAACTCAACTGAAGTTATAAACAAAAGAAAATTAAATATGTAATTATTTTTTCAGAATGGTTGTTGTTTTACATAAAATTATTGAAAAAAGTAGTTTATAAAGACAAATTTGAATAAAAATAAAAAGGCTCCGCCGAGACAGTGTTTTAACACTGCCGTGACCAGGATTCGAACCTGGGTTACTACGGCCACAACGTAGGGTCCTAACCACTAGACGATCACGGCTATCGGAGCGTTGAATGCTTATGTGAAATTTACGATGTGTATTGGCAGACCATTTTCATGTAATGGCTTATAAGTTGTATTGTTTTTTATTTTAATTTTAAGAATTTGTAGTCACGGTAGATTCTTTCACTGACATACCAAAATTCTTACTACCCGAGACTACCACAGTCATAAGTAAAGTGCATTGTAGAATCGGAGATAAAACATAGTAGGTATAGGTAAACGTGAACTTCACGCCTATATTCTCCAAAGGAGTAGTCAGAGTTCAACAAAACATCAATGCAAACACCCAAAACTTGCCAGTTCCATTTTGTCCCGTGTAATCTACCATGCAATAGAAAATGGAAATATCCCCAAAACTTGGACTAGGATCAAACCCAGGACCCAGACAGGGTAGTAATGCAGTAGACATGCAAGCCTGCTTCCACTATACTATCGAGTACCTACCTACTGATACAGTTAATGTAAAATTATAACTTTTATTTATCTATCAAGTGGCAAGCAAGCATACAGTTTACTTTACATTGATGGTAAGTAATACTGTAGGCTATAAAGATCTACATGAGATTGGAGATTTCAATGTAGATGCGTTCCCACTCTTTGACAAGTTTGACAAGGGCTGGCGCTCACTGACAGTGTAGTACGGCATGGCACGGCAGGTAGAACTGCGGTATGCCGCGGCGTTCCGTGGGATCTCGGAGCTTGCAGGGGCATCCCATGCCATCCTGCCCAAATACCTGAAAGCCCAGCCTCTCTCGCATCAACCAGTTATGCACCGACCGGACTGCGGCTCAGTAAACGAAATCCTCGCTGCATAAATTTCAATCTTATGTCAACTAGCATATCAGTCATAATTCTTCGACACAAAGTGAGCCATACGCCTCGCGGCATGCGATCCCGCGGCGCGTCGCTTCATTTCGCAGCGACGTGCATCCCGTTCAAGTCACGTCATCTCGTGGCACCGTGGTATCGGAATAAAGTAACGTGAATTCTAAATTCGTTGAACTAAGATTCAAATTGTATTACCTAGATGTTTTCTGAAGAGAAAGTTATTCATAGAAATATGAATATTGTTATTTAGGTAATATTCTTTGGTATCAGATGTTTATACTTAGTCTTGGGCAAGATAGATTTTCCGAGGCACTCTGATATGAAAAGGGAAACTTTCTAAAAACTGAGTGCGATAATTGTAATTGGAAGGGGAAATCACCTTTTGATGATAGACTTGATCATAGACATTTCATAGATAGAAGCAAGGCCCCGGTCTTTGGTAGGAACAAACGATGGCATAATAATGGAGTTTCGGTCATCGTATCTTTGACAGATACCTACAGAGTGGGGATGTTAGGGATATGGCATGATAATCATAGGATAATGAATATTTTTATAACAATAAAATGAAAATTAGGCACGGCGCACCCGGCTCCCCTAGCTCTCCCTTGTTACGCCCATGAATTGACTACCTGCCAGTTTTCGAAACGTTGTATCGTATTTGTAAGTTTGTCGTTGTATTTAAGAAATAAAACAATTTGAAATAAATAAAATATATAAGTTTTTATTGATATCGTTTCACTTTTTACAAACATTCTTTTCTTATATATCAAATCTATGTAATGACATAACCAGGAACTTGAACATGTACCACTAAGAACATACATAAATTACGTAAGTATTGCTTCACACTCATACTCACAGCCTCATGGAAGGTTATTTCTAACGTGTGTCGTGTAGTGATGCCTGTAAACACTCTCACACACACATCACAGATCCAGTATAAACATCAGTAGGTAGACATAAAGAAACTTTAAAACTTACCCCTTATTCATAATCGTATTTTAGCTAAAGTGTTGCTAATCTCTCCTTTGTCTTTATCTATCCTGCACATTTGACAATGCAACTGACAAAGCATATTATAGCTAAAACGTATCTAATGTATGCTTATGAATAAGGGGGTAAGTATATAAATTGTGTGGCAAACAAAATTAACATGTAGACTAAAAAAAATATTAATGAATACATGACAGTCTTGGCCCAGTAATAACTACTATGCAGATGCGTAGTATGTAGTTGTACAAAAAGATTGAAAGGTCTACATTTCTACAATCAGAAATAAAATAAATCAATTCATCCGACATCTGCAGGTTTCATGATATTACTTCACACCAACAATCGAACAGAGTGGCAACACATCTGCATTTTGACCTCCCTCTAGTTTATGTGTAGATGTTTATAGGCTACAGCCATCACATAACATCAATGTGAGCTGCATGTTTGTTTGCCATCGCATAAAAAAGTCTTCTTTCGGAAACAGCGATCAAGCTATAGCGTAGAAGCTGCAGGATTTCATGATATTATTCCACACCAACAATCGAACAGAAGTTTTACATAATTATTGACTTCACGAACTCTATTATCACAAAAACATTATGAAGTTGTACAAAAAGATCGAAAGGTCTACATTTCTCCGATCACAAATAAAATAAATCAATTCATCCGACGTCTGCGGGTTTTCATGACATTGTTCCACACCAACAATCGAACAGATGTTTAACATAATTATTCACTTCGCGAACTCCATGATCACAAAAACATTATGTAGTTGTACGAAAAGATCGAAAGGTCTACATTTCTCCAATCAGTAATAAAATAAATCAATTCATCCAACATCTGCAGGTTTTCATGATATTATTCCACACCAACAATCGAACAGAAGTTTTATATAATTATTCACTTCATGAACTCTTGGATCACAAAAACATTATGTAGTTGTACAAAAAGATTGAAAAGTCTGCATTTCTCCAATCAGAAATGAAATAAAGTTATTCATCCACCGTCCATATTACTAGTGTTTGAATCGTTCAAAGTCCTTAGTACACTAGGCATGCTTGTTTCTAAAATACTCATCATTCTATTACAAACGGATAGCAATTGGCCACTTTGTTTGTTCCTAGCCATGCCCCTTTCATGCGCCATTTTTTCCCGTTCGTGAGCTATTTTCTCTCTTTCATGGCACATATTTTCTCTTTCTTTTTGAAATTCAATAGAGTTCTGCATGAATTCTTTCATACTGATCCCGCATTTATTTTTCTTTAATGGTATATCTGGTGAATTGACTGACATAGAGCTACATTCAGAGAGTCTTCGCTTGGGAATTAAAGGTCCATCTCCCCGAAATTCATCTGGTGGTGGTAATATTGAAGGATCTTGAACGTAATCTGCTTCCACCTTTTTCTGGAATAAAAAGAGATATTTTTTTCAATTTATACATCGCACGTACAAGGTTGAAATATTTTTAACCTCTCAGAGGAAGGACAGTTAACATGTTTTCTTTAAGTTGTACCATAAATTAGAATCTATCAGATTTGAGAATTATGAAAGAAATCAATGGTCTGTAAATATTATTTTATTATTTATTAATGTTAATTAAAAGTATTTTGCATACCAAATGTATTACTACATTAGTTAGCTTCTTTTAAAGGGCATACTATAACGCAACACGTAGGACGTAATAAGTGACGACTGACGACTCTGGCGACACTATAAACCCTGGGCAGAGAATATGTAATAATACTACATACAGAATTGACACTCGTCCCGCCCGATTTCCCCGCATCACCCAATCACCTCTCCTCTTATGGGCCACGGTTGGTATTTTCTACGTGCTACGCACACAGGTGCACGTGTAAATACACGTCACTGATTGATGTCTGTGTAATAGAGACCAAATTAAGCATTCGTATGGAATTTTGGCGGAGTGTCCGCGGTGTGCCCTGGGTTACAGTACTTTCAGTAAAGATCTTCTGAAAACAGTAGAATCAATAACACTTACCATTCCATCGAGTCGAGAATCGGCCTCAGAGGAGCGGTCCAATGTCCTGCAAGCGTGCTACCAGCCATTGATGCTATTAAATTTACTTACTGTAAGCTTGTTGGCAATTTTGTGGAGGTTGGCACACATTTTTTTTACTGGTGGTAGAGCTCCAGTGACGGAGCTCGCGGGCGTAGGCACCACCGCATTACCTAATATACTTGCCGCTAAATGGTAGTGTTCAGCACTACCGTGTTCCGGTCAGGTGTAATTTCTGGAACAGAGGCTTAACACCTCAGGTGAGGCCTAAGGTGTTATGGAGTGGTAACGCATCTGCATTTTGACCTTGGTCTTTTTGCTGTCTATAAGCTGCAGTCATCACATAACATCAATGTGAACTGCATGCTTGTTTGCCACTTCAATAAAATAAAAAAAAATCTCTGCACCAAACCTGTTTTTTTGAGCCTGGAGCTCAGCCAGGGACAGCTGCCGCTCTTGCAGCGCCACTCGCTGCTTCTCCAGACCCAGCCGGCCTCTTTATCATCGAACCGTCATGACATTCATCAAGCACATTACCAGTCCAAGGATGGCAGTGAGAATCTCCTACAAACACTTACTCATGATCCGGGTATTAACCTAAAGACTACCAGACAACAAGGTTATTAATAATAAAAATAACCGAATATCACTTACTGCGAGAGCGTCGGCGATTTTATGGAGACTGGCACACACTTCTCTCCGCCATATCTGTTCTTCATGGACCCGGAGCTCAGCCAGGGACAGCTGCCGCTCTGCCAGCGCCACTCGCCGCTTCTCGAGAACCAGGCGCTGCTCTTCTAGAACCAGCCGCCGTTCCGAAAGCTCTCGCCGCTTCCGTTCCTCCATGATGCGCTGGTTTTCAATACTGAGAGCCCACCGTGGGGTCGAAGCTTCTGTAAGAAAATTTAAATGAGATGAATTTTTTCTGTTTTTTTTTCACATTGTTTTTTTTTTTTTTGGCATAACGACTTAGTAGTATTATCGAAACAAGAGTTTAAAATCAAATAAAATATTGAGTGTAAAGATAAGGAGTACCACTATCAAACGTGATGCTGGTAAATTCAGGCAGCATCTCACTAAATTTTTGCCAAGCTTTTCAAAACACAGAAAATTAAGGTGACGCTTCGATGCCAAATTTTAAAGAAAGTTTAGTTCTAAAATAAATGGAGAAATGAACCTAGAAATGAACACTTTATAATCATGCAAAGATTAAATTATTACATCAAAAAAAAATATTTTGATTTAACCAGTTCATGACATGAAGATTTTTATTTTTTTAATTCGTCACACTTTCCTACCTATTCACAACAGCTCAAATTCACATCCTACTTTTTCGTACGCCAACTCTATTGTGGCAGATACTAGAAAATATATATTCAGCTTTCAAGTTCCGCTCCACATCAGACAGAACTCAATATCTTTACACTCTATAATTTCAAAGTATCGAGTACGATTGCAATACGAAAATACTCGCAAATCTTTCGTGCTGAGAAGAAGGACCTTCCTCTGATGTGCTCGCAAAATCGGATGATCGTATCGTCATCGAAACCAATTAAACAGTACAGCGCCTCCGATTTTGCGAGCACACCAGAGGAAGGTCCTTCTTCTCAGCTCGGCTTTTTCGTGCTTGAGCTACTGATTCTCCATTCGAGATTTGGCCTATATGGATGGTTGGTGGGTTCAAACTCAAACTCAAACTCAAAAATTCATTTAATCACTTGGAAATAATAGAATTTGCTTGTGATAGGTCAAATTACAAATATAAAATTAAAGCGAATAACAACTGATACGTTGATTAATATGTCAAAGTAAATAAATTAATAATAGTCCAAAAATACTTAATAATAAAAATAGGTATCAACAGAATGTTCCATACTCTCTTTTACAAACGGCAAGATAAGACTAAACAAAAAAATATGGGACATTCTTTGTCATTCACTGGCAGAGTTCCAAAGCCCACATTACTGAGAAAAAACCTGCCAAAACAAAACTCAGTATTTTAAACCACCAATAAAAGGTAGTATAGATTGGTGGATTTTATTATGGTCGTTTTCTTATCTTTCGTAATAACACATGCAAGTGAATTTAGATAAATGGTGGAATTTAATTACATTATAGTGGAATAGCGAATTGTCTTACCATGTGGGCTTGATCGCTCAGCTTCAAAATCGGATTCGGGGCCAACATCTTCGATTTCCTGTTTCTCCACTGGAACAATATTAATGAAACGTAAATCAAACGGAACAGAAGTGCAAAAAAATCAGATCAGTGTAATAGCAGGTTTATAACTTTTTTTAAGGTTCCGTAGCCTACAAAGAACACAATGACATATAGATTCGCTATGTCCGTCCGTCTGTCCGCAGCTTTGTTCGACGATTTTTAGTATGTATGTAGGTACTAATAAGCTATAATTTGACACAAATTTAAAACAAACTCACATATTTTTTCACACAAATCCCATCGTGTGGGGTATTGTTGAATAGGTCTTTAAAAATGCTTCAGGGTTAAGAGACCTATTTCGATTAAAGAATGCGTTTATGAAATATTTAGCTATTAGCTTATTTCTGATATATTCTGCAACCTAGCACGGTGCGATCTTCGCGGTCGTTCGTACGTTCAAAAATGGCGTCAAACGAGTCCTTCCTTCACGACTGGCAGGGAATTGGCAACTTTCCTGGTGTTGCAAACGTTAAAAGGCGATGGTAAATACTTTACATTAAGTGGACCGTCTGCTTGTCTGTCAACCTTGTGACGTTGACAAAAAATTACTGTCTTTATTGCTCTTAACGTGACCTTGAGCTTTCTTATGAGGACCATAGTGAGCGAACATGTTTAACTTCTATAATGTAAGTCATCAGTGGCAAAGAACACTAGTCAAATATAACGGTATTAAACTTATGGCCGAATACTCAAACGTCACTCAATTTTAAGCAACGCTCTTTGTACGTGTTTTATAAAGACAGAAGACTTTTAAGTCCCACTCAGATTTAAGTGACGTTTGACTATTTGGCCGTTAGTGACGTAAAACATATTACATACCAATTGGAGTTGAGTGGTGCTCTGGCACTGGGCTGGCTGATTCGGGCGACAACGTCGGTGCTGTTGCTGGTAGCGAATCGTTGCCCATCTGCTAAAATAAACACATGAAGTTTGCCTTCTTGTAAATATTCGTAGCAGCCACGCCATGAGGTAAAAATATTTTTAATGATGGGTCACATGCTTGAAGTTCTCAAGATAATACTCCAAAGCTGTCTCGGCATCTTTTTTATTAGTACAAATTAATGTATAGAACTTGCTATTATTCTGTATAAAGGTAAATAATATTAGATCTGTGTTAATATATCAATATTTATCTAAATTCGGTGTTTGTGTACACATTCATGGGCTGCAACATTCATATATCTACAATGTGAACTGCATGCTGGCACACAAACAGAGAGACACACAAGTAATACTCCTAGGGTTTCGATTATTCCTTTTAAGTGTGGAACCCTAAATATATTATAAAAATATGACTTATCCCTACTTATATTATAAATGCGAAAATAACTCTGTCTGGCTGTCTGTCTGTTACCTTTTCACGTCCAAACGACTGAACCGATTTTAATGAAATTTGGTTCAGAGATAGAGCTGAATTTGAGAAATAACGTAGGCTACTTAGTTATTTATAAAACGTCATCCACGCGGACGAAGCGGGCAACAGATAGTAGTACATAAAAATATGACTACTCAACAGTAGATGTAAGAAAGCAAAAGAAGAAGCATCTCCTTTTTTTTTAGGTGTTGATGCCTGTTTTGATGACTAAATCATTCAAAAAGAATAAAAAGAAACATACAACTTCGATAAGGATGTTGTCATCTCCTGAGACATTTGGACCTTCCATTAGAGACAGAATTCTGTCTTCAAAAGGGGTCAAAAGGCCACCCAAAGACTGCCCGCAGCCAGATCCATTATCAAGCTGTCGCCATGAAGTAACTTTCTTTTTTATCTTACACTTTATGTCGCTCCAGTACTGAAACAGAAAAGGTTAAAAGTAGTTTTCTGGGTTTAGTTTATAAAGGATAATGTTAAGATTTGGTCCAAAAATTAATAAAAAGAGGTACAATGTGAAACATGCTTAAGTTCTTGAAGATAGAGCAGGCCTTATGGCCCGCATAACAATAAAAAAATCAATTCATATTTTTCTTGCGAGCTGACGGGTTAATGAATGTTTGGGCTATAGATATTCATTTCAGGTCTGGGTGTTTGGGTAAGTGTTGTGTGTGTACAACACACAACACAGGTTTATATCTAGTGTGGGGTAGTGAGTGTAATGGCCAAATATTGAAATGTCACTCAAGTCTAAGGGAGACTCTATGAGACACATTCAAATGACAAAAACATCCTAGATTAGGCGGTTTCTTAAATTTAAGTGACATTTGAGTATTTGGCAAGAATGTATTTTTTTTTATAAACAGCTAAGTCACTTAACCATTGAACTATAAAATATCTACCAAAATCTAGAGATGATCATTGTATTATAAAATGCTTCGTAAAAACTGTTGAATGAATGAAAGAAGAACTTAAAGAAAATTCAGAGAGAGTGAAAATATTTTAAAACATAAGACAGTTTTATAGGAGATGTACTCACTTGACGCCACTCTTTGGTAGACTTTGTGGTGCCACTACCCACTGCGTTAAGTCCAGAGGTCACTTCTTCCCACAGTCGTTGTCCCAGTGGAAGGTGCTGTGGAATGCCTCGGGCTTGCATTGGATGGGACTCCATCCATTCCACCAAAAATTCCAGTTGTGCCACAGAAACCTTCCGTGTGGCTGGCATACTGCAATACATTAATGTTCAATAAAAAACTTGAAATTTGTAGGAAGTTTAATCTTCAGATAATTTATGTAAGTATTATCACTATAGTAGAAAAGGTTGTCATTTCGAAGGGAAAGAGATCACAAATATAGTCAATCTTTAGCTGGAAATACTAAAAGCAATAGTAGTAAGAAGGTCCTTACTTAGTAAGTTACAGGAACTTGGAGAATGGTTTTCACAGCGTAAGCAAGAGTAGAACAACTTTCACAGATGTATTTTGCGATCACCTGCTGATTTCGTCACTTATAGCCACATATCCACCGCCACAGAGTACATTGTATATATGGCATACCAATCACTTTGGAAGACAATGAGATAAGGTATATGCTATAGCCATGCACTTTGCACGCCTTTGCTGTTGTAATAGCGTTTATTGCGATACAAAATGGATGCACTTGTATAGTAATCGTTAAGATCGAAGTTATCGCCTTATCTTTTTTATTGTCTGTGGTTTTGTTATCGCTATAGCCATTATGATAGATAATACTTAAAGACTAGAGACATTATAGCCAAGCTTGGCCAAAATAGCCAACCACCAACCAAAGGCTGTAGCACAGAGTACATTACAACAGAGTCCAGTATAAATAATGTACTCTTTGACGCGAACTAGAGGTGCGTGATAAATAACTTCACTGTTAAAAAATCACAGTGATCTGAAGTTGTAAGCGATTACTGTGACATATCGCGAAATATCGTCGTTCCAAGGAACGACCATTGTTATTTGTTCCATCAACGTTCCAGTATGTGTCCTTCAGTCACTCACATCACAAGGAACGAAATGAACGTTACTTACGCCTACGAAATCGAATGCGCTGGCTTGAGTAATTGAGTGTGAAGGAGTTGCATGCAGTTAGTCGGAATACCTTTCATAGAGTTAACTATTCATAGAAACGAAATGTATATTTTGGAAATTATTATGAAAATAAAATTATATTACCTACATAAATACTTAATTAGTTGAATAAAGATTCTCGAATAATAATTATTACTCTACAAACATTTAGGTAATAATTTAGTTGCATTTAATACAATAATTCTTTAGAATTATTTATATAATCATGTTTTAGTAATATCAATACAAATAAATAAAATTGGAGTCTCTGTTTATAATATAAAAATAACCGCTTTTTACTAAATGCATACGTATGTATACACGGTACATATACTAAAACAATTTTTTTTTTACAATTTTTGTCTGTCTGTCTGTCTGTTTGTTCCCGCTAATCTCGGAAAAGGCTGAACCGATTTTGACGGGACTTTCACTGGCAGATAGCTAGAGTAACTTAGGCTACTTTTATACTAGCTGCGCCCACGACTTCATCTGGGTAGATACTGAACAATAATTTTGTTAAATTCTACGCGGACGAAGTCGCGGGTACAGCTATTTATTCTTAAATTCAATTAAAATTTAACTTACTTTTTGTATTTTGTAAAAATTTTCAAATTCTTCTTTATCTTTTTTTTTCAAAACGATTTT
This sequence comes from Macrosoma leucophasiata, assembly GCA_036365455.1. Classification (NCBI taxonomy): domain Eukaryota; kingdom Metazoa; phylum Arthropoda; class Insecta; order Lepidoptera; family Hedylidae; genus Macrosoma; species Macrosoma leucophasiata. The sequence goes on from JAWQUS010000020.1 coordinate 5,796,283, forward strand.
TTTTAAAACACTCTGTATGATATCCAAGCATCGGTGAATTCAATTTTAAATAAAGTGTCGTGATATTTAAATTTATTATTTCTTACGAAAAACTAAAAACATTTTTAACAGCACTTTTTGTATGATGCATCATTGAAGTCATGCTTGTTTTTTCACACAGAAAACACGCTTTCATCTTTAAATCATTAAATTTTCAATTTTATTTTACACTAGCTGTACCCGCGACTTCAACCGCGTGAGAATTTATGATTGTTCAGTATCTACCCGGACGAAGTCGTGGACAAAGCTAGTATAAAAGTAGCCTAAGTTACTCTTTATTACATCAGCTATCTGCCAGTGAAAGTCCCGTCAAAATCGGTCCAGCCGTTCCCGAGATTAGCGGGAACAAGCAGACAGACAGACAAAAATTGTAAAAAATGTTGTTTTGGTATATGTACCGTGTATATATACATGTGCATTTAGTAAAAAGCGGTTATTTTAATATTACAAACAGACACTCCAATTTTATTTATTTGTACAGATTAGAATATTAAAATACCTAACTGAAGTAATGTAAGTACAGAACTTTAGTCAATAGCAGCTTGTAACGTTTGTCCATGTTATTTAGATTTGCCTTAACTGTGACGTGCGTGATTGACGTAACAAAGACACGGTGATAAATCACCGTGACTTTTTAGGAGCTGTTACAGCGGTCACAGCGGTCACAGCGATTCCAAAGTAACGTATTTGCCCACGTCTAACGCGAACCAGTGTTGTTGCAATAGTAATAGTCTATCGATAGTATTGTGAACTATCGTGACCTCGAAAAAATAGTCGATAGCGTGATAGTACTATCGAAAAAATATCGCCATGCTGCAATACTGTCGATACTATCGATAGTTTCGATAGTATCGATACTAGCTAGTAACGATACTAGCTTCGATAGTATCGATAGTTTCGATAGTATCGATACTATCGAAACTATCGATAGTTTCGATACTATCGATACTATCGATAAAATTTGCGATGTTTATGGACCTAGTGCAGTGTCTGTGAGAGTAGCACAAATTTGGTTTAAGTGTTTTCAATCCGGAAATTTTGATGTCAAAGATGCACCTCGCTCTGGTCGCCCTATTACGGATTAAATGGATGCCATTTTTGAAAAAGTGGAGCAAGATCGACTTATCAGTAGTTACGACGTAGCTGAAGAACTGAGAATTGATCACAAAACAGTTTTGGCGCATTTGAAAAAAGCTGGGTACAAAAAAAAGCTCGATATTTGGGTACCTCACGAGCTCACTGAAAGAAACCTAATGAATCGTGTATTCATTTGTGATTCTTTATTACGACGTAATGAAACCGAATCATTTTTGAAGAAGCTGATAACTGGTGATGAAAAGTGGATCACGTACGACAAGAACGTGCGAAAAAGGTCGTGGTCAAAGGCCGGTCAGGTTTCACAGACTGTGGCGAAACCCGGGTTAACTCACAATAAGGTGATGTTGGGTGTGTGGTGGGATTGGAAGGGCATTATTCATTATGAGCTATTACCACCAGGCAGGACTATCGATTCTGAACTCTACTGCGAACAACTGATGAGATTAAAGCAAGAAGTTGAGAGAAAGCGGCCGGAATTGATCAACAGAAGGGGTGTGGTGTTTCATCATGATAACGCTAGATCTCACACATCTATAGCCACTCAGCAAAAATTAAGAGAGTTTGGCTGGGAGGTGTTAATGCATCCGCCGTATAGTCCTGACCTTGCACCTTCAGATTTCCACCTGTTTCGGTCTCTTCAGAATTCTTTATGCAATGTTAGGTTAACATCACGAGAGGACTGCCAAATCAACTTGTCGCGGTATTTTGATGAGAAGTCCCAAAATTTTTATAGCAATGGGATCATGTCCCTACCTACAAGATGGCAAAAGGTTATCGAACAAAATGGTACATACATACTTTAGTTAAATTTAAATAAACTGTATTCAATTTTTTTTTGAATTATCTTAAAAAATGCAAAGAAACTTTTTCTCCAACCTAATATATCATTTTCAATCAAACTAAATAAACTATGCCCGGGTAGGTATATAGTTTCTAAGGGTATATAATTTTCTCGTTGCTTGAGAGGCTAGCCCGGGCGTGAAGTTACAAGTTGTCTTTCATCCATTGATTATAGTAGATAATGAATCTATAATTTCATCCACGAAATTTTAGAGCAATAATTTTAAGTACGACACAAAAATTACGATTCAAACACTTGTTCACGTGAAATCTTTGGTCACTTCCTGGATGCCATAAGCTAGCACAACCTCCAACTATGCAATTATTTACCATTGCTACAAACTTTAACGAATTACAATCGAAAACACAACGAAAACATAATAACTAAATAATGAACATCCGCCATATTAGACCGATCTGGTTTTGACATTACTGATAAGCAGATTCAATGTTGCCGTGCTATGTATTTCCGTACAGTCCATAGAAATCGGTGTATAATTTCAACTGATACACTAACTCAAAATAGTCAATGTGAGATATATTATTAACAATTCTTAAAACACTTAATTGAATACATTTAATAAGTTGTAAATAAATTATGCAGTAATGTTTATCATGTAATTCTGTAACTGTGGTGTTTCTTTCACAAAGTTTCGTAGGAGATATAAATAAAAAGATAGCAATACCACAGATCACACTAAAAAGAGAGGTCGGCCTCCCAAGAGGAGGATAGAGATATGTAGGTATTTGACTCAAACTTTTGTTTGGAGTTTTGACTCCATTTTTACCTTCAAGCTTCTTGGTATCGATAGTATTGCAGCATGGCGATATTTTCGATAGTACTATCGCGCTATCGACTAATTTTCGAGGTCAACTATCGATAGCGCAACTATCGATAGTTTAGCAACACTGACGCGAACAATAAATCGATTAACATGATGATCGGCCACAATCGATTACATTTTTAATCCAAATTCCAAACGAATATTTATTAAATCATTGTACCTATGTATTATATATATGTCGGAGTGGAACCTGAATGTGACTGCTGGCGCCATCTGGTTTGTCGGAGACGTAACCTAATTATGACTAGGGTAGATTGTTCAATAGAGAATTCTAGGTGGCGCCACGGTCGGCGTAGGTTCTTGAAATTGTTATCTTAGAGGGGATAGTTGCTAGCCGATATCGGGTTTATAAAGGCTAGAAAATAGTTCATGACGGTCAGTCATAGAGTAACAGTCAGTCAGTCACAGTCACACAGTTGAATCAAATTATTATAGCGCAGTTATGCTGCCAGTTAGAACAGTGAACGTCAGTGATATTAAAGTGATATAAAGCGGGTAGTCCTGAACTTGTGATAGTAGTACTCGTAGTATCGTATCCTGATAAATATGGTTGCCCGGTCCGAAGGGTTTCTTGCCCGTTCTTCCCTGCCGGAAGTAATCGAATGGGCGGATCTTTGGCAATATACGACTTTATTCTGCCAACCTGTGCTTTATTTCATCATCCGCTCGAGTACCCACCTACAGATGCCCACAAACACGAGTAACATGTCGGCTTATGGAAAGACACGCCCACAATACTACCCACATGTCCGGACTGGAGGCCCTCCTGCCGATATATATATACTTAATAATATTATATAGTGTTACATAGTTTTACACCTAAATATCGACGTACATGTATGAAGAGAATGATGAATGTAGAAGAAGCACGGAAGGCATGTTTGGATCGCGATATTCGGCGCTGCACGCTCTGCCTACTCGTAAGGGACTCATGGTGAGATTCACAGACCGCACTACGACTTTACTTTGAGCAAAGTATGCTTAGAACTGTCAGTACAGTATGGGATTTGACAGTTCGAAGCGTACTTTGCTTCAAAGTAAAGTCGTAGTGCCGTCTGTGAATCTCGCCCTTAGTGTGAAGGTACATGTCATACACAGATATAAAAGACGCTCTGCGTCTTTGTCTTTTTTTTTTTTTTTATGTATTAAAAGTGGCAAACAAGCATGCAGTTCACATTGATGTTAAGTGATGACTGTAGCCTATAGACACCCACACAATGACCAGAGGTCAAAATGCAGATGCGCTGCCACTCCTGAGGCATTAGGTGATATGCCTCTGTGCCTGAAATTACAGGGCCGTACATTACCACCTGACCGGAACACGATAGTGCTGAACACTACCATTTAGCGGCAAGTATATTAGGTAATGCGGTGGTGCCTACGCCCGCGAGCTCCGTCACTGGAACTCTACCACCAGTAATGTCTGTTACGCTTTTACCAAGCTGCAAGCCGTTAGTGATCAAATTACGATTTGGATCGTGACAATGATTTTCATCCGGCAGATAATTTTCTCAGTTTCTTGGTAAGTAGCTAACGGAAAAATCATAATGCGATCTTAGTCTATATGAAGGAAGACTTTAGACCCTTGGACTGGACGGACTTATAAAATTGTACTTGTAAGAGAGGAATTGAGACATTCCACTGATATACTAACATGAGATTTTATTTTTCTTGATTATCTATTTGCATTACTTGTAAATAACTGACATAACATATATTGTAATTCACCTTGTTTAAAATAGTAATTAATTGCGTAACAAGATATTTTAAGCGATTCTTGTAATCCCAAACGATTAACAAACATACTTTTTAATTTGATTGCATTTATAAAATCGTTGACAAAAATTAAGGTATACTTACAATACATTTTAAGTACATTCAAAAATACAGTCCGAAAACTCTTAGTACTTACAAAACCAATCCAGTACAGCCCAATATTAAACGACGCGACGCTATTGAAAAAGCTAATGAAGTATTTTTTTTTAAGTTTATTGGCTCAATCACTGATCGTCCTTTAATTGATGACTTTGCATTATAGGTATTTAACGAAGAATCGATTTTGAATAGAGAATCGGCACATCGCTATTGCAATGCAAAGTTGCAAAGCCGCATTCTACTTCCGGTGTCAGTAATGTCATTTTACTTAATTTACTTTCACGAGTTTCACGAACTCTGAATCTGAACAAATAAATCTAAATGAAATTAATCCATTCTTAATTTTAAAATATTGTAGACATTATATACTATTTAGTACATAGAGTTGAGTAGTTTGACATTACACCTGGCGACTGCCCCTGTATTACTAATAGTTTTTGAGATTTTCGCAAATGTAACCTTTTTTTAATGAGAGTATCGGTGTAAAAATAAAAAAAGGCATGCTCCAACATGGCTCCAAAGGTTCGGGCACATAGAAAGAATGTCGAAGGTTCGGGGATATATAGAAAGAATGTCGAAGGTTCGGGCATATAGAAAGAAAGTCGAATGACGTAGTATTTGTATACTCTTTGGAGTGAATGACTAAACAGACATGCAATGCGAATGTGGATGGCTGCAGAGGCCCAGGAAGACCAAGACTGACCTATCATAACTCATTAGGTAAAATATACTTAGGTACTTGGAGAAACGGAACACTACACCATTTGTTTTAACCTCAGCTGCTCTCAATGTCGTGATAAAAAAAACAAAAATAAATAAACGTACGGTACGTGTAACATGTTTCTGATAGCTTTTATCTCCTCCGAAGGGTTTTCGCCTGTCGTGGCGGCTTAGTAAGCGAGGTTGCTTTACACCGGCGAAGCGAAGAGGAACCCACCTATGGAGCGGCGTTTGACGTGAGTCTGGCCACCAATCGCTGCTGTGTGGAGACGGCTGGGGATGCGGTGTGCGGGTACGTCGTCATAGACCTGAGTCGATCACTCCTTCGTCGGGATTCGGGTCGATCGCGACTCATTGACAAGGTGATCGAGTCTAAATGACTCGATCGTTTGGGTCATTTGGGTTGCGACTCGATTTCGCTCAAACGTATACTGTAGCTCATGATTCTCGTGATTCGAGACCCATCTGATAAGGATACAAGACTCGAGACCGCGATCCACACATTATGTCGCTGGCTATTTTTCATTTGAATACAATTACATATTTAACTTTAATTTCATTCTGAAACCTTATAGGTAAATAGGATTAATTTATAGGAAAAAAAATCGGCATTCAGGAACTGCACCGGCAAAGCTATTGCATAGAATGCAATGCGATTATATAGAATAAACAACCTATACAATTTGACGATTTATAAAAACGAATATACAAAAAAAATGTGTTTAGATTACTTGCTGGGATTTGAACCCGAGCCTACCGGTCACACTATTATGCCATTTGTCTGTTTCTTGACACAACGAATATTATATATATATATGTATATATATATATATATATATATATATATATATATATATATATAAATTGTTTCAATTTTTTATCCGACTCCAAAAAAAGGAGGTGGTTCTCAATTCGCCCAGATACTTTTTTTTACAGTTTATTTTTATTTCTATGTATGCAAGATTCTAGTTCATGTAAGTATTCTGCTCGCAATACATAGGTACCTACATGGTAAGCAGAGTGGGAGGTAATAGGTTTTATTTTCTTTACGGAGTTATACAAGCATCCCGAGCAATCAAAATAATTATGTTTATGAAATGAACATAATTATGTTGGTTGAAATGCTGTAATATTCATGCAATTTAGATCAATCTAGCTAAAAATTTAAAATCCTAATCCACATTGTAACTATTGTTAACTATAATATAATAAAAGTGTTTTTATGCATGTGTCTTAAGGCCAAATGCTTCACGTGGTAGGTAACTTAGAGAATGTGGAATCAACCAAACACAACATTCCAAGCATTTATTTTATTGCCGAAATCTAATAAACATCAAAACTATATGTAATGGGTTTTTGTGTAAAGTATTTCATCAACAATCATTCTAATCTTTCCATCGAGTTTATCATTTTATGTTAGATGGCGCTATTCTACAAATATCGATCGCAAAAGATCATCGCGCTGCGCTGACTGCCATTGATTCGCGATCGCCATTGGACAACGAAGTAATGTTCTGTTTCACTTTAGTCGCCCGTATTAGAGTGAAACAGAACATTACAATTACATTACAGAACAGCCGGTTAGCGGTGCTCAAGTTGAAGGTTGAATTCCTTTGACGCTCCCGATTCCTCGGGGCCCAACTGTATGCCCGTGAACTCGCCGCCGCCTATCGACATTGCTGTCGTCATTGTCATTGCTGTCAAATTTTAAAGACGATTTTTATTTTGACTCATCATTTCGGCCAAAAGACGTCCACTGCTCAACAAAGGCCTCCCCCAAAGATTGTTACAACGAACGGTCCTGGGCCGCCCTCATCCAGCGATTGCCCGCGACCTTCACCAGGTCGTCGGTCCATCTTATGGGAGGCCTGCCTACGCTTCGTTTCCCGGTACGTGGTCACCACTCTAAAACTGCTCTGCCCCTACGGCCGTCAGTTCTTCGAGCTATGTGCCCTGCCCACTGCCACTGTCTCGCTATTCGGTGAGCTATGTCGGTAACCTTGGTTCTCATGCGGATCTCCTCATATCTGATTCGATCTCGCAGAGAAACTCCAAGCATAGCTCTCTCCATTGCTCTCTGAGTGACCTTGAGCCTTCTTATGAGGCCCATAGCGAGCGACCACGTTTCTGTCCTATATGTCAACACACATTGGTCAAGGTCGAATAAGGCTGTGATTGTATAGTATTTTTCTGTGAGGATATAGTAGTAGTAGTCCAAAGTCTGGTACTGAGTCTGCCTCAGAGAGCAGATACAGCCGTCGTACTGCGCCCGATCTCCCTCCGGTCGTATGGGATTGCCGTTCCATCGGGCTATGAATGTAAAGAAATATGGAGTGCACTTGCGTTTGCGCGTGGATAGGGGTTGCAATCCGGATTCCGGAAAAGCAGGGAAGGAACGAAAGGGAGTGGTCTCGGGATCGAACTAGGAAATGCCCATCGTCCGAATAGGAAACGTCTGGCTGGCGCGCAGGTGTACCGTATGCCACAAGCGCCACTTGGTTGGAGCATAAGGGCGGATTGTGGAGGGCCCTGAAGCGAGCAGCCGCCGACGGATGTGTCCGAAAGCGTTCCCGTGGCACCGCCACTGATGGCGGACCAGTCAGAAAACCGCGAGGTTTTAGTCCCCGGGAATAAGTTCTATTGGGATTTTTCAATTTTTAGGACGATTTCAACGAGTGCCACCCTCGGAACTAGGTATCTGATGTCAATAGACTCACCATCTTGTCCATTTTTGTTTTTGGCAAATAATAAAATATATTTATTACATTTATAGAGCAGAAAGTCTTGCAGTCTTGAAGCATAGCTGTTAATACTTACACATGGCTCGTGGCGACAGAATTGTAAAAAAATATCGGATATAAGGCATAACAGATAAGGCATAAGGCATAGGGATTAGTCTAAAGCTCAATACATTATTTTTGGACGCGTCCATCAGCCGCAGCTAAAGGTGCGTCCGACAAGTAAGCAGTCGTGAATCATACAAAGAGCCAGATCGCACTCGGACGTCCGATCGCCCAAGAATACGTCGGCCTATGTCCGTTGCGATAGAGAATATATACTAGCTTTATAGCAGGGGTGGCCAACTTGTTTAGACCCAAGATCGACTTTTCACTGACGACATTCAGTGCGATCTAGCAGTTACATACCTACTTCTTGAAATTTGAAATGAAACGGCATAGTCGACACGAATGACTAAACATATATACATTGCGAATGTGGATGGTTGCAGAGGCCCAGGAAGACCAAGACTGACCTACCATGACCAAATAGATCGAGTGCTGTCTGATGGTGGGGTCAAGTCTTAGGAATCGGCGTGCAAGTATGAAGAGAATAATGAAGGTAGACGAGGCACGAGACGTATGTTAGGACCGGGATATCTGGCACTCTACACTCTCTGCCTACCCCGTTACGTGAAGATACAAACATACATATAAGTTGCCCCTTAAAGATTCCAAAGCATGAGCGCCTGTCAAACGAGACTGGTGTGTATTTTTAGTTTGATAAAAGTAGGAAAATGCTGACTAGACTAATGGTCGCGATCGACCAGTTAGCCACCCCTGCTATATAGTTTATTGTCACTAGCCGCGGCTGACGGACGCCTCCGACAAGATCGTTCGATGTTTTGAGCTTCGGCCTTCGTCCCTTGCTTTTTGTATTTAACCATCCATCGTTGGAGAGATAAAAGCAAGCAATAGAGCATAAAAATGATATAGGAAAAAAAGACACAGATCATTGCTATCGTTTATTGATTTAAAATACAAAACTTAGTGACACAAAGCTCTATCCTTTTATTGTTACAGTGCCTGCGAACTGACAATCCGATAGGAAATAAACATAGCTCCTTGCGCACCATCATGTCACATACAATCCACATTTATCATGTCACAGTACAAATAAATAGTATAGTATATTAAATACTCAAGCGCAAACATCTAGGGCCATCCTTGAGTAGTGGACTTAGTTAGAACAATTCAAATAGGTTGGTGTTTTATGTGTTCATTATCACTTAGCTTTCAGACTAGTTTTTTATGTTAATATAAACGGCAGATTTCCCTGTCTGAGCCTTATTTGGGAGCAAGTTAATGTCATGCGAATACTATTTACCGTTTGAAGCAGGTTGCCTATTGCCTGGACTTTGTTATATTCACGGTTTACTATGCGCTGTATTAAGGCCAATTGAATCTAGCTTATTTTCGAGATAATCCCAGTCTTGAGATATATCCTCACAACAAGCCCTTGAGAAATTAAATGAAGCAAATTTACTAGAGATAAACTCACTATAGTGAGAAATCACGTTTAATAAGATGCTCAACCGCTTTAAAACATCCGAAGCTTGTTCACTCATGAGAAGAAAGGTTCGGGAGATCAAAGTATCGTACAGAAGCTAGCACTCGAGGCAAAACCGCTTTCGTGGCAAGCTCGAGTTATTCGAGAATCAAGTCATCATTTGCAAAGAGCATTCATATAAAATACCTTTGTCTCTCTTTTTATACGTACTGAGAGAGATAGTAATTCGTCCAAAAATATTTTTTCGTATTTCAGCTCTGTATTCCGAATGACATTAAACCCCCATCTATGTAGTTTCCAGACTGACTGTATTCAAATGTATTGCGTATTTATGTCAACTATGATGTGTTTGAGTAGCATTATTTGTTATACAATGTTTGCGATGCATTAAAAATATACTATAGGCATTTGTATTTGAATAAGCCAGTCGGAAACCGATGTACAAATCCATACAATTGTATTGCTGTAGTAATAAAAATGAATGGAACAATACACCTTGTACGCCTACTCACACTACGTTATAAGAAAGAAGTGTTAAAATACAGCAGTAATCAAATGTTACAGTAAAATGAGTACAAAATTAATTATATAATTAAATATATGGAAACCTGCCCGCTGAATTTATTTCCCTATTATCAAATCAAACACGATTCCCCTATTTCTTATATTCCTAACAATCCTATAACTTCATGAAGCAAAAAAGTATTACAGTTAATATTATACAGACATTCGAAAAAGTTAATATTTCAGAACAGCGAGATTAGAAATAGATTCAAATCTACAATGAAAACGAAAATAAAATAGTTGGAAAAAACAGTCGTAGCTCTTATGTCGCTAGGAAAGGAATAAAACAAATACTTTCATGCTTCATGTATCAAAATTAAAACTGACAACTCGTGTTATTACAAATTAATAATCGTTTGGGGGGGAGTTTATACATATATAAAATACACGGCAACATTCTGCAGAAAGAAAAAAATCTGCGTTCAGTTGCATTTTACGTTTTGGCCGCTTCGCTGTGAGACGCTAACTCTTCAGTCAATGATCACGAACTATAAACAATTGAAAAAATAAATTGTAATTTGCTCACAGCGAAGTGGCCAAAAAAGGCTCGTCGCTGACGTCACGCCGCCCCGCGCCCCGCGTAGTTTCACCAAAACGGGCACAACACTAACATTTACTTTTGTACCATTTAACCTGACTGATTCTTAATTTCTGCAATATTACAATTTACGAGTGTTCGTCGAGGGGCACGTCTCACATTTACAAAGCGTTAACACAAGCGATGCTAATATCTTCTGCGATTCCTTTCTGCGATGGTGAATATGAATCCCACCATAAAGAAATGTACATCATAGTTGTAACACAAAAGAAATCGCTGGACGTGTTTTTAACATTAGCAACCATCGTCAAGTATGGTTGACTTCATACAAATACAGCGTCAGATAATACAATATCGTATACAATTTAAGTTTTTCAGTCGGGGGACGGTCGGCGCGGTCAGCGAGCGAGACCCACAAGTTCCGGCACAGTAAGGCAGTGATTCAGTGTTTGCTATACAAAATATCTCCGTTACAAAGTTACGACCAGTCTGTTGCAATGAGGTTAGTCTATTGTAGATTCAAATCCAAAAAGGTTGAACAAGTCAGTAGTTCAATTTATTTAACACCTATCTGAAATACCCAAAAAATTTTATATATGATTCAACATTCCCGTAACCTACAAGTACATTTTGTGTGTTTTTTTTTTTCATAGAATTACCTATACACTATTCTCTGTTTTACATATTGTTTGAATATCCAATGGGTCGAAAATAAAGTGCGCGTCGGCGCGTCGAACCTCCAATATAGTTCGAGTTAGAAAATAAAACATTTACAATATACAACAACAACTCTGAAATGCGAGGGCATAGTTTCAAATGATTTCACGGCTCGCGACCGGCTCTCTATCGATCGGAATCAAATTTGTGCAGTCAAAAAATACCTTACCATTTAATAAAAAATCTATTCGCATTTTCGCGTAGTCAAAACCAGAATTCTGGTTTGGCCCTTTAAATTGACAACATTTCATTTAATATAACAAAAACATTAATTAAATAATTAAAAAAAAACTAATATGTCGTTTTCGTATTTTCTTATCTTAGAAAATATTGCTTTGACCTTTTGACTGGTAAAAATAAAAATAGTTGCAGACATGATGGTTTACATAAATATCAATGATGATTAAAGCTTTGTCTAATTATTCAGTTCCCATGATTATTTTTCATAAGCATTTGCTTTATTTTTTCAAATATTGTACTATAATTATTTTTTTATTTTTTTGCTGAAATAAACTTAGGTCGTGATTTGACCACATGAAGTCATTTCGGCATAATAATTTGTGTCTTTGTAATGAAATCATAATAATTGTTTTTAATATGAATAAAACATAATTAGATAAAAACATCAAGAAATAATTATGAGTTTTCTAATTTGACTACTTAAGAATATTACTAAAAAGTGAGAAAATTGAAATGTTGTCAATCACAGTCATCAGTTGCCGACACTTTAAAAATATAAAGCTTGCGTTAATAAACTGAATGAAAGCTTAACTAGCATAGATGTAACTAAACTATAGATTAACCGGTTTAAGTTGCAGTCTGTATCCATTATAAGTCGGTTTCCTAAATTTTATGTACAATATTTATTTTCTACCATATTGCGTCCTTGATATGCATTGCGTAACAATAAAAAAACCTAGCTTTCATGCCCTTGATGCGTCCGGATGTGTCTGAGAGGATGCGGCGATCCTTCGGAACGATCTAAGTACGGTCGAATGAAGCAATTTTAAGAACAAATAATACAATACATGTTACAAAGTAACAAATCGTCACCATAATGTTTTTTTTTACAGTCAGACTTATCGCATTAAATAAAAATATAGAATTATAAATATGGATTCAGTCCCACGAGTGTTGCCACAGATTGTACTAAGAGTACTTATTCCAGCGCCGAGTTTGCCCGATTTCTCTAAAATTACTCACTACCGCCGGTAGTCGGCGCGGCTCTCTATATTGTCCTCTAAATATAGAGTTTTAACTTTACTTATACTACACCAACTCTCACGCAATTAACGCTGTCGTCTTTGATTATGGAGCAAGGAATTAATCTAAGCCAGTTCGAGCCAGCTCCCGTCGTGGTCGACAATACACGCGTGTCCAGCCACACACCACAGTTACAATATCGGCACACACAACCATTTTACACATTTATGTTTCGTTTGAGCACTTGTCATATCGTCCGCGTGGGAACGTTCCCCGGGCGTCCCGGATCGTCGCAATTATACTAGTACGCTCGGCTAGGGTACAAAAATCACTTAAGAGTCATTTTAGCTATACGTAGCAACGTTTTAAGAGCACCATACACGTGAAGGCGTCCATGCGAGTGTCACGCCGGCCCGAATGCGACGTAACGCACAAACCGAACGTTCACTTTGCGACGTGAGCGCACGTAGGCCACTGAGGGTCGCTTTGCACGCCGTCGATAGTCTTTGAGCGAGTCGTCAGCGTGCGCGGCGCGTGCGTCTTCGAAGCCGCATCGGTTCGTGGTTTCGGGTCGCGTCGGGTGGCGCTCGGGTGGTCGCGGGCGCGCCTGGCCGGGTTCGGCTCGCGTCGGGTGGAGCTCGGGTGGCGTCGGGCGCGCTCGGACGAGTTCGGTGCTAGTGTATGGCCACGGGGCTATGCTGCAGCTGGCAGACGGGCTGTAACATGTCGTCGTCGCGCCTCACCCCCTCCACTTCCATGCGCTCGGCGCCGCCCCACAGTCTCGCGCCGCCCACTGCACATAACACGGATCCGTTAGTTACAGCCGATGTGTACTTTTGCTTTTTCAGATAACTGGAATTATTCGATCATTGTGTATCGTAGTAGATGAGGTATTAAAATAAGTAAATAATTTATTTTTCATAGTTTTGTATAAAAATCTATATACCTATTATTAACATTTTTAACGACCAATAACTGTTTTATTTTTAAGTACAACTCTCAAAAGTCTGTTATTGGTACTACATATATTTTTGATAATTATGCGTTACGTGTTATTTCATTCAAGGTCCAAATAATTCCAGTGATCCACAAAGCTATTGACGAATTTTTAAACTAAAATACGGTAACTGAGTAGAATATTTTAAGACTAATATAACCTAAAACTTTCACTAGGTGATGAAACAGCGACATGATCGTGACCACGCTACGTTTTAATGAACTTGCTAGTAACCTATGACAGTAATGGATTAATACAAAACTAAAAATAAATTGACAATCAACATGATCATTATCTGCAACTTTAGACACACTTCAAACTATGTTTTAGATATCAATTGGACAAAGTTATAAAATGTTAAAATTTCAAGAGGTCAAGAGATTAAAATATGAAAAAAGTTGCAGATATGTATGAACGTCTAAAGCCATGCACGGAGTACGAGACGACAGCATGCTGTGGACGATGTATATAATTCGTATATACGAGACGCACTTTTATATATACAACTACCCTCGGATTAGAAAAAGTTGTATCTTATGACTATACTTCATAATACGTTTTTTGCTAGATACTGTTAATTTTAACTGCTAGTTAATTTCAATTTTGGATATTAACGTTTCTGCGTTAGGTTTTATTAATTGTGAAAAGAATGACATACGTTAAAAGATATTAAGTATTATGTTATAAAATTATGTCATTAGTTTTTCCCGTTCATATAAGATACAATTTTTGTCAAGAGGCAAGGATAAATATGGGATATGTACAAGTTGTAATAGATTCCCTTCGTGTTTTTTTTTTTAATTTAGGATAATAGACTACGCATAATTGGTAATAGTGAAGCACACATTGGGTTTGCGCGAAAATTTGGGCCACTCACTTGTGCAAAAATAAATTTACACAATGAAAAAGTTTGATGGATGGCCCGCATAACTCTTACAAATCGCGGATTAAAAGATGGAATACCTATTTGAAGCGATATAATACAATTTATATCCCTTTCAATGTAGTCCCACCTTCTCTTTGTAATAATAATATATAGAAAAAGAATTAAAGGATATTTTTTCTCCAATTACTTATTTAAAGCCGATAAATGACTTTGTTATCACACATTGAACAATTGTTGGGCAACAATTGATAAATGTATATACAATCAGTTGGAATAATTGCTTTTGAAACTATTACTTTGATGCAATTGGACCTTTGCATCAGTGTCAGAGATTGTGAATCTTTCATTTAAATAAAATGCAGACATTATTTCCATCACGGAGTAATATTTGGACATGAGACGAGAGCATGAGCATTCAACGCTATCATGGATCTAGCAACTATACCTTGTACATAACATCATATTTTACCCTTGCATTTTGCCTATTAGTTATATGATTATATTGGGTATATATGGGAGTACTTTATGTTTAGCTCCTTTATTATACAGGTTGTGACATACGGTGTGTACGTGGGGTAAGGGTGGTCAAGGGCGAATCCGGCGAATCTATGTGATTTATGTCGGATTATATGGCATTCAACCATATATTCATAAGTTAGTCTTACTTTATGTTTAACTCTATGCCAAATATTGACCACGGGTAGACATATCTTTTCTTTTGTTTTAATAATTATCAATTTATAGTGTACATAATACATACTGCAAAGTCAAGTCAACCTTGATATTTCGTGGATATATTGGGGTTAATTTGGCAGAATTCCGAAACAACTTTAAACAACGTTTCATCTATTGCTATTTCTGTCGTATAGCAACTAAAACATTTTTAGATAAATCGCAAGTTTGCATAATGTTGTGTTATGTTACAATATTATTATGTCCGTGAGATTAAAACAGAACACGATAATTAGAGTAGAATTTTTCATTCAATCTCCAAGGGTGACATTCTTAGACCGGACTACGACTTTACTTTCACACGACTTTCATACGACTTTTTTGCAAAGTAAGCTGAACTAACTGTCAACTCATACTTTACTGACAGTAAAGTTCTAATCATACTTTGCTGGATGTAAAGTCGAAGCGCGATCTGTGAACCTCACCCTAAGACGTAGAGCCGATCCGCCCTTGCGAAAATAGGGGGTCAAAAGGGGTCATAGAAGGTCAGGGTGAAGGAGCGAGGGGTCAAAACATTCCGACAGTAACAGCAGACCTGGCAGGCAATGGTTAGGCACTAGGCGGCGTTAGTGTCGCGACGGCGTGCCGCCGGACCGCTCTAGTCATCGCGGGTCCTCTGCCAGGACACAATAGGGTTAACTCGTTCACATGGGCTGTTTTTTTATGGCGGATGATGTTAGAGTTTCATTTCATTCAAGCTGTTAGTTGAACTTATAATTTTGAAATATAGTGGAAGTTCGCTTCAATAACTGCGTAGTAGCTCATTTCTATGGCTTTTTATTTAGTCTCTAATGAACTTACTTTAGATATCCATCGACCCACACTTACATTACTTTATATACTTGTTTTCCTTTCCAACCTTTTTAATAACAGCATATTAATGAATGATATTTGGTATATTATTCTTGTTCTTCTTTGGAATCTTAAGTAGTAGGTATTCCAGCTCAGGGTGAGTTAATCACCAATTGAACATTGATGATTTAATAAACAAGACTGATTGCGTTAAAGTAAACAAATCTATTGTTTTAATTTTTGAGACCGTGCAATCAATCATTTTAATCTGTACATATTATTCTGTAATTTTCTTCTAATTTAGAAGACTCTAACATCATCAGTCTGATAAAAAAAATCAATGATACACATATAAAAAACATTAATTGCGTGAATTTATTTTATTATTTTGTCTCACATGTTAATTATTATTATAATTGAATTTAAAGCAAAATAAATGTACATTATAAATACACGCAACCAATCGCGATTGGGTCCTTTATATTGTATACTCATAATAACATGTTCATCATAGTGATAGATCGGCGCGTAGCAATCTCAGTGTTCGCGATATATTAATTTGTTAATATTTAGTATTAATTGATTTGAAATGGAATGGTAAAGCTCTGGATATAAGCGAAAAAACACGACACAAGCTCGAAATGATAAAATGTTAAGACGTAAAAACTACGCGATTTCGTATAAATTATGCACAAACACCAATTTTGAATACAATGAGTGATGAAATCATAAAACAGCAATAAAATGTGTTACAACAAAACCCATTTAACACCAATCACACAACAATTACAAGAACATTTTATCAATTTAAAATAAAGAACGATAATTATAATGAACCAATTGAATTTAAATGTTTTAATTGCAGTTAATTTCTGAGTTTCGCTCATCGCTTAAAAGTCGGCTGAAATCTGTAATGTTGATCTTTAGATTAAAAAACATATTTGCAATAAGAAAAATTGGACATCGAGCCTACGAAGGAGATAATCAACTGGTTTCAACTTCATAGTGCATAGTGCATAATGATAACGTACTACGACAGAGCAACAGGGGCCACCGGCCGCGGCGGACCGGAGGGAGTAGCCATAGCGTTTATTACCGATGCAAAGCAGTCTATCATTTTTCGCGGGGGGAAATCCGTGTGACACACACACTCACACTACGAAAATCGTCTATTACTACGACACTCACACCTTGACTTTAACAAAATACATAAACAATTTCACGCAAACATTTAAACATTTACCCCCTTATTCATAAACGTACATTAGATACGTTTTAGCTATAGAATGCTTTGTCTTTGTCAGTTGCGTTGTCAAATGTGCAGGATAGAAAAAGACAAAGGAGAGATTAGCAACACTTTAGCTAAAATACGTTTATGAATAACGGACAGGCGATAGGCATAGGCACACTTGTGCTTGTACTTTGACAGAGGGGAAAGCCTGCATATGGCTACTCCCCTCCGGTCCGCCGCGGCTGGTGGCCCATTTTGCTCTATGTCGTAGAGCGTTATCTCTGCTGCACACTGCCTAAGTAAGCACTGATAGTCCGGTATTGGTCAAAACTTGATTAAAATGTTTGACAAACGTCACATAGCTAAGGTGCTAAAGAGATAACGTTTTACAGACCCGAAATAAGCAGAAGTATCCTTCCTAAGGTCGATGTGCAATCCCAACTAATATTATAAATGCGAAAGTAACTCTGTCTGTCTGTCTGTCTGTTACCTTTTCACGTCCAAACGACTGAACCGATTTTAATGAAATTTGGTACAGAGATAGAGTTGACTTTGAGAAAGAACATAAGCTACTTTTTATATTATTTAGTATAAGTACTAAACGACATCCACGCGGGCGAAGCCGCGGGCAACAACTAGTTACTAGATACTGTACTGTTACTGCTGGTTACTGGCAGTAAATTCTGGAGAAATATTTTAACTGTCTCATCGTACAAAAACATTTAAAAAAACAGCCTTCATTTTACAGATTTCAACCTCACAGTGGAGACTCGTGTCATTATATTAATTCGCTTCAATTTCTCACGAAAAATATTATTTGATTAAGTTATATCTTATCTATTTTTATCGGTAAATCTTAAATTTACAGTAAATTAAAGTAAGTAAGGTCACTTTAGTCCATGGTCCCGAGTCAGTAGTAGTCAGTACACACTGAAGAGTAGATACAATAAGAATAACATGAAAGTAAGATACACTAAACTTCATAACATTAAAGCTTTTTATCAAATGTGTTTTTACTAGTTAACATATTTATTCTCAGCTCTAATCATGTCTAAGTAAATACGTTTTAAGTCAAATCAGTTTTTTTGTACTAAAGACATAATAAAAATAATAGATTTCCCTAATACAAAAATATTTTTTACCTACCTTGTAAACTTGTATCACTAAGTTTGTAGGTAGAGTTTATTATCTAAACAAGTTAATGGTAACATGTCATGCTCTGCTTGATCAGCGACTTATTTAAGTTAATTGAACTAGTTGTAAATTTTCATCATTCGTTCATTTACTTCGAAAAGGACTTCTATGTCTGTTGGGATTGTAATTTACAAGTCTGAGTTAAGTCAGCGTATTTGGCAATATCTTGTCGAAGAATATGAATATTTACCACGTAACTATCATCACAGATCAATAAATCAGTCTAAAGCTGGAGCGATGTCATTATGTCTACCAATCATTAGTTTGAATCGGTCATCAAGTTGGGCACTGTCCTGTCAATTTAGAAAATGCCCGTAACAGTCATTCTTCCACAAGAATGGGGATGTTGCCTAGTTCTAAAATCGTTATGATATAAAAAGTCGATTTGATGTAAAAATAATATAAAGATACAAACATTTTGAAAACTGCGATTGAATCGTATGAATATCACGAAAATTGGAGATCAACTGTATCGAAAAGATAAATTTTAAAAAATAACGAGAAAAGTCAACTTCTTAATAAAAATATACATAATATTATTTTCACTTTTAGACTCTGTACGATTTTCAATAACTTTTACTAGGTAGGTATTTGAAGTTTGTAAAGTATGTATAACACGCGGTGAAGTCGTAATGTCTTGCAATATTATAATATAATGATTCATATTATGAATGATTTCGAATAATTTCCACAACTCGCAAGGATTTTAATCGTAATATTTTGAACACTGTTAGTAATTGACTAGACCTTCCAAAGACAATAAATTTTCTTTAATTTTCATATAATCTTAGGAAATGCAAAAAAAAATACTAAAGTCAACATCCCTATTCTCACTGCAATCACTAAACATCACAGATCTAGCCCTATGTCCACCTAGCGATGATCAACAAGGATCGATCGAAAGTTTGAACAAAGTCGGTCAGGAATTTGGGCATCGTTGTGTCCAACAAGTCGTGTTTTCCACTTAGAACATGTCCGTGTAAGAGTCATCAGAGTTCAACATGAGTCGTCACTATAGTCACTAACATCACAGATCAAAAAAAAACGGTCCAATTTGAACAATGTCGGCCAACATATCCGGCACTAACCGAGTTGGTGATGCGACTGCGCCTGTTGCGTGTTGGTGGACTCGTCGGCGGTGCGCTTGAAGAAGTTGTGCTGCAGCGCGTAGTACGGCGTCACGCGCTGCTTCGGGTCGTACTCCAGCATGCGCAGGATCAGGTCCTGCAATGTGTCATTTATTTATTTAATTGAAAGTTGCACCAACAAAGTGTACACTATACATTTACAGAAATATAAAAGAAAAAGAATATTGTTTAGTGCCACCTCAATTACAGGTGCACACCGCTTGCGTAAACAGAAACCAGCAAATAGAAAAAACAAAAATAACTCCAAACAAAAAACACATTTTCTTAATTAAAAAAACATGCATTATTTTAAAAAAAAATCCAATTGTTTTTATTTAATATCTTTTTATTTTATATGTTAATAGAATTAACAACATAAATACAATTAGACTCATTGCAGTTAAATAAAATACAATTAATAAACATGCATTATTTTGAAATACTTCCAATTGTGTGATTAAGTTTGTGAATTTATCCAATGTGAATATTGGATAAATAATAATTTTAAATTTTGTCCTGAGGTTGAATTGACAACATTTCAAATTTGGCACGACCCTAAAAGAAAAATACCGTTTCTTTATTTTTCTATTCTGAGTATAAATATATTTTTGTATTTTTTTATTTCTTAATTTCTGTGAAAAAAAAATAAAACGGAAAAACATGTGATGACGTCATTTATATGCTGGAATGAAGTAGTTACCATTGCCTATGTTTAGATGAAAACATTATTGTTACATACTCTGTGACAAGATGTGTCAAATTGATATGGATACGTCAATGTCAAAGTATAAAACTAGGAAGTAGGGATGGTGATCCGAGACCTGAGATCGATTAATCGGAAAAGCGATCTTTAGGAACCAAATAAGCGATTCTTATTTAAATAATTATAATAATTTATTTAAATCGATCCACAGTACTGGATTGATCTAGTGAATCGATACTATACCCTGGAAAATCGAAGATCGATCTTTTTGGTTAATTCACATAGGGACATAGGAAACATACAGATCATAAGATTTAACGTTTAAACGTGAGTATAGGAAGCATTATACCAGCATTGAACACTGTTGAGTTGCTTTTTTTTTTTATCGTCTGTTTTCCTTGAAATTTAGTATTACATATCCCAAATCAAAAATATATCGATAATCGAAGATCGATTTTTTCAATGTCGATTTAATCGTGGATGGATTTTGGACACTTCGATTCGAACATTATTTGAGAAAGAATCGCCATCCCTACTACGAAGTCTATGAAAAGCTGCTACGAACTTATTTATTTAAAAAAAGTCTTAAACAACGACTTAGCCCTCAGGCTGTTGATATAATATTGATATTTTTTATTTGTATTGGGATCAAGGAAGAGATTAATCGACGACACGCAGGGTCAAAGATTTTTTTAAAATTTTATTGATATATCGATAATTTTTTCGATATATCGAACACTGGTACTGATATTTTTTAAATAAAAAGATCGACAGCCCTACATCGAGTTTGACAAGCTGACAACGACAAGACAGTGACATCTACAATTTTTTTAAAGCGTGACGGCACAAGGCCTTGGTTCTATCGCCATTCCACCGTATGTGTGACGTCACATGTCGCATTCGTCTTTTTAGAATACACTAACTTTCAAAGTAGAAATTATGAATGAAAAGTACAAATTTTCGAAAAATGGTTAAACACTTGAATAATGTATAATAAAACATGTAGGTTAAAAATATGAAATGTTGTCAATTAGAATTAGTCTGTAGGTACATTTTCATGAGTCATGATGTTTGTTTACGTAAGCCTAGTATTTCACTGATTTTTGAAGGAATGAAACATTTGTAGATAAATCAGTAATGTATGTATCACGCCAAGTCCTTAACGGGGTAGGCATAGAGTGTGGAGCTAGATATCCCGGTCCTGACACACCACTCGTGCTTCTTCTACATTCATCATGCATACGTTATTATATTTTATTACATATCAGTAAAGTAAGTAAATAATTACATCTTATAAAAAAATACATATAACCGGAGGTCTCTTCGTTGCTTCAATTAAAGTCTAAAATGTTTTGACTCTGTGCTGCTCCTAACGGGATTTTACCGGGTCACGGTCCTGACGCGGATGTAGTATCGGAGCTATACCCCTCTGGTGGAGGAGGTAGGCAACACCACATCCTAATTGATCCTAAGACCAATAAAGCCATAAGCAAATAACAATCATCAGGTTATATGGTCCTTCGTATAACCCAGGAGACATTAAGGTACACACACATGCACTAGCATCAAGCAGTATTAAATGATGCAATACAGATACCAACTTGTAACTTGAGGTAGTCGAAGACGCAGGGTCTAGTTTACCGTCATCCTACGTATACACAGAGTGCGTGCACTCATATTGCAGTACTAAGTACAGTATCTGTCAAGAAATATTGCACATCGAGCTTAGGAAAGATACAATCGGTTAGTTTCGAGTTCGCGTTATCTCTGCTGCACATGCCTATGTAAGCACTAATAGTCGGGTATTGGTCAAAACTTGATCAAAATGGTAGGACATAGGCTGTGTATTAGAGATAACGCTCTACAGAGCTGAAACTATCCGAAGTGTTTCTCCTAAGGTCGATGAGCAATAGATTTTTACTGGTGGTAGAGCTCCAGTGACGGAGCTCGCGGGCGTTGGCACCACCGCATTACCTAATATACTTGCCACTAAATGGTAGTGTTCAGCACTATCGTGTTCCGGTCAGGTGGTAATGTCCCTGTAATTTCCGACACAGAGGCATAACACCTTAGGCCTCAGGAGTGGTAACGCATCTGCACTTTGACCTTGGTCTTTGTATGAGTGTCTATAGGCTGCAGTCATCACTTAACATCAATGTGAACTGCATGCTTGTTTGCCACTTCCATTACATAAAAAAAAACATAGGCACCTATGTTTTTGTTTATTAGAGGTAACGCTCTACAGAGCTGAAATGATCCGAAGTGTTTCTCCTAAAATCGATGAGCAATATATCTTGATGCGTACTTTAGAACGAATACTAACCTTGAACTTAAGGTAGTCGGAGACGGAGTGTCCGGGCTCCCCGCGACGCCGGGCGGCCGGCCCGCCGCCCTCCACGCCCAGGATGTCGTGTAGCCGCCGCGTGCCCGCGCCCCGGTACTTGCGGTACCCACTGGAAATATACACACATTATGGTAGGTACCACAACACTACAGCCAAAAAATGTCCACTGCTGGACCGAAGTCTGTTCATAAATAAGGGGGATATGCCGTTATCGCCACGCTTGGCACGCGGATTGGCGATCGCAGTGGCGGTAGTTTAATCGCAGGACGCCGCTGCCCATTTTGCTTTCTCTACTGCCCCATTGGAATGGTTTGACGGTTTTTAATAATAATTATTATTTATACTTAGATTACCACTCGCCCCAAATATTAACAGCGGCACACCCGGAATCCCATGTTCTGCATAATTACGCAGGAAAAATAATAATAAAACATTATTTTCGTCACAGCTCAAATGAAATCGAAACAAAATATAATTTAACAATGAATATTTGTGATAAGTAAACCAAGGTTAATAAAAAAAAGCAATAACACGTTCGATGTTTCGATAACATACCTTCCGTCCTTTCCGTTGACTTTTTTCAATACATAACCGCCGCCTTCCGACGCGGGTAACTTGTCGAAGAACTTTCTTGTCTTATGCGCCTGAAAACATACAAGACGTTAAAAAAAAATATAACAATAGTCAACACCGTATAGCAATTCATCACAATTAGTTGCTGTCTTTCATTTACTTTGAAACAAATTTGATTATGATATTTTTAGCACCACAATAGGAACAATAATGAAGTAAAACTTCAGAGCAAGACTAGATAATATGAACATATTAATAAACTTGTGACTAAGTAAGAATGGAGTGCAAGTGGGCCAAACAAATAATACTAAGAAGTTATACAATCACAGTAGGTTACGCGTCGTTCAGAGTTGGAACAATTATCGCCAAACTTGTTACCAAGTTCCACGCGAGCGTTTATCTCTAATTTGTCTTCGGCAATAACCAGTTCGTTTATGAGCTCTAATTACATATTATGCAATTGAAAAAAGGCAATTGTTTCTCGCAGAAGACTTTATTCTTAAGTTTAGGATTTGTCTATTGTTTCAGGCACAATAATACGTGATATTGATGATTATGTGAATGGAACTAGAGGGCAACCTTGGTTGTTTGGTTGGTGTATATATGACTGACCTGAGGGACCTCCGGACGATGGACTAGGGAACATCCGTCGCCCGGGATGAATTGAGTCCCGAGCTCATGCACGCCACTAGCATGAACGGGAGCCAAAAAGGCTCCCCTTTTCGTGAACTGGGCCCAATTGCGGGTGTTTGTACTAATGCGTTCCTGTGACCCCGCCACTTAGGGCGGACGAGTTGGAACACCCAGGGGTTTTTAGTGGGTGGGTAGTACTGGTCATTTTCTTCTTTCTTTCCCACATAACCCACCCCCTCTCCCCAGAGGTAAGTATGCATATTAAGGCATTTTCCCTTAATTAAGAAAAATGACTGACCTGATCCAGTAAATGATCGGGCGGCATGCCGAGGACCTCGACGATCTTGTTCATCTGGTCGACCTCATTGGCGCCGCTGAACAGTGGTTCTCCCGTGTGCATCTCGACCAGTATGCAACCCAGCGACCACATGTCGATCGCTAGGTCGTAGGGGATGCCCAGCAACACCTCCGGCGACCGGTAGAACCTCGACTGGATGTACTGGTATATCTGTGGATTGGATATGAGTTAGTAGTTAGTAGTTTGTAACTTCTTAGGTTAGGTTAGACCACAGATTAAATACAAATTATTGTAATAATATAAAAGAAGATTGTCTTAGGCTGCAAACTAGACGACAGAGCGCGGGAAGAACTAGTTCTACTGCCCGCAATGGCGGTCCTCCAACTGCCTCTTTCCCTCCCTATATCTTTACAACAAATCCCTAAAGAGGTAAACAGCAGCGCCAAATACTAAGCCTGGGTTGCACCAAGACATTTGTTAAAGTTATTGTAACATTTCACATCCTTCTCTAACTTAAAGAAATCTGTTAAAGTTGGTTAGTTAGTTAATCCGGCTAAGTATATAAAGCATACAGTTAGTTAGTTAAGTTAATCCGGCTAAGTGAATAAATAAAAATAATTTCACACATCATTCCAACATAATACAAACACACAGTTATAATTAATGATTTCCAGTACAAATTAAAGTTAAACAAACAATACACATACTTCATTTCAATTCGCGACATTGGCCTCATTGGCGACTCAATTAAAATTAATTAATTACAACACCAATTGAACATCACCATAACATCCACGGATCTTAGAGTTAGCGCGACACAATAAATTAAGTTTGTAATGCGCAAGAGGCGATAACCTACGTAACCTATGCCACTTAGGGCGTTGAATGAGAGGGCCCCGATGTGATTTATCTGAACAATTAATATGTACTTGCGAATGGTCCCAATCGGAACAGAATTAGGCTGACGGTTCATCGTTTGAAGCTATTATAGCAAACTTGTTGCAATACAAGAACTAGCTGCTTCACGAGACTTTATCTGCGTTTGGTCCACACAAAAGTAGTATGTCTTGGGAGTACTTATCTAACTACTCCCAGGCCCAAATATATCAGAAAATTTCAGATATGTGAATGAGTTTCTTGTAGATATTATTTTCTGTGTATCATATATTTTTCAGCTGATATGACACTGTATACTTTAATAACAATTTAAGTACAAAGATAATCATGCGTAAAAGCAATAAACCTATATTTTAATATAGATATAGCTATCAATGGGTTATTGGCCTTAAAATAAAACGTGGTTATATAATAAAATATGGTATGACATATTATATGCGCAATTAACCAATTATGTGAAACGATTACAAAGATTAATATCATTAACCTATTATAAAGGTTTTGTTGTTGTTTCATGCTTTACATATAATATATACGAAATTTAGTACATATTACCATAAATAACAAAATGTATAGGTCTATTTCATGTGACTTCGTCCGTGTGGAATTCGGAACAATAATGGCAACCTCACACAAACTTTCATCTCTTATTGAAACCTGCGAAATAAAAATAGTTGAAGACCAGGATCAAATATTCTTTTTTCTTCAAATCTTAATCAACCCCTACATGATTAAGATTTGAAGAAAAAAGAATATTTGATCCTTGGTCTTCAACTATTTTTATTTCGCAGGTTTTCGCGAGCTTCATACATTGTAGAAATTAAAATACCGTACAGCTACCGTGGTCACGGGCAGACTGGAAAGCGACCGAAAACGTCGGGTGTAAGAAGTTTGGGAGTGTTGTATACGCGAGAAAATCCGCAAGTTTAATTTCTACAATATTTTCTTTAACATTTTCTATGTACAGACTTAACGTAACTCTACTGTGAGTTACGGTTTTATTATACACTAGCCCGTCCCCGCTTCGGGTGCAATGAATGAAAGCCTATGTCACTCGGTAAAGATGTATCTTTGGAATGATGAAATAATTTTCAAAATCGGTCCGGTAGTTTGAATTTTTTTACACAAAAACTGTTTTTAAAAATTAATACTTACAAGCATACAAAAACACATCTATACTTACTAATATCTTAAAGAGGAAAAATCCTCATTACAATATTAGTAAGTACAGATAACTAACTGATTAGTACTGATTACTGTGTATTTATACAACAAAACAGAGTTTAGAAGTCTCTAAGGCGAAAAGTTAAAGAGGACGAATGTAGGTACTTAATAAAGTTACATTTAAGTTAAAAATAGAAATGATCAATACAACAAGCCCAAACTTTATGAGACTTTCTCC
Source organism: Macrosoma leucophasiata (assembly GCA_036365455.1). Taxonomy (NCBI): domain Eukaryota; kingdom Metazoa; phylum Arthropoda; class Insecta; order Lepidoptera; family Hedylidae; genus Macrosoma; species Macrosoma leucophasiata. The sequence continues at coordinate 5,822,818 of JAWQUS010000020.1, forward strand.
AAATTTCTTCATTCGGTCCGAAAAAGCAATTAAATTAATGAATATTGAAGTAGGATCGCCCAATTTGGGATAAACTAGGTATATGCCCAATCTTCTGGAATACTACATTTGTGTCCCCAAAGACCAGGCTTAAACTTCATCTTACTATGGCATGTTTATAATGCTATACATATTTCATTTTAAACTATCTGCCGCCAAATGGTAGTGTTCAGGACTATAGTGTTCGGGTTAGGGACCCGTAATGACTTTAACAAAGATAAAAGAACCAAGCAGTAAAACTGGTGGTAGAGCTCCAGTGACGGAAGGCGAAGGTATAGGCAACCAATACATTACCTAAAGATAATAAAATCTATCACTAAATAGGCCTCAGGAATGCTAAGATATAGCACATCTCATGAGATCTTTAGTTTTTGTCGTCTAGTACCTATCCACTTGCCATCAACGTGTACAGTGCCCTTTTGTTTGCCACTTTTATAACTTAAAAAGCGTAAAGAAATGAAACCTTAGGCCTATTCTGCGGAGATGTAGGCATACATTGAAAGTATTGAAACATACGTGCAACCACCCACAATTCACAATTTAAGCTTAGTTGCATGTAATAGTTGGCGAATCTACAGACATCTACGGGTACGTCACCAAAGTCCGAGGGCGGAACGGGGATACCCAAAAACTTAAAAATCCCATAAGCACAAACCCAGCAGTAGAGGCCAGGGGCCTATTACCAATAGACTATACACATAATGTATAAAAATTCTCTTTTAGCATTAAAGGTAGGGATCCCAATTGGCCTCCAATACTTGTGATAGCACGAGGACATTTCGTTTTATCTAAAAATAAATGGTGGTCCACTTACTCTTTGACCTAGTTGACACGAACTGCCGAAGTCCACAATCTTAATGGCTGACCTTTTCGGGTTGCATAGGAGAATATTTTCGGGCTTAAGATCACAGTGAATTATATTTAGTTCTGAAACAGAGACAAGGTATGGTTAATATTCATGTGAAGATGATGTTCTCTTAGGTTTTCGCTGGTTATTATTCATTGTAATAAAACTATTTTTAAGGATTTTTTAATTCAACCTGACTATTCGGCCACTGTTCAGCAGTCAGTCCTGGGGCCACAAAAATGGACGAGATATTTTTTTTTCTTTTAATTCAACAATGTGAAAATGAATTAAACACTATCGTAACAACTTCAAATTAAATAATGCATTGAAATAAAAACAGAATGCTCGTTCACAAAATGATGTAATTATTTTACTAACTTTTAGCTTTGCCTTTGCAAAGGTAAAAGTTAATAAAATAAAAAAAAGGCTAAAACAGCTAGTTTAGTATATATTTAAAGATTTAGAACATGGTTTACTTAAATGATTCATCAAGAAGCATTGAATCGTTTTGTTATATCTTATTTCTTTTGAAAATGCAACCATTATCTGCCTTTATGCGCGATGGAGGAGCCTTTGAGGACGCTTTTGAACCACCTAAATGGCCACGGTGGTTTAGGAAATCTAAATAACATCACATACAAAATCTTATCTTAGTTAGGTACACAATTTTATTTGCGAGTTCACTTATGAATTTAGTTTAGCAAAGTGAATTCGTAAATAAAAATGTAAAAATTAAATTGCATATCGCATGCAAATTAATTGGTAGGCGGCATTACACAATACTCTAATGGAAGTCACATTAAACCATTATCTATCCTTTAGCTTGTAATAGAGGGCTCCGCGAAAAATGACTCATTTTTTTCTCCATCACCAGATATGACAAAATAGTTATTCAATAGAAAATATTACGTATATCGGTTAATAGGTAACACTGGTATAGGCACGTGCGTTCACATAAAACCATAAATTCGTGAGCAATAAAATTATCACTAAACACGCCAGTGGCACGATTAATATGGCAAGCAAACAATTTAAAAATATATACTCCTGATTAATAAGTATTATTCATGCTAATTTATTTATTGTCAGTTAACTACACAAATTTAATTTTATTATAATAATATTTCGAATAAAAGAGCAAAACGTTTTAATGTTAAGTATAATGTACTTGTTATTATAATTTGTTTAATAAATATTATTGTACACATTAAAGTTTGAAACAGTAATGAATAAAGGAATGTTCACAAGCTGCACAGTTCGCAGTTTTGTGGTTCTATAAACATATTATTATATCATCGGAGGAGTTGATATATATCAACATAAATCTTAATTTGTGACGTAAGATACAGGTTTTTTTTTTTTTTTTTTTTTTTTTTTTTATGTAATGGAAGTGGTAAACAAGCATGCAGTTCACATTGATGTTAAGTGACGACTGCAGCCTATAGACACCCACACAAAGACCAAGGTCAAAATGCAGATGCGTTACCACTCCTGAGGCCTAAGGTCTTATGCCTCTGTGCCGGAAATTACAGGGCCGTACATTACCACCTGACCGGAACACGATAGTGTTGAACACTACCTTTTAGCGGCAAGTATATTAGGTAATGCGGTGGTGCCTACGCCCGCGAGCTCCGTCACTGGAGCTCTACCACCAGTAAAATTACACGTTCAACCTGACTTTTCTAAAAAGAAACTTAAGGCGTTACTAAAAAACATTAAAAACAATAACACACAAGTTATGCGTTTCTTGTTTTCCTCATAAAAGGAAAACAGAGGTTATAGTAGTAGTTCTTATAATTCACGAGTGCGTCTGTTTTAGACGTGATAATCCATAGATGTGCGTTATGTCAGTGTGCGTGCTAACCGAGCGGCTAATCGCGCGTCCGCTCTCGCATCCTGCCATAACGTACACCTCCCAAAAGAAATACAGTGTAATAGGTTGTGTAATTTTATAGGTTAAATTCAATATTAATAAATGATCCAATCCTACCGCGAGATACTGAGGCAGGTTCCGTCCGTTTTGCCTATATGCAATGCACACCACTGAATTTGTGCTCACCGGGTGGAGTAAGGAACAGTTATGCGGTGCAAAACTTGGGCAACAACTAACCCCCTTAATCATAAGGTTTTAAGTGGGTGAGTGTTTTACTCAGTCATCTGGCTTTTTAGGTAACGGGAAAGTAAATTGGTTTAAGACTCACCAGGTTGACTAAGGAACAGTAACGCGGTGCACAACTGCTGGGCAAACTTGCGCGTCAGGTTTAGCGAGACACCGCGGAAGTTCGTGTTGCGCAGTAAGTCGTACAAGTTGTACGACAACAGCTCGAACACTAGGCACAGGTGGTTCCGCCACATGAAGTGACGTTTGAGTTTCACTGGAACATCAACGAAAGTGGTTATGTATTTGTCACATTCATAGTTAAGGAAATGAAATAACGTTTAAACTGATTTTTAGCATACTGACTTATTTCTCGTAAAAAAAAATTGTCCTTAATATCATGCATGTATTTATGGTAGCGAAAAAAAGGTACATTACAAACATTGCGGACCCACGAGCGCGGAGAGGCTGCGCACGTGTATTAAGCTTCGCTTAATATAGGAAATTGTATGTGGTAGTGTCCACTGCAACCCATGAATTGACGTCATTGATACATGCGTGGCTAGCTCGAATAGGCGGTTACATAGCTCAACGCCATCAACGTGGGTCTACGTTTCCACTGGAAGTACACGAATATGGCCCACGACTATGTACAGCTCGCTTATCTATTGCAGTGGGACGTGCGTAGCCTCCGTGCGCCGTGCCACGCCACGATATACATTATTCGTGGGTCTTCATGTACTCCAGTCGCGGTGGGCCCGCGACTGGAGAATGAGAACTTTATGAGAACGTTTCACCAGTTCCGTTTTGTTTTGATTATCCCACGTGCTTTTACTGCTAAGGACAAAGATGTTTCCATTTGTAAGGTATAAGTGTAATGGTTTGTCCGCCGACCGTTCGGGTGGTAGCAGATGCGGGATGGGCAGCGGGGTCCCGCTTTAAAACTACCACCACTGCGATGGCCAATCTGCTCTCCAAGCGTGGAGATTATAGCCTATGCTTCCCTAATGACGCACAACCTTGTTGTAGGCATCTCTGGGGAAGCCTCTTATTCCGAAGTGGACGTCATTCGCTTGAAGTGATACTCTCATACACAAATATGTAAACGTCTTCATTGGTAAATCTTAAATATTTTTTTTTTTTGTTTCCATATGAATGTGTTTGTGGTAACTTACCTATATAATACTTATTTTCTGCGTCCGCCCTGTTCATCATTTCTAGTAACTTGACTTCTATTTGTGCCTGGTTTAGGAAGGGTTTCTTATTCTTAATTATTTTTATCGCTACTTGACACTGCTCCTCGTGGTCGTACGCTTTCACAACCTGAAATATTAAAAACTTTTGTTAGTATGCATGATACAATATATACTGGTGGTAGAGTTCTAGTGTAGGAACACGAGGGCGCAGACACCACCGCATTATCTAATCTATCTGCCGAATGGTAGTGTTCAGCACTATCGTGTTCCGTTTACATGGTAAAGGATGGCCCCGTAATAACCATCCCAGAGACATAACAACTAAGGTCTCAGGGTTGGCAACGCATTTGCATTTAGACCTCTGGTTTTTGTGTAGACGTCTACTGCCAAGTATGTTACATACTTGTTTGCCCACCTTCATTACATGAAAAATTCAATACAAAAACTATTCTATTGTGTTTTATTAGTCCTATATTAATAAGAATAAGAAAAAAAATATCTCCTAACGATAACGAAAAGATAACGGTTTAAAATCCTTTATCTCTGCTTCTATTGGGATTTTTCCATTTTCTGGAAGTTTCCCAGTACCCCGGAGTTTGGTAATGTGCCCGGAGATGGCAACAGGTTCGCCACCTGTTACATGGGCCAAAACGTAACCGGCGAGTCGTGGGTGTTTGCATGTGGGTGTTTATGATTGAATGCATGCATTTACCTCTGCCTACCCCTTCGGGGATTACAGGCGTGAAGTTACGTTTTAATATCTCCTATTTAATTATATTTAGTTGTGCCAACCCTGTCACCAACTTGAAGATACATATGTTAATACACCTATCCATACTTTCCTTATAATCAAAATAGTAGATATATCTCATTTGGATATAATAGAGGATATAATGATCATAAAACGTCTGAACAATAAGCGGGTCAATAATCCAAGGAGTACATTAAATTCGTACATGAATAAAAGATCACGTCCAGGCCCATCACAATAAGAAACCACAAGGCTATAATCCTTGATTAGATCAAAAGCTAGATACAAATCCGGCCAATCTTGGCAAGTAAATCAGTGATTACTTCCCAATGGGGAATAATACTGAAGGAGATTATTAAGGTCATCTTTGATCATAAGACAAAATGGCCAAATACCAAATAATCTGCCACCTATTTGGATACTTTTGATGTATAAATCCCCGGTTGGCGATGATGTCTGGAGATGCAGATCGAATTATATCAACTTTTAGGTTTGTCATCTTGAGCAATGTATTTGCCATTTACAACGATTAGTTTTCTATTTCATCTGCATTGCAATCGCGTGTAAAACAATAATATAAGTGTGAAAAATGGCCAAATTTCCTTACAAGAAATATATTATATATTAAAGTAGCCAGATTTATATTCGATATCTTAACTGATGTCATGTCTAAAATAAATAAATGTATCTGTGATTAAATCTACTACATTCTAATCTATGCAAGAAATATTGTACATCGACTTTAGGCAAGAGATTTCGGGTAATTTCGGGTCTGTAGAGCGTTATCTCTTTCGCACTCTACCTATGTGACGTTTGTCGACCGTTTTAATAAATTTTTGACCAATACGCGCTCTACAAAGTCGAATCTAGCCGATTGTCTTTTTCTGAAGCTCGATGAGCTATATTTCTTGCTGGGTACTGTACCTTAAAACATAATAATAATAATGGGGTTACACATTAGTGAATCGATATTGACTCTCTACAAATAAGATCCACATTTAACCAAAACTATCAGTTTTAATGTAACGAGAATAGCACAAGTTTTATGAACCAAGTTCGGGACAACTGCCGACAACTTGACTCATAACATTTATGCTGTTACTGAATTTATAAAGTGCAAATCTGACGCTCGTTTCTTACTTTATTTTTTTTTATATCGGTTCTATTCTGCCTATACAAGAGTTCCGTTAACTATCTTTTTCAGGCTCACATCAGGTTTTTGGTTAGTGAATCCTGTCACCTATCTCTACGCCTGAGATAGAATATGAACGTCTTTTCATAAATACCACACTGATAGGTTCAATGGATGATATGATATCATTTTCGAGATTGGGGGATTTGATCTAAAATTTAGGAAGGAGCCAGTTGAGGGTAGGCGTTATCAAGGTAAACATGTATGTGACTGCGGTGCTCCAAAGCAGGATATGATACATCTGCTGTCCTGTCCATTGCGCCCTAACAGCTGCATCAGAAAAGACAGATTGGAGGCGTCAGACGCCGCTGCTAAATTATCAAGTTTTGTCGGACAGAATATGACCATTACAGGTACACGAGAAGAAGATAAGGTCGACCCTAAAACACTTCCTAAGATTCATCGTCCCATCACCGCTACTGGATAAGATTCTGATATAATATTCCTGTAGTAAGCTTCAGACGAAACTTTTAAGACGCCTAGCGATCTCGAATGTCGTGACGGCGGGTAAGCGTAGTGTCAGAAAATGTAAACAAGAAAAATATTTTTTTTCGCAGGACGAACTCATGGGTAATATGCAAAAGGAATACCAGAGCATTGGATAGTATTACCGGACTTCAAAATCAACTGAAGGAGATTGTCGATCATCGAGAGAAGATTGATGTTTTGCGACTATTTTTGCACCACAGTACATTTTTTCATGTCGTGAAGCGGCAAACAAGAGTACAGTTCACATTGATGGTAAGTAATACTGATAATGCCCATAAACATCTACGTCAAATCTAGAGATTTAAAAGGAGATGTGTTGCCACTCCTGAGATCCATAGAATGCAAGTCCATCGTCGATGTAAGGCCGTATACAAAAAATAAAGCAGGCAGCCGGCGCCGATCTACCAGCGCGGATGTCACCGACAGGTTCTGAAAAGCTTCGGAACGCGCTGGTCAGCGCTTATCGGCGCTGGTTTTGTGATTTGTATAGAAACGCGGCGCCTATTACCAGCGCAGATTACTCGCGCTGGCTGGTTTCGATAAGGGCTGGTAGACGGGTACCGGCTGCCAGCTTTCATTCTGTATACGGCTGTTTGGTATATTCACCTGTCCAAACGACCCCTTGCCGATCGGCGAGGAGATCTCGTACCGGTCGAGGAACTTCTCTCCCTGCTTGATGATGTAGTCGTGGTTGTCATCGTCGTACCCGTCGTTGTATAGCTTTCTCTCCTTCTTGTGGGAGCCATCGTCTCCCAAGTATTGTTGCGCTCTCCGCTTCTTCTTCGCGTAATATACCTGTGGACAAGAGAGAAATTTGTTACGATTGCTCAATGCAGAGGATGTCTGATCTATTTGGACACATTGATTATTCGAGACGCCTATGTCTGAAGAGAACGAAAAAATGTCTACAATAGAGTCGCTATCTCTCTTTACAACTCGAGAGTTTAAGGCGCTCTAATTTTCGTGTGCAATTGCGCAAATAAACGCTAAATGAACATTGTGGTGCTTTATTTATTGGGTACCATCTTTAAAAAATATATATAATTTATTACGTAACGCCCAGAGTAAGTATAGCGTATGAATACGCTCGAGTTGAGTTTATATCAGGTTTATTCCTGGGTGAAAATTTACTTGCAACACACTGGATCTTTCCATGATTATTCAAATGAAGAATCTTACTATCAATAATATTATCTCAAATAAATTTCCTGGATATAGGTACAATCACCAGTGGCCATTGGAGTATCCACTTTAATAGACAGAATCAGATTATTTTACTTTATGAAATGTAACAATATTTTCTAATAAATTGAACTATTTGACAAAGCAATTACAATCTGTATTTTTTACAAATCGATATACGATTTCCCATTTATCGTTTCACGGTAACCCGCAATCGTAAATTGGGTACAATGGGAATAACATGGTATGTGAAATATTGCCCTTTTTTGTTGACATTACACACTATACGTGATATGCGTTGAATTCTAATAACTATGGCAAAATGTTGACGTTACGTTCATTGCAAACGCCTTTTTATTGCGTACATAATTCCGAGTGTCGAAAGTATCGTCATGAAAACGGTTTGAGTGCTAAATAATAAGCGTTGTATGGGCGGCGGTACAATAAAAAGTCATCGCATGCGTTATAGGAAATGACGAGCCGAGGAGCGCGGGAATTCGGCTGACGGCCGTTGACCCAAATATACGTGTGACATTGATCGACGATGGCCGCGATACGGCCGGATAATACATTCGTACCGAAGGCATGGATTTGGGTCTAGACGGTTCATTGCTACCGGTTTTTTTACCGCGGCTCCTTCTAGATTATGCATGACTCATTGTTACCTACTTGCATGTTAAGCGCCAATCGTCCGCAGACGAATTCCACGTTATCGGTTAGGTCGAACGCCGCATAGAGCATACGTGACGACAGATACGTCGGAGGTGCGTCACACGACCCACAATATCTGGCATTCACGAGCCGCAGTTACGTAACTAACATAGCGGGGGCAATAATATCGGCTTCATAGCATTCGCAGCGTGGCGGAAGTGTCGCATATCGACGCGGCCAAACGATAACCCAAATTTGAGGCGGTGACCTACATACCTAATACGCTCGCTCGTAAAGTACTATACTTTACGAGCTAGCCCGACGAGCGGCGAGGCTTCGCGTATGTCGACTGATGCTAAGCCGGCAGCGCGGATGAAATCGTCCATGCGTTTATGCGATGTAAAAATGTACTTTCTTGGCTTCGATGTTTGATCGAAGGGATCGATTTCACGCGGTGTCGTGTTACGACGGAGGTCAGGTCGCGCGCGCGGGTAGTGTTGGGTCCGCGACGGTGGACGGTAACGGTGGGGTGACGGTCACGGTGGTAGGTCGGTGGTGGAGGGCGGGCAGTGACCGCCGCACGTGGCCGCGAGATGAGCGCGTGGGGCCGGGGAGAGACGGCGCGCGGCGGCTGTCATTGATTTTCCCCGTCGCCCCCGCCCCCGAGGCTGGCTGGCTCCCCACCGCGTCTCACCCACTTCCAGCGCCCGATAACGAGGTTAACGGGCGACGTGAGCGTCTCCTAAACTTTAATTATACCCGTACACCCGTCGTGCATGTTTAACCCGGCCTCTATTCAGGGTTTTGTTTGCGGCGCACCTGATAGCGGCCGTGACGTGATCCAGTATTGGGTGCCCGGTTAACTATCTAATGAACGGAGCCGGAGATTGAAACGTGAAGAGCCGTAGTTCGGGCTCGGCAGTTGTCGCCGAGTTCAATTCAAATTAACTAACTACGTCTCGACGTAAGCGTGCGACTAGCGTAAACTTCGTGAATTTATTATAAACCCTGCTATTGAGCTCGTGGTGCTCGTACGCTCTTTACCTCGTAACTTGAGAGACACACTAATAAATTTATTGAAATGTAGCTTACCAAATGACGTTCACAATATACCTACCCAATGAAACTACGAGTTCTTTAGAACGCGTTACGTTACTATTTAACTACATTTATTTTAACTTTTATAATTATAATAAATAGGTATAAGTATCCTACTTCATTTGCAGCGATTTAATCATTATAAACTCCATTTTGTTTGAAAGTATAACCATTTGTATTTGTTTATGTACAATTTCCCGAAGTTCTGATAAGCTCTCAGCAAGATAATGCATTAAGATAAATGAGATTTACGAAACATCCGGAACGATATATCGTTGAACCATCGATAATCGTGTAGTGAGATAGTAAGTAATAACATGGAAGTTGGAACACATGCCAAGGCGGCTTAGTTGCATTAAAGATCGGGTTAGGGCATACGCTGTGTGAGGCTGTGTTCGAAATAGATGAAACATTTTAATGACTCTGTTAAATAAGCATTGCCATAAAATGTTAGCGAATTTAAGTGCCAATTTGAAGACAAGAGATAGGGTGGACTAAGCTGGAGTGAATTGGGTTGTAACAATGGAGTAAGTAGGTAATCTAAACGATAATAGCACAGGATTCAATGTTTTTAAATCAGTGTGTGCTTACACAGTTACAGACAGAAGACCCACCGCCATTCACTAGCCATTATATGACATATATCAAGGAACACTAAACTGAAATAATGTGAAAAAAAATGAATCTCTTAACATATTTTATGTTACTAAAGTATCACTTAATAAAGTTATTTATACTACTTATATATACCTAACTACATAATGTTGAAAGCGATTAATATGACTGTTCAACAAGTAGAATTATTTACAGCAACAATTGGAAGTAGACAAGAATTATGTACAAATAAACATCGCAAGAATATCGAAGACGCACGCGGGTGCATCGCCTAACTATGCAGCGGCCTTTAGTGGGTTTACTGTGGGTGGAATAGCTTCTCTCGATGATGTACGCACGGATGAATAGATACCTTCTGCCAATAAAGGTAATTTCGAGTTTTTCACCAACATAGTAATTGATCTCATTAGTATCGTGTTTGATCTAGTGTGTGCTGACAAGCAGAAGAACTTCCGCTATTCCGTAACTCTTACAGTATTTAATTTTCATATTTGTATATAATAATATGACTGTTCGTCTCAATTAGAATGATTATTTTGAGCAATACACAAATCGATATTTTTTTTATAAAGAGTCTAGAAGACGCGCGCGGGTGTGTCGGTGCTTCGCCTCACTACTGTGGGCGGAATACTTTCCAGGTTGATGTACGCACGGCTGGAAGCGACACAGACCGGAGCATTAACACGGAAACTCACAAGTTAAGGCTATTATTACCATAAACTCTTTAAATGAAGGCGCCTTTAGAATCATCTCGAAAAAATACGCCAAGAACATTGTTACTTTGAAAGTTTAAATCAGTATATTATTCACGTTTATTTTTATGATGAAATAGGTATAACATATTAGTTATGTGACAAAATTAATGAACAAGTTTAAAGTTAATAATTATTTTTTTACTTTGTGTTACGATTGTATTAAAATGTGTTTCTTGAATTATTGTATCTGTTTAGTTCAATCAAAAACATAACGTTGGTCTTTCCTAACAATTATGATTTTTTAAATCAATAAAACAACTTTTGAACAGCTTTACTGAAAGAATTACAGAATCGACGTCCATTATATGCCATGTTCATTCTAGTAATTCTATATCACGGAAACTGAGTCGTCAGTCTCGTCAGTTATTCAATCATGAAGCCTACGATTGAAACGGGGCAGGGATTGTGAACATACAAAATACAATTTTCACAAGATATATGCAGACAGTGTAGGTACAATAACATCACCTGTTCATGTGTCTGTTATTCAAGTTATTCCATTACAGTTCAACCTGCAGGTATACATCACACACTACATTATTCTATCTGATGGTGGGGTCAAGTCTTAGGAATCGGCGTGCATGTATGAAGAGAAGAATTAATGTAGATGAGGCACGGGAGGTGCGTCAAGACCAAGATATCTGGCGCTCCATACTCTCTGCCTACCCCGTTAGGGACCTGGCGAGAAGATACATACATACATACTACACTATTAATTTTGGATGAAATCCAAAGACTGACCATGGTGTAAGTCAGGACAGAAGTTCCAAGATAAGAAATATATTGATTCAAGTAAAAGTGTTATTATTTACAATTCTCAAACGATCTTTGACACATCCATAAAAAGCGAGAACCTCTTCAGATGCATATATCGAGGTGCTCACTTTGCTCAAAGTTAAAAAATTAATACTAACTGGAAACGATTACACCTCAGATTAGAACATGTTTTTATTTTGAAAATTAATTGGCACCATTCGCTGATCACAAAATAAACTACTTCGATAAATATGAGTCAAGCCAGTCATAAATAAGAGCGTTGGAATAATTATATCCGATGCACCGGCGATGCTTGGAGGAGTAAAGAGGAAAACAACAATGTTTACATTGGCAAAGGACGCGACACGTGGTGCCGGACGAATGACCTTAACTACATTGTTTACATGACACAACATCAATCTATTTTAGTATCACTTTAGAGACGAGAATAGATTTAAATATAATTGTATTTATTTAAGCATAAATTTTAGGGTTGAAAATAATGCTCCGCCGGTCGTTGTCACAAGAATATCTTCTGAAATTGAGCGGTCCTCGTCTACTAACGGAAATTATTTATTCATACCAAAATGAAAATTGAGCAGAGCGCATGTCCCCGCAGCTGGTGTAGATCGGAAGCGATCTATTCGGTTAAGCGATACGGGCGCGGTCGGGTGTGTGATGGGTGACCACTAGTGGCAAATTAAAATGCGCGTTTTCGCGCTTCGGAGGGCACGTTAAGCCGTCGGTTACAGTTGCTATCGATAGATAGCAGTCGTTAAACCTTGTCGGAGGCCTTATGGGCGGTTTGAAAACATCCGACAACGGGTTGGCCACTAACCCTTATCTCCACCAACCCACATTGGGGCAGCGTGGTGGAGTAAGCTCCAGCCCTCCTCCCAAGAAGAGGAGAGACTCGTGCCCAGTAGTGGGACGTATCAAGGGTTGCCATTATTAAAATTATAATACAGATTACAGTTCGTCTTTCAATTTAAATTCTGATCACACGTCCAAATTTCCACAATTGTACACAATTGTGGAAATTTGGACATCAAAGCAAAGCGTTTGTAAAATGGATGGAAGTACGGCGGAAGCCATCACGGCACATCGAGATCTGGGTATTGCGGGATCCAGCATCATTTTACAATAACATGAACGCGTGCAGCGTTATTACAAGCGCCGGATCCGCGCGGTTTACGAGACTGGATAGAGGCATGCACGTGGAAGTACCTTCCGACCAATTAGCTGAGCCATTTGTGATGAAACTTAATAAGAAAAAGTTGAATCCTGAGAAACAGATTACTTTTCTACCAAATCCACAAACAGTTACCTTCGTATATTTAAATGATGACGAACACCTATAAATACATGGCATTCTTATTTCTTACGTCATCGTCAAACCTACTATTATCGGCAGATAATGACATCTTTCGAATCGAAACAACAAGAATGTTATCATTAGGGTATTTAATTTAAGCGGCCTTTAAATTATATGCTTCCAGCATAGGCATCGTTCCAAACATTTACTCAACCATTGTCGGTCCACGCACTCTCGTAAGCTAAGCCAAAGCTTGCGAATAAGAAACGTAACGATGAATACTAGGTATTATTTAACGGCAAATAGAGGCGAGGCACACATCTATCTCTCTTTAAAGATCTCTATCTTTAAAGTATTTTATTTTAAAAGGAGCATAATAATATGTGGGCTGTGAGTCTAATGTCTGAATACTCAAACGTCACTCAATTTTAAGCAACCCTCAAATGTGGACTATCTCTATCGTTTGAACGTGTTTTATAAAGACAGAAGACTTTTAAGTCCCACTTAGATTTAAGTGACGTTTGAGTATTTGGCCGTAACCGTATTATTTATTTATATTTCACCGATGTCATAGCGTGCCTCAAAATTTATTGAGTGCGTATTTTGAGGTACGGAACCCTAAAAATACACAATACATTCAGGATCTACATCGTTCCAACCCATTGTCGGCCCACGCACATACCTACGTCTCGTAATATTTAACACGATAGCGTCATCGTGACATCATGCCGTTGCAAATCGGTGACGTAACGTTGGAACCATGCGAGATTTGGTGCAACAATCTATGGAGCAAAATTGTGTGGGTGTCCGTTTTGTTGTGTCATGTTGGCAAACAAGGATGCTCAGATACATGGGCAATGAATAATGCAGATTATCTATAAATATATATAATTGCTGTTCGTTAGTCTCGCTAAAACTCGAGAACGGCTGGACCGATTTAGCTAATTTTGGTGTTGAATGATTTTTGGAAGTCCAGGGAAGGTTTAAAAGGTAAGAAAATATGAAGAAATTGAAGGGAAATAGTAAAAACCACAATTTCATTTTCCTATACAAATAGTCCGTACCTATCAATTATTTGATTTTGAGGCAATACTAAATTTGCCAGGTCAGCTAGTAAATATCAAAATATTAAGTAGATGTCTCTAAGCTGCCGCACCTGCAAAAGTCGAAATGTGTTGTCCCTCTTATGTAAGTTATTGATCCTATATTATATTTAAGCGTTCCGAGCCCACACGTGGAGGACAATTCTTGCGCGAGTGCAGTCAGTGAACCTAAACAATGGCAGTGAAACCATGAATGGGGCAGTAGTAAATACAAACGTGGGGTTGGCAACAGCGTCCCGCGATGAAACTACTGCCACTGCAATCGCCAACCTGCATGCCAAACGTGGCGATTATGGCATATCCTCCTATATGACTTCTATGATAATGTATGTGGCTTTGTATTTTTTTTTATGTAATAAAAGTGGCAAATAAGCATGCAGTTCACATTGATGTTAAGTGATGACTGCAGCCTATAGACACTTACAGAGGTCAGAATGCAGATGCGCTGCCACTCCTGAGGCATTAGGTGTTATGCCTCTGTGCCGGAAATTACAGGGCCGTACATTACCAACTGACCGGAACACGATAGTGCTGAACACTACCATTTAGCGGCAAGTATATTAGGTAATGCGGTGGTGCCTACGCCCGCGAGCTCCGTAACTGGAGCTCTACCACCAGTAAACATTTTTGGCACAACTTTGAGCAACGCATCTTCATTGAAATCTGTTGTTTTTATGTCGATATTTATAGGCTACAGTTCACCATCAATGTGAACTGTATGCTCGTTTGAGACTTCATGAAATATAATATTTGATGGCCAGTCGAATCTGTAACCTCAATATGTTCAACATCACATCGTCTGAACAACGTATGCGATTGAAACATTCGAAACTAAAAAAAGGAGGTGCGAATCGTCGGCCAGACCGCAACCAACGGAATCCCCAAAAAGCAAATACGAGTACATGCTAATTAATTTTTCATCGAGCCGGCCGACCGCGACAGACGCATTAGATACGTCGCCGACGTATCGAAACTCCCAACGTCAATTAGAGCGTCGGAACTGAGCAAGTTAACATCATTAACACCATAAAAAGACAGTTATTGCGAGAAAATTTGCGCAATCAATTAGGAGTTTTAAGAGGGGGTGGGGGGTGGATGCGTGCAGAGTGCAGCGGCGGTGGTGCACGGGCCGGGGAGGGGGTGGGAGGGTGGTCGGGGGAAGGGGGCATCGGCGGCGCGCGCATCTGTGTGCATTCGGCATATTTACCCCGATAGTGGGCGGGCGGGTTCACTGACCCGACCCAATGCGAGGCCCCCGTGCACGCCGGCCGACGCACACGCCGGGCCCCGTTTCATTAGCGCCACCGCATCGCACCGCACACCGATGCAAAAAAAAAAACCAACACTGTGCGTCGAGTGGGCCACGCACGCTTTTTTAATCATCCGCCGGCCGCTGCGATTCCATTTCTGTATCGCTGGGGGTCGAGAGTCGAGACGCGACCGCGACTCTCGTGCGACGGGCCCTATCGATCTAGTGTTTATTTCCACCGCCGCCTCTACGTGAGTGATTTAAAATTTATAACAAACTAAAATGGCCGTTTGATCGCTCATCGGGAGCTAAACAAACGCCGACGTTCAGAGATTGGAGTTTGGGTTTAATACCGTAATACAGGTTGTTCCTGAATAAATTATGCGATGCACGCCATCATAAGTGGCGAGCTCGCGTACGAGCCGGTATGGAAGTCCGTAAAACATACAGAAGTCATAATTACGACGCGGCATTCATAAATCCTGCGCTTATGGCAAACAGACACATCGACGACGGCTGGAAACTATAAACCGATGTATACTTACGCAAAACCACCCCTGCAGCGGGCGAATGGTCGGATGCAATGCCATAATCTACCCCAACCGTTCCCCTTCGTGAGGCAGGTCAGGGCAGACGCTTTTGAAGGGCATTTACATAATATTCACGCGTTTATTTACAAATAATGACATGTACAGTGAGATTGTATTTAACAATGTTTACACGATGAGCGCAGAAGAACATAATCCGTTTGCTGGTTGCTTCGTAGAATTTTCTTCCAATTTATATAGGATTGCGCGCCTGGCCCAGCGGCTGGTGTAGATAGTAAGCGATCTGCTCGGTTAAGCACTACGGGCGCGGTCGGGTAGTGTGATGGGTGACCGCTAGTGGCAAAATTAAATGCGCGTTTCCGTGCTTCGGAGGGCACGTTAAGCCGTCGGTCCCGGTTGCTATCGATGGATAGCAGTCGTTAAACCTTGTCGGAGGCCTTATGGGCGGTTTGAAAACATCCGACAGTGGGGTTGGCCACTAACCCACCCACCTCCACCAATCCGCATTGGAGCAGCGTGGTGGAGTAAACTCCAGGCCTCCCCCCAAAAAGGGGAGAGACTCGTGCCCAGCAGTGGGACGTATAATGGGTTGCCATTATTATTATGTAAACTAACGTCAACAAACTTGCAAGATACTCGTTTTATACAACGACAAAGATACTTCTACGGCTGATATATTGTTAATACTAGGTATAAAATTATAATAGCAGTTATTAAGCTTTTATTTTTGATACTGGCACGACATTTTCACTATTGATAGAGTTGCAGTAGTGACCCGTCCCTCCACCTCAGACTCTACCATGTTCCGATCAATCCGGTCATGTACGGACCCATAATTTCCAACAAAGAATCATTATAGCTCAGATCTACAGTAAAAGTTATGCAATTACCAAATTGTGGCTATGTACCTATATTACAGTTATAATCTCCTCCGCCATAACTGCATTTTTCTTTCCAAAGCGAGCAAGCACAATGTCATGAAATAACCAAAGAATGAATAAAAAAAAAACCATCGACCTTTTACATCGTCCATCGTAACAAATAAGTGTTGACAGTTACAATTGTATAATTGTTTGTACAAATATAAAACGCACAAGGGGCACTTGCACTACAGCAATGCACGCATGCATGCATTATACATGACCATAGTAACACGTAGCCAGCGATTAGCAACAAAAACAATGCATTTATCCATTAATACCGGACCTACCGCAACATAAACTATGTTGCGCGGCTCTACGTCACTAACATGACCATGTGTCTCGTTTTGAACGGGACAGTCCTAGGGATGTCTCCGAAAATCTTTCGAGACGTCGGATTGCCCCGTCATGTTGAATCAAAAAACTCATCACCAAAAGTCTCTTTGGAAAATAGAGATAAGATGATAGACAGTTTGCAAGAGAGTTAATTCTGATTTATTATACTTTCCGTTTCAGATAGAGAGACAGAACTCTTCATTTTTTTTTAATGTGTTAATAATGTGGGTGAAATAACCTGAAATAGATGAATTTTATTTTATTTAATTTATTATGTTTAGATGGACATTAAGACAACCCCCTTCCCATCTTCGCTCTCAACCTGCGAAAAAGCTATCTCCTAAGCATTTATAGTTTAAAATGTTGGTAGAGTTTCAGTCGGAGTTAGAGGGCGGAGGGTGCCTTTGCCCTCTAACTGCACTAACTGCACTACCTAATCTATCTGCCGCCAAATGGTAGTGTTCAGCACCAACGTGTTCCGGTTACATGGAAATGTATGGGCCCGTAATAACTATCACAGAGACGTAACAACTAAGGTCTCAGGGGTGTCAACGCATCTGCATTTTGACCTTTGGTTTTTGTGTAGATGTCTTAAGGCTGTAGTATCACTTAAAATTCGTGTGAACTGCATGTTTGTTTGCCACCTATATTATATTAAAATTAAATAATATAATTAAAGAGATATCTTCATCATGCGCGTTTGATAAAATAATCCAATTTTGAGTAGCAAAAATTGGTCACTTTATACCTACATCACTAAAATTGTTTTCACATTTGACATAGGTATCGGTGAATTTAATTGCTAGGACATGTTCACGTTGTGTTATTAGTAATCAAGATAAATGCCTATGTGGTATTTTGTAACGTAAAAACCATGGAAAGTTTTGTTGACATTCGTTCAGCGGTTTCGACGTGACAATGTACAATGGCGATTTGGAAGGACGAAAAAAATTCATTATTTCTTTATGTTAAGTGATGACTGCAGCCTATAGACACTTAAACAAAGACCAAGGTCAAAATGCAGATGTGTTATCACTCCTGAGGCCTAAGGTGTTATGCCTCTGTGCCGGAAATTACAGGGCCGTATATTACCACCTGACCGGAACACGATAGTGCTGGACACTACCATTTAGCGACAAGTATATTAGGTAATGCGGTGGTGCCTACGCCCGCGAGCTCCGTCACTGGAGCTCTACCACCAGTAGAAACCACCACCAGATTTCTACTTGAAACGCGATGGAATTGATGTACTTAGATGAAAAATAACAATATATCTGATTATTATTTCCTGACAATTTTTTTTTACTGTCCAGCCTAGTGCTACGCGGATCCTGGGTTCGATTCGGATCGAAGTGCTGTTTGGATTTTACCATTTTTTGGAAGTTTCCCAGCGCCAGCTTTGGAATTTAGGTAATGTGCTTGGATATGTCAATAGGCTCGCCACCTAACGATAGTGAGAGTTCATGTATGCTTGAATGCATGTAGGTATTAATCTCCACCAACCCCTTAGGGGAAAATAGACGTGAAGTTAAGTGCCCTGATTATTTATATCAGATATCAATCATCGCATCTAGCATTGGTACAGAATAATTGCATGAAGAAGAGTTGGGATATACGTATTTACCGTTGATTTAATGAATAACTAATATGTATAAGTTCAACATAAATTAATTAAATTATCTTTCGTTTCAAAACAAACATTGATCATTATGACAGCAGAATAATTAGCTTTTATTTCTTTCCTACAGAAAAACACTTTTTATATACCTAATGATGATGGCAATTAAGAATGCAGTTCACATTGTGCATGCAGTCTAATAGATATCCTTACAAAAACTGAAGGTTAAAATACAGATACGTTACCACCCCTGAGGCCGAAACTATTATGCCTCTGTGATAGTTATTACAGGGCCATACAAAAAACAATGACCAACGCTCGGGTCCTCAATTGATCCTAATTGTTTGCCAAATTAAATAGGCGATACACTCAAAAAAGACGCCCGGCACATTTCAAGGACATTACACCACATTCCTTGTCTATACCCTTACCCCTTACTAGGTTACGGTCGTATACGACTCCGAAAAATTCCAAGTGTTATATTCCGAAATGAAAATAAAACCGGTTCCGCGAAATCTCAAAAGAAACAACACAAATATTTTACAAGCAACATAATTATGCCACTATTGTATAAATAGATCCAGTTACTACGTAAAAACGTCCCACGTATTTTTTGATCTCATTCAATTGCCATTAATGTCAGATGAGAATTGACGGCGGAAAATGATGCTTCATCCATAGCACAAAGGACGTTGAACTCTTTTATTCGTATAGAATAATTTTCGTTAAGAGGATTCCCGTCAAACATCCGATGGTATATTACGGGAGCACAAAAACCAGGTAACATTCACATTTACTTTTGAGGTGCCTTAATATATGTCGCGGTATATTGGGACCGTAGATGAAAAGGCAATATTGGGATATAGGCAGGAGCCCAGTGATCCTAAATCACGGGCTAAATGATTTCTGACAAATAAGTAGGATTACCTTTCGACGGATTTCTCTTATTAAACAGCACCAGGGTATCGACGCGGCCATAGCCTTATTCTGTGACGTATTGTAGCGAGGAAAAGAAAATATATTTATGAGGGTAGTGCATCTGGTATGCACCTTCTAGTGACTGATTGAGTGATAAATAAGAAGCAAAGTAAAAGATACAGGTAAGTATACAATTTTCTACTGAAGTAAAATGCATTAAAACTGCGTATTACACGACGATCTTCATCACGTTAGCCGAAAGACTTCCACAGTTGGACAAAAGTCTTCTCCTTTAGGTACTCACAACAATTTTGGGCGTCATTACGGGAGAAAACGCTACAACCGCCACGCTTGCCGTGGTAGTGTTATCGCGGGACGCTGCTGCCCATCCCGCGTCATTAGATTTACTAGCGCCCTATTGGAATGGTTTGACCGACATTTTACCGTTGACTGACTCGACAAGCGGGCGAATCCGGCTCCACTAGTGGGCGGTGGGGTCGCCAAACATAACGCTACTTATTTCAAAATAGGCACAACATTCTCCTCATGATTTCATCTGCAAGGACGTCATAAACCGAAATAAAGTGTCCTATATTGTTAATCTAGGTAAAACACAATCTGTACACCAACCAACCTTTCATCGAAGTCGTATAATCAAATCATGCAAGTAGGTTGGGCGCGAAAACATAATGTGGACAATGTGGACAGGAGTACTCAATTTTAATGATACTCGTAGATTACCTACAACATTATGTACACTATGCAGGGGAAGCGCGACGGGCGCTGAAAGAAAAGTATGGCAAAACCGAACGTAAGCCCAGTCGCGAATGGCAAATAGTTCTATAAATATCCATTTGTTATTGATTCTGATGTTGGGAGGCTGGTTCCAGTTAAATCGGCCTGCGTTATTCTCCACTTAATAAATCTCATATGGGTTGTGATTGTACACGATTACTATAGAGAAATATTTATAAGATAATAGCTGACCCGGCAAACTTCGTATTGCCTCACAATGAAATCATGTGTCAAAGGTTTGATATATACGGACTATTTGTATGGGAAAATAAAATTTTGGTTTTTTACTATTTCCCTTCAATTTCTTCATATTTTCTTACCTTTTAAACCTTCCCTGGACTTCCAAAAATCATTCAAAACGAAAATTAGCCAAATCGGTAAAGCCGTTCTTGAGTTTTAGCGGGACTAACGAACAGCAATTGATTTTTATATATATATCCCTATTGTATTTAATATATGTACATCCCTAATGTATTTAATATATATATATAACACAATAGGGATGATGACTAGTTTTTTTTTATTGTAATTTAAAAAAATATAGGAAAAATAAATAAATATTGTCTTTGAAACGTCTACTCAATAGCTAATAATTTTAAAGATATGCCGATTCAAAACGTTGCGAGTTGTGAAGCGACTCAAAACGGCTCATACAAAATGATACTCTATTCTGACATGTTAGAGTTAAAACTTGTGAATTGGATGGTGAAATCAAAACATTTTAAAAGATATCGTCAATATTGCGTTTTTGTAAAAACATTCTTATTAAAATTTGTTGGATATCGTTTATAGAATGTTAAAGTGAAATTATTTTTAATTTAAACTTAACTTTTATGTTCACGAATTTTCGACACTTTTAAGTTCTTCTATCTCATACGATTCAACTCGAATTTTCATAATTTTTGTAACATTATATCTCATTTGCTAGTCGCTTTTATGTGATATGGTACAAAGAAGTTGATTCATACCTAGTCATCATCCCTATTTCTATAGAGGTGAGGTACTATACTTACACATTGGTGGTAAGTAAATACTATGGCCTATAAAATTAAACATAAAAACCAGAGATTTCAATGTTGTTGATGTGTAACCACTCGTGATATTCCTTTTCGCTTTCGAAGCCGCGGGCGGTCATTGGTTACAGATAAAATGATGTCCTACTTGAACTTTGTAAGTATTAACAGATGGATGCAGCTTAAACAGATGGCAGGCGGCAGTAGTTTGACAGTAATTGATACTATCTATCAGGTATGAGAGAGGTAAATAATATAAGAAACATAACTTCACATTTATATGTCCCTGAAGGAGCAGGTAATTTAGCGTTTTTTTAAATATATATATTAATAATAATCATCGGCAATGTTTTTTGTTTTAATTAGAAAAAATCTACTTTTACAGATTCATAGACCAACGAATCGAATTTAGGACCAGCAATTGCAGTAGAAGTAGCGCGCATGGCCCCGCGGCTGGTGTAGATCGGAAGCGATCTAATCGGTTAAGCGATACGGGCGCGGTCGGGTATGTGATGGGTGACCGCTAGTGGCAAATTAAAATGCGCGTTTCCGTGCTTCAGAGGGCCTTACGGCGGTTTGAAAACATCCGACAGTGGGTTGGCCACTAACCCTTATCTCCACCAAACCGCATTGGAGCAGCGTGGTGGAATTAAACTCCAGGCCTCTTCCCAAGGGGAGGGACTCGTGCCAAGCACATATCAAGGGTTGCCATTATTATTATTATTATTGCAGTAGTAAGCCACCGAAGCAGTTAACAATAAATGTTTGCAAATATAAAGAACGGTCTCAACGGTACAATTTATGCGGGCCATAAGGAAACCTAACAATATAATTGCCATAATGTTCAGTTTAATATATTCCCTACGCAGTGTAGAATTACCACTCCGCCTCGAATCCCACCATGAGTTCTGTTTTGTTTCCCAGTAGGCAGTCATTCGAATTCTAATAAGTTTTGTATTTGCAATAACACGCTCTTAATTATACCATCGCGTCTTCCTTTGCTGATCTTTATCTTTAACCAACAGCCCGGCTGCATAAAATGTTCAAAACATAAATAAATAGATATTTCTACTCAGATTTGTGTACAGATACACTATTGAAATACCTAATATTACCAGTCCATGGCTTTTCCAAAATTTTGACAATTGCCTCAGTATGTAGTGATAGCAGGCCACTACAAGTACGCTGAGGTCCCGATTCCTGAGCCGGGGACTATCAGAGATAACGGTATGAAATTCTATCTATCATCATATCATCTATTGGGATGTTACCTTTTTTTGGAAGTTAAGTTAGAAAGAAGAAGCTTCAGTGACGGAGCTCGTGGGCGTAGGCACCACCGCATTACCTAATATACTTGCCGCTAAATGGTAGTGTTCAGCACTATCGTGTTCCGGTCAGGTGGTAATGTACGGCCCTGTAATTTTTCGGCACAGAGGCATAACACCTTAGGCCTCAGGAGTGGTAACGCATCCGCATTTTGACCTGTCTTTGTGTGGGTGTCTATAAGCTGCAGTCATCACTTAACATCAATGTGAACTGCACGCTTATTTACCACTTCCATTACATAAAAAAAAAGGTTTCTCGGAGTTTAGTAACGTGCCCATAGATGTCAACAGGCTCGCCGCTTGTTACATGGGCCAAAACGTAACCGGTGAATCGAGGATGTTTTGATGTATGCTTGAATTGAATGCATGCCGAGGATTACAGGCGTGAAGTTACGTATGTACATTAAAACAGAAAAAACCGGACAAGTGCGAGTTCGACTCGCGTGGTGAGTGTTCCGTAATTTAAATAAATATTTTCGAAAATATTACAGATTTAAAATGCAGGGACATAGCGGTTACGGTGGTACCGGCAGGGGGGGTTATATTATTAAGAATTTTCGATTTAATTTTAATACTCAAACTTCATATAGGTTTTCCAGTAATCCATAGGTAAAGAACTATTTTCCACATTTTTTTCAAAATTTTAAGTTCAGTAGTTTCGGAGATAGGGGGGAGGGGTCAATTTTCGTCGTTTTTCTTAAATAACTTCAAATTTGTTTATGCAAATATTATTAAAAAAATATATCTGAGATGCTGACAACAACCTCTTTCATTTGATATGTCACACGACACAGTTTACGAATATTTTTTTTAATTTTCTGATTCACCCACCGAAAGTGCCCCCCTGTTTAAAATTTATTATTTTACTTGACGTGTTCATCTTTGTGTTACCAATTTACATATATTTATCAAATATCAACTCAATCGGTCGAGTAGTTTCGGAGCAAATTGGCTGTGACAGACGGACAGACAGACCGACAGACAGACAGACGCACGAGTGATCCTATAAGGGTTCCATTTTTCCTTTAAAGGTACGGAACGGAAAAAGGTACGGAAAAAGTATAGCTTTATGCCTGCATTTTGCTGATGGGCTAGCCAGTGCTATACACACAAATTCATGCATACTTACACCCACACCTGCCCAGTATATTTTGGAAATCCTTGATATAAGTTCCTTATTAGTGGGCGTTTCATAATTGAAAAATCTTAGTAAAAGTACCCATGGTCCAAGGCAATTCATGAGCGACTTTTAACATTGCCTGAAAGCCGTTTTAAAGCGTATGTCTTTTACTGTATTTTATCGTGATCGCTTCAGTCTGCTCGTGACAATGGAAGCCGAAAAGCGACCGAAACGTCGGAAGAGTGAGGGAGATGTTGCAGTTAATATTGTTGGTCGTGATACGAACGAGAAAAAAATCAACAAATTAATATTCTACGTGAAAAAGGGACAAAGTAACAAACATACTGAACTACTTCTCCGGTCATAATATTAGTAATCAATGAGGATTAATAACATTTCAACGTAGTCTTTTATAGACGCCCGCTGTGAACAGCTTTTATTGCGTTGTTTCGCTAATGGACAGTATTGCGTAAAATACACCATTAAATGGATATTTTGCGTAAATTTATACGTGTCAAAAGAAGACCAAAAACCAAAAAGTACTGAATAATTGAACAAAAAGGAGACAAGAGATGTAGGGAAAGTTCACAAGGTTTAAATGTGTATAAATCCGGGGTAACTGGTAACTATATGTATTTTTGAATAATGCGATATTTTCATACTCTTTAATACAAAGGAATGGACATGAGCCCTATTTATCATCATCATTTCAGCCTAGAGACGTCCACTGATCGACACAAGCCTCCCCCAAAAATTGCCACAACGAACGGTCCCGGCCGACCTCATCCAGCGATTACCCGCAATCTTTACCAGGTCGGTAAACCTCGTGGGGTCCTGCCTACGCTTCGTCTTCCGGTCGCCTTTCGAGAACTAATCTGCCCCGTCCGTTCCGTCATTTCTTCTAGCTTTGTGCTCTGCTCACTACCAAATGAAAGAAGAGAAAGAAACCATAGTGATCTTGAGCCTTCTTATGAGGCCCATAGTGAGCGAGGACTATATTTTCATGACATTAAATCGTCAAGACACGAGAGACCGCCGGCGGCGTGTGAACAATTGAAATCTAGTGTCTAATTTTTCTCGGTGTCGAGTTAAAAACTACCTAGTTAATACTATTTTAAGATTCATAGCAGTGTTTATAAAAAATATCAACCTTGCAGGTTGCAGAGCAAGGAATAACGAATGACAAATTTAGCACAAAAATACACATTCCATACAAGGCAAGGACCGCGACGAGATACGAAGATAGCCGAGCGAGTTCGCGCAAAAACAAGTTGTGTAATAAAATAAAATGTATTATTGTTTCGACGCTGAGCCTACACATGAGTACAAACACCCCTTTTCATTAAGAGCTCATTAACATTTATTTTATGAAAGAGTATTTTCACTTTTAGTAGTACGATGTCGACTTTGAGATTGCAAAGTTTGAAAGGCGCCTCACGCAGCGCGGTTTTTGATGCCAGATACTGAGTTTGTATTTTTGGTAATTTTGACTAACGAGCATTGGTTTATTTTCATTTATGATGGGTGAATTGAATATAGACATCTAAATACAAACTTGTAGAATCGTTACTCTTGATGGCTGAGACGTATTGGCTCAAAAACTACAAGGACATTATAGTAGAACTGGCCGTTTGATGATATGGCTACCTTACGTGGTTAAAGATATATCTATTTAAACGATTTTAGATTGGCGGCGAGTTTTCTCACAGTACATTTTTACCCTCAACTGGGACACGGTATTGTCCAGGACGCTAGATTTAGCGGTATATTGCTTTAAGGTAAATTTACCTTACCATAACTGCAACCCAATTGGGTAATGTTACGTATTCCATCTTTAACAGTTTATCAGTTTGTAAAGGGGAAATGAGACATTCTACTGATATACTTTTTACATTAGTATATTATATTTAGTTTTATCATAGTGATATTCTTGACTATACATATATTTTTTATCTTGTTTGACATGTATATCAATTGTTATTCACTTTAATTTATTTTGTTTGTTTTTGACGTGTCATAAGAGGTGCCTGTCACCCTAAGTCAGTGTTTTTCAATCTTTTTGATTTTGCGATCCCTTTACGGGTTGAAATATTCTGGCGACCCCCTTGGGTCATAGAAAGCCAAAGAAATAATTTAATTAAAAGACTGCATACGTCGGGTAATGATTTTTCCTATTTTGGTACATTTAACTGTGATTCACGTGGGCCAAACTGAGTCGGCGAAGGTGACGTTGCCACAACGCGTTGTCAACCAAGCATTAAAGGCTTGGGTAAACCAAACGCAGGGCAGTAGCAGCGCTGTTTGAACGCGGGCCCGCTCAAGTTGTAATACAAGAAACGCGCTCAAACTGCACCGCGCCGCGCCGCACTAATTTTATCTAAAATAGATAATGACAAACATAATATCCTGGACACACTGTTTTCTTCATCGACAGGCTCTAGCTCTGCTGCTAAGGTAAGTACCTTCTGATTTAAATGATGTGCTCAAGGAGGTAATAAAAATTGTGAATTCTATCAAAGGGAAAGCTTTACAAACCTGGCTATTCAAAATCGTTGGTGAAGATATGGACAACGCACAGAGATCAGATGGCTTTCCAAAGGAAAGGTACAAACAAGAGTTCTAGAACTGAGAGTTGAATTGTTAATGTTCTTACAACATGCAAAATCTGAATATGATTATCGTTTTTCTGTTTGGCTCTTGAAATTAGCTTTTTTGGCAGATCTATTAGCCATCTTAACAATTTGAACATGAACTTTCAAGGAAAAGAAGAAAATATTTTACAGCTAAAGATCAAGGTATAAGCATTTCTCGCAATTTTTGTTTGTGGTCAACCTCTCTGCAAAACAAAATGTTTGATTCTTTTCCATGTGTTCACAAGACTTTTGAAGAGAATGCAACATACCAATTTTTTTCAGTGTCGGCTCACATTCCTTGTATGATACAGAGCTTGCATAATTTACAAGATTAACTTTTGACACAGAAATAGAAATAGAAATAGAAAATATTTTTATTTCGAATAGATCTTTACAGATACTTTCAAAACGTCAATAAATCATAAACTACCTAGAGCGAATAACCATTACATATAGTAAAGAAAAATCATATATTAATAGTAAATTAAAAATTAAAATTTAAACTATTTGGTTAAAACATAATAATCATAAAATTTTTCAATTCCTTCAATGATAATAAATGAAGAAAAAGAAAAACTTATTCGTCAAGATCAATGTTATTCACTTAGCAGAGTTCCAAGTGCAGTCACTACTGAGAAGAACTCCGCTACCCAACAAACTCAGTAAGAGCTCTTTTAAATGAAAGCTTAAATCTAGTACAGATTATCGTGAAAAATCAAATAATGTCAACGTCCATAGCATAGATGCAAATAAACTGCTATCTACTAAATGTGATGTAGCCCCTGCAAACCAGAACAGACCAGTCCCCACCAACAGCACCCGTTCACGAGTATGACGCATGTGACAGCCATTGCCCTCCTCAACCATTTTAGAGAGAAGTGAGCAACCCGCCACACGACGCCGCCAAAGGCAAAGACATTTAAGCGTGCATGACTGTTCCGGATATGCACACGGCAAAATAAAAGATGGAATTCATTTTCGGCCAGGGTATTCACATTATTCAACCCTTAACAATAGTAGATACTAATTACTGAATACACGAAATCACAGGATCATGAAATAGCCTGGCAGCGATCGCTATAATCCCAAGACGTATTATCATTAAGATAATCACTGGTCTTATAGTAATTACATTTATATAAACGTTCTTTCATTACTTTCTTAAATTTATTGATCGAATGACTTTGAACGTTTTTGGGGATTTGATTAAAGAACCATATACATTGACCTCTAAAAGAATTACTGACCCTATTCAGCCGCGTTGCATGCATGGACAACTTGTATTTGTTCCTAGTATTTATACTGTGATTGTTACCTATTGTAGGAAACTCATTAATGTTTTTACGGACATATAATACATTTTCATAAATGTATTGCGAAGCTACAGTCAGAATATTTATTTCTTTAAATTTATCTCTAAGAGATACCCTCGGACTCAACCCGTAGATAGCCCGGACAGCTCTCTTTTGCAGTACAAAAATAGTGTTGACGTCGGCGGAATTTCCCCATAGCAAAATGCCATAGGACATTATACTGTAAAAATAACTAAAATAAACAAGGCGAGCCGTCTCGACGTCTGTTAATAGTCTAATCTTTTTCACAGCAAATGCTGCCGAGCTAAGTCTATTAGCTAATTTGGCAATATGGGGACCCCATTGCAATTTAGCATCCACGGTAATGCCCAGAAATACCGTGGACTCTACGATCTCCAATACTTCCTCATTTATCTTAACATTGGTTTCAACCTGTTTTACGTTAGGAGTAGTAAATTTAATACATTTTGTCTTACTGCTATTTAACGAAAGGTTATTGGCGCTAAACCAATGTACTATATTAGAGAGAGTATTGTTTACACAGTCAAAATCTACCTCCTGTCTTTTAATTTCGAACACTAAAGAAGTATCATCAGCAAACAATACCATCTCTTGGCCATCATTGATAATGTAGGGTAAGTCATTAATATAGACTAAGAAAAGAAATGGCCCTAAAATAGAGCCCTGTGGGACCCCCATATCCATTGAAGTCCCGGGATACTTTCCAGACTTGCACTCTGAAGCTGGCAATGAGCGTAGATGGATTTTTTATTTTTCCCTTTTCGGACAAATCAATAGATCTGGCTGATGTCAACA
This sequence comes from Macrosoma leucophasiata, assembly GCA_036365455.1. NCBI lineage: Eukaryota > Metazoa > Arthropoda > Insecta > Lepidoptera > Hedylidae > Macrosoma > Macrosoma leucophasiata. The sequence continues at coordinate 5,851,509 of JAWQUS010000020.1, forward strand.
CAAAAATGGAAGAATGTCTTCTAGATTTAGCTGCTGATGGCAAGCTTTAAATGGAATTTCATTCGCAAAGTGTCGACGTATTTTGGATGAAAAGTAAACACCAATATCCAGAACTGGCAAGGGAAGCTCTTGAATTATTAGTGCAATTCGCCACTTCATACTTGTGTGAACTGACATTTTCTTCAATGGTGAACATTAAAACTAAAAAGAGAAATAGACTGCAATTAGAAAATGGTTTGATTGTTAAGGTTTCAAAAATAGTACCAAACTTTGATAAACTTTTGAAAAATATACAAGCACATCCTTCCCACTAAAATTCTGGTTTTTATTCTGTAAGAACCTGGACTTTTTCTTTCAGCCAGCGACCCCCCGTGTAAGGCATCGCGACCCCCCTCGCGACCCACAGATTGAAAAACACTGTCCTAAATGAATAAATGAGTTTCTGATTCTGATTCTGAACACATAAGACTCTACTACCAGTTTTTTTATGTATGGAAGGTAACAAGCGTGCAGCTCACATTGATGTTAAGTGATGACTGCAGCCTATAGACATCTACATAAAAACCAGAGGTCAAAATGCAGATGCGTTGCCAGTGTTGCCACCCTTGAGAGCTACATAAGTTGTCATGTCTCTGTGATAGTTATTACGGCGTTATTCATTACCATCTAACCGGAATACGATAGTGCCGAACACTACCATTTAGCGGCAGATGGGTTAGGTAATGCCTACGCTTAGAATTCTCCCACCAGTTTGATAAAACGGCAAAGAAATCAAGTAGCAGTATTTTTACAGCTGTCGATACAACTTTGTCTGTAAATGATCAATCTGCACGTATTCTACTTTATGTAGATAACTTTAAGCCTTTTTAAGCCTGGTTGCACGACGATATTTGTTAAAGTTAAAGTTATTGTAACACTTCACATCTTTCTCTAAATTTAACAGATTTCTTTAAGTTGGAGAAGGATGTGAAATGTTACAATAACTTTAACTTTAAATGTTGTGGTGCAACCCAGGCTTAATGTCGTATAGGGCGTGGGCCGTAGAATGTCCGATAGATACAGTGTCATACGTAAATAAATACAGACGAATAGTTTGTCCTTGTGAAGGGCAGCCGGAAAGGTCGGTGAACTCGTGACGAATGATACTATCGCGTGGCAACCGCGAGCTGAAAAGGTCTAAGGTCGGCTGATATCCGCATTGTATCTTGACATGGAGCTTATGAGGTCGATTTGAGTGGAGCAATATCATCATCAATTAATTAAGTGATTTGATACAGGATTTAATAAAACAAGCTTGTCGCAATTATGTTAAAATTTTCGTAGAGGAAATAGATCAAAAGTAGTCAGAACATCAATTCTGTCTGTGTTTAATTATCAGACGGTTAAAAATGAATGCTTGAGATATACATACCTATTTAAAACAAAATGGCGAGGTAAGTTAAACTTCATACCGCTAGTGTGACTTGCCCTCTAATATAAATTATAATGTTCCAAGTAGATATTAAACTAACATTAAATGTATCTGGTGCTTTACACTGTCTGCCTACCTCGTAATGAACTTGGCGTGAACATACATACAGAAATGTTTCTGTAGCCAATGAACGAGTTTTTCAATATACATGAAACATTTTAAGGCTGCAATGTCAAAAGGTCAATTTAATGCAATGTTTCGGAATAGGAAGGCCAATTTTGGTAATGAATTTTAGAGTATACTAGCGGCCCGCCCCGGCTTCGCCCGCGCTGCTCTGCTCCTATTAGTCATAGCGTAATGTAAGCTATCCTATCTCTCAAGTTGGATCGAACTGCACATGGTGTGCGAATTTTATTATAATCGGTTTAGTGGTTTAGGAGTCCATTGAGGACAAACATTGTGACACGAGATTTATATATATTAAGATATTCGACCGGAATTTAGGTAGGTATGTTAAATTTCATGTGTATAATAATTTCATCTATATCTATTTTTTTTCTGACCATCAGCAAGTTCCATATAGTCTGATGAAGGAACTCATTTGTTTTTGCATCGTTAATTAAAACAGAAAAGTTGTATCTTAGTCGTATCAAAGTACCTACCCACTAAAAGGTTAATGAAAGAAGGTCATGTTCGATTAAACCAGAAATCATATGAAATATTGTTAAAAAGACTCGACGCAAGCGACAAACGGTAGCGGACGAGCGATCCGGTTTAACAAACGATGTAAAACAAACAATCACAAAGCGGTAAAATGACTCGAGTTAAGCAGCTTAATCGGAGCGGAATCGAAACTAATACAATTAAATCAGCCAGTGCCCGATTCATCGGTGCCCATCGACGTACGTAATAATTCCAAGAACGTCCCCATTAAAAATCATACGCGCTTAAAAAGCCCTCAGCGTGCGCCGCCACTTCAAAGTTTGACCTCGCAATTACTAAAATTGGTTTGATTTACCATTTTAATTGTAACAAAAAGCTTATTTTTTCGAGCGACGCGGCCGAGGGCTGCTAGCGGCGGCGTTGCAATCTCGACCGAGTGACTTTCGATCGGAGGGTCCATTAGGGTACGGCGAAGCGGCGCGGCGCGGCGGCCGCGGATCCGAATTTTGAGCTGTGGCGTCATGTCGTTAAGGCGTAGTTTCTGTCGAAGGTGTCGGTAGGCGCGAGAGGAGAGCACTCGAGGTCGGATGCTGAGAGCGAGGGATGAGGCGGCGCGGCACGGCGGCGGGGGATGGGACAAAATCGATACGGTCGGGCGGCGCGCGACGTCTTGCGCCCGCCCCGCGTCCCTCTAATGAATGAGAGCGAACAGTCATCTCTGTGGATGGCGGCTTCGGCGATACGGCACGACTAGACACCGGCTACGGCACCGGCAACGCTACGCTCCCCGATCTATTGCTTCGCGATGCGATAACCGAACCCTGATCAATCCCTTCACCCCTGCATGCCTACATTGCTACACTCCATACGCCCTGACACGCTCCTCCTTTAAATATAGCTGCTTGTATCATATCACTCCGCACCGTCTCGCCGACCTCAGAAACAAAAACTTTTTATTACTTAAAAACATTTCCTATTACCCAGACATAAAATGAAAAACATATCTGAAAACTCATCTCATTTATTGTGGGCCGTCGAATGAATTAAATTAAGTCGTTTTATCGGAGGGAAGGTCTCAGCCTTCACTCATTTTTTCGCTTGCGGAAGATGCACTTTGCGTGAAACGGTATCTTGTTTGGAAATCTTTGCAAAATCGTTGCTGGTATTTAAATATTTATTTGCAGGATGAGGAGTAAAGGTCAGCTGACTAAAAAGGGTCGGTGATTAAAGGTCAGGTCCGAAATGGTATTTACTTCCTGCAAAACTAAATAGTCTTTCGAAGCTCATAAATCCCACATGGGCAAATAAAGCAAAGCACGATAATACGGAGCTGAAAGCGATATATTTTTAAACGGATCACAGTGTCTCGTATGCCTTGTAACCCGAGCAGTCTGCTGGGACGCACTTAGGTAACCGTTTTATTAATAACGAACAGCTGCACCCTGTCAGTGTTACGAGTGGCCACGAATGGGTCATCTTTACGACGTTGGTCTGGTTCGTTTATGACTTAGTTATGCTGTTGTGTCATAATATAGTAGTGTGTTCAATAGAGATTGGATTGAATTCATGAAAGATGTAGGTACCTACTGCGGTTACGATTATGCTTCATTTTAGAGAAAGTCGTATTTTTGCACTATGATTTCGTTCCTCTCCAGATTTTTATTTGAATACTGATGACTAGTGACTACTCGCGAATTAGCACGACAATATTAGCTATGTCCTCTAGGGTTCAAAACAGTGAAAATGCAACAGATGGAGAAAACATTAAGATATAAGCGCTATACAATCTTAATGGAAAGTCTGAGATTCAAAACAAATGTACGACTCCGTAAGTAATGGTACAGAGGCAAAACCTCGTAAACCATCTTAGGCTTAGGTAATAGCAACATATCTGTACCTAATGAGTGTATGAGACTTACTACTTCACATAGATACAGTATTTAGTTGAAGAACTACCGCACGGAAGGTGTATATGAAAGCTGTCAACCCTCGGACACGAAATTGGCAGCAAATCTCGAAAGCACAAACATGATTTCGACGTCCCCATTAAGAATTAGTATTAGAAAAGTATTCAAAAATCTTCATTACATTTTGATTCTGTTCGTACATCATTTAAATCATATTCAACCAAGAAACCGAAAATAAGATACAAATATACATAAACAAAGAAAAACCACACGAAGACATCGTTAAGAAAAAATTTGAACCATTTGAGACTTCGCTTGGACTATAGAGCAACACGGGCCACCGGCCGCGGCGAACTGGAGGGGAGTAGCCATACCGTTTATTACCGATGCAAAACAGTTTTATTGCGGGGGGAAATGCGTGCGACACACACGCACACTACAAAAATCGTCTATTACTACGAAACTCACACCTTGACTTTAACAAAATACAGAAACAATTTCACGTACACATTTCAACATCTTGGCCCATTTGGGCTTGTACTTTGACAGAGGGGAAAGCCTGCATATGGCCACTCCCCTCCGGTGGTGCTCTATGGCTTGTACAGCATTCAAAAATGTCGTGTTACTTTCTGATAAGGAAATGTCCGATATTAAAACTGGCAACCTTGACACACAAAACCGAGAATAGTTGCCAAAAGCTCGAACAGGATCTTAAGTCTTAACATAAACAATAAAAGCAAAACGAAGATATCGTTATCAAAACAATACCACGCAGAAAGTTATCGACAAAAAAAATAGGAATGCAATATTAACCAAATATGACATCAGCGTGTATTAAAAAAGCGGCCCAGTGCGAGTCGGATTCGCCCATGCAGGATTCCCGTAGTAGCAAGTAATATTTAACGAGAATGTTATTTGTAGTTTTTGAAAATATTCAATATCTCAAAATTTCATTCAAAGTTTTCACTAAAAAATAAGTAAGTATACCATATTTCTATGATTTTTCACCCCCTTATTTTGAAAGTTAGAGGGGGTTTTACCTCTTTGGAAGTGTTTATCTTTCAAACAATTGACTATCAGCAAAAACGATCTTATAAAGCACCATGTCATTTTCAAGTAGGTATGTAAAGTGGCTGTGACTTACGGACAGTCGCAGACAGACAGACATGACGAATCTAAAAAGGTATAGTAATTTTCTGATTAGGACTGTTCATATGACAACATAAAGGTTCATGCCAAAATTACAATCATTATTGGAATATCAACCAGCTAAGACATTGTATTCATTATTTCAAGAAACTGATTAGAAACTCTTGCCGTACAACAAAATAAAACTCTGTTTAGATATTACAACCGCCAACCCGTTCACACAAAACCGGGCACACTTGCCAAAAGCGCAAACAGGATCTATAATACATATACAGCGAAAAGCAACACGAAGGCATCGTTAAGCAAAACAGTATCCACGAGATAAGTACTTTTGTTACCTAACAAAGTTAACAAGAAAGATCCAGTGGTCGCTGGCTGCATCTGGCGGAATAACGGCCTCGAACTGGGTCAGTATGACCCGCCTCACACCTGTGTTGTACACAACGCGTTGGTTACTGAATAGTCGTTGAAATTTCCCGGATGTGAGTGGATTCGAATTTTGCGCCGTTGTGGCGAAAACATCGATGGAATTTATTCTGTCCTAAAAATCTACCTTGGACAAATGTATGTCGCTCAAAATTGTATTGAATTAACAGAAAATGATTTACTCAAAAGAAAATATTTCGTTTTGATTAACGCGACAAACAATGCCTTTTCACAGATAAGCTCAAGTGACACATTATTGCGAAAGAGATGAAGGTAATATACGCGGTGTAATGTGAAAGATTGTTGAATATTCATAGTTTACAAACAGCAAGTATACACCCTAAAGCTTCCAAATATGTTCTTTAATCTTTTTCGATCATCGGAAACTGGAAACATGAAAAATGTAGCTTGGTGGTCTCATACCTGGAGATGTAGAATGCGTTTAAAGATGCAAAACCTTTATTTTATTGACCTTGTCGAAATTTAAGACAAGGTAAATAGGATTAAGATTATAATTACTACTGCTACTGGTGGCAGAGTTCCAGTGACGGAGCTCGCGGGCGTAGCCACCACCGCATTACCTAATATACTTTCCGCTAAATGATAGTGTTTAGCACTATCGTGTTCCGGTCAGGTGGTAATGTACGGCCCTGTAATTTCAGGCACAGAGGCATATAACCTAATGCCCCAGGAGTGGCAGCGCATCTGCATTTTGAACTCTGGTCATTGTGTGGGTGTCTATAGGCTGCAGTCATCACTTAACATCAATGTGAACTGCATGCTTGTTTGCCACTTTTATTACATAAAAAAAAAATATATATATTTGAAAGTATTGTGTTATTCAATACGAGGATGTAGAAATGTAGTGTGGACATAATACTATATCAATCACTATTCAGTTTAACTTTATCAATCTTTTAAAGATAATATGAATGCACGTACGTATCACACCATCAAATAATTGTCACGAAAGAATAAAATTGACGTAACAAACAAACGTTTATCTGACAAAAAAGCCATCTGGTGAATATTGATCTCCAGCTTTGAAGATTTTTGTTGAAGTAAGTTTTTTTTCTGGGAGTATCTTTAGAGAAAATTCATCATCTTTTACTATTTTACATTCTATTTATTTTGACAGTATAATAAATCCATGGCGTAATAACTGAATCATTTTTTTAAAAGTTTTTTTTATGTAATGAAGATGGCAAACGAACATGCAGTTCACATGGATGTTAAGTGATAACTGCAGCTTATAGACATCTACATACAAACCAGGGGTCAAAGTGCAGATTAGTTGACACCCCTGACTCACCTTAGTGTCTTAGTTGTTATGTATCTGTGATAGTTATTATGGGGCCATATATTACAACGATATACCTATTAACCGTAACGTCCGTAACACGATAGTGCTGAATTTCTACTGCAATTGGCGGCAGATAGATTGGGTAATGCTGTGCAGCCTACGCCTTCGAGTCCCTACACTGAAACTCTACCATCAGTAAAAAATATTGATATCCTCCTCAATTTAGAAGTCTAAAAACAGCAGGTTCACTTAGTTTAGTTAGACAAATGCGAATATTTTGGGCCTGTGTTAATAGTAACAAAAGCCTGATTATAGTCGATGAGATGAGTTATAGTTAAAGTTTTGATTTATGATACAAGAATATGGCGATGACGGCACGCAACAGGTTATTTGAACTCAATTCTCAAGATTGTTGAAGATTTCCTTTAATTCCCTTCTGCTTCATCGCACTTGAAGACGATATCTTAATTGTTTTACGACTCTTCCAAAGGCGGAAGGAAATTTGTTTGAAATAAATACGATTGTTCCTCTAATATTCAGTAATCATTATTGATGTAAATTGTTTAATAAGCAATAGCAGATTTAAAACTTGGGTCTGAAGGAAATCAGGTTGTTTCGGTCCGCCATTTAAACGTCTTTAATAACTTGATAGTCCAACAAAGTATTGAGGTGGTTTATATTCCCAAGAAATTATTAAATGAAGTGGTCGACATACTGTCAATACGGTGCAAGATCGAGGAATAATAATAACAAATTATATATAACCTATCATCACTCCACCTCAATAATAACCTTAATTTCAAAATAGAGAAAAGTTGACAAATATTGTGAAATGATACTTAACCGATCATAGATAATTATCATATCACACTTCAATCGATAAGCAAGCTCTAACATAATACAACACTCAAGAAAAAAAAAGAAAACAATCTATACAATAAGTTAAATAAAAAAATGCCGTTCAATGCCGACTTTAAGGAACAGCACGGCATACATTTTCGACTAGACTCAACAGGCTGGAGATCTAACATGATCTCGTCGGCCGAGGTCAGATTCCGATAAGGTTCACGTGAATCGCACGGACTTGACGCGGGGCACGCACCAAAACACCCAGCACACGTCCGCCGATAGTGCATTACAACAATATGTGATGAAATATCGTATTCGAGATAAAGAAGCCCGATGGAATTTTTTCGAAAGGATCAGCACGAGGCGAATTTTGTACGCATGCTTTGGTTTATGGAGAATGGCATGACGTCAAATATCCATGACGATCAACAATCGATTGTTGTTATTGTTAGATAAGTTTTAGCATGATTTGAATGCGATTTGTCCAATATTATATAACTGATACTGGAGCTGCAGGGTATGAGCTTTGAAGCCATTGGTGCATGGTTGGGAATTTGGGAATCCAAGTAACTCCATAACTATTGGCTCAAGAGAATAACGTAATATTGGGCATAAGTGTTCAACTGCATCAGTCCGTTGGGCTCCGTCGTACTCGTATACATAGATGATCCGAAATATGCGTAGGACTGTTTCTGGTGGGCTTTGTCTACTTATCGTCTAAAAACAAAGTTCTTGCTTAATCTAAATATCGACATCAACTTGAAACTTACGTATTACAAACGGTTGAACGCAACTTTACTATAACGACTGCAACAGTCACGAGATGATGTTATTTGGTATCACTTCATATTAAAAAACGTGCCCAGTGAAGCATATGAGCTCATTGTTAGCAGCAAGACGTGACGATATGACAACAAAAACATTTGACGGCCCGGTTAGTCCAGCGGTGTGAGATGACCGTTTGATTCGAAGGGTCGCGGGTTCGATCCCCGCACCGGGACAAATGTTTGTATGGACTACAGATATTTGTTTCGGGTCTGGGTGTTTGTGTATGTGTTGTATGTGTACAACGGCACTCACGACACAGGTTTATACCTACTGTGGGGCTGTGAGTGTAAGCGTATTTTATATTATTTACTAGCTGTCCCGGCAAACTTCGTATTGCCTCACAAAGAAATAATGTGTCCAAGGTTTAAAATAAAATACGCTTACACATATCTAGTATCTGTATACATATCTAGTAATATTGGAAAAGGTATTCGGTACTTCAAAATGCTGAATTTCGCTAATATGGCACGCAGTTTACTGCATACTGTGTTAATGTGGGTAGCCCAATTAAACCTGGCGTCTATAGTTAAATCAAGGTAGGTTATTTGTGAGACCTTGTCAATGCATTTGCACTTACAATACAAATTATTTTCATGCAGGCATCTATGATCATGTGCAATCAAATCAATCAGTAGTGGTGATAAATTTATTATATGATGATATATGCATAACCTTGATTTTTTGTGTATTAATAACCAGACCTGCATCATTTGACCATTTTAAGAGCATTGTGGGTGTTTTAATGCTAAATTATAGCGGCCCGCCCCGACTTCGCACGGTGCAATGTTGCATTGATGATTTGATTTTATACACCTTGTGTCTGAAAAACCCAAATATCTTACGGAACCCTATTTTTTCCAAAATAAAATATAGCCTATGTTACCCGTGGATAAATGTAGCTTTCGAAAAGTGAAAGAATTTTTAAAATCGGTCCAGTAGTTATTGAGCCTATTCAATACAACCAAACAAACAAACAAACAAACAAACAAAGTTTTCCTCTTTATAATATTAGTGTAGATTATTTTTATTTCACACCGAGAATGATGTGTTTGTGTAAGATTGTATGTTTCGTACCATTGTGAGGGCTCGGAGCGATCGCCAGCGGAGCGCGTCCGACAGAGTCCTGAGGAGGGCGCCGGTGGACCTCTCCCCCTTGTGCACCATCGTCCCGACTTCACGCTCCGTCGATGGGTCACTGCACTACACACGCTAACACAGCAGGCGTGGACGTACTATTGAGACGAGACGCGGCAGCTAATGCAATGTAAATGGTAAACGCGCGACGATTTATTACAGTGATGTAGCAACCGCAATAATCGGCCGCGTGGACGCGACTGGCGTGTTATCGCAACGACACCTATTCTTCAGTGCGAGTGGATGTAGACTCGTGAATGGAGCCGGCCTCGTTGTTTTGGTCAGTTGACGCGCGTCCCAAATGTGTCGCGTCTGCGTTACGGGAATGTTTTCCACGTCAAGTCCGCGGAATTCTCAGTCGACCACGAATATCTGGCATGAGTCCTGCAGCTATAAACAGAACGTCTTTCATCTCGTCGGCCGTCTCTGATACGTCATCGTTTGACCTCAACGGACGAGTTCCGTCGGCCGCGGTGGATGCCGTGATGCAAAACGAATACATACGTTCTTTAATAATATCTGTAATTTTATAGTCAACTTTCGCTTAATTGCTATCGTGGGGAACGTTCCGTGAGCCGCTTTAGCCGAAATTAGTCTTAGGTCTCCCGGCTGTAAATACATACGTATTTACAGCCGGGAGACCTAAGACTAATTTTTACAAATAATCTTTTTGCTATTATTATATCATCGAAGCAATAACAGAGAATATGTAATAATACTATAGAATGGACACTTCGACGTCCCGCCCGATTTTCCCGCATCACCCTACCTCCTCCCCTCTTATGGGCGACGGTTGGGATTTCGTACGTGCTACGCACATAGGTGCACATGTAAATACACGTCACTGATTGATGTATGTGTAATAGAGACCAAATTAAGGGTTTGAATGGAATTTTGGCGGAGGGTCCGCGGAGTGGCAATAAGCTGTGTATAACTTAAAAGTGAAGTATCATTCTCCTTAGAACCGTGGTAAGTACAAATTTCAAAACAGCCATTTTTATGATCTGTCTAATCGCAATATTTCTATTCCTAATCTACCAAACTGCCCATAAATACATTCCGGTCAGCTGGATTCGTGAATGTCACTCAACGGACAAGCTACATATCCACTGACATTTTAATGTGCGCCGAGCTTGAACCGTAAACATAAGTAGTAAACAAACAACAAACACCGCTCAGTGGTTGTAAATCCTCAGCTTATAAACTATTAGCAATTAGCGCATCACACGTATCACGAAATGGCAATGTTCGCGGTGAATCGGTTTTTATTGCTCGAATCCGCATACGCGATTCTAAACCTTGGCGGGATTAGCATGCGTGCGATAATTCTATGCGGTCGTTTTATAATTAGACAGGCGCCGGGTTCGTGGCAGGGGTCCAGGTTGATCACTCGGGTAACGGGCGAACTCTATATCGAGCGGTCGGTCGTTGACAGAGAGATATTTCCGGAATCGCCGGCGATCAGCATTCCGCAGAAAAAAATCTGTATCTACTTGCGCAAATAAATAAAAGGACGGTGATAAAATCGTGACGCTCAGTGCATCAACGGCGGAAATCAAAATGCTCAGTGCCAGAAAACGCGATCAGCAATTTTCGCTGTCGAAAAAGATCAAACGATATAAATAAAGTTCATTCGACGAAATCTTGTGGATACAAACCGATATCGGGCTGAAAATGGTCCTCATTACAGGCACATTTTTAACACATTGGAAAATATACGGCAATTATAATGTAAGCAATAAATCACAATAAAGCCACGAGTGTAGAATAATGGTATTTCGCATCGTTCCACGTCCGTTGTTAAGTAATCCCCAATAAGATATTGGAGTCTAATAGGAAAGTTTTAAGCTCTAAACTTATCGGCTTAGGCCGAGTCCGCTGTTAATTTTGTGAATTTAGATTTCACGGCACGGCTAAATTACTTCGAGAAGTGAACTTCGCCGCTATCGCCTTTATTTATATTCTTATGGATTTATGTTATCACTTTAAAGTAAGGGCATACAGTGAGAAAGAATATTGAATACTTTATGATTTCAAATACTTACTACATAATTCTTTAAAAGCGTAAAAAAATTAACAAAATCCAATGGTCACTTTATGTCCAATTAAGGCCTAAATGAAATTGAATAAGAAAACCGTATACCCCAAAAAAACGTTTCCTTTCTTACGTCAATTCGCAGCTCCAAAAGATATTTCTTCATTATTTAACCACCATTGCAGCGCATTAACATAAACTATTCGCTCTTAGTTATATATATTTAGTGTGTACTCAGCTTAACAAGGAATCGACAACAGAACCAACAGGTGAGCGTCGTTTATGAAAGAGGAAAAATAAATGTAATTAAACTGTCGTTTGGCTCGTGACCGCGCGGAATATTATCAGTTTGTCACATTCGCCTATTTACACAAATGTTCATAAGGGTAAATTAATATAAAGCGGTCAAGTGAGTAATCTTCAAGACCCAAGACTTCTAAGAACTTTCATGTAATCTATTGGTAAAATAGAGTACTAGTACTATAAAAAATACGCTTACATTCACAGCCCACACTAGGTATAAACATGTGTCGTGGGTGCCGTTGTTCACACACAACACTTACACAAACACCCAGACCCGAAACAAATATCTGTAGGCGATGCAAATATTTGTCTCGGTGCGGGGATCGAACCCGCGACCCTTCCTATCAAACGGTCGTCTCACACCGCTAGACTATAACTACTTTATCCCCTATTTGATTTTAATTTTAAGAATTTTTATTACTAGTGCAAATTGGGTCACTGATTAATTGATTATATGTGTACCTACCAAATTTAAACTCAATCGGTTCCGTACTTTCGGAGAAAATGGTTGTGACTGTGACAGACGGACAGAGACAGACGCACGATCGACATTATAAGGATTGCATTTGTTCTTTTGAGGTACGGAACCCTAACTAAAAAGGACAGAGAAACATTCAAATAAAATACATATCATTTGGTTACACCGAGTATAGACGGTAATGGGTATTATTAAGTAGTCATAAGACATTGACAATAAGGGTACATTTCCATGAGGAAACTCGCCCGATCACTCAACTTTCGCTTAACCTCAAGCCTCAACTTGTGGATTCACCGTTTATTTTTCTGTATTTCAGTTTGCACGCTGAAAGGAGAAATGTAGCTTCATTCAGGTGAGGTTTAAACTACTTTGTTGAATGGACGACTTAAAGGCTGAGCTGCTACGTCGCACGAACTTCGTGGAGTGTTGATTTGTATTTGATATGTTGTTTACCACGTCCTTTCGAAACCGACCGTTGTGATTCTTGCTAGAGGTCCATATTTTCCGATACATGTGATCACTGTTAGTTTTATAAACCAATATACAGGGTTAGAGGAAATTCGATACATTCCTTTGGAGGTGATAAAATAGAGAGCTTATTTGCAATGTCTTATCGTCCAGTAATACAGCCAGCAATTGCTTGTTTCTGAGATAAAAAATTTTATGATTTTTTTTCGGAAAATGGCATTTTTGCCAAATAATGGCATGTACATCAAAGATTTTATATTTTATAACTCTTGTTTGAACATTTTCTAAGAGCTTGCATTCTAACGCTCTCTCGAAAGAACAAAAAAAACCACTAGGTGTGTGAACAAAAAAAACCACTTGTTCCGGTATAAGAATAGCAAGAGATTCAAGAAAAGATATCTTTTTGTTCAAAGTTATTCCACTTTTGCAAAAAAAAATGTTACATTACAACTAGGGTTGTTGAGGAATTGATTATGAGGAAGAGGAGGAGGAAGAGGAATTGTGACGCGCAAATTTAGAGGATGCGGATGAGGAAGAGGATATTTTATGAGGAGAAGGATGCGGATGAGGAAGCGGAAGAGGAAGCACGTACGTAACTTCACGCCTGTAATCCTCGAAGGGGTAGGCAGAGGTAAATGTATGCATTCAAGCATACATGCAAACACCCACGACACGCCGCCTACATTTTGGCCCATGGTGGTGAACCTGTTGCCATCTCCGAGCACATTGCCAAACTCCGAGGTACCTAATGGTAAACTTCCATAAAATGGAAAAATCCCAATAGAACCAGAGATAAAGGATTTTTAACCGTTATCTCTGATAGTCCCCGACCCGGGCATCGAATCCAGGAATGCAGCGTAGTAGTAGTGGCCTGCTACCACTACGCTACTGAGGTAGTTAATGATATAATAATAATGGCAACCGTTGAAACGTCCCATTGCTGGGCACGAGTCTCTCCCCTTCTTGAGGGGAAGCCTGGAGCTTACTCCACCACGCTGCTCCAATGCGGGTTGGTGGAGATAACGGTTAGTGGCCAACCCGCTGTCGGATGTTTTCAAACCACCCATATATATGGCCTTTTTTTTTGACGCGCGGTTACTCTCCTGGGCACCTCGCCGTGTAAGGGGAACAGACGACGGGTAGTGTGAGACTCGTACTCACTAAAACCCCGCGGTGTTCCGACTCGTCCACCATCAGCAGCGGGGTCACGAGAACGCTTACGCACACATATGCGACCCCGCCGGCGGCTACTCGTTTCCGAGCCCTCCGAGGTTTGAGCCCATTGGCTCCAACCGACAATAGTGACGTGCGGAACACGTGCACGCCACCCACCTAGGGACCTCTCTCCATTCGAGCGACGGACATCCCCTAGTCCGACGCCCGGAGGTCTCTGCTCAAACCACTCACAACACCAGGCGTCCCAAGACGCCCGGGTGGAGGGGTTTAGGCACACAGTTCGCCATACATATGGCCTGCGACAAAGTTTAACGACTGCTATTTATATCTATATTTATATATATTTATATCTATAGCAACCGGGACCGTCGGCTTAACGTGCTCTCCGAAGCACGGAAACGCGCATTTTAATTTGTCACTAGTGGCCACCCGTCACATACCCGACCGCACCCGTATCGCTTAATCGAGTAGATCGCTTGCGTTCTACACCAGCCGCGAGGCCTTGCGCGCTACAGAAAGATGATAAGAGGATGATACGAAATTATAAATACTAGCGGACCCAACCCAAAATCCGCTGTCCTGTCTCTTTGCACATAACTAAGTAAAAAAAAATAAAAGGGCATTTTCCAGTGGACCAAACTATGAATCTAAACCATTCTCAAAACACACACAATAATGAATCATCTAAATCGGTCCAGCAGTTAAGGACGAGTTCAGTAACATATCTACACAACACACGCACACAAAAAAAGATGAGTGAATGATACAATTTAATTTAGAAATTGAAATGAAAATAAGAATGCAGTCTTTATTTCTTTGTTAGTTAGGTACGTAAGTCGAATATTATTAATCAAAATTAATAATAGAGAAGTTAATTTTTATAAAAATTTATTTGGATGCCTTTCCCCTGACAACCGGTTTCTTAGCTCATCATTTTAATATACCAATCCAACATTGCTAAAAAGTCGTTCGCTGGGACATTTGATGGAAGAGAAGATAGGTATTTCCATAGATACAGTTCCGTAAAGCCCCGAATTTTTAGATTTTTTTAAGTTGCGTACGCGTATAAACATAATATTGTATGTAATGTATGTCAATAAAATTAAAACAAACAAGCAAGGAACAGCGCCGGTGGCGGAAGGGGAGGTCACGCTCGCATGTTCGGCCCGGCATCGCGCTGCGGCGTGTGTGTGCGGTGCCATGGAAATTCCTCATAAATTCCTCTTAAATTTTGAGGAAGCGATAGCGGAAGAGGAATTTTTAAATTTTTATTTATGAGGATGCGGTAACGGATGAGGAACCCAAAATATTGCGGAACTTCCTCATTATGAGGAAGAGGAAGAGGAATCCTCAACAACCCTAATTACAACATTCCATTGCATAATTACTTTGCGACAAGAAATAATTAAGAACTTACTGTGTACTCGTATTTTGTTTTAGTGCTTCCCATAGGTCCATAAATCTATAGTTCTACTATCTGAGTTTGTTGGGTAGCGGAGTTCTTCTCAGTAGTGACTGCACTTGGAACTAATGCTAAGTGAATAACTTTGATCTTGACGAATAAGTTTTTCTTTTTCTTCATTTATCATCATTGAAGGAATAAAAAATTTTTGTGATTATTATGTTTTAACTAAGTAGTTTAAATTCTAGTTTTTAATTTACTATTAATATATGTTTATGCTTTTACTATATATAATGGTTATTCACTCTAGGTATTTCTTGACGTTTTGAAAGTATCTGTAAAGATCTATTCGAAATAAAAATATTTTCTATTTCTATTGTCAGTGGGTCCGAGCGGGTCCATGAAAATAATTAAAAGTACAGTCGACTCTTGTTTTTATAATTTTTCATAATGGTCCAAAACTAATATGATTAACTGTGATAATTCTAAACTTCTGATTATATTAATGTTGTAGACCATTTTTTTAGGTTTTTTACATTATTTAAAACCTTTTAAATGTAAGTTTTATAATAAAGGATTGAACTGATTTACTGCGACAATTTTAAACTTGTGATTGAATATTTTTTACTTTATGGATATTATACATCGTATTTTGTATTCCGAATAGGCATTAATTTAAAAGTAAAACATGGGAGTATTGCTAAGAAAAGGTATATCGAACGAAAGATCGAAACTTTTGAAGCGTTCCTACTCTTGTACTCTTTTGCGTGACTTTGAGAAACTACTTGTTTAGTTAAACTACTGAAGGGTTTACTGCTGCTATCCTCTTTTTGGTTCTTAGATAAGTTGAACGGTGGTATGTCTGCTAAAGGTTGCCGTAACATGACCTTTTATGGTCAACATAAACTGAATTTGCTATTAGGAGTCTCTTTTCTTTATACGCACCGTCCTATAAGACAAATGAAACAAAATTTTCGGAATGCCTAAATTGAATCGCATTAAGAGGTCACGGTTCGTGTTTTGATCTAACATGGAAGAGATAATTACAGCAATATATTAAAGGTGAAAGAAAGATAGATAGAAGGATAGATAAGATAGATGGATAGAAAGATGTGTATTGATCAACCTTTCATCTCGAAGAAATCTCTATATAGAAAATCAAGTAATTCACCTTGTTGTACTAACAAGATGACGACACATATACGGTAAACCCGCTTCCCAACAAACGCTTGTCTCTAAGTAAGATATTTGCGGAATCCGTGGCGGGAATCCATGGTGGGCGCTTTGAGCACGATAAGCCATTACCATACAAACATTGCGTAATTCTCTTTATACTGTACGCATATTTCAGATCATCGAGATTCGTGTGATTAATTTTTTTTTTTTTTTTTTTTATGTAATAAAAGTGGCAAACAAGCATGCAGTTCACATTGATGTTAAGTGATGACTGCAGCCTATAGACACCCACACAATGACCAGAGGTCAAAATGCAGATGCGCTGCCACTCCTGAGGCCTAAGGTGTTATGGCCTCTGTGCCTGAAATTACAGGGCAATATAATATACACAATTTCATTTAAAGAAAAATGGAAAGAAAAATTTGACTTCAGGCGAGACTCGAACTCGCGGCCTACTGGGAATCTAGTCCAGCCGCTCTTCCAATTGAGCTACTGAAGTCCTGCCCGATTTGTCATCTGTCTGATCTGTCATCTTTCCTTCACATTTATTGCATTGCTTTATGGTAACAGCAGCGCCATCTATTGCCAACTATGCAACTATAGATGGCGCTGCTGCGAAATAATATAAAAACAAACACAATTTCATTAGAATTTGACTATTTTGAGATATGATATCAAACTAGACAAATATAATATAATTTAAATAGGAATAAAACAATTTATATCTGTATCTAACAGTTCACATTGTTTATCATCTTTATTAACCTAAGAATTCAATTACTTTGAAAATGAAAAGATGGTTGTATTTACGTATAAGTTGAATCGTAAAAAGCTAATCAAAGTTAAACAAAACTATTAGGGGCGGCTAAATTAATTGCCTACAGGGATATCAAAAATAAAATTGGCTCGTTTTTCCTAGTTTGTGATTAAAACCAAGAGATATACGTCTACGATAAGAAAAACAAAATCTTAATACTACCAAAAATCGCAGCATTTTTTATGAAACTATAAGCTGCAGTGATCATTCATCAACAAAACATACATGACGGCATGCAATCAATCAACAAAAAAAAACGTGAAGTATGTAAAAGCTCCCTTCGAAACGAAAAAAAATCCCGATCAACTTAGAATAACTTAGCATAATACAGAGACGTTCAACAAAATACTAGACACGCATAAGGGGGACGTCGCATCGAACCATCTCAAACATTCGCTGATAGAGCACGCAGTTGAAGAGAATTTCATTTCAAACGGTTCAAGATTAAAAGGAATTCAATTTTCATTGCTAGGTCCCGATTAAACGTCTATAGGGAGCGGGTTTGAGGGTGGATTGCATCGGATCGAATTGTTTACATTGGGCGATATTATGTGGGTGGTGGCTCGGTCAATGGTGTTAGTTGCCTTGCGGTTACTCCGTTGTTTGTATTGTGATACATTTTTGTATTGTGTTCGTTTTTATTTGAGAAATAATTAAGATGCCGTTTCATTAGATTTTCATAGTATTGAAGGCGATTTTGTGTTATTGAAGTTTTTTTAATGTTTATTTTGATGTGTTGAGAAATTTACTGTAGGAGGAAATATTTGAGTTCACCTCACGGACGAGCTGATGTTTAATTTCTACATCCGGTAGTCTACATACAATTATGACCGCACAAATCAGAGATTTCGATGTCGGTGTGGCTTTTGATGCCTAATTTGGTGCTACCAAATGTGGTCCAGGTCCAGGGCCGTACATTCCGACGAACGAAACAGAACTGAACATTAACACTTGGCGGCAAGTAGATTAAGCCTGGGATGCACCACGACTTTTGTTAAAGTTATTGTAACATTTCACATTCTGCTCTAACTTTAACAGATTTATTTATGTTAGAAAAGAATGTGAATTGTTACAATTACTTTAACTTTGACAAAAGTCGTGGTGCAACCCAGGCTTAAGTAATACGGTGGCGTCTATGTGTTCTAGTTCCGTCCCTGGAGCTCTATCATGAGTGTACTGGGAAATGTTATGGCATTTCATACTCCCTAACCTCAGTCTGGTATGAAGAGGTGCGTAATATTCAGATTGTGTTATCATTATTTAATTAAACACATTGATTTGATTTAACAACTATTATCAAACCAAACAATTAATAAATTACTGCGACATCCTCATACATTACAAATTATTATTTAAGAATGTGCATTAAACGCATAAGCTGGTTTGAATTAGCCTGAAGTTGTAGCCCGGTTTGCACCGAGTGGCTTTTGAAACAAATTTGTTAAATTAGCATCGGCCGCGCATCTGTTTGATATTACAGTCTCAGGTAGTTAATCTATACGAAAATAGGTAACCCAGATCAATGCTTTGAGCTTTATGTGCACTAAAATAATCAGACCGCTAACCTACCTCAACAGTTTCGCAGCGGACACGTATTTAGTCTCAAATAGGTTCGGCGCCTACAATTGAATAAGTGGATCATCATAGCATTATCTTATATGTAACTTCACGCCTGTAATCCGAAGGGGTGGGCAGAGTTAAATACAAGCATTCAAGCGTACATGCAAACATGCACCCTCGATTCGTTGGTTACGTTTTGGCCCATGTAACAGGGGGCGAGTCTGTTCACATCTCCGCGCACATTACCAAACTCCGAGGTACCTACTGGGAAACTTCTAGAAAAAGGAACAACTCTAATAGAACTAGAGATAAAGTATTTACACCGTTACCTCTGATAGACCCAGACCCGGGAATCGAACCCAGGACCCCAGCGTCTACTACGGTGGGATACTGGGTTCGATTCCCGATTATTGGCCTGGTATCACTAGACTGACGCAGTTTATCTTATCCGCTGCTAAAGATGTAGATATGATAGACATTTTTTTAAACGGAATGATGGTGGAAAACAATCTTACAGTTCACGTAGATGACAATTTATCGGCTTGTTCTACTGCTAAAACTAAGACCTAACTTGTTTTTCCTCTGTGACAGCCATTACGGGGCCATACATTTGCCACCTTGCCGGAACACGATACCTAGTCCTTAACGCCAGAGTTTGGCGGCAGACAGATTAGACAATGGTACATAAAACTAAACATCCATACTTCAATTAAATTATGTTTGTATGAAGAGATTGCTCAAAACATTAAAGAATATAGAAGAGACAATTGCGAGAATTTAAAGAGGCTGAATGTTAGGAAGATAACAGGAGTGACGTGTCTACTCAACGTGTAGCTTCGCGCTTCCGCATTCCTTCCATATAACTTACATGGCCAGTCGCTGAGTAACTAGAAATATCGTTTTCATTGTAATGGGCCATTATGCTGTCAGGATTTATTTCGTAGTTAACGATCAAAAACAATGTTTTGTTCATAAGGTTTAAAGACAGCTCAATATAAATTTTAAAAAGCCGGTCATGTGTGAGTGGCACTTGTTTCCGTACAATCAAGAGATTTCCTATACTACCTTAAAAATAATTTTATAGGTTGAGATTTTATAGGGTTTCCTGTAATCTATTATAGGTAAAGAATCATTGCCTGTATCATTTTACAAAATTCTTTGTTTAGTAGTTTCTGGAGATGATGAAATTGCGATCCAATGACAATGGCGACTAATTCAGTTAGCAGAATTAGGCCCCAGGTCGTTGACAGGACAAATAAAAAATACGCTTACACTCACAGCCCCACAGTAGGTAGGTATAAACCTGTGTCCTGGGTGCGGTTGTACACACACATACAACACATACACAAACACCCAGACCCGAACCAAATATCTGAAGGCCATACAGATATTTGTCCCGGTGCGGGGATCGAACCCGCGACCCTTCGAATCAAACGGTCATCTCAAAACGCTGGACGAACCAGGTCGTCAAAAAAAAAATTGAATATTAGGTACCTACAAACGATTCACGGTTACTTAAGTGTCCACAGTAGCAACGTATGTGTATCGAAGCCTTTTTGTCCAGCCACAGAAAGAACAAGATTGAAAACAAACCAACATGTCATGTGAAGTGATGCGATCAACTCTGTAACATGTCGAGCGGCTCATGTGTGGGTTGTGTAATGTGTAACACGTAGGCGCCGCGGCTATCTGCGGTCTGCCTGTCACAATGCGACCGTAGTAAGCAATTTGGCGATTGAAATGGTGAATCTGTGCTTCAGTTAAGCAATTTTCTACATTTCCTATTATAAGGTATCTACAGAATAACAATTTGCATTTCGGGCGTCCGGAGTTGTAACGTGTTGCACTGAAATCTATTCGCGATGCCACATCTAACAACAGAAGCGAAAATCAGCCAAGATATCATATGACGTGATACGATCAACATTGGAATATGACGAAAGTCTCCTCATGTGTGGGTTGTGTACTATGTAACACTCAGGCGACCTTTAGCGTGTCAATCATAACGTGGAATTGATTGAAAATATTGAAATTTTGAATTTAACCTGACGCCTGCGATGCGGCGTCACATCGCATCGCAGTTTTGTGTGGCCACCCATAGACATACAGACGTTTAACAATTCCGGTTATAGGGTATAGCTGAAAAGCTGAAAACTAAAGTAAATGATCTGTTGTAGGTGTGAGTGATGTGTAATAGACATGTCAGTTTTGAAATGAGCAATATAATGCTATTTTTTTAACTCGAATATCTTTTCGTAGACATCATTCATACAGGTCATTTACTTAAGTTTTTACTCATACCTACAGCCAATTCACGGTTACTTAATCGTCCACACTAGCAACTTATCTGCATTGAAATGTTTTTGTAAGTCCACATCAAGGAACAAGATTGAAAGCTATCCAACATGTCATGTGACGTGATGTGATTAACGTTGAAACATGTCGAACAGCGGCTTATGTATAGGGTTGTGTAATGTATATACTACGAAGGCGTTGCGGCTATCTGTAATCGGCCCGTCACGTTGCTATCGCAGTGTGAAATTGTTTGAAGATTGAAAGTATTGAAATGATAAATTCCACGTCCAGAGACACATAATGCAGTTATACAGCGTCCGGAGTAGTAGTAAGTAGTAGCAAACTTTTGTTAGTCCACATCGAGCAACAGAATTGAAACTGACAAATATGTGATGTGATGCGATCAACATTGGATAGAACACGTCGAACGGCACATATCTTTTTTTAATGTAATAAAAGTGGCAAACAAGCATGCAGTTCACATTGATGTTAAGTGATGAATGCAGCCGATAGACACCCACACAATGACCAGAAGTCAAAATGCAGATGCGTTGCCACACTTGCCACTCTTGAGGTCTAAGGTGTTATACCTCTGTGCCGGAAATTACAGGGCCGTACATTACCACCTGAACGGAACACGATGTGTGGGTTTGCGGTGTTGCAACACTTGCAACTATCAGTCGTTGGCCAGTCACTATGCGATCGTAGGTGCAATCGTTTAACGATTGAAATCAAAGTCATTAATGTCACATTTAAAAATCTTCCATAAATGAGGGTGTTTTATTTAGGCATAACATAAATTATTTAAAGATTGGTGATTTAAAGAAAGTTTACAGAATACCCTGCACCGATGCACTGCCTACATTGACGCCTCTGTATTTTCCCAAGCTAAAAGCTAATTCTACGAGTATATACGCTATAAAAGAATGCTAATACTAACAATTGAGAGTGTGGAAGTACATTTACTCACACCACAATAATAAGGGTTTAATATGCAGGTAGGAAAAACTTTAAGCAGTCGTTTATTCGCCAAATTGCCTCCATCGACAGCGATCCGCGGGTTGCGACGGCGACGCGACGAATCATTTCCATTATTTCCGCGAGTGCCGCCGCGGCCCGGGGCGATGTTGACGAAGACACTGGCGTACCGATCACGTAAACGTATTTCTATTGCCAACAGAATAAGTAAGTAATGTTTCCAAGAATCGCATTAAATAAGTTTAAGAAAATTTGCGTGGCCTTCTTGTTGGGCCAAGACGTAGATTTAAATTTTAAAATTATTTTTTTTGATTAGGTACCATTTTTCTCACATGTGTTAAGGTAAAAAAATGTTTTACTTACCTATGCGATTCTGCAACAGCGCTTATTAATTTATTCTCATTTGTGTATTCAAATATCTCAAGTCCACAATATTCATTTGTAACAATAAATTTTACAAAAACAAGAATATGAAGAAGGAAATGAAGGAACAAAGTATATTAACAATTAACACCGAGCGTAATTAAAATTCCTGTTAAGACTTACAAGTATATTCCCTTATCCTTTTTAATGTTTGCTTAGGTCGTACCCAAGTCATAATAACGGTATAATGGCGAATGCTAATATTCTATTCCCATAGTGTTTGCTTACAGAAAATAAACACGACGCCTCTGGAAAATTTTAACGAAGATACAATTGCTAATCCGCATTTTTTTTATGTTACGATGGTAGCAAACAAGCATTTCACAATAAGTGAATACTGCATATATAGACATCTAAACAAAAACCGATGGTCAAAATGCAGATGGGTAGCCACTCCTGAATCTATCTATACAAATAAATAAAATTGGAGTGTAAGTCTGAAATATAAAAATACCCGCTTTTTACTAAATGCATAATATGTTACATACATATTATACCAAACCAACATTTTTTACAATTTTTGTCAGTCTGTTTGTTACCGCTAATCTCGTGAACGGCTGGACCGGTTTTGACTGGCAGCCGGGACTATCACTGGCAGATAGCTTATGTAATAAGAAGTAACTTAGGCTACTTTTATACTAGCTGCACCCACGACTTCGTCCGGGTAGATACTTAACAATCATAAATTCTCACGCGGACGCTGGAATAGTGTATCGTTGGATAGGTCTTTTAAAAATATTATGGGTGTGCGAACATCATTTTTCGATTTAGTTAACTGTTCGTGACTTGTTAAGCTTTAAAGTGAAAATTTTCGTTAGAGTCAATTGTCCCCCCCCCCCCTATTCCAACTATTGCCGTAACGTTTGAATTTCTAACAACAACCTTGTTAGAAATTCAAACGTTACGGCAATAGTAGCTACATATAACGAAATTAAAAGGAAAACTATCACACTTATAAGTTGGCCTTGCGAGTTTGCGAGTAATAGTCGACCAAATGTATTTTACTCAAAAATTTCGAACAAATTTAGAAAATATTGATTTATTTTTTTCGTTACATCTCTTACTCTGTATCTAAGAGACCCTAAACTGCGCGTGGTCCGACACGCACTTGACCGGTTTTTTTATGTTTATTATGTGACATATGCTTCCCTACGATCTTCTTTATTTATATCAATAGTAAATCTATTGCCATCGACAGGCGCACGGAACAAGTTCGCGATCCGGATAGCCGGCGGGCTCGTGGGGCACGTGACAGCGTCGAGATACCGATCACCAGTTTTAATGGAGTTCTTCGCCGAACCCAATCATTGGCCGGAGCCACGATCGACGAGACAGCACCTAGGCTAGTGGGTAAAAATATCGATATTATTTTAGAAATTAATAGATACGGGTAAATTGTCGATATTATTAGGGTTCCGTACCCAAAGGGTAAAAACGGGACCCTATTACCAGGACTCCGTGAGAGGTCATATTAAAGGTAACGTAGAAAAAATATATGTGCACGGAGCCCTGTGAACGCAAGTTCCACTCGCACTTGGCCGGGACCGGCTCTCGGGAACGGCTGGACCGGTGTGAGACAACTGTTTGATTCGAAGGGTCGCGGGTTCGATCCCCACACCGGGACAAATATTTGTATGGCCTACAGATATTTGTTTCGGGTCTGGGTGTTTGTGTATGTGTATAACGGCACCCACGACACAGGTTTGTACCTACTGTGGGCTGTGAGTGTAAGCGTATTTCATAAAAAAATTATAAAATTCTCACGCAGACGACATCGCCGGCACGGCTAGGAATAAATAATTATAATTTAACATATCATTTTTATTCCGTTTGCCCATCCCTACGAGACAGATTATAATCGCTGAATCTAACTGCACTAAACAATTTTCTGTTATCCTTGATTATATCCGGACTGCGATAACTGTAGGTTTGGTATGCTCTGATTTCATGTATGTATGTTTTCATGAAACATTCGCTTGTCAAATTGTCACAGATAATGACAATAGATAAAGGGTCGATAAGTGTAAACAAATTACTGAACTCTTGGTTATTTGATACAGATTATTGCAAATGTAAGTCATGTTTTGTCTTTACTGATATCATGTCACCATTGCATAGTAAAGGGGAGCCTGAAGAGAAGATAGGTTAATAAGACGTTCAGGAAACTCCGCTCATCTAAAATGAATCCAATATGGATTTTATTACATCCGCATAAGATTAGTGCATCCGATTTAGTGATATTTCACCACATTCGAAAAAAACAGTTTTATTGGTGGTAGAGCTCTTGTGACGGAGCATTACCTAATATACTTTGCCGCTAAATGTTAGTGTTTAGCCCTATAGTGTTCCGGTCAGGTGGTAATATACGGCTCTGCAATTAAAGAGGCATAACACCTTAGGCCTCAGGAGTGGTAACGCATCTGCATTTTGACCTTGGTTTTTGTATGGGTGTCTATAGACTGCAGACATCACTTAACATCAATGTGAACTGCATGCTTGTTTACCACTTCCATTACATAAAAAAACCAGACAACTGTTTTTAACAATAAAGCAGACCATAAAATGGTCTGTAATACAGGCTCTGCATGATAGTGAACAGGTTAGAGTTTTTATGGAATTGAAACAGCTCAGTCTTGTGATAACTCTGTGACAGCATGCGGTATGCAGATAAATGTCTTGAAGGTCCGTTGGAGAACCTCCGTACTAGACAACGTCGATGGTATCAATAAAGCTATCGGAGTGGCCGAACGGCGCACAATTCCAGCTATTGTCCGGTGATTTGGCTTCGGACAAGACTCTGCATTCCTGTCACGGATGCCTAGGAATCGAATCCTGTTTCAACTAAATAGTGTAATGTAATAAATATATACAAACTAATCGAGATCTACGTTTATGATTTTAGATTCATATAATACTGATTCTGAATTTGAATTTTGACTATTGCTTCGTAAACTAAATGGTTTACGAGTTCTGAACTACCATCTGGCGGTAGAATATTAGGTAACGCGGTGCTTACGCCCTAAAACGAATTGGATTCACGTGAAAATGAAGTCATGTTTCTAAATATCCTTATACGATACCATCCAAATCGTGTTACGCAATAAATCTCAGCGAAGCAAACAAAACAGAGAGCTCATCGCGCTTCTACAACTAACAATTTTTACTGGTGGTAGAGTTCCAGTGACGGAGCTCGCGAGCGTAGGCACCACCGCATTACCTAATATACTTGCCGCTAAATGGTAGTGTTCAGCACTATCGTGTTCCGGTCAGGTGGTAATGTACGGCCCTGTAATTTCAGGCACAGAGGCATATAACCTAATGCCTCAGGAGTGGCAGCGCATCTGCATTTTGACCTCTGGTCATTGTGTGGGTGTCTATAGGCTGCAGTCATCACTTAACATCAATGTGAACTGCATGCTTGTTTGCCACTTTTATTACATACGAAAAAAAAAAAACAGTGTACTGACGCACTCGACAACCGGCCCGTTAATAGACACGTGAACCCGCGGCCCGACTCCATCTGATAAAGGCGTCTGAATGTCAACGCACCGGCCGGTCACCTTGAGCTACGCAATCGGGCCGAGTGAAATTTAGCGAATGTGATACAATCTTATCGCGTCTGAGGTCGATCGAGCGACGAGCGACAACCCAGCTATCTCCACTGACGATCCTTCTAATATACTATAAATTTACGCCTTAACAAAAAGAATACAATTTTGGATGTCCTTTCGCACTCATCGCCCATAATAATATTACATATAAATGGATGTGTAAGATAATTTCTGTTACCGATCCACGAATCAAACGTCGAAAGAAATTGAATTCAAAATGATTACTTGCATCCTGAGGAATTTGTCCCAAATTGACCAGACCACCGGCACCGTGAACAAAGACAACAAGCTTGTGAGAAACGTTACAGAATACAGATAACAAAACAATGTAACCGGCGCAAACGCCAGTGTTGTTACGCAAACAATAATAGTAAAGGACTTTGACACGGATTACATTTCATTACATTCGTGTTTCGTTTGCAAATGAACAATTCCAAATTCGCGTAGCGACACGGTTTTTTTCTGCGAGGAAACTTGTTTAGTGTTAGTCATGACACATACGTCACAACGTGCGTCTTAGCGCCGGCCCGAGACGAACGAGATGAATCGTTAACATACATAATGCTCGCGTATCGTATTAGCATAAGAAATAAATATACGTAAGCCGAGCACATAGATCATAACCTCAATTTGTTTTGTGCTATTATACGCTAATTGAAGGTGTGTGACAGCGTATAACGTCATTGGAAAATCTTGTTGATCGGGTGACGTCAAAATATGACGTTTAGAAAAATACTTATTTATAATTGGCGGTGCCGTGAACATGAAATTCGTGACAAACAAAGCAAATTAGATGTACTTAAAAATCTTAACGAGAACAAATGAAACCACGTCACTGGTAAAAGATGGGTTTGTGCATATCAATACGATCCGTGACATAAACCAAAGTGCAACTTATAGCAAGTGGACCAATGGGTCGTTAAAATTGGCTGATGATATGGAATTCGAGGCACTCGGCGGGATCTCGCAATCGGCCGTCAGTGCATCGTAGGTGCCAACGATACTGCTCCAGTTTCTTCATCGGATCGATGTCAATGCGCCGAAATAGCGCCGGCGACGGCTTAGAATACACCTCGCAAGGTCGAAACCTAATATGTGACCAATAGCAGAGAATATGTAATAATACTACGTACATAATGGACACTTCGACGTCCCGCCCGATTTCCCCGCCTCACCCAACCTCCTCCCCTCTTATGGGCGACGTTTGGTATTCTCTACGTGCTACGCACACAGGTGCAGGTGTAAATACACGTCACTGATTGATGTCTGTGTAATAGAGACCAAATTAAGCGTTTGTATGGAATTTTGGCGGAGTGTCCGCGGTGTGCCAATAGATAGATCTTAAAATGAAAATGGCTACAACTATTCTATTGGACACTACATCTTCAAAAAAACCAAAGATCTTAATGCAGATGGGATACCTACTCCTGGACATGATAATTTGCCTCTATGTCTGAAATGAGTGACATAAAATATATGCTTATTTTACCCACCTAACCGGCACAGGATAATGTTCACACTACCAAGGGTCACCTATAGATTAATGCTATGATTCTGACGCCCCCGTTGTAGCTCTACCAGTCAAGCTAACAAGCTGACAATCTCAATCAAAATTATCAGGAAGACGATTATGATTGTTACAACTGACCGTCCGACTTAATTTTCCGAATACTGATCTCAAAATATGGTAATCAACATTTTGTGTCTGATGAATATGGAACAGGTTCTATGTTACAGAAATTCTTACTCGGAAGCCATGCCTCTGATCATCTAAGCATAACTTTAACGTATTTTGATGTCGAAAATATCTTCCGACTACTAAACGGCTTTCCGGATTTAAATACATCCGTCGCCAGTCTATATCCCATTGTTTTGAGAAGATGGGAAAATCTTCTTGGGGATTTATAGTGAATGCGTGATGCATTTATTTATTTGCTTATTTGCTGCTACATAAACTCTTTTTGAGTCAAACTTGGTGCGAAACAGGAAGGAAGTATATACGTTGATCGAATTTCAAACATTTACGAAGTTTTCATTGGTGGCGTTGAAGGCAGAAAAAAGAGGCTCAAACTTGGCCGGAACGCATTAACTGTTGGCAAACTATACTAACGATTGCGAAGTGCCAGGGGTGCAGGATGCATGGCGAGTTAGTTTTGGATGAATGTTGGGAGCATTGATCATTTTGTGATGACATTATCAATTTAAAGAGCAATGGTTTTGAAACATTTGTCTGACTTAATTAAAATTTGCCAAAGCTAAAGGATTCGGCGTAGTCCATTTGGAAAACGAGTGGGTACAGAGATAAAATATATCATGAATATTTCAATATTTAAAATTTTGTTTTACTTTCTGGTTTTGAGATGAAACCATGCGAGAATGACTTACATTAACGACCAGAAATAGGTTATACAAATTAACACTATTAAAATATTATTACTGGACGAAGTCTCATTTAAATCAGAACGATCTAACGTCGAACGATCTATCGTGTATTGTAGTCTTAATAGGTAATCGAAATAGTGTGACGACATTGAAATATTCAAGTCGCGATTCAAGCGATTTATTGGTCAGCTATTTGGTGGTTCCAAACACTTCTACAATCACGCCAAGAATCTAGAAGAAGACGACTACGATACACGACGAGTAACATCTTTCTTTCACCTAAAACAATGGCAATTGTTTTCATAGCGAGG
This sequence comes from Macrosoma leucophasiata, assembly GCA_036365455.1. Lineage (NCBI taxonomy): Eukaryota > Metazoa > Arthropoda > Insecta > Lepidoptera > Hedylidae > Macrosoma > Macrosoma leucophasiata. Next base: position 5,880,594 of record JAWQUS010000020.1, read on the forward strand.
AAGCTAAGTGCGGTCAACGATATCCTGACGTTGCGGCATATAAATAAACTAAACGCCAATAAACCAATGTGACGCATATGTCACATTCACAGAAACACGAAATTCTTGGATGCTCCAGTTGGAACGTTTTTAGCGCGATTCATAGTTTTTTTTTTGTTGTTTTAAATATAGAGAACATGGACCATTTAAACTGTAACGCGGTCAGTCAATTTAAATCGATTTTTTGGGCCCTTGGAGACAATAGACAAGACAATAGCGTTTGGGAGATTAGACAGCAACGTGGTTGGGTCTCAATGTTACTTATTGTAATGTAAAGAAAAACGTAACTTCACGCCTGTAATTTCCGAAGAGATAGGCAGAGTTAAATGCATGCTTTCAAGCATACATGCAAATACCCACGATTCGCCAGTTACGTTTTGGCCCATGTGACAGGTGGCGCGCTTGTTGCCATCTCCGGGCACATTACCAAACTCCGAGGTACTGGGAAACTTCCAGAAAATTGAAAAATTCCAATAGAACCAGTGTAGTAGTAGTGGCCTGCTACCACTAGGCCACTGAGGCAGTTATATTGCAACATTATAATAATATTAGATCACAAATTGTGCGATTTCACAGACCTTATAAAACTTCCAATAAACAAACGTCTATTATTTCTTTTACAGGGTTCGGAAGATAAAGGTTTCTCAGATAAGAAGAGATACCTAGTGATATAGTTCTCTGTCTACCCGTTAAGGAGAAGGCTTCAAGATACAATGTTTTTTGGAAGTGCCATTACAAAAAAAAAACATTGTATCTTGAAGCCTTCTCCTTAACGGGTGGACAGAGAACTATATCACTCAAGCATGCAGTTCACATTGATGTTAAGTGATGACTGCAGCCTATAGACACCCACACTTAGACAAAGGTCAAAATGCAGATGCGTTACCACTCCTGAGGCCTAAGTTGTTATGCCTCTGTGCCGGAAATTACAGGGCCGTACATTACCACCTGACCGGATCACGATAGTGCTGAACACTACCATTTAGCGGCAAGTATATTAGGTAATGCGGTGGTGCCTACGCCCGCGAGCTTCGTCACAGGAGCTCTACCAAATATAATTATATCTACCTATAATATAATTTAATCACATACGAACTATAAAAAACACAGCGCCTGGCTCAACATACACTTGGTCGCCTTATTATTTTACATTTTGTATTTAGGTGATACCACCATCGGATCGGTTTGCGGGCGTCGACTCCTGATCGTCAACAACATTAATGACAAACACTTTTTATAGATTCTTATCGGGCACGTCGACTCGGCAAAAAATGAGTATACGATTACAGCGAGTAACAAAGTTGGTATTTTAAGGGAATAATAAAGGTGGCGCCTCACTGTTATCAGCGACAATTGACCAAACCCCAACTTATGTAACCATACTTGCAAACTATATAATACTAGCTGTTGCCCGAAGGTTCGCCCGCGTGGATGTCGTTCAAAAAGTAGCCTATGTTCTTTCTCAAAGTCAACTCTATCTCTGTACCAAATTTCATTAAAATTCGGTTCAGTCGTTTTCATTAAAACGCGGTCTACGCTCTCGAACTCCAACACTGGCGCTCTACCACCAGTAGGTATACTATTCGTTTATCTGTAATGTTTTCACGACCAAAATGTTGAATGTGATGAAATTCAACATTGAAATAGTTTGAATCCGGCTCAAAGACCTAGACTTTCGGGCCAAAAACAGAAAACACCTGGACAAAGTCGCAAGACACAGGTAGTGTTTAAATAAATGCTGTTTGTGAGCAAACTCAAGTGTACGCCAAACAGGCTTCTGTATTTTGGCGAAGTTCAATATAATGGAGGCTGGTAGAAAAATCAACAAGAATTAGCATAAGCAAGCGCATGACGAACGAACCTATAATTTTGCACCATGTTCCGTCTCAACCGATTTCGATAATTTCCTACAAATGAGTTGAATGTGGGGTTCATTAACAACAGTTCCGTAAAGGTTCGGTCAACATACTGAATCTATGATGAAAATTCTTCAATTCTTGCGAACTACCCACCTACCTACTTGACACTTAGGGGAAAAAATTGGTCAACTACAAGTTACTCAAAATTCTGATAGACGCAAAGGCGCTGAGATTAGACCAGACTAGATTGTATAGACAATAAAATACGCGAAAAAATGTATGATGACAGCGGATAAATAATAAATAACTCGGACTCGGATTATGTTTATTGCCACAACATTATGTCATCTCGGTCAAATGACCGCAACAACGTCGGAAGCTATAAATAAAACGTAGACTTGAGTACGAATTCGGATCATAATATTTTGTTTTTAACATCCCGCCTTGTAATTAGCTAAATATACTCGCGTAGCAACTATTACAAAGGTTTATTTTTAAGTGTTACTCTGTTGGAAACCGAATATTTTCTTACAGTTTTAAGAATGATATGTTCTTAGGTTTTCGCGAGCTACACTCGTTGAAATAAAACTATTATCCCGGACAGACTGTCACCTCAGTCTGTCCGGGACCACGGAAGCTGAAACGTCGGGTTGATTTTAAAATATTTTTATTTCATTTTAGTTTATACGCGAGAAAAATCCGTAAAAAATAGTTTTATTATTATTTGTCTGACAGAAGTTTGAAAAATTATAAGTAAGTATGTAGCTACCTCCATCGATTTCGTAAACGACTTGCGTAGCGTTCAGGATTAAAAATTACTTATGGTATCTTGAGGTCTAGCAGACTGCTGCGGCTGGGATTTAATTTTGCTAAGTATGGGATCCTATGATGTTGATAATCGCCATCCATCTTCTCTATTGAAATTGATTTCAAAAATCATTTTAGTTTAACATACGCGAGAAAAATCCGAAAAAATAGTTTTATTTCAATAGTTTTAATAAGTTTAGGAAAATAGTTAAAAACTGGTGTACAGATTATGTTGACGGTAAATGATACTGTAGTGCAAAAACTGTAGGATTACAAGAAGATCATTGACCTGATTCTGGTGCGTAGAAAAACGTAACATTAGATACTTCACGCTGGTATTTCCCGAAAGGTTAAGCACATGGAAATGCATGCATTCTAGCATACAGGCAAACTTCCTGATTCGCCGGTTACGTTTTGGCCCATGTAACAGCTCCGAGCACATTATAAGCTCCGAGGGTGGCTCGGAAGCTTCCAGAAAATTAAAAATGGCAATATCTTTGAGATAAAGAATAATAGGAATTAGGAATCGGCGTGCATGTATGAAGAGAATGATGAAGGTAGACGAGGCACGAGAGGTTTGTCAGAACCGGGATGTCTGGCGCTCTACACTCTCTGCCTACCCCGTTAGGGACCTGGCGTGAAGATACAAAATAAAGAATAATACACGTTTAACTTTGATAGCCTCGACCCGGGGATCGAAACCAGGACCCTAACGCAGCAGCAGTGGCTTGCTACGACTAGATTACTAAGGGAGTTTAAAAAACGTTCTTCCTAAACAATATACTTTCCAATTTATGGTGCATTTACATCGCAGTTAACTTTTGTGGAAAAAAACTATGAAACACGACAACATATTAATATTATTTGTTATTAATGTTACACATCGCGTTCATACCGCCAATAACATAAAATAACAAATTACAACAAAGATTAACTTTTATGGCACGACACATGTTCTGTAACTTTCTCGATTGTTAACCACGTGTTGACTGTTTACAAAAGTTAGGCAAGGCAACATTACTTAGCATATACAAACACGACAACATCAAACTAACAATAAATGACTGTATGCAATCGGATGTTACTCAGTAACACTTGGAAACATTGTTCAACAAAAAAACATCTATCCTTGAACACCTCTCGTGCTTCTCCCACATACATCACTCTCTCTTGCGAATTACAAGATAATATCTATCCAATTTAAGCATTGTAGCTTGGATTGATCGTAGAAAAAAACTATAAAATATTTACGTTCGTAATCCTAACAAAGAGTTTAATTGCCGAATATTCAAACATCACTTAATTTTAAGCAACCCTCAAACATACGCTATCTCTGTTGTTTGAACGTGTTTTATAGAGACAGAAGACTCTTAAGCCCCACTTAGATTTGAGTGACGTTTCAGTATTTGGCTATTAGACAATTTTTAACAGAGTTCAAAAACGAGACGGTTCTCATTTCGGCAGGTAGATTTTTTTTTTCTAATGATTAGTTCCTGGATGGGCAACTATCAATCGGTAAAGTTATGCACTAATTAAAGAAGAGTAAGCAGGTTATAATTGAATATGCAAGACGAGTACATAAGTGCAGAGAGAGCACGGGTACTACGACTACCTACTACGGGCAGTTGGACAGTCGCGGGCAACTGGAGCGGCGCGGCGCCGGCGCCGACGGCGCGGACGCGTGCGCACGTTTAAGGTTATCGCACACTTATCGGCGGAATACTAATTAAAAATGCGTAAGCAGGTAACAATGACTCGGTATTAAAGTGGTATCAGGCTAATACTGCTACGCTCCAGCGTAGCGTCCTGAGAGTGTAATTGGGATAAATCCATTTTCTAACAAGATTTCCTGAACCTTGGAGTTAAGTATTGTGTCCGGAGATGTCAATAGGCTCGCTTACTATTTATTATATGGTACAAAATGTTAGTGATAGTCTCGATCAAGAAAGATAAACTGCGAGACATAAACAAATCCATTCAATATGATACGACAATATAAAATAGTAATATTTGATTTAAATTCAAGAATGATAAAAGATCCGGGCACGCCATGTTGTTAGCAAGATTCTCTTAAGATGCTGTTACGATATTCATAAATGTGTGTTGAGGTATTGAGAATTTTATACTATATACGGAATATATATATTTACGGAATAATATAGAAATAATTGAATGGAAGCAATGCCCCAGTCGGTTATGAGCGTCAACCTTTACTGTCTCAACCCGCCTGCGCCCGCGCATCGCACCCGTCAGGCGCTTCTATTATTACTGCAACGACCGTTTTGAAATTTAAATCACGATTATACAGTAATAACAAATTATTAACCACGCTACGCGGTATGTTATTCGCTTCACAGCCCATTCAACACCCGTCAAACGTATGTTTATTACATAAACAATTTAAGAAATACGGTTTGTTAATTGAATTAAATTACGGTTCTCTTTCATATTTATAACGGGTTGAACATTTTGATTATTTATTGCTCCATTCAAAAAATTAAGCCTTTGCTTTTCCGGTACTAAACAAATGTTGGTAACGATTTAGAAAATTCGGAATTCTTCTTACATAAACAGAATTTACAGGCAGTCCTCCTTTTCAGGTATCCAGAAATACCAAAAAAAATAGAAGTGGATCTCCACTTTGTAAACATTAGCACCAGGTCGTTACTCAATATCAATCAAAATCGAGATAATTTAACGATAACGTCAATGATTTTCAATTGGAAGTGTTAATAATTATCTCAAACTCACAAAAAAGCCATGGAAAAAATTGTTGAACAATGGGAACAGCGGGCAGCATGCAAATATTTACATGTCGGCACTAGATGCCAGACGATTAGCGGGCTGCACCCCGGGGACTATTCGGAGTCGCAATCGCAGTGGCTAGGTATAGCCAATACATCGACCGTGCGATAGACGGATAGACGGTCTCGGACGGGCGGGACCATAGGCATTAGGCATTATAATAATGGTTCGGCTACTGATTATGATTCGCTGTGATAGGTTTTTGTAAGTCATAGACTCAAATATCTGGGCTTGGGCGGTAAAATTGGGTTGGGTTTATTTCGCAAGTGATAAGACTAAATTAAGGTGCAGTATTTGGCAAATTTTATTTGCATTGAGGTTGTTTTCTAACCAGATGACAGGAAATAGTTGGCGTTTAATTACTAAACAACGGGCACAGTGAGCGACTTGCAAATATTAACATGTTGGTAAGTCGATACTAGATCCCAGACGATCAGCGGGCAGCAGCTAGTGGATTATTCGGAGTCGCTGTCGCAGTGGCTACGCAAATGGATCGGCCGCGCGATAGCATCTCGGACGTGTTGGAGCCGCCGCGCCCCGGTCGCATTATAATATTGGTTTGTTGGGTGTATTTTTTGTTTGTTGATTGAACTTTTGAACTTGTTGTGTTGATGTATAGGATTTGTCCCGGATTATTTAAAAGGTCTATGCATTGGGTTGGTACAGTTTCTAAGATGCCAAGAGACAAATCTAAATTATGCTGCAGTATGCCGTAGATTTTAATATCATCGTTGTTCATTAACTCAGTCTAAGGAACACAAATTGCCGTCAATTTATAAAACAACAGGAACGGCGGGTTGCATGTAAATATTCATATTTGATCCCAGACGATTAGCGGGCCGCAGCCTGGGGACTATTCGGAGTCGCAGTCGCAGTGGCTACATCAAATAGATCGGGCGCGCGATACCGCCTCGGACGGGACGGGAAGGGTTGCATTACAATATTGGTTACCGCCAACAATTTTGTTCGATGCATTCTTGTTGATTGAACTTTGGTTTGAAATGATAAGTTTTTGTGTAAGTATTGTATAAGTACACCTCACATATCTACCTCTATGCGCTACTGAGTTACCTACTGTAATATAATTATATTATTCCAGATACGGATGCAAATAGTTACGGACTAAACTCCACAAACTCAAAGTTTTCATATAGGGTAGATAAATATAGACGGCAGTGATCCTTTACCACCAATACCTATAATACATATGTTACTATTCAGATCAAAATATGTTTTGACTTGGTGACGGCACAAAGAAATTACAAATTTCGCATAACTTTAAGCCATCTCAATTTCTACACGTAATAGACACAAACACAAGTAAAATGAAGTCAATAAATATATCACCGACCGTCGCATTACCGCATCAACAAAACAACCCGGAGAGAGTGTACAAAAAACATCGTATTTTATTAGAACAGCCGAATGAATGGAGTATCTATCGCGATATTAGGCCATCAATCCACGGCAAGATAAGCCGCGGACGTAATAGTTCCTTGACCGGATTGAAATATCCGCGAGACCACGTGCGCTGCCAAAAATATCGTACGTACAACGACTACACTCGTATCTTACACTATATTTTGACCGCGATTTCGTCTGCGGGGTAACTTTCTCACCCTATTTTTCACCTTTTATAGTTAAGAATAATTGCAAGTTAAAAAAATGAGTTTTAAAGGAAATCAGAGATTTTTTTTACAAAACATACTCGCTGCTACTTTTCTCAGGTTCAGTAAAAAAATGTCTCGATTAACTATGACAAACAAATTTAAATATTGCACTTCATTTTACATTCTTTAGGTTTTCATTTCCCATTATAAATTCTCGAAACAATGTAAGGTTTTAAAGAGAACCGAATACAATATGTAAATGGAACTTCCAAGTGGAGCAAAATCAAATGATCGGTTTGGCGTGGTGGAGGCACCATCGACCCAATTTTAAATTTGGGATCGATAACGGCCCGATTCCACCTAACGTATATTTAGAGTGTCGTGACGTGGGTATGGGGATACCATCACTAATTAATGATTCAGTTATATAAACACATAGGTACTTGCATATATCTTAGAGTTTGGATTTTCTTCAACTATAGTAGGGGGTTTCAAATATAGCAAAGCTACACACCTTTAAAAGTTCACAATTCTGTTCAGGCATACCGACAGGAAAATATGACATTAATTAAAAACATTTTAAATTGAGTATTTTGATGCATTCTAAGCGTCCAATGAAGTTTTAAAAGGTGAGATAATACGAAAAAAAATTTAAAGAAATTATTACTAACAATTGTTGTGTTTTTCCATGCAAATAGTTTATACTTGTCAAATCTTTAACACATTATTTAATTCAATAAATTAGAGTAATTAGACAGTTGAAACAAAAAGTTGACGTTGAAATCCAGTTGAAATGAAGTTCCAGTGCGGCAGATAAATTAGGTAACCGCGTTACTTAATTTATCTGCCGCTAAATGGTAGTGTTCAGCAGTATCGTGTTCCAGTTAGATGGTAATGTATAGCCCCGTAATAACTATCACAGAGACAGAACACCTAAGATCTCAAGGGTGGCAACACATCTGCATTTTGAACACTGGTTTTTGTGTAATGTCTATAGGCTGTAGTCATCGCTTAGCATCAATGTGAACTGCATGCTTGTTTGCCACCTTTGTAACATAAATAAAAAATCTTCATCATTGTTTACTAGAATTGTTCCTAAATTACTTACAATAATTTAAACAGCATTTACATACAATAGCAGCCTGTAACCCATACAACTTACACTCAACACCACAACGTACAAATATTCAGCGAAACCCCATTTAATCAGCGTACGGCTTACCTGCAACAATAAAAAACGTTTTTATTAGACCGATGATGGTGAAAAAAAAAATACGTGCGGTTCGCAACGCAGCGAGATCGATACGAGATCGCGGTAGATACAAGTCATCGTACATTCCGGTGTTTTGACGCACGGAATAATGACGTCAGCCGACGTAGACTTATTGCTATGGGGAGACGTGTGGGGTAGATTTTTATATAATGGGGGTCAATTGCCTTTTTCTGAACACTAAAGCCTATCGGGTGGTATTTTTTCCTATCGGGTGGTATTTATTATATTCATTAAATGTTCGTCAATGTACCTTTGCTATTAGTGATGGTTAAAAATCATAAACCTATCGAGGGCGTATCCAGCTTTCGAATAAAGGGTAGGTCACATTTATATTGGTACTTAGTTGAGGTACAAGGCAGGATCTTTCTTTCAACACTATTGTTGTCATAAGACCCTCTCGAAAAGAGAAGATCATGACTCCAATTACCTAGCCCTAACGCCAACCACTATAATTAAAGTAAACCGGGTTTAAAAAAAATACAAATAGTAGGTAGTACTATATAGACATTATAGACAGTCATCAACTTACATATAAAGCTTTATAATTTAATTATTGCCAAAGAAAAATATGTCTAGTCAAATATTTGGAGGGCGTTCCTTTGTCTATTTACAAAACGCAAAAAATGTCTGGGCAACCATTCAATATGCAAAAAACATCGTCGGCTCCTTACAACGGTATTCCTATAATTTTCTGTAAAGTTTCAAGTTGGAAATTTGTTAAGAAAGAATACAATTTAACGATTATCATATTGTATATTTTATTCGCTAAGAATATTATATTGTTTCCTGGTTAAATTTATAAGAATATCAATACAATTTGTACGGCTCTGCAATTTCCGGTATAGAGGCATAGTAATACCTTAAGCTTTAGTAGTGGCAACGCATCAACATTGAAATCTCTGGTTTCATGTAAGATGTATGTATATAGGCTAGTATTACGTGAATCAATGTGAACTGTATGCTTGTTTGCTAATTCATCACATAAAAACAATGCAAATTTAACTTCTTAGGTAATAGGTTAAAATAAACAATCAATATTCACTTCAAGTTTAGATTTATATTTACGTAAATCCCTAATTGAAATTTTGAAAAAAAATTAGAAATCCGAAAATTTAAAGACATGTTAGTTTGTCTGTATGTTGCGCTTTAATATCAAAAAGGCTGAACCCATTCTAATGTAATTTGAAATAGAGATAACTAAGGGCCGCGGGAAGAAGAGAAGGCTTTTTCAAAAAAGAACCCCTATAGAGTTTAAAGGGGCGATTGATGTTTGTCCCCGTGGAATGTGTAAAAAAAAACAAAACATTTTTTGTTACACATTCCACGAACAAAGTCGCGGGCAAAGGGTACTTGTAAAATAGCTCAGTATTATTAGTTGAACTGAATACATCATGTTCACACATTATTCTTAACTAGCGGCCCGCCTCGGCTTCGCGCGGGTGCAATATGTATGTATCTTCACGCCAGGTCCCTAACGGGGTAGGCAGAGAGTGTAGAGCGCCAGATATCCCGGTCCTGACAAACCTCTCGTGCCTCGTCTACCTTCATCTTTATCTTCATACATGCACGCCGATTCCTAAGACTTTTGACACCACCATCAGACAGAACTCGACCTATTTGGTCATGGTAGGTCAGTCTTGGTCTTCCTGGGCCTCTGCAACCATCCACATTCGCATTGTATATCTGTTTAGTCATTCGCTCATTCGACATTCTTTCTATTTGCCCGAACCATCGGAGCATGCCTTTTTTCATTTTTACACCGATACTATCATTCACACAAAGCCTCTTTCTTACATCTACATTACGAACGCGATCGGTGAGTGATACACCGCAGATCTTGCGCAAAGATCTCATCTCGACCGCGTTTAACTTACTTTCATGCTCTTTCCTGCAATGTTATCTACCCTCTTAAAATGGCCTTCCTCGATATGTGGGCTATCTAAAACTCAAATAATTTATCAAATCAGACCAGTAGTTCCTAAGATTAGCGCGTTCAAGCAAACAAACAAACAAACTCATCAGCTTCTTAATATTATTGTAGATAAAGATAAACTACAAACTACGTCTACACGTCGATACAACAAAACTTTCTAATAATAAACCTCCGTGTGATACGTCCCACGTGGCGAGAATGATTTATTACACTAATCGTTTATCAAAGTTCTTTTTTTAGAGATGAATGACCCAAAAGTGGTATCCGTTTTCCCTTAAACGAAATTAACTACAGCATGCGCTTTGGAAGTTAAAGTGTAGCGCGCGCTGTGATACTTCTCTGCCCGCGCATCTGGATTTCTGTGTGTGTGTGAAAGATTAAAGCTTTTTGCATCTTTTGGCACCTTTTTTATGTGAATCGGTTGACAGACAAGCGGACGGGCCACCTGATGGAAAGCGGTCACCGTCACCAATCAACACCAGGGGAATTGCCAACGCGCTGCCAGCCCTGACTGACTGTATTACGTTATTTATTGTAGCACCAAGGGAACACCTCAGAGAGAAGTTCGTTCGAAACGAACTTCCTTCCTATCTTCTATTCGAAAGGTTAAAAGTTAAAACCTATCTAAAGTTTACACCAATAAAGAGAAATGACGGTTCACAAGTTTAGTTTTGGCTATTAAGTATAAGATGGAATATTTTCTTAAGGGATATAGGAAAGTAACTTCAAACCTGAAATCCCGAAGGGGTAGGCAGAGGTAAATGCATGCATTCAAGCAGACATGCAAACACCCACGATTTGCCGGTTACGTATTGGCCCATGTAACAGGTGGCGAGCCTGTTGACATCGCCGGGCACATTACCAAACTTCAAGGTACTGGGAAATTTCCAGAAAATGGAAAAATTTCAATAGAACCATAGATAAAAGACTTTACACCATTATCTCTGATAGCTCCCTACCCCGAAATCGAACCCAGGACCCCAGCGTAGTAGTAGTAGCCTGCTACCACTAGGCTACTGAGGCAGTTATTAGAAAGTTTTCAAGAAAAAGAGTGCGCCTGTCACACTTCATCTTCAAAGTACGAGTAGAGTTCTTAAAAATCAAACCGCGTGGATGTTGCGTTAGTTAACGCGTAATGTGGACAGAGCTATTAGGAGACACGTTTTTTCATATAATAATACATGGCGGAAAATATGCATGCAGGTCACATTGATGGTGAGTGAATACTACAGCTTATAAACAGCACAAAAGCCGATCCTCAAAATGCAGATGCGTTGCCACCCCTGAGACCTAATTTGTTTTGCCTCTGTGATTTCTTACGGGGCCCTACATTACCACCTAACCGGAACACGATAGTTCTAACACTACCATAATGAAGAAGGTATTGCGGAGGTGCCTACGCCATAGACCTCCGTATCTCTACCCTGGTGGTAGACGTGAACATAGATTTACACTACATATTGATGCAGTAATCCCGCAGTAATTATAATTCTAAAAACCAAAAGCGTGCTGCACCGTCATCATCAAACGCATATCCAGTGCTTGCGCGTTGCCATCGACCGCATGCCGAATCGTATCGCATGCGACGCATCCATCATTGCATCGAACATTGAGGGGATAGAGAATAGGGTTGAAAATCCTACTAAAATCTAAAAATACTACTGAATAAAATAGTATTCAAATACTTTAGAGAGTCTAATAGTCGAAATATAGTAGAAGCTATTTAGTGGTTATTAGTTTCGTCTACTACGTACGACATATTTCTAATTGAATAGTATTTTATAAATTAAATGAAGTAGACGAAACTACTGTATTTTATCATCGGTCACTAAAATTAGTTATCTAAAAAGAAATACGCCTTCATAACCATAGTTTCAAAAATATTTCTGAGTAATGAATGCTTTTCTTTCCAGTGCTGTCAGAACGAGGGTAACATTACACCTTCCTAAAATAAGTACCCAGACTGCTTACTTGTTGACCGACCATATTTTGAATTAAATTCCTATCTAGCTAGTATATATTCATTGATACTGAATTGAAAATACTATATTTGGCCCGAAGTTGGCAACCCTTGGTTGGGGTCATGCGTGCACCCTATCATGTGGATAGCCCAATTTATCTATAGGCTGGTGGATTTATCGCACGGCTGATATTGTGCGGCCGTACGTCTACACGTTCAGAACGGAACCTTGTTATTTTATAGTAAATATCCGCAATAAATAATTCCCTTATCCCACTCCCGAGGTTTTTCTATCTTACCAAGTAATTATAAGATTTATTGCTTATAAGAGAAAGTAAATATAAAAACAAGACGTTGGCGAAATCAAAGAGAATACCTTAATGTATTCTTTATTTTATTTACTGTTTGAAATATTTAATCACGATGTATTACACATTTAATTTTACTAACGAAAAATAATTAAGTACTTAGTCAAAGGAATCTACGTACTGTTTTAATGGTTATTGACCTATAATTTACAGTTACATCCTATAGTTTCTATTATACATCCATGTATGTATCTTATGGACCGACGACCTGGTGAAGGTCGCGGGCATTCGCTGGATGAGGGCGGCCCAGGACCGTTCGTTGTGGCATTCTTTGGGAGGCATTTGTTCAGCAGTGGACGCCTTTTGGCTGAAATGATGATGATGATGTATCTTATAGCAATATAGTAGCTGACAATTAGGTAGGTACATTATTATCCGAAACCTTCAGAAAAACCTTTGGATTAGGTAAGTTAGTTGAGTTGCTTTAATTGTTCATACTTAATAGCTGTAAGGACCTCGAAGGTTTCCGCCTTGTCATGGCGGAGGGGCTCAGTACCCCCGATGGTTGTCGTCACATCGGCGAAGTCAAGAGAAACCCAGAGAAGGAGCGGCGTTTGGCGTGGCTCTGCCCGCCACTCGCTGCTTTGGAGGGGAAGCGGCTGGGGAAGAGGTGTATGGGTATGTCATTGGCCCTGCACCCTATCCCCAGACGCCTATCGGTGGTTCCGCCGTCGGATAGGGACGTGGTGGGGAGACGGCTGGGAAAGAGGTGTATGGGTATGTCGTTGGCCCTGCACTCTATTTCCAGCCGCCTAGCGGTAGTCCCGCCGTTAGATAGGGACGTGGTGGGATCACGGAGAAGAGAGTTGAGAGTCAGTTCGTCCCTGACACTCCCGCTCTCCCGGGGCCGAACTGTGCCTCTGGATCACTCCACCCGGGTGTCTTGGGACGACTGGTGTTGTGAGTGGTCGGGGCGTCGTCGAATGGAGAGATCCCAAGCTGGCTGGCGTGAAGGTGTTCCGCACGCCACTAGTGTTGGTTGGAGCCGAAAGGCTTCGAGGGCTCGGCAACGAACAGCAGACGGTGGGGTCGCGAATGTGTGCGATAGCGTTCCAGTGACCCCGCCACTCGTGGCGGACGAGTCGGAACACCCAGGGGTTTTTAAGTGGGTAGTCGGATGGCTTTCCCGGAGTCCCAAAAAACCCACCTATTTCGCAAAAAAAAATTAGTGAGTATCTGGCTTTTTTCGTTAAATTTAATTCGAAATACAGTTCGACAGATTCGCTATCATTTGTTTGCACACTGCTAACTAATTGAACAGCCTAAGCGCCCGAACGCACTAGCGATTAGCCGCGTGCGCGGGTAGCCGCGCAGCAAGTCGCTTTTACATTGATATGCAACCGCCTGTGATTGTACTTACTTAACCGCCATACAATTACAGGCGGTTGTAACTCTGATTTTATAATCGACAAAATCGCGCTCAACTCGAATAGATTTACAAAGCGAGGAGAGTTTAAAATGATTCAGGCTCATCTCGCGGGTCTGCGCCCCGCATACCCTTCCATCGTGCGCGTGTTCCTTTCCGCGGTGGTCAGTGTTTACAATGAGAAAGTTATTCCTGAACGGACAACCATTGTTCATGTCCCTCGCTTCTAGCTTGTTAATTATGCTCGGGGATAGATTGAGGTGTTATTTAAATATACTACTGGATGATTGTGGACTCGGATGAGTGTGGTTGTGATTTTTATATAGGTTTGTGAATGCTACCGAAAAAGATACGGGCGATCATAAATAGCGGGATAGTTGGCGGTCCACGTATCTTAAAAATCAATTAATTGCATCACTAAAAACTGAAAGATAATAGGAAACAGATATAATTCCAAGGAGCAATGCTCGTTATACTTTTGTAATATTTAGAAGTCCGGCCGGAGATCTTTAGTGGGCGTAATTGGCGGTCTGACATTTAAATATTCCAAAAGTATCTATACCCGCAGTAGAAATACCCAGCCATACAGACATGGCGGGCGGTCGATAATTAAATATTTTATTATTTTTATTTCATCATAAAACATGTCATTGTCTTATAATAATATACAGAAGCTGTATAAGGGTCATAAGCTCAGTACAGCCACCCGGCACCCGACCAGCACCGCCTCGTTCTACGGTGTCCACTCGTTGTCCACGGGTGGTCCAAGGGTGAACGACGCGATGTTACTTTACTTGTGAACTACTCGCGGACCACTCGCAAACAGCGCGAGGTCCACTTGGGAACAGCGCGTTGGCAATGCAAACTCAACGCAAGGCAAGGTAGTGGTCACCGAGTGGTCCACTCGACGTCCGAGCGTGGACCGCGCACCGCCCGCCCCTGCGGTCGAGGCGATATGGAGCGGAGTTGATGTAATGAGTGCGACCTCTCGAGGCGGTCGAGCGCTGGTCTGGTGCCGGGTGGCCATAGTGAGCAATTACCCTAAAACTAAGTAAAATCTGGAACATGTAACAACATCTTAAAATCTGTATTGATACAGATAAATCTGTATACCTATATGGTAACACTGATAATAAATAAAAAAAACAACAACTCCTTAAAAATTTGTTTCGAAGAAATTTTCTCTCCATTTACACGATCTGATGCTGTCAACCCCTTTCAACTCCTTGGATACTAAAACCCGCTCACGTATTAGGGGAAATCAGAGTTTAGACGTATTACTCGTACAGAACAAATTTAACCTGTATTCGAATTGAGTACTGAATATTGAAACATGTGATAATAGTATAGTAATTAATCGCTGACATTGAGGTAGAACAAAACAAAAATCGCCTAATATCGTTACAAGAAAGATCATCATAAAATATCATACTAAACTTGCTGCCTCTGAATTTGTAGATCTCGTATTACGCCTGAAAGCACGTTTGCCGCATAAAAAAAATACAAGTTTTAAATAAACTCGAAAGATAGTTCGAGGAACGTCACTCGTTTATTATATTCGTGTATTGTTGCAGTGGTTGGAAATAGGTTTTCCCAGAAGCTGTTTATTAAGGTCAGGCAGTTATCTCGGCGGGTCAGTGTTATCAGTTTTGATCTTTACTTTACAACCCATTAACAGCACGCATAATCGCAACCGGAAAAGACAACTGTTTTCAGTGTTATATGTCAACATTGTGTGGTATTTTTTATTTGTGTGAATTCAAATGTGAAAAAACAAGTCAGTCATTAGCTAGATCAAAAGAACGAAAACTTTAATTTACGTCTACTCCTACTCCTAGAACTTCAGAGGCGAATGTGCTGGCGATCGATAGTCTGACTATCTGATAGTTTTTACTATTTTGTACTTTCTTTACGCCTATGAGAGCAAAGTAGTAATCAGTGTGGAATCAATCACGAATAATAGCGATAGTTAGTTCACGTTCATGAGCCGCATTAATTTGTGCCTACGCCCTCGAACTCGGTAACTGGAGCTCTACCACCAATAAGTCTTACATGTCTACCATCAAAGTTAACGAAATACTAGTCTACTTACTGCTAGTGCATAAACAATAGAGACGTTATAGGCAAATGTGACTATTCAATTTTATCATTTAAATTTTCGATACAAGGCCACAAAATTATTTTGATGTTTTATGGCAATAACCATGTTCCAAATTATACTACGGTTTAAACTCGCAGGTCGTTGAAAAATTTACGCATAATAAACGATGCTACCGATAGCTCTGTTTGGAAATTAATATCATTAAAATTTATTCGTCTACGCTCTGGTTCGTACACACTTAAACGACTTGAACGTTTCAAAGTCAAAAATAAAAATTAATAAGTGTATTCGTTCATTTGGGATTACAAGAATCGCTTATTATGTATTGTCACGATTGATAAAAATGTTAATTACTACATATTTTAAACTGTAGTGAATATGACTTCCGAGTGTGTAAGGTTTGAGGTGAATTATAAATATAATGTCATCATCACATAACTGAATAAAAGTCAACAAATGCAAACGAATACCTGTTATTATTGCCTGCCATCTACAAAAATATACCTAAGTGCCACTAAATAGATATTACATCTCTTTGTCAGTCTTTGCTCATGATTTTACCATGTATTTATCATCTTTGCGAACACATTAATATGGAATTTAAGAGCGACGTTAAAAATATATTATAGTGCTGCTTACAATTTCAATCATCCAATTCTACTTCGATAACTTTGCAGTACCTAAAGACAAAACGGTATTCAAATACTGCAAATAAGTAAGGTCAAATAACAGTGTTACAATGATAACCAAGATTACCACATTAGGTACAAACTTAAGTTCTCAAAACATTACAGCAGAAAATATAATCGAAGAGCAGCATTAAGTTAAATGTAATAGAGTCAAGACAGCTGTGGTTGCTGTAACTTAGCAACATACGTACGTAGTTACCGGGCGGTAGATTATGAGTTAAGTTAATGCTATATCCGTTTGTCTTCTATACCTACTATAAATTATTGGGACCGGACACCAATCATCCATGGTATACGGGGACGCGCGTGTCGCATAGGTGTGCGTGTTGCATGCGCCCGGTCGCCCACTCGAGGGCCGCGGGGCAGTATCGCCCTCTCGCCGCTTCCGGCCCGCCATCGCTTTGTATACGTAAACACGTTTTAAATTATCGCTCGCACCGTACATTGCGGAAAACAAAAATATAGAACCTCGAGATGATGGAGCATGTAATGAAAACGTTGAGTGCGTTGAGTTATCAAATTCAGTTTTGGTAACTGTATGTCTATTTCTCTTTATAATATTTACACTCAAACCATTTACCACAAGTACAAAACTTACCTGAACTATAAGTACCTACAGATATTCTCTCCGTTATACAGTGTGACGTAGGATAAAGTGCAATTCCGAAAGGAATAGAAGAAGAAAGAAGATAGTAAACTAGACCACAATCTATCTACAATAAGGCCCCGAACAACTATCACAGAGACATGACCCCTTAGGGTTGGCAAAGACTCTGCAAAAAGCAGAGGTCAAATCTGGTTTTTCTATGTAGATGTCTATAGGCTGCAGTCATCTCTTAGCATCAATGTGAGCTGCAGGCTTGTTTGCCACCTTCGTTATATAAAAAAAAACAATTTAAATACAAATACAGTAAAAACTGCAGAACCTTAAGCTCTTATTTTCCTACAAAATAACAACATACTAACCTCTCCAATCTAACGGGACATCAAAAGTATATAAAAGCCAACGGCAAAAATCTAAACATTTCGCCGCAGCAACGTAGGCCGCGAAATACGCAGCGAGACGAAAAAGGAAACAAAACGTCGGGTATTTCTTGGCGGGGAGCGTGAACGCCGATATCTGTCTAGAAAAGGAATTCAAATCCCACATAAGAGCCCGGCAGTACTTTTAATCTTATTCCACTAACCCGCTGGAGATAACTTTGCAGAGATCACGTGCTCCCGGGAGGCTCTACTTGTGCACGCATTATTATGTACGAGTCCTGTATTGTTATTTTCTGTTGCATTATAGAATACTGGAAATAAGATGTTAATATTGTGGCAAAATGGACTTAGGAGTGACATATAAGCGTGGTACACTTCATATTGATGAGACGTGAATATTATAGCTGATTTAGTATTATATAATATAATATGGGATTGTGCAAAATCCATTCAGAGCTTGCAGAGCAGAGCAGAACATCGACAACCCCATCAGATGCAACACGCAGCTTATTCAACGCGTTCATAAATACCTGCAATTTTTATATCAAGAGTTGTAAACAAGCATAAAGTTTAGTTAGAAGCGCGCATGGCCCAGCGGCTGGTGTAGATCGTAAGCGATCTGCTCGGTTAAGCACTACAGGCGCGGTCGGGTAGTGTGATGGGTGACCGCTAGTAGAAAATTAAATGCGCGTTTCCGTGCTTCGGAGGGCACGTTAAGCCGTCGGTCCCGGTTGCTATCGATAGATAGCAGTCGTTAAACCTTGTCGGAGGCCTTATGGGCGGTTTGAAAACATCCGACAGCGGGTTGGCCACTAACCCACCCACCTCCACCAATCCACATTGGAGCAGCGTGGTGGAGTAAGCTCCAGGCCTCCCCCCAAAAAGGGGAGAGACTCGTGCCCAGCAGTGGGACGTATAATGGGTTGCCATTATTATTTATATTATTATAAAGTTCACACTGATGGTAAGTGAAGTGTAGCTTATCAAAATAACAAACAGGGATTGTGATGCATTTCCAACCATAAGGTTTCAACTGTTATGCCACCTGAAAAGTGCACGATAACACAGAACACTACCATTAAGCGGCAAGTAGAATGCGGTAGTGTCTACGAATTCGAGCTCAGTTCCTGGAGCTCTACCTAAATTACTTTTGTACAAGTGGAACGTCTTCCACGTCTGTCATCCTTTTGACTAGAAATGCGGCTGGAGCATGCAATAGCGCAAGGGTTACTGGCCCAAGTAGACAGTAAAGCACTGTCTGCTTATCGCTCATCAGAGCATGATAGCTGAATATACGCGTAACCAGTGTTCATTTCTTAGTACCATTGAAAGCTATCAAAATGCAACAAAAACGCTTCCAGTCACTCGCGTCTTAAATAAACTAAGAACAGTGCAAATAATTTTGAAAACCCTTTGAAAGTCTGATATATCACCAGCAGTGCATTAGTAAGTTACAGCGTGTGACGTAGATAGGCAAGGTGAGGCGATAAAGACATCGTTTACTATCAAGCGACGTCACAATAGTCAGATACGCTATCTCGCGCAGGTATACCTGGCCTTTGGTCCGCAGTTGCGATGCAGTCAAGGTGTTAGAAATGTACGCACACTTCTCTAAGCCGACTTTTTTTTTAATTTAAAATGAATCGGTTTACAAAATTCTCCCGTTACTGATCAAGTGACTCAAGGACAGACAGACAATGCGCAGACAAAACTACTGACGGTAGAAAGCAATTTATGAATGGTTAATTGGGGAGATAGAAGGAGGAAGAGTAATAAGCGCACTAATGAGAGAATGTTCCGAAAATTCCTACGGTAACGGAGTTGCGGGAAAATCATAGTTTTTTTTTAAGAAATCCTATGAAACCTCTCACTTTTATATGAAACCGCATGAATAGTCTTAACTAGGAAGATTAACAGATATCCTTGTGATGCGTTTTCGTACAGAACAACATGCGAGTATTACTTCTGGATGGGATGGAGACTCTTTTTCAAAGATGTTAATTCCTTGCATGATGAGCATTTGCGCGAAGCCTTTTTAGATTCGATCGACGCGTTCGGTGCCGATAAGTGAGCGTTCACCCTGGCAACTTTGCATCGTATTAAAATAGACCGTACGGTGGACCCGACGGTATCGGTAACTTAGCGTGGGCTATATGAGCCGTGACGATAGGCTTTGGTATGAGGTTTAGTAACGAGCGGACGATGGGCGATGCTTACATCGCTTCGCTCCGCCGGCGCCGTGTCCGTAACAGCATCGATTTAGTTTTTCATTTGTTACTGTCGCTGTCGCTTCTTATGTAATCGGCGCATTGATTAGGCAATGAACATATCCATAGATATATAAACAGGCAAATACGAAACAGTTAAGAATAATTTTCTCGTGCAAAAGTAAAAAGAAAATCGGTGCAAAAACACCGTTTTTTTTTGCTTTTACGTTCGGTATGTTTTTTTTATAAAACAATAAGTATAATCTAAAAGTCTTTTTTATAAAAATGCGTTTCGTAACACGGGTCAAATATATTACGTATACCTATAAAAGTAGAAATATATTGTCTTTGGACACAGGATTGTAATACCAACTATTGGGTCTACATGTGAATCTAAACTATCTAGACACTCTTAAAAAAACACATCAAACCCTCCAAAATCGGTCCAGCGGGCGGTATAGATCAGTCCCAGATACACAAAAAGTCTCACCAGTCAATGTTACAAATTGAACCTGCAGACACCATATTTTCTAAGATATTAGCATACTATAACTAGATACGGATATTGGGTATTGGAAAAAAAAGCCAAGGGTGTTCAATGTGGTGCAGTGTTGCATGCGTTTTACGAGGCTCGTTACTCATACCACACCTACATTAATGATATTGCGGCTATTAAATCATTTACTTATCAACGCGCTGTTGCCGACGGTGCATACTTATTAGGCGTGATATGGACCCATTGACTGGATTAGTAATCTATGTTTTATTAAGTTGAATTATTTAAATAACATTATTATAAACAATAATTTTTAACAAATTATTATTTTCTCTGTTGGAATGTGTTTACATTAATGGTAAAACGTGTGAATCTTCGATTGAAGATCTCCTCAAAGTTCTATTAAAGACTTCAACACTGAGGTTCAATTCACAAACTTCTCTGCTCAGAGCGAAGTACAAGTTTCTGCCTACGGAGACCTAATGTGCGTACCATGATCTCTAATGGCGAAACTAAACTGAATCGCTTATACTTTGCCGTTTTTAGGGTTCCATAGGAACGCTCATAGTTTCGCCATGTCCATCCGTCAGTCCGCTGCTTTGTACCAGTTTTATTACTCCAGATCCTATCTCAGACCTTACAAGACAATACATGTTCCAATGCCCACTTTACCTCTGTTCTTGCAATTTAACAACAAAAACGACGCAAATGATGCAGCATTTACTCAGTTCATTGATTTCCTTTCATTTGAAGCAATTTTCGATGACCACTTATTGACTTAAGTTTTGATAGAAAAAAAATTACGGGACCAAATTCTTAAAAAAATAACCCCCTTATTCATAAACGTACATTAGATACGTTTTAGCTATAGAATGCTGTCTTTGTCAGTTGCATTGTCAAATGTGCAGGATAGAAAAAGACAAAAGAGAGATTAGCAACACTTGAGCTAAAATACGATTATGAATAAGGGAGTAAATATTTATAGACTCACCAAAAAAATATATAGCGAAGGGACTGCCAATAAAAAACCTGAGAATATTTACTGTCAAGCCCGTCTCTATAAATGCGAGTTAGATCAAACTTCACTGTTGGCAGATTTAACTCATCCCAATTTTACGTCAGTCTGAGTACACTGGGCCAATTGGACCACAGCATTTTCATACTGAAGCCCAATTTAAAATATCCGATAGCTTTATTAATGACACCGCTTTTATATAAATATAAAATCGGATCATTAAATATTAATCTATCTTCAAAAAACACCGACGAAACCAGTCCAGACCTGGCAGAAATATTCCAAAAATAATATCTAATAGTATTGTAATTAGAATTAAGGGTATTAGAGAGCACGCGAAATAGTAGAGTCCAGAACTTGGAGAAATATAAGCACCATAAATAATAATAAGCAGCATTGTTATAGAAACATTAATAATATTGGAAAGTACGCAAAAAACTAGGAAATTTATTGATGTCTGCGTCCTCTGTATACCTTTGAACAAAAATGCCCGCTTCAAGTTATGTTTACATAATACAGCTGTAGCCACAAACCGTTAAATTAGAAACAACATTCATCTTATGTATAAACAGTACAGAATATCTCACGATATCACAGTGGAGCACCACTAAAAGCGTCTCCATCAAAAATAGACTAACAGAAAATAAACTGAAAGGCGAACAATGTAACTGAAGATAAAAAGAAATGCAGTTCGAACCGCACCGTTCGCAACAAGATCGTGCCGGAGCGAAAGTTGCATCGCTTCAAATCAGATGCAGCGATCGGCCGGGAGAAAACCCGGAGCCACTCGATAGTGTGCGGGAACGTGTCGACTGCGATTGCGAGACAATTAACGCGCAAATGTCACGCGGCAGCCAGAGGAGAGACCTTCAATATGAAAGACAGAAGTAAGTTTCAACGTTGCAATGATGATTTTTCTTATGTAAGTAGGTAAGTATTTATCTGGATTTCCACGTAACATTTACACGGATATATTGCTTTTAGCTCGCCATGGGCTTGTGTTGGCAGTTTACAATATCAAAACGCCATCATGGATGACAACTACTTCGTCCGTTCGTGTTTATAAATTAGATTTAAAAAGTCTAATTTTCATTGATTTTTATTTTCATTTTATTTCTAAAACAATATTGAACGGCTTCAGGTTTGATTAAAAAAGTGTCAACTGCTTTTAATTCGTTTAATTAAGTGAGGCTTATTGGCAATGTAGAGCCAAACCAAGGATTTTATGTATTTAATTTAGTATTTTTGTAATATATTATTTATTACTGATGTCTCTCGTCAGCACGGGATCCAATTTGAACCCCGGACCTTTGTCAGGCTTGCGCGGGGACATGGGAGGTCCAACACGTAGAGGCCCTTTCGAGAATTTTGATCTACTTTGTAATGGGTTATATTCGGCGGGACCTCTCTCTGGCTGCATCAATAGTTAATACAGACACAGACAGACCCCGCAGAATATAATGGGACTATTGTAATGATAAGTGATTCGCCAAACTTTGGGCTATGTGGGTGAACTGGGGGGACTAGCTGGCTGGGCCTATGGAGTGAGATCCGGCACCTGCCTATATTCAACATCTCACATTATCGAATCCTACTTTAGGCAGGTGGTGACTCGCCTCTCCTTGGTGGGCCCCCCAAACAGCCAACCCGATGGTCGACGGGGGGCAACACTGTTGAGAGAGGCTGGGGGTGTCGAGAGGTGTGGCCCCGGTTTCACCATCATGAGCGTAATTATTGATTATTATTATTTATTAGAAATGTAATGTAATATATCATTCAAAGATTATACTAAAAAATCATATCCGAAAGAAATATTCAGGGTAAATGGAACGTAAATCTTCAATATAAGACCGATTCGCAGCTGACCGGTTATGTTGATTTCTTTTCATAGGAACACCTGTTGGTTCATTTGCATCCGTCCACTTATCGAATACTTATCTCAAAACCGAGGCGGCGAGCCATCAACATACATCACCTACTCGATTCGAGCTCGTTAGCGACCATCCAATTGGACTGGAGGGAAATGAATTAGGCTGATAACACACTGGGAGCTAACGCGCTAAGGTCTGCGTCGAAATGGAGGAAAGTGCGTAGCAATGATGATGCAACTTCCGTGCTATTTTTTTCTGCGCAATCCGCCCAACTTTGCAGTAGACAAAGTTTTTTTTATTATAAGAAAGTTTTTGTTCATAGTAATTTCAACGTGTATTGTGTCCAAATTTCCGAAGAAGTTCTGCTTCTACATTACGGAGCCTAGGACGAGCTTTTGCTGGCAGTGAGAATCTAACCTCCTTATTCATAAAAGACGCATTAGATACATTTAAGCTTTGTTTTGTCTTTATCAGTTACATTGTAAATTTCGTAAGAAAGAAAAAGACAAAAGAAAGATTAGACACAACTTAGCTAAAATCCGTTTATGAATAAGAGCTACCCCTCTTATTCATAAACGGATTTTAGCTAAATTGTGTCTAATCTTCAATATTGAATCTCTCACGTTCACATTAGTCTTAAAGGCAAATAAAGGCTAGATATTTGAAAGTGTTTTCTTTTAATGCTGCGTTTAGAAGTAAAATAAAACAGAAAAGATTATAAAGCTTTTTACATTACGACTTGCGACGCAGTACTTGCGACGCAGTGTATGATCCGCCTTAACTGCTTTATGGGACGGAACCAAGGCATCTATTGTGATAAGTTGGCGGCTACCAGGAAATATTAAATTATTCTATTGCAAACCAACAGGATTACGTTTGAATCTTAATAAAACATTGTTAAAATAACGACCCGGCGCATGACTGACGGATAGGAAGTTGTTTCTTTCCACTTTTTGCACCGCCACATGATATGGCCCTCGTAAAAAGTGTAGTGAGTATAATTCTGATTATATTACGGTAAGAATATACGCTCAATGAATGTAGGGAGAAGTATAATAACCAAATAAAAAACTTGTAAATTCGTCAGTTGTGTTTTTTTTTTCATATGAACATATTCTTTATTAGGCTACGCTCAACATTGACGGTGAGTGATTACTTGGATGGATCATGGATGTTAGATTATTTCATGTTGAACTAGGTACCACTGAATGTAATTTTTTTGCTGCACTAAAAATACCGCTACAGTGTTCCAGTTTGATGGTTTGATGGTAGCAACGAGGGTAAGCTATACATTTATATTGTGATCTCTAAAAGTCGCTACTATATAGGCTTTTTGAGTGTACGTTGAAATCTCTGGTCTTTATGTAGATTGTTATATTTGATTGTACTTTTCGTAATACAACATGCGAGCAATGTTGAAGATTTTGATAGATAAAATAGAAATAAAATTGAACCGATTCTGTCAATTTTTTCTCATTTATTTTCCTAATCAAATCTTTAAAATATTTTATACAGATGTTTAATAGGCACATTATAAGTACCTATTCACTTACCATCAATTTAAATCATTTGCCACTTCCATAACCTTCACTGCCCTCAAGCAGACACAATAGTTAAAACAATGCAAATGGACACATGTGGTACATGGGACATGGAATGGGTTATCAAAAAATGGTGGCAAACCTAATAGGACTCTTGCCGAATTCGCGACACTGTTTCTGACTCCACAATCAGCAATAGAATTCTTCTATAACCAAAGTAAAGATATATTATACGCTCAAAAAAATGCAGAGACGTAGGGGCCAAGAAATAAAAACTTTAGAATCCATCCATTATGTTAATAAGGGGTACCGATCACGAGCGTTCCTTTTATTTTTCCAAGGCACACGTCTTCGTCTACGAGATATCGTCCACTTTGAGGGGCGTACGTAATTTTATAAAGCCGGAACAGTCGGGCGGGTCACTGGAACTTTATTGACGACATGTTTACGAGCGCCCTAAGATATCGTCGTGGCTGTGTTATGAAAAATAAATGTAGACGGCAAAGTTAGCCCGGGGCCCGCTGTAATAACGTCTAATCCCGGTATAATTTCGGTGCGGGTACGAATTATAAAGGTTGGTTGGGTGATTAAAAACGGACACTGAAAATATTTATGGGTCTCGTCTAATTATTCAGATATTTTGGGACACCGCATCGCAAATAAATGAACTTCTTTTTTTATTAACACCAACGTGTAGGTGGTCGTGTTTTTCATGGTAGGTGTAGGTTAGAAATGTTCATTTTATTTAGGTCAATTAAATATGTTCATCACATGTTTTCGGAACGAAACAAAAAAATACTAGAAGACACTATCAAAGGCCGCGTAGAAAGTAAAGATATTTGTGCTTATACTAGAAAAACCAATTCGAATAACGAATATTAATCAAAACCTTGAGTTATTTTGGTGAGATGGTCCTTACTTCAAAAGTTTTACGAATTGATCATAAACTCGCAAAACCAAGACTTAATAGTTACAAATCCACATCGGGCGAGATAGCAACACAGGCTTTCGTTAAACAAGAGGAATGCAGCGTCCGCGGTCACGAGCGATATTGCCAGCTATTGGATACTTCCGCGTTCCTGGCGCACACCGTTACACATTTACATAAGTCATTTGAAACCTATTACCTGACCACGTTCACTGCCACATTAAGGTTTATCCTTTTTAAACAATCACATCCCGTAAGCATGATTGTATTTAATTACTATAGCCTCAGTAGCGTAAACTACTACGCTGGGGGTCCCGGGTCGGGGACTATCAGAGATAACGGTTTAAAATCCTTTATCTCTGGTTCTATTGGGATTTTTCCATTTTCTGGAAGTTTCCCAGTACCTCGGAGTTTGGTAATGTGCCCGGAGATGGCAACAGGTTCGCCACCTGTTACATGGGCCAAAAAGTAACCGGCGAGTCGTGGGTGTTTGCATGTATGCTTGAATGCATGCATTTACCTCTGCCTACCCCTTTGGGGATTACAGGTGTGAAGTTAATTTTTTTTTTTTCAAAAGCAATTGCAAACCTGTTAAAGTATAGTTTAAGCTAAAAATGAGTTGCACAATTTGCACATTGTTAAAAGACGTCACAACTTTTACTGTAACCATCTAAGATATGCTGCTTATAGTTGATATTTTAATTGCAACCCTGTTACATTTAACTATACAAATAACAAATAACCAATAAATTTAAAAAGCTACCTGCACCGGCAACTTCGACAGTACTCGACCGGACCGCGATCATATTCAGTTCGGCCATTACAAAATTAAGTGCAAAATATGCGAGTGCTTACATAACATAATAATATAATAAATTCGCGACGGCCCTTATAGTCAAAGATACTGTATTCGAAATATATCATTACATATATTTTTATATTATCGCAATAACGCATGCGTCACTCGCATAGAAATTAAATAGAAAATAGTTAGAAAAAATTGTCTTCGGGAAGGGAGTGAATATGCGACTTCAGGATAACCAGTCCTGACGCTTCAACACTAAGCTACCCAATGGATTCGGTAGCTTAGTGGTACATAATGCATGATATGGGCGATCCCTACCCGAAATCAAAATTTTCTTTCCATGGTTTCTTTAATATCTAGAAATATATATTTCAATTGTTTTTTAATGCCATGAAGTTGCAAACAAGCATACAGTTCACATTGATGGTCTAGCAGTCTATAAACATCTACCTACATAAAATCGCTCCTGAAGTCTAAGTAGGCTCCGTCACTGGAGCTCTACTACCATTTATATATTATTATATCACCATGTTACTTATCCATATAGCTTATTCAATCTCAAATTTATTTTATACATATTCCCCCTTATTCATAAACGTACATTAGATAAGTTTTAGCTAAAGAATGCTTTGTCTTTGTCAGTTGCATTGTCAAATGTGCAGGATAGAAAAAGACAAAGGAGAGATTAGCAACACTTTAGCTAAAATACGTTTATGAATAAGGGGGATTGTATACAAGTTATCTGACATATTACAGATCATCAAATTACGGTATTACCTTCATATTTCTTATACCGTATCTCGTACTATAAGTACGTGAGCCCGATGAATAAATGAGCAATGGCGGTCGGCGGAGCGAGCTAGCGGCATACCAATTTATGCCAGAGATGCTAATAATACGAGTCGCATTTTTCACAAGACCGCGGATACCTAGTCTGGTGACGCCGCTGTTACTAACTAGACGACGAATGGCTGGCTGTTTACAATGGTGGTATTAAGCTCATACATCATTATGCCTGATGAACCTATCGCGCCAATTATCTGCCACGAAATAAAACTATTTTTATGACATATATAATCTTTGCTACTACTAACTACTAAACATCATCCCTCCCTCCGCGAGTGAAGTGCGACAGAGGGTGGGGATGGTTCGGGAGTCGAGGTGTGCCTTGTTCCCCGGGCCTATCTGCCCCCGATGCGTCGGGGGCGTGATCGAATGAAGGGGATGTTGGCATGCAGAGAAACTCGCTGAGGGAGGCCATTTCGTTTTTTTTTTTTTCTTTTTTCCCTTTTTTTCGTTTCTGTTTTTTTTGTTTTTTTTGAGCTTTTAACCTTTGTTTTTTTTTATTTTTTTTTTTGTGGGCATAATCTTTTTTCTCCGTCAGCTATTCCCTCACACGCTGCTACATTAGGTTGAATAAGGATACGTTTTCTATTGTAAGGGGACTCACGTCCGCGTCGTCACTCTGGCCTAAGCCGGACAGTGCAGCCACGGTCCCGAACGACGACTCCATTCCTCGACCGGGGTATGTTCCCGGTCGGTGTGCGGGGCTCAATCTTTGCTATCTGGTTCTACCTGTATACCTATACAATAAAATTTAGCTACGACAGATTAGACCATAAATTGGTTCCTATGGCTTCTTGCTCTGTCGCGTCACTGACATAATATACATACCTAATCGTTTGACAACTGGCGCTGGAACAAAGCCGAAATTATATTTTGAACATCTATAAATATCCGATTTGTTTCCTAGGTCGCGGCGATTCGAATACGAAATCTATATAAATAAAAATTACAGAATATCCGCTTCATAAAAATCAACCTTTGATATTAACAATTATTGTTTTTAATCAAACTGCATTGAGCTGTTTTAGTTGCATGAATTAATCATGGCACTAAAACAACTGAAAAATCTGAAAAGAACAAAAAAATATCTTGCCTTTTAAAAAAAATGTCTGTTTTGGAAGTAGATTTCAATTACATACATGCATTTAAGTCGCATCACTGCTAACGTCATGCGTCCGAGAGAAAGAACCGCTGGAATAGCTATCGAACTGTCAAAAACGTTTGTTTGATTAAAATAATTGCGGTGGTAAGTGCATTTCGTGATAAAAATCGTCAAGCGGGAGCCACATGGAAGCTCTTTATAATCCAATAAGCGGTCGAGAGGAGAGGGTCGGCACGCGGCCCCCTTAGATTCCTATTCCATTAGGTGTCGCCGAGGCGCGCAATTTGCAAATGAAAACAACTTATTGAAATTCTTCCCGGGGTCGCCGGTTGTCGGGCGCATCGCGAACTGCCGATTATTCCAGATGCTGTCAGCGAGAAATCTGCTTATTAATCGGATGCGTTGATTGCTTGTCTAATAGATACTTTAATTGAGATACAATACACACCCCATAGCATTTATTTTTTTACTGGTGGTAGAGCTCCGGTGATGGATCTCGCGGGCGTAGGCACCACCGTATTACCTACTTGCCTATACTTGCCGCTAAATGGTAGTGTTTAGCACTATCGTGTTCCAATCAGGTGGTAATGTACGGCCCTGTTATTTCCGACACAAAGCCGTAAGACCTTAGGCCTCAGGAGTAGTTACGCATCTGCTGCACTTAACATCTATGTGAACTGCATGCTTGTTTGCCACTTGCATTACATAAAAAAAATACTCAAATTCCCAAAATTTATAATATTTAAGGTACCTTCTACTCTTCACATCGTTATATCACAAAAAATCCATAAAGCGCATCGTAGTGTGCTCGAATTGTGAAGTTTATGATCTTGTGTATAATAAAATAGTGTGTAATATAATAGTTGACTGGTTAACCGAAAATAAACTTCAAATCAATTTTTGTAAAACCAAATTGATGCAATTCAGACCTAGACAAAGACGCAGACTAGATATAAATTATTCGTTTCAGAACTCGCAAATAGAATGTGTTGATACATTTTCACTGTTAGGAATAAATATCGATACAAATATTAATTGGAAAAGTCACATCGAGAAGACAGTTTCAAAATTATCAAGATTTACCTATGCACTTTATGAACTCAAAACCACTACCGACAAGCAGACGGCGTTAAATGCATACTATGCATATGCTCACTCTAGGCTACAGTACGGAATTGTCTTGTGGGGAAACAGTACAGATATTAATAAATTATTTAAATTACAAAAAAATGCATTAGCATAATACAAAATATAGACGTAATGGAAAGTTGTAAACATGATTTTATATCCCTAAATATTTTATCCCTCATATGTATTTATATACTGGAAGTCAGCGTATTTGTGAAGAAGAATATGGACCTGTTCCCCATATACTCGCGACCACTAAATTTAAGACCCCGAAATAAATTGGACAGACCGTCTTATACACTTAAACTTTGCTCTTCGGGCCTATTCACCATGGCAACACAAATATATAATAAATTACCTTTAGAATTAAGAAACATTGACAACCCCAATAAATTTAAAAATTATCTAAAGCAGCTACTATTAAAATGTTACTATACGTGGTAAGAATTCTTAAACCATGGTCTAAAAAATATTTAAATGTTGAACTGTAGATATTAATTAATATAGAAATAAGATTTTGCTATTGTAATTGTGTTTTTACTACCTACTCAAAATTGCAGTGCCCTTGCAGGGTTCATGTTTGAGACTATGTATTTATAACTAAGATCCTTGTGAAACAACATGAGAGCAATAAACATTTGATTTGATTTGATTTGTGATCGTAATTCGTCCACCGTGGCCGATGAGCACCGAAAAGCATAAAGACTTTAAATTTAAAGTTGCCCTTTAAAGCTTAATAAATCCCAAAGAACATTTCTACAGTAGATCAGTACCTGCCTCTCGACACTACATTGAATATACTGCATTACAAATAAAGCATCATCCGCAAGCATCCGCGTTAACAATTCAAAACTTTCACAATATTAAAAGTACGATATCTGTTATCTATGTATTTTGTTAGATTTCAAATTAGTTTAAGCATAATTCCATCAAATTAACCGGACACTGGTCCAGGATGCCGATGAAATAAATTGAAATACCTACACTCAAACAGTAGGTATGCCAGATATGCAAATGATTTTTTGTGTCGACCAGAGAGAGAGCGGTTTTAAAGGTGCTGTTGGAATTGCGGGATTCAAGCGCGTCACCGCATCTATAAGAAAGAGCTACTAAAGCATCTACAGTGATACACCGCAGATCTTTGCGCAAGATCTGCGGTGTATCACTCACCGATCGCGTTCGTAATGAAGATGTAAGAAAGAGACTTTGTGTGAATGATAGTATCGGTGTAAAAATGAAAAAAGGCATGCTCCGATGGTTCGGGCATATAGAAAGAATGTCGAATGAGCGAATGACTAAACAGATATACAATGCGAATGTGGATGGTTGCAGAGGCCCAGGAAGACCAAGGCTGACCTACCATGACCAAATAGGTCGAGTTCTGTCTGATGGTGGGGTCAAAAGTCTTAGGAATCGGCGTGCATGTATGAAGAGAATGATGAAGGTAGACGAGGCACGAGAGGTTTGTCTGATCTGGCGCTCTACACTCTCTGCCTACCCCGTTAGGGACCTGGCGTGAAGATACATACATACATACATACTAAAGCATTTGCAAATTTAAATATTCGTATTGATTGAACCGCCCAATAAAGATCAGTATCGAATTCGGCGAACAAATGGTCGGGCGGCATATCAAAAGCGAACACTTCGATAGCCGCACGAAAGTCTTATTCATCAAGCGAGACGTATGAACGAACTATAAACCAGCGAAAAGAAGCGAGCCGCCGCCGGCCCAATCATGTGCGGTATTTTGCATAAATTACGTTGCAGTCGGGTTGGATTTCTGAAAAATAAACGGGCGTAATATAAGGCGCCGCGGCCAAATGCAAATAACGCCATTATATGCTAATGCGACGTGCGTAATCCCTACCGTATGTTTCGACCTCGGAACAGGGCTTCCCGAAAACGCATTCCTAAAATAGCTGTCGAACTTTCTTTCGCGTTTCGATTTAATATTGAACGTTATTTGGCGTGCGGCGGCCTAACCCGCGTTCCGGTTGTGATTACTTTTACAACAACGGTAAGTTAGATATAAGTAAATAACGTGGGGCGGTCATCGCGTCTAGACGGGGAACTTATGAGACCGCAGGCGCGGCCTAATGTTTCACAGCTTTGATGAAGTGCCAGACCGTCAAACCGTTTCCAGCGGAGGGACACGCGCGATCCATTCGCGATAAACAGCGAAACGACGCATTGCCGCTCCCCACCCTATCGTTTTGATATCCACTGACGCACATATACCTACGTTGAAAAAGGACCACTTACCTCAACAATAATTAAGTATGCAGAGGTATTTTGTCGTATTTTACTAAAATTCTATTCATTTGCTAAATAAAGAAGGGATATTTTGTATAGTACGAGTATTCTTCACGTGAATAATATATCATTCGATAATTTAGAACGAATATTAGTCAGATTTACTACACTTTATGACATGAATGTGGTCAGAAATTTATGTTTTATAAGATAGAACGAAAGGCCCGAAGGGGTGATATTTTTTGTGAAAATTATTACAACACTTACCCTGGGTTGCAACAAGATATTTGTTAAAGTTATTGTAACATTTCATATCCTTCTCTAACTTAAAGAAATCTGTTAAAGTTTAACAAATATCTTGGTGCAACCCAGACTAAGTGTAAGTAATTATTCATTTCCCACCGTCAAGGAATAATATATAGGTACCCGGAGATCAATTGCGAGAATCCTAACTAATTCAAGTAACATTTCTGCTCTCCACTCATCTCCGCTTCAATGGAAAGTCACCCTAACCCTAACCGACGGTGAACCGCCTCCAAGTCTAGTGTCCTCAACAGTCGTCAACGTCCTAACGACCAATGAAAGTAATTTCGAGTGAATTCTGTAGAATTAACAAAACCTCAACAGTACGTTACCGTTTCCTTTATTTCTCTTGTTACATGACCCAATATTCAGGGTTTTTCACGCGAAAGAATGTATAGTGCCTTATCGAAGGCAGTTTAAGAAAAGGCGCGGCGCGACGGGTTGCAATTACCCTGAATATAGTCTCCATAATAAAGAGCGATTATATTGTTACACGTTTAGCATTGAACGCTTGTACTCGAAAAGCCTCAGTGAGTAACGTGCATGCGACGAGGATAGCTAGACGGCAGTCGTAAAGCAGTTATAATAGGCGCAGTGCGGAAACACTGGTTTATGGGGTCCCTGAAACACGTAACATGCGCACTGAATCGATTATCGTATAGTTATTTCGGCGTTTGGGACGGGTCACCGACCAAAATTAATTTATAAACCATTAAACGTGGAATGTAACAGCCATCGATCAAATGAGCAGCAGAGTTGCTTGGCTGCAGAACAATCCAACGATACA
Source organism: Macrosoma leucophasiata (assembly GCA_036365455.1). Lineage (NCBI taxonomy): Eukaryota > Metazoa > Arthropoda > Insecta > Lepidoptera > Hedylidae > Macrosoma > Macrosoma leucophasiata. The sequence continues at coordinate 5,913,673 of JAWQUS010000020.1, forward strand.
CTCATAACTTGGTGCATTAAGTTACAAGGTTCCCAATTCAGTGGTTAAGGCAAGCCAAAATTTAATAACTCTGCCATTAGCTGCGAGAATATTACCTGTTAAAAATCTCCCGGTATCATTTGTTAGTGTGTAATTATCAATTCTCCAAACATGGCATCAGTTTCTTGGAGTCATCTGCGTTAGATGACAAGAGAAACCCTGCCCTAATCTGGATCTTCTTTAAGATAAAGAATCCTTTTTAAGATATATTTTACTGTCTACAAATAAGGCCGTACACATGCACGTAAAATGTGGGGAACACTTGTTGCGATAAAACGAATGTTTGCCGGATATAGCATGTGTGGGTGTACCATTACCTAAGGAAAAGTTTCCATGTAATCATAAAAAAGTCTTGCGGCAACAAGATCAAAAGATAGTAAAAATCTTTCGGTACCTAACTTGGAACGTAAAACAATCCGTCAACAGGAACTTTCGTCAATATGATTTCCGCATGTCAGTCAGCAATTTTATCGGGTGTCGCAATCTTTGCAACAATAAAGTAGAAGAGTCTGTAGAAGATGCAAGCATCACTGTAAAGTTCTATAGATTATAAAACTATGAAAAACTAAACAAACAATAAATCATGATTGTCGTTTACCAGTTTGGATGGTGATTACTGATCGTACCTGGATTTGAATACATACATAATATGACAGTTATACGCACATGGGCAGTCATAACTTCTTTCATCAGAACATCGATGGCGGACCGAGCATTCAGTCAAGAATAGGAAAAGCGTATTTACCATGTACTTTTTTGTTTAGCGACCTTTACTGGATCTCAACAATCAGATTAAACCGTATATTGCGTTTGATAAATTCACTTACACAAAACAATCATAAACGAAACATCTTTCAACTAAAACGATTCAAGTGTTAAACCAGAACATCGGCAACACAAAGCGTTCACTCACGTAGATTCACGGATCTATTCCAGGAACAGTTCCGACTGTGCCAATCAAAAACATAAACGTTCAATTCAATATGAAATGGCCAGCTAACTGATCTCGGACCGTTACAGAGATGTGGGTCAGATGAGATTCGCGAAAAAGTCGACGGCCGATGACGTCGCGTTTCCGAGTCGCGGAACATTGGATGAGATAAGGAAATTGCATCGGCCAATCTGAAAGTGTCACAAAAAATGGGAGAAGAACGTGTTTCGTTCGCTCATTGACAATTCGTACATGACGGTTTAGGCATACTTTTTTATTATGCTCGGTCTGATTTATTTAAAGTGAAGCGCCCTGATATTTTGAACGTCAAACTTTTTGAGCTGACATAGTAGTTAGACTAACTTGTTCTTTTTCTTTAGACTGTGATATTACTATGTGAAATGTTGAGCTCAGTACCTATTGCCATCACCTAACGGATTGACAGGTGGTGGTATAATCTTCGAAATAGAATCCCGGTACCTCCTTTTAAGGATTGCACTGCATCCTAAAACAAGCAATTTTGCAATGAAGAGTCTGCAGTAGTGCGGCTAGCGGGGAGAAATGGAGGGAAAAGAGACGCGTGAAACATAAGAAACTAATTTCCTCTGGGATGAAGTTAGGAGTTGGTGGGCAATCCGCGGCGTGCGACAGCGCTTCGCTGATGTGTTGTTCGGTTTGTTTATTTCCTCATTACATCGGGCAAGGTTAATTAATCACGAGGTATTTTCTATGTTTATTGTGTGGAGCAAATAATAAACGGATTATGCATGAAGAAAGCTCTATAATTCGACTAGAATTTATGCTTAATTAGAAAAAAAATGTGTTTCTGTAATGTGACAATATAATGGGATAATTCTGCTCATCGTTCAAAAAAGACGAAAAGAGAGAAGAAAAAAGGATCTTCCATCAGTTCATAAGCTTTTTTTTATAATAATAATGGCAACCCATTATACGTCCCACCGCTGGGCACGAGTCTCTCTGCTTTTTTGGGGGGAGGCCTGGAGCTTACTCCTTATTTTTATACTGATAAATATTCTTTCCAAGCGGGAAAATGGTGACGATGGTGGTGGTGGTTGTGGTTGTGGTGGTGGTGGTGATGTTAGGAGGACGAAAACTACCATTGTTTCCGATTAGACCGGCGACGTTTTTGATAAGACCAATTAGATCACTAGTTCAAAAAAGTACCTACAGCAATAATGGACAGCGACCATTTAGTTGGAAAAATGTATCTAACGTGTTTAATGCGCAAAAACTATATGCACGTGTGTATGTATAATAAAAAAGTATAGTGGAGCGCGTGCCGCGTCTTGCCAGGGACCGGGAGTCCGGGTGCATCGAGAAGGGCGATTGCGCCGCGTATGCATGTCACTAGGGCTATCACTGAGTTATGGATATTTTTAACAGACTCTCTTGTTCATCGAATAAAGTGATAAAAAGGGAAGAGACCATCGACAAAATAATCTTAAAAATCAAGTTTTGAACAGTGTACACTGTACTTATATTTGATGAAATTGCCTCGTCAGCGTAAAATTTATTACAGACAGTCATGATGACTGTCTGTAATAAATTTTACACTGTAATATAGAAAGAAGCGTAAGTAGATAATCTACACCGATTTCTCTATCTAAGTACCCTTCTGTTATTTTGATTACTTGACCAACACCGCGTGGCACCCCTACTACGTCCCCTGTGGCGTCAGAGTCAATGACCCGCGCGAGTCAAGGACGCCGACTGACGACCGCATGCCTCACGGGGGTTAGCTGGTGTATTGCACCCTTTATTGCAAGTTAATTCAATTACTTGACTAAAATAATCTCCATTCATCGTTTTGGCCGCAAGACGTCTTATCATCATCACCATTTCAGCCTAAAGACGTGTATTGCTGGAAAAAAGCCTCACTCAAAGATTGCCAAAACGAACGGTCCTGGACCGCCTACAGCGTTAAACCGGGGCCTTCAGCAGGTTGTCGGTCTACTACGTAGGGAGCCTGCCTATCCTGTTTTCCTGTACGTGATCGCCACTCTAGCAGCCTTTTGCCCTAACGGTTCATCGAGCTATGTGCCCCGTACACTGCCACAGTTATTCACTACTCGGAGGCAGAGAATATGTAACAATACTACGTATAGAATGGACACTTCCACGTCCCGCCCGATTTGCTCGCATCACTCAACCCCTTCCCGTCTTATGGGCGACGGTTGGTGTTTTGTACGTGCTACGCACACAGGTACGCGTGTAAATACACGTCACTTATTGATGTCTGTGTAATAGAAACCAAATTAAGCGTTTGTATGCAATTTTGGCAGAGTGTCCGCGGTGTGTCGATGGGCTGTGTCTGTTACTTTGATTCTCATGCGGGTCTCATTTCTGATCATCGATCTCGCCGAGAAACGTCGAGCATAGCTCTCCATTGCCCTCTGCGAGACCTTGAGGTTTCTTATGAGGTCCTTAGCCAAAACTTATTGTCGTCGTAAAATATTGGGTTGTAGTCGAGAAAAGTTGACCAATGCGTGGTAGCCCTAGAGCGTCCCTCGCGGCGCCGGCGTCAACGACCCGCGCGAGAAGGATGGCGCTGACTGACGACCGCACTGCCACCATAACGCCCGGTGCGTAGGGTATTTTGTATCTATTGCTGATGTAACGGAAGTACCGTTAACCATATATTTTTATTTTATTATTTATATTGGAGAACAAGAAAGAATATTGCTGTCGCTGTATATTTATCAATGCGTGGTACCTCTACTACAGCGTCACCCGCGGGGTGCCAGCGTCGACTATCGGCTGACGGCCACACCGCTACCACCTCAATAACGCACGGTGCGTGCGGGGGTACGGCTAAGGCTAAGCCTAGGTTGCACCAAGATATTTGTTAAAGTTGAAGTCATTGTAACATTTCACATCCTTCTATTACTTTAACAGATTTCTATAAGTTAGAGAAGAATGTGAAATGTTACAATAACTTTAACAAATATCTTGGTGCAACCCAGGCTTAGTTCCAAAATTATTTGTATCTTCTAATGTAAAGTTCAAGAGTATATAAGAGCCTGAAACGTCAAGTGATGCAGGACAGAATTAGCATTTATCATAACTTTTTTATGGACACAAATGAGTCTTCTTAAGTTCAAAAAATTGTGACATCCCTATTTGAGAAAACATGATTTATAAATGACTACAAGCAGATGAGTTTCACTAGATTTTCACGGAATATTTTACAAGAAGAGTTGTGCTGTAAATCACAATATAGAAAAATTTCCGAACCCTGTCGCCATGTCAACGTACTGTTAACATCGCATCCTGCTCGTCTAAAGCTATGCGCCCATCTATGAGATATGACACGTCATCTGACCACTCATCCGAACGCACTGAATATAATGACGTATGTGTTGCTGCGCACTAAAGCACTAAGCTTCACGCTCATTTACGTGGCGTGACATATGACATGACATGCCTCTCAATCTAACTTATCAGGAAGATGTTGCAAAACTATGTTCCAATTATATTTTTGGTATAAGAAATCTGTTATCAAACTCATTTAAATTTTGTCTTTCATGGTTAATTTTCATGTTGTCTTAAACAAAAGTATGTATTCTTCAATGTTATGATGGCGGATTTAATGTTCAACGGTGCGGTTCTCACGTTCGGTATTGCCCAGAACGTGTAAATTGTGGAATGAGCTTCCCCCTGAGGTGTTCAATATGGAGTTCTTCAAAAATGGCGTCAAAAGAGTCCCTTTCTGTGATGACCTGATGAACTCTTTGAACCTCGCGGCGCGTGCGAAGCGCGCCGCGAGGTTCAAAGAGTTCAAAGAGTCCTTCAGGGCTGGCAGCGCGTTGACGACGCCCCTGGTGTTGCAAATGTTCAAAGGCGACGGTGACTACTTTCCATCAGATGGCCCGTCTGCTTGTCTGTCAATCCTTTGACATATAAATAAAATAAAAATAAAACAAGTATGCGGTTCACGTGAATGGTCAGTGATGACTGAAGCCTACAAACATAAACACAAACACCGGAAGAAGCCCAGACCCGGAGAGGGACTAAAATCAAACATGACCAGTTCAAATTCATTAAAAAAGTAGCCCAATCACGTATAAAGTCAATATGAATATGCAAGTCGTGATCCCTCCTAAAATCTTTGTTTATCTCCTCTACAAGAGTATTAATCAGCCTCATACCATATCGAATCCAAGACTTGGTCGCGTCTTAGGTAGGTGTGTTATTCTTTACAATGATAATATTGTAGACGAGACGTCATCGTCACACCAATGCCATCGAAAATAGCGAACGAGTTTTCTTATAAAATTTGCGTAAATTAAAAATGTTTTTTTTTCCGCGGTCACAATTCTCGGAATTCCGTCTGCGTGGAATATTATGTTTGGTAATTAATTCGGACGAGTCCATTTTTTTTGAAGCGCTCTTTGCATTGTTTGCATTTTTATATTGGCACGGTCGGGTGTGTGATGGGTGACCGCTAGTGGCAAATTAAAATTTGCGTTTCCGTGCTTGGGAGGCTCTGTAAGCTCCAGGCCTCCCCCCAAAAAGGGGAGAGACTCGTGCCCAGAAGTGGGACGTGTAAAGGGTGGCGATTAATAATATTATAAGGAATTTTTAACTATATTATAAGTTGAGAACAAATCGCTTCTTTACAAGAATAATGTGACATTTCATCTAAATCGTTCTTTATGAAATGCAACATTATTCTTACAAGAATAACGTGCCATTTCATCTAAATCGTTCTATATGAAATGACACATTATTCTTGTAAAGAGGCGAAATATGGTTCTCGTTATAATTGATCGTCCAAATAAATTAAGATTTGCTCATTTCGTTAATCAGAATAAAAGGCAGTTTTTTCTCAGTAATCTAGTGCTAGCAGACCACTACCACTACCCTGGGGTCCTGGGTTCGATTCCCGGGTCGCGGAGGCTATCAGAGATAACACTAAAAAGTCCTTTATTTCTGGTAAGACTGGGTTTAAAATAAAAGCTTGTTTTAATGACTTAGAATAGAATTTTATTAAGACACTAATTAGCACTTCTTAAAGGCGCTGTAGCGTGCATTTTTAGTGTAAGGTACATTAATTGTGCCAATAAAGAAAAGTAGCCAATAAAAAATACTGTATTACTCGTATGTCACGCTTGCACATACATACCTACTCGGCATGCCGAGTAAGTGCAATTCGGGTCAGAGGAGTAAATTCGTTGAAATCAAACATCTTAGAAGATTTAGGATCAGGATTACGTTTCTAGATTTTGTTTTCACTGTATGAGACGCGGAGAGATGGAGTAGATAATCTAGAATCTATTTTTATATTGTTCAATAATCATACAAGCTAAAAATGAAAAAAAAAATGCTAAAAATGTCAATCACAAGAGAAATTCCCAAAATATATGAAGATAAGACACGCCAATTAAAACGCCCCAAGGTACTATTTATGCGTATTTTTAAGTAACGCTAATTGTGCCAATAAATGAAAGTAATATGGTATTCCTCGTATGTCACGCCAGCACACACTCGGCGGGACAAGTGGGGGCAATTTGGGTCGGAGGAGTGTTTGCCCAGTGGACGCCGCCGTCTCACTTCGTCGTATTTCACTAACACGAAAGATTTGAGATCACGATTATGTAGATCAGTGATTCCCAAAGTGGTCCATATAGACCCCCTGAGGTCCATGAGACTCGATGGGGGTCTACGTAGGCGTGAATAAAATTTGGAAATATGGGAATGTGATATAAATGTAGCAAGGGGGTCCACGGAAACCAGAAAAAAATTTAAAGGGAAAAATAGTTTGGGAACCTCTGATGTAGATCATCTTTTTTATTTGTAAGTAGGTAGCTAACAAGATTTATTTTAACATACGAGATGAGTCTATAGAACCTACTACATAACATAGAATCATAATAACATTATAAAAGCAAAAATACAATTGATATACCTCCTACATGGTTAAGCATTCAATTTGGTCTTATAAATTATGAAATACATATTCATATATGAAATTCGGCCTACACACAATATAACAAGCTCGAAATTCGATAGGCTATATCGGTGGAGTGTACACGAAGAGAGAGATGGTGTAATATTAGCCACACATCAACCGTCCACATTGACAAACCCTCGGGTTGAGTACCGTGTCAACAACGCACAATGGACGAGAATCCTTCAAGGCCCGAGAGGCGAATGAAATCTAGACGATTGTGACAAATTATAGATTTCATCGCGAATTCCCAGACGTCTCAAAGGACGCTGTATATCAAAATTGTCGGCACTGGAATAAATCTGAACATTTGTAATAAAATTCATGAAATTGATTCGTGGTAGGCTTTTAATTTTTATGAAGATTCCTTTGAAGTATTCATATCGTCTGACAGTCAAAATCGATCTGTGAATCTTGTTAGTATTATGATAGTGTTATCACTGTTAGAATGAATTCTAAACATCCTTCTGCTTTATGCAGTCCCCGTTGTTTTTTTAAGATACCACCTTACTTTCATCATCATCATTTCAGCCAAAAGACGTCCACTGCTGAACAAAGGCCTCCCCCAAAGAATGCCACAACGAACGGTCCTGGGCCGCCCTCATCCAGCGATTGCCCGAGACCTTCACCAGGTCGTCGGTCCAACTTGTGGGAGGCCTGCCCACGCTTCGCTTTCCGGTACGCGGTCGCCACTAGAGAACTGCTCTGCCCCAACGGCCGTCAGTTCGTCGAGCTATGTGCCCTGCCCACTGCCACTTGACTCACGCTATTCGGTGAGCTATGTCGGTAACTTTGGTTCTCATGCGGATCTCCTCATTTCTGATTCGACCTCGCAGAGAAACTCCAAGCATAGCTCTCTCCATTGCTCTCTGAGTGACCTTGAACCTTCTTATGGGAGCCATAGTGAGCGACCACGTTTCTGTCCCATAGGTCATCACTGGCAACACACACTGGTCAAAGACCTTACTTTGGCATCATAGAAAATGGAAGTTCTAGCACACTATCATATAGCGGCAGATAAGGCAACGGGGACTTGCTTACTTGGATTCAATAATTTTCGCTGTAAATATACATTGTCAACTCAGACAATGTATATTTACAGCGAAAATGATTACCACTTTAAAATATTCTCCCACGCTCTCATGAAAGCATTGCTCGTGAGTCAAGAATTAAACCACATTTAAAATCATCAACGTCCTCCAATCACAAGGCTCCCACTGCAATCACATCTTGCAGCTCCTTTAAGTTGTGGGCATGTATTTGATTAAATTATTAGGCGCCGAGCGTTCTCCGCGTCGGGCATCGTCGTAAATAAAACATAACAATTCGGTCCGGACAATATTTGACTTCCATTTATTAACTTTGTACCAAACAGCCTGGTTGTCGCCTTATGAAGACGAAAATAATCTTGGTACAGACAAGTTGTGTTCATTTCAAAATGTATGACTCCAGTGTACTTAGTTGTGCTAGAAGTAAATTTTCGGCACAAGTTCATTTACAAGTTTTGTAAATGAAGATAACACTAATTATTTTTACGTGAAGATTAATATCAAACAACAATAGTACCTAATCTTTGCTTTAGCCTTACGACAAAATTTATATTGGGCTTATATTCTGATTCATAGTTCACAATGCAGTTAGTATTGACTTGCGTCATAGCCCGACCCCATTGCTAAATGTTACGTACAATGGGACAGGTATTCTTCACTAGGGCGGCCCTTAAACAATACAAAGGGGCAAGCTTTCATACAAGCGCATTTATGTCAATATTTGATAAGGCAAAACAGTGGCACAATCAAACTCACGTTCCACGATAGACCGCATCTGGTATCGATATAGTCTTAATAACATAGTACTTAATGCACGACGCCGTAATTTCACAGAAGCATAGCTTGGCTCTGCCTTCTAGTTATTATTATTATTATTTTAGTTTTTATGTTATGAAAGTGGCAAACAAGCATGCAGTTCACATGGATGGTAAATGATTTGGTATCTACACAAAACTGGAGATTCAAATGCAGATGCGTTGCCGTACGTGAGGCTTACGTTGTTTTGCTGTGATAGTTCTTACCATCTAACCAGAACGCGATAGCGCTATACCGCCGTTGTCATTTAGCGGCAGAGAGATAAGGAAAGGCGGTGGTGCTTACGTCCGCGAGCTCCGACACCGAGACTCTCTAGTTTTTATGTAGCTGTGTATACGCTACAGCATAGTCAATGACACAGTATATTGTGAATTATATGTTTATATATACCTCTTACATGACATAAAAATCATGTTCGAATAGCATAGCATCGCAATAATCGAAAATCTAAATCGATGTGGTTACTTGTTTCCAGAGCAAGAAAGTAAATCAATTCAGTTGCGATCGAGTTGGTTCAGTGTGCAGTTATCAGAATAAGGACCCAAATCGTCGCCACGTTCCGGTATAAATATAAATTATTGCACAAGTAATAATAGATTTGGAAGGGCGTCTAGACATGGAATCAATTAGCCTCGTACGTATTTCGGGTTTAGTGGAAAAATGTTTTGAGACTGAATTATGCCCCATTAAGCCTGTATTCCCCGAAGGGACTACGCGGAATAGTACTGCAGTAAAATATGAACTATAGGTACGTTTTGCAGTAAGTATTTCGAGTAGCACATTATAAAGAATTTATTGAAAATCAAAGCCTGGAACTAGTGGTCGATATTCACGCTAGTAGGGCGGTTGAAGGTGTTCAAAAGTATTTGGTCGTTCATATTTTACACTAGCTGGAGAATGTTACGAGCGTCATACACGCATCAATGCCGATTATGCCGAATGAAGTAATTTGCCTTATGGCCACAAAAATATTTACAAGAACGTTTACAAAGAGTAAGTACCTACTCGTTTTAGGGTGTTTTAATAGTTTGATTTCAGAGAATGATTAACTATTTATTGGTGTGAAATAAACATGCAACGCGTACGCGTTGCATGTTTATATCAGACGTCCGTATGGACGTCTTTACAGTTTTCTATGGACCAAGGCAATCCACCTATGATCAATGTGTAGGTACTCAGTTTATTTCGTTTCTTGAAAATGTAGCAAGAAAATATTTCCATTCAAATACAATCAATTTGAATAAACCGTTTAAAGCTTCTTAATAGAGGAACACCTAAAATAATATCTGCCAAATACAGGACTGTTTTATTTAAAAAATACAAATATAAGTCTAATATTACCGCGTTTATATAACCTAGATTTAACACGTCACATGTCGTGATACCAGACCAAAATTTCTACACGTAAAATTATTTCTTTATTACGCACAAAAACATGCGCGGACCAAAATTGCCTACATAACCTAAGCATGCGGGTGATCCCAATCGTAGTTAAAACGTTGGTTACATCGCACACGAAATGTGCATTCGTCTCTCTAATTAAGTATGTTCGGGGGAAGTGATATTTAATTTTACGAGCGCAACACAAGTTTCGTGTGTGATTGGATTGAATAAGGCAGTCACGCTAGTACCCGGCGCTCCGACTGGGAATCCCCACAATAGGTAGTTTGTACACTTCATGAGGACTATTGTATACAGTGAATAGTTTTTATCCAAACAATAACTCATCACAGTTATTACACGGCACATGTTATTATGTGAAGGCCCGACGATTGAATGTGTACAATGATAAAATATTACCAGGCTGAATTCAGAATCTGATAGGAGATAACTATCTGTTGCTCGTTTGGCGGCGGTGCGAAGAACTTTTATTTATTTATTTTTTATTTTTCAAGAACAATGTACATTGTGTTTGAAATTTCCAAGTTCCAAGCTTGGCAGTAACAGTAACAGTGCATACACATTACAATTCCCTAATACAAAATTTAACAATTATAATTAAACATTAATTTTAATAAAGATGACATCGCAGTTCAATCCAGGTACACAATCAAATATGTCAAACAGATATTATAGAATAAAAGCAGCTGAAGAGCAACACAATGAAATATATGATGTCAAATAATTATTGATTACACATACACCAGTTGAAACTAGTTGAATCCAACCAACAAAGTACATATACAATAAAATATGTCAAGTACTTAATTTAAATGTCAAATATTTAATTTATTATATGTCAATTTATTAAATACATTCAAAGGAAAATTCGCATTAGAATTTGCATTAGAATTTATTTTACAATTTTATAGTCAACAGGTCTGATATAGAGTAAGGGCAATGTTGTATAAGGAACGCTTTCAATTTAATTTTAAACAAGCTTGTGTCATAAATTACATTTTTGAGCTCCGTAGGCAACATGTTAAATATTAGTACGGCCTGATATCCGGAACAATGCTTAGTTACATTGAATTTGGGCATAATTTTATTTTTTAGTACATTCCTCCTTGTACCTTCCCTAAGCCTTCTCTCCTCTTCAGTCTCGTGGTCATGTATATGTTTAGCAAAGTGACACAATAAGGTTAATATGTATAAACCAGGCACGGTAAGGATGTTCAAATTTTTAAAGTGGTCTCTACAGGACTCACGCTGAGATATTCCTACTATCGTTCTGACTGCTCGTTTTTGTAAAGTAAATACTTTTTTACTATTATGATTATAACTATTGCCCCATTGCATGATGCTATATCTTAACCTAGATTCAACAAAGGCATGATACACAGCTTTAAGTTGTTTCATGCCGATCTCTTCTCTAAGGCTCCTTAGAGCATAGCAAGCCGATGCGATAGAAGATTCAATAGCAGCTAATTCATGTTTCCAATTAAGCTGTGAGTCAATAAATGTACCTAGAAACTTATCATCATCAACTACCTCTATTTTCTCTTCACCTAATTTTACTTCCACTTTGTCACTGTTTCGAGATGTGCATTTAAATAATATGAGATTTGTTTTCCTGGTATTAATGAGTAACTCATTCTTATGAAACCAAGTGTCTATAACAGTCGTTATAGTTGTTAAATTAAATGTCAATTGTTTAATGTCTTCTGCTCCAATAATAACATTCGTATCATCTGCAAACATAATCGGCTTCATGTCAGGTTGTTTAAGTTGGATAAAGTTGAGTAAATCATTTGTCGCTATAATATAAAATATGGGACCTAATATTGACCCTTGGGGTACGCCGCGTTCGTTCTTTTCAATTTTAGATGTGTGCACTACTTCTTGGTTTATATCATTGATTTTTTTGATTTCCACGAACATTTGTCTGTTGTCCAAATACGATTTAATCAATTGGAGAGAACTTCCTCTTATTCCATAATATTCTAATTTTGCTAATAGTATTTCGTGATTAATCATGTCAAATGCAGAGCTTAGGTCAATAAATAATCCAGCCACTTTTGTTTTGTCATTTAACTTACTAACTACGTCATTCACGAGCGTGTTGATGGCATCTTGAGTACCTATCCCTTTTTGGTATCCAAACTGTCTTCTACTAATTACTCTTTCTTTGTTAAAGTGTATCATAAGTCGATCTTTAATCACAATCTCGAAAATTTTGGACAACGTTGGTAGTAAACAAATAGGTCTATAATTTTTTGGATCAGTTTTTGCTCCTTTTTTGTGAACTGGAGTTATTTTACCTACTTTCAATTGTTCTGGAAAGACTGCCTCTTTCAGACAATAATTTAAAAAATTGGAGATTGGATGTGCTAATATGTGTATATTTTCTCTAAAAATATGTATTGGTTGCTCATCGTATCCACACGATTTTTTATTAGTCATCTTTCCAACTATTTTCGTAATTTCATTTGTCACTCTGTTAGTAGATTGCCTTAAAAACATTATTGCACTTTCTGTGTCATTACCTGTCATTGGTGAATTTGAAATAAAATTTTTCACAAATATATTTGCGATTTTCTGTGGGTCGTCAACGTGTTTATTGTCAATATTTAGAATTATGTTTTTACGACGTTGGTTTTTTTTTTACTATTTGAACGTTGATTCACAAGTTTCCAAATTTCTTTAGTAATATTTTTGTTTTTGTTTATATGATTTGTTACAGCTATTTTTTTATGAAAGTTTCGATTTTTTTTTCCACTGCGCTTCGGTAACAGCAACATATAATTAAATCTGTTTCAATGTCTTTCACGCAACACACCTCAAAGCTTTCTGAGATGTAGAGCTGCTCGATAGCTTCAACTTTTACAAATGATTTGCTTTTGTGACCCAAAATGAGACTGCCGCCTCTCGTTTTGTTCGGTCTTGTGTTATATGAAGCCATGTTATAGTTTGTCAAGTTAAATACTTTAGCAGATTTTTCATTTAGGAAATGTTCAGTGACACAAAGATAGTCAATAGTCATTCCTAACGTTTCAGTGTACAGTTGCAATTCAAGTTTCTTGTTACTTATTCCACAAACGTTTTGGTGAAATATGTTAACGTTGTTTTTGTCGCGTGACATTACAAGGTATTGCTCAGAATTATAATCACTCGTACTAATTCTGTGCTCGAAAAAAATTGTTATCGTATGAATCTAACCCGGGATCTTCAGTTTGTGTAGCAATACTTACTAAGCAAAGTTCAGGTGTACAGTTATTAGGAAATTCAAAATTCGTTTGTGTAGATACAGAGTTGGAGTATTTAAGTCGGGGTAAATTTAATGAAAGGTTTTTTATATAATTATGATAATTTGTTTTGTAACTTAAGTGTAAAATTTCGCTGTGAATTTATTAACATGCTGTCATTTTATTCATTTTATTTTTAAAGAAAGCATGTGTTAATGCGAAATAATATAAAAACAATCATTTTATTCATGTAATAGCTTTTCAATTGATTTTCGTTGTCTAATGAGATGAATTTTGAATTTTTACAATTTTGACATATCAATTTGAGAGTGTTGTTTAGTTTCGATGTATTCAGATATTTATTACGATAGACTTTTCCAACTAAAACATTCGTATTTTTGGTTTCGTTTAGAACTTGGTGCAATGACGTCATTAAACTGAGAGGATTTTCGTCATTTGCGCCTGCCATAATAAGTATAAAGTCTGAGTTGGTAAAATCTTTACATATTTTTGAGCATGAACTTACAACTTCCGTTAACGGTGCATTTGCTTTAATAATGGAAGTAACCTTAAAGGAATCCCCTACATAATGATGTAATCTATGACGTCCGCCGTACCCAGATTGGTCTGCGAATATAGCAATCTTATGTTTCTTAGCAGGAGTATCCGATAATTTCCTGAAATCTGTCGATTTGTCTTCTTGTGTTAAGGTTATTATTCGACTGCCGTTTTTTTCGTTCTCTCCGTTTTTAAGTGTGGTTGTTTCCTTTAACAGTGTATCATTATCTTTCACTTCTTCGACTGACTCTTTCGAGAGATTAAAAAATAATTTCCTTTGTCAGCAGTTTGTGTCGACTATCATACATTTGTTCACGATCGCTGACACTTTCCATGAACTTAGGCACAAGAGTGCTCCATATATTCTCTGATTTAGGACTGATTGATTTCATTGCCTGTACTGTGAAATCTCGTGATGAGGTTCTAGGTAGTCCAATTTTCATTGTTATTGTTCGTAATCGTCACTGATATTGTGGAGAAAAAAACTTTTTGGGTGTGTATTCAGAATTACTTGTGTCTTCCAATCCTACTGATTTATACAGTTTTATTTTATTCTGGCATATTTTTAAATTATTTTTTAATGTGTGATTTATCTGAGTGTGAGTCTATCTCGTTGGTAGCTATTTCTAATTCAGTTTTAAGTTTGTTTAGTTCCTCTTTTATTTTTGTTATCTCCTCATTGTTGCATGTGATGTTAGGAAGACTTTGGTAGGATATATTTAAATAGTCGACGTGTCTTCACTTTCTGTCGAATATTCTTTATTTAAGTTTGGTCTCCGATGTGTAATATTTATGTTATCGCATTCATCCATATTGCTATTGTGAGAAGTATTAATCAAATTGTAACTCAAATAATATTAAAACTAAAAATATATAAATATCTTCATTGGGATTTGAACTCGGTCCCGTCGAGAACTTGAACATAGGCAACGGCTTAACTAACTGTGCCACTGGGTCGCTGTTGATGTGAGCGAAAAAAATAAAGCGTTGGTAGCTGTTGTTCTGTTCGTAAGGATGACGAGGGTAGAATCCGGATATTTTTTATTGCTTAACCTTTTCACAAATATAGTTCGAATTAATTTTTCAATTTTATCAATTGCACTGAAATTAACCCTTGTTTGGTTTGTTTTTAGCCACTTTTTGTTCATTTAACATTAATTTATATTCATCTAGACACTGCCGTTTTGTTTTGTTTTCACATTAAGTATATTTTATGGTTCACAACTTGCATTCACTTTTCCAATTATATTGTCACTGATCACTTGGATAATAATATCAGTTGTAATTCACAATGCCTAATAATGTTTTTTATTACACATTTCACATTTTAAGACTTATGTCTATTTTTACTAAAATAATATTACGGAGCGATACTGCCATGACAGCTAGCGCCATCTCGAGCCTTGTAATTAAGTTACTCGCGATTCGATATTGTTTTTGTGATTTAGTACAAACTTTCGGCTATCCCGTCAAAGAGGTGTACTGTGTATCGTAGATGATTTTAAAACACATCTATCAAGTAGGTACAACCGATCGACAAAAAGCAACTTCCAGCCGTTTTGTAACTGAATTTGAGAAGGATGAAATATTGAAATATGAAATATGGTAGAGCTCCAGTGACGGAGATCGCGGGCGTAGGCACCACCGCAATACCCTTATATACTTGCCGCTAAATGGTAGTGTTCAGCACTATCGTGTTCCGGTCAGGTGGCAATGTACGGCCCTGTAATTTCCGGCACAGAGGCACAACACCTTAGGCCTCAGGAGTGGTTACGCATCTGCATTTTGACCTTGGTATTTTTGTGGGTGCATATAGGCTGCACTCATTACTTAACATCAATGTGAACTGCATGCTTGATTGCAACTTCAATTACATAAAAAAAAAAAACACTACATCACACAAAACACAAATCCAATATGACAAGAATACAACTTGAGGTGTTACTAAAAACGTTTGGTGTCCGAATCCAATTTATCACGTGGGCACGGCGCCGTGTCGGGCCGCGATTGATAATGATTGAGCACGAGCGCCGGATTACCGGTAACCGGCAGATACGTGCTGGTGAGACGGCGGATACCTTAGTTTTGGGAACATGTCAATAACTATTTCGGTGTTTTATTGTATGCTCAAATAAAATGTTGACAGGCACCTCCAACTAAAATCTGAGTTTAAGGGATGTATCTTCACGCCAGGTCCCTAACGGGGTAGGCAGAGAGTGTAGAGCGCCAGATATCCCGGTCCTGACAAACCTCTCGTGCCTCGTCTACCTTCATCATTCTCTTCATACATGCACGCCGATTCCTAAGACTTTTGACCCCACCATCAGACAGAACTCGACCTATTTGGTCATGGTAGGTCAGTCTTGGTCGTCCTGGGCCTCTGCAACCATTTACATTCGCAGTTTAAGGGATGATACGCAGTAATAGCGGAAAAACTCTGCCGTTCTGTTTTCTAAAGGAATCTATCAGAAATTTGTAAAGGGACAGAAGTCTGCCGTCATTTAACATTATATTATGTTAAAATTGAATGTATCGCATCGCATTACACTAAACACAACAACCGATAAATCGAGTAAAACTTGAGGCTAAAGACGTTTGGTGATCGAATCCAATGTATCACGTGGGCACGGCGCCGTTTTGGGCCGTGATTGATAATGATTGAGTACGAGCGCCGGGTTACCGGCAACTGGCAGATTAGTGCTGGTAAGACGGAGGATACCTTAGGCGAAGATTTGGGGAAGGTTATACGAGATCGGCAAATTGAAACGCCAACAGTAGATCACGTTTACGGTAATTATTTTTATGTTTGTCCAGCCAGATAAAATGCTGTAGGATTAAATTTGCTCGCTTTTGACATAAATTTTCAACTCTAATACCATCGACTATGGAACCAAAGGAAGGGTGATTGGTCTGTGTCTAATACGTAGTTTATGGGCGGATGGACCATATTCCAGTGGAAAGTTCCTGCTTTACCATTTCCTTCAGCCCTCAAGAGACTATTTTCTTAACTCTTTCAGGGTCAGTGGTTACCTATACTAACCACATATTTAAGAATTTTTTTCTTACTTTTCTTGTGGTCTAGCGAAATCATTACAAACTTTCTTGTAAATACACTATCTACTTGACTCATTCTTAGTTGACGGTAGTTCCGGCACATTTTTGAAAGTTATTTGTTTTGAGTTTCAAAAGTTGATAACCGTGATTTTTTTACGTGCATAGAAAAGAAAATAATAAAAATGGTAAGTGAGTTATTTTGTTTTACCATGATTGTTTTATTTGATGCATATAGATATACTGTACATGGATTATATAAATAATACAGGTAATTTTGTGTTTTCGCCGTGATATTCACTGATATATAGGTGGTTAGCGTCACTAACCACCGCGCAGATAAAGTATTTCGTTTCTTTGCATAGATGTGACAGGTTTTTAGTTTTCTTTTTCAGAATGCCTCGTATTTTGGCCGATGAAGATATTAAAACTTTTTAGAAAACGTACCAGTTGATGACGAAAGTCTGTGCAGTGTAGTGTCTGGTCAAGAAGCTCATGATGAATACCACAACACCACCTACTACGTTGTTGGGTGACCTCATTGACGAAGATTTGCAAAATTGCGGTTCTGATGAAGTGGATAATAGACCCTTGTCGCATCTTCGTTCAACGCTGCCTTCAGTACTCATTACTTCTGATGCAGAAGCAAGCAGTGTTATCAATCAACACACTGTAGTGATTCTGACGTGAAAAAAAAAACTTCTCACTGCTATCGCCAGGTGATTTTACAGAGGATGTGGGAATACCACCACATATATTGGAACTAGAAAATCTTCTTCGTTGAAGGAGTTTCGTCATTCTGTCTATCAATGCTTGTTGGCTTATGAGTACGTCAAACGGCGTGGAAAACCCTTTGTCGACGGTCCGCGCAGTTCCGCAATTTCTTCTCCAGGACCCGCCGCCGTAAAACGACACAAACCCGCAGCTCTTGAAGAGATCCGACTAGAGAGCAACTGCCATCAGCCAGAACACACCACATCGAGAAGATACGCCAAATGCAGTACAAGTACCTAGTACTCCAGTACGCACTCTTTGGGAATGTAAAACTTGTAAACTCCCATTATGTATGGGCAAAGAAAAATCCTGCTTCCAAGATTTTCATAAAAATAACCGCCTCGCCCAATCGGCAATCCATTATACGTCCCACTGCTGGGCATAGTCTCTCCCCTTTTTGGGAGGAGGCCTGGAGCTTACTCCACCACGCTGCTCCAATGCGGATTGGTGGAGATACGGTTTAGTGGGTAACTCGCTGTCGGATGTTTTCAATCCACCCATAAGGTTTCGTCCCCTCCGACCGTTTAACGACTGCTATCTATCAATAGGAACCGGGACCGACGGCTTAACGTGCCCTCCGAAGCACGGAAACGCGCACTTTCATTTGCCACTAGCGGTCACCCATCACATCCCCGACCGCGCCCGTAAAGCTTTACCGAGTAGATCGCTTATGATCTACACCAGCCGCGGGGCCATGCGCGCGTAGTTTTCATAAATAAGTAAAACCATTTTTGTAGCCAGATTCTGATCTTATTATAATACAATTGTTAGAATTTTCCAAGCGATGTTTTATTCTACTGCGGCGGTGGTTAGCGTACCTAACTATGTAATTCCTGAAAAACCTTCAGGAAAATATTTTTTTCAAAATCATTTTTACTATATTTATTACTTATACAAATGTATGAAAAAAGAATTAAACCTGTATTGTACTTAATATAAAAGTGCCCCTGAAAGAGTTAAAGAAAGAAAAGACCAGAAGACCACCATTACAGATACAAATAATGCTACGGAAACACCACGGGCATCAATAATAAAGCAAATTGATAGTAAGGGGTAAATGAATATGTATTACCCAGCGCAATCTCGACTAGCCACAGACCAATCAGTTTTCCTTCTTCCCATTTTCGATGCGACTAGCCATCATTCAACGGAGTAACATATCCGACAAGATCCGCGTCGAGGAAACTAACGTTACAGGCTGTCAATGCTTTTCAATTAGTTCACTTCTCATCTAGTTCACTTCAAAATTGTATATTGTTTTCTTTTTATGCCAAAACGATGACAGACAAGTAGACTATCTAGTGGATCTTCTGGAAAGTGGTCACCATCGCCTATGGACAATTGCAACACCAGGGGAGTTGCCAACACTGAAGGTGACTCTTTCAGATCTGAGAGTTTCGATGCTAATTTTGAAGAAACCCAGGTTGCAGCGCCGGGAATACATTTCAAAAGGGAAGTTTGTTCTACAATTTGCAGAAGTTCTGGATAGAAACGAACGCGAACCGCACAATAAATAAAGAAAGAAATAGTACACGATTAATCAACAAACGCACCACTCACCTCTGATGATAAAGCTCGAAGCTGACACCACAACGCGTGTCGGCCAAGCGCGAACCACCCGGAACGCGCAACGGTCACTCTGCCAAGTATGCCAACGGGACTTTCTATTTCAAATACAATATTGTTGTCATTTATATTTGGAGACTCGTTTGATAATTTATTAAAATTAGAAATTCGTGCGTGTATGAATGAGATGAAAAAGAATTTAGCCGATGAAATAACAACGCAGTTTTAGAAAAATGTTTTCATAAAGATATTCATAGCTATTGATTTTAAATTACGTATATGTTCAATTCCAGAAAACTGATAACAACATTTATATATATATATGTACATTAATTAATATTAGGAAAGGTTGGACTTTGTCGTTTCAAAATACAATTGATTTAAAAAAAAGATCCGGACGAATTGAGAACCTCCTCCTATTTTCGAAGTCGGTTAAAAAGACAATAAGGTATTTTTACACAATGGAAATAAAGACATGTCATAGGAAATAATTTACACAGGGCCGAAATATTTTATAAATAACTTACTAAAAAACAATTTTAGAAACCTTTCAAAATCTCCGTATTTTGATAGAAAATTACTGAAATGACAGAGGTCGCGGCTTCGAAACTCGCCCCAAACTTAAATTAAACTATCAACCTTTACTGGTGGTAGAGCTCCAGTGACGGAGCTCGCGGGCGTAGGCACCACCGCATTACCTAATATACTTGCCGCTAAATGGTAGTGTTCAGCACTATCGTGTTCCGGTCAGGTGGTAATGTACGGCCCTGTAATTTCCGGCACAGAGGCGTAACACCTTAGGCCTCAGGAGTGGTAGCGCATCTGCATTTTGACCTTAGTCTTTGTGTGGGTGTCTATAGGCTGCAGTCATCACTTAACATCAACGTGAACTGCATACTTGTTTACCACTTCCATTACACAAAAAAAAAAAAAGAAAAAAAAAACAAAAAATATACATCGCGTGTATTTATGTAAAAAAATCGAGCATAATATTGAAAAATAAACTAAAGACGTCATAATTCATATTGAACTACCAAAAATATGGATTGAACACACCCGTTACAATTACTGTTAACGTGCGAAAAATTATAAACGAAACAGAAAGAGAAAGAAAAACACATAAAGCATTAATTTTAATTAACAACAACAATACGGAGCACTGTTAATTGCTAAACATTATTAGTCAAAAGCACACAGCGTATTCTCTCACAAGAACCAGTTTTGGGGTATATGAGAAGATTTATCATGTCCATTCACACGGTGCGGTTCGGAACCTGTTTCCCTAGAGACAGGTGTCACAAAACACTGAGTGTGCCAAAGGTAATGGCCATATTGCGACAAGCGGGAATTTTTATCCAGAACGTTGAAACTCCGAAAATAACTTTCCTCCGAGGTTGTTCCCTCGGTGCAATAGGATTATTCAAAACTTCAAAAGTTCTTCAGGGCTGGCACCGCGTTGACAATGGACCTGATGCTGAGAATAGGCTACAGTGGACCGTTTTTTCGGTATTTTTATTATATGTCATGGAATTGGCAAACGAGCATACGGTTCACATTGATGGTAAGTGAAAACTACAATCTTAAGAAATCTACATTTGCATTTTTACTGTTAGGCCTTAAGACCTTTTACCTGCGCCTCCGATATTATTGGATTACATAATTACCATGCAACCGGTACGCAATATTGTTTTAACAGTACAATCGATAGCAGTCAGATTAGGAAATGCGGTGTTGCCAATGCTCGCGAGTTCCGTCACAGAAACTAGCGCCGAGTAATACGCGATATCTACTGAAAGCAACAACATAAATATCTAAACTTGTCTCATTCAATCGATCGCAAATGATTACACCAATAACTCGATTAAAGGACTCTGTCTGGCCCTACATTTGTTGGAGGAAAACATACTAAATTGTTGGAAGCCATACATAAAGCATTATTTTGGCTAAAAAAACCTAAAATACCCCATATCCTTGGTTTTGGAGAAATGAAAACCGTTATATTTACCAGTACATATCATACATTTGGCCCGATAATAGCGATATCACGATGTATTTGGGATCCCGGTTTGCAACCCCTAATATCTATCAATCGTCATTCATCAAGTCTTCGATACTCTCGGTGTTCTGTGCAGGTGTCCTGGGGTTTGTGTTTTGTTCTGTTTGCGGCGGCGGCCCGTCGGCCTTAAACACCAAAAGCAGGACATGTCGACCAAGGATAGTCGGTCGCGTGACTAATAAGTGTTCCTTTTTTCAAAGCGCTTAAATCGAGCAGCGAGTTTAAATGGAGGTCGGTAATTATTTGTTTCCATTAAAAATTGTCAATAAATCTCTTGAAATATAAGTACATATTAGTGACACGATCTATTAAAAAATGGGACGGTGTTTTGCATGTTCATTTTGTACATTAAATATTTAAAAAAAATGAAATACAAAGAACAGACAAAATAAACGTGATTATGAATTAGTAATTCGCAGGTGTAAGGTGTAACTATGTCATATTTAGATTATCCGATTAAATAGTTAACTTACTGTTTAGACACTAGTTAAGAAGACAAATATTTACGTAGAGATACCTGATAATCCTTATCTTTTTTACAGTATAATTCAATTCAGTTTCCGTATTTTTCTAAACCGCGGAGCTCAATTTTTATACTTGTCATAGTATTACTTAAATAATATAAGGAGTGTATATAAATACACTTTTTAACCAAAAGTTCCCGCGGAAGCGAAAAACTTTCCTAATAATTCATATCAGACAGGCTACAAACGAAGCGTAGTCGGGCTAGTCTTTGTAAACAAAATTCCAATTTGCGTGTGTTCGTAATTTTATTCCTCTCTTCTCCAACGGCTAGATATAGACTTCGATTTTTTATAGGGTATATAGAGTATATAGAGTTCTTAAAGGTAAACAAATTTTTACTGTAAAAAACTAGTACCCTACCTACTACTACTTCGTCTAATTGAATCGTCCAATAATACCTACTACTATTGTTTTCAAGTTTTATCTTCACGCCAAATACACTTACAGGATAGGTAGAAAGCGTGGTGACCCGCGTTCTCAGATTAAAATAATAATATTTCATTTAAAAACATAGGCAGCCCATCTTTATCTTTGTTCCCGTAAGAGTATCAGATTTTAAGCGGCTACTCCATTATACACTTTTTTTCAAATTTTGTGATAAAACACATTACCCTACTCGACGTTCCGCAAACAAATACCTATATGAAACGTTACAGCCGGAATGATTGCAAACATTTTTTAATAACGAATTATATTTATCAAACAAATGTTTATTTCGGTACAGTAAAAGATATTTCCCCGGGGTTCGTGTCACCCATACAACCTCGAGAGGGTGAGTGCGGGGGTCGGGCGGGCGGCGGAGACAGATTCTATTAGATTACAACTATACACGTGTAATCTCGTTTGAATGTGACAATGTTTAAAGTAATACTCAATTACGAGTTGTGATAGCGCTTGGGGAGTGTGAAGTGACAGAGAGAAGCAACGCTTCATTTTTGTAAGGGTTCTAAGCCGGATTAAACCAATTATTTAGAATCATATATTCGTTTTAACTTTTAACCTTGTTATCTTCCGCTAAGCTAAATTGCTATAAAAAGCTTAATTCACGACATGACGACTACTGTGGTCCGCTTACATCTTCACGTAAAGTCTGCATAAAAGTCGAGAAGGTTAAAAGGTCCCAGTCTTCGGAATTGACAAATTATTTACATTGATACCTGTTATTTTTATGAAGATATTTATAGTCTGCAGTATAATTGTATAGAGTCCATAATTTAAAAAACAAAGTGATGACTTCAACACGTACACCCTTTCCTGCTTTTCTTTTCAGAAGGAACGAGGGAATAAGTACTTATAGCTCAAGTTACATTATGGAATTCAAATTAAAAAGTTATCTTTCTTCGGATAGGTACCTACTTTGTATGAATTGAGGGGTTACGAAAGGACAGATGGTCTGCCGGATGTTCAGATCAGGTTCAGTTTCGAATGGCCTCGGAGAGTGCTGGGAATAGGAACCAGACAAACCGGCGAGAATTGCATTAGTTTAGGAATGACTGTGTAAACAGATATAAGATCATAGTAACGTATAATAGTAGTAACACCCGTCCGGATTTGGTACGGAGCGGACAGCCGATTCGGTACGCTCCGAACCAAATCTGAACGTGTAGAGGAGTCCGCCGGACAGAATTATTATTAATCGAGTCCGATGCGGTCTGCTCGCAGGGGGTTTAGTCGGCGGATTCGCTCCGAATCCGGTCGTGTGTTACTATTATTACAAGTAGTAATTTTGAAGGTCAATATTTTCGGCGTAGAATATCCACGGGTTATACCGACCAAACCAAATAGAAAGAGATAAACAATAACGGTTTTATTTTTCTCTATGCAACTCGTGGAACTTTAACTTTCCACCCTCAAGTCTTCTACAGTTGTCAGAGATTAAACACGCTGATTCGATTGACCTCAAGCGGACAAAAAGTTTTTAATGAACCGTGACGCGAGGGATCAAACACTGTTCTATCAGTCGATTAAGCTGACATAGCGGAAATGGTACGTTTTTGCTGGATCCACGAAGGTGAAAAAATAATTGTTACCTTTTCATTTCAAGGGCACGAATCGCAATTAACACAGATTTGGGCAATTTGAAACGTTTTTGTAAAAACGAACCCTATTCCCAGAATCGTGATGACGAGTTTTCCGTAAAACATTATAACTTTTTTATCCACTGGTCATACTGGACAAGCCAAATAGAAAGAGATAAACAATAACGGTTTTATTTTTCTCTATATAAAAAGTTTATTAATTATATAAAATTTTAAAACAACCATAAAAGTACGTTTAGAAACCCAACTTCACACACAACCGCTATATCTCTTTTACGTCAATGATGTGTAAAACAACGTGAGAATTGTGCATCATATAGGACGGGAGCTCATGAATGAGATGTTACGCCGAGATACGTCCGGGCCCGGAAGTCTGAAGATTATCATATACGAGTTGCTATGACGCCGCAACAATAATAGTGTAAGATACAGAAGTAACAACATATACCCTAACCTGTTATTGGATTATGATTAAAGATTATATGTTAGATAACATGTAAATATGATAAATAGCAAATGTGTTGCCCAGTTACATCCCAAGCTAATACTGTAGTGTTTTTTTCAACTAATTCAATTTGCTTTAGATAAAGACTTACCCCATTATTCATAAACGTACATTAGATACGTTTTAGCTATAGAATGCTTTGTCCTTGTCAGTTGCATTGCCAAATATGCAGGATAGAAAGAGACAAAGGAGAGATTAGCAACACTTTAGCTAAAATACGTTTATGAATAAGGGGGTCTGTATTAGCCGATATTTTTCCTTACGTAGGTACGACCCGTACGACTATAAAGGCTGCAAGGTTCAAGCTAACTAAACTGGCATTATCAAAATACCCTAATCGGTTATTTAACTACCTATTTTTTATGGACTTAAGATTACTTTATTCTATATCCAACAACAATAGGGTTATATTTTTAGAAGTATGCCACATCCAAAGTTATATCAGTATTAGCCCGTGATTAAGCTAGGCAATCTATCGTATTTACGATTTATCAATGACATAACATGTTATCTAGCAAATGATTTTAGTGATCATGAAATAACAGGTGAGGGTATATATTTCTTATACCATATCTTGTACTATAACTACAATAATTGTATAAACGCCTTTTTGATATGTATTGCCAAGACAAGCGTTCGCCGACGGTAATAGGCGAAATTGCTACCGACATCTTGACAAGTCAGTTTCCTGCCTATACAAATTACAATATTGAATTAAATTTGTTGCCTTCTTGAAATATAGAGGCAATATAGAGTCGGGGTTGTATTGTTATGTTTATATAGAAGTTATTTCTGTAAGTTAGAAATAAATAGAACTAATAAATCGGATTGGATCAAGAAGCAATTTGGATATAAATATAAATTTAATACACGTGGTAATTATTGCTTTCGTTTACTGACGTACACAATTAGGCGTTCGATAAATTTAGAAATATTTTCTTACGAGATTGTGTAAAAATTGCTGAAATTATTATACCGAAAGCGAGATAGAAATAATTTCATAAACATATTCTTCGTAGACTAATTTGTTTATAAGTCAACAAAATTGAAGAAAGAACAGAACATTTCTTCAATTTTGTTGACTTTTTTTTTTTTTTTTTTTGTAATGGAAGTGGTAAACAAGCATGCAGTTCACGTTGATGTTAAGTGATGACTGCAGCCTATAGACACCCACACAAAGACTAAGGTCAAAATGCTACCGCTACCACTCCTGAGGCCTAAGGTGTTACGCCTCTGTGCCGGAAATTACAGGGCCGTACATTACCACCTGACCATTACCACCTGACCGGAACACGATAGTGCTGAACACTACCATTTAGCGGCAAGTATATTAGGTAATGCGGTGGTGCCTACGCCCGCGAGCTCCGTCACTGGAGCTCTACCACCAGTAGAAAACTATAAAATAATATGACTTATAAAATAATATAAAATTGTATCAAATTACGTAGTATTACTTACCATCAATGTGAACTGCATGCCTGTTTGCCACTTCATCACATAAAAAATCTACATTAGTATATATATATATTTATTTTATTTAATGGAAGTGGCAAACAAGCATGCATTTCACATTGATGTTAAGTGATGACTGCAGCCTATAGACACGTACACAATGAGCAGAGGTCAAAATGAAGATGCGTTGCCACTCCTGAGGCCTAAGGTGTTATGCCTCTGTGCCGGTAATTACAGGTCCTTACATTACCACCTGACCGGAACACGATAGTGCTGAACACTACCATTTAGCGGCAAGTATATTAGGTAATGCAGTGGTGCCTACGCCCGCGAGCTCCATCACTGGAGCTCTACCACCAGTAAAAACATCAAATGCAAGTCATTACACAGTGATTTCTGAAGCAATTCGTCGTGGACCCGAATTCCGACACGGTTTGCAACGCGTGGAACTTGTGACTTTCCACCCTCAAGTGAGAGAGTCTTCTACAGTTATCAGAGATTAAACACGCTGATTCGATTGACCTCAAGCGGACAAAAAAGTTTTTAATGAACCGTGGATGAGAGGGATCAAACACTGTTCTATTATCAGTCGACTAAGCTGACATAGCGGAAATGGTATTTTTTTGCTGGATCCACGAAGGTGAAAAAATAATTGTTACCTTTCAATTTCAAGGGCACGCATCGGAATTAACACAGATTTGGCCAATTTGAAACGTACCTATTTGTAAAAACGAACGCTATTCCCAGAATCGTAATGATGAGTTTTCCGTAAAACATTGTAATTTTTTTATCCCAAAAAAACGACGAGATTTGGTTCACAACTTTTTCTAGATTGTGTCATGCAAAATGATAGCGGTGTGATATGTTTAACTGCTGATGTATGGCTTGTAAACGCAAGTTTTGCCATGTGATTCCAATACGGTCACATAGTTAAAGAACGGCAGAAAGGATTCAAAGATTCATAATTCATTTAATCACAAAAAAAAATGAATCAGTGGCGGACTAACGTTATCAGAGGCCCGGGGCGGGCCACTAGCGTGACGCATGAGCAAAAGAAAAAAAAAAGGTCATGAAATAAAATTGAGGGGCCCCCACATATACCCCCTCCCCCCCGTATGATTGATACGGTAGATGGATTCTTAAATATCGAAGAAAAATATAAGAAAGACGCGCGAACGAAAAAAAAAAGACATTTGCTTCCGTAAGCTCTACAAATCTTTCATGATACCCAGCGACCAGTCGATCTTTGGAGACCCTCAGAACCGGAGACCCGTGGCGGACAGCTCCAGCCCCCCCCCCATCCCCCTCCTATTCCACCACTGAACTTAATAACAATTGATACATTGATTAATATGTCAAAGTAAACCTTAAAATAAAATCCATCCAAGTCCATCATACCCGTGTAATCGGAAGCTAGGTATCTATGATCACTGGATCAGATCACTACTTGATGTCAATTAAAGAAATACTATGGACCGTCACCTGCATCTTTGAATTCCTCGACTCAACTTCTAATTTCGAGTTCAAATCACTGATTAAAAATGATAAGAAGCAAATTAGTTACCATGGCAGCTATCGCATCCAATTCTTATCAAGCTTTATTTTATTTTGCGCAATACCGAATTAGTTTATCGTAGCAAATCCAAATAATTGCCGCTGTTATCACGGCCGATGCGCTGTGCAAGCCAGCACATTGAACCAGTTTCCACCGGTGATAAGATTATTTTGGCGCTAATGTAGGTATATTCATGTGAAACATGCAACGCCAGTGCGGGTTGGCTCGCAAGGAGTGTTACTGATTTTTTTTATGTTAAGGTGGCAAACAAGCAGCTAACATTGATGTTAAGTGATGACTCCAGCCTAGATAGACTCACAAAAACCAGAGGTCAAAATTCGTCAGTGACAGTCTCTGTGATAGTTAGATATTGGATATGTTACTGCCATAGTGGTCCGATTCGATGTGCAAGCCAGCGCACTAAAGTTTTCACCGCAAATAAAATTATTTATTTGGCGCCAATATAATTCATGTGAAATGTGCATAATCAGTGCGTGTTGGCTAAAGATGACTTGTAAAGATTGTACACACTATCAGTGTACTGGTAGTCCCATGCGGTATTGAAGCTACTACATTAATTCAGTTTCCACTGGTGATAAGATCATTTTAGTTTCAATTAAATAGTTGTAATAGTTTAATAGCATGCAAAAAAAAGTTAATTCAATTTTAAAACTGCGGGCAAACCAATACGTTTTTTAATAAACATAACAGTCAGACAAAGCTCGACGGCGCGTCGTAGCGTGGTACGATCATTGATATACATGAAATAATCGCCATCTATTTACCTTCCTATTTCCGACTCAGACATCGAAGTTTACTATATACCTGAATAGCTGAAAAATAACACAAGTTGAACAACAGAAACGTTCTAGAAGAAACTAATCAAGTTAACAATGTGTTACGGGACAAGGTATTTAGGGCGAGCTACATCGCGAGACTGAGCGGCCATGTATTATTCATAGCTCTCGCTCCTGTCTGCCGGTGGGCGCTGGCCTGGCGTTATCATTGGACACACACATGACATCTGAATCTTCAAGTATTCAGTATCTGTTACATTAGCATTCAATGGGAATCGCTGCCTCGCGCAAATCACTACATTCTCCATGAGATATAAAGAGGAGCTGAAGCATTCATTTCATTTCTACGGTATATTAAATGCAATCAATGTGTTTATTTCCAACTTCAAAGTTAGTAAATAATTAATAAGGAAGTAAATGGTTTCTCAGTACCGTAATAATTGAATAAAAGGGATGAAAACTGCGGGCAAATAAAAATACGTTTGTAATATAAATATTCCGGTACTTGTACCGGTCAGATGAAACACGATGTCGCGTCGTCCCGTGGTACGACGAAACAATAAATTTGTTTACCTCCCTATTACCGATGCGGACATCGAAGTTTACCAGATAAATGACTGAAAAAAAACACAAGTTGAACAAGAGAAACATTCTAGATTAGACTAATCAAGTTAACAATGTGTTACGGGGCAAGGTATTTAGGGCGAGCAACATAGCGAAACTGAACGGCCATGTATTATTCAAAGCTCTCGCTTCTGTCTGCCGGTGGGCGCTGGCCTGGCGTTATCATTAGACACATGTATCACATTCTAATCTTCAAGTATTCTGTATGTGTTCAATTTGTGTTTTATGGGGATGACTGCCTCACAAAAGGCACAAGGTTCTCCATAAGAAATAAGAAAAAGAAGCTGCAGCATCCTTTTCTTCTCTTCATTATTATGCTAATATTAACGGCAATCAATGAGTTTAAAGTTACTAGGTGTTTTAAGGTTACAGATACTTTTCCCGTGCCGTTAAAGTTTAATAAGAAAACATTTAAAAGTGCGGGTGAGCGAACAGGTGAACGTTTGTAATATAAATATTCCGGTACACTTATACCGGTCAGATAAAACACGACCTCGTCCCGCCTCGTGGTACGACGAAATAATCGCTATTTATTTATCTTCCGATTTCCGATACGGACATCGAAGTTAAGTGGGCCCTTAATTAATCGTGTGACAGAATTGTTTTTGAAGAAATACGTTTTTCTCGTAAGTGAGTACGATTTGCGAACGCATTTTCACTTTGATAGATATTCTGGACAATGCTTCTTATTTAATTAGAAAAGGTGTGTTTGATGTTTGAATGTTGTTCCACAATCGTGCCAATAGAACAGAACGAACTTAAGTTTTCTTGAAATGTATAATTAGCATTAAATAAAAAATACCTACACTATACGTTTTTATATATCGATGGTAAGGGTTTATAGTGCAGTCCATGAACATCTCAAAGTAGTTCCGAAGCCTCAATGAAAATACGGTGCAGTAGGTACTAGTGATGTAACGAATATTCGCATTCGCGAATATTCGTTCGAAACGTTTAAAGCTATCTGCCAGGTAAAGATTACTGATAACTTTTTTCTGTTTCGCCATCAAACTCCGTGATTATTTATTATTTCCAAGTTATAGCGTACCAGACGAGATTAGTACGAGAATAGACGAGATTAATACTGCTCTCAAACAGCTAAAAAACAACAGCGGGCCTGGTATGACGGAATCACTGCTGAACTCCTGAAAGCGGGTGGAAGGTACCAAGCCGACTACCAATACATCGAAGTGCTAAAGAGCTTGTATGAAAACGCCACTAAATAAATGTCGGGTCGACTTCAGGGCTAGAACTCGAAACCTATCCAACTGCAGCGAGGTGTGAGACAGGGAGATGTAATATCTCCGAAACTGTTCACCGCTGCATTGGAAGATGTCTTCAAGCTTCTGGACTGGAACGGACTCGGCATCAACATTAACGGCGAGTACATCTCCCACTTGCGATTGGCGAATGATATCGTAGTCATGGCTGAGACCTTGGTACAATGCTTAATGGCCTCAGTTGGGCCTCCCAACAAGTGGGCCTTGAAATTAACATGGATAAGACGAAGATCATGTCGAATGTCCTCGTTACGCTTACTCCTTTTATGGTCGAGGGTGCTACGCTCGAAGTTGTTGACGATTATGGAAACCTGGGACAAACGGTCCTGCAAGGTCGGTCCAACTTCGAGAAAGAGGTCAATCGCCCAATCCAACTGTGTGTGAGTGACGACCGCGTACCGGAAGACCAAGCGTAGGCAGGCACTCCACGAGGTGGACCGACGACCTGGTGAAAGTCGCGTAAACACTTGATTTTTACTGTCTTACTTTATGTATTCCTAATAGATTATCAGGGACTTTATCAGTAAGTGGTGAAACAGACCCTAAGCCTTCTAATTCACATTGACTTGCAAATATAGTTATTGATTTTTATTACATTAATTGTAATACTTGATAGTGGTTTGGTAATGTAAATAATCAACTTTTCATTAGAATTTACGAAACAAAAAATGAATAATGTTTAACAATATCAAACAAAACATATTCTTCTCTTATATGTACTTTAATCAGTCTTAACATTAATTGTCTACTATTTTGAAATTCAAGTACAAAAAATCTACTTCCTTTTAAGACAAAAAAAATTATCATCTTTTAATGAAGTGAAAATATTAGTATCAAACAAGATAATATTGCACTATTCAACTAATAAGTTGAATAGTGCAATATTATCTTGTTTGATACTAATATTTTCACTTATATATATATATATTTATTAGGGACTTATTTTACTATACGTAAAATAAGTCCCTAATATTTCACTAGAAGCTGATTTACTAATCTTAAAAATCATTAAACTCTAACCTCAAATTTTTCGTATTTATGCTAACAATCTTTCGTAAAGTGAACACAACATTAATGGGCCTTGTTCGGATCGGCTCGACAAAGCTCGGAAAAACAAATGACAATGACAAATGCGTGCAAAATAAAGCCACAGATAAATGTAATTTCCTGGCCCTGTAATTTCCGGCACAGAGGCATAAGACCTTAGGCCTCAGGAGTGGTAACGCATCTGCATTTGGACCTTGGTCTTTGTGTGGGTGTCTATAGGCTGCAGTCATCACTTAACATCAATGTGAACTGCATGCTTGTTTACCACTTCCATAACATAAAAAAAAAAAAAAAAAAAAAAAAATGGCGCCAAATTGGAAAGTGAATATTCGCATTCGCATTCGCGAATGTCTAAAAATTGATATTCGTTACATCACTAGTAGGTACTACGGTGCATTTTTTTTTGAAGAATAAACTTACTTTTATTTATAGAACAGCACTCAGTATCAGTATTTGCAGCTAGTGACAGTGTTAAGGAGTGCCATCGGGCGATAATAAAGTGAGTCATGACGACACTAGACAAGGCGCCCATCCATTGGCGTTTGTATAATACCTAGTACTTATGCGTGACATTGTAGGAATTGTCGCGTCATAGGTATTTGAATTGTGCATTTGGTGCATTCAAATTGCGCGCATCGCATACCGTATATATTTAATAAACAAAGTGGACAAATAAAAAAAAAAATATCAAAATCGGACTTCGCAGTAAAAACTTATACATAAAATATGTACACGTCGACCTGAGAACCTCCTCCGTTTTTTTCGCCGGTTTATCTACTTGGGGTAAGTATTGACAAAGTTGATTTGAGATGTCTCGACAGAAACAAAATACAAATATGTAAGTAAATATATTACTATTAAGATTAAAAATAAATTAATACACGCTATGAAATAATTCTGTATATTTAAATTATGGTTTGATGCAGGTAAGTTTGTTTCACAAAACTTTAACTATACTCCACGCATCTAACAGAGCACGTGTCTGAACGTGGCAAAAAAAAATAGTAATAATAATTTAGTCTAGTGGATGGAATCCTAAAGTTGATAGGATCGCCAGCCTGATAGCGTTGCGTTGCAGTCTCGAAATATCATTTACGAGAAATATTTTATCTCTGCATGACGCCGATGATGCGGCACATTAGTGGCTGTCGTCAATCGCCGATAATATGTTTTGAATTTGAATGCGATCCGTTGAAAGTGAATTATCAAATGATCTGATATTAAAATTCCTTTTAAATCTTATTAAAAACCAGATGACTAATTCTTATGATAACACATTTAAATTGTTACACATAACGGACGTACGATAGTTTGTGGCTCCGTAATATCCAGTAGAGACACAAAACAACTTAGCCCTCATTAGGGGCAATACATCTACAAGGATTAATATAGATGTTTATGAGGCACAGTATTCACTTACCATCATTGTCAACTGAGTGGTCTCATGAGGGTCGCCTCCAGACGTAAATAATGAAACGTTTAGACTTTTGGGATCTGTTCTGTGATCTACTGAATGAACCTTGATTAGATAAACGTACCTCGAAACACAACATATCCATTGCGAAAATAACAGTAAAGCGGTAGACAAGACGACAATGAGCTTCGATTTTATACGTGGTATTTAGGATGCACATCAGAAGACGATATAAAGTATGTATAAAAATACATAATGAGCAATAAAATGTATAGCGACCAACGGACATACAAGGAGAACGTGATAGTAACAAGATATAAAATTAAATAATACACGTGTACAATTTATACAAGTAAGAAATACCGCTGCAATTTTCTATACTTTTACTAGTGATAGAGTACCAGTGTCAAAGCTCAAGGTCATAGGTACCACGGAGTATCACCGCATTATCAATCTGCTGACAAATGGTAGTATTCAGTACTTGACTACCGTGTTCCGGTTTGATAATAATTGGCCCAGAAATTATTTACAACAAGAAATCATCCTAAGCCTCAGTGGTGGCAGGTTTTGTGCAGATATAGCTCTCAGAATTTACTATGCAAACTTGTTGAATAAGCTTAGAACTGCATGGTTTTGACCCACCATCTTTACAAAAGAAACCATTCTAAGTAAATGAGTATCTTCACGCCAGGTCCCTAACGGGGTAGGCAGAGAGTGTGGAGCGCCAGATATTCCGGTCCTGACACACCTCCCGTGCCTCATCTCATCTACCTTCATCATTCTCTTCATACATGCACTCCGATTCCTAAGACTTTTGACCCCACCATCAGACCTATTTGGTCATGGTAGGTCAGTCTTGGTCTTCCTGGGCCTCTGCAACCATCCACATTCGCATTGTATATTTGTTTAGTGATTCGCTCATTCGACATTCCTTCTATATGCCCGAACCATCGGAGCATGCCTTTTTTCAATGAGTACATGGTTTATATTGTTTATCTTCTATGTATGGAAATAAAAAAGGTGTTTTATTTTCTATGTATGGAAATAAAAAAGAAAGTCTAAACCCGCGTGAACCACCGCATCCCATGATCTATTTGCTGCTAATACACGAAAGAATCATATTTTGTTCCCAGCAGATGTCTTCAAACTTCACGCTCATTTCATCTTTTCAACACACAGTCAAACCGATAATTCTATAAAATATACGGACGATTAATTTAAAAAATGTCACCGAGAAAAACAAAAGAAACGAAAGACAAGATATTCGCGTCCTAAATACAAATTACGAAAAAGTTTGGAGGGGAAAGGAAAACTCTTATTATACCTATGTACATTAGAATTCACATCGTCCATCCGACCGAGCCTTTCTTTTATAGTAGGCAATAAAAGGGAATTACGCATACGATACTTTTAAAAGCTTTCATTTCACTTATCTCTGATACTAAACTCTTAAGAAGTTATAATATGGCAGTAAAAATGCGACAAAGTACCAACGACTCTTCACTTATCGTGACCTCACGTCAACATACATGTTAACAAGTGTAATAAAAATATTTTGTCTCTGTTGTACGCGAAAAGAATTCCAAGCGAATACATTTTTAATGCGACAGTTAAAATAATTTGAGTATACCTTTCGGATGTTGTTGTCACTGGTACTTACCTGAAAACAAAAGCATTCAACGTTAAAACATAAATCGATAGTGACGCCTGAGATGAACTTCTTTTATCGAGCCTATATACCTAATAGATGATATCTCAATAGGTACCTATGGGACACATTATTTTTTAACAACTATCTGGTCGAATACAGCGAGTAGGCATTCGACAGAACACAGACCAATTCCAAGAATGGTTCGCGAGGCTTTTGATATTAAAAATCATACAAATTTCAATAGAGTAAACGAATGGCTATTGTCGCCATCATAGGACCCAATACTTACTAGAATTAAAGTCCAACCTCAACAGTATGTAGATGTAAGACCTCAATATACAATTAGTAACTTTTGCGTTCATCCTGAACTCTATGCAAGACGTTTGCGAAATAGGTAAGTAATATGGAGATAGCTGCACATAATAATTTTTCAAACTGCTGTCAGACAAATGTCACCTTAGTCTGCGCGGGACCACGGAAGCTCAAAAGCGAACGAAACGTCGGGATGATTTCAAAGAATCATTTTAGTTTAATATGCGCGAGATAAATTCGAAAACTAGTTTTATTTCATAGCATCTACTTAATGATTTTATAAATGTTGCTATAAATATTTTTCATTTGTGAATTGTCATTGTGATATTTATTTCCCTGAATACGTATAAATCTACGTAATCTCGTGATAACGATAAAATGATATTACATTTATGATTGCCTTAATTATGTCAACCTACAAAACAAATAAATTTTATATGGATGTTATGGAATTTAACTTTGTAGCTTTGTCATCTGATCCGAATATTCTTGTCATTGTTTAATAACTAGTTGTTAAATAAATATTTGACCATAAATCTTGAATTTATCAGTTTTATTAAATAATTAGTAAGGGAATTCGAACCCTTAACATACAGACAGAATTTAGTCCGCAAGGGTTTGACTACAGTATCGAATGCATTTCGAGGTATTTCTAGTTCACAACTGAGATAAAGAAAATTTAATAAATTAATTTTATTAATAATCCATATGACCGTCCTACTTAAAAAAAGAGCACACGGCGTATTAACTGCCTGCGAAGCGTAGTGGTAGCAGGCCACTACTACTACGCTGGAGGTCCTGGGTTCGATTCCCGGGTGGGGCTATCAGAGATAACGGTTTAAAATCCTTTATCTCCTTTATCCATCTTTACCATGACCAAATAGGTCGAGTTCTGTCTGATGGTGGGGTCAAAAGTCTTAGGAATCGGCGTGCATGTATGAAGAGAATGATGAAGGTAGACGAGGCACGAGAGGTTTGTCTGAACCGGGATATCTGGCGCTCTACACTCTCTGCCTACCCCGTTAGGGACCTGGCGTGAAGATACATATATATATATATATATATATCTCTGGTTTTATTGGGATTTTCCTGTTTTCTGGAAGTTTCCCAGTACCTCGGAATTTGGTATTGTGCCCGGATATGGCAACAGGTTCGCCACCTGTTACATGGGCCAAAACGTAACCGGCGAGTGGTGGGTGTTTGCATGTATGCTTGAATGCATGCATTTACCTCTGCCTACCCCTTCGGGGATTACAGGCGTGAAGTTACGTAGCACACGGCGCACGCCCTATTATTTTCTGGCGAAGAACTGAAAGACAGAACGCACATCGCGTTTTGCATACATTTATTCTGTCATTAGCAACATAGTTCATTTTTAATTGTACAACGAATCGATCACGGCTAATGACAATTGCAATTAAACATAATTAAACGCATTGCATCGTTGATTGTTGCGGTGGACGCAAAAACAAACTAATGAATAATAGATACCTACTCTTTATTAATTGAGTTGTTCAGAAATAATTTTGTGTAGTATCACTGTAAACTTACGCATGTATTTATCTTCACGCCAAGTCCCTTGTGAGGTAAGCAGAGAGTGTGCAGCGACAGATATCCCGGTACTGATACACCGCCCGTGCTGCTTCTACATTCATCATTTTCATCATACATGCACGGCGATTCCTATGACTCTTGACCTTACCCGCAGATAATACATGAATTATTCCTTCAATACAGATATTTTAATATATTGGGATAAAACGTATCACCATCTTCAACCGAAAGATATCCACGGCTATATAAAGTCTTGCCCAGAGATACCCACAGCAGGATTACGGGTCATCAGGGTAGAATCCCTACTAATATTATAAATGCGAAAGTAACTCTGTCTGTCTGTCTGTCTGTTACCTTTTCACGTCCAAACGACTGAGCCGAATTTAATGAAATTTGGTACAGAGATAGAGCTGACTTTGAGAAAGAACATAGGCTACTTAGTTATTTATAAAACGACATCCACGCGGGCGAAGCCGCAGGCAACAGCTAGTATGCCATATTCGTCACTCTTAGCATGTGGATTGGAGATTGTATATGAGGGTATGTATATAATGAGGGTATGTAATAATATGGCTAATAGTTAAACTTGAACAGTTTCAGCATGTAGATCGCATTGGTATTCTCGTTTTTGCCCATCACAACATGTCAGAAATTGTTGCCCATTCAAAGAGATTCTTCTGTTATGATTTAAAACATGCGTTAGAAAATGCCATCAACTATTCACGATTCATGTCGATATTGGGCGTACAAAATATCATACAAACATTATTCCTACTATTTATGCTCTGCTTCCCAATAAAATAGTGGAAACTTATAAAACGTTATTTTGTTTAATTAAAAGCCAAATACCGCAGTGGCACCCAGAAACTGGACATACGTGTGTCCGGTCGTCCGTGTCGAGTTGACGAATAACCCAAAACTTACCGGTATTAGTTTCGTATGCCCCAGTCATACAAAGTATTTTTCAATTGATACAGGTAAGTTAAGAGTTCAGCAGTTTTCATGTAAATGTATAGTTTATATCGCACATTTACATTTCACAGCTATTGACTAGTCTAGACATTGTTACCAATGGGACTCGCAAGTGGGACAGTCCTGACGTGTAGACGATTTTTATAACTTCGAAATAAAATTGTATACGCTGAAATTGTATACTTTTTTGTGTACCGAATTTTAATTCAATGTTTTGAGAAATATTTTATGTAACGATGTGGCAAATAAGCAAGCATTATTTTATGTGTAACGAAAGTGGGAGACAAGCTCGCAGTTCACATGGATATTAAGTGATGACTGCATAGACATCTACACAAAAACCAGAGGTCAAAATGCAGATGCGTTTCCACCGCTGAGACCTTAGTTGTTATGTTATTACGGGGCCATAGGTACTTCACATGATGGTTATTGACAGCCTACAGACGTCTGCAAGAAACTTAAGGTTTTAATTCGTAGACTTAGATGTTCAGATGCACTGCCAATTTTAAGGCCTAAGATCTATTGCGCCTGTGGCGGTAATTGCGAGCCCTTACATTAATTTAATCGCAATACGATAGTGGTAAACATGACCATTACGCCGCAGATATTAATCAATAGTAATTGCGATGGCGCCTTGGCCGTCACTTAACTCTATCACTAGTAGCACTTACAATATTGTAGAGATAAAATTAATTTGTGAAGTAATAAGTTATACCTACATGATTGAAAATTACATTATCAACTCTTATATTATCATCAACATTCCATTCGTTCATAGGCGCTGAATAAACTAAACAACACGTGGATATTTAAATCGAATATAATGTTATAATAATATATGTACGAGTACCTAACTGCATTAGCGTTACAGTAACAAGTAAGACGCACCAAGCTGACCTGAGCTTCTGAGTAAAACTGCTGCAAAAAATATCACACAGAGGTGTGATATTTAGACACAAGGAGGCCCTACTGTGGCCT
This sequence comes from Macrosoma leucophasiata, assembly GCA_036365455.1. Lineage (NCBI taxonomy): Eukaryota > Metazoa > Arthropoda > Insecta > Lepidoptera > Hedylidae > Macrosoma > Macrosoma leucophasiata. Next base: position 5,951,814 of record JAWQUS010000020.1, read on the forward strand.
TTGAGCTTTGTGCCAAGGTCTTCCAGGGGCTCAGCCATGGCTACGATATCATCCGCAAATCGGCGGTGTGAGATGTACTTGCCGTTAATGCTGATGCCAAGTCCATTCCAGTCCAGAAGCTTGAAGACATCTTCCATTGCAGTGGTGAACAGTTTCGAAAATATAACAACTCCCTATTTCACACCTCGCTGCAATTGGACAGCTTTCGAGTTCTGATCCTGAAGACGAATTGACATAATGGCGTTTTCGTACAAGCACCTCTGGATTGACTGTAGCACAGCCCAAATCTCGACCGGATCGAAGGCCTTCTCATGGTCCACGAACGCTAAACATAGGGGCTAGTTATGCTCTGGAGTATTTGGAAACAATTAATTCCAAACCTCGCCTAAATATTGAGGATGTATATGGATCATCATTCTGATGATAGGCCATTAGCGGTATTACAATCCAGGCAAAGAGCAGAAAAGCCAGTGTCCTCTTAGCGCTGCCAATATGCCAAGAGATAATGAACCAAAGCCCTCAACATCTGGAAAATCACTGAGTATGGTGACTTTGTGCTGGTAGAACTGTAATTTAAAGTTGCTTGCTTGATAGGTAAAAATAATCTCATTATAGGTTTTTTGTCTAAAAATAATATTTTTCTGTTAATTTTTATTTAAAGAAAGAAGTTCTTAAATTTTAGTTGCTTAATCTATGGACGTGTTTTTGTTTCAATTATAATTTGTTATTAATTGATTAATTTTATGTTGATTTTATATAAAGAGTTACCTTTTTCGTGTTTCGTAAGAATTGAAAATTTTAAGTTAGGTACTTTTATTGTGATGATGGATGACTATGGAAACTAAGTATGATTATTATTAATAAAAATAAAAATAATTGTCAAATACCACTGTTATTAGTTTCATGGAATAACATTAATGACTCTAAAGTATCTACCCTGTACGTCTTATCTCTCCCCTGTTTTCAGTATCTCCCCTAGTCTGTTATAAAAACATGAAATTTAAAAAAATGGTCTGGCTGTTGTCTTTTTATGTAAATAATAAGTGTTTCGATCGAAAAATACTTAAATCACATTAAATTTCTAAAATTTTTGTCTTGCCGTCGTTCCTAACAACTTAATATCTCTTAACTTGGAATGACCCATATAATAAAAGTGGCAAACAAGCATGCGGTTCACATTGATGTTAAGTGATGACTGGAGCCTATAGACACCCATACAATAACCAGAGGTCAAATGCATTGCCACTCCTGAGGCCTAAGGTGTTATGCTCTGTGCCGGAAATAACAGGGCCGTACATTACCTGACCGGAACACGATAGTACTGAACACTACCATTTAGCGGCAAGTACATAAGGTAATGCGGTGGTGCCTACGCCCGCGAGCTCTGTCACTGGAGCTCTACCACCGGTTCAGCAAATATGCAAATCAAGTAATTGCTTAGGGTCCCGTCTTGAGGGAAAAATAGGGGGCACACGCGTCCACTGCTAAGGGCATCAAGTAGCCTTAGACCGGCACTAGATATTAGGTAGAATCTAAACTATATCCCAAAAATTCGTAAAGTGACCTATGAAATACTATGAATGTCAATAGTCTCCTGACACTATGATTGGATTAACATGAACTATGAGTTTTATTCATAGACGTAAGAATAGTGCTATGTGTTATCAACATAAACGTTCGAAGTTATTGTCACCCACAAGATTCGTTTAAGAATATTATACAATTTTCCAACAGCGAAACAAACTGTGTGTCTATTCACGCTATTTACGCAAACCACTGAGTTTGAGGTTACGTTTGCACCGCAACGGTTCAACACGTGATAATACAATTCCACGAAACATAAGAGGATGTTTTTCCAACAAAAGCATTGAAGTTCGCTTTCGCTGAATGATCGAAAGTAAACAATAATCGCAGCCGATAAACTAGTGTTGATACTGACAACACTCGAAAGCAAATAGCCCTTTACTAGGAAAACGCGCTATCGCGTTAACCAAAGGTTACCATTTACTTCCCGGGAAAGGTACGATAGATTTGAATGATAATTTTTATACCTACTCCCCCAGTAAATCGATAATTCCATTACAGTTGCAACTACATTGTAAACATCCTATATTTAACCCGTCAGCTCACGAGAAAAATATGACAATTGATTTCAATTGTTTATAAGCCGCCGGCGGTCTCACGTGTCTCGACGAGTAGGTACAAAGGCCATATTAAAGTGAATCTACACACCTCACTGTCCGAAGGTGAGGTCAAGTATGTTTGAAAACTTTCAGATATAAGTTGAATGTAAGGGAGGCACGCGGGAGGTGTGCAAGGACGGAGATTTAAGAGAAGTGGCATGGCGTCAAGACCTACCAACATTCATAACTTCAAATATTCTTTAAAAGAAATTTAACGACAATGTGCATATGAAATTCACATTCAAAACAAATATCAAGTTTAAGTTCTTTAATGCATATCATGACATACAAAATACAGATACTAATAATATAATTATGTTATAAAAATAGTCAAGAAACCAACTTGGGGACAAAAAAAGTAATATTGGAAAAAAGAGAATCTCTTTTTTTAGATATCGTCATTATTTATTATTATCGAAAAACAATATTTTTTCATTTAAGGAGGTATGAATCAAGATATAAATATAATAAGATTTCCATTTATATCTATTTAAAATAAATGGGCATGTCATAGATGTCTATCATTATAAAATTAATTAATATTATAATAGCATTAGATATTGAGAATATACATCAGTTGATATTTACACATCGCTAGTGGGAAGGTATGAAATTATTGACATGAGGTTTAATGTATGTATATGTATCTTCACGCTTAATGTAGTTGGGGCTTAATGTTTGAAACGATAACGCGGGTAAGGGAAATACCCGGTAAATACACAATTAAACTAAGCGAGATAAGGTTGTTTTTTGAGTTCCATTTAATTGGACAGAAGGTAATTAATAGGCAAGTTAAATATGATCATGGTTTCTGATGGTAATAATGATGATGGTATAATATTTAAGTATTATTTTAGTTCGTGTCGTGGTCACAGTCAGTCCAGTAGGTAACGTCGCCTAGCATTGAAGTAACACAGGAGAATCGTTACCCCGCACCCAACGTAAAACACCCTGCTACGTTTTGCTATGCTACGTTCGTACGTTAAAAAAAAATACCCGGGTGTTCCAGAAAAATTAGGAAGACATCATTTCCGGCACCTGCACCAATAGCACTATAATTTACTTATTTTAGCGTATTATGACAGTGATTCACAAAATGCTCTCAATCAATATTCCAATTTGCTGTCAGGAAGATGGAAACTGTCATTGCGGCCGTCAAACTTCGACAGATGTCAGCTCGTGAAGCAAATAAGTTTGGCGTTTGCCAACAAACATTTGAATAGAACGTTTAGGCATTCGGAAAATCATCACTTAAAGGTACTTCAATTAGTCCGGTGGAATGTATCCACGTGTCGCCGTTTATACGGAAATACCAATGATGTGTGTCACCATAGCGATAGTGATTGTTTATTGGTATTTACAGTCAGTTACAATGATTATACTATACAAGATAAATGAGTGGTTTGTATATTAAATGAAATGTACTTCTTAAACGGATGCAAATTTATATTTTATGACTCACTATCCAGCACACACTTGTTTTTAAGTAAGGTTACATTGCAGCCATGAAAAATGTGTCTTTTTTTATTTTACTCCAATCGAATGACGGTGATGTGTGACCGTGTATTAATTAGGACAAATATTATCGAAATGGGAAACTATGCCCACGTAGCGCCTGCCCACGCGTACGCGGCCGGTGCCCACGCCTGGTAAATATGGTTTGGGATTGGGCAACAACTGCATTGGGTAATACACAATGACGGTGTATACAGTAGTTAATCTACGGCACGAGCTAAAGCTAAACGAAGTGATAGCCACTAGATTTTCATTTGAAGGTGAAAATCTAGTGGCTATCATGTGACAAATTATAATTGAATCGCGGTGTAGTGTAACCGTTTACTAGTTGGGACACATACTATCGAAATCGGAAACGAAGCCTACATGCCACCGACCCACGCGAACCCAGCTGTGCCCACGCCAGCATTAGATGATATCCAATGACGATGGATAGAGTAGTGCCAGCTAAATTAACTAAATCAAGAAAATTTCATGGCTTATTATTACAAATTGAAATCGAATCACGGTCAAGTGTGACCGTGTATTAGTTTTACTACAAATGTTATCGAAATGGGAAACAAAGCCTACGTGGCGCCGGCCCACGCGGACACGGCCCGTGCCCACGCCGGGTAAATTGGATTATGTGAAGTCCAATGACGTTTGAAAGAATATTAAATATAGCTCGAATAAACATACGAGGAGAAAAGGAAGCGTGCACATTATGATAGGTATTATAGATAGGTACGTACGAAACCATCGTGCAGCATTGATGGCTCATGAATTTAAATCTACTCTCTGCTGCCCCAACCTTAATGGTACAAACATAAGTATTTATTTATTGCTATGTCACCATTAATACAGTTTTTTATATCAAATATTAGTAAGTAATATGTTCAATGAAGCAGTATAATATATATATTCGAATGGTAGAGGTTGCACAAGGCGGGGTCAAATTGAATCTTAGATAATGATATATTCAATCGACTTAAGGAGACAACAAACACAAACGAAGTAATATTACTTATGAATGTTATGAACACACAGTACAAATGGTTGTTGATATTGAATCACTGTTTAGTATCAGTAGTAGGAAGGTAAGTCTATTATGCGACTCCACGCATTAAGGGAAACCTTGGGGAAACGATAGTGTAAGGCATAGGCTCACGCGAAATATGAATAATCTTCTTATATACGAGTATATAAAAATCAATTGCTGTTCGTTAGTCTCGCTAAAACTCGAGAACGGCTGGACCGATTTGGCTAATTTTGGTTTTGAATGATTTTTGGAAGTCCAGAAAGGTTTAAAAGGTAAGAAAATGTGAAGATATTGAAGGGAAACAGTAAAAACCACAATTTTATTTTCGTATCTATTTTAATAGATTTGCCTCAGAATGAAATAATGTGTCAAAGGTAAACCTTTGACCGGGTCAGCTAGACAATAAATTGAAGTACTAAGAGCGTGTGACATTGTCGCAACATTACACGTATATTGGTGTCACTTCCACACCAATTCCAGTAATCTATCAAATCTTGTCATATAACAATTACATATCAGTAGATGAAACAATAGAATGTATTTTAAACGCATCTGCGGCTCAATATTTCTCAATAATTTCATTACCTGGTTTAGTGTAAGTAACAAACCGACGACATGCCTCTCCGATGATTTTTAGCAATATGCCATTCCTATCGTCTTCTTATTTAGATTTCTTTGCATAGGCTTAAATGCGAGCTAAGTGAAAAGAAGAACAATAATTACAGAACAAAAACCAGCATCATGTGTGTTAGTACATCAAATGACAGTGTAGCATTTTGGCATTTGTGACGCATGTATAACGAAATCGGAAGCTGAGCCTTCTATTTTTCGCCGGCCCACGCAGACCCAACTTGTGCCCACTTCGGGGAAATAGGATTAGGTGACGCTCAATGAAGATATAAAGCTAGGGTCACACTGAGACCTCAAATAAACGTTGAACTTGTATATTATGTATAAAATACGTCTAATACTGAACTCGAACTGCCTCGGTGGCCTAGTGGTAGCAGGCCAGTACTACTACGCTGAGGTCCTGGGTTCGATTCCCGGTTAGGGGGTATCAGAGATAAAGGTTTAAAGTCCTTTATCCCTGGCTCTATTGGGACTTTCCATTAACTAGAAATTTCCCAGTACCTCGCAGTTGGGTAATGTGCCCGGAGATGTCACCAGGATCGCCACCTTGTTACCTGGGCCAAAAATGTAACCGGCGAATCGTGGGTGTTTGCATGTATGCTTGAATGCATGCATTTACCTCTGCCTACCCCTTCGGGGATAACAAGCGTGAAGTTACGTTTTACGTCTAATAATGCCAAGACTAGATTCCAACAGACATCACAGGTTACTAATTAAGGATGAGTACTCATGCAATATAGCTATATGCATTATATCCCAGTAATATGCGGAGAAGAGGAGAACGTGCAAACTATAACGCAGTTCTGTACGAATGCTAGCGATTTTAGAGACATCTGAATGCGAAGAGGATTCTTTTCATTCGCGCGTGAAGGGCGAATGTAGGCCTACTCAGTCACTTATACTTTTTGTACGATTAGTGTCATAGAAAAGTATAAAAATCGCAGAAGCTCTGTAAGCTAAGCCCGACTATATTACGTAGCTTATCTAACAGTGTGGTTTTCACTTAAGATTTATTTTCGCCACGTATGGACGTCCCGATAAACGTTTTCGTGCATTTCACTGACTGACAGTAGATCTCAACTTACTATGACGGTGGCGGATCAGCGTCGTCTTTTTGGAAGAGAATTATCTTGTTTTTTGTGTCTTGAGCGAGATCATTTTAATCTCATTCAATACAAGGTAGTTTTTTTTTACGTAACGAAGGTAGTAAACAAGCTCACATGGATGACAAAACCAGAGGTCAAAATGCAGATGCGTTGCCACCCCTGACACCTAAGCTGTTGACGACTCTGTGATAGTTATTAGGGGGCCAAAAGTTGAAATAGTAGTAGTGAGGGTAGGAAGGTATAGAATATAGGAAGGTACTGATTGCTTAGAAGCAAATTAAATACATATAGCTTAATATTAATACCACTATACATAGACGTTAGAAGAGTCTCTCACATCTTTGCTACTATAGGTATATCGTCTCTGTAAAGCAAAAAGTAACTAACTAACAATTTTGCGACTTTGAGATAGGTGTTGTTTTATGATAATAATATAAAAAAAATATAACTTTAAAAAGATTACATACCTACTATACACGGATGAAGAAAGGTAAAATAAAAAAAATAAAAATCCGCATACACTCACAGCTCCACATTAAATTTATTATATAAACTTTTGTCGTAGATGCCGTTGTATACAAACAACACATACACAAACACCCAGACCTGAAACAAATATCTGTAGACCATACAAATATTTGTTCCGGTGCGGCGATCGAACCCGCGACTCTTCGAATCCGACGGTGGTTTCGTACCGCTGGACTAACCGGGTAGTCAAAAAGGTGCCACTTTGTTTTACATGCCTCTTCCTCCCACTACAGACGTCCTAGAAATAAGTTCAATAGTGAACAAGCCTCATTATAAACATCAAACAATAATCCAAAAGTCTATTCAACTCTTCATAAAAAACCATCGAACCATACTCCAAGACGCCGCATACTTTCGCTTATTAATTTGATCGGATATCAAGGGCGCTCATACAAACAAATTGATTGCCATTTTTAAACACGGGGGAAGGACACGCGATCTGCGGCGTGTTGCGTGGGAGCGATAGCTTAGCGCAGCTTGCTCCTATTTATAGACGTTAAACAGGACGACTGGGGATATGAGGCTTATTTAATACCCACCCTGTTACGGTGAACAACTTTTTTAGTGTTTCCTCGCTTCACGTAAACGCTGCTGAGAAGCAAAACGATTTACTTGCGGTTTGGTGCCTTGTAGCAAACGGGTCAGCGGACGACGTTGATGGTCATTTATAATAATATCTTTAGGAGACGATCGGAAAATTCTGGGGAGTAAAGCAATATGAAACGAATAACTATGTGTGAAGCTATGTTATTGTTGACAGGCGATTACGATGCTGTACAAGACGCGAAGAGGAAACTCAAACTACTTCGTCTTAACAAGGACGATCTTTACGAGTTTATGAATTAAAGCTTACACTCACATTCCCACACTAGGCATAAACGTGCATTGTTGGTGCCGTTGTACACTCACAACACATACACAAACATACAGACCCGAAACAAACCCGCTACACTTGAATCAAGGAGTTGTCACACACTACTGAAATAACCGCGTTGACACTCATATTTTCAAAGATTTCATTTGCGCCGGAACATCAAGTCCACCCCTAGTTTACGAACACGTTTTGATCAGACAAAGACATAGAGCAACACCGGAGGGGAGTAGCCATATACAGGCTCTCCCCTCTGTATACATGTCGCCTAACCTCCTTATTCATAAACATATTTTAGCTAAAAGCTAAAGTGTTGCTAATCTCTCCTTTTCTATCCTACACATTTGACAATGCACGTGACAAAGACAAAGTATTCTATAGCTAAAATGTATCTAATGATCGTTTATTAATAAGGGGGGTAGATGTTTAAATGTGTGCGTGAAATTGTTTCTGTATTTTGTTAAAGTCAAGGTGTAAGTTACGTAGTAATAGACGATTTTTGTAGTGTGCGTGTGTGTCGCACGCATGTCCCCCCGCAAAAAATTACAGACTGTTTTGCATCGGTAATACACGCTATGGCTACTCCCCTCCGGTCCGCCACGACCGGTTGCCCGCGTTGCTCTATGAGACAAAGATCATACATTTAACTAGACTGAATATGAATTGTAAACATTGACTTTTAAAAAAAATAATTACGATAAGAAATTCTAATTCCAATAAACATTTCACATAAAGAAATAAATACCATGAATACAACCAGATTATGCCTAACATAAATATTATAAAGAGTCTACATTCAGCGAGGGATTCCTTGCCGCCCACGCGGCGCAATTTCAATGATTGGCTCAAAATAAAGTCGTGTCTATTTTTGTCTGACCTACCCTGTCAATTTCTTATTCGGGATCTCCCTGTTTGAGCTATGGATTTTATTTAATAGTATAAACACGCCTACGCATAATAACATCATTGAATTGGATCAACTCTTTGGACAGGTGTTTATTAATATACTTTGTTTACAAATCCTCTTTGTATATTTATGAATCGATGCCGTGCTTTAGTATTGACTTCAAAATGTATGAAAGAAATGTTAGTTGTGTTTTGATACCGGATCTATTTTAAAACACAACAAACATTTCTTCAAAATCGAGTCATTGATGCATTGACACATTGACGATCGAGTTTTATAAAATCAATCTAATCAATACCTGTCGGCTCCGATAAGTTTTTGACAAAATAACCTTAATTGACTATGTAACAGAGCTCCAGTGACGGAGCTCGAGAATGTAGTGACCCCCACATTGCCTTATCTATTTGTCGCTAAATGGTAGTGGTAAGCACCATCACGTTCCGATCAAATAGCAATGTACAATCCTGTAATTTCCGACACAGAGGCGGGCATCAGTAGTGGCAACGCATCTACATTGAAATTTCTGGTTTGATGTAGCTGTTCATGGCTACAGTATCACTTCGTTACATAAATAAAAGAAAAGAAATTATTCCATAATTTAAGAGTGCCCGATCAAAAAATTGTCAATTACCACGATTATCTAAATATCGAGTTAGGCCTCTTGTACCCTACAAAGTCATCGGGCCTATGTAGGAATTCGTGTCGTTTCTACAAACGAACTGTGTAGGTACACTACTTCGGCGGCAAAGAAAAAAATCTTGTCTGCGCTAGACACGACGCGTGAACGTTGCTGCGGTGGGTGGGGGGCGGAGTAGGGTAAGGTAAGGTGGTCGGTGGTCAGCCTTCAGGTAGTTTTTGTACGTTTATTTGTAGGTAAGATACCTATTATGACTGACACTGAGTTGTCTCTCACACCCTACGCACGACTGCCCGAAAACAATCTTAGCGTGTACACGTTTCTATTTGTCTTGTCTGTAGTAGGCACGAAAAGTTTTCGTCTCTAGATCAGACAAAATTCTTGTCGTGTACATAAAAAATTGGTGTTACCTGCAGCAGACACGGTGAAATTTCTACGCGTGTAAAAGGGCTCTTAACGTTTCCCATTTCTCTCTGAATATTAAACAGGTTTTAAGCATACACACTAAAGACAATATTGTTTTACCGTCGCAGTTGCACAAGTCCACTGTAAGATTGTGTAACAAGAAAATCACAAAAGCCTCGGGGTTGTTATTAAAATAAAGGCTACAAGGAAACAATCGCAATGTTAACGACAAAACAGCTAACCGCTAATCTGATCACTGGCAATGCGAATATTAGATTCTTTATTCAATGAAAGTATAACTTGGGAAAAAGCGGGCCAAGTGCGAGTCGGATTTAAAATAAAATAAAATACGCTTACACTCACAGCCCCACAGTAGGTATAAACCTGTGTCGTGGGTGCCGTTGTACACATACAACACATACACAAACACCCAGACCCGAAACAAATATCTGTAGGCCATATAAATATTTGTTCCAGTGCGGGGATCGAACCCGCGACCCTTCGAATCAAACGGTGGTTTCGCACCGCTGGACTAACCGGGTCGTCGGATTTATAATGGACAATACAAAATGTTGTATGACAATTGACAATACTGTGAAATTACAAGAAAGAATTACAAGTAGTAAAGAACAAGATGAAATTATTGCTGAATAAGGCTTTAAGATGTGCCTTAATTATATCTTCGTCGTGGTTGAGACTATAGGTGCCACAGGTAACATTTCAAGTTTTAAACAACAATCAACATTTTTATTTCAATTTCCTATATTCTATGCTAAACTTATGGCAGCTTTCTGGATGAAACGTATAAGTGTAATACCTTAGCGGTATTCCTGGATTCTTTACTCACAGTTCTACCATGAACAATCTGTGAACCCAGCTAATATTAAGTGAATTTGAGGAATTGCCACCTTTTTTGTTGTTTCTATATTAAGAAGTCCATAAGCATCCGGTTGTGAACCTAATAATTAAATGATTTTTAACTTTTAAAAAAGCCTACGATCTACTCAGATCTACCAAATATTCAAAAAATCATAAAAAATATCTGATCGACACTTCAACTTATTATATCATTCTTTAATTTCTTTTCAAAAGATACTTCTGTTGCTAAACGCTAAGCTTGCATTAACTAGACATGCAAGCTTAGCAACTGGCTCTCGTCTCGTAGTCCCATTGGCATCAATTGGCCGGGGAATCTAAATAAAACAATACAAATAGCAACGAATGTATCTTATTGTTTATTCACGAGACCGGTGCGAAATTAATCGGTCTGTCTCGATGTGAATTAAAAATATAGCACGTTTCAAAAGCAATTCGCGAGTGGGCCGCGATCGGCAGGTAAAAAGTAATGAATCGAGAACAATCCCACTCGGTCACCCAGACGCCGGCCAATCTAGGGCACACTGAGCCACCGACGTTGTTGTATAGTCAAATCAAAAAACTGTACACTTATACTTAAGTAATTTAGTATTCAAATAAATATCAGGAGACGGCGGATATTAGTGAAACGGTGTCACCGTTCGTTGTGGCGTACAATCGATCATAATACTGTGTGGGATTCCTACAAGTCATAAATGCTGACACTCCCTTTTTTTGATCCCATTATCACCGAAATCGCAAGTCCATCTCTAAAATATAGCAAATTCCAAAAGGAATCTACGGGTGAGCCGCGATCGGCAAATAAAAAGTGTTAAATCAAGAACAATCCCAGTCGGCCACCCAGACTGCGGGCAATCTAGGGCACACTGAGCCACCGGCGTTGTTATACAGCCAGGGAAGTGTCATATACAAAAACAATCACATTTAGCTTTTATTACAATAGTATAAAGTGCCCATGTGCACAATCGGAATGTTTCCTGACAGCACTTTGTACCTAGTACTTTGTATAAAATGAACGGCACTGCAAACGTATGTAAAATGGTATTGCTCGTTACAAGCTTATTCAAGTTTATGCCTTTTATGATTACAAAGACGGTGTGCGTTTATTGGGCGGCGGTGAATCAGTAACTTACTCTCGCATGCCGCTCCGGCACGTCCTTAAAGGTTATGTTTAATTTGAGCATACATTTACGGGTAAGTGTGTAAGAACCGGGATGTTACCGTTCCACACTCTTTGGATACTTAATAAGAGTCTTGGCAAGAAATAATATTACAAATACAGGTCACAAATGCAGTAATTTAGACAACTGAAGCAGATTTCACAGCGATAACTCAGTAAGTTTTTTAACAACAAAAGTTAATTCGAAATAAATAGAATTTTTACTGTGGCCGATTTTTAGTTCATTTTTTCAGAGGACGTTATCACCAGATGACATGATTGAGGTACCTATATGATCAACGACGTCCCATCGTGTACTAATATAATTGGTAATTTCACCACAAAATTAAAATATGAACGAAACTGTAAGCTCGGAAAAGCGAAACTATCATTTTGCGTACTCAAGTCACTCAAGATGCTTTTTAGTGTAGTAACTGTTTTGCTGTGCACTGATTAAGTCCCATAATGAAGTTCGCTTGCGATGCCGTTTTAATTATGTCGAGCGGTAAGTACGCCAATGGCTTCGTTTCATTTTCAAACTAGTCACTCGGCGCGGCTTTGTGTATTCTTTCATATGCCCAAATTATTACAGGGATTTAATTTCCGTCGCTACTGATGTCCATCCTCTTGTTAGTGAAGTAAGTTTAGTATTTTTCATCAGACAATGAAAATAATTATCTTTTACCTTGATTTCATCTTCAGAACTATGTGGCCTTCAGTATAACTAAATCCTGTTTATTCGGAGAACTAAATCGAAAAATCGGTGGCTATAATTTGTCTTAAAGGAGATGTTGCAAAAATGTATGGACCTCCGGCCATGTATTGTACACATTATCATCAAACAGGCAAAATCAATATAAAAACGTTTTATACTGCATATTTTCACTTATTTAGCTTTCTTTGCAGTTACAAAACATTATTTGCAGTTAGAATTGCAACTCAAAACCAACATGGCGAATATGGCGGGCGATGTCATTTTGACTTCTTGATTTGATTTTCATTTTTTAAATTGTATTTTGATTTTATAGTACTTGGAGAAAAAAGTAATATTATCTAAATACTATCGAAATCGATTGATCCCGAGTGTCGGCTGTATCGCCGCCATGTTTAACATAGTTGAAAATGATAACATCGTTTGAATTAAATGTGGTTGTAACTCTAAAATATATTCTTGAATAAATTAATTGTATTTTTTTCGGATTCTTCTTTAATTTACCCATTTTTCGAGGACGTGTACGAATCAGAGCCGAGCTCGCAACATCTCCTTTATTTTCTTTATTTAGCTGTGAAACACCCAGATTAAGGTTAAGTATCTATCTATTTTAGGGGTGATTTTAGTTTTATAATAAACATCCGAAAAATTGAAAACTTAAATTTATTTCAAAGAATGAATTCGTACGTAGGTAAGTCTACTTCACTCTACAACATACATAAGCTTTCGGTTTGGGTCACGTGGGATAGGAAAATATTGTGCTTTCTATTATAAAGCTAAAGCTAAGCTAAGCTAAAATTAAACTTTTATTTTAAACTTATATGAATTTAAATAAGTTGCCGTTTTAAAGTTTTAAAGTTTAACTTTAAAACGGCAGTCATTCACTTTTCAACACTCCAAACTTTTATGTGCCGCATAAATCAAACAATCAATTAAGCAACCCTTAAGTTATAGTGGAGCAATGCGAAACACGCGACCACAATACCACGGATGTTGGATACAAATTACCTTTCCATCGTTATCGCTACATAATAAGCGAGTATCTCAGAAACTGCGTAACAGAATATTATTGACCATTTAGGTCAGTAACAAATATTTCAAATGGGCCAACGGCTTGCCATGCCTGTCCGAGAGAAAGGAGTACTTTAAACTGTATTGCAATGCCATAAAGTTGATATCAGCCGGGCATAAACATGGCCTAACCAACGCGGTCACCGTGAATGCAGTTCCCGGAATGCATCGGTCTCCTTTGCGTTATTTTTGTGCTATGGCGAACCAATTTGGCGCGTATTTTCCTCATAGTTGAGGCGTGTAAAACAAATTAATGGTCGTTGAGGCGGCCGAGTGGGCTCACTTGGTGCCAAGAAGCCTTGTGTAAGTTTTCATTTTGTAATAAACGTCTTTGTTTCGTCGCATTTGCTGTCTGGCATGGCGGATGCAGTCATGTCTAGTTCGGTTTAAATTGTGCTGAATACATTTTTGATGTCACATTCGATATTTATGCAGTGGCTCGGGTTTGTAATGCGTTGTATGCAAGCACGTACTTTAATGCTATTATGTTTATGTATACTAATATTATAAAGCTGAAGAGTTTGTTTGTTTGCTTGAACACGCTAATCTCAGGAACTACGGATCCGATTTGAAAAATTATTTCAGTGTTAGATAGCCCGTTTATCGAGGAAGGCTTTAGGCTTTAACATAAACGCTAAGATGAATAGGAGAGGGTAGGTAACATGGCAACCGCGCGAAGCCGGGGCGGATCGCTAGTATCATATAAAGAGAGAAGCTTGAGAGCATGGACTTGCGACATTAATACTTTGTATTTCACAGTTTCATCGTCAACATTGTATGTTACAGACTAAGCCGAACAGGTGACGTGTGTAGCTTTTAAAGTTTCTATAAAATGTACTTAGTTTACGAAATGCGACAGAGCGCGTGTAATCATTGATGGGGCCTAATGACAAGCACTCTAAAATAACTGTACCTATGGATCGTGCTCTGACTTTATGTCATACATTTAAGATCGTCTAACTTTTATTTATGAAAAAAAATAGCCAAGTACGAGTTGGGCTGGCGTTCCGTGTACTTGAAGAGATTTTCCGCGTTATCCGAAATACCATAGACTTCCTATAGGCTTTCCTGTAGTCTATAAGTAAAGAACTTTTTTTAGGATGTTTTTTTTAATAATAATTGTAAGCCTATTATTTAAGGAGATAAAGTGGGGTAGTGATCAATTTTCATCTGTTTTCTTAAATATATCCACTGTTTTTATTTGCTGGCTGTTTGTGTATTAGTTGTGTGTGTACAACGGCACCCACGAGACAGGTTTATACCTAGTATGGGGCTGTGAGTGTAAGCGTATTTTATTTACATAGACAATAATTTCTGGAAATATACCTAAGTTACCTACAAATTATTAAATATTTCAATAATAACAGCTTGTTTTTCTTGCCCATAATAGAACGTAAGATCTGAATTGAGATCTGTAAACACGCTTAAAAGAGGAAAAAAAGCCTCGCTTAGTAGTCGTTATGGAATAAGAAAATTGTAAAGAAAATCCCAATAAATGGAAAATCCAAAAAATGTATGCAATAAATAGAAAGATTATATATAAGTTTTATAACAAAACTATTTTTAAAATTATTTTTTTGCAATAATGCATAAGTTATATCAAAATAAAAATAAGTTTTTGAATCCAGTACCGAAGACACGCCGACAGCTCCCGAACTAACCAGAGTGCATGTGACGTCATAATGTTAGTTTCCACTCATAGCAGTTGATACAGAGACAATACGTACAGTGTTTAGATCTAATTAATTCTGTTGACATTGTTATAAAAACACAAATTTATATTGAAAATGTCGAATCTTAAAAGTTATCGTTCTTGTTTTGTACCATTATGTACGAATACTACAAAAACAACTCCTGGTAAAAAGTTTTTAAATGTTTCCCAAGATGAAAAACGTTGAAATAAATGGTTTCAAGCAGTGCACCATGATAATCCAAAAACAAAATCGATTATTTTTTGTTGTGAAGATCATTTCGATGTAAGTACGAGTATTTCATAACACTATTTTTATTACTTACTAGCTATGCCCGCGACTTCGTCCACGTGAGAAAAAATATGATTGTTCAGTATCTACCTGGACGAAGTCGTGGCCGCAACTAGTATAAAAGTAGCCTAAGTTACTCCTTATTACATCAGCTATCTGCCAGTGAAAGTCCCGTCAAAATCGGAGACACTGAAATTCTACTTATTTGTATGTAGGTATATATGGACGAAGTCGTGCCCGCAACTAGTATAAAAGTAGCCTAAGTTACTCCTTATCGCATCAGCTATCTGCCAGTGAAAGTCTCGTCAAAATCGGTCCAGCCGTTCCCAAGATCAGCCCAGCCAAACAGACAGACAGACAGAAAAAAATAGTAAAAAATGTTGTTTTGGTATATGTACCGTGTATACATACATATGCATTTAGTAAAAAGCGGTTATTTTAATATTACAAACAGACACTCCAATTTTATTTATTTGTATAGATGTATAGATTTAACTTACTTACTTTCGAACTTCAGCAGAATTGAACCGAACATCATTTGTCACATAATTGGTTATTATAAACATCAGGAATATTATCAGACTTTGCCTTTATAAATCCTTTGTAACACATAACTACACGGAATCCACTAATAATTTTTTTAGCAATAAATTTTCGATATTATTGTCAAGTCACATGTAGGTTGTTGCCGTAAACGCGGTACTATTCTTGAACAGCTATAACATTATGACGTCACAATTAGGGATAACCAATCGTGGCGCGTTCATAGTCACGTGATTTTTATTTAAATTTTATCAACTTTTAATTGTGTATAATTAATTTAAAAATAAAATCTGTTTTTCGCATGACATATCAATACAATTAATAACAAAGTTTTATAAAACATAAAAAAAATCAATTCATTTTTATTTTCAAATTCCCTATTACGATACCTGGTGTTGTTACGGCGAAGGGGAATCTGTCGAGGGGTAGGGTTGCAGACAGAACTATAATATATACCTAGTACTATTTATTTTAGGCTTGCACACTATATGTACATACCTACCTATATTGTTGAAGAAACGTAACATTATCCAAATAACCTTACATATTTGAAGAAATCAAAAATAATAATTTCATATTGCTCTTGCCACTATGACATTCACAAAAAGAATTACATTAACATACCCCTAGGTACGAATTTGAAAACATCTTTATGTATTTTCTTTTATAAAATACTATATTTTATTGAAGTGTCCAATGGTTTGAAAAACTGATTTAAAAAAATACGTACTGTATTTGGTGAAGAAATGTTGACAACCCTAGGTGGGGGTGAGGTTAATAAATCGGCTTAACAATTGGCTACACGCGGGTGAGCATCGGAAGCGCATCAAAGCCGAACGCCGAAGGGTCCACAAGAAAAAAAAATAACATTACGAGCCGTTGCGCCGTCGCCGTATATTCATAATTTTATGGAATCATAAGAAATAGATTTTTGGCGTCGCGTCGGGTCGTGACGACCCCACCCCGCTGACAAATAAATAACTGTGTTCCTATCTAATAGGTACCTAAAACCGAACTCAATAGATGCCAATGGTTAACTTATCTCATGGAAAAATCCCATATTCGCTTTAAAGAATTTGCAGGGTAGGGGAGTAGGTAGGTACCCTACTACCCTACAAATTCTTTAAAACATTGACCAATCGTAGAGCACAAATCTATGAGATCACTGTAACACAAATATGCCTTTAAGTTGATCATCAATTCCTGCAGCCAAAAATCAGATAAAGCTCAGATTTTTACTGGTGGTAAGCTGGTGACGGAGCTCGCAGGCGTAGGCACCACCGCATTACCTAATCTATCTGCCGCCAAATGGTAGAGTTCAGCACTATCGTGTTCCGGTTAAATGGTAATGTATGGCCCCGTAATGACTATTATAGAGACACAACAACTTATGTCTCAGGGGTGGCAACGCATCTGCATTTTGACCTCTGGTATGTAAATGTGTACAGGCTGCAGACATCACTGAACATCAATGTGAGCTGCACGCTTGTTTGCAACGTTCCTCACATAAAAAAGAGGAATTCAAAATACCAAAGCAATATTGAACCATAATACAAAGTCCCTGAGTGATAACTATGATAAACATTTATCCTTGGAAGATCATATCGATGATCCGACATAAGTCGAAGATTACCGAAAGGTTCCGACAGGTCACGGTCGTCAGGAGTTGTTCGTTGTAAGCCTCTAATGAGCAAAGTTTCGCTGTCCGAACCGCGTAGGGTTATCGAGTACATCTCACCTCAGCACTTTATTTCAAAATTAATTCCACGAAATAATTCTTTCACTGGCTTCCGTTATAACCGTGTGCCGCATAACACTAATAAGACAAAGTAACTAATTGACTAGCTGTAGAACCGTCGTTAATATTTTACCATAATTAAGCCTTCCGGTACGAATGAGCGGATATTTTTGCCTTATTAATATTAAATTAATGTAATTTTGTTGCGTTTTCTTAAAATTCCACAGCGGAACAGGTCTTAAATTCACTTAGGCATTTTCTAATTCATCATTGACATACTTTAGGCTGAATGGTAGTTGACGACAGTGAAAGAATAGAACAATTTCCGCACCAAGTCCGTTGGCCCCCTCCGTGAGACAAGATAGCGCGTACCTGAGAACCGCAATTTGTCACTGCGCCGATACCTGAAGCGGAAACGTCCCCGGTACGCAATTTCGGAGACACCCTCGCCCATTGTTTATCTTTCATAACAAACTAACGCTGATGTCATTTTAAAGACGTTGTTAGTTCTATGAATAGAGCAATTTAAAACTAATTTGACTCTAAATTATTGGAAGACAGATGTAGCTACCTATATAGCGTATGTACTTTCTGAGTACTCATTTAAAGTGGTATTATTTTGTTCAAAATAACAGATATGAAATGAATAAATTGTATAGTGTCATAACTAACCAATTTCGAGGAAACAGAAACCAACGGACAAGGTTAGAATTTTTTAAAGCTTAGATAGGGCCTGATGACGTGTATCAGAATTTATATTATAGGTTTATATTATATTGAGTTAAATTGAGTTAAATAATTCAAAGAATATACATTATACTACACTTTGAAGAGTCCTGAAGATCGAAGTAAATTCAAAACATCAAGAACATTAGCCAGAGCTACGCCACAAGTAATTTGTAGAGCGGATTTGCGGATTATCAAGTTTGGAACTGTGATCCTAAACGCCAGAATAAATCTCTAAATGCAGTAAACCGACAAACGGCGAAAGTAATACAAAAAAAGTTGCAACGTGCGCGAGTCGGACGATCACTGCGCGTTCCTTCCATACTTCCACAGGTAGGTATTTCACTTATTTTGCATACTGCCAAGCAACGGTGCAGGCGTCGTTGCGTCACAGTCACATGCGTTACGCAATCGGCGCACGCGTGTGTGCGCGCCATTCATCCGGCCGGCGACCGCCGCGGGCTTTGCCGCGGCTGCGTTTGCGCATATCTCGATCCAATTCACTATATCTATATCAGCGTTACATAGACTGCATTGTAAGAATAAAAAAAAAATATGCTGTTGTTATGCGGCCTTAACGTTCCAAATGACCCAGACCTCGAAAAGAGACACATTCAACTATAAATAGGAAT
Source organism: Macrosoma leucophasiata (assembly GCA_036365455.1). Lineage (NCBI taxonomy): Eukaryota > Metazoa > Arthropoda > Insecta > Lepidoptera > Hedylidae > Macrosoma > Macrosoma leucophasiata. The sequence goes on from JAWQUS010000020.1 coordinate 5,971,053, forward strand.
CTGGTATTTGAATAATCGGACGATGTTAACATTTGGTGGTTGCCAATTAACTCCACGCCCAGCAAAAAAAAGATTCGATAAAGTTTATTGTAGGTACCTTCAGTATCATAGTAGTTATTTCTAATTAAAAACTCAAATTTTGAGAAGTGCCAAGGCAATGAAAGTCGATTACATTTAAATTAATTCACATCTAATTGTAAATGGCGTCATGGAAGGAACTTTACTAATAATATGTCTCAACACTACTAATTAATCACCGTAAACGTTCTTAGAATGAAATCCAATTATGAAATGAAACCTGGCCGTTCAGCGATTTGCTATTTGATTAAAATAATGTAAAACTTTTAAGACTTTTAACATAAATGATTGTAGGGTGGATCAAATAAATTCCCAGTAACTCAATTAAGTCGCCTCGCTACTAATTTACGTACATTTTTACAGAGTCGCAAATTCCTATTAAAAATTAAATAGCGCAGCAAACGGTCTTTTACAAAGTGATTATAAGAACCATGGATATTAAAGAAGAAAAATCTGACGGTTTAATGCAGATATTGTTGCTATAGGTGTCATTTTATGTACCTATGTGCCAGTATTTGACAGTTCGTTAGGATTTTTAATACAATTTTTTTAAATGCAATGGAAGTGGTAAGCAACCATACAGTTCACATTGATGTTAAGTGATGACTGCCGCCTTTAGACACCCACACAGACCAAGGTCAAAATGCAGATGCGTTACCACTCCTGAGGCCTAAGTTGCTATGCCTCTGTGCCGGAAATTACAGGGCCGTACATTACCACCTGACCGGAACACGATAGTGCTGAACACTACCATTTAGCGGCAAGTATATTGGGTAATGCGGTGGCACACCGATCTAAATTGCGTATTTTGGAATTTGCAAAGTGTTTAAACACTTCCGTCCAATATTTTTCGTTTGAAAGCAATGCTCGAATTGGATTATTTAACTAGCCACTATTCTAACGATTTTGCTATGCCCAGCTCAAGTGTGATTTTTTCATTCAAGATATGCGAAAGTTACTGTATACTAGCTGACCCGGCCACGCGTTGCTGTGGCTAAAGTTTTTGTTATATTACACTATAGTAAACAATCTAAGAGGAACAATAAGAGAACATCAGTCACGGAGTCCACTATGCTTTTTCACACAGATGGTATTTGTAAAAAAATAGGTGCTAAATATTTTTTAATAGAGGTTAAATAAAAACAATAAAAAAATATATTTGTACAACTATTGAAAAAGTGTAGGAAATAGTGTATCATTTTTGCATTGACATTTTAATTACATTTTATAATTATGTGATAATACTTACATACATATATTCAAATTAAATTATAAAGTTTTGATCAATGAAGCACAAATAAGAAAAAAACAGGATTAATTTCACTGTATTATCTTCATTCATTATAATATGAATTCAATTTACACTTCAGTCTATGTAACACGTGGCCGGCTATGCTAACACCAAAAATTTAAAAAGTTGAAATAATTGAATTATACGGTATTTCGTTCACTACAAAATAAATTTAATTAATTTTATAGCGTCAACACACGTAGTAATTATGCTGTTAAAATGTAGCTTATATGACACGTTTGTAGATTTACCAAAGCAGCGCCATCTATTGATTAGTTACTCAACCCAGTCGAAAGGTATCGACATCTGTTAGAATCATTTGGAGTTAACAGATAATTGTTACTATCAAATAATAACAGACAAATAATTAGCAATAAATTAAAATTGCGACTATAATTTGAGATTTAAACTATCCTATCTCTCAAGTTGGATCGAACTGCACATGGTGTGCGAATTTTATTATAATCGGCTAAGTGGTTTAGGAGTCCATTGAGGACAAACATTGTGACACGAGATTTATATATATTAAGATTATGAACACCGTTAAACATAAATAAGTGATAGGAAATTCTTTACACGCAGATAGTTAAAATTGCCGTAGGTGGCTATCAATGTCACTTTATCATACCGTAATAACACACATACCTCCCACAGCGTAAATTCGTGTTGTCAACAAAATAAAATCTAAAGTTTACAAATCAGCACATTCATTCATGATTAGCCGTGTTTCTAGACTTAGCGATAACACCGGATGTTTGGTTGTGACTGTGTACCATTGTTCGTTTGGGACCTTGTTTGTTGCCATTGGCCCTAATTCTTGAATGCGCTTGTTGTTAAACATAGAGACATCGTATCCAATTTCACGTAGTTTCATTGACAATATTTTTAATACATTCATTAAAAAGGAGGACTGGACTACACACTATATACAAGTACAAACCCCTTTATTCATAAACGTATTTTAGCTAAAGTGTTGCTAATCTCTGCTTTGTCTTTTTCTATCCTGCACATTTGACAATGCTACTGACAAAGACAAAGCATTCTATAGCTAAAACGCTATACCTAATGTAAGTTTATGAATAATGTAGGTACTTATAACACACTTTTAAACTTTTTACGAAGTGAAACAATACTTTTCGCTGTCCTAGAACTTAGGACGAGTAACGAAACAAAAAAAAAATACTGATGGTCAAAAACCTGCACCACCAAGCAACTTGAGTCGCATTTATAAAAACAATATATAGAGAAGAGAAAACCAATACTTAGCACTCGCTAGAATTCTACGGTATCCATTAAAAAGCACGTCGGAATAGAAGATGGACTTTTTAGCTCAACAGAAAAACAAAAACGTAAAGGCAGCGACGGCATCCTAACTTAGTTGCTAAGTGAAGACAAGCCGACTCTAGAACATATAAAATTAAAGATAGAGTCTGTGATCTATCTGCAACTTGGTCGTGCTTCGCAAGATACGCCTACGGTAAATGTCGATTACTAATTGATTTGAGACAGTTAAAACGACAAATGCTTACCGGATGTCTGGTTCGTGAACTGTCTTGATAGCGTAATTGAATAGAACAATTTGAGAAATTTTATTTACGACCTCAACAATAGGCTCTGTGCTAATTGATGGTTGTATTGAATTGGAGAAAAAAAGCAATTAATCGAATCTTTTATTTCTTTCCTTACCAAGAAACCTCTTTAACTTTACCTCTTTCTGCGATAATTAGACCAATGCAATATAAATCTACAAAATGACATAAGTTTTGAGATCTTATGATAGATAGATCATACATATTACATATTTTCCTATTAAATATATACCAATTACAATCGAACCAGTGCATCAAAAGCGCGTTGAAAACTCGTATAGAAAAAAATCAACTCATCTCTACAGGACCATAGGTAGAATACAGTTAACATTGAAAACAACAACGGCAGTTCTGAATATCCAACGCTAAAAATGCAATCGGCTAAATTTCATAATAAACAAAAACAAAACCAGGCGCAATGGGAAACAACATATGGGATTGACAGGGTAATGAGAACTGTGTCAATGTTTCTGCGTCCTATAAATATTTGCCGCGAGTTTTTATCCTCTTATATACAATATAAATGTTATATCTACTGCTTTTCCACAAAACGACTGAATACATTTTGGTATATGACCAAAATGTTCTTCTACTACTCTATCTATAGACCAGAACTATGAATGAGTTTGAACTCATTTTGGCGTAATCTTATAAACCAAAGCAAACATTTCAACAAATAGATAACTATCCTACCAAGAACACAGAGATCACTACAGGTGGCTTTTGACCTGACAATGCAAGTGGTCCTTGTAGATCAATTTAAAATAAAATATTTATATATAATGTAGAATCTCTGATTTTGTGGACGTGGGCCTACAGTTCCATAATCACCATGACTCTACCTGTGGTCGCAAGGGTTCCGCCGGTGGACCTGGAGGTGCTTCGAACGAGACGAATCGAGCAGGAACGTAGTTGACTCATAGGAAAGAAAGAGCAGTCTTAATAAACGCAAAAGAAATCACGATGAGATCGTTGCCATATTGGAGATCCTGATGAACTCCTGAATTCAGGAGGATTAAGGGATCAGGCTAGGGGATCCTGGTAGACGTTACCTATTTTATCAGGATCACAGTAAAATTCTATAAGAGAACTACACCGAACGCGAAATAAATGGTCCAGAAGTGTAGATATATGAAATGGGTTGTGTTATTTAAAAACGGAATGTGAGCGAAATTCTCAATCATATAAAGAAATAGTCCCAAAGGAAGAGAGAACCGTTAGTTTATAAATTACAGCAAGGTAATTATTCATACGAGATAATCAGTTGCAAATAATGACCTCTGGTGGGCGCCGGTTGGGGCGAGCGTTCAGTGTAACAATGTATTAGTTGCCATCCAATTAAATGTACATACAATAATATATTCATGTATGCAACTGACCAGCCTGATCTTTATGTATGCCGGCCGCGTCGATGATTTATTTTTGCCGAGCTATTTTTGAAACATAAGACACCAATTAGTCACGTTATCTTACTTGATATTATTTATTATACCTACCAACTTCTATTAAGGATTAAATGTTCTTATTTTTATCAAAATAAGTGAATCCTTTTTGAATAAATAACATAAGTTACAGAAAATTTAAGGATTATTTTTATCTTGAACTTATAGGATGGTATATCCTTAATGTGATGGTTGGCTATTTTTTCGATCTTACTGAACATTTGGTACCATTTGACGGCAAAAAGGTTAATTTTACAAATGCAGTGCTACCGACACGGTCAAGCTCCGCCTCTTTGGATAAAACCATGCACTTCACTTGGAGAGTAAGTGAATAATGCAGTCTATTTGTAAGCATTTATTTACAAAAGAAAAAGATATCGGTCGGATTCAGTCTCGGTTTTTAGAGAGTGGCAACGTAGGTATACACGCGTAGCCATTCCTAAGGCCTTAGTTTTTTTCCTCCGTGTTAAGACATAACTGGGCGTACATTAACATTTTACCGGAACACGATAGCACTAAACACTATCATTTAGCGACAGATACATTAGAGATAATGTGGCGCATAAATTACCACACACGTCGCTATTTCTAGTGAGACTGCTAAAAGGAGTCTAGATAAATATATTCAAGGGTAGATCCTTGTTCCAATCCGGAATCACCGACAGTAAGTATATCCTGGGACCTTGAACCGAGTACCGGTTCAGTCTGTGACAGTGCGGTATGCACCGACCAACAATAGGTGACCAGTGACCACTCCGCACCGGTGCTGGCCGCAGGATATCGTTATTGTAGGCGTAGCGAGCGGATTTCCTTAAATGTTTAGGTCGCAATTTTCTTTTTTATTGTCATTGTCAATGAAGTTGTACTTCGCTGTCCTTATAAACAGTTTTAATGGTCATAGTCGAAAAATGAAACACTAACACAAAAAAAAAATTGAGAGTGGCGGCCATACAACACGGGAGCCGTCCTCAAACATACATTTTTATCCTGTTATTAGTATTTGTTGTAGGGGCAAAAGAAACACATCATCTGTAGGTACATCAAATTTCTACACCCCAGCTATCACGGTTCATGATCGAGACACACCCGGTGACAGACGGACTGACAGCGCAGTCTTAGTAATAGGGTCCCGTTTTTACCCTTGGAGTATGGAACCCTAAAAATTATATTTCACGACAAACGGGGTCACAACATCGAAGGTGCTCCCGCTCTCGGCGTATCAACGGATGTTTACATAACGAGTTAGGCAAACTTTCAGTTTAATAACCTCTTGACTTTGGACTCGATATACCGCAGAGGTCGTTTTCATAACGTGACGCACTTTGTCATGTTCCAATATGGCTGCCCGTCCCGATATGATGCTCGGGCTATTAGGGGACACTTTCATTCATAATTATAATCGCATAATTATCTACAATGTTGATACTAGATTTTAAGCGCAATTTATTTACGGTACCAAAACGTAACCGGCGAGTCGTGGGTGTTTGCATGTATGCTTGAATGCAATGCATGCATTTACCTCTGCCTACCCCCGGGGATTACAGGCGTGAAGAAGTTAGGTTTTGATTTACGGTGATAAAACGTATCTTTTATATTAATTTAGATTTAAATTTGTATCTGGTAACTATTTATTAGCCTTACACAAGTATATTACTTACTTAAAAGGTGACCCCCACCACAATGTACAATCTATGATTTTTGTTAGGCATTTTTTTTTAATTTCTTTTCTTTGTTAAACAGGTCTCAGGAGTGACATCGCATCTACATTGAAATGTCTGGTTTTATATGTAGACGTTCATAGATAGTTTTATGTCTCAATAAAACACGAGTAAACGACAGAGATAGCTTATAATTGAGGGTTGTTTATAATATTATGCATATAATTCGGCTAGATTTTTCAAGACATTATCTATCTAATCTAATCGGAACAGGAGGAAGCAATGCTGTGTCTTGTACCACCAACGTCTTGGTTTTTGTTTTCTGTACAAATGTACGTAATCTTTCAACAGGTTTATCAATATATAGTCATCGACACGTGAAAAGCAAATAATTAAATGAACGGAAGTCGTTAAAATATTGTAAATGGGAAATGAATTGACGGCAAGGTACATAACGATATAATTAGAATGTTTTCATGTTAAGTAGGTAATAATCATTATTCATCACCAATTTTCAACCTCAATAAATATATAAAAGATAAAATCTGTTTCAAGCACGGTTCTGAGAATCTGTAACCTTCATATTTCCGAGAAAGGGATTCTATGTCCTTTGCCAATTACACTACCAAAGTCTAAATTCGAGTCTCGGATTCGTTGAATTTCTAGTTTCGCCTCCGTAGGCAAAACAAGGGCAAAGAAATATGTTAGCACTGAGATGACTAGTTAAGACTCAGACAACGCCATCGACTGCCTGGTATAACGAGCGAGGGCATAACCAGAAAGGATATGTGCATTCAAACGTTTATTAAAAATAAAATATAACGGGTTTTAATTTTTTATACCCTTTTTTCCAACCATTAAAGAAAAACTCGATAAAAATCACCTAAGACCTCAAAACAACTTTTTTTTTCAAAGCTTTTACAGCGTTTCGAGACAGAATGGTTACGAAGGTCGTCGAAGGTCAGGTATTTTTAAGGGTTTTGCGTGAAACGGGCCTAAATATGTAGATGTCTATAATCTGTCATATCAACTTCACACTCTCAGTTCACATGGATGGCAAATGACTGCTGCAGCTTACAGACGTCTTACACAAAAAAATTGCAGAAGTCTCTCACTATCCATGTAGTCTACTTGCTTGCCTTGCCACCTTAATTAACTAAAAAAAAAACCCTCGATGCAGGGTTCCATTGAGCCGACGGCGAGGCGGCAACGGTAAACAGGGCTTACCTATCAGCTTATCAGCGACGTCGGTGAAAACGAGAGTGGGCGGTTATCGCGCACGTCACCGAGCGTCCGCAACGCGTCATGCTAGATTACAGAATCATTGTTTGTTTAAATTGATTGCTCCCGAAATATAGTTTGGGAAGGTTTTGGTGTTCTCTGTGGCAGATTCTTTAAGCTCGTCTACTCGATTAAATGTACCTGTCATCATCATCGTCACTTCGAGCGAAAGACGTCCACAACTGGACAGAACCGTCATTATGGGAGAGTGTGCCATAATGCTGGCATGTGAAATAGAAGAAGCAAAGCTACGAGCACGATATCACTTTAATGCGTAGATTGTGATATCATTACATAAATAGGTACTTACTTGAACCTGTCTGGTTGCCTATAAGAATTGACATCACAATGATGATGGCAAATTTAGGTATCATGTCATGTTTAAGAATAGAGTTGTTCCCTTTAAGACAACAGTTATTAATGTCACTTATTATACTTGAAATTATTATTCAAATATTCGTACATAAGTTGTAATAAAATTAATGTTCACTTTATAGCAACATTATAATTATATATAAAGTTAATAGTGTTTGATATTTCAAAATTTTATGAAAATTAGAAGTAAGTATAATCACAGTAAAATGTATAACATACGGATATTTCTCAACCGTACCTACCCTACGTTTTACTAAGAATCAATCATTACTCAGTATTCTAAGTAATCGATAAATCCAGGATCTGCTGTAAATCAGTGAAAATCGTTCGATTAATCGTACATTGCGTGTTATTATCACAATATGATTTGTGCAAAATTAAATCGGCAAATAAAACGAGTGTGTGAACTGTGACAGGCCGCAATAGTTACGAGTGCGTTGCTAACGAAAACTACTCGGCGAAATCAGTAGACACGATTGGCATTTGGCGTACAATGCTAACTGAGCTCATTGGATGTGGCATTCTAATAATAGATAGATCGTGAAAATAAATTTCGCGGATTGATTTCGCGTATATCAATCGATTCGCTTGCCTCTTACCTCGATTCACGCATTGTAGACTATATGTGCAATACGGTAAATTGCCAAGGATTAATCAATGCATGTGTGTTATGTGTATGTATCTTTACGCCAAGTCCCTTACAGGGTAGAGACAAGAGTGTGGAGCGCCAGATATCCCGGTCGTTACACATCTCCCATGCTTCTTCTACATTAATCAAATCAACAAACTGAAATAAAGACATTTTCGTGAAAAACCAAACAAAATCCTTTTCGCGATATTATTCAATCTAAACATAGCTTAGGAGAAACATGTCTATGACATGGTAAAATTAGCTTTTTTATGTAATAAGGGTAGCACACAAGCATACAGTTCACTTCAGCCTAGAGGCACTAAATAAAAATCATAAGTCCAAATATAGATGCGTTGCCACGCCCTTAGTTGTTTTGTTTTGCCCTTTGTGATAGAAATTGTGGGGCCATACATTATTATATAACCGGAACACGATAGAACAGAACACTAACTAGCATTTGGCGACAGATCGATTAGATGATGCGTTGGTGCTTGTGATATCAAACGCCTCTACGAAAAATCTTTATTTGCAACTAAATAGTGATATAAGGCTTCAACAGCAACTGATGAGTCAATCGGTACTTTATCACTATTATTAATGAAATACGACATAACTTTACCTGCCATAGATTAATTTTGGCCTAATTCTGAAGTTGTGCATGTTTAACGCGAAAATAATTTGGCGCATAAGACGTTTTAAAATATTCTTAAAGGGATAAATCTTTAAGTGTTACTGATTATTGAGTGAAGTTTCGATGTCTGGCTGTTCATCATTTAAATATCGCTTATAATGAGAAAGTAACCAAACACAGTTTACAGGGGCGTTTGGACGACCGATTACAGATACTAGCGTCAATGTCCATTGGCTTACATTCGAACCGCGTGCACATCCGAGTGTATTCGCGTATCAATGAAATCAGCGAATGACTCACTATATATTATAGCTGCTGTTGCCACATCAGATGACTCACGCCGGAGAATGGGAATGGGAAATCCATTGTTTCTCACAACGTCCTTAACTCCGCTCAGCTGTTATCATAATAGACGTAGGTAACACGAAATATCTTCATTCATTCATCTGCTGTGAGAAAGTCGGCGGGTTAGTTGTTTTTTTTTTTGGCATGAGAATTCCGTTACGACTAGTAAAGAACCAGACTATCGTTAACGGGTCTGTTTGTTTACCTCAAATTTGATTACTAACACTCATTGAATTTCTAAAAGTAGGACATAAAATTATAGACAGATTTTATAAATATATATAACATAATTATATAATAAATATGATGTCTTTAAAAAAACTAAATCATATCTACTTTATATTATTATTTCTTAAAAAAATTGTTTGCAACTTGACAAGTCATAAGTATTTTTTTTATGTAATGAAAGTGGCAAACAAGCATGCAGTTCACGTTGATGTTAAGTGATGACTGCAGCCTATAGACACCCACACAAAGACCAAGGTCAAGATGCAGATGCGTTACCACTTTTGAGGCCTAAGGTGTTATGCCTCTGTGCCGGGAATTACCTACAGGGCCGTACATTACCACCTGACCCCATTTAGCGGCAAGTATATTAGGTAATGCGGTGGTACCGACGCCGCGATCTCCGTCACTGGAGCTCTACCACCAGTAAAATTATTTATACAATTCTAAAGGATTAAATGATATTTGAATTGAATTGATAAAGAATCATGGCAAATAGTAAGTTTCCGACATTCATTTGCATTGCATTTCGGTTATGAATTACTAAAATATAGAAACAGCCGAACTTGCGTCATTCTTTAAAGCAACATTAAAAACTACGCTTTTTTTAATAATTAATGGGTGTTGGGGCGTTTCGGTCCGCTCGTGTTTCGTCCCGGGGACCGAAACGCCTAACAATGCCTTCTGAATGGGTTTTTTCGGTCCGCGGGACGAATCGCCCCATATGTTTATTATTATGGGACGATTCGTCCCAATACGAATACCTGTTTTGAAAGATTTAAGTACAGTTGGTTACAAAAAATTGAGAAATAAATAAAAGGCAAAGTAATATAACAAAATTTAAATATTAATTTAACACAATAGTGCGGCCCGCGCGTTAGGACTAATGTTGTGGTGTTGCAGTACCTACTACGTTAAGTTATCAAATACGGCTATTTGAAGCGCACTATTGGCTTGGCACCGACTTCAAACCTATGAGTAGTTAGGTACGTAGCCTATATCAAAATAGTAATTGTCTTATTATAATTAATAGGTTACGGGTTTATTGCCTTTAAATGAAATTATATAATTGAGTTTATTTTTCGCTTTTTAGTGGCTTTGTCAGTTTTGAATTTTTTTTGAAGACGGTTTTTTTTCAATTTTAATTGTCTGTTAAGGTTGTATTTGTAATGAATTAACGCAAATAATTGGCAAACGAAAGTATTTTTTTGAATTCGACTGTACATGACAAAATAACTGGACCGAATCTACACATTTAAGAGGAACTCTTGGGCGATTCGGTCCACTTCCCATTTGTAGGCCGAATAGCCCCATGAATAAAATGCTCATAGGCGTTTCGGTCCGCGGGACGAAACACGAGCGGACCGAAACGCCCCAACACCCTAATTAATAGCAGTTGTTACTAACTACATACATTAAATATTTATTATTTCATAATGTCAAACAGTGATTCGATGAACGTGTAAGCAATACCTAACGTTCAAAGGATTTCAAAAGAAGAATAAATCGTAAACACAATTACATTAGACTCATATTTGTGTGACACTTTCAAATAATCATATCGTATTTGGGTTACTTGTGTAGGTACGCTCTCGGGATGTTTTCATATATTTTATCATACATTTTATTAAGGTAATAGCTGGTGTATCCAATTTTTCCCGCTTGGGTTTACCCGTGTGACACATCACAATCCCACGCGGTTACAGAGGCATGGTTGCTACATGTTTTAAATGTAGCAACATATTTATCAGTATTTATAACTTTATATCTACTTTAATCCCTAGTATTATAAATGCGAATTTAGGTTTGTTTGTTACCCTTTCACGCGAAATTATTAAACGAGATTTAAATGGCTTTATGCCAAGCCGCGGGTTAAAAATTATAAACAAATCTCAAACCATATTCGTCGATAGTTGTTGAGGTAAATAATTGGATTACTTCAATTGAAATGTCGAGTGTTATTGCAAAATTTATTAATAAGACATTTGTAACATCGATAAACTCTCCTGTTTCAATATTTTCCTCTCGCGTAAAATTATCATTGATATCGTTTTCTTAAACAAGTCACTTCACACAAACAAACACAAATACGAAGATTTGTTGCATTGTTTAACCAAAGTTTGTTAAAAATATATACGTGTTTTTGGGACTAATTTCCGGATTAAAGCAAAGTCGGTAGTAGGTAAATAGTATTTCCATCAAGTTATTACATGGAAAATGGAAAGGGTTTACTCGCTCCTATGTACTTCACACACCCGATTCGAGGAAATGCAAACAAATAAAACATCGACAATTCCATTGAGACGACAACCTTACAGCTACGCGCTATTTTCAATATAACACTGGCAATACATACTCACAACTGGTGCATGGCGATCTATTTTGTAATCACACGAAGGTTGGCGCAAATTGTTTGTTATTACAAGTTCAAATGTGACTGCTACACGTGCTGGGAACCGTTTGCGATGGCTAAACTGTTTGAAACATTGTAACTACATAAACGCATTTGAGATTAAGTGGCTGATGACGTTTTAACTAGGTCTGAATAGGAGAAAAAAGGCTAACATCACTGTTATTATTGTTTTTTCCCATGACACTCACACGGAACTAGAACTAAAGTACCTGAGTACCTATTTCAAGTTCTGAAAAGTCTGAACAGAAGATCAGAGAAGAAGTAATTTTCTTCAACGAAAAAGACTTTATTAGGATACTCCAGATGTCCTTATTTTAATCAGCTCCACAACAATATCATGCTGTCATGTTTATTCAAAATAATAATACCTACTATTAAGTAGATAATCCACTGAGAGATTGCTGTTAAAGTTGACTGGCAATGTTAAATTCAAATGCGTGTATTTATAATAGGTTGGGGAAAAAGTCTTTTCGCATTATAGTATGTATGAACTTGTAATAAAATCTCTTTGGCTGTAGTATTTGTATCTGGCTGGTTTTGGTATGATTGAAAGTTAAAATTTTAAAGAACATAATTCCAAATTCAAATTAGGCCAATGTGTGATTTTCATTTGTTTTTCGTACTGTCAAGATGAGTGAATCTAATGAAGAAATTCGATACATTTTTATATATAGATTTATATAGATATATTGATAGATTATATATAGATAGATTATACAAAATTTTACTACAAAAAAGGTAAAAATGAAACGCAAGCCGCGAAAAAAATTTGCGATGTTTATGGACCTAGTGCAGTGTCTGTGAGAGTAGCACAAATTTGGTTTAAGCGTTTTCAATCCGGAAATTTTGATGTCAAAGATGCACCTCGCTCTGGTCGCCCTATTACGGATAAAATGTATGCCATTTTTGAAAAAGTGGAGCAAGATCGACATATCAGTAGTTACGACGTAGCTGAAGAACTGAGAATTGATCACAAAACAGTTTTGGCGCATTTGAAAAAAGCTGGGTACAAAAAAAGCTCGATATTTGGGTACCTCACGAGCTCACCGAAAGAAACCTAATGAACCGTGTACTCATTTGTGATTCTTTATTACGACGTAATGAAACCGAATCATTTTTGAAGAAGCTGATAACTGGTGATGAAAAGTGGATCACGTTTTAACTTACCCGGGTTAACTCGCAATAAGGTGATGTTGTGTGTGTGGTGGGATTGGAAGGGCATTATTAATTATGAGCTATTACCACCAGGCAGGACTATCGATTCTGAACTCTACTGCGAACAACTGATGAGATTAAAGCAAGATGTTGAGAGAAAGCGGCCGGAATTGATCAACAGAAGGGGTGTGGTGTTTCATCATGATAACGCTAGACCTCACACATCTATAGCCACTCAGCAAAAATTAAGAGAGTTTGGCTGGGAGGTGTTAATGCATCCGCCGTATAGTCCTGACCTTGCACCTTCAGATTTCCACCTGTTTCGGTCTCTTCAGAATTCTTTATGCAATGTTAGGTTAACATCACGAGAGGACTGCCAAATCCACTTGTCGCGGTATTTTGATGAGAAGTCCCAAAATTTTTATAGCAATGGGATCATGTCCCTACCTACAAGATGGCAAAAGGTTATCGAACAAAATGGTACATACATACTTTAGTTAAATTTAAATAAACTATATTAAAAAATGTTTTGAATTATCTTAAAAAATGCGAAGAAACTTTTTTCCCAATGTCATATAAATCTGATGATTATAACATAATATTGCAGCTAGGACGCATGTTATTATCGTATTCAAGACAAGATTTTACTGGTGGTAAAGCACCAGTGACGGAGCTCGCGGGTGTAGGCACCACTGCATCACCAAATATACTTGCCGCTAAATGATAGTGTTCAGCACTATCGTGTTCCGGTCAGGTGGTAATGTACGGCCCTGTAATTTCCGGCACAGAGGCATAACACCTTAGGCCTCAGGAGTGGCAACGCATCTGCAATATGACCTCTGGTCTTTGTGTAAGTGTCTATAGGCTGCAGTCATCACTTAACGTTAATGTGATCTGCATGCTTGTTTACCACTTCCATAACATAAAAAAGATACCTACACTTCCTTTTTGCGTGACAAAAGTTTAGAAATAAAAGTTTTTCTTATATTATTTAAGTACGTAATTTATGTTCTAACTGAATTTATTTCAATCTCCATCAATAGACGTCCTCTCATTACACCATGGAAGATACGAGATCGCGCAGAAACGGTGACACTAATGGCGTTACAGACGTGAAGCGTCGGTAATCGTGATTCGAAGTGGTCCCGTTCGATCGCTTTTAACAGAAAGATTTAAGCTTGTTACAGCGAACACGTTACGGGTTATCGTTGGTCAGTGCCCGTTGTCTGTCGACTGGTTTATTTACAACGGGGAAATGTTCAAGTGAAATTTATTTGATTGCGCCATTAAACATATCTATGCTTAATATTGTCGACATTGTTTTGAACTGCCGAGGTTTGGAGGAACGCGATGCCATGACCATAAGGAACTATGCTTTATTAGCAGGTACTGTACTCGTCCTTGCCAAATTTTGGTGCTACGATAAAAAAAACTCGATCGCCACCTACAGCGTGCACTCTTGTCATCTAAGAATCCATACAAAAACAAAAATTTCGACATTACGCTTGCAGTAGAAAAGTACTTACAAGTAAACTTTAGGATTTCTGTGGGTTTCTGGTATGTCGACAATTGCATTAAAGGATACTAGGTGTGGGACTATGAATAAGCGTTTATAAATACCATAAGGTTACAGTATTCCCTGTCTGCAATGCCCTTAACTAATTCAGCCGTCAACAACCTCAAAGAGCAAACATAATCACCACTACAGGAGACATAAAAATCCAAATATACACATTTACAGGAAACCGAGAAGCGAAACCGTACTGTCATAGAGGACAACAAACTTCCCTAACGAATAATATATCACTAATAAACCGACGAAAACGATTCAATTCAAATTTTAATTCGTGATCTAGGCATTAGAAACAATGACAAATCAAAAGCGGAGTAGCGGTCGCGGTGTTCCCATGGTCTAGTAAATTTGCAAGCGGTTAAAGGTCAACAATATATTTGGAGTCGACGGTAGAAAAAACGAACACGCCCACCGTTTTATAGCTACGCAACTATTATAGTCGAATGATATCAGATGATTCAGAGATGATATGCAAAACGGAAACGGACATTAAAACACTTAGGCCATGATTAAGTACCTACATTCTATTCATTTGATGTAATTGAATCTCAATCTTGTTGAAGAAACATTTCCTTGTGTTCCAGATAGTGCGAGGACTTTGGATGGAATTGACGGCAATTAATAATACGTACACACGATTCGTTCCCACCTCAATCAAATGCACTAGTTTTGCAAATAAAAATAATCATTCATATGAAGACCTCATCAGACTGTAATCGTTTATAGAAACTCTTAACAGCTCAAGGTCCATGGAGTGAAAATCGGACGGACGGAAGAAAAAAGGTAAAAATCAAAGGTAGCTAAGATTTACAAAGATTGAGATTTCATATTATTATAACTATTCCACGTTCTCTCACCCTGATCGAAGAGAAAAATTGAAGACATACGTCTAAAACGCGTTACTATAAAACAAACCGCAAAACAGAAATAATAATTCTAACGATATTTTTAGCATTAAAAACACGTCGGCACGTTAGCGACTGCAATCAGCTGATTCACGGCCTTGCATGCAATGCAGCGACTGTCATTGACTCTAATTATTGTTCAGCGGGATATTTTCGCGGCGCCGGACAAAGCGGCGGGGAACCGCGACCGACACGTTTTTTTACGCCGACCATTAAAACCAGCAACGAATAGTCTATTTCGATGAAAATTTAAACGGCATTTACTCTTATTTTACTGTTGGTAGAGCTCCAGTGACGGAGCTCGCGGGTATAGGCACCTAAATGGAAGTATTCAGCACTATCGTGTTCCGGTCACGTTGTAATGTACGGCCCTGTAATTTCCGGCACAGAGACACACACCATAAGCCTCAGGAGTGGTAACGCATCTGTATTTTGACCTTGGTCTTTGTGTGGGTGTCTATAGGTTGCAGTCTTCACTTAACATCGATGTGAGCTGCATGCTAGTTTGCCATTTCCATCACATTAAAAATAAAAAAGTTAACTTTTTTATTGAAACGCGACGGAATCTCATCATCATTTCAGCCGAAAGACGTTTACTGCTAGACAAAAGCCTCCCCAAATATTGTCTACCACAACGAACGGTCCTGGGCTGCTCTCATCCAACGATTGCTCGCAACCTTAAAAACGTATGTATAATAGGTTAATGCACAACCGTTAACCTATAATACATACCAAAAAATGGCATCATATTTCGAAATAACAGAACAGAGCCTTCAATTTCATTTAAACAAGTTAAGCTACATAAAATTATTTTTAATTGCAGAAAACTTGAACCGCCAAGCATTTAACAATTACAAATCAAACGACAACGCGAACATAGAAATATATTTGGTTAATAAACAAGAGTTCAAGCATGTTAACATTGTAATTACTACAACTAGAATTAGAAATAACAATGATTAATGAAATGTGTGTTTGTATGCGATAAAAATGTCGTCGATCAAGTTTCGGGAGCAAGGTGACACGGCTGACCCGAAGGTGACCCGCGTTGTGGATACGGTTCGACGAACTCCGTACTCCGTACCTTTATTGGAACATCGGATAAATTAATAAGTCACTAGGAGGCGTATAATCGAACTTGGGTTATAGGTCGACAATTTTCATTGTTGAGGTTTTACATTTTTTCGATACACTAACCAAATTCATTAAACGGGTCAAATTAGTGGATGGTCCTATCGACATATCGAATATTGATTAAAACTTAAATTCCTAATTCCTAGTAAGCTTTTGGGGTAATTTAAAAATTTTACGTATACTGACAAACACTAATTATAATTATTGTTCGATGCTTATTAAACATGGCCATTTCACACTTAGCTAATTGGGGCGACATCGCCGAAGAAATATATCAAATAAAAAAAATATCATGTACACAAGTCAAAGTTTATGTTCAATGACATTATTTCAATTTGATTGATTATGTAATTATTAGTTTTATCATTTGGTACCGTGTCGATCCTCAAATTGGACATTGCGGTAAGCGAAAAAACCTCAGCGGCTTTAATTAGCAATCGTTCCATTACGTATTTCATTTGTGAAACTTCATGAAATCCATAACTACTTAGAAGATAGGACCGCACGCGACTTTTTTGCTGGTACTAGGTAGACACCGCTGCATACTAATTTCAAAGTCGAACATACAAAAAACATGGAAGCGGCGCCGTCGACCGACACGAAAGAACACTTTGTTAAAAGAAATATAAAATAAAAGTAAAACGATGAAGCGTATTTACCCCCACCGTGGCTGGCAATAGAGGCTGCCGCCAACTAATTGCGAAAAACGAGATTAACGCTCACTGTAGAGGCACTAAACACGGATGGCTCTGTTTACCACCCCAGTTTCATTCCTTTTACAACACCACTAATAGACTTATTTTATTAGGGAGAAATGCCGAGATAACATTTATATTTAGCAACAAAGTATAATCATCGTAAAATCAACGCCGCTCCATTTCTGGCCACTGTGTGGACCGTCTTAAATTATTATCGGGACGCGTTTTATAAGACACATCTAGTAAAGTAATTGAATTAATAGGTTTTTTATAGGCACTAAATTATGTAACAGTTCACAACAGTATGTGGGTATAATGTGTTCGACTCTACGTCTACAAACATTATACGTACAGTCAAGGCACAATTTAGTAAAATATCAATTAATTGTTTAGGAATTGTATGTTGTATTTTTTTCCCGTTTATGTATGTATGTATGTATCTTCACGCCAGGTCCCTAACGGGGTAGGCAGAGAGTGTAGAGCGCCAGATATCCCGGTTCTGACAAACCTCTCGTGCCTCGTCTACTTTCATCATTCTCTTCATACATGCACCCCGATTCCTAAGACTTTTGATCCCACCATCAGACAGAACTCGACCTATTTGGTCATGGTAGGTCAGTCTTGGTCTTCCTGGGCCTCTGCAACCATCCACATTCGCATTATCTGTTTATAACAATGGATAACTTTTCTACCTTTTGCAATTTTATATGCAATACCTAATTATTTAAATTTAATATCCATATCATTAAAAGACAAATAACATCAAACCGCCTTAACGGTAGGTGCCAATACTACAAATATAAGTCTTATTGTACAACAACAAAACTTTTTGCGTGTCTGGCGAGTTTAGCAAAAAATTTGTGAGTGTTAAAGCCGAGGTGAGAAATCTCGAAGCAATTGTAATCCACCACGCCTGATCCGTAAGTGTACCGGCGGCGTTCATGTTACAAACCGCAAGACAACGAGATCGAATTGATATGTTCACCAGACACATACATGTCATACATACATCAGTATGGACTATGGACTGGGTGCCTACATTAGGGTGAGGCTATACGATCAATCTAACGGCCGGTCAACCAGTTACATGACACAGAATACTTAACAACCGGTACAGAAGATTCACTACATAGTTAAAACAATTAAATGAGTCAATTCTTGCTTTAGGGCAATAGGTTAAGCGGAATTTAGATACAGCTGTAAGCTCCTTGCATTTATTTTTACCTATATTACTAGATTATATTATATCTTTTTCTGCCGAGTAATCTCCTCAAGCTGTTTTAGAGTTGGATTTTTTGAAAAGCGTTTCGCCACGGCGTTCGCGCCAGTGTGAGTACATAATAGTACATATATTTTAAGATTTGTAAGAAGGTAGGCATTTGACTATAACGTAAAATTGTAAGTTTAGATATTATTTAAATGCGAAGTGAGTTTGGTCTGCTTCCATGACAAATACGGTTCACTAACTAGATAAAATAAGTACATGGATAAATTGAAAAATCCGTTCATGTTGAGAAAATTGTTATGTATAAAACTATGCAATTAATATTTCTTTTCGCCTTTTTTAAACATTTCAGCAGTAGGCCGAGGGTCCGTTCAAATAATTCTTGAATTGAGATAAGAATCAGGCTAGGAGGTTTCAGTACCAACAATTTTGGTACCAAAAATCTTAGGTACATAATATATTATCGATTAAATAATAACATTTTGTTTATTCTCTCCGTTCTATTTCGAATATATATAAAGAGATCTTTATTCCATCGATCATAAGCCTTTCGACACAATCCTAATATCGACGAAAAAAAAAACGTTAAAGCATCCCAATGACAATGTCCTACAAAAAAGACCACGTAATTAACAGTCGTGTGCGATAGGTTCTCGCGACAGGCCACGGCACGGGCGGCTAATTGCCGGTAACCGTACAAACGAGATTACCGGGCCGGACCGCGCCGCACGATAACAAAACGGGACGGCCGCCGGCTCGCCGCACTCGTACGCCCAACCAAATCGCTCCTGACGCAATCCAATTGCTAAAGGGCAATTGTTATTTTATAAACGGAATTATTCACGTTTCACTAATGATCTACCGTACCTACCTACTTGACTTTACCTGGTCTTACACTTGAAAGCTTATAATTAAAATGCGGAGTGCGCCTGTCCTGCTTTAACTACAGCACAAGGAAAGCATTCTAGATGAAGCATAAGTCAAATAGAGAAATTGAAAAATTCGCAGTTTACAAAATGTTGATGTAGGTTTAGGCATTAAAACTACATACCTAATAAAAACTTCATTTCGTTACTTTTTTTAATTTTCTGTCCATATATTGCGGATAAATACTTTTGAAACCCCTGAAAAACATGTCCAATATAATGATCAAGACAATTGCTGAGCGCGGTAGGTTCTCACGCAGGCCACAGCGAGCGGCTAATTGCTGGTAACCCTACAAATGAGATTACCAAGCCGGACCGCGCCATGTCACGGCAACAAAACGGGACGGCCGGCCGGTCGGCTCCAGGGATGCTCCATCCATTGCGATTCAAAATAACTGAACTGAGCATCCCAAGCCGGCTCGCCGGACCCGGACGCCCGACCCAATCGCTCCTGACGCAATCCAATTACTAAAGGGGAATTGTTGTTTTATAAACTGAATTTTTCACGCTTTTTCCTGATCTCGGATTACGTGTTTCACTTTTCTCTTCTAGGCTTCGCGTTCCGAGATTATTGATACATACAGGCGGGTTGCGTAGCGGGCTTTTAATTATTTGTGCGGTTTAAGCGAAACAAATTCGTTTTCTGAACAAAAACTTAAATAAAAAAGCGCGTCTCAAAAAAAAGATCTTCAATGAAGAAAACTTGGGAGTAGCTTACTTCACATAAAATTGTTAGTCCGAAAATTATTATCCATAACACGTGAGTAAACATAATGTTCAACATTTCGAAATGTTGTTTTGCATAATTCTTTTAATATATATAAGGTAAGATAATACAAATGATGATAAGATCCAAAAACATTATAGCATTTAAGATTATGACTTAAAAAAGTAAGGTAATGAAATAGAGAACCATTTACACCATTTAACCATTGAAACTATTACAATTACAAGAATATTTAATTCAGTTGCATAGCCTCTCGGGAAGACCGTAGGATGGAAGTTTCGCGAGAAGTGCCCTGTGCCAGACCCGGTCAAAGGCCTTAGCAATGTCGTTGTGTAGATATGTCACTGAACTCGTCCTTAACTGCTGGACCAATTTTGATGATTCTTTATCGTATGTGTTTTGAGAATGGTTTAGATTTTAGATTCATAGTAAAAATAATTAAAAGAGCATTTTGTAGTGGACCAACCACTACAAAATGCTCCTTTAATTTTTTTTTGTATATATATATATATATATATATATATATATATATATATATATATATATACTTAGTTAAGTAGATAGAGACAGGACAGCGGATTTTAGGTTGGGTCCGCTAGTATTTATATCTTCGTATCATCCTCTTCTCATCTTTCTGTAGCGCGCAAGGCCTCCCGGCAGGTGTAGAACGCAAGCATTAAGCGATACGGGTGCGGTCGGGTGTGTGACGGGTGATCACTAGTGGCAAATTAAAATGCGCATTTTCGTGCTTCGGAGAGCAGGACGCCGACGGTCCCGGTTGCTATCGACAGATAGCAGTCGTTAAACCTTGTCGGAGGCTTTATGGGCGGTTTGAAAACATCCGACAGCGGGTTGGCCACTAACCCTTGTAGGTAACTCCACCAACCCGCATTGGAGCAGCGTGGCGGAGTAAGCTCCAGACCTCCCCTCAAGAAGGGGAGAGACTCGTGCCCAGTGCCCAGCAGTGGGACGTTTCAAGAGTTGCTATTATTATTATGTCATCTGCTTCCTCTTCCTCATAAAATATCCTCTTCCTCATCCGCATCTTCTAAATTGGCGCATCACAATTCCTCTTCCTCCTCCTCTTCCTCATAATCACTTCCTCAACAACCCTAATACATACTTACCCACATACACATTATATGCTAAATTTCGACCGTAGGATGGCAGAACTCACAACAGACGATCTCCTTAAAAAACAATAAATCAAAAAAGTTTCGTCCGTAGTGCATGATGGAATGTAATCGAGTTGGTCACAAAATAAACAAAATTGTAAAGTATTGCATGCAAATAAGGGGTGCGAATTCCTTATTGTTGGGGAACAATTCCAAATTAGCTGCCACTCGACGGCACAATAATCTTACAACTTAGAAATTAATTAAGGCCACGACAAATTATATTACTCTCAAATTGAATGAAGACATTAATTCGGGGACGAAATATAAGCTGGCGGTTGTTTTGAAATGTTAATTTAGGGGCAGCGAGGCGTCATGATTTGTTCCTGAACAGATTTTTTGACGCCTCTACATTTTATTATAGTGATAATCAATCGGTCGTTTGATTAGATCAGGTGGCTCGAGGCTTGTACTGACAGGGCGGCATTAGATTAGTGAAGCCTTATACTTGATGGGAAGTTTTCAAGTGTCTATGTAATGAATAATAAATAACTACCTTCAACGCGACGTAGCTGTGATACGCATTATTTATATTACATTACTTTAATTTGTATAGATTAAAAAAATATGAGAGCGCGTAATAAAGTAGCGTTAGAGGTAGGAGTAGAAAATCTTAATAATTTATACAAGACTAGCTGTACCCGCGACTTATCCCGCGTGAGAATTTATGATTGTTCAGTATCTACCCGGACGAAGTCATGGGCGCAGGTAGTATAAAAGTTACTCCTTGTTACATCAGCTATCTGCCAGTGAAAGTCCCGTCAAAATCGGTAAAGCCGTTCCCAAGATTAGCCCCGCCAAACAGACAGACAGACGGGTAAAAAATGTTGTTTTGGTATATGTACCGTGTATACATACATATGCATTTAGTAAAAAGCGGTTATTTTTATATTACAAACAGACACTCCAATTTTATTTATTTGTATAGATGACCGGTAAATCATGGGACATAAAAAAATAGGGTGGGTGCTCAGTACCTACTCGATTCTCATCCAAAATATGTAACAAAAATAGTATTTTTGACCGAATTTTCTGGCAAATTATAACATTTTGGATATTTTCACGCGCGATCTTTACAATATATTATCGAAATCCGGCGATAAGAATAAGTATAATTACGTCCAAAACTTAATCTTGTTTATAGCGCTACAGTCGCTTGGCTAAAAAGTCGCTAAAAAGACACGTGACTTGAAGGGCAATTGAGAGTATATATTATTATGTTGAAATTAAAAAACACCCAAATTTCAATAGAGAAGATGGATGGCGATTTACATCATGGGATCCCATACTTAGCAAAATTAAATCCCAGCCGCAGCAGTCTGCAAGACCTCAAGATACCATAAGTAATTTTTATGTTAATCCTGAACGCTACGCAAGGCGTTTACGAAATCGATGGAGGTAGCTACATATAATTCTTTCAAACTTCTGTCAGACAAATGTCACCTCAGTTTGCCCGGGACCACGGAAGCTGAAAAGCGACCGATACGTCGGGTTGATTTTAAAAATCATTTTAGTTCAATAAACGCGAGATAAATCCGTAAAAATAGTTTTATTTCAATATTATTATGTTAACAAGTGTAAATGTAAATAAAGTGTTTTATATTTTATATGTGATTCTGAATTATTATGCCTTTTAATATGTCCCATGATTAGTCACCCTGTATAACTAGTCACTAATTAAACTGAACTGTGTAGATAGCAACATTGTACAACATGCGTCAGAATCCCTAACTCCTTGTTAAACGGTAGGGAACTTTACGACAAAGTTCCTAAAGTTTATTATAAAAGCATATTGTAATTTAAGTCGTTGATTTTTTTTAATATAACTCTTTTCATGAGATCAGCTGAGCTAGCTTTTTAACTTTCCTCCGCAGTTGCAAACAAATTCGCACTGATGTCACGACCGCATAAAGATATATCTATACATGTGTAATATCTATAGATACTAATCATATTATAAAGAGGAACCATTTGTGTGATTGTATGTATGTTTGTAACGTTTATAAGCTGCATCTTCACTGAGTGACATAGGCTATATTACCTACATTCATTGCACCCGTGCGAAGTTGGAGCGAGCCACCAGGTTTTTATAAAAAAAACTGTCTCGATAAATAACGCACTTGTTAGAACTAAGATAATTTGTCTCTTTTCCAGTGAGTCCGGGGTGTATAACCCCGAATAGAATACAATAGCGTTAAGAATTATCATTTGGTGGTAGATAAATAAGGACTAATAAGGTCATGGCCATAGAGCAACACGGGCCACCGACCGCGGCGGACCGGAGGGGAGTAGCCATATGCAGGCTTTCCCCTCTGTCAAAGTACAAGCCCAAGTGGTCCTACGCCTGTCGCCCAGATGTTTAAAGGTGTGCGTGAAATTGTTTATGTATTTGTAACAGTCAAGGTGTGAGTTTCGTAGTAATAGACGATTTTTGTAGTGTGTGTGTGTTGTGTGTGTATCACACGAGGTTTCCCCCGCAAAAAATGACAGACTGATTTGCATCGCTAATGAACGCTATAGCTATGGCTACTGCCCTCCGGTCCGCCGCGGCGGCTGGTGGCCCGTGTTGCTCTATGGTCATGGTAAAGTAATACCAGGGAAAACCAGTATTTAAAAATATTCCCGACTTAACACCAATAACGTAGGTACATTTACAAAATCAGTATAATGATCAGTTTGTCGTAGTGAATACAGTAATCAAAACAAAAAACCGACTTCGTAAAGCGGCCAATTTAAAAAAAAAAATCACAAAAGCAACCGAACGCCGCCGTCTTGCTTGTCAGTAACTTAATCGTCTCCTTGAAACACTTTATTATCAGACAGGTTATGGACACGGCACACATTTCATCGGTAAACACCATTAACTGATACAAGTTTTTTTTTATAGAACAGTGTGTATCGAGAACATTATATGACTCGCTTTCTTTTAAGATGTCAAGTAGGTGTTCGTGTTTGTAAACTGAACAATGTACCACGTATCATCAGCACCGAGATGATTTTGCAGTGACGTCATTGTTATAAATTGTTGCACCTGTCTTTTTACAGCTATTCACTGGTGGAAGAGCTCCAGTGATGGAGCTCGAGGGCGTAGGCACCACCGCATCGCCTAATCTATTTGCCACCAAATGGTAGTGTGCAGGACTATCGTGTTCCGGTTAGATGGTAATGAATGGCTCCGTAATAATTATCATAGAGGCTTACACACACCATCTTAGTCCTCAGGGGTAGCAACGCATATTCACTTTGACCTCTGGATAATGTGTAGTCGTCACTTAACATCCATATGGACAGCATGCTTGTTTGCCACCACCATCACATTAAAAAAAGGCTAGGTTTTAGCAACAGTTTTCAGAATCCTAGTGCAACTATGAAGAATTGGAGGGCGTGATGAATGTAGAAGTGGGATGGGAGGCGTGTTAGGGATTTGAAGTGGAGATACATGCATTTATTTTTCTTTTGAAAAATTGAAGTGTTTATAAAAAAAAGTTTGATCTGTTTCATCTTAAACAATTAAACAGGCAAGTGACGCAACTTCTTAATGCCAACAAACGAAAAACCGTTGAAACCAATTAATTAAACAAAGAATAACAACCGGCGACAGACATGTCCCCGTTCCCGCGAAAGTTCCGGCGAACTGTGACAAGGTTGCAAGCAGAGGACCACCGGAGAAACGTGGTAATGTTTCCGCGTAAATCATACACAGACGACCAGTCCTCTCTGAGCTCTCACCGGCTATTGTGTGCTTTACGTTATGTGGGAACTGTAGGGTTCCAAACGTGTTAGCCATCAACGAAGGTTGAGCGGTGTCAAGTAAATTTTAACACGCAATTAGTAACCCGCCGCACGCCTTGGCACCGATATGGGCCGTTAAGGGCGGATGGTATCCGTGTAGTTTTACCTACGTAAAGATACCCCGATTTAATTTTTATGTATCTGAAGTTAAGGCCAGTTCCAAAAAAAGGTCATTGTCTAAATAGAATGAGCTGGTGTACAAGTTCAAGTATTGGTACCTATGCATTTTGTTTCTGTTTTCAATCATGAAACCATTAACTATTTACCATCTAAACCAGTGATTCCCAAAATGGTCCAGGCAGACCCCCCGGGGTCCATGTAGGCGTGAATAAAAATAGGATATATGGGAATGTGATATAAATGTAGCAAGGAGGAGTCCACCGAAATCAGAAAAAAATTGAAAGGCGTCTACAACAAAAAATGTTTGGGAACCTCTGATCTAAACAGTATCGTTTGGCAGGATACACATACGGTGATGTGGAGATATACCTGAGCTCCAAACTCCTAAGCGAAGCTCTACTATGTATTACAACATTTACAACCATTGTTCTGCGGAACCTCGCAATTTTTCTTGGCCATCTTGAGCTCACTCGCGGGTGTTTATCGTACGTTTTTCGGCGATGGGCTTTTGGCAACAAACGTCGATCATTGTTTTTGTGCACGCAATCTGTCAGTTATGAACCGTACACAATACGGGGAAACTTTATCGTGACCGCTCTAATTCTTTTCAATCAGGAAATTGTTTTAACCGCCATAAACATTGTTTTGCCACAACAAATTTCGAGGCGGGGGACGTGCGTGAAATATCATAAGTTGTTTTCACGTGAAATGACCAAGGCGTAACAGTTTTAAATATCAACAACTTTCTGGTTGTGGTTACGTCGAAATATAGCTTAGTCATCTAATGCATCGAGTAATTTTGGGTGCTATCATCAATTCTAATATGAAAACAGAGACGTAATCTTTAGAATTATGGCCGGCGCGAATCAAAACAGTGGTTAGAATAATAAATCATGCGGAGAATCTTCGCTCGGTCTTACATAAAAATACGGAAGTGCACCTGTCAGCCTTATTAACATTAATGAATGCATACACTTGTAGACAAAGTGTTTAAACGCATCACTGCCTGACAACAAAACAATGTAACTATATCGGTAGCACGTTATGTAAAATCGTACAGATCAGCACGAAGAACATAGTTTATTACTCGATGAGCAAATTTACGATAAGGCTGTACCGCGCCGGTATAAAATTATACAAGCTTTTGAAGGCAATCACGCTAGTTAGTTGCTAAGGTCGAAGCTATCGTAATAGAAACTGATTTGCATCGGTGCGGCCGCGACCCGGCTAATAAACACGATGCCCCATGCCCAACCAGACACAGTCTTCTGACATGTTCCAATTTGACACTAAATGAGGGCTTAAAATCTTGGGAAGAAGTCGAAGGACTATGGACTAGCGCATTAATAACTATATTTTATTACAACATCTATACAAATAAATAAAATTGGAGTGCCTGATATATAAAAATAACCGCTTTTTACTAAATGCATGTGTATGTATACACGGTACATATACCAAAACAACATTTTTTTCAATTTTTGTCTGTCTGTTTGTTCCTGCTCGGGAACGGCTGGACGGATTTTGACAGGACTTTCACTGGCAGATAGCTTATGTAATAAGGAGTAACTTAGGCTTCTTTTATACTAGCTGCGCCCACGACTTCGTCCGGGTAGATACTGAACAATCATAAATTCTCACGCGGACGAAGTCGCGGGCAAAGCTAGTTATAATATAAAAACACTAGATAAAGTCTGTGGTTGTCAAGAAAAAAGGGGTTAAGTCAAATCTTTTAAAGGTTTGACTTATCTCCTTTTTCCTCATCATAACTATCTCATTGATTAGCCACAATGTATTAGATATACAGAACTGTATGGTCTGTATATCTAATACATTGTACAAATGGTCATGAGGAGTGGCAACGCATGTGCATTGAAACTTTTTATTGCATTTTTTATACGACTTGGCAGTTACAGATGCGCTTGAAATTTCCGTAATTCCGGCTGTTTAGCCGAGAATCGAAGGTTCTGAGGACACTACCTCAAAACAAGCGACCGTGAATTGCCGCTAGACACCGGGAGCAATGTTAAATTTGCATCAAGGCTTCTAGATTTTGCGGTGCAGTAGTCACTTACCCATCACCGTGCATTCGCGACTTCACACGTCTTTCGGTCGTTGTACGAAATTTATATTCCGCTTGGCAACAGACAATGGGTAGATACACCGTAGATGGTACGCTTAGGGTTGCCAACCATACCGTTAAATACATATACTGTTTGTTTCAATACCATTTCAGATGTTTTACGGACAGAACTGGTCGTTTGAAGCACTAGTGGTGAGCAAACTCATGAATGTTTGTTTTGTTTGTGTGTGAATGTGACGAAATTGTTAATGCTCAAACAGAATGTTAGCGATCCGCGGGGCGACAGTGACTGGGGCCGGCGAGTGGGCCGCCGCGTTGCTGGTATTCACTTCGATAAGAATCTTACGCCCAAATACTCAAACGTCACTTAAATGTAGGTCTTTTGTCTCTATAAAATATTCGCAAACGACAGAGATAGCTTGCATTTGAGGTGCTTAAAATTAAATGACGTGGGTATTCGGCCATAAGTGTTAGAACGCGCCGCTCTCGCACCAGCCGCAGGTCGCTGACATCCAGTTTGAGGCCCCAAACTGTGCGAAACACTCTGATAAATTTTAATGCTAATTTTTGTAAGAAAAGAAGGGGGTAGGTACTGTTTAAAACCTATAACCTATTGTTACTGTTCTGTGACGCGAGGATCACTTTATTCCTCGCACCGGGAAAAATATTTGTATAGCCTACAGATATTTGTTTCGGGCCTGGGTATTTATGCGTGTTTTCTGGGGTACAGCAGCACCCACGAAACTGGTTAATGCAAGGCTTTTAGGGTACGAATATTTTATTTTTTTAATTCATTATATAATAATATATAAGTAGGTACAAATTGTGTTCAATTTTTTGGTAAAATAGTTGGTAACCCTATGTATTATGCTATACGCTTGCTAGACAGGGCCGGCCGGCCGGCGCCCGTGCTAGTAATCCGGGTGGCAACACTCGCGTGACGTCACACACTCACCTTGACTCACTTTAGTTGGCCCGCTTGCATTACTGTTTGCTCGCCGTGTACTCGTGATTAGTCTTGTGAAAATACTTGTATATTTTTACCTCGTGCGCGATAAAAGATAGGTTTATATAAATGTTAAAGAAATTATGTACACGAAATAGATATTTTATTGAATCATTTTTATTAGTTTTATTATATATCCTATTTATTTAGTCATATTCGCACGTACTCGAAAAGTAATGAGACTTGAAAATATACATTTCGGAATTGCCGACGCCTATGAGATATTGAAATACCATTTCAGACGAACGACGTCCATGATTACTGGACTATCGTATCCCCTAAAGATTGTGCATCATCTGTTGGGATATGTCATAATCGCCCCGCTTAACACGCAGATTGGCGTCCGCAAATTTAATAGTGGTTGCTTATTATCGCGGGACGCTAGGAAATACAGAGATCTCTACAAACCAAGGGATTTCAATGAAATTGAGTAGACAATAGTATAGATGTTCCGGTCAGTTTTTTACATAATTGTAAGGTAATATGCGAGTATCACTTGCACATAACGTACCAAAGTATAATGTAAATCATAACTTAACGCCTGTATTTCCCGAAGGGTTAGGCAGAGGTAAATGCATGCATTCAAGCATACATGAACAAAAACACCCACGACTAGCCATTTACTCTTTGTCCTTTGTCATAGATGGCGAGCATATTGAACTCTACGGACATACTTATTACCAAACTACTGGGAACTCGAAAAAAGAGGACTTTCCAGCCCAGGGATCGAACCCAGCGTTGCAAGTGGCCTACTACCGCTATATTACTGAGGGAGCTAAAGTACGTACCTATTAGGTTTTGTTAACTTATCTCATTGCTACGATTTGCGTGATCGTGTATATCCTATTTGAGATACTTACGCAACCATAATCGTCACAGTGCAGTTCTTTTGGATTGATTGTAAAACAAACATCTAAGCAACTAAACATATATTTTCAAACAAATATTGATATCAATCAAAATGTAGAGCACATCCGCCAACAGACATTCCAATAGGAATGTCAACGTAACGAAAGTGCAATTTGAAATGTGATGACGCTGTGCTATTGGTCAACATTTTATTCACCCAGTGTTCATTGTTTATTGGTATGTCCCACATAGTTGACGATTATATAAAAATGCATGCTAGCGCGTGTTGAATCACGCATAGAGATTGGTTCCGTCGTCATAACGTGCGTAACTGAAAATTTGTTGTATGCAAAAAATTTCTCGTACGACTGGATTGATATTATTATGTGTTACGTAACAACGTGATTAATTAAATTGTTACGGAATTTTATGTGAATTACTTTTATGTAGTCGTTTACACGTATCACTGCATTTAAGTACACACTTGGCCGTACTCACGCCCATTGTGTGAAGTTTCTGATAGCTACAAAAAAAATCCGTGAAATAAAAAGACGCACTATATTACAATTTTTCTTCGTCTCTTCAAAGTATGAATCTTATGGAAACTAATTATTATAGGCAAATTTGCATAACGAAACCACGATCCGGTGAGAAGATCCTTCAAGCTACCCGAAAATTGTGACAATTGATTTCTTATTGTTCTTGGACCCTATAGGGACCATCTGCTGCTTTAGGAATTTAATATACGATACGGTTGATAGTATGGAAGTAAAATATCATAGCGATTTTCATAACAATAATATTGAGACCTCAAGTTTTATAGAGATGGCCATGCTTGCTGTATTGACGTCCCTTAATGATGGGACGTCAACATGGGACGTTGGTTGGACGGTACGTTTTTAAGCCTGAATAAAAAAAATCACGTTACATGTGCGTGCGAGATTTGGTTTATAAAATAGAGTTGAATAACTCTTCGAAAAAGGTATATGATAGAAACGTGATTGTCTCGCATTTGATCACAGAACCCTAAAACGTGTTGCGAAACGTTCCGAGATTTTTTGAACTGCCTACGCAAGAATTTTGTTTATATTAAAAACAAGTGAATCAAAAATTTGCAAATGTAACTGTACACTGTTCGCGCGGACTTATTACCTAGTTATGCAATCCACACGTGTTTTGATATCCATGACTTACTTTACGGCAAGTTTTTTTTACTGTCCAATAATAATAATGACACACTTCCACATATAGGCTCGGTGAGGTGAGTTAAGCAATGGTTTATGCTTTAGCATTCATTATTGTAGAAGTATCGATCTGAACCTGCATTAAAATCATTAAAAATATATTAAATTTCTAGCAGATCCGACGGACGTTGACGAGACGTAGTCCTGTAGGTACATGTTAAATTCTAAAAAAAAAACAGTTATTTAAATAAGGTTTGACCAAATTTTTCACTCGAACACATTATGTAATAAATCATGAAAACACTCTGGGTATTTAGGAGTTCAGTTATGATGACGAATTAAAGCAATAAATATGAAGTAACATTTCGAATTCGACAGACACACAGTCCAATTCCAAACATTCTTTCAGATTATTATATTATTGACAAAAGTTCAGTTCTAAATGTAAATAAAAAATAGTATATAATAAATAACTATATATGAAACCTTCATAGACATTTGACAACCTTTTAAAAGATATTTATAAATTATGACATTGTCTATCAGTTCAGTGGAAAATATTATTCAAATTGATACAACATAAAATAAAATATAAATCTTAATAATTTCCTACAATTTAATAATTGATTGTTTGTAAAGAAAGCATGGACATTTAATTGTTGATTCTCTTATCTTTTTAGGTTAGTAAGTATTTCATTCAGTTGATATGTTCTTTTTATATTTTAATTTTATTTGTATCTTTTTAGACGAATCACATTGTTGTTTTATGCTTCAAGGAAAACACTAATCTTATATATATATATATAGTTTTTTTTTTTTTTACATTTTACACCGTAGAATCTTTTGCAGCTGAGACACACCGCGGACACTCCGCCAAAATTCAATTAGGTCTCTATTACACACACATCAATCAGTAACGTGTATTTACACGTGCACCTGTGTGCGTAGCACGTAGAGAATATCAAACATCGCCCATAAGAGGGGAGGAGGTTGGGTGAGGCGGGGAAATCGGACGGGACATCGAAGTGTCCCTTCTATACGTAGTATTATATTATATACATATTCTCTGGCAAAGGTATTCATCTCTATTTTAGCGATATAACGAGAACGACTTCGTTAAATATTGTTTCATAATCATATTTAGGTACCTAATATATCACATTTACTCAGTCAAAACATCCATCAAATGGAATCATGACCAATCTTGGTATCCCATCTTTCATAAGGAAAAGGTTCCACCGCGACTTCTCGGAAGTTATGCATCAGAAGTGTACGGTGACATGAACATTAAATATTAGTCACCGACCATTAAGTGCTTTAGATGGAAACCTGATCGTGGTAGCGTCATGCCCGAAGGTTGGTGAAATGATTTTGTGACAACCTTTATTCCTAGTTGAATCATCAACAGTCTGATATAAACTGGTCAGTTATGGGCCGTCGAACTTCATTGGTTTGCTGTAGTACCATATATATTATAGTACTAGCTGACCCGGCAAACTTCGTATTGTCTCAGAATGAAATAATGTTTCAAAGGTTTGATAGATACGGACTATTTGTGTGGGAAAATGAAATTGTGACTTTTACTATTTCCCTTCAAATTCTTCATATTTTATTACCATTTAAACCTTCCCTGGACTTCCAAAAATTGTTCGAAACCAAAATTAGCCAAATCGGTAAAGCCGTTCTCGAGTTTTAGCGAGACTAACGAACAGCAATTGATTTTTATATATATAGATGTATATAGTATAGTTAATTTTGTATGTAACTTCACGCCAAGTCCGCTACGAGGTGGCAGAGAATGTGCGAGCGACAGGTCCTCGCACAACTATCGTGCTTCTTCCATATTCATCTTTCTCTTCAGACATGCACGCCGATTCTTAAGACTTTTGACTCCACCCCCAGACAGGACTCGAACTATTTGGTCATGGTAGGTAAGTCTTGTCCATTCATTTTGTGCCTAAGGTTACAGTCCTAATTTATGTACATAAAGCACATACCTTATGTACTTTATGTAATGATGATAGAGCTCCCGACGGAGCTGGAGCCTATCGAGACCACCGAATTACCTATCTTCTTGCCGGGAAATGGTAGTGTTTAGCACTATTGATTCAAGTACCCCGTAATTTTCGACACAGAAACAAAACAACTGAGTCCTCAGGAGCGCCATCGCACGTAGGTACAATGAAATCATGGTTTTTACGTAGATGTTTATTGGCCTCAGTATTCACTTAGATCAATGTGAACTGTAGATATGCTAATTTGCCACTTTCATGACATTTAAAAATGTTTTTTTTTATAATTGATACGCGGTCACCCATCACACTACCCGACCGCGCCCGTAGTACTTAACCGAGTAGATCTCTAATAATCTACACCAGCCGCCATGCACGCTTCACTGAATGATTTACACTTATAATATTAACATGTTTGATTTCTACTGTTCTCCGGATAAAATATATTCAAAATTAGATGCCAAAACCTCACAGGAGAAGATCCCATGAAATTGGGAGCAACGAACTCGACGTCCGGCAACGAAACGAGGAAAAAAAGGAATCGCATTAAACAGGACATTAAGGTCGTATTAGTAAATGTCAGCACCAATACCAATGCGACCACCGATACCGGCTTTGCACTCGATTTTAATTATATTATTATTTAAGTACCAGTTTGTGTGGTATATTTATCATTTTTGCAAATATCGATATGGTTAATTGACAGTTGGCTGAACTGCTATAAATATGACCACCATCACATTCGTTTCCTTATTTCAGGGTTGACACACGGAAAACTTTATTTCGTGCATAGATTGCCAATAATCTCGTACCTTGGCTTTCCAACCAAGTAGGTACTTACACACGAAAAAAAACGGACATTCCCGTCCTCAGCTTACTAAAAATCTCGTATCTTGATTTTACATGCTCAGATAGAATATAACGCGACATTATGCACGAGATTCACGACGTTTAACTTTGCGTAGCCTACAAAAATCTCGTACCTACCTATGAATCGCATAAGAAAAGAAAGAATTTATCGTGTCCTCGTACTTCGTACAATAGACGATAAAATCTCGTTTTTGTACGAGAAAGTTTGTAAGTTTGGCAACCCCAATATAATCCCAAAACCTTGTAAGATCATACATTTTTAGAGGGTTTCCCTCGATTCCCCAGGGTTACTCGATTGACGATGACAAAATCAGATTCCGACTTGGTGGCAATGGGACCAACTTGGTGACAAACACAGTGTAGCATTACAAACGATACAAGTATTTTTAAAACTCTGACCACATTTAACGGTTTCGAAGTTACATATTCGTAAATTCAAACATAAAACCTCCTTTTTTAAGGAGGTTCTCCATGCTAATAACGCGGAACGTGCAAACATGATTCGAGCAATATCAATGGTTTCTTCAACGCTCCCGTTCGAGATACAATCAATGCAAAATGGTGGCGAACAGCTGACGTGCTCACACACGATGCCATCAGCGGAGAAAGCGTGGTAATGACAATGCATCGTAATTACATATTGTGGGAAATTTGTTACTTAACATTTTTGTTGATTTCCCTGTAGCGCGTACTTGTCGTGGGAGCGTATCGTTTGTTTAAAACGTATGATAGATGACTTTGTTTAAACATGATGTATTCTTAGGTTTTCGCGAGCTACAACTTAAGCAGTAAGTACAAAAATTAAGCATTTTTTACATACATATATACAATATATCAACATCTAGAATTTACAGCGCAAGCTCTCCATCTGTAATCTCCTTGACTCAAATTTGCTTGCGAAATTCGCCCACCGTTAGTCATTGTCGCCTTGCAACTAGTGCAGCTTGCCTCACCGATCCGTTCCACCCGCCTTACACTTGCATAAATACAATACGTACACGCTTAATAACATATTGTATGTTTGACAAATGTTCGTCGTTTGTTATAGAATCGATTTATTATGAGTATGCGACTGCTTAGCCGCGAGTAGGTACTTGAATAACCTATCAGATAAAAACAATAGAGAAAAAGTGACCCACTTTGCAAAAATCACAATGATTGAAGCTTTACAAAAGAAACTAGGACTGATCTGCGGAGTTTGATATTTTCGAGAAATTGTCTTGAAAGATCACCGTCTAATTCGGTATTAAATCAATTCAACATTTTGGGTAACGTAACAAGCCAAAACTCAACATGCCCACACAACAAAGCACGTATGAAAACAACACTTAAAAGATCGTCACACGCGAAGCACTATGCTACTCTCGGTCATTGTATTTTCGTTCTTCCTGTAACATCGGTCATCTATAAATAAATAAGAAATTTTAAAAACAAAAACATCGCTTTGAACAATACACAAAGACATGCTTTCCTTTCCTCTGTCAGGAGCAGGAAATAGTAGGGGCGATGCTATTTTGAGAGGGAGCCAATCGTTAACGTCTGTATCGCCCTCCCGGTGTTGGCCCGTTCGATGCCGGCCAGACGACAAATAATAGCTAAGAAATACAAATATCGACAACATAAGGTTGCTTGTATACGTTCGTTGTTGTTACCGGAAAACGGCTTTTTTGCCGGACTCTCAATTTAGTATGGCTTATAATTAACGTAAATATATACCTACACTTTCAGCAGCTCGAATGCCTAAATGAGTCTCTTTAGTCTTCGGTTATGTCTTTGATTCTTTTAGTGCTTTCTCGCCGCCCATGAGAGTAACAATATGATCGGATTATTACTACCGTCTTCAGCAGCAATACTCAAAGTCTGCCCCACGTTGATAATGTTAATTTGACAAGTAAGTTTCTTTGAGAGAATTATACGCTTACGAAGTCGCGAGCTAAAACTAGTTCATTGTAAGACATAACACTTTGAATTCTCATGTTGTCAGGTTAAAATAACGGATGTATACAGTCGGCCTAAAGTAGTATAGTCCCCACTTTTAACTGTACCACAAATCTTTCGGACTAAAATAACCTTTCGTACCTTATTAACATAAAAACTGTTTTCAGCAATAGCTTAGTTAAGCAGCGTCTTATCATTATCAGTTGAATTTCAAATTGCGCAACCCTGCATTGACTCAACACCGACTAGGTACTTTTTACCTAAACACGGTTCATAGGCTGTGTGTAATAAGTTCAAAATGATCTTTAGTCTAGAAATAATCTATGTATCTCGAGAACGACTGGACCGATTTGGCTAATTTAGGTTTTGAATGATTTTTGGAAGTCCAGAGACTATTTAAAATGTAAGAAATTGAAGGGAAAAACCACAATTTCATTTTCCCATATAAATAGTCCGTATCTATGAAACCTTAGACACATTATTTCATTCTGAGGCAATACGAAGTTTGCCGGGTCAGCACTACACTTGAGTACTACTCAATAACAAAAAGTTGTTCTAAAAATGGACGTTTGATAAATTCCTAAGTCGTTGCGAATGTGAACGTGATTTGTTTATTTTTAATAAAAACGGAAAATACAGAGAATCGACAATTTGCATTACATTGCTGCGAATCTATTGTCGGTCAGCGGAATATCCGATGGGTGACGCAATTGGGTCATTTGAAACCAATAACTTGGCCAACGAAACCGCAAAGTTGTATTAATAGAGGACTGCCTACCTACTTGTAACAATAAATACTAATATTATACATTACATAGATTATTTACATGTATCACGTTTTAATAGGAAAACGATTAAAATTGATGCAATTTTTTTTTTAATTTTTTTTTTTTACTTTTTACTTTAATTTTGGACTTTGTTTTAATTGTCTAACATAAGAAATATCTTAAATGAAACTCAAGTTCGACTTAAACAAGGTTATTGCCGTTCTGTTGAATGATAGGATATTTTTAATTACATGCAAAAATGTTAATCCCATCTGCAGACCCCCAACTGTGCATGGCCCACGCGTAAAGTGTGTATTTTAGTTACGGTATCGAGTATGGTACCGTATTTAGTAAATACCTGCAATATTAAATAATGTGTTTGAATTTTGAAGACATTTCCGTTGAAAATGCTCACAATAAGGAATACGTAGGGAGTTAGTGAATTTTACAACTCAAATTTGATGACGCTAGGTATTATAAAAAACGTTCCCGCGCAAAGCAGGGGCAGACTATAATCTTTCAATATTTTTTAACTAAGAGGTTAAAGATATAGTGGTAATTTCTCTCTCTAATAATCCCTCAATTGACCTTTAAGAAAAAAGGTGTCGGGCGTGAGGCAAAGAACTCGTTATTTGAAAAGATTCACAAAACGTCCTGCGAGTAATAGGTGTGGGAAGTAATGAGTATCTACTGTGCCCACACTAACGCCTACGAAGTTTTAGGCAATACCAATTATAAGCCCGCGTTGAAATATATTTCATGTACACTTTTATGTAAAAAAAAATATGGAAAAATGAAAACGGGACACCTACACGCGCCATGTCGAGATAGAGCCAAAGCTTTTAATTGAATAAAGGTCGTTTTATTCCTGATTGTTTCGAAAGAATCCTTTAGGCAAAATGTTACATCGCAATATCAATGTTTACGTTGATTAACCTTAAAATTAAAATCAACATTTTTTCTCGAAATGAAAAGGAGATGTTGCGACCTCGGCTCTTATTCGTACACGTCCTCAAAAAATGGGTAAATTAAAGAAGAATCCGTTAAAAATACAATTAATTTTTTCAAGAATATATTTTAGAGTTACAATCACATTTAATTCAAACGATTTTATCATTTTCAACCATGTTCAACATGGCGGCGATACAGGCGACGCTTGGGATAGTACCTATTATATAAAAGAAGTTTCGATGAATTTCTTTAAATTGGAAATTGATTAGTATTAAGTTCTTAGTATTAACACATGAAATCGATTTCGATAGTATTAAGAAAATATTTCTTTTTTCTAAACACTATCGAAATCTTTTCTCTCCAAGTACTATATAATCAAAAAACAATAAAAAAAAATGAAAATGTCAAGACATCGCCCGCCATATTCGCCATGTTGGTTTTGAGTTGCAATTCTAACTGCAAATAATGTTTTGTAACTGCAAACAAAGCTAAATAAGTGAAAATATGCAGTAAAAAACGTTTTTATATTGATTTTGCCTTTTAATGATATTGTGTACAATACATGGCCGGAGGTCCATACATTTTTGCAACATTTCACTGGGAAAGGCTTTTGTCCAACAATGGATGACTTTCAGCTAAAATGATGACTCACCAGCAATCCAAAAAAAAATTATCAGGCTTACTGGTGGTAGAGCTCCAGTGACGGAGCTCGCGCACGTAGGCACCACCGCATTACCGATAACACTACCATTATACTTGCCGCTAAATGGTAGTGTTATCGTGTTCCGGTCAGGTGGTAATGTACGGCCCTGTAATTTCCGGCACAGAGGCATAACACCTTAGGCCTCAGGAGTGGTAACGCATCTGCATTTTGACCTCGGTCTCTGTGTACTGTCTATAGGCTGCAGTCATCACTTAACCACAATGTGAACTGCATGCTTGTTTACCAACTTCCATTACATAAAAAAAGACTCTAGCTGCAGATACTAGTCTGTTGTGTTTAAAATGTGCGCTTACTAAGTTTAGGAATGAATACTAACATTTTTTAAGAATGCCGCCGCACGCCTTTCTGTAAAAACATATCCGGACATAATAAAAGAGAAAAACTGACCCACAAAAGACATATCCGCGCAGGATGCACAGTTCAACATTTTTATCCCCGCGGGCTTCTCACTTGCCTATGAAAGGTTTACCCTAGCGCCACGTAAACACCAAATAGGGCAACGACCACGGCACACGCAAATAGAAATATCTATTATTACACGTTTAAAAATAAATAGGACCGCTTACAAGGGGGAGCCCCACGTGTCTCTTAAATGGTAAGATTAATTGTTGGCTATAAAAAATAATGTTTGAGGTTGATTTATCTTTTAGATACTGGAGATGTTTACTCATCGTTTTTATGTTGGTAACAGCACGTAATTATTTTTAACAATTTCAACGACAAACTAAGTTACCTACTAGAGTTTGTTTGTTTAGTAGAGCGCTAATCTCCTGGACTACTGGTTCGAATTGAAGCAATATATATGTTTTGGATAGTTCATTTATAGGAGGAAGCCTATTATATGTTATATATTATCACACTATGAAATCTAGCAGCAGAGCAGTGGTAATGATTAAAATGACCGGTTCTTCGCCTTAACAGTGTAATATATGGTGACATTACGGGATACAATTTTAAATGCAGGTGAAATTGTGTCGGATAAATAGTTTATTTTAAATGGTGGTAGAGCTCCAGTGACGAAGATCTCTGGCATCATCGCATTACCAAATCTAAGTAATTGCCGCAAAATAGCAAATAGTGTTCAGGGCTATCGTATTGCATCTCTATCGGCTATTGTAAAATTATAATGTGTATGCTTGTTTACCACTTGCCACTTCATGTCATATAAAAATAAAAAGTTTCTTTTCCATTTTCAAATGTTCAAACTTGAATTAATACTTAGTTTATAATACGATGGCTCTATTATAGAACACCTTATCTTTTAAAAAGTTAAAAGGTTACTTACTAGACACTAGACTATTGTTATTTTAATTTCTAGGTCACACTAAGTAACACTAACATAAAGACAAACTGCCAGACAACTTATCATACGATTGGCTTTGTCCAGAACCAAAAAGAAATTGTATGACAATTAATAGAGACTAACGACGCATGACCATACCAAAATAAATCCGGCGCCATGTTACAATACATTTAAGATTACACGTGCCGTATTAAATGAGTTTGGAAATATGTGAAAGGGCCAACAAAACTGTGAGACGAGAAATATTAAAATTAATAACGCGTTGCTGTTATACAGAGCCTGACCGGAAACAACTAATATAAAACAACAACGACGAAAGACACATGAAGGTATCCACAACCAAGAAATATTCAAAATTATGAATTAACTAGCTGACCCGGCCTCACAATGAAATAATGTGTCAAAGGTTTGATAGATACGGTCTATTTGTATGGAAAATTAAATTGCGGTTTTTACTGTTTCCATTCAATTTCTTCCTATTTTCTTACCTTTTAAACTTTCCCTGGGCTTCCAGAAATAATTCAAAACCAAAATTAACCAAATCGGTCCAGTCGTTCTCGAGTTTTAGTGAGACTAACGAACAGCAATTGATTTTTATATATATAGATAGATTAATACCTATTTCTTACACGAACACTAATTCAACTGATCATATTAAACCAAAAGTAGATAAAAAATATATAAAATGGGTTACATTAGGGTCGAACATTATTTTGAGATAATAACCGTTTCATTAACTTTGAATCCTACCTTGATTAAGATTTATTTTTTGTTGGGGTGGTAGAAACTGACTGTTCCCTAAACTGGAACATGCCTAATTGAAATCAAAAAGGATCATCTCGATGTAATTTTTAGTTACCGAAAAGTACGTGAACAAACATATAAACATACATACACTTACGAAATTTTGCACACGTGCTTAAAAGCCTCATTAAGATAATCATACTCGAATATTAGCCAATTCCAACAATAGCAAAATGTATACCTACTTTTCTAACTGATAACTTTTTGAAGTCAGTTAAAAATGTTATAAAATGATAACATAGAAGTTATAAAATCATAACAAAAGCTCGTAGTGATATTTACGCACAAATAAACATGAAGCGTTCTACTTACACCGCAAAATGCATATGTTTGAGGGTCGTAACATTAAAATAAATTACCAGGAGAGCATAAAATGGTTGCAGGCACGTTCTACCAATATCAGTGGCTCGTGTATGGAAATTGTGACGCAGCGTGTACACTACGCTTCGACCTACGCTGCAGTGAAAATTTCACACCCACGCGACTCAAAAGGTCGGTATCAACACGCGTATGTCGTAAACATTCACCAAGACCCGATGTTTACGAACTATGTATTAACGTTTATATTAGTCTAATTCTTTCCTAAACACCGTTACAATTTGTACTGAACTCATTTCGAGATATGCAAATCAAACAAAAA
Organism: Macrosoma leucophasiata; assembly: GCA_036365455.1. Taxonomy (NCBI): domain Eukaryota; kingdom Metazoa; phylum Arthropoda; class Insecta; order Lepidoptera; family Hedylidae; genus Macrosoma; species Macrosoma leucophasiata. The sequence continues at coordinate 6,011,573 of JAWQUS010000020.1, forward strand.
AGGAATTATGAAAATAAATACGTTGATAAAGATTCGAAATATTGTTTCACTATGGTAATATAATAGCGTTAAATTGCCCGTATCTAACCTACCTTTCGTGTCGAAAACTTTTTGTGTTGAACTTTGTGTAATAAATAAATATTATTTAAATCATATTAAGTGGCTGCGGTTATAATGGCATTCATCTTTAACCAGAGTAGCATATTATAGATTATTAAAAAATACGTGTTGATAATAAAATTGTTGTTTACAAATCAATATACAGCGACCGCTTATATTTGTATTAGTTTGAAAGTTCATTGAGGACTTTTATATTTACGATGTTAATTTAACTCCCACGTAGATCCGGACGATCCTTTGTTGGTCGCCAGCGTCGAGAAAGGACGTCAGTCATCGCGGCGTCCTCATATTTGAGCACAGATTCAAAATGAGCCGCCAGACCGTTACACACACAGAATTAACTAAGTGCCTCATTATTGTAAAAATAATGGTTTGTCTTCAGTTAGCCCATGCGATTCGCGATGTTTCATAATCGGTGAAGAAAAATATTTAGAGTAGTATTGATATGACCACATTAACGGCCGAATACTCAAACGTCCCTCAAATATTTAACGGCTTCTTAAACGTTTGAGCAGCTCTTAAACTCGATTTTCGTATACACAAACGCTAATTATAAACGTCTCCTATTAATTGAGACCCACTCAAAACTCTACTCAATAAAAAAATCGTATGCTCAAACGCGACTCAACGCTATCCTAGTGTCAAATCATCTGTCAAACCTATTTGAGTAGCTCCAAAATGTAAGAGTGGTCGTGAGGACTCTTAAATATAGTGAAATTTTGTATTCGGGTTTTATACAATTCTTTATCGTCGTCATTTTTTCTTTCGGATCACGAAAGACCTTCTGTGAGTCGAGAAATGTTGGAAAGTTGAACAAATAAATTGATATCCAATGATACTAGAGGTAGTAAAGAGATAGATATATAAGGTTAACACCTTAGGCCTCAGGAGTGGTAACGCATCTGCATTTGCCTCTGTGCCGGAAATTACAGGGCCGTACATTACCACCTGACCGGAACACGATAGTGCTGAACACTTCCATTAAGCGGCAAGTAGGTAGGTATATTAGGTAATGCGGTGGTGCCTACACCCGCGAGCTCCGTCACTGGAGCTCTACCACCAGTAAAAAGATCCAGAAACTCATCCAAGCATTGTTATGCTGATACTGCGTACAATTTAAATTTACAGCAACGATAATGAGGACGGGATATTTATTTATCATTATTAACTTAAAAGGATCATATGAAACTCCGCTATGATAAAACGCGCAATACCCGCGTACATGTAAACAATAATCACTCGGGTACCTGTCGTTTTAATCGATTCGCGTATCAACATTACAATAGCGTCGCATATTGAGGTACCTACCTAAGTGAATTATTAACCGCAGATGCCACCGGCTCGTGCGGAATTAATAGACTAATGGGATGCTATCCGATAGTGATAGATTGGCGGATAACTCCATGTTTTCACTGATTTTGTTTGATTCGCGCGTAATTAACAACTTTGATATTGTGACGCTGGACAGCGTATCTCAAATACATTTAGGTGCTGTACTTTATTTTTATTCTTTATAGTTTTATACGACAAAATGTTTCGTTTCCCTTTCAAAACGGATGTGTGTTTATAAATAGCATTTATTTTTATCGATTATGTCATACTCAAGTTCGTTGACCTTCGTTGAAAAAAAAGACGAAGACAGGTAAAACAGAGTTTACTGGAATTAAGCTTATTAATTAAGGTGTTCCTAAGTTGAAATATGTATTCAATATGAATCAGTTTAGGCGTTAAGGAAAAATCGGCATCAGGGCATTGACCTCCCAACTTATTGATAAAGCGTTCATAGTATCAAGATTGTATTGAAGATATCTGGAGATTTAAGGTTCGAATCTTAGCCATACTTGAATTACTTTCTTAATCTTCTCTTCAAATTCTAGCATATTATGTTTATGAGGGAGAAATTAACTATGGAAATTTTAACTTTGTGTAGAATGGAATAATATTAATAGAAATACCTACTATAGCAAAATATTAATGCCAATTCCATTAATCTGTTGCTCGCGTTTTACGTATAAAAATATTCATATTACAGGTAATCATTGATATGTATCTAAAGGTGCGCTTGAGTATTCCTCAATTTGGCATAACATATTTCCTAACCATATTGAGATATCATCCATTTAGTTGATTTGCTTGTATCTATTACAATATTCTTATACAGCTAAACTTACCTCGTTTATGTGTTTGTAGGTTTTGATGAGGTCAACGCTGAGTTTTCTTAAAGGTGCGGTTGAGGGGTCCCGAAAGTGGTGTGGTATTCGGGCTTGCATAGCCTGGACAAGTAAAAAATATGAATCAGTGACTAGTAGTTGTCTAGAGGCAAGGTTGAAACTTCTGAAACACTCTTATATGTTTTATTACAACAATCATTTTAAAACGAATAAATGCTCGAGTTTCAAGAAAAATCTATCATCAACCTAAAAAAATCATAGGTATTGTGAATCATAGGTTTCATCCTTGACTTGTAACAAATAAATTGACATATAATAATTAACATAAAACTATCGTTTTGCATTCAAGTACTAACTAAATCAAATCCATTATAAGCTCATATACGATATTTTATCAGCGGCTACGTTCATAAAACAGAAGCGGTGTGTTCTAGGTTTATTATCTAAGCGTGAGGATAACAAACAACTAATAACAAAACAATGACTCAGAAAGACGTGACTTAATGTTTATCTAAATATATAAAAACATACGCAAAGATTTTTAATATGAATTTACTATCTAACACCATGATCGCTAGAAAATGCATGCATGATACATAGCGACAACGATTTAAAGCTATAAATACACTTGCACAATAAATTCAACATAAACAATGGTGCAATAATACGTATATAAAAGACAAATAATAATAGGCGTACAAAACCATTTATACACGAGACGGTTTGCATAAACATCCATTTAACGCGACAGTAAATGGAAGGAACGATTGTTACACATCTGAAACCATGCCTCAAACGCAATCTTGGGCTTTATTACGATAATACATCAGATCGCAGTGTTGCCTGTCACCGGCCAACGTACCGGCTTCCGTTATCGGTTACGACGGTACGAGTTAGATCTGACACAATAAGAAAGTAACCTAATCTTTTCGATCACTTAGTTTGCGGCAAACTATTTCGATTAGGGCTGTCCGAACGCCGATGAATGGGGAAAAATCCTCAAATTTTGCGCCTAGTCTCACTCCGGTAATTCAGGTGATAATTTTTGGGTTGCATATACAACAATAATAATTACCCAAAGCTTGTTATTTAAGTACAAAGATACTTAAGGAGAATTTAAAAGGATAACCTGCGGTTAAGTCATAACAACATAGGCAAGAGGGGTGGCAATGCATTTGCATTTTAACCTCTAGTTTTTGTGTCGATGCAGTTTTTTTATCGATGTGAACTTGATGCTTGTTTGTCACCTTCTTTTCATAAAAATATGAATGAAAAAGCCGCCCACGGATCAAAAATCTGCGCTGACATAAATTTCGAAAATTATGTTGACATTTACAAAATCTAGAGATAAATAAAAAACCCAGTCTTGATATGGGCAACATTACACCCCAATAATGATAAGATTGTAGCTGATAAACTAGATCCATTTACAACTACTCGGCCCAGCATAGATCGGCTGCCTGTCTGTGTTCACCTTAATACATTACCAGTCTCCCGGCAAAAGAGAACTTAGTTGTCTGTAATTAGTGGCACTTTGAGGGATAATTTATTTACTTGCGCATAATGTCTAGCCCGGCGCATTGTTAATGGTGCTTTTAATAAAACAATGAAAGGTAACGTAGTGTACGCATTTAACGGGTTAACGAACGTTAGTGTTGCCGAGAACGTTGGACCGTTTCGGGATGCTTATTCTTTTGACGTGTTTGACGTGCAAGTAATTAAATTATCTCCAGGCTCCATTGTTCGAAATCCCGGGAGTTCACTCCCGTTCGTTTTAGAGGAGACGGTATCAAGTGAAATAAGTCATTGCACTCAGACGTTTCTCAGACGTGCCGTTCGCTGTCTAAATTTACTTGGTGCATGCATTGTTTTACGACAGAAGCAAGATTATTTTTGGGTACTAAAAACGATTAGTTCTTTTAAAAATTCAAAGTATCGAAATGAATATATCCAACCAAGAGACATAGTGGGCCGTGACTCTGATATTTCTCATTATTGTCATTAGATCATATTAAGCAGCTTTTATTTGTAACGATCCCAGACGCAGTTTATTTTTGCATTTAACACAGATCAGTTCTATGCGATGCGAGGGGCCTCTACTCTTTAGTTAGATGTTATTTTGTATAATCCAATCTTATCATCTCTAATAAAAAAAATCCTGTCTCTAATATCCTAATGCCGACAATTTTTTAAAGTACTATTTAACTAACTCCAATAAATACGAAGTGATCTCATTTTATTACGTCTCGACCTGAATCGTCAATCGTCAATGAATCAAAATGTTTATTTTTTTCTGTAGAAAAACATACCCGCGTAACGCAACCGTTCAAACTGCCTCGTGCATCATTTACCTGTGCTGGGGTTAGGTAGCGGGCGAAAGTCGGCGGGTCGCGCGTGGGCGCGCTCACCTGAATGTCCGAGGGCGCGCTCATGGAGGCGAGCTGGTCCTCCGCGACCAGCCTGCCGTACAACGGCACGTGCCGCCTCTCTCCGGCGGCCTCCGGCATGCCGCCGCCAACCACGCCCACTGCAACAAAACATACATGTTTATTAAATAACAATAAAACTTTGTAATGGGTTGAAAATTTTGGATTCATCATCAGGACGTATGGCTACAGATTCTGTAAAATCATTTGTAACGATCCCAAACTTTTTTCATTGAGGAGGTTTTATAACCAACCATCTTTAGAATCCATAATCAGGTATTGCTCAACAATAAGGTTCAATCTTTGAACCAGAAAGACAGTAATCGTAATATGCTAATCGTAGTTATTGAGCTAAATGCATTTACAGGGTTCTTAATTACGTTTGAAGATCATTGTGCAGGCGGCCCCAAGTATACTAAATGTCACACTTAAGTGGAAACTCAATCTAGAGCTCAGTTTAACGGGTCTGAGTGGGTGTAGAGAAACCGACGCGACCGTATTAAGTAAAAGAAATATTTGTAATGCCTGGCCAATTCTTTAAACAGTGCCACTCATCTTACGGTTTTAAATATCCCTGTCGCACTGTTTTAGTGTATAATAGAATAATTTGTTATCATATATCCTATTTTGTTGAAATATAAATATCGGTATAGCAATGTTTAAAGAGTCACGTCATACATAAGTGGCCATTCGAGAATACAACAAAAACACGGCGTCCACTTTCGATGCAGAGTTTCGTTTCGTTGATATTATATTAACATGACCTTTTAAACAATCGCCTTGTTATACTTTGAACTTTCGTTCTTTCATGTTGCCGGTAATATTAGCCAATCTAATTATACGGTCGATTGGTCGAATTCAAGAATATCATTCGACCAATACCCATTATTGCGGCAATCAATGACATCCCACGCGTTTCTACGTGGGCGTCTATGGGTGGACGGGATGAAACATTACAAAAGCACAATTTGGAATTGATAACACGAACTTTATGACTAATTTTAATGATGAGGCGTTGTGATTTCATCATTATTTATTTTTCGGATGGATACGCCAACAATTTCACATCTAATAATCGAATAGATACCTATAAGTGTTCGATTTTTAGATACTTTTAAGGAATGAAAAACAGGATAGTCGGTGTGCAGTTATATAGATTAAGCCATGTAACCTTTGCGTCTTTAAAAAGTACGTTTTTGTTCCCAAAAACATTTTGAATACAAATATGTATAGTTCCTTAAAATACAGTTAAGAGATCGATGAACCAGTGGAGTGGCGCATGTCAATCAAATTCCTACCATAATAGTTCAAATTTCCATTTAAACGAGACTCGCTCACCTCGGCTCCGCCCACGATGCGCTCCCAAATGTTAAAAACACTACGACCCTATTTCCTACAGGATTATTCTATTTTTCTTTAATTTCTGGACAAATTTGATGCGAATATTTTTAATCACTAAGAAGAAAGTTAAAATAGAAGTATGTATCTTCACGCCAGGTCCCTAACGGGGTAGGCAGAGAGTGTAGAGCGCCAGACATCCCGGTTCTGACAAACCTCTCGTGCCTCGTCTACCTTCATCATTCTCTTCATACATGCACGCCGATTCCTAAGACTTTTGACCCCACCATCAGACAGAACTCGACCTATTTGGTCATGGTAGGTCAGCCTTGGTCTTCCTGGGCCTCTGCAACCAACCACATTCGCATTGTATATCTGTTTAGTCATTCGCTCATTCGACATTCTTTCTATATGCCCGAACCATCGGAGCATGCCTTTTTTCATTTTTACACCGATACTATCATTCACACAAAGTCTCTTTCTTACATCTTCATTACGAACGCGATCGGTGAGTGATACACCGCAGATCTTGCGCAAAGATAAAATAGAAGTAAGTAATATTATTCGATTATTAAGATACAAGTTTTGATTATTAGGGCAAAGAGTACCGATACTTTGAACAAAGTGGTTTAGATATTGTCAGAAGATGGATACTTATTTAAGAATCTTCGAAGTCGGCGTCCAATTGAAGGATTTTGAATTGAATATAGAACTCTAAACTAAACAAGTTCTGCAAGAACAGAAATGACTGGCACCCTGTATTATGTCTTCATACATGAATAATATATGTATATTTACTACCTAATGCCACTTGAAACACAATGAATCACAATTCGCACCATGACTGGATTACTGGGCGTAGGCAGGTCGCACCGTCGTGTGGCGGTCGCTTTCCACGAAGCAATTGTTTTATTAGTCATTTTATAATTCGCAGTTCGTACATAATGCAAATACGTGGGCGTTCACAATTTCTCTAATAAACACTTTATTAGACAGAGCGGCATTAAGACAATTAGTTGATAACATCTCCATGTAATGGAGTGAGAAGGGTGTTGGTAGGCAAACTGTTTACTTTCATCCAACGTTACAAATTTGGAGCACGACGAATTTCGTAGAAATTTACGAGAACTATGGGTAATTGTTAACTAGGACCAGCGTCATACTGACGTTGCGATACCGCGCTATTCTCAGTTCGCTTTTATATTACATCGACAATGACGTACGAGATTATAATGTGAATGTTGTTATGATTGTTACGTGGGAGCGACAGAATACTAAACAAAATACATCATGTGATAGACGAGTCACGGTAGTTCTAATAAAAGATGATATAAACTCACCTCTATAAAACTTGATTCAGCATAAAAAAGTAGGTGCAAGTCAGATTAGCACATAAACGATTCCTTACTTCCGGGTTTTTTTTTAATTGCATGTTTTATATTTTACTGTCAATAACTTAACGAAAACCTAATTTCTAATGGCAAACAGTTTACAATGCAGTTACTATTTATCAAGATAACAAATATAAAATTCTTGTAGGGTAATACAGGTATTTAAGTCTACTTTTGATGGGACTTATCTCACTCTTGGTAAGTTGTACAAGAGCAATAAAATATCAGCGGTTCCTTCTAACATGAGTGTACTTCTTATTTCTTAATGTCAAAAGCACAAGAATACGGGCCACCTGGCGGAAAGTTGTTGCCACCGACTTTGAAATTTGCAAATATCAGGCGAGTTGGCAATGTGCTGCCAGTCCTGAAGATTTTTTTTGACGCTAGTTAGGGTTCTTAAACCCCATTTTGAAGCGCCGGGGAGACTTTAGTTAGATTAAAGTCCAGGAATATATCATAAAAATTACAACACGCCGGCCGACGCTTACTCTGATTGGCAGATAAATATTACAATAGATGTAACACTCCTAGTTATATCTGAGCACAATTTTTGAGTATTCGGTTACAAAATGAAACATAATATCGCAACACATACAACCTGGCCTTTAAAACGCTGCTATCACAATTTGGAAACCGGTGCCGAACCAAATTGATAAATTCGCCTTGTAAGACACACTAAGCAAAGATATGTGTTATTTTTTAATTGCGCTTCAATGAGTCGATTTTTTAATCATTCAGTTAGAATAATGAATGGTATACCTCAATTACCAGTTAAAATTCAATGAAATACTTATAGGTATCAATTTAACTGTCTCGCGCATTTCGTTAGAAAACAAGCAGATAAAAAGTACGTTTACACGGTGTTGTTATTTCAGTGGTATTTTAACAGATTAACCAATAAAGGTAGGGGTGTTATAAAAGGGAATGGCGCCCGTGAGAATAAAGATATGAGTGGGAGATCGTTATCAACGTTGTTTTATAGGTAAGCTACTTAGTGAACTTGGCTTTTATGGACGTTATTACTCGAAACAGGACCATGTCACAAGCGAGGGCGAAGCACCAGTAGTGCCGACGAGTGAGCATAAGCATAAACACACAATATCTTATTGTTAATGATGGTGGGAAGAAAATCATGAAGTTCACATGAATGGTAAGTTCATAACGCAGCTTATAGGCATCTAATCAAAAAAGAGGAGGTCAAATGAATATTTTTATTATTAAAACTGTCTAAAACGTAGTCACCGACTTCAGAATTTCTTTTTGTGGACTTTAAACGTGGTATCTTATCTTAATCCATGTTGTGGTCGGCCCATGAGCATTGTTAACAAATCAAATACCTTTTACCTATTTTTCAAACCACTTGTTTAATTATGGGTATTGGTTCCGTTCTTCATAACTGCATCCAAATATAAGGTGCGAGAGTGAACTTTGCTTGAAACCAGAGGTCGCAGACAAGTTAATTCAGTCTTATTTATGTACCGTCTGGCCCGACGTGACATTTCATAATAAAACACCACCGTACGAGGCTCACTCGTTATTTCAAGGCGACTTTTGTCGAGCGAAGTTTGTTGAACGTCTAGTAAGTTCATATTATTTTACATTTTTACTTTAATTGCGATTTAATTTCTGGATCCCATTTGGCAACTGGTTAGCCCCTGGAGTCCCATTTGTAATTGAATACTAAACACATTACTAACGTCTTATAAAATAAACAGTGAATTGTGTTTTATCATTTAAGTACGCCTTGCATCAATTTAGATATCGATAAGACGATATATAAAGAAAATGAAAGAAACATAAGAAAACTGAATATATATAAAGAATAATACTATTTTAAATGTTCATACGATCAATTAAAAAAAAACAGTATTTTTGGACAAAAAAAAAATTGCTGTCGTAGAAATTTCTATTACAATAATTTGTAGTATTAAAATATTTACATCCGAATTAAGCTAATTTGGAGACCACTAGAATATTAAATAGTTTATAACAAGTAAAAATAATATATGCATTTTCGTAGTACAGCTCTTAACAATGCCAGAGAATATGTAATAATACAATACCAATTCTACTCTAGAGCCTTTTAGATTTTAGAACATATCTGCGGGATTCAATACTATCTATCGTATGTAATGAACACTAGATTACCACTTCACTCAAATAACTACGTAAATACAATATCACAAAGAATGGATACAGTAAACAACAATATGTGTACATATTGTAGTTTTATACCTACTGTGGGGCTGTGAGTGTAAGCGTATTTTATTTTTATTTTATTATATTATCATTGAAGACATAAATACCTACATATCGGCCTTATTGGCAGTGCACGGAGCACTTTCATTTACCAAAGTGTTTTACGTAAAAAAAACCATCCGCTGAGGTCATCTAGAACAAGTACCTACCTCACGTTTCATTTGCGATATACGATTAACTTAATATTGGTAAATTTTGTATAAGATTACAGAAAGGCAAAAAAAAATCATGACTTTTATCAATTGATGAGTAAACGCGCTGGGTTTTTTACTCACGCTATTTATTACTTCAAACTTACATTAAAATATGGAATCGATCTTGTTTGGTTTAAGAGGAAAAATGCTCGTGAGTCTCTAGGAATATTTTTCATTTAATTGCAGTGCTATTTTCACCATTAGGGTATTTTTATTAAATTCAGAAACTTTTCTGAATTAATAACACACCTAATTTATTTGCAACTAGCGGCTCGCCCCGGCTTCGCACGGGTGCAAATAATGTAATATAGCCTATGTCACTCAGTGAAAATGCAGCTTTCTAATGGAGAACAAATTTTTGAAATCGGTCCAGTAGTATTTGTGTGAAAACGTTACAAACATACATACAAAAACACAAACGTTTCCTCTTTATTATATATATATTTAATGTAATGGAAGTGACAAACAAGCACGCAGTTTACATTGATGTTAAGTGATGACGGCAGCCTATAGACACCCACACAAAGACCAAGGTCAAATGCAGATGCGTTACCACTCCTGAAGCCTAAGGTGTTGCCTCTGTGCCGGGAATTACAGGGCCGTACATTACCACCTGACCGGAACACGATAGTGCTGTACACTACCAATTAGCGGCAAGTATATTAGGTAACGCGGTGGTGCCTACGCTCGCGAGCTCCGTCACTGGAGCTCTACCACCAGTAGTAAGTAATTTATAAAGCATATATTGCATAATGCAACAAATCAAGTACAAGCATCAATATGGTAATCAGCTGTTTAGTTTCACAGTATTCAATCACATCGCAATCAATTGTTTCAGGATCAGCGCAGTATCGCAACAGACGTCAACATCATATCATCGAGGAGCCGAACGGTGTTACTTGATTAACGTCGCGTCGCTGCTTCGCTCCTCTAATAGTCGTAACACACGTCCGGATTTGGTACGAAGCGGACAGCGGATTCGGTACGCTCCAAACCAAATTTGGCCGTGTGTAGAGGAGTCAGAAATATTATTAATCAAGTCAGATGCGGTCCGCTCGCGCGGGTTTGGTCCGGCGGACCGAATCCGGTCGTGTGTTACTATTATAACGATCAACTCAAATGTCAGTTATCTAACGCATAGATTCATACTTGTTTGAGGTGCAATTCACTACAATAAGAATCTATGCGATAGATGGCAGCGCCAAAGCGGCATATAGTCGACCGCCCCCCAGATCGCTGAGCAGTTTGAGAGCTAAGACCTTGTCCCGTGGCCTAATTCTTATACCATAATCGTCGTTGCATCGTAACTAAATCGATGCGCCAACTTGATTCAACCAAAGCGTAGAGCAAAGTCAATTCAGTTCCAATTCAATGATTTATTATGCTATGACAATCAAGCCACAGAAAAAGCGAATGCGCCGCGATTCTTTCGCGCGTATTACGCACGAACATTGCTCATTCATCAGATGGATGGTGCCAGAACTTTGCTACAAATTAACAATTTCATATCAAAATTTCGTGCACTGACTCTAAAAATCGAGCGCAAGCTAGACAATGGACGAAACAAGGCGCCTCTATCTGTCTATCTCTCTCTATATACCCATATAGTTTTTTTTTAAATTTAAATTGGTAACATTTTAATTAAAGAAGAATTCCCTCAATATGTTTTATATGAAAGATTGTCAACAAACATTTACATCACGCGAACAAGGAAGAAGTAAAACAATTAGATAATGATAACAATTAAGTAATGTAAGACGTGTGTATACAAGTAACAAAAGATTACTGACGGTTTATAAATAAACCAACAACAAAATATTATGATAATAAGACAGAAAAAAATCGCCTTTTATTACTATTATTTTAAGACTAACTAAATCTAATAAGTACCATTGATTTGAAATTGCAATAGATCATCAACGACCAAGATATTTATGCCCCAGAAGCCAAATTAATCTAGCCTTAAGAGAGGCAGTGCATTTGTATCGAGGCTTTTAGCTCTTTTATAGAAGTCGATATCCTGTAGTCTGCAGTAATCTTTGAACTGCACGCATGATTGCCGTTTCAAGTGCATTTCAGCAACATAAAAACACAGACTATTATCAGACTAGACAGCATATTCCTACGGCGTGTTTCTTTTTTGGATTAAGATAATAAATAGAACTAAACACAAAATGTATCTATTAAACTTCTATTTACATTAATTTACAAAGCCTGTTAATTTATCTACATCCACATGGAGCTCTCTTCTTCGTGTAACATTTTTAGAAGACCGCATTGCCACTTTGATTGGCAACGCTTATTCTTTGTACAAAGAGTAGTCCAACTTTCTGGAGGCTTTCGATTATGACGTTATCTTGTCAGTTTCGCGCTGCCTATTAAAACATTTTGCTCTAAAGTATGTACCTGCCGACGAAAATACTTCCAGGCAAAAGTTAGGTAGCAAGAAACTGACAAAACGACGTCATAATCGAAAGCATCTCGAAAGCATTGGAGTTAAGCGGTCGCCCCCCTGATAGCGTCTACGAAACATATCGAAATGTCTTTAAATAAAAGACGAGCACGAGCACTGAGTTATATAAAGGTGGAGTACCTTTATATAACTGTTTAATTACATTTCATAGTATTAAGTAATGTAAGTTCACATAGATACCGCACAGTAATCCCTGTGTCATTGAAGAATAGAATCCATACACATAACGCGGAGGTGACAATGGCTAGACATTGAGACGATAAGATAAGCTAACAATGTTGTGAGGCCGTATCTATCAAAGAGTTTCCTTGATTTTTATAAAGCTAAATATATTTCACCACTATATTTTTTTACCGACTTCATGCTTCTACAAAATTTCCCTTAGATGAGGCAAGATATTGTGTGTGCGAGACATTAAAATGTTTGGTTTTCAATTAAAAGTAAAATTAATTTTAAATCTTGCATAAAAATGATGACCGTAATCTTTCACTTGAATTTGTAGCTCAATTAATAAATTAGGTAAATATACAAGTGTGTAGTACCGGTAGTACGTACAAATACGCGAATGGTCATAGAAGACCAATAAGTACTACATTAAATGATGAAATCATTTAATTTTTGGAATCTATTTTCTATAGATTTTGTTTATTTTATTTCATATCCATGTAGGTATGTTGTAGACGGACTTAGTTCTTATAATCTGATCCGCATACACCAACAACAAAGGTCGCAATTTAAATGCGTAGCAACTGCAGTGCTCTAAGTTCTTTTGCCACTGTGACAGAACTCCATAAAATTATTTACGAATAAACGAGTTTGTTGTGTAAAAAAAATACAAAATAAACTTCAGTTTCGTTTGTCTTGTAAAGATTCACGTAAATCCGTCTGAAATCCGATCTCCGTAAACAAAAATATTAATAACGTAATCCCAAAGTAATATGAAACATTTGTAGTATATTTCACAACACGGGCGCAATGAAAACATCCATGAGACGACGGCCTTTCTATTTACCAGGCTCACACGCGGCCATGCGCGCGTGTGGATGGGAACAAGAAATGCAACTGCGCAGTTTGTTGCGAAACTGCGCTCACTGAACATCGCACCGACAGAAAACATTGTTGTAATTACTCATTATTTCTGAGAGCCTAGTAAATCGCTTGATGAAATACACCACAAGTCTTGCTTATTACGTGTTAATTAGTGACCTAAATAAGGGTCAGCGGATAACGTCTATCTTTCGACTCGTAAACAAGTGTAACAAATTACGTTTTTGTACATACATACAAGATCGATTAACATTGTCGCATGATAAAAACTTCGTATTGATTATGTAGATCCCTAACGTAGAATCGACAATGCCCTTACGATACGATTACGAATATAATCAGCTAGGCAACCAAGTGCGTGTCTCCGTGTTTACATTATTGTTGCTGTAAATAGATAATCGATACGCTTTGCTAAAGGCGCCATCTAATATGTAACGCGTACATGCGATGCGTTTCGTGCTGAATGGCCGACATTGTTCGTGGCGTAGTGGAGAGAAATTACTGAACACCGTGGCGTGTTGAGATAATCTCCATTGTTTCCAGTGGCTAAGTTTAGTCAATCTCACATAACTTCATAAGAAATCGGCCAACTCGAAGTGTGCCGCAATTGTTTACAACGCAGATAAACGTGTAAATAATCAACATCCGGATGACTGAGCCCAGATGAATGGATGTACGTCGCCGATTGAAAATCAGGACGCATCCGCCTATTAGCATTACCTCCGACTGTTCTGCGTAATGAGTCTCTGTAATGAGTGCACAAAATTTGAATGCTCGGAAAAATTTTGTAATCCTTAAATTTTGTCTAGCACGGGAGACTAAAGTTGCAAGTTGAATGAACTGTTGATAAACAGACGAGTTATTAACATACTATGCAACTTCATGCAATTTAAAGTGATACATTTTAATCCGCATACTAAGGAGGTTTGTCATAAATATGTAAGTACAAGTATTTATATAATCATGATCAATTGATAAATGTACCGAATAAAATCAAATCAATGTCATGAAGTTTATGGCACATCCATTTCATAAAGACAAGTATTCAAGATTCCATTGTAAATAAACATTGGAAAATTTTTAAATAAAACCGCGCCGAGCGAATACTTGAATATAAAGGCAGTAATGAATATTTTCATTGATCGCATCAACTCGTACACGCCGACACCGCGACGTAGGATCTACGCCGGGCGTCGAGACTGTCAATATTTACGACGCATTATTTATCTCGCGAATCGCATCACGGCTAATTCGATTTCAATGCCAAATAGGTGAAACATGTCTTTCACCTCGGGTGTATCGTACTAATTTTAGATAAACTTCAATTCGGCGTAGAAAGGTGGCACGCGGCGAAAGCGCACGCGATCTCGGCATCTGTGATCGGTGATACTATAACTCGTTTGCATTTTAAACTGCGCAGTACTGAGTGGACTGAGTCCGCAACCAGTAGAGCTATGCGATAAATGTGAACGCATACATAACCGAGCCGACAGCGTCGAACTAGCCGAACGAAATGAATTTATTTGACGAATTCATTCACTGAAAACCAATGAAACCTACGAGGTATCATATAATTTAACTTTTGTATTATGATGGTGATAAACTAGCATGCAGTTCACATTAATTGTAAGTAAGTAAGTACTGCCTTTACATATTTACATACACAATAACCAGGCGCCAAAATGCAGTTGTTGTTGATAAAAAATTAGGTACTACTACTTAGATTCACTAATCGAAGTGGCAAACAAGCATGCAGCTCACATTGATGTTAAGTGATGACTGCAGCCTATAGACACCCACACAAAGATTACGATCAAAATGCAGATGCGTTAGCACTCCTGAGGCTTAAGGTGTTATGCCTCTGTGTCGGAAATTACAGGGCCGTAAAAATCTAGAAAAACCCAAGATGTTCTAGACGCATTAAGATGATGTCATTAGATTCGACGTAGGTAGGACAAAGATTTTTCAGTAGTCAGATTTTTTCAGTGCGGATAGGATATGTGTGCTTTTGTTCTCCTTGAGGTCGGTGGTAGAGGCGCGAAGGGGCGGCGGGGCAGCGCCTCGTGTGTCGATGGCGCGGCGCGGGCCGACGAACGACGAACGCGCGGAGACGAGTTGCTACGTCACTATTGCAAGCCGTTGGAAACCGGCCGCGGTGCCGGCCGACAACCTGTAGTAGGTATGCGTGGAATGCGACTAGCCGCCGGTAGATTGGCGTGGGAGGTGCAACATAGCCCGGTTCGCCGTTTACGAACCGCAAATGCAGTTTTCAGTGTAAATTAACTTTACACGTATATCTATTTAATGTCTATTCGTTTCAATTAAGGCGGTTTATCGTATATTTAATACCGCGGGACCTATTCGGTTTGTTAAGTTGGCGGGATTGTCGTTTGAACAAGACGTAATACACGTCAGAATTTCATAAACCACGTTATCATATCGTAATTATTCGTAATATATATAACGATATTCCAGTTCCGGTTCAATAGTCTGTGTTGTTGACAACAAACCAAATGTCGAATGTCCAACTGTTTGTTTGAGCACAATTTTAGGGATAGTGTTAATACGGTCCTCAATTTTCAGAAAATGCTTATGTGACGTGATATTAGAAACAAAGGCAACAAAAAAGCAACTCAGCAAGTGAATTGCAGACATACCAGTTCAAAATACAAAAACAAGCGAATTAACCATGACACGCTTTGAAAGTGTTGCCACTATTAGTTATTAAATTCATTTAAAAGCTGCATAATCCCGATTATAGAAAACTGATTAACGACATCGAATTTGCTACATTGGAATAAACTTCAATTGAGATATATTCCTAAGGTCATCGAGACCGTGGCCGCGAAATCTAATATAAACACGGTTTACCCGTCGTGAGAGGTAACTGCGCAATTCTCTGGGAGACTTCGGCGAATCCATTAAGGCGACATCCTTGTCACATCGCTGGCGATAGGGCCCGATTACGCAACAACTACCGAGAAACGCTGAAACTACACTTATGTCACTTACTTTCATCGCTTTCGCTCCGCTTGACAGACATCCCCCGGGTGGGCACTGGCACGAAACACTCACAAACAACACTAGAACAAAGAACTTATCACAACACGATCAATCGGTAACACAAAGGCGGTGTGGGACGCGTGATTGAAACAAAACAGCACTCCAATCATGGTGGTATCGGCGATCGCGGAGCGGGTGTTGGATATGTTGGGTCATCTCGTTTTTGGGTTCGCGCGGCGGCGTTGTGGCGTAGTTTACGCGGTCTCGCGGCTATCATTCGGCGTTCGCATCGTCGGCGACGCGTCCTTGCGCGTCACCCGTTTGTTGTGCAACAATGTTTATACACGTGGCCGTGTTGTGGGCGCGTAACTTCTCGCCGATAAGGACGGTATGCCGGCGCGGGCTGTCCCTCGCTACTAACGCTACTCCGCACCCACTAACTTATAAAATAACCGAGCGGAAGGCCACGTGATGCCGATGACAAACGTACTGTGCACTGACCGACCGGTGGCGTCGCACTGATTTTATCGATGATGAATTTTATTTACTATCGGATTGATGCTTACTTTATCCTCGTGTGTGTGACTATATTATGTTTTGTTGCGTAGTCGGCATGTGCAAAGATGGCAAGACGATATGTTTATGTCGGTTCAATGACTGGTAACTTTGGTTACATGTGGCGCATAATTTTATTTCAAGACGAGGAAATAACATCTTTGCAATGCGGATTTGTTTAAAAATCTTCATTAACGTAACTTCAAAAAAAAAAAAACGTAACTTCACGCCTGTAATCCCCGAAGGGGTAGGCAGAGGTAAATGCATGCATTCAATCATACATGCAAACACCCACGACTCGCCGGTTACGTTTTAGGCCCATGTAACAGGTGGCGAACCTGTTGCCATCTTCGGGCACATTACCAAACTCCGGGGTACTGGGAAACTTCCAGAAAATGGAAAAATCCCAATAGAAGCAGAGATAAAGGATTTTAAACCGTTATCTCTGATAGTCCCCGACCCGGGAATCGAACCCAGGACCTCCAGCGTAATAGTAGTGGCCTGCTACCACTACGCTACTGAGGCAGTTGCATTAACATTTATTTTATTGTTCGTTCTGTTTTATTTGAGTTAAACATAAACACAAAATGAACATAAAATAAAAAATCATAGTCAATCATTATAAATTATCATGTGTATTTGTTATAGTTTAAATAAGTACCTACACAAGCTTTTCATAAATTAAATATGATGGATCCATATGGATTCCAATTATCATTTCTCAACAGATGACCAAGTACCAAACAAATCTTCGATAGCGCCGACAGTCTGCGAGAAAGAATTCAATGATGCATTAGATGAATAAAGGAGCCCGCACTTGGAACAGTCATATGCATAAAACTACACGAATTCCTTTTTTCCCGGCTGCTGCCAGCCATGCAATTTTTCCGATTGTATGCAAATCCTCGAGGCAAACAAAGAATGAAAAAAGCACCGACGCAGACGTTCGCTCGGTGCCACCTGTGCGCCGCCGTCCCGAGTCCCGTCTGAGCTTGGGACAAACTAGCGACGCAATCCCGCAATCCCGCCATCCCGCCATCCCGCAATCCCACCGAGAACCCCACCGTAAACAATCCCACTAGGATATTATTCTTCAACAGATTTCTTCTTATATCGACCGCCAACGTCTTGTAGAGCACGCTTTTATTAGCGACCACCGAGTAGTGAATTATTCAGCCCATTTTCTATTAAGCACTTAGAGAAAAGAATGCATCTAGATTTTCGTGGAGACCGAGGGCACTTTGCGAGTAAGCACACGAGGCGAGCGCCTAATTTGAATTGCAGTGACGAGCAAGTGACGCTGGAGCGCGATTGATAGGTAAATATAAAAAAAGGGAAGTAGAGTATTCTTTTGTAATTTTTTTATATTTTCGACGCGGCGAAGTGTCGTAGTTTGATGGTAATTATTACCATTTTTATCGCAACTTACTAAATTAAGTAATAAGCGCAGGCTGTATTTTTCATTGCATTCGTAGGTAAGTATCTAAACGAACACTAAAAGGGAAATACTGTGGCACTAGTTTTTTTATGTACTTAATGGAAGTGGCAAACAAGCATGCAGTTCACAATGATGTTAAGTGATGATTGCAGCTTATAGAAACTTACACAAACATCAGAGCAAAATGCAAATGCGTTACCATACCTGAGGCCTAAAGTGTTATGCCTCTGTGCCGGAAATTACAGAGCCGTACATTACCACCAGACAGGAACACGACAGTGCTGAACACTACCATTTAACGGCAAGTACATTAGGTAATGCAGTGATGTCTACCCCCGCGGGCTCTGTCCCTGGAGCTCTAAGAAGTTAGTTTAGTAACTAGTTGGCATCTTTAAACGTCTTCGTAAAAATTAACAATCTAAATTAAAATATGTTACCACTTCTCAGGCCTGATATTTTGCCTGTATCATCAATTATGGCACTGTAAATTAATATCTAACTGGAACATGGTACCACACCATGTTCCAGTTAGATATTAATTTACAGTGTGATATTAAGTTTATCGTTTAGCAGTAGTCTAGATTAGATAATGCGTTGGTACCTGCCACACAACGCACTGGAGCCGCACCACCGGTAATCCTGCAATAACTTTGGCTTTGCCCGCTCCGCGCCATTGTTCGAATGCATCCAGCGAAATGTGACGATAAATCTGGTAACGCAACACGCCACGCCGTTAACTACCTTCTATTAATTAACTCCGATTAAGGGTGCGTACATACATCAGTCACGTTGCCGTCACGTCGCCGATCGGTCAGGTTAGCGTTAGTGCAGTGGTGCGTGGAAAAGTGGAGCATATATTAGTCCGTGGCGTGATTATAAGCGATAGGTTTGAAGAACTTTACGTTCGATACGATTTATCAGAGATAAGTTACGTACCATTGGAGCTTTACTGATAGTACAGCTTCAAAGGAAGTCGAAGGCGAGTGCACGACTACCTTTTATTTTTATACAATGAAGCTGGAAACAAGCATGCAGTTTACAATGTTGGTAAAGGAATATACAAGACATCAGACAAAAATCGATGGTCAAAATCCAGATGCGATGCCACCCCCGAGACGTTAGTGGGTTTGCACTTGTGATAATTACTAGGACAAACATTATCATCTAACACGATAGTGCTGGCCACTACTTACCGATTAGCGGCAGATAGATTAGGTATGGCGGCGGTGCATAATTTGCATGGCATTTTTTACTTACTGGTGGTAGAGCTTCAGTGACGGAGCTCGCGGGCGTAGGCACCACCGCATTACCTAATATACTTGCCGCTAAATGGTAGTGTTCAGCACTATCGTGTTCCGGTCAGGTGGTAATGTACGGCCCTGGAATTTCCGGCACAGAGACATAACACCTTAGGCCTCAGGAGTGGTAACGCATCTGCATTTTGACCTTGGTCTTCATGTGGGTGTCTATAGGCTGCAGTCATCACTTAACATCAATGTGAACTGCATGCTTGTTTGCCACGCCCATTACATAAAAAAAAAAAAAACTTAAAAATTACAAAACCGGACGGTGACGTCGCGTCGCCCTTGATGTACCTTACATACTGTCCGATACAATGAGGTCTTATCGAATTCCATCCACCTTAAGCAAAGCAATTGCGATCGATAGTCTAAGTACCGATGTTATTTGTTTACTTAACCGCACAACTCCCACGCTGAATATTCTTGGAACTGTTCGCACGTGGATTTTACCAACACATTCAAAGAAAAATAAGATGTACTCTCATTTTTCTTTGAATACCCATTCAAATAAAAATAAGATTTATCTTATTTTTTCTTTCAATGAGTTAGTAAAACCTGCCCGTGTACTCGATGATTTGACTTATATTCACAATATTTTCAATTGTATGTAATTTACGTTCTTTCAGTAGAAGATATGTAATTCATCTGCAAAACTTAAACATGTCTGTGAAGATAGTTTTCCAAACAAGAATTATAAGTTTATATGTTATTGAGGTTCCTTTTTAGCATAGAGTTAATTGTATCTAGCGTTCGGCGTTGCCTTGTTAAGGTAAGATGGAAATGTACGACCATGTAATTGTATAAACAGGTAAAATATTCTAGACCCCAGGTTCTGATTATACCTACCTAGGTAGGTAGGTATAATCGGAAACGGAATTTTACGAGTCAAATTAAATTGTTATTAGGTACTTTAAAAAAAGTTAGACTGCGTCAATTTTACACCTTTGTTAAGAAACACAAAACACAGGTAGTGACAATGAGGGAACTCGCCGCTTTTATTACGAACACATAAGGTGCCTTGCTTGAGGTCGGGCGGCCTTCTGACCGCTCCACCATGTAAGCATCACCAGGGTTCTCCCATATATCCCTTGATAGTACATAAAGTGCCAACATAATACATCACCAAAACATCGATGTAACTTTTTTAACATCTAACTTTTCGAATTGATTCCCAGAAGTAGCCTCTCAAGTAAAAGTTTCAGTAAAAATACTAGGCAAGTTAAGCCTAGTATTTTTACGGAAACTTTTACTTGAGAAGCTACTTCTGTGAATTAATTTATTCATATCTGTAAATAAATACACTTAAAAAAATATAATGAGATGTCTGTTTTTTTTTTAGATTAAACGTTATTGATTCATTAACAAAGGTTTTAATTAATTTAATTGAGATAAAGCAAATGATTGCGTATTTTCACGGTCGTAAAACTATCTGTTAGTTAAATTACATGAAATTAGTGAACGGTTTGAAAACTCATTATTTCGAGGTTATTAATTACGGGGATTAAATTAGGTAACGATAAAATAAACTTACTTAATTATTAAAATTTACTTTGTTGAATAATCTTGCTTCTTACGTATTCTGACTTTATTCGATATTTTATCAAAATGTAATAATGTTTCGTTTTTAGACTAATATCAATCCCTAACCAAAAACCAACATGGCCATAGATCGATATTTGGTCAATTTACTCCCTACAAATATCCATCTCATAATTGTTTTATATTATTTCGCATTAACACATGCTCGTGAAATATTTTTTTTTTTTTAGTTGGTAATAGATGGCGCTGTTGCTACCATAGATGTGAAGGAAAGATTTGACAAATCGGGCAGGACTTCAGTAGCTCAATTGGAAGAGCGGCTGGACTAGATTCCCAGTAAGCCGCGAGTTCGAGTCTCGCCTGAAGTCAAATTTTTCTTTCCATTTTTCTTTATTAATAAAATAAATATCCATCTCATTTCAACAGGTAACATTGTACAAAATTTATAAAAATATGTAGGGTTCCGTCGGTCGTCTACTACCTATTCGTAAACTTGTAGCCTTTTTAAATCTTATTTTTTAACATGTATATTATAATACATTATGTATATGACAAACCTATTATACATTCAAAACATATATGAGCTTAGATACTTAAACTAACTAACAATAAATTAACATTTATAAATGTACAAAAATAAACTTACAATATTTATGGCACTTGTCACTGACTCACTAATCTTTTGCTGCCTCGCAGAATAGTTCAACCATGTATTTAATAAGATTTTTAAATACACCAACGTCTTAGCAGTGACAGTTTTCCTTTTCACTTCCTCACTGTGACCCAAGATTCACACAAGTGATTATGACCCACTGTCTTTTCTACAACACTAAAACAGAACGCGGGAAACAAATATAACACCATTGCGTTTAGGTGAAGTATCCTAAAAAATAACGTAACTTTACGCCTGTAATGCCCTAAGGGGTAGGTAGAGGTAAATGCATGCATTCAAGCATACATGCAAATACTCACGATTCGCCGGTTACGTTTTGGCCCATGTAACAGGTGGCGAGCCTGTTGACATCTCCGGGCACATTACCAAACTTCGAGGTACTGGGAAATTTCCAGAAAATGGAAAAATAGAATAGAACCTGAGATAAAGGACTTTATACCATTATCTTCTATCCTCTACCCGGGAATCGAACCCCTCCTGGGTTCGATTCCCGAGTAGTAGTGGACGTAGTAGTAGTAGTAGTAGACTGCTACCACTAGTATGTAGGTATATTCGAGTTTAACTATAGCCTTCTAATACTTAGGGTACTGTGAGCTGGGTTGTGCGGACAAACGGACGGACGGCATGGCGAAACTATAAGGTTGCTTTGTAGGCTACGGAACCCCTATAAAGTTTGTTAAGTTTTTAGCAAATTCTCGATAAGGTTAAGTGACAAATAAAGAAACATCCAGACCGACGTAATCCGTAGGGGTCGGTCAACTCGACAACAAACGTTTAAGGTGATTTGTTAAGTTTCCGAGAACGGACGAACGACGTCATTCGAAACGTTCTTAAAAATTGAATATGTAATGAGTAATGACATTGAAAGGTTATAAAAATATAGTTTGCGCCATATCTTTTATGGATGCCTACAGAATTAGTTGAAGGCGAAAGGAGATGTTGCAAAAATGTATGGACCTCCGGCCATGTATTGTACACAATATCATTAAACAGGCAAAATCAATATAATAACGTTTTTTACTGCATATAATCACTTATTTAGCTTTGTTTGCAGTTATAAAACATTCTTTTCAGTTAGAATTGCAACTCAAAACTAACATGACGAATATGGCGGGCGAAGTCATTTTGACATTTTCATTTTTTAAATTGTATTTTGATTATATAGTACTTGGAGAAAAAAGTTACATTTTCTAAATACTGTCGAAATCGATTGATCCCAAGCGTCGGCTGTATCGCCGCCATGTTGAACATAGTTGAAAATGATAAAATCGTTTGAATTAAATGTGGTCGTAACTCTAAAATATATTCTTGAATAAATTAATTGTATTTTTTTCGGATTCTTCTTTAATTTACCCATTTTTTGAGGTCGTGTACGAATCAGAGCCGAGCTCGCAACATCTCCTTTGTTATTTATTATATACCTACCTACCGGCTACCCCGAAGAACTTCGTATTGTCTAAGAAGTATAAAAAAAAATGTCCAAAAATAAAAAAAAAGTTAGGGGTGTCCCACCCATATCACTTAGGGATATAAAAAATATATGTTGGTCGATTCTCGGATCTACCCAAAAGGCACAAAAAAAATCATGAGAATCGGTCCAGTCGTTTCGAAGGTGTAGGTATGGTAACTACATAGAGCAACACGGGCCATCGGTCGCGGCGGACTGGAGGGGGAGTAGTCATAGCGTTTATTACCGATGCAAAACAGTCTGTCATTTTTTGCGGGGGGAAATGCGTGTGATACACACACATACTACAAAAATCGTCTATTACTACGAAACTCACACCTTGACTTTAACAAAATACGTAAACAATTTCACGCACACATTTAAATATCTAGGCGACAGGCATAGGCCCATTTGGGTTTGTACTTTGACAGAGGGGAAAGCCTACATATGGCTTCTCTCCTCCGGTGTTGCTCTATGGGTAACTGACATTATGACACGAAAATATTTAAAGAGATAGAGAAGTGATAATAATATAGAGAAAATAAACTAGTACTTAAGGTACCTTCTATTCGTATTTAATTTCTATTTTTAACATCGTTAAGAGCCTAAATATCTAACAGAATATTTACTTCGAGTTGAAGTTCAGTCAAATTAGTTATTTTTAAAACTGTTTAAGGTCGTTTAAAAATAAATGGTAAGATCGAAATAATTCACTGGTTTTAAATAGTTTCAAGGATATTTGTCAGAATAATAAATTGAGTATTTCTTTTAAGTAATAATTAAAGGAAAATATTTTAATTTGAGGCCACCGTGACCATGGCCAATGCGATAATGAAAACATAGGCAACTATACGAGAACTATTTTCCTATATTGTTGGTTTCCTGAGTATCATTTTGTTAAAGTTTCGTTTAAGACAGTGTTTCCCAAACATTATTCTGCCGCGGCCCGGTAATTTTCATACTGCCTCTTCGTGACCGACTTAATATATTCAAACGCAAGTTGGTTCCATTAGTTAAAAAAATAATCATTTACATATTAAGAATATATTTAAAAAAAAAAAAAATATATATATATATATATATATATATATATATATACCATGCGTGGAATATAGTAGGTAATAAATATCTTTTAAACCAGACGGGAATGTTGCGACTCGGTATTTTTATTGATGCCCCGGTAGAGGGTCCACACCGCGGACACTCCACCAAAATTCCATACAAACGCTTAATTTGGTCTCTATTACACAGACATCAATCGTGTGTATTTACACGTGCACCTGTGTGCGTAGCACGTAGAGAATACCAAACGTCGCCCATCTCCATCCCATCGCTGAAATCGGGCGGGACGTCGAAGTGTCCATTCTACAAAGTAGTATTATTAGTATATTTATCATGTAGTTATGTACCGTGTCGTGTAGCCAATAAAATAGAAATATTCGAACCGAATATATTCGGCACCAAAACCGAATAATTTGGCCGAATACGTATAGTGGAAAAGATGCCGAATATGCCGAATACCGAATACGAACCGAATATTCGGCGCATCTCTAATTATTACATATTCGACTAACTTATGTAGGCGGCACGTATCGAGACAGCACTAGTCTACTTCACCAGGCAATCGGCGAGCGCAGAATGCACTCCAGCCTATACGTTTAGCATCGGAAATTACAAAAGATACGATACAATGAAAACATGCAACGTTATAAAATATTGTGTAACATGGCGCCTGTCGTTATCTATACGTGAAATTTTTTTTAAACGTTTCAGCCACATAAAAATATCACTTCATTTGATATGATAATTAAGCACGTAGGTATGTGTGACGGAAATACACAGTGTGTAACCCGCGTTCGATTCCCTAATAAAGTAATAACATTTTCGTAAAGCTAATATGCTTATACAGTATCCACATTTCCAAATGCCAGCATTGGAAATATCGATAAATAGCTTTAACATTTCCCATTTATATAACTTTCAATAATTGGGTAGGTACCATCAATGCATCAACATCGTTGCCCTTGACTTTTGAGGTGCATATTCGTATCCCGTACTATTCTTGTCTGGCTACTACCTTTTTTAATTCTTTTTTCTTTAAAGATTTTTAATCTGCACAAAAAATACAATTGTGTTTAATTTTTTTTATAGATATCTATGTACACTGCTGTTTGTTACGAAGAAATACAAGCGAAAGAATGGAGCGAATTTCACCTTCAGGGGACTTGAATATGGACCCTGCAAACCGCCCGATACTTCTATCTAGGCGCTTAGGGTCATTACAACCGTAGCCGTTTTTCTTATAAAATAGCAACGATATTACCGTCATGCTTGTGGACGAAATCCAGTGTCCTTTCTGCTGCCAAATGTAGTGTTCAATAAATAATACCGTGGATCTACCAGTTACATTAATGTATGATCCACATCACATCGCAGAGACAAAACAACTTACGTGTAGTTTAACCTCTGGCTTTGGTGTAGATTTTATTAAGATTTAGGTACCAAAAAATGAAGCGAATCATCAGAATAGGGCCCTGTTCGAAGCCCTTAATAAAAACTATTTTATTCCCGCGAGTTTAGCATGATGCCCGTTCTCATGAAAATTATGGAAACCCTTTCTTGGTATTTACCTACACTCCTCAAGGAACTAAATAAATCTACCAGTAATTTCGTCTGTGCGGTGTCTACGAGCCACCCAGTAAGTAACGGAAGAGTTATTATTATAAAATTGATAGAAACTAAATTTAAAAAAAAAATGTCAGGTTGTACCAAAAAATGAAGCACAACATCGGAGGCGCGCGAGGCCGCAGGACGGGTACGTCAGGTTTAACGGCCGGCCGCCCGCCTGTCTGGCCGTTCACCCGAGGCCCGCGCGGGGTACGAACAACGCGCCCGCTCCGTTATCGTATGCTGTGCTCGCGCGCCATTCATAGCGTCTACGGCGCGCGTGCACCCAAAATATATTTTTTTAGAGGACCTATCGGGTACTAGAAAACTTTAAATATTAATATAACATACATAATCAATGGCGTGAGCAGGTCAGAAGTGGACCGACGACCTGGTGAAGGTCGCGGGTAATCGTTGAATGAGGGCGGCCCAGGGGACATTCTTTTGGAATTCCTTGGAGGAGGCTTTCGCACAATAACTACTCTAGAAATAAAGATTCAAAGCATAATTGAAACGAAAGATTTTAATTTGGGAAGATCATGAACCTCTTCTGTTATGATAACAAACTTTAACCGCTAAGTTACCGAAGTCTCTTAGCAGTTTTGCCTTCATACAAATTACATAAATTTATTCTTTAAACATTAATAACCCGTTGATATTAAAGATCCGACTAAAGTGTTTACAGAAGGTTACGTTTCGTGAGAATTTCTTAGATTTTCTGTTATTCACACGAGTAAAAGAGATTATGAGTGACAAAGTAGCCTAATAAAGGAGCAACGATTGAACTTCCGTCCGGCTGTCTAATAGGTACACAATTGCTTTCAAGACTCCTCGTTATCAAAAAATATTATTAAGCAGATGTCGCTAAACAGCTTAAGCTTCAACTATAAAAATATTTTACACTTCACACGCTCCATTATTGTACTAACTCGTCCTCAAATGAAATAAAAACAATACCTTCCTTTAAAAAAAAACGAATAATCACAGACCCAAAATTTTTCAGAATAGGACGGTAGGAAAACTTAGAACCGGCGGAACTCAGGACTTAAGAAGTATTTTTTTTTCTATCAAGATAGGTACATTTAATATCGTGAATACCTACATTAATTTTGCTACAACTATTTCGATTCAGTGTTTATTGCATATGTAAAAAACAAATTTAAATTCCTTTTCACCTGTCACATTTTGCAAGCAATTGAGTAAAGCGATATGCCGGTAATAGCTCAGTACTAATTTTACGACAGGCATTTTTTCTAGTAGATGAAATCAGATGTAGCTCATTAAGAATGACCCATAAACCCGGTGAACTAGGCACTCGGCCAAACATTTGCTTTAAAATGTGATCAAAACACAACCACTGTACGTTTGATGTGAACACGAAACGGTGTTCGTCACTTTAATTCATCTGTCAAACAGAGTTGTGGAAAAATGTGAATGCAAAATATTTGAGAGTTAGAGATTGTCTGTGATTTACGAACGATGTATATGTATTTGTACTAGGGTTGTTGAGGAAGTGATTATGAGGAAGGGGAGGAGGAAGAGGAATTGTGACTCGCAAATTTAGAGGATGCGGATGAGGAAGAGGATTTTTAATGAGGAAGAGGATGCGGATGAGGAAGCGGAAGAGGAAGAACGTGCGTAACTTCACGCCTGTAATCCCCGAAGGGATAAGCAGAGGTAAATGCATGCATTCAAGCATACATGCAAACACCCACGACTCGCCGGTTACGTTTTGGCCCATGTAACAGGTGGCGAACCTGTTGCCATCTTCGGGCACATTGCCAAACTCCGAGGTACCTACTGGGAAACTTCCACAAAATGGAAAAATCCCAATAGCACCAGAGATTAACCGTTATCTCTGATAGTCCCCGACCCGGGAATCGAACCCAGGACCCCCAGCGTAGTAGTAGTGGCCTGCTATAACTATGCTACTGAGGCAGTTAATGATATAATAATGAACCGTTGAAACGTCCCACTGCTGGGCACGAGTCTCTCCCCTTCTTGAGGGAAGGTCTGGAGCTTACTCCACCACGCTGCTCCAATGCGGGTTGTTGGAGATAACGGTTAGTGGCCAACCCGCTGTCGGATGTTTTCAAACCGCCCATACATATGGCCTGGGACAAGGTTTAACGACTGCTATATATCTATAGCAACCGGGACCGTCGGCTTAACCCTTTATTCCCATCGGCCCCCTCTGAGACCGGCACCGGGGTGGTCGTTAGTTTCATTTGCCCCCTTCATAGTTATACTGCAATGGTTTATTCGCATTTCGTATCGGACGTTAGGTAAGTACCAATAGTCGAAAATTGACTTAGGTGACAATTTTTCAATTTGTCAATTATTTCGTCATTAGTGTCGTTTTCATGGTTCTTGTGGGTGTTGAATTCGATAGTGGTGTCAAAATATGGATCGAAGATGGTGGCAATTTTCGACTATTGGTACCTAACGTCCGATGTAAAATACGAATAAACCATTGCAGTATAACTATGAAGGGGGCAAATGAAACTAACGTCCACCGGGGTGGCCGTTGGCACTAATAGTGCCCGGTGCCGGTCTCAGAGGAGGCCGATGGGAATAAACGGGCTTAACGTGCTGTTCGAAGCACGGAAACGCGTAATTTAATAGGCTACTAGTGGTCATATATCACCATACCCGACCGCACCAATATCTCTTAATCGAGTAGATCGCTTGCGTTCTACACCAGCCGCGAGGTTTTGCGCGCTTCAGAAAGATGAAAAGAGGATGATACGAAATTATAAATACTAGCGGATCCAACCCCCAAAATCCGCTGAACTGTCTCTATGTGTATATACATAACTACATACGTACATACATACAAAACAAAATAATTAAAAGGGCATTTTCCAGTAGACCAAACTATGAACCTAAACCATTCTCAAAACACACACAATAATGAATCATCAAAATCGGTCTAGCAGTTACGGACGAGTTCAGTAACATACTCGTATCTCTCTCGATCGCATCTACACAACACACGCACACAAAAAAAGATGAGTGAATGATACAATTTAATTTAGAAATTGAAATGAAAATAGGAATGCAGTCTTTATTTCTTTGTTACTTAGGTACTTAAGTCGAATATTATTATTAAAAATAAAAGAATCGAATACTATTAATCAAAATTAATTATAGGGAGGTTAATTTTTATAAAAAATAATTTGAAAGCTGTTTTCCCTGACAACCGGTTTCTTAACTCATCGTATTAAATATACCAATCCAGCATTGCTAAAAAGTCGTTCACTGGGACAATTGATGGAAGAGAAGATAGGTATTGCCATAGATACAGTTCCGTAAAGCCCCGAATATTTCGAACTTTTTAGTTGCTTACGCGTATAAACATAATATTGTATTAATGTATGTCAATAAAATTAAAACAAACTAGCAAGGAACAGCGCCAGTGGCGGGAGGGGAGGTCTTGCTCGCTTGTTCGGCCCGGCATCGCGCTGCGGCGTGTGTGTGCATTGCCATGGATACAAGACGCGCATGCGCAATGATGATGATGATGCAATTCCTCATAAATTCCTCTTAAATTTTGAGGAAGCGGTAGCGGAAGAGGATTTTTTGTTTTTATTTATGAGGATGCGGAAACGGTTGAGGAACCCAAAATATTGCGGAACTTCCTCATTATGAGGAAGAGGAATCCTCAACAACCCTAATTTGTACGCGTGAATCAAGATCTTCGATTTAGCGGACACTTTTATCCTTCGTGTCTAGATGGCTTGAATGAACTTGGATGAACTTATCTACCATTTAAAATTGAGTGACGTTTCATATCCTTCTAAATTGTGTCATATCTTTTAATAAGAAAAAATAAGTTTATTTTTTGTTGATAACTTTACTACTAAATTTGGATAGGCTAAATCAATATCTATTCTAAGATTATAAAGAGGAAACATTTGTTTTTGTGTGTATGTTTATCACGTTTTTACACAAAACCTTCTGTACCGATTTCAAATATTCTTTCACCATTAGAAAGCTGCACCTTCACTAAGTGACATATATTATATACATACATATTAAATTAATTGCAGCCGTGCGCAGCCGGGATGAGCCACTAGTAAGAGATATTTTCATTGAGATAAAAATATTCAAATACTCATTTTAATAGCTTTCTAAAATCGCAATGTGTGGCCTCAAAATTTTTAAATGTTATTCGATTTCACTAGACCCACCGGTCGAAGGCGATACTTTACAAGGCATGCCGAGAGATAAGTAACGCATGAGAAATCGTTGATAAGCTTCGCAATCAGGGTATGTAGTGTGACGGGTATGAATGTACGGCCCTGTACAGGAGTGGCAACGCATCTGCATTTTGACTTCTGGTCATTGTGTCTGGTCATAGGCTGCAGTCATCACTTAACATCAATGTGAACTACATGCTAGTTTGCCGCTTTTATAACATTAAAAAAAAAGAAGTTGTTAAATATTTAAAAAAGTGGAGCTATATCATAGCACTAATGGTTGAACGTAGCTTTTGCTAAGCAGGAGTTATTACGTACAGCATACTTATTACTTTTATGCAACACGCTGTTTCCCACGACTTCGTTCTTTGTTTTTCGTACAAAGAGTAGCCTATGTCCTTTTTCAGGATACAAAAGAAAATTAAAAAAATATATCTATTTACTTGGAATAAATTTAATTGATTCTTGCAATTTGAAACATCTCAGTGGTACGCTGAGGTTGGAAATGTAGGCCATGCATGTCCCTTACAGCCAAATACGGAATTGTGGATATCTATGGATACACTTGTAGTCAAAAAAGTACCTAATGTTCATAGCAAATATGCATGTCTATAGCAAAAAATTGAGGTACCTATTGCCCGCCGTAAGCGAAAGGAGAACTAAGTTGCGGCAGAAAGAGTAGCCGCAGGTCATCGTAGCCGTAGGTCATCGTAGCATGCTACGAAGACGAGCTGGGCTATCAGAACCTTGTTGAATTGCTGAATTCAGTGAACAATGCGAAGTGCGCGAAGGGAAACACAGCAGTGTTTAAAGAATACCTGGATCCGTCGAGTCATGCACTAAAGTAGATACTGAGGTAGTTTCAGAGGTTTCAAGTCCCATATCGCGGTTTTTTGTTTCGAGAGAACCGATAATGGAAAGCCATTTCCACACCGTGAAAACAATATTGATCTTTCTGCACATACAGAGCCTTGCCTATTTGTTTATTAATTGACAGAAATTACAAGTAGATGAGCCACTATGGATAGACTATCAAAAAACTCCACGTAACATCAATTTTATACAGCTGCAATCATCTTAGGTAGCCAGTATTTAAAGATACAATAGACAAAGATGTTGGATCTATGTAGCATGTTGTTCTAGATCGCGAAGGCGGTTGCGGTTGCAAAAACCGCCGGTCATCGACGTCGGGGCCCGATGGGATGCAGATCTCAGCCATTTTACTTATACATGGTAGCTTTTAACTGTGTGGTCTTCAAGGAGACAAAAAATTGACCGTGTGTTACGGGAACATAACAACAAAGGACTTTGATGCCAATGTTTGTAAGTTTTTTTTATGTAATGGAAGTGACAAACAAGCATGCAGTTCACATTGATCTTAAGTGATGACTGCAGCCTTAGACACCCACACAGAGACCAAGGTCAAAATGCAGATGCGTTACCACTCCTGAGGCCTAAGGTTTTATGCCTCTGTGCCGGAAATTACAGGGTCGTACATTACCACCTGACCGGAACACGATACTGCTGAATTCTAAACACTACCATTTAGCGGCAAGTATATTAGGTAAGTTGGTATTATTGTTGTGCCGCGCGATGGAAACACATAGGAAGGAAGTTTGTTCCATAATTTGCACGTTCGCGGTAAAAAGAACGTGCGCAGTAAATGAAATGCGTGCACGTTAAGGAAATATCATAATCCATAATATTTCTCGTTTCAATAAATATGTATATAAACTCTAACTCGTCTAAAGTGCGAAAAAATTTACATCATAATCTTGAAAAATATTGTTTCATAGAAGAAGACCTCAGTGTTTACCTTTTTATATTATTTATTATAGAATAAACGGATAAAATCTTTCGTTAAAAAATACAAGGATAAAGTCAAGCGCTCTTCCAAGTATATGAAGGTGGGTAATAGGTTTCCGTGTTTAGCCACACAAAAGTACGAATTTATTACGAAACCCTTCAAAATAAATCTCAGTAGTATGATACATTGGATTAGGGTATGAACGTAATGTCAGAGTAACACTTAACTAAGAAATTAAAATCATATTCTGAAGTCTTCATGCAAAATCAAAAGGCAAAATAAACCGGTCTCATGATCTAACAATGTCCATGAAATCAGTCAATCTTGCTACATTTGGAAATTAGTAAAGAAATCCGTACATTTTTCGCAAGATCATTATCCTCATCGACAGACCTCAACGTTGACCGCTTTCTGATAACCATTAAGTGGCGATTATTACACAGTAGGTAGACATCTACCAACTGCCATTAACTTTTGTAACGCCACCGCGTAGGTATCTATAGGGCAACGAACACCCGAACTGTGAAGGTCGCAAATACTTGCCTCTCGAGTGCAAAACAAAACTACAATAAAAAAAACTGGTCGGTTACAATATTATTTAAAAAAACAAACCGGACAAAGGCGAGTTAGATTCACAAATCAATGGTTCTGTATCAGGTGTGCTATTTAATTTAAAAACATATAATTTTATTCATATTTTTTGTCTAACATTTACGTATCCGTTTTCTGGGTAGCTATAAATGATGTGAGATATTTTTACTTTTAATATTGTAATTTGTAGAGTATTATCACAACTAAAATCAGTATTATTAAATATTTACGCTACGTTTAACTTCCTTTTGTGGTTTATTTTACAGTAATTCTACATCAGTGAAATCTGAGAGGGATATTTCCAATGGGCGGACAGGCGATGATTCTTAAACTACACTAGTACCATCACATCCAACATAAAGAATGCGGTTTTCTTAGCGAACACACGGAACTCTAAAAGAACAAAAAGTCGAATACCACAGAGACTTGTCACTAATAGCCCACATTTTATAGCGACAGTGAGATCGGACATCGCGGGTGCATTGGCACAGGTTCAATAGAGGCATCTCAAATCTAAACATCGAGCCGTCTCCACGGGACATGTACGTCGTTAAGTTGTGATGCTTTCCACACTTATTCTATTATTAATATAAACCACCGTTGGCTGCGCAAAAACCTTCGCGGCCGGTCGTTGACACAGTGGGGCACTTTAGGGCTGACTCGTCACACTCCGTCAACAGCGCGTCTTATAATAATACTTAATTCAGCATTTATTTCTCGGCGACGTGACAGGTGAGAATTACGAAGCAGCACACTCAATTATAAAATCGCATCGTTTATAAACATGAAACGCAATTATTAAATTAACGGCGTAGCGAAATCGTCCGGAATTTCACATAGCACCGAGTCGGCCGCGATAAAAGATCGAATTTCTTTTGCCCCAATGGTATTTTGCTTTGGTATGCCGAACGATGGAAAAAAATTTGTCGGAAGCGACAAAGCAAGCGTATGATACGTAAGCGAGACTTAATCCAATTAAAATGCAAATGGTTGCTGGTGCGCAATGAAATCGTGGCCGCAGAAATAATGGGTCGTGTGTAGGGTTGCTAGATTGAGAATCGTCAAATTTTCGGACAATTTTGAGATGTCTCAAGAATCTGGAACTTCTATACATTTTTCATAATTTATATTTGATAATCCAATTGGTTACCACTATCGACCGACCGGAGGGGAGTAGCTATATGCAGGCTTTCCCCTGTGTCAAAGTACAAGCACAGCAAATTGTTTATGTATTTTAAAGTCAACACACAGAGTTTCGTAGTAAAAGACGATTATTGTGGAGTGTGTGTGTCACTGTGTCACACGTAGATCCCCTAACAAAAAATGACAGACTGATTTGCATCGGAAATAAACGCTATGGCGGCTGGTAGCCCGTGTTGCTCTATGGTTACCACGGCACTGCGGTGGCCCGCGTATCCCTCAAGCGTCTGCAGACGTGTCCTATTTTATATACGATTATGTCCATTTAGAGATTTTGGCGACACTTGGGGTTGTTTTGTGAACCAAAAAGAGCTTTAAGGGCTGGCTAGACAGCGGGAGCGGCGTCAGGCTGGCAGTTTGGTCCAGACCTTTATTTCGGCATCAATCCGGATGAGACCCGGCCACTTGCCAACCCTAATTGTGAAGCGTCAACAGACCTGCGTCGGAGAAATCTTTGGCATTTACATAGGGTACTTGAATGGCCATCATCGGACAATGGCCACGTGGGGCTCTCGTTCCGACCGCTTGTCATTGATTTTTTTTAAATCATACACATGTAAATCGATGGAAGCGCCGCGTTGAGCGTCAGCTTGATCTCATTTCTATGCATTGTCAGATGGGATGACACTGTGAAGAACAAGGGAAGTGAAGCGACACGCTTTGACTTTTGTTATTTAATTGTGTCGAATATACACCATACCACAGCTTTTTTGTGATGTTTTTGATTGGCACTGAAATAGCTTATACTTATAATAGGTTGGGGAAAAAGTCTTTTCGCATTATAGTATGTATAAACTTGTAATAAAATCTCTTTGGCTGTAGTATTTGTATCTGGCTGGTTTTGGTATCATTGTAAGTTAAAAATTTAAAGAACATAATTCCAAATTCAAATTAGGCAAATGTGTGATTTTCATTTGTTTTTCGTACTGTCAAGATGAGTGAATCTAATGAAGAAATTCGATACATTTTAAAATTTTACTACAAAAAAGGTAAAAATGCAACGCAAGCCGCGAAAAAAAATTGCGATATTTATGGACCAAGTGCAGTGTCTGTGAGAGTAGCACAATTTTGGTTTAAGCGTTTTCAATCCGGAAATTTTGATGTCAAAGATGCACCTCGCTCTAGTCGCCCTATTACGGATAAAATGGATGCCATTTTTGAAAAAGTGGAGCAAGATCGACATATCAGTAGTTACGACGTAGCTGAAGAACTGAGAATTGATCACAAAACAGTTTTGGCGCATTTGAAAAAAGCTGGGTACAAAAAAAGCTCGATATTTGGGTACCTCACGAGCTCACTGAAAGAAACCTAATGAACCGTGTACTCATTTGTGATTCTTTATTACGACGTAATGAAACCGAATCATTTTTGAAGAAGCTGATAACTGGTGATGAAAAGTGGATCACGTACGACAAGAACGTGCGAAAAAGGTCGTGGTCAAAGGCCAGTCAGGCTTCACAGACTGTGGCGAAACCCGGGTTAACTCGCAATAAGGTTGTGTGTGTGGTGGGATTGGAAGGGCATTATTCATTATGAGCTATTACCACCAGGCAGGACTATCGATTCTGAACTCTACTGCGAACAACTGATGAGATTAAAGCAAGAAGTTGAGAGAAAGCGGCCGGAATTGATCAACAGAAGGGGTGTGGTGTTTCATCATGATAACGCTAGACCTCACACATCTATAGCCTAGCCACTCAGCAAAAATTAAGAGAGTTTGGCTGGGAGGTGTTAATGCATCCGCCGTATAGTCCTGACCTTGCACCTTCAGATTTCCACCTGTTTCGGTCTCTTCAGAATTCTTTATGCAATGTTAGGTTAACATCACGAGAGGACTGCCAAATCCACTTGTCGCGGTATTTTGATGAGAAGTCCCAAAATTTTTATATCAATGGGATCATGTCCCTACCTACAAGATGGTAAAAGGATATCGAACAAAATGGTACATAACTTTAGTTAAATTTAAATAAACTATATTAAAAAAGTTTTGAATTATCTTAAAAAATGCGAAGAAACTTTTTCCCTTACCTAATATATTGCTTATTTTGCCGAACCACCAGTAGGCACACGGCCATTTAGCAGCAGATAGATTAAAGATAGGCAACATCGTGTTGAGACACTGGCTACCAGTAAATCTATATTTAATAAAAGTCAAGAAAATTATGTACCCCTTATGACGCACATTGCGCGAACGGAATTTGTAGTACTTTTCAATTTCCGGTCAATAAAGCCGCCATATTAATATATGGATATCAAACATTTGTACCTGCTCTCTTGGTGTAATAATGGCGTTGTTTGTAACACATTTCACTTGACGTAAGACTCAACTCATAGGTACGTACCATTACCATTAAGTGACTTTTTGTTCCAAGTAGACAAACCTAACCTCAAAATAATAATTTTTATTTATGAATATATATCTCAGTAATCCCATCATATTGTTGTTCCATCTTTTTGTAAACTCATTTAAATATCACAGATCTCCTTTGTTGTGCAATCTCTGTTGGTCTGGTAGATGTAAACAAAGCTGTACTTCTTATTAGTGTTAAGAAATAAAAAAGGCTGGTTTTTTTTTGTGTACATTTTAAACCTTTCAATTGTACCACCAAATCTTTGTCACCTTACATAATGTAACATGGCTGCTCAATAACGTACACAACCGGAGCACGCCGGTACAATTTAACTCCGCGATAACCGGCAATTTCTAATTATCCGAGACAGTTTCATTGGAGAGTGCGCCGACAAATTTTGGTAGGGCGATAAATTCGTCGTTCCGCATTCCAATGGTATTCATTCACGGGTCGAAACCGAATCGTCTAGAGAGTCTAGACGGTGTGTCGGAGAAAGGTGTCCATTCACCGGCGAGACGGGCACCGTGAGATGTGGCCGCTTAAGGTGAACGATCACTTAGCCGCGCTAAATGAATCGGCGAAGAGGTCCGGATGCGATGGAATGATTAGTTAGTGTGCCGAAAAAATCGTTTGCATTTCCTTTCCTGTACGCTTATCTTAACTTGAAAATCAATCTCAATCTCTTCTCTCTTCTCTCAAACTTCAAAAGCTATCACGCCTCTGCGTATCCAGAATCGATCCTCAACTATCGGGTTTCATGTTTAGCCTCTTTAGCCATTCTATTATGGTACGCTGTTCATAATATCTTTCGCAGATGTAAAAACCATTGATGATTGACGTCCCACTGCTGGGCACGAGTCTCTCCCCTTTTTGGGGGGAGGTTTGGAGCTTACTCCACCACGCTGCTCCAATGCGGATTGGTGGAGGTGGGTGGGTTAGTGGCCAACCCGCTGTCGGATGTTTTCAAACCGCCCATAAGGCCTCCGACAAGGTTTAACGACTGCTATCCATCGATAACAACAGGGACCGATGGCTTAAAGTGCCCTCCGAAGCACGGAAACGCGCATTTAATGTGCCACTAGCGGTCACCCATCACACTACCTGACCGCGCCCGTAGTGCTTAACCGAGTAGATCGCTTACGATCTACACTAGCCGCTGGACCATTATATTTAGTAACTATCTGTCCCGGCTAACTTCGTATTGCCCCACAATTAAATAATGTGTCAAAGGTTTGATATAAAAGGTTAGGGAAAAAGTCTTTTCGCATTATAGTATGTATGAACTTGTAATAAAATCTCTTTGGCTGTAGTATTTGTTACTGGCTGGTTTTGGTATCATTGAAAGTTAAAATTTTAAAGAACATAATTCCAAATTCAAATTAGGCAAATGTGTGATTTTCATTTGTTTTTCGTACTGTCAAGATGAGTGAATCTAATGAAGAAATTCGATACATTTTAAAATTTTACTACAAATAAGGTAAAAATGCTACGCAAGTCGCGAAAAAAAATTGCGATGTTTATGGACCTAGTGCAGTGTCTGTGAGAGTAGCACAAATTTGGTTTAAGCGTTTTCAATCCGGAAATTTTGATGTCAAAGATGCACCTCGCTCTGGTCGCCCTATTACGGATAAAATGGATGCCATTTTTGCAAAAGTGGAGCAAGATCGACATATCAGTAGTTACGACGTAGCTGAAGAACTGAGAATTGATCACAAAACAGTTCTGGCGCATTTGAAAAAAGCTGGGTACAAAAAAAAGCTCGATATTTGGGTACCTCACGAGCTCACTGAAAGAAACCTAATGAACCGTGTACTCATTTGTGATTCTTTATTACGACGTAATGAAACCGAATCATTTTTGAAGAAGCTGATAACTGGTGATGAAAAGTGGATCACGTACGACGTAAACTTGCGAAAAAGGTCGTGGTCAAAGGCCGGTCAGGCTTCACAGACTGTGGCGAAACCCGGGTTAACTCGCAATAAGGTGATGTTGTGTGTGTGGTGGGATTGGAAGGGCATTATTCATTATGAGCTATTACCACCAGGCAGGACTATCGATTATGAACTCTACTGCGAACAACTGATGAGATTAAAGCAAGAAGTTGAGAGAAAGCGGCCGGAATTGATCAACAGAAAGTGGTGTTTCATCATGACAACGCTAGACCTCACACATCTATAGCCACTCAGCAAAAATTAAGAGAGTTTGGCTGGGAGGTGTTAATGCATCCGCCGTATAGTCCTGACCTTGCACCTTCAGATTTCCACCTGTTTCGGTCTCTTCAGAATTCTTTATGCAATGTTAGGTTAACATCACGAGAGGACTGCCAAATCCACTTGTCGCGGTATTTTGATGAGAAGTCCCAAAATTTTTATAGCAATGGGATCATGTCCCTACCTACAAGATGGCAAAAGGATATTGAACAAAATGGTACATACATACTTTAGTTAAATTTAAATAAACTATATTAAAAAATGTTTTGAATTATCTTAAAAAATGCGAAGAAACTTTTTCCCCAACCTAATATATACGGTCTATTTGTATGGGAAAATGAAATTGTGGTTTTTACTATTTTCCTTCAATTTCTTCATATTTTCTTATCTTTTAAACCTTCCCTGGACTTACAAAAATCATTCAAAACCAAAATTAGCCAAATCGGTCCAGCCGTTCTCGAGTTTTAGCGAGACTAACGAACAGCAATTGATTTTTATATATGTATATAATTAATGTATAGCATGAATCTATAATACATATATAAAAAGCAATTGATTTTTATATATGTATATAATTCATGTATAGCATGAATCTATATACATATATAAAAATCAATTGCTGTTCGTTAGTCTCGCTAAAACTCGAGAACGGCTGGACCGATTTGGCTAATTTTGGTTTTGAATGACTTTGTATCAGTCAAAGTTTGGTAGTATTCTCAGGCAAATAGGTAGGCGACATTAATAAATAATAACTTCATAGGCAGGTTGTGCGCGCGTTTTCATAGGATTTCATTGAAATAAAACATTTTAAAATGGGTTTCGTTGGGCATTTTCGTGGCGTTTGATTCGGATGAGTGTGCGTTCACCTTTAAACAGTTACCGTTACCGCCGCATCGTTACCATGCGCCCGCGAAATACGTCGCTGCAACAATTACACACAACCACGATTTCCCTAATTAACATTTAACCGAGTTTTTCGGTACAGTTCTCTTGGCGGCAATGACAACAGTTTTGAAGCATATTTAACGCCGTAGTCTACTTGACCGGGCAAGCGACGAGCTCAGCCTAAACTAACGGAGACCCTTAGGGACCGGATCTCCCGGAGATCCTTGGAG
This sequence comes from Macrosoma leucophasiata, assembly GCA_036365455.1. Classification (NCBI taxonomy): domain Eukaryota; kingdom Metazoa; phylum Arthropoda; class Insecta; order Lepidoptera; family Hedylidae; genus Macrosoma; species Macrosoma leucophasiata. The sequence continues at coordinate 6,051,091 of JAWQUS010000020.1, forward strand.
ACCGGTTGCTGGGGGATAAGACATATACGGTTAGGAGGATGCAATTTTCGCTCTAGTCGTCGGTTGGTAGATTTGAAGTGCAAGGCATATTTATAAAGATTTTCTTAAATGTTGAACAAGAAAAAAGCATTGAGACATGGCAATACCAAACAAACAATCTTAAGTATTTGGTTAATAGAATCCTTGCTGTACCTACGTGATTCTCCAGACATGCATATTACTACTACGTTCTAATTTATAATAGAACAAATGTGCTTGTAATTCGCCAGGAAATTAGGCTAGTGCGGCCAACCGCAAGGATTGATCGGAGAGTGGCAAGAATCAACAAAAACAAGTATCTATTTGAGCAACATAATTGATTTATACTTGGTATCTATGATATGATAAAATAGAATTTCTATAATATAATCAAATAATATATACCATTCGTTTCAATAAACAAAATATTTAACATAATAATATAATCGCGTCAGAACTTAGATTCCTCGACCAAAACTAACGGGTGAACAGGTAAAACGTTTAAACACAAGTAAACTGTAGCGAGTTACTTTCCAAAGAGCACGATATCATCTACATGACGGGCGGTGCACGTTTGGGTACGGCAGCGTACCGGCATCCGCATAGCAACAGCTTTCAGACGCTGAATGAAAGTTGATCTCGGTACCGAAATGCCACTTGCGAGTTCGGTGCGGCAACTCCGAAAATATTTTCCAGTTGGCAGTGTTGGCACTCCGGACCCTTCGCGCCGCACCCGCCCTCGCTCTCTCGCCATTTTTATCGCGGTCTCTCAAAGCCTCCAATGTTTTAAATTACAGTATTACAGCGCCCCGTTATTTGTACGTACCATGTAATACCATGGGCGAGTTCCGACGATTTCTCTTCTACTAATTTGTCACATTGAATTTTTATTCGCCCGTTCCGCGAAATATGAACGTTTTATTTCATATTCATGAATTCCTAAGCGACTGTTGGCGGATTTAATACGGATTCATTCGCAATCTTCAAACTCTTAGATGAAATCAAGAATTTGTGTTGACATTTGTTTAGGGCACGACAAACATTATGATTTGTTATTGTCAACAAGCCACATTTTTATTACAAAAAAGAAATAATTATAAAATTTTGATTTGAGAATTACGCCTGTAGTAGTTTCGGGTTTGACTTTCGGTGGCGCTATTTAGTACGAAAATAATTTAGATTGACTGCCAAGTACTCAGGTAAGTAATGCGAACGGCGAACGCTGTACTTTAGGCATGTGTTGACATAAAACAAATGTACCTGAATCAAAGTTATACTGAAAGGAAAGTTTTAAGTTATATTATTAATGTGGTGAATGCCGAAACTCAGTGTTAGGGCGGGATTCAAAGACCACACTACGACTTTACTTTCGAGCAAAATACGCTTCGAACTGTCAAAACCCATACATTTCTGACAGTTCTAAGCATACTTTGCTCAAAGTAAAGTCGTAGTGCGGTCTGTGAATCTCACCATTAGTGTATTTGAGGCATCTTTTGTATCCCTAGCAAACCGCACAAGACATTATTCGTGACGTACAATGCTAGTCTCACTACGTGCTCACGTTATCGATTGATGGTCGACAGCAAAAAAACAATCTTGAATAAGGATAAAGGATGTCCTTTTTCCTGCGAATGTGACGTTGTTTAATGTATTACTTATTTACGTCGAGGTTCAACGAACCGAACGAACACAAACAAACATTTCGACCAAGGACAAGGAAGTGTTTAATAAATCGTTCAGACTCTACTCACTTCGTTGAATTTCAATCAGCGTACTTTTATCAAAGTGAGATATTAGGCGCTAAAAACGGGTATAGAGTGAAACAGAATATGCTACAAGGGAAGTATACACTGAGAGTGCGCCCCATTTCCCAGAAACTGGGTATAGGGAGCACTATCTTTGTTTTATTTAGGTAGATCCGGCGTAACGATCTCCAATGGAGTGCCAAAAGCGTGGGAGGTGAGAGAATCCAAAGCGCACCACGAAATATAATATACTTATCGCATTATTCCGAGTTGAGTTAACTCACACTGGTAACTTGTCGGCACCGTTTACTTTACAACCAGACACGATAAGAGTCTATAAAATTACGAATATCAAATATTATAAATATACTGCCAAATTTTTGTTTTCTATATCAAAATCATCGTTGCCCGTATCAGAAATAACCAACGAAAATGAAGCAATTCCACCCAATCACCGTCCATTGTGTGTCGATAAGTACAATTTGTCCAATTGAATATGGTCAAGCTTTTACCGAAGTGAGGATATAAAGTATCATCTAATAAAAGCATCAATGCAAGCGCCCATCTGCGAGGGTTGAACGGTGAACGTGGAATTAGGTTAAAGGTTGGGGAGGTCAGGTAAGCAGTTATGGGGTCGAGACTATACCGAGCGATCATAATTCGCCCCAAAATAAACTCCAAATGATGTCATACAACAATCTCACTTTCCGGTCCACTAACCTCATTGTTGCGCCGGTCTTCTGCTAATATGTTTAATGCTTTACTGCAAATAATGATGACGCAAGACAGTATTCTCTATATTTACTCGATCTATGATATATACTCGTATGTATATGTGACACTCGTGTTGCATTCTGCGAATGTAGTTAACCGTTAAAGAAGGTGCGCACGAACGTTTTACGAACATTTGGATAGATAATGCCTTAAGGGTACGTCCGTCGATGCGCCGTCAAAGTAGTAATTGGCAACGCAACCCTAGTCAAATGGCAGTGGAAAATCAGGTCAAAGGGATGTAGGGTAGCGCCCGCAGGTGGGTCAGAGGGCTGTGTTCATTGAACGATGTACCCATGGGGTATCGTTCGTGTCGAAAGGAGGTGATAGGACGGAAAATTGCATTGTCCATTGAATCAAGGGCCCGGTGTAACATGCACTTGTGCTTTGTAACATGGGAGGCTGATACATCAAAAGGGTTTTGTGATGATGCAGTGGCTTGTGCACGTTTATGAAGATAACGTTAATGTGCGGAGATGAGGATAGTTATGCGATTGTTGTTGATATCTTGTTTTGCTGATAGTTATAAAGCAACAACATTAATACTGACTCGGTAAAAAAATATTTAATTATTGAGTGAGATAAACTTACTGGTGGTAGAGTTCCAATGACAGAGCACGAGGGCGTAGACATCGCCGCATTACCATAACTAGTCTATCTTCCGCCGAATTCAGGATGTGTTCCCGTAAGATTGTAAAGTATGGCCTCGTTACTTCAGTCACAGAGTCAAAGCAACTTATACCTCATGATTCAACAACACATTGAGTCCTCTACTTTTTTAATGTAGATTTTTACAGGTGAAGCAAGTAAATGCTATACATTCAAATAGGTACCACAAAGTGAACTATAGGTAGGTATATGATTGTTTTCCACTTACATAATGTAAAACCTTCCTTATGTCATGGTCATATTGGTCATAACAGTTGTTTGCTTCATACCTACTTAATTGAGAAGATGTATGTGTAGAAGGGAAGGATATGACGTGTGTATGTCTATTATTACTAGATTTTCATCTTCCGTGTCTTTCAACACTTATTTTAACGTGTAATATTGGAACATGTCTATTTTTGCAAGATAAGTTCAATCTTATTAAGTAAATATATATTCGAATAAATTTAAACTATGGTTCTGGGTAGTACCTATTTTAAAAAATATCAGTTCTCAAAATGATTTTTACTGAAATTAAATGGAGTCTTTGTAACCTAGATACTCAAATCAATCAAATTTTTAAAGTAATTAACCAGTCACCAGGTTAATCCATAGAAAAATTATTAAGGACACGTTCCAAAATGTATGGAGCTTGGCTTATGTTTGGAGCCAAAATAATTAGCATGCACACAAATTTGTCAGACACATGTAGTATCAAGATTAAGAGATTAACAGAGCTAATTGATAGGTACCTATTTATAACCGAGCATCAATTTGATTTACAATCTATTCTTTTTATTATTCTTCACATTAAACAGAATAAAGCACTTCAACGCTTAAAGATATTATAGAGTTAATGCCAAATATAAACCAAACCTGGGTTCACACCAACAAAACAAAAAGAAAATTGTAAACACACAGAGAGCAATGGAGAGGAATATATTAGACATTAGACGAGCTGTGCCCGCGACTCTGTCCACGTGAGAATTTATGATTGTTCAGTATCTACCCGGACAAAGTCATGGGGGCAGCTAGTATAAAAGTAGACTAAGATACTCCTTATTACATAAGCTATCTGCCAGTGAAAGTCTCGTCAAAATCGGTTCGGCCGTACCCGAGATTAGCCGGAACAAACAGACAGACAGACAAAAATTGTAAAAAATGTTTTTTTGGTATATGTAGCTTGTATATATATATACCTGAGCATTTAGTAAAAAGCGGTTGTTTTTTATATTACAAACAGACACTCCAATTTTATTAATTTGTATAGATAAAAAAAACACAGAAGATAAAAAGTAGTCAAATTAGGCAAAAGACAAATATAATAGATGCAATAACAAAAGCACTTGCAAAATTAATTTTTGTGTCTCTCTGTAAGTATTTCTGAACATGCATCATAGAAAAACTAGTGAGTGAAATAAGAAGCAACTATCAATTACCAACATTGCTCTTGGCCTAATTTAATAACAGGTTTATATTAATTTTTTTCACTCTATGGAATAAACAATACATTGCGCCTTTCACAGGCGCCAGGATGGTTTGTTAGTTAAAATATAAATAAGGGTTTGTAATGATGGAGACCTTTACAACTCCATATTCTTATCAATCCCTGACCTCTCAATCAATCCCGGACACAGTTCAATACTAATGTTTTTGTAAAAAATAGATGTGATATTTTAAACAATTTAGTAACACAAGATAAATAAACTCATAACATAAAAAAGCTAATGCACAACTATGGATATAAGTAATACTTTGTTACTGGTGGTAGAGCTCCAGTGACGGAGCTCGCGGGCGTAGACACCATCGCATTACCTAATATACTTTCCGCTAAATGATAGTGTTCAGCATTATCGTGTTCCAGTGAGGTGGTAATGTACAGCCCTGTAATTTCTGGCACAGGGGCATAACACCTTAGGCCTCAGGAGTGCTAACGCATCTGCATTTTGACCTCTGGTCTTTGTGTATGTGTCTATAGGCTGCAGTCATCACTTAACATCAACGTGAACTGCATGCTTGTTTGCCACTTGCATTACATTAAAAAAAAATTTAAAAATCTTGTCTTATGGAAAGTATATCAAATAATTTTCTTGTACTTAAGCCTAGAAAAATTGTTTTAATGCTTTCACAGGTATCAGCAAAACTGCAGAAAGTCGTTGTCTAGTTTTCCACAACCAACGTAAGATAACTTCTATTATCATACAGTATTTGCATGACTTCTGCCAGAAATAACAGGTGAACAATAGGCCAGGGAGGAAAGTTAACTCGCCATAATAAATAGATAGTAGTTCTGATGAATGGAAAGACTGGCACACTCCTAAGCACCTGAAGAAACTTACAAGCTTCTGTCTTTTAAAATATATCTATAGGGATGTTGTAAATGTCTAGCAGTATACATGGCAACAACCCATTTTACTACCCACTGCTGGGCATGAGTCTCTCCCCTTTTTAGCGGAGGCCTGGCAGCCTACTCCACCACACTGCTCCAATGAGGGTTGGTACTGCACAATACTTTTTTATTTATATAAAAAAAAGATGGGTACTCACATTTGTTTTTGGCATTCTCATCCATCAGCATGTTGAAATGGTGGTGCCTATTCCACGCAGCCATTTTGCCTTCGTGCGGAGCCCCGAGAAGCACCAGGGCCGCCCCGGCGGGCCCAACTCCGTCTAGGGGCTCCAGGGTCCTCAGCACGATAGAACTGTGTCACACACTCATAACCCGACACGCATATCACACGCTCACTGGCTCAACAAGCCGCCGCCACTCGAGACGGTATCATCGGCGCCAAAGCGCTCCGCACATGCCTTCGCACTAGCTCCACGCACTTCCCGATGCACTCGCGGTAAATAAGCACAAACACGGCACGCGGTGATTCACCTCCGGCTCGGCCCGCACTGCGGGACACCCAAACACTCGTCACGTGTGCAGCCCGAGACACCGCACTATCCTCGCACTACCTACTCGAAAACGCTGCCCGACTATTATGCACACACGACCCAACGAATAAATCCGCGTACTTGCGTTTTATGAAAATGAATGAATGCACCCGAAACGACCGCGACGCGAGCGAGCAAGACGGCCGACGCGATTTCCCTTCTTCGATCCGATCCTCGCGGGCTCGAATCGAACTCGCAAGCCGCGAACAAAATAATAACAAATGTGCATGAGATGCTCGCTGTATTAAGTGCACGTGGGTTGCGTCACAGGAACCACTGAGTGAGAATTTACGGCGCCGTCGGCTATATTAAGTTTCTAAAGCGACGGAATATCACTGGACCTTTCCAGTAAAAACAAGCTTTGAGAATGATTTCAAAATTTGATGAAATGCGAACTACACCATCTTACTTGCGAGTATCGAATGATTCATGGAAAAAATGTTTCACTGTCGTATTATAACGTCAACGTTTGCACTATTTGTAAACAATACACAGCCCGTAACACATTTAGTAAAATAATATTTTAGAAACTGAAATCGCGAACGCGTTGATCAAGCGCGACAAGTAGGACAAAACATGGCAGACTCGATGAAAAGCACACGAACTTTGTCTTGTCTGTGGTCGTTTTATTTTTAAACGCTATGGTCGCTCAGCCGTTTCGTTTCAAGACGCTATGCTAGAAAACATTTAATACTAAAATTATAAACATGTTGTACTGTGAAATTAAGTTGAGGTTCTTGATAAAGCCATAAATATGTATACTTAAATAATAATTTGATATTAGTTATTTATTCGCTTTGACGATATTCAAGCAGTAAACCTTAAGTTTTTTTTAATGATGATAGTAATTGCGTTAATTGAAACGTTTTAAGCGTGCACCATAGACAAAAAATGCTCAACATTTTTACTTTTAAATTGTTGCTAGTACATTAAATATCAACTTTTATATGGTAGAAAATAAATAAAACTTATTTTTATATTTGAAAAAGGGAGCGATGAAAATAAATACACAATACAGTTCTTATTGTTACGGAACTGAATAAAACTTCAAACACTTTCTCTGTAGGACATCCGTGATACTTAATAATATTTTTTTACTATTACTGTGGTATTTTATTTTAAATCCGTTTCTATTTAGTAATTAGTAATTAGTAAGTAGTACTAATATTTATATAAATATTAGTATTTTAAGTACTAATGTTTATATAAATATTAGTACTTAAAATAATATATGTATAATATTAGCATGTTAAGTGTAATATATGTACTACACGTTATAATTTCATTCGAACATAGTCCAAAACTCATTACAGTTACATAAATAAATATCTTACAGCATAATACCGCAATTTAACAATCATACAGTTGAGCAACGTGTTTGATGTCGCTTGATGTCACCGTCAGTGCAAGTACATACGACGTCAGTGGAAATGTAAAAGGGTTGTCATAAAAGTGATAGTGCCCAACGTTGCGGTGATACGATTAGGACGCAATGTCCGATAATAGAGCTGCAGCGAAAGAGTTCTATAGTATTTCTCAGTTTAGCTGATGCTAAATAACCGAAAAGAATCAATGTTTTACGGCTACTTATATTGGAGTTTAATAACCATTCATTTCTGTGTCTGTTAGTCTTTTGTCTCTAGGACAGTTATTACAGTGCCAAACATAAGCATCTAACTAGAACACCATAGTACTGAACACTGCTATTTGGCGGTAGATAGATTAGAAAGAAGGAAGCATACACGTCGTTCATGTTACATTGCGAGCTGTCTGTGTCACATTGGATACTTTTGCTTTAAAAATGAGACAAGGATGTTTAATAACAATATTTTTTAATTATAATTATTACATTTATCACTAAGCCACAGTTTTTCCTATATAATATTTCCAGATTTTTTCTAAATACTGACTTACTTGACTTATGGTCCTATGTCCCCTAGATGGGGCAGAGGGCGTCCACAGTGGTTCTCCATCTCGATCGGTATTGAGCCTCACGCTTGACTTCACTCCAACACGAAAATCGGGAAGATCTTCTTCACTTCGTCAGTAACTGTTCGTCGCCAAGTCTGCTTCGGACGACCACGCTTTCGCTTTCCTTGGGAGTTCCAGTCCAATGCCTGTTTGGGTAAGTGATCATTTCTAAATACTAGACATGAACAAATTATTAACGCACAATTTTTTTTCTTTCTTATATACTTTACACTTATTAACAAGGAAGCTTTCCTTGTAATTAATCGTAATTATGCTATACGCTTATTAACTTATTTTGCTATTTGGTAAGAATATTTAACCTAATTACAAAAGTAAAAATATGTTATTCACTACAAGCACTAATTTAAATAATTACATTACGCACAAATGTCACTAACGAAGAGAAGTAAAATATAATGAAAATGAAATTTCAAATCTTGTTTCTTTTTACTTACAAACTAGTTTTGGCGATCACTATATTCTGCCGCATTGCTCACTCTGCATTCATGTTGATTTCCGTTCAGTTAATTTTAACCGTGTGTGCTAAATTAAGTCACTATCTTAGGAGGTGAAATTATATTTCATATGAAAGGACGGGCGATCTGCGCCCCAAAACCAACAAACATATTACGTATGTTGTATATTCCGCCCTAATTTACTATGTCAATATAAAAAAATAGACAGCTTGTGGAGTATAATTATATTTTGGGTATGTAATAAGTTAAGTTCTGTTAGCGTATTTTTATCAGATATTAGATTAGCTTTATCCAAAAATAATTTTGTAGTTGGAATATTCCTCGACATAGAAAGCGCATACGATAATGTATTACTCGATCTTCTCAGGCATAAATTGCAGTATCTGAGTATTCCCTCGAAGATAGTACATTGTATAATGAACATGCTATGTGGAAGAACTATCCAGGCTCGTCACAATAATTACTTTTCCATCCCAAGAACAACGTGGAAGGGCCTTCCCCAAGGATCAGTGCTCAGCCCCTTGCTGTTTAATTTGTACATATACCTTTCATCCGATAGTATAGATAATGCTTCTAGTCGCTTAAATCTCGCTATGCATTACCTTAATGACTGGCTAGTTGCTCAGGGTCTCTCGTTATCCGTGTCCAAGAGCAACGTGGTTATCTTTACTCGAAAAAGAAATATTCCCTCAATAGAAATTACTATTGATAACATTATTATTCCAGTTAAAAATAGTGTAAAATTTCTTGGTTTAATTTTGGATTCTAGATTAAAAGGATGTGAACACTTTGCCACTACTACTACGCTGAGGTCCTGGGTTCGATTCCCGGGTAGGGGGTTATCAGAGATAATGGTGAAAAAGCCTTTGTCTCTGGTTCTATTGGGATTTTTCCATTTTCTGGAAATTTCCCAGTACCTCAAAGTTTGGTAATGTGCCCGGAGATGTCAACAGGCTCGCCACCTGTTACATGGGCCAAAACGTAACCGGCGAATCGTGGGTGTTTGCATGTATGCTTGAATGCATGCATTTACCTCTGCCTACCCCTTCGGGGATTACAGGCGTGAAGTTACGTGAACACTTTGATAATGTAATTCGTAAGTGTGAAAAAAACATAAATATTATTCGGAGTTTATCAGAAGTTTGGTGGGGTTCACATCCATACTCGCAAAGATTGATGTATAATGCTTTAATACGAAGCATTATAGATTACGGTTCCTTTTTAATGGAACCTTGTAACCAAAGTAGTTTTGAGAAGCTCAACAAGATTCAATTAAAATGTTTGAGAATCATTACTGGATGTATGAAATCATCGCCAGGAAATGCTCTCCAAGTAGAGTGTTGCGATTCCCCATATCATCTAAGGCGTCAATACCTGTCAGATTGCTTTATTTACAGAGCTTTACAGAACGATTCTCATCCACTTGTACCAAGACTTCTGGCATTAGTTCAGAGAATCCAGTCCGATAAATACTGGAAGCATAAAATTCCACCTAGAATAGTCAGCAGTTTCCAACGCCTGCAACGCTTGAATTACTCAATACACAAATGTGCAAAATGTCCTCTTTTTACAAGTAGTTATGACTCCCTAATTTTCAGGCCTAATATAATTTTGGATTTCGGAATTAATAAAAATTCTTTTACTGCAAACGATATATTTAGAAATACCCTACGTACAAAATTTGCTAATTATTTACCTATATTCACCGACGCTTCCAAATTATCACCAGAAAGTGGAGTCGGAGCAGCTGTCTGGATACCTAAATATAAAATAATATTAAACTTTAAGTTACCAGCCGTTTCGTCAGTCTTTTCGGGCGAAATGATAGCCATTTATGAAGCGATAATTTACGCAGAATCGCATAATATTTCTCCAACCATAATATTTACGGACTCTCTCAGTAGCTTACAAGCAATTATGTCCAATCCTTTTAAAAATAAACTTAAATTTCCTATTATTTTCCTTATCCGGGAAGCGTTACTCAGAAGTCATAGAAGAGATGTTATCATTTATCTGGCATGGATACCTAGTCACTGTGGTATCATCGGAAACGAAATGGCAGACCAATGTGCGAAGTTGGCTATTGAAAATGGTTGTAGTAATTATAATTCTATATTTTGTCATTACCTTAAATCAGTAGCTACTCTCCAAGTAATGCAAGATTGGCAGAAAGAGTGGGAGCGAACTAAATTAATAAAAGGCAAGCTTTATGGATCAATACAACCCTTTATCCCCCCTAAACCATGGTTTTGTAAATTCCGGAAACTTGACAAGAGGTCTTGCTCTACTATATGCCGTTTACGTATGGGCCATGTGTGTTCGCCTGTTTTTCTCCACAAGTTAAGGATTAGGGATAGTTCTATTTGTGAATGTGGGTTAGATGAAGGAACCCCTGACCATCTATTTTTCAATTGTCCCCTTAACCAAGTCTCCCTACACTCCCTTCTTCCTCTTAAAATCCCCCGTCCTACATGTTTAAACTCACTGCTCATGATGGTGAATTCTCCCCTTGTATATACCCTTGGTAAATGTATACATGTAAATAATATTAGATTGTAGTTTATGTTCTAATACAATACTGTGTTCTGTTGATACTAACTTTTAATTAACTGTGATCGTCTTTGTCTTGTTTTAGGCAGAAAAACGCTGAATAATTAAAGTGGCACTTATTTTCTTTCTTACCGGACATCCCTCAGATCACCGGTCATAACTCATACGTCTTGTGCCTCCTTAATCACCAGAATTTGGCAGAATTACCCAAACCGAGTAAAAGCCATAGTATAAAGAAGAAGAAGAAGAAGAATGTTGCGACAGGAAAACATTAACAAAAGTACAGCGATAGCAAAACACCAATAAATTAACATATATATTTATACGGCCCCGTACGTATGTATCTTCACGACAGGTCCCTAACGGGGTAGGCAGAGAGTGACGAGCACCAGATATCCTGGTCCTGACATACCTCTCGTGCCTCATCTGCCTTCATCATTCTACATGCACGCCGATTCCTAAGACTTTTGACCGAACCATAAGACAGAACTCGACCTTATCATAATAACTATGTATGACAGAGACTCAAGGGTGGCAACGTATGTGTATTTTGACCTCAGGTCTTGGTGTCTTTAGGCTGCAGTCATTTTTTAACAACAATGTAAACTGCAACATAAAACAACTTTTATAACATAAAAAAATAATTAAGAACAAAAAAAAACTCCATAGAACACTTTAAAAAATAATTAAATCTATTCATATGTTTAATTTATTGGCAAACATAATTACACTCTTAACATCAAATCATAAAATTTAATTAAACTCTTTGGAAAGTTAATTAAACAGTTGGTACGAATTACTAAATTTTGGTAGTATTGTCAATTTGTATTGGTTAGCATTAAGATGATGACTAATTTTGTCTATGACTCCGACTCCTCGCGATTATACTTTTGCTTGTCAAAAATTGAGGGAAGAGAGAGAAAATTAACACGATTTGTTTCCTCATAATAAACCTTAGTTTAAGAAGTTTATAACAAAAGTGCTAATATATCTCTACTCACCAAGTAAATTATTGATATTTTGTGTTTGTTTCAATCTATATTCATAACATTATTGTTTGTGATTTCGTGAATAGTAGGGTTCTGAAATTCTGAAACACCAAAATTAGTAAGTAATTTCGTTTCACCGTCAACATGCCTAAACGCGGCGGTGGAAGAATCAGAAATCGAAGGCCTGATGATCACTTTGGTAAGTTTTTTTTTGCAAAATATTTATGATATAACGATGTGATTTTATTCACACACGCACGCCAACACGTTTGCAAAATGACAGGTGTACCTATTTGTGAATTCGTTGCGTGCTGTCTCTTGCTTAGGTATTATTGTTAGGCAGTATTGTTATTACCTCTTGCCTAACTTTACAGCATTTGTGTGTATTATTTTCCTCTTTTATTATTGTAATGTAAACGTGTGTCCTACAGAGCACGATGATCGGACGCACAGTAACACCACCAGACGTGTCAGTTTTAAACCTGGAACCAACAAAGGAAAAAACAAGTTTCGCGCTTGGAATGATCCGTCTAAACTGTTGCTTGATGATGACATCGATATGGGAGGCTCGGCAAGCCAGGGTGCACCTCGTAAGCCAGGATTCAGAGGACGCGGTGGACGACTCGGTTCACCCGCTCCGAGGATGGGACATGGGATGCCAAAGAAAAAGTTCATAGCAGGCCTACTCCCCTGGTATCAAATTATTGTACCATATGGTGCTAAACATGATAAAGACGTCATACTGAGAGCTTTGCTGGGCTTCATATCACCAGACATCTTCATACCACACTATTATAAAATAAATGGAAATGCAGCAATATTTTATGTGGATGATGTGAAGATTGCAGAGAAGCTATTTCATGCAGACAGGAAGATTACAATGTCTGATGGTTTCAAACTGGTGATCATTGTGCGCAACAATGTGCCGAATATCAATATTGATGCTGCAATGAAAGAGAAAATGAAATTAGCTATGGCGAAGCGGTATAACGCAGCAACTAAGGCATTAGACTTGACCAAGTTTCATGCTGATCCAGGTAAACATTTCTATTTTAGAATCATGATATAGTGTTTTTGTTTTATTATGTTATTTGTTAAGTGGCAAACAAGCATTCAGTTCACATAGATGTTAAGTGATGACTGCAGCCTATAGACACTTACACAATGACCGGAGGTCAAAATGCAGATGCGTTGCCACTCCTAAGGCCTAAGGTGTCATGCCTCTGTGCTGGATATTAAAGAGCCGTAGATTACCACATTTAGCGGCAAGTATATTAGGTAATGCGGTGGTGCCTACGCCCGCGAGCTCCGTCACTGGAGCTCTACCACCAGTAAAAATAGATGACATAGAAGTGTCAAGATTTGCCATAATGTATGTAGTTAGTATTTTAGTGGTGGTAGAGTGCTAATGTAGGGGCTTAAGGGCGGAGGCACCACCGTATTACCAAATCTATCTACCAACAGATGGTAGTGTTCAGCATTAACATGTTCCGGTTAGATTGTAATTTACGTGCCCTATAATAACAATCACAGACAACAACTAAATCTCAGGGTTGGCAACCCATATACATTCAAGTTTGGAGTGCAAGCAGTGACAAATTTGTACAAATTTGATTACTGAGTACTGATGATATGAAATATTTAATTTATTCAACAAACATGTACCTATTTAAGTGTGAATGCACATTGCTCAATTCACACTGTTGTGTGTTGTTTGTTGGCTATTTCAACAATATTCAACATTTTCGAATACAAGCAATAATTTTTAGATTTGGCCGATATATTCTGCGCTTTGTTCCGACCTTTGATAATGCTTGCTGCAATTGATATAATTGCTGAGAACATACCAGATTTAGAAGCTTTGAACCTGAATGACAATAAACTACATGGCATGGAGCATTTGAAGATTCTTTCTATAAAATTGAAAAATTTGAAGATCCTTTACTTGGGCGATAACAGGGTAAGAATAACAGCAAAAAATTTTACTCAAATTTCTTTGCATACTAAATGGCAGTTTTTAAACTATAAAAGGAGAATGATACTGTAAATATGGAAAATTATACTGTTCCATACATTTCTGGTCCCAGGTGTTACACTACAAATTATGTCATTTTCAAATGACTATTAAAAAAAAAAAAATTCTCGAATAATGCGTGTCATTAGGGGATATATATATATTTAATAGCCTTAACTGTCCCACTGTTGGGCAAAAGCCTCCCCTAATTTTTACCACCTATTGCGGTCTTTCGGAACCTCAAGCCAGTGTGGTTCGAAGCGGTTGAGGTCATATTTGTAGGATGTCTAGAAAAGTGGACAATTAGGGGATTATAAAAATAAAAACCATTTCACCTTGAATGTCACTCAATTTCTATGCAAATAACAACTTACTATTTCAGATACCTTTCCTGGGCTCCCTGGACCCGCTGAAGTCTCTGCAGCTGATGGAGTTGTACCTCGTAGGCAATCCGTTGGTGAAAAGGTTCCATGATCATGATATTTATGTCAGGTAATATCTATTTGATACCATGGGAATATCTTTTTCACCTAATAGGTGTTGGTTGATGCTGTTTCTGATGCATGTGTCCATAAGACGAATATGTTGATGTTATCACATTTTTCTGTAAAGTCGACTCTGCACTCGCGGCGCGAGTAGCCGCGAAAGCCCGCGACACACAAGGCGTGAACAACATCTACGTTGTTCACGCCTTCAACGCCAAAACACTGACACTGGTGGGGAACCAGTGTCGGTGGTTTGGCCTGCGGAAAAGGCTTTACGGCGCGCGAACGTGTCGACGAAGGGAAATCACGTCGTCGTCCATCATTGCGCTGAACAAGACTGTGAAGCTTTGCGAGTGTGTAGGGACAGTTCACGCGCAGATCACGGCGCGACGTCACACGCGAGTGTAGAGCCGGCTTAAGGATATGCTGCCATTGAAGTAGATGGCAGTATCTGTATTTGCAAGTCTTGAAAGTAACCAGTTGTTGCTTAGAGAGGAATTCAGTGTTGATTATCTTGCTGTGAATGTGAACTGCTTGCTATGGAGTATTTATGATTCCCAAATTTATTTACAAATTCGATTGAATAGTTGAGTTACCATTGAAATAACAATATTCGTGTTTAAGATTGGACATTATTATGTCAGATATAAATATAAACATACACTATGATTATGCACCTAACACTATTTACATACGACTTATTACTATAATAAATTGTATAAGATATTAAGTTCTGAAAAAAAATATGTCCCGAAGTTATGGTACACATTTTACAATATTTTTTTGTAAGGTTGTAACTGTTTACTTTTTCTTATATGGTATCGTTTTCAACTTCATGTGGTTGGTCAATGCAGGCACAGTTTTGCAAAATATGATTTGTGGATTCTATTTCATTATTCATTGATTGTCATTACTAAAACAATTTTTTACATACCGAAATAGTCTATTGTACTTGTTCTTATTTTTCATTTAGAACAATAGTATTACAAAAAGTAAGAATTTCTATTCTAATTCCAACATATCCAATTTAATTTTCGTACAAAAGCACTATAATTTTTTTTTTAAGATGTTGAAAGATTAAAGACGAGCTAGGCTTTCTAAATTTATCATAGTTGTATGTATTTCATGAAATAAATTGCCAAAGCTCTAAAATGACCACATTGTATTTAAGCAATCTTTAAAAAAATCACTGTCTTGCTATAGTTGTTAAGTATTTGTTACGATCTTGCAAAACACTGCATCGTGAAAAATATTGTTAAATGTACTCCTAACTAAATAATCAAATTTTAGCTGTAAATGTCTCTTGAATTGCTTTTAAAATGCTGTTGCTTTAATATTTATTGCATTTAAATAAAGGAGTATACAAATAGCGTATATTTTATGTATGTTTCACAATTTCTAAGAGATGGTGTCTTATGCAGAAGACTATATTGCCACTTATTAGTACTAGGTATTGTATCTAAGCGGGTTGGCCACTAACCCTTACCTCCACCAACCCGCATTGGAGCAGCGTGGTGGTAAGCTGCAGACAGCAGGTCTGCAGCCAAGAAGGAGAGAGACTCGTGCCCAGTAGTGGGACATATCAAGGGTTGCCATTGTTATTTATTATTATTGTATCTAACTCTTCAAATCCAAAAAGTGTAGTTCGTCTAGGAAAACAGCGGCTCGGGGCTCGAGGAGAGGGCGCTGCAAAGGTAATTGGGGTGTTGGAAAGGTCTAAAATCGGTATTATTTTAATTTTTGTTTACATTTCAATAACAAAAAAAATATATGAAAATGTAAATAACTTTTTGTGTTATGTAACTTCAAATGTAATTGAAACGATAAAAAAAGCCTCTATGCAATGTGAACAATTTTTCGATCAGATGTTTATATCAACACTCAACATTATTAAGAATCCTGTGCTGATTTATGTATAAGAACAATTTTTTTTTAATGTATTAATTACAAAATGTAGGGAAAGCAAAAAATTGCTCCGAAATATGTATATTTTTCTAAACACGCTCAATGAATATCTACTCTTGTATTAATATTATTATTGTACATACAACATCTGATCGCCTTAGATTAGGTGTTGAGTTTACAAAATGTTCTTTATAAGGGAGTAAGGAGAATCCTTGTTTTATATTATTTCGCATTAACACATGCTTGTGAAATATATTTTATTTAAAGAAAAATGGAAAGAAAAATTTGACTTCAGGCGAGACTCGAACTCGCGGCCTACAAGTCAAAAAAATTTGACGAAAGAAAGAAAGAAAGATGGAAAGATTTGACAAATCGGGCAGGATTTCAGTAGCTCAATTGGAAGAGCGGCTGGACTAGATTCCCAGTAGGCCGCGAGTTCGAGTCTCGCCTGAAGTCAAATTTTTCTTTCCATTTTTCTTTAAGTAAAAGTAAGAATCCTATTTTAGTAATTAAACATCCAAGACTAAGGTCAGACTATCGTATAAGAACAAAGTTCGCGATTTTTCTCCATCTTGTACTGTTGTTTTCATTTGCGCCGTGTACGAAGTTAGTCGACAATCGGATGCGTGAAGATGATCATAAATATTATATTGAACGTTGATAAGATTTTGTGATCAGACGACGTATATGTAAATCAGTTCACATCAATAACATAGGCACTATGCAATACATTGTTGTTTTGATAAAATGTTGGTATTTGTTACGTTACGAAATAATGTACTGCAAAGTGCCCGTCAATTTGTTGATACTAATTATTATATGATAGACCAATTCTGATGGTGATAAGAACAGATTTCCGCCATCACGGAAACTGGAATGCGAAGTTTCGGGTGCCTATGTGAAGAAGTGTTTGATCAGTAGTACTAGTACTTGCTATTCACAAGTGCGTTCGGCGCTTGGTTGTGGTTAGACCAGGCAATGTTTACATTATAGACTGTATCAGTGTGCGTGCCTTATAGAGCGACCAATCACTCTCCTGCACTCGTTAGCGCATGTACAGACATGGTGAACACAGTCAAGCGTCGGCCGCTCTCGTCATTGCATAGACTATAACTAATGAAGTATTTTATTTAAATATTTACACATACGCCGTACACATTTTGTAGATCGTCTGACCTTAATGTGATTTTGAAATGTCTTATGTTGAACATTATAATTTTATGTGAGTGAGTTTCAGAGGTATTATTTCATCTGTTGCCATGTTGTTTGTTACTCCAGCGACGTCCGGAAGAAGTTCCCCAAGCTGATCAGATTGGTGAGTGATTGGTAGTTTCCTTGGTTACTATGTATAATTGTTTATTCGTAATTTGGGCTCTATTCGACAACTGTTTGCATCACCCCTTAATACTTTAGTGCTGGCGCTTATTATAATTTTTCTTTTACACTTCAACAAGGAACTGTTTTCGAGTAGAGCCAATCCTTTAAATTTGTAGCAGTAAGTTGAAGAAATGATTTTTATTGAATTAGTGACAATGCTATCTATGTAAGTATTTAAAATAATTATTTTGGTCATCATGTACTAACATCCATTCATCCAATAATACCGATATATCGATTTGTTCTTTCGGACCAATTCTATTAATTCATCCGTTCTCAAAACCAAAACGATAGAATCTAAAATAAAATAACCCATAGCATTTATTTGGATGTGACAGATTTTATGTTTTTTGGCTATATATTCACTTACCATCAATGTGAACTTTATGCTTGTTTGCCACTTTAATACATAAAAGTAAGAAACTTAAGATTAACCGGTTAAACTACTAAGCGGAATAAAGATTAAGTTGTGTATAGTAAAAATACAACTTTATACGAATGCTCGAATGGTATGGCGAACAAGATCGCCTGCTCTAACCTGGCCTTGGGGTGCTCATAGTTTTGGTCTACTGAATATCTCCCTCTTGGTGGCCTAATAAAGTAAACCTTAAGATTATGTTCACACATACCTTTAGCCGTAACATAAAAAAATAACCAGTTGCATAAAACTGCACATACCTATATGTTTATGAGCACGTACGCACGTTGCGTACACGCACGCATGCAGCGTACGTATACGCAATTACGTTAATGATTGGACTTGGATTAAGTCATTGCACAAATGGAACTGTACTATCTCACTTAACAAATCAACGGATTCATCCAGGATGGCGTGGACCTGCCGCCAGCGATCGGTTTCGACGTGTCTGAAGACGTCGCCCTGCCGCCCCGTGTCCAATCCTTCCTCATCGATCCCGCCGGCCAGGGTTTGGTGAGGGACTTCCTCACGCAGTATTTCGCTATATACGACTCGGAGTCCCGCCAACCCCTGTTGGAGGCCTACCACGAAACGGCCACTATGTCAATGTCGGCTAATTATCTGACGAATGACAGCAGGAATACTACAACTCAGAGGTGAGATGTGTAGCTTCGGCTTAGTGTGTTTACACACTAAAAGTTTGAGATTCACAGACCGCACTACGACTTTACTTTGAGAAAAGTACGCATACGAAAGTTCGCTTTACTGACAGTTCTAAATTCTAGTAGTGCGGTCTGTGAATCTCAGGGTGAGAAGCATTCACTGGATGGAGTGCGACCGCCTATCGAAATTGTTGCCGAAATGAGTCGCTAGTCTTCATTGTAACTTTAACTTTCCAGACTGAACAGCTACATATCAAACAGCCGTAACCTCATACGCGTGACGGAGCGCGAGTCCAGACGACGGTACTTGCGTTCGGG
Source organism: Macrosoma leucophasiata (assembly GCA_036365455.1). Lineage (NCBI taxonomy): Eukaryota > Metazoa > Arthropoda > Insecta > Lepidoptera > Hedylidae > Macrosoma > Macrosoma leucophasiata. The sequence goes on from JAWQUS010000020.1 coordinate 6,070,378, forward strand.
CAAGCTGCAAGTTGTGTCCTTCCTGTCTGACTTGCCGAAGACGACGCATGATTTGATGGGATTCGCTGTTGATCTGCTTGTGTTCACTGTAAGTTTACTACTATTTAAGAATTCTGAAGAAGATTATCTTGTTCCAGGAAAGTAAATAAAAATAGTAGTTTATATGGGCATTAAATAGTTTGCTGCTTGGTCACCAAGATTCAATAATAGCGATGTTTCCTAGGTATGAAATCACTACTTTTTTATCATATCATATGAAACTTAAAGGAGATGTTGCAAAAATGTATGGACCTCCGGCCATGTATTGTACACAATATCATTAAACAGGCAAAACAATATAAAAACGTTTTTTACTGCATATTTTCACTTATTTAGCTTTGTTTGCAGTTACAAAACATAATTTGCAGTTAGAATTGCAACTCAAAACTAACATGGCGAATATGGCGGGCGATGTCATTTTGACATTTTCATTTTTTAAATTGTATTTTGATTATAGAACTTAGAGTATTATTTTCTAAATACTATCAAAATCGATTGATCCCAAGTGTCGGCTGTATCGCCGCCATTTTGAACTTAGTTGAAAATGATAAAATCGTTTGAATTAAATGTGGTTGTAACTCTAAAATATATTCTTGAATAAATTAATTGTATTTTTTTCGGATTCTTCTTTAATTTACCCATTTTTTGAGGACATGTACGAACTAGGGCCGATCTCGCAACATCTTTGTATGAACAAAATTTATGGAAATTGGAATAGTACTCCCACTAGTCCTACAATATTTTTACACCTTATATCGTAGAACTAGTGAGAAAAATCTTTCTGTGAATTAATCTTTTTGTTTAAGTATGGCTAACCAATAGAAAACAATATTATAAGCTTAAATCTTGTTTACACCTTTGTTAACAACAAATATTTCTTCTCCAGCCAACATTAATAGTGCTGGTGATGAATGGAGTGTTCAAAGAGACCAGCAATAGCGGCGAGCCGACCCGCTCGTTCCACAGGACGTTCGTAATCGTTCCCAACAACGGCGGCGGGTTCTGCATCGCCAATGACATGCTGTTCGTCACTAATACCACGCAAGAACAGGTAGAATTTTCTTGAGTCTTATGTTATCGAGATAGAATGCTTTTTATGGACGATTTTTTTTCTGCAATAGACTACTTTATTGATTCGCCAACGCAACTGATGATCAACAGCGGTAAGCGGAGCCGCTCGTTCCACAGGACGTTCGTCATAGTGCCCAACAGCCGCGGTGGGTTCTGTATCGCCAATGATAAGCTGTTCGTCACTAATACCACACAGGAACAAGTAGAATTTACATGTTAAGTCTTATTTTATTGTTGGAGGTGCTTGTTTCTGCAACAGAATGCTTTTTATCCTTGACTTACATCTGCAATAGTCTACTTTATTGATTCTGCAATCAATGAAGTGGACTCACGAACAAAACAAATGATGAGCAATAGCGGCGAGCCAAAAATTTATCCGTCAAAATCCAATTGCAGTCATTACTGAGAATAACTCCGCTACAAAACAAACTCAGTATGAGTTCTTTTTATTAGGAGACTTGCGTATTTATAAATGGTGGTAGAGCTCCAGTGACGGAGCTCGCGGGCGTAGGCACCACCGCATTACCTAATGTAGTTGCCGCTAAATGGTAGTGTTCAGCACTATCGTGTTCCGGTCAGGTGGTAATGTACGGCCCTGTATCCGGCACAGATACATAACATCTTAGCCCTCAGGAGTGGTAACGCATCTGCATTTTGACCTTGGTCTTTGTGTGGGTGTCTATAGGCTGCAGTTATCCCTTAACATCAATGTGAACTGCATGCTTGTTTGCCACTTTCATTACGTAAAAAAAAAATCTTCATCGAAATACAGGTGTGAGACTTATATTTATACTCACAAGTTGATGTCTGTTACACAGGAGGATAAAGCGTTCACCGCAGGCGTGTCGGCCCCAGAAGTGGTCCCCGCGCCCCCCGCGCATCCCGCGCCCCCCGCACACCCCGTGCCCCCCGCCCCGCCCGCCTCCCCCGACCGAGCGGCGCTACTGAACATGCTCGGCCAACAGACCGGCATGAACGAGCACTGGAGCGTCAAGTTAGTATACTTTTCTGAAGTTAAAACTTCTTTTGCATCGTTGTATAATTCAAAAATTGAATAAAAATTAGAGGTCAAAATGCAGATGCACTGATATAAGACCAATAATTGTAATATATTTTATTTTTCGCAATAACACATCCGAAATTTAAATAAAAGTGGAAAGGAAAATTTAACTTCGCTTTACCACTTAGTCCTTCAAGGACTTTGGTAGCTTAGTGGTAAAGCGGCTGAACTGGTTATCCTGAGGTCGCAGGTTCGGTTCCTGGTGAAGTAATTTTTTTCTTACCACTTTTATTTAATTTCTAAATTCATTCGCATGTATAATTGCGAAAAATATTATATATTACAATTGGACTTATATCAGTGCATCTGCATTTTAACCTCTTATTTTTGTTATGTATGGTGATGATGATGTATCTTCACACCTACCCCCTTATTCATAAACATACATTATACACGTTTTAGCTATAGAATGCTTTGTCTTTGTCAGTTGCATTGTCAAATATGCAGGATAGAAAAAGACAAAGGAGAGATTAGCAACACTTTAGCTAAAATACGTCAGGCAGGATCGCCAAATATCTCGGTTCTTACACGCCTCATGCCTCTGCATTCAATACTCTCTTAACATCTGTTAACATTCTATCCCACAGCTGCCTTCAAGAGACCGGCTGGGACTACCAGCGAGCGTTGTTCATCTTCAACCAACTCCATTCAGAAGGCAAGATACCGCCGGACGCGTTCATCAAATGAAGACCTCATTCCAAACTAAGCTTAGGCTGTGCCTTGTAAATATTAGATAAGGAGATATATTTTCTTATGGAGTTAAGAAATAATAAGAAACTTAACAGTAATGACCCTTGAATATATTATTTGCGAACACCCTGTGGAAAGAGGAATCTTACACTGCAACATGAAAGGAAAATCTTTCATAAGAGGTTTTTGAATTGAAAATTTGTAAAGCATCGAAACAAAAAAGCGTCAGTAAAAAAAAACAGATACATAAATTCATAAGATTTAACGTTGGAGAAAATGAGATAGGAAGCATTATAGTGTCTCGTTAAGAAAATTTTTGAAGGTTTCACTCCCGCCACGTGTGAATTGCACCTATGTTTTTTTTATTAGTCAGAAAAATAATAAATTCACAACAGAATCAGATATATTTTTCTAATTTTTGAGAAGAATGGTGTTATGTATTGGAATTTGCTAGAAGAAGATTGACGACGAAAAATGAATTAAAACCAGCCCGAGAATTGAGAAGCTAAATCAACACAGTATCATGAACACAGGAAGCTTTTTGTTTCTTAACTGAAGAAGAAATAGTCCCAATAATATATAAAATGAACCATATTTAAACCGTACTTAAACAATTAAGGGTCTCTTGCACAATCAGAAGGTTCGAGTATACAGCTTGTTCCACTCAATCTAAATCTACCAGAAAAGAAACAATATCAAGACTGTATCAACAACATTTGATGTATTATTATTTTCCTTGGTAATAATCCTACTATTAATGTATAAAGCGAAAACTAACAAAATACTAATCACGTGTCCACAGTTAAAGCTATTGTCCAATTTATATTTACATGTAACATCTTAAAATAAACTTAGAAGTTTCATGACTGAATATTTTGCTGTTTAAAGTGTTCAATCATGTAATTTGGTCCATGCCTTTGTTTGTGTTTAGATTGTGCATCAGTATACGGGGGCTGCCAACTATAAAATTCCTTTAAAATATCTTTAAAGCCACCAGAGTAAAGGCTTGTCGAACCAACCAGTAGTAGTTTGTTTATGGAAATTTGGTAGGTTTTTGTAGTTGTAGACCCGGCCTTACAATATCATTTGTAATAATGTTAATGTGATAGAATTTTTTTGTTTTCTGACTACCGACCGTACATTTTTGTATGGACTATGATATTTACCTTAGAATTTTTATTTAGTTGTAGAATATTATTAAGTTTCTTGATGTCTATATGAAAAATTGTATGGAGAATAAAATTCCGTGTCAGTGAAAATTTTATTTTATCGATTTTAGGCGATGTTTACATGCGTAAATGGTTTAATTTTGTAAACGACGAATAAAGTTAAATTTTCACTGACAACACAAAAAAAAATGTATAGAATCATAACACATAAAATACTTGTTACACAGAGAACACCTTGTAACATTCATTCAACATGATTCTTTATTATGTTTTTCAACAATTTGTGTTTCTGATTGAAAGAAGATGATTGTCCTTTTATTTGTTTATTATTTTTCTGTATTTAATTCGACAGTTACATCTCATATCGGATGGATCTCTTAGTCAGATCGCGAGGCGTATTTTGTATGTCTACATATTATTTGTTTCATTACTAGTAGCTTATAACGGAAACATTTATGTAATAAATTAATATTACGATAAAAATACTAACGATTTAACTTAGCAATTTTTCTAATTTCTGAATGGACGCTTAAAATCAAACTGGTTATATCAACTAACTGAGTTATCACAATTTTTTGTTAGTTGGGTTCTCCATTTGTCAGGTTTGATCGATTTGGACAACGGTCTAATTCAAATGGCGAGTATATGTGACGGAGTTTGATTTTCACCTTTTCAGAAAATTAGGATTTTGTTTTTATATGAACGTAACTCAAATAAAAGTAAAACTAAATCCTATGGTGCTAAAATGCACCAAAGGATTATCTTACCTTAAATGACAATCTTCGAAATCATTTGTATTAACCTCAGAAACGATTTCTAAGTAATAAGAATAGAGTAGTCAGGGCAAAAGTGATCTATGTTTTGCCTTATAATTGATTTTTTTTTCATACCAGTAAATTACAATATATAATGTTTTCATCTTTAACACATGGAGATTACAGGATATGCCAATGTTTTCGAAACACAGGTAAAAAAGCTACAGAAACGTACTAGTTTGATTTACTCTAACATCTTCAAATTGATGAAGAATCATTGCAAGATACATTTGATGTGTATAGAAAAAAAAGAAAGGTATCCTTGTACCTTTCTTTTTTTTCTCCTTTGAAATATTATCTACACAGGATAAAGAACAATTCCTGGTCTTTATTTACCTCGCCGATTTAAAAATAGCCTTTGCTACCACCAACAGTAGAAGGGCTACATAATCTTCTTTTCCGGGAAGGTAAAAAATATTTTAGACATCGGTAAACGATCTCTAGGCTCTCAAAATAATATTTCAAAGCTGTTTCATCTTGTGCCTTTATATTTTTTTTTGTTGGGCAAATCTTGTTATGATTCTTTGCCAATCTGACTTTTATATCAAAGTGACTCATGACTAAGTACAATGTTAAGTTAATTTCTCACACCTGTTCAATAGCATTAAATTGTTTGTTATGATTGTGATGTCTACATAATTCTATGTAGAGTTATTGTAATAGCAATATTTTTTTATAATCTGTGTTAAAAAGTAATAGTAATAAGTTAAAAAAAAGAAAAAAAAAAGCAACTTTCTATTAGGTATCAATTTTGCATTTGTATATTAAAAAAAAGAATAATTGTAATTCGATTCATCACTAATAAGTTCCTAAAACGAATGAAACAATGAGAATTTAAATTTTCTTTTATTGAAAAAACAAAAGTTTGTATCATAAGCACAGATAAAAAGGGGGGATGCGCAATATTAGTCAGTGGTGAATATTCGGCGGTAGTCTCTCGGTCGGTCTTTTTACGGTGTCAGCCGCCCGAAGGTTTAGTGGGCGAAGTGAAAATGGTGGATGGTGTGGATACCATTTGAACACCGGCGGAACCCCATGGGTTTTACCTTTGTGGGCTAGCCGAGTGGTTTTTTGAGGGCTTACAAACCGGCACCTGTCTCGACCGTGTGATTTGAGGACTTGGCCATTTCCCCCTGCTAACTTGCGATGCTTATTTTTTTGGGGTTGTGAAGAGTAATTCTAAGTATTAAATGTTTTGGTAATTAAAATAAAAAAAGTCTTTGTCCCGGATATTTGTTTCATTTTCCATACTATTTTATTACACTACTGATACACTTGTTTTTTTGTCAGACAATCCAGCGTCGCCTATGAACATTTGCGACACTAGGGGAGTTGCCAACGCGTTGCCAGCCCTGAAGGACTCTATGCCAGTTTTCAAGAACCCCACATTGTAGCGCCGAAGTAGCAGAAGTAGCAGTCGGAGGGAAGTTCGTTTCTCAATTTGCACGTGCGTTTTGCGCAAAATGAACTCGCGAATCGGACTGTTCTGAAGACCATTTCTACATAATAATATCCAATTTGTGCGGGTGGAATTCTTTGTCGGGTGGTACGATGTAGGAAAGGAGACGATGACTCCAGATCAACGAGTTTGTTAAAGCTCTTTACAATGTAGAGCTGGTAGAAAAAGCACTTACGTCCAATGTCTTTGCGAAGACTCAAATTTTCAAGTCTACCCGAGATGCCTGGCTCGATGACGATTCTGTATTCTGTAAAAATATGTCCACAAAGAATAAAAATCTCTTCACCTAAGATGTTTTATGATCCTTTAAAAATATGTCAACTGATTATAAAATATAGATAGATGGCACACAAGCTTGACATGTTCACTGAATTCCGTATTATCGTGTAAATAAAGACTAACCCCTTATTCATAAACGTACATTAGATACGTTTTAGCTATAGAATGCTTGTCTTTGTCACTCGCATTGTCAAATGTGCAGGAAAGTAAAAGACAGGAGAGATTAGCAACACTTTAGCTAAAATACGTTTATGAATAAGGGGGTAGAGCTTTAAATGCAGATGCGTTGCCACTTGCCACTATTCAGTCATAGGCACCACATAACTATTGGCTCTGTTCATGAGTGATGAGTGAGCGATAGTCTTCACTTCCCGGCTATAAGAGCTTAGTAGTGTATAAACTGGAACATTCTTAGTGCCTGTCGTCACAATGAATCTATGACAAAGATTAGCCAGAATAGCCATCATTTAATAACATATTTTCAGTAGGTACATTTATGTTTGTTAACCCGTCACCAGTAGTGTTTATATTAACTGATAATAAGATAACATTGTCGTCGTCTTGTATTATGATATAATAATGAAATATTCAAAATGGCGCAGTTTCATAGTGTACTCAACAAACATGAGAAGTTATCTCTACCTCGGCGAAGTGTTGAGTTAAAACAAATAATGTTGAACCATTTTCCCTGTATCGTAGGCAGTGGCGTAGCTAACATGGGTGGCACTCGGGTCAGATGAGCCAAAAAAAAGGAAATACTCTCCATTCTTTTGTGTCTTATTTCTGCATTCGTCACCGCTATGCCCCCTATTTGAGCAGTCTCTGTCTCTGGCGCCCCCTGGAACTTATTATAAATACGAAAGTGAGTTTTGTGTTGCGCTCTCACGTCTCAACACATTTTTTTTATTTAAAGAGCCTCCTCTTTAAATAAAAAAAATGTGTGAATTGTGCTGTAGGTGCTGCTGTACACTACGCACAAAACTGCTTCTGAGTGGAGTTTTCTACGTAAACTTCTCGTTCTCTACGTAAACTTGGCGCCAGTTTAATAGTTAGCGTCGATGACATAGCAATGACGAGAATGAGACCGAGTTTCAAATGTTCGTCGAATGAAAGCTATAATATAAAGTACGACCCCGGTTTTAACTATCACAGAGAGAACAACTAAGTTATCAGGGGTGGTAACGCATCTGCATTTTGACTTCTAGATTATTGTCTTTTTGTTGTTCATGTTCCTGCAGTCATCACTTAACATCCACGTGAGCTGGATACTTGTTGACCACCTTCGTAACTTAAAAAAGCTATCTACTGCCACATATTCCCCCTCGCGTATCCCTTCTATAAACTCAAACTCAAAAAAATATTTAATCACTTGTAAATAATAGAATTTGCTTGTGATTGGTCGAATTATAAATATAAAATTAAAGCGAATAACAACTGATACTTTGATGAATATGTCAAAGTTAACAATTATAAAATAAATAATGGTTCAAAAATACTTAATAATTACAATACGTATGAACACAATGTTTCTTTCTCTTTTACAAACGGCAAGATAAGACTGAAGACAATAATATGGGACATTCTTTGCCATTCACTGCCAGAGTTCCAAAGCCCACATTGCTGGGAAAAAACCTGCCAAAACAAAACCCAGTAGGGTCTTTTCAAAATATGTAGGTTTAGGTATCATAAAATCGTCTGCAACGGCATTCTTCACAGCTACTTGTTACCTAACTAACTTCACGGGCGCATTTCTGTTTTGCGCGATTTTGCATTTCAGTCTATACCTACTATCTATGTTCTGTTGTATCTGGTCTAGAACTTCATAACTCTATGTCTAATATTGTCACTCATTTATATAGTGTTAGATCAAATAAAGATCATTGTTATTCGGGCATTCGTTGGTATCATTTTGTTTCCCATTCCACACCGTACATACGAGTACCTAGGTAACACGCATTAATTAATCTACCTGTCGCCAGTTGATAAATTAGTTCATATAGTAGCACTGAACACGCTGAAAACGATTAAGTGGAATAATCGTGAATGTTTGTAGAAACTTTTTCTGTACTTAAAGTTGTTTAGAGCTTTACGGCCGAATGCTCAAATGTCACTCAATTTTAAGCAACCCTCAAATGTGCGCTATCTCTATCGTTTGAACATGTTTTGTAAAGACCGAAGACTTTTAAGTCCCACTTAGATTTGAGTGACGTTTCAGCATTTGGCCGTTAGACTTGCTTTGAATAGGAACCTATAGTAAATTATCAATTAGCCATTCTGATAACGGTGATGTTCAAAATAAAAAAAAATCAAGAAATGTTCATTTTATACAATAAGGTTGTCGTGAGAACCAAACATACAGGTTGTAGACGTCCACGTTTAAAAACCGATGACCTGCGCGTCGTATTGATAATTGATTTTACCTACGTTTATGGCTACAATTCATAAAATCTTCACACGTGATTCAAAATTATGTGTTTTATTAGTAGATACACAATCAAAGCTGTATTTAAGAATAATAAACAGAAAATATTGATAAAGAGTCAAATATGAAAAGTATCGACTTAGTAAATATTTATAGTGAGTAACGACAAAATGGATTTCTATAGCAAATCCATTTTTAGATTCCTTTTATGCAGATAAGGCCTAAGTCTATAGTACCGCCTAAGTTATTTTGCCTCTGTGATAGTTATTACGGAACCACACATTACCGTCTAACCGGAATACGGCTGTTTTGCAGTGCACACTACCATTTGGAATATGTAACACACACTTCTCTACCACCTACGTGTAGGTAAACACAATTTGTTTCTGAATGTGAATTTCGAGGGAATGCCTACATACTGTTAGATACATAAGTACCTAGTCACAGACGTTACATATAAAGCAAGTACGTACCTATGGTATAGCCGACCGCCTCTGACAAAATCTTACGCGAGATGCGCGCGCGCATCATTTCATTTTGTTTACTGAAGATAATTCGTAGTAATGTGTGTCACAGAAAATTGTGGAAAATTTACATCTCATTACGCAGGTGTATGTAGGTTTTCCTTAGGCTTGTTTGTTGAATTCTATATGGAAAATCTGGTCCGTTATTGTGGAACGTGTGGAAAAAAATTGCATAAGTATATGCAATCCACGTCACTACTTCATACTAAGCCGTCAAATCAGTTAAAATCTAATCAGTACCTGGATGACCGAGCTTTTCTCGGTATATTTTAGAGTTCCTTACCTCAATAGGAAAATTTACATACAAAATTAAAAAAAAACGACAAAGATACCTGTCCGCACTCATCAAGACCGAGTGCCTTTGGTTGCGAGACCGGTCATTTTCTTCCTGGGGTGCGACCGCCTATCGACATTGATATTGTCGTTGTCATTGCTGTCAAATTTTCATGTCGATTTTAGCTTTAACTAAAAAACAATAATTGAAATAATCTACTATGATTGCTTGTTTCTCCTACGAAACCAAGAAAAACAATCAGATTATCAGTACTGCTTTTAAAGGAGCTACAAATTGACATGAAAATTTGACAGCAATGACAACGACAATAGCAATGTCGATAGGCGGTCGCACCCCTGAGCTACCGTAACATCATCGTATCACTGGCTAAATTTACCTTCATATTCAAAGCAGATTTTCAAAGCCCCAAAACACGGACAAAACCACGTTTTCTGAAATTGAAACCTAGCTAGATCGACTTCGACAAAAAAACACCTTCTAAACTCCTTGCAAACTGAATTTCATGAAAATCGTTCTAGCCGTTTCCAATATCCTGACTACACAATACTACACATATATATTCAAGAATTGCTCGTTTAAATATATCTAATCATTTAATAAAAAAATAAATAATACTGGTGGTAGAGCTCCAGTGATGCAGCTCGCGGGCGAAGGCACCACCGCATTACCTAATATACTTTCCGCTAAATGATAGTGTTCAGCACTATCGTGGTCTAGGGATTATTTCACTTGGTATATCGGTATATCACTAATTTAGTAATAGATAATAAATTGTTGGTTCCTTCGCTCTTGATCTCTACCAGTAGAAGTAGTCACTGTATCTGTAATCCTGGATACTGGTACCTATACTGGTGAATCTTGTGATACGATTCCTACTAATTAAAGCAAAATCATCTCGCAATGCAATAATATTCATTTTCATTCTATTTTTATCAATTGTTTTATCAGTCAAAATAGGTTATATAAATATAAATATATTAGGTTCGGTAGACATCGACCCAAAAAGATGAACTGCCTGGTTATAATCTTATCTTATCTAATAATTTAATGAACATACCACATTGTAAACGGTCTACTTTTAGTGTAACGAAACTGATAAATGGTGTAGAGAAGAGTGTTCATCGTGGGTTCGCATTGGAGAAAAATTAACCGAGCCGACTTCGTGGTCTTAGTCAGTTGACGTACCTACCTACGCAGCGCCCCAAATGTGTCGCATCTGAGTTTCGGCAATATTTTAAATACCTTTGTACGGCCCTGTAATTGCCGGCACAGATGCATTACACCTTAGGCCTCAGGAGTGGTAACGCATTTTGACCTTGGTCTTTTTGTGGGTGTCTATAGGCTGCAGTCATCACTTAACATCAATGTGAACTACATGCTTGTTTGCCACATCCATATGACTTTCGACACAACGTATAATTAGAGCTCTTACGTCAGTCAATAATTAATTCATCACATTTCAAAATTTTATTCAGTCAAAGGGTAGTTACTTTGGATGCGAACATTTCTTCAGTGTGAACCCCAGGTAACATCGGGACCTACTCGTGGTTTGCTTGAGGAAACACATTTCATGTAAAAATAAAGTTGGGATTCCCTGAACTGTGTTTTATACTTTTCAATCTTCCTTATCCCAAGCAATTTATAGTCTTAACTGAAGTTACCATGTTTTCTATATCTATACTTATAGGTTGGGGAAAAAGTCTTTTCGCATTATAGTATGTATGAACTTGTAATAAAATCTCTTTGGCTGTAGTATTTATATCTGGCTGGTTTTGGTATCATTGAAAGTTAAAATTTTAAAGAACATAATTCCAAATTGAAATTAGGCAAATGTGTGATTTTCATTTGTTTTTCGTACTGTCAAGATGAGTGAATCTAATGAAGAAATTCGATACATTTTAAAATTTTACTACAGAATAGGTAAAAATGCAACGCAAGCCGCGAAAAAAATTTGCGATGTTTATGGACCTAGTGCAGTGTCTGTGAGAGCAGCACAAATTTGGTTTACGCGTTTTCAATCCGGAACTTTTGATGTCAAAGATGCACCTCGCTCTGGTCGCCCTATTACGGATAAAATGGATGCCATTTTTGAAAAAGTGGAGCAAGATCGACTTAACAGTAGTTACGACGTAGCTGAAGAACTGAGAATTGATCATAAAACAGTTATGGCGCATTTAAAAAAAGCTGGGTACAAAAAAAGCTCGATATTTGGGTACCTCACGAGCTCACTGAAAGAAACCTAATGAACCGTGTACTCATTTGTGATTCTTTATTACGACGTAATGAAACCGAATCATTTTTGAAGAAGCTGATAACTGGTGATGAAAAGTGGATCACGTACGACAAGAACGTGCGAAAAAGGTCGTGGTCAAAGGCCGGTCAGGCTTCACAGACTGAGGCGAAACCCGGGTTAACTCGCAATAAGGTGATGTTGTGTGTGTGGTGGGATTGGAAGGGCATTATTCATTATGAGCTATTACCACCAGGCGGGACTATCGATTCTGAACTCTACTGCGAACAACTGATGAGATTAAAGCAAGAAGTTGAGAGAAAGCGGCCGGAATTGATCAACAGAAGGGGTGTGGTGTTTCATCATGATAACGCTAGATCGCACACATCTATAGCCACTCAGCAAAAATTAAGAGAGTTTGGCTGGGAGGTGTTAATGCATCCGCCGTATAGTCCTGAACTTGCTTCTTCAGATTTCCACCTGTTTCGGTCTCTTCAGAATTCTTTATGCAATGTTAGGTTAACATCACGAGAGGACTGCCAAATCCACTTGTCGCGGTATTTTGATGAGAAGTCCCAAAATTTTTATAGCAATGGGATCATGTCCCTACCTACAAGATGGCAAAAGGTTATCGAACAAAATGGTACATACATACTTTAGTTAAATTTAAATAAACTATATTAAAAAATGTTTTGAATTATCTTAAAAAATGCGAAGAAACTTTTTCCCCAACCTAATAGGTATACTTAAAGGTTTTGGATAACAATTGGAACTTGATTGGGATATTTCCGCGGGATCGTAAAATTTGAATTATTTATAAAACGAAATCCACGTGGGCGAAGCCGCGGGCAACAGCTAGTATTTTAATAAAAACGGGACGCTTAGAAATTTGCAATTGCAATATTCAAAGTAGATTTACAATGAAGTATGTAAAATTATAAGTGTGCAGGTCCAATATTATTGACTTTGGTATTGGTCGCGCTGCCTGCTGGTCGCGCCACCACTAATTACTATAGCGCTGTATGAGTCACTATAGCCGCCAGTCCGGCTGCCATTTTGGTACTGTTGCTGTGGTGTGGTGACTCTGGTGTCTGTATGGTGTTTAGTTCACACATTAGGGAACTTAAACTTATTTAATTTAATGGACCATTACCACTTGTAAGCGGCACGCGGGGGAATAGCTCAGGGGAAGAAAAGAATATCCCCGAAAAAAAAATTAAAAAAGAAATAAAACAACGAAAAAAAAAAATTAAATGTTCTAAATGGACTAAAAAGTTACTTACCAAAAAAATAATAATAAAAAAAATGTGTGAATATGACTTTCCTCAGCGAGTTTCCCCCATCCCAATCCCCATTTAGGACCACGCCCCCGACGTTACGGGGGCAGATAGGCCCGGGGTACGAGGATTCGCCCCGAACCAACCCCCCCTCCCCTCTTTTGCGCTTTGCGCGAAGGGACGGATGATGAAGATTAGTATGTAGGTGTTTAGTTTTTAATCGACGTCAACAAGGAGGAGGTTCTCAATTTAGTTTTTTTTTTGATAACTTACGGCCTCTGCCTAGGCGCTTCTGGTTGCGTCGCCATGGTGTCCCGATGAAATACATATAGCCTTAAATAGGAGAATTAGAGGTGAATTAGAGGGGTCCAAAATAGGTCAAAATTGACGGTGTATTATGTAAGTCGACCTGTCATATGTTTTTTCCATGTCTACTTGGCGAACGCTCTGCTTTGTTAAAAATAAATCTCGTAGGTGTTTACAAGCGTGTAACGTCACAAGCCTGTACAATTTTGTATGAGCCATTTGTGATCATTTCATAACTCGCGACTTTCGAATGGTGATCTCATAAACGATTAGTTATAGACTAGTGGTTCCAATGACGATATTTAATAACATTTCATATACTTTTTGAAAACACAATCAAAAAAGAGGTATTAGTCAAATACCCTATCGCTTAACGCGGAACATATGGCCACGTTAAATATGTAGATGCCTTCCTAAAAGTGATATGAACTCAAAAAGAATTCAAAGAATTTTGCGAAAATAATAAACACATCGATCTACGTCTTCTGTTGTTTTGAAGACTGCACTATTACGTAAAATATATGACTGTTGATAGAAGTAAACATGTCACCTAATGAACATATTGCTATGAATGGGAAATTAACTACGTTGTAGGTATAAATTGCGTCAAGAAAATAGCACTCTCTAGACTTTGTAGCTATGAAAATGTTGGTACAGAAATGTATCATATTCTAATCAACAGTTAGAACCGTAGAATTATATCATACACTTAATATCAAGCATAATTATATTTATCCGATGAAATCAGCAGCGTGCATACATTAATTAATGCAAACATTACAAACACCCATGATTCGGTGGCAAGCCTATCGACATCACCGGATATATTATCAAACTGGATGGCATGGGGCACAAGAAAATTATCGAATAATTTAATATTCTCTCTAACACACATTGACATCTACCACCTTAACTTGCACCAATTCCAGAGGCAAATAAAAAATCATCTGTGTGAAGAATGTGGGTTTTGATATTATATGAAATGTAATAACTATAGTTTTATTTAAATTTGTTCAATAATTAATAATAATAATAATAATTATGGGGGCAGAGCAGCTTGTGGCGAGCTGTTGGTGAGTAGCGACACCACCCCCTACCATCATCTCGAGTTCCTCCGAGAGAACTGGGCTCCGCCTCGTCCGCCACACAGAGGTACGGCTGGACAGAGCATCAGGTCTCTCACCTCTGGCTTGCCTTCATTGGCCGGTCAGAGTGGGCGCTAGAGGTATGGCATTTGAAGAAATTTTAGATAATAGGCTGTTGTCTAAATTTCTGCAAGAGCCATACACTCGTATTCGTATTAATTTCCATCGACGTGAATTCCACATACGATAATGATGTAAAAACATGCTTGTGTTCAACTTCATGACAAAAAAAAATCACTTATCCTTGACCAGGGCTTCGAACCCGATACCTCAGTGTAGCAGTGGGTTTGCGACCACTAGAATACTGATGCCTTTTTAGGGTTCCCTAGTAAACAAGGAACCCTTATAGTTTCGTCATGTCCGTCCGTCTGTCTGTCTGTCCGTCCGCGGTTTAGCGCAATAACTATTGGGTACTAAAGACTTGAAATTTGGCACAAGTATACACCTTAATCACTCCGACAAATAAAAATATTTAGGGTACCTCCCCTACATGTAACGCGGGGATACATTTTAATTTTGCGTTTTCTACATAATGTGAAGTAGTTAGATACTAACCTGATATTTTGCATACTACGTCGTACTTTCAAAATAAAAGTCACTCAACTGCTACGAAAACAGTTAATCATTCTTATATATTACACAGTAATAAATATAATGTTGTTAAGAAATTAATTGTAAGTAAAAGTAAAATCACAGGTAATTAGTTACTTTTTTAATTAGTGCTTCTGTTTCATTACTCTGATTCACTTTCACTCGTATGAATGAAAATTTTATGCATTGGTCATCACTCTACAATAAAAAATATACAGATCTTGCGTTAGGATTTGCTGTATGCTTCACATCTTTATTTTCATTTACTTTCTCTGTAGAAAGTTCAGTTACAGAAAAAGATTCATCCATTTTAATCGATAAATTATTCTGAACTCTTAAAATATGCTCCTAATAGAGACTTCTCTTAATTAATACATTTAATGTTACTTTAATGGCTTAGCCAGTTAAGTGTTAGTATATAGTTTTTACTGGTGGTAGTCCTCCAGTGACGAAGCTCGCTGGCGTAGGCACCACCGCATTACCTAATTTACTTGCCACTAAATGGTAGTGTTCAGCACTGTCCTGTTCCGGTCAGGTGGTAATGTAAGGGTCTGTAATTTCCGGCACAGAGGCATAACACCTTACGCCTCAGGAGTGGTAACACATCTGCATTTTGACCTTGGTCTTTGTGTGGATGTCTATAGGCTGCAGTCATCACTTAACATCAATGTGAACTGCATGCTTGTTTGCAAGTTACATTACATAAAAAAAAAGTATAGTCGCCGTTTGCAATGGTCTCGATGATTGTTTTGTAACCCTGGTCATGCAGTTTTTGCCCCTCTCTGTGCCCCTATGAGTGATATTGAGATTTACCATTTTGTGTAAAGGAGATGTTGCGAGCTCGGCTCTGGTTCGTACACTACCTCAAAAAATGGGTAAATTAAAGAAGAATCCGAAAAAAATGCAGTTAATTTATTCAAGAATATATTTTAGAGTTACAACCACACTTAATTCAAACGATTTTATCATTTTCAATATGAATATTAGTGGAATTTGTCAAAATGACATCGCCCGCAATATTCGCCATCTTGGTTTTGAGTTGTAATTCTAACTGCAAATAAAGTTTTGTAACTGCAAACAAAGCTAAATAAGTGAAAATATGCAGTAAAAAGCGTTTTTATATTAATTTCGCCTGTTAATGATATTATGTACAATACATGGCCGGAGGTCCATAGATTTTTGCAACATCTCCTTTCTTAGTGCCATTATCGGATCTTTATGTAACGAAGATGGTAAACAAATGTGCAGTTAACATGGATGCTAAGTGATGTCTGCAGCCTCTAGAGATCTACACATAAACCAGAGTTCAAAATCAAGATGCGTTGCCATTCTCGTTAGTTATTATGTCTCTGTGACAGTTATTATATTACCATCTTACTGGAACACGATAGTGCTGAACACCATAGAGCAACACGGGCCACCGGCCGCGGCGGACCGGAGGGGAGTAGCCCTAAGCAGGCTTTCCCCTCTGTCAAAGTACAAGACCAAATGGTCCTATTCCTGTCGCCCAGATATTTCAATGTGTGCGTGAAATGGTTTATGTATTTTGTTAAGGTCAAGGTGTGAGTTTCGTAGTAATAGACGATTTTTGTAGTGGGAGTGTGTGTCACACGTATTTCCCCCCGCAAAAAATGACAGACTGTTTTGCATCGGTAATAAGCGCTATGGCTTCTCTCCTCCGGTCCGCCGCAACAGGTGGACCGAGTTGCTCTATGGCTGAATACTAACATTTGGCGTGGCGGCAGATAGATTAGATAATGCGATGGTGCCTACATCCTTGAGCCCTTACACTGAAACTCTATCACTAGTGGTATTATACTCGGAGATGTCAATAGGCGCGTCACCTAATAAATTGGACAAAAAGAAGGAACTGTAGATGTTTTCATGTATGCGTGAATGCATGCATTTACCCCTGTCTATTCCCTCGGGGAATACAGACGTGAGATACGTTTTCGTGTATAACTATTGCACAAGTATGATGTATTTTCTTACAAACAATAAAGAAGAGACATTGGGGTCACTTTAGGGTCGTTAAACTTATCACAAGTCAATGCCTCTTTCCGACAAATTCAGCTTAAATTAAAATATCATGTGGGTGACAAACTGTGACGCAGGTAGATATACAGTAACAAAAAAAATCCATAATATTGCGTGATCAGTTCAATTTTATTGATAAAATATTCATGTTCTAAATACAAGTTTCTGTACATTTTTGTTTGGCATCTGGGCCAATTAGTCTCCATCGAAAACAGGCAAGAATAAGAATTTGAACGGAGAGTACGACTTCTAGTCAATGGAGCACCTTCCGAAAGGAGACCTTCTGTCATCCTAAAAGTGGGAACTCGTTGACATATGGGTATCTTGCTTATCTTAATTTTAAACATATGGGAGGGTCACGTTTGCAGAATTCCATTTGTAAAACGGTCAAAAATATCAACATATTGGACCCCCAAAGCTCGACGTTACCTAGGCCGACCGAGGAAAACTTATAGTAAGACAAAATATCTTGAACAGCTTTTTTAGAGAAACATAAGTGGCAAGAAATAGGGAAATTGCTTTTCTTATTTACGAACCTCGAGAAAAACTTGGAGTGTTTTATTTTATTTAAGTGAGTGAGAGAAAAATGTAATACTAAGGTAGATACCATTTAATTGTGTCTCTACGCTACAGTTTAAATAGTGTTCTTGATAATACGTAAGGCTACCTGTCCATTGACGCGGAGCGTGGTGGCGGAGATGAGTGAGCGAGTATTGCAGGGCGGACTTGCGGACTTTGTCTGTCCATCGACGCAAAGCGCGACAGCGGTGCGGAGAAGCTGTTGTGTGGTCGATGGGTGCGGAATCAGCGAGTATGCGGAGCGAACTTGCAGACTGTGCGAGTTAACGCGCAGAGTCATAGCGGAGGGCGGCGCGATGGACGATCATTTCAGTTGTACGCGAGATATTACGGAAAACCAGCCAGCCAGCTGGCTCCGCCGCCTCGCACAGCTGCCTCGCACAGCACGCGCCGGTCCGAAAAAGTATGATTTTTAAAACCAGCTCGCAAATCCATGACTACTGGAGCTGAGCGGAGATTTTATGTAATCCTTTTGGTTAATATTTACTCGCTCGCTCTGCCTCGCCTCGCAGCGCTGCAATGGACAGGTAGCCTTACTATCTTATTTCACACACCGCCTTAAAGAAGGTACTACCTACTGCTATTTATTTTTAAACAAAAAGGCCTTACACCACCGTCACATTTTAAACCTGAGACAGTGGCAACACTTCTTCATTAAAATCTCTGATTTTGAAGTAGACGTTTATAGACTACAGTATTCACTTTTTACTATCAATCAGAACTGTATACTTATTTGCCGCTGCAATGACATTAAAAAATTGTAATCAAAACTAGTCACTGCAGTAGCTGTAATAAAGCTTTGAGCGTTTTTGTAGAAGTCCATGGCCTGAATACAAGTTTTTTACATAGCATATATAAAAATTTAACTTGTTGAATTAGTGTTGAATGAACATCATTAATAAATGAAAATGTAAATCAGTGTCGATCCCATTTGTTCTGTGATCCAGTGTGTGTCGACCACTTGATCCGTGAGTCGCGGGTTCTATCCCCGCACCGGGGCAAATAAATATTTAAAATAAATTAATAGTCTGGGTGCATGTCTGTTGTTTGTATGGTACACATGGTAAAACCTAGAAAACCTAGTGTGTGGTTAAGTGTAAGCGTATTTATTATTTTATCTGGATGAATTAAATCGAACCAAAGTTTCCATATATAAAAAGCTACGTATTTATTTTGAATCATAATTTACAAGCTGTACATAAAAATAACAAGTTATAATAGACTTTACAAAATTACAATTTGTGAAAATTTTTCGTACAAGTAAAAGTTAGTACAAATTGCGCAAATTAAATCACAGATGAAAGCACGAATTAATAAATGCTTAGACTTAATTATCATTTTCCTCCTGCCTTATTTCATATTCTTCACGGCTAATGGATCTGGTACCGTTAGAAATTATTCTCTGGACACAATCGTTTATCTAGAGACGTGGGTACAGCGGAGAATTTCTTTTTTAAACTATTTTGTTCGATACTTTTAATCATTGTCACGTTGGAATTTGCTAATTTTTCTTATTAAATGATTAATTGGTACACATAATTAATAAAGCGAGTAACAGCCTAGCTATTTCCTTTTTTTATTCAAGATCTGTACCTAATACAAATTTCAATTAGACTAGAATTTAATTACTCTTACATTCACATGCTCACTTTATGATCGTTAGGTTTAGAAAACTGAACTTCTTTGAATTACGAGTAACTTAAACGCATTTGCATATATCCAAGCATGCGACTTAACCAGTGAAATTTGGATATTTACCCATGCATGCAGTTTGAATAAACAAGATCGTTCAGCGAATAATTTCACCGTGTGGTAAGTGTAATTTAAAAAGAGGATTGCTATGTTTGATACGCCTCACAAACAGAAACAGAGTCATCGACCGTGCGCACGCGCACTGCAGTGAGATGTTGCCGTGACATTCTAACACTGAGACTACTTGACATTTTAACTGCGGAAAAAATCAGAAGTAATCCAGCCTTGGATTTGAGATTAATGAAATATTGCAGTAACATTTTAGTAAACCGTTCGTCGAGTTACACACTTTGGTATCTAACAGCAGATAGATTCAGCCTTGGTTTATAGTTTGGCGCGAATTGCAGTGAAATTCGGCGTTCTGTTCGGCTTTCGCAGAGTGTGTGCCGGGCCTTACTTTTACCTTGCATTATCTAGATTTAGTTATCTGAGTCTGAGATACCCGCGCGACTACGTAGTGTTGGTGCGCAACCGGTGGTAGACGGTCGTGAATCGGGACTGCTGTAATTATTTTAGTGCAATTTGTTGTCTTTATTGTGAAGTGTAGTGTAACGGTGTATACGCGTAGCGGTCGTCATTAGAGGTGAGTGCGTTGTTTTCTACAAACATTTAACCTTTTGTTTAAATTGCGTTAGTGACTGTTATGGTCTGTAAGTCGCTTTTGTGATTATTGTGATGTTTTTGGTGTCTACCTGTTTTATTTGAATGGTACATAGGTACGTGCAGTACCTACTGAACTTATTGTATTTTTGAACCAAGTTGCTTATTAACCCTTTCCGGGACAGTATCCGAGACACAATAAAAGTTTTATTGTTATAACGTCTATAGACGTTTACTGTTCCTGCAAGGGTTAAGGTGTAGGCAGAGAGCGTGGAGCGCTAAACATGCAAGCTACGCGTATTTTTTCTACATTCATAACTGTATTGATATTTATACGATGGTTGACAGGGATATTTTAGAAATGGGTTAACTACGAAGCGATTGAATAATTAAATTCTCACAATGTTATTAGTAGGTGCTTAGTGCTTAGTGCTTACCTAACGAACTCCGTGGTTACCTAATGTCCACATTAACTAACTCCGTGGATTTGATAAATAACTTTAAAAAATCGATAGAATAACAATTCAATAAGCCTTATATTTTTATTTTTCGCAATAACACATGCGACTGTATTTAGAAATTTAAGAAAAAATGGAAAAAAACTTTTGACTTCGGGTAGGAATCGAACCTGCGACTTCGGGATGATCAGTCCAGCCGCTTTACCACTAAGCTACCGAAGTACCTACTACAGGCATAATCCCTTAGCTATTCGTCATTCTGGAGATTCTATTGCCGGGACTGCTGGTCTAGCAATGGTGGCCTTTTATCACTAACTAGTGGCAGAGCTCCAACGGCACATAACTTCATCTGGTAATGCGTCTATTTATGTAAAATTTTCTTTTCTAGTACACAAAGGCTTTTCTTGATACAGATTCCCATTGGCTTCACAGGAGTTTGGGAATGTGTTAAATCCGATGAATACCAAAAAGGTCTTCAACATGCACGGAAAAAAAGGCAACACCCCCCATATTCAAGAATGAGAGCATTAACCTTATTTTGCGCATGAAAATATATAAACACGTACGCTTGGCCCGAATCCAAGGTTTCGCCTTGATAAGCAAAAAAAAAAGAAAAACTCTCAAATTTTTAATATGGGCTAATTTAGGTACGGCTATAAAATGTAATTCATACGGCCAAATACTCAAACGTCACTTAAATCTAAATGGGACTTAAAAGTCTTCTGTCTTTATAAATTACGTTCAAACGATAGAGATAGCGCACATTTGAGCGTTGCTTAAAATTGAGTGACGTTTGAGTATTCGGCCAATAGTAATTTATTTGCTAACTAAGTAGATACATAAAGGTCTAAAAATTAGGTTGTAATAATACTTAGTTGCCATTTTCTGCCACTGTAAAAGTCATTCAATTTTTTTAGATAAAGTTTATACTAAAATGTGTGATTTTTAGTTTAAACTTTATTAAATTTTTTAGTATTTCTCAAACTGAACAGCAAAGAAAACTACTTAGTGAATTGATATCCATCGAAGCAGCAAACACGCGTTTACTCCAAATCTGAGTACTTAACTGAGCACTTAAGCCGTTATGCAAACGCTTAACACTTATCACCTGCATTTCGTAAAGTGCGATTTGCTCTTTATACAGACCGTGTTTATTTCTAGGGTTCCGTGCCTCGAAAGGAAAAACGAATCCCTTTTAAAGCCATCCCTTTTCGATTGGTCGCGACAAGGTCCCCAAGCAGCAAGGTAACATCCAATAGCCTGACGTGCTGCGGTGGACCATATGTAAGCTCCGCCCATGGTCCACCACATTAAGTGGAATAATTTTATAAACTATATTTCTGAATTCATTTTTTACACTTCTGTACTTTATTATTTTTCTTTTGTGATTGCGAAAATTTCGCAAATTATGTCAAGTGAGAAATGTAAGGTCTCATTGTGATTATTTCAAATACATTTTTCTTATAATATCCATATAAGTAAGTAGTTTTGGAGTTACTTTCGAAAAGAGTCGAATATTTGTCATTCTTTCTGTTATTACCATCCTACTGGGCCTAAAGTTAAGAAAAAATTTCAGAAAACGGTTGTGTAAATAAGAGAAAAACCCGTCTATGTATTATACTGGTCTATATAATACAGGAACATATTATATGTCTATGGTATTTAAAGTATTCGGGTGCGACTCGTACTTGGTCAGCTTTTACCTGTATAATTATATCTGACTCGGTTCGATTTAGCATTAATCCTATACGCACTTTCATCGGCCACTCATCGTAAGCGCTTCCCAATTCGAACTTGCGGATCCTACAAATAAAAAAAAAATTTTTTTTTTCAATTTTAATTAGTGACGTAGTTAATATGAGTTCGCATATTGTAGCGTATTTAAAAAATAATAATTTATGAAATTCGTAATTTATAATACATATTATTTTATATAATGCAAAAGCCATGACGTTTCCTATATTACGATATTTAGGGTTTCGTAGACAAATGGCAAAAAAAACGAATCCCTTATATGTCTGTCCGTCCTTATGTGACTGCCATTTTAATCTGAAACTATTAGGACTATATACTTGAAACTCGCTACGTAGATGTAGGTATTTTTTTAACTGCTTTATGAATAAAAAAATATGCATACCATACTTGCAACTGAAACCATAAAGACTTTTTTCATCAAACCTATACGCATGTCTATAGACAGATCTTTAAAAATAACAGTGTATCTATGTATGTATCTTCGCGCCAGGTCCCTAACGGGGTAGGCAGAGAAAGTGGAGCGCCATATATCGCGGTCCTGACACATCTCCCGTGCCTCCTCTACATTCATAATTCTCTTTATACATGCACGCCGATTCCTAAGACTTTTGACCCCACTATCAGACAAATAAAATAAGTGTGCGGTTTCTAAAACTACTACGGAACTCTTCATAGCCCAATCCGACTCGCACTTAGCCGCTTTTTTAGCATCTGTCTAGGATCATTCCTAGACATTCATTTTACAGCGAAAAGATACTGAAGATTATCTCTGCAATTACCATTTTATCGTCACAAGTGCTCGTTAAAGCGGCTTATATCAGCGGAAACAAAGCTTGTACACACTAATGGATCAAGTTAGACACTAGAAACTAGGTTTATAGGTAATTCCTATGTCGCTATCTAGATTATCTTCATGTTACGAGCTCAAAATTAACTTTAGAGTTTGTAGTTTAGTTCTCATACGAAGTTTCTAAGATATGAGAAGGGTCATGCCGATGTTATTTTTAAACTAAAGTTTGATGAGTTAATTTAAACCACCTCATACGCTCATCCATACATCATCATCATCATTTCAGCCAAAAGTCGTCCACTGTTGAACAAAGGCCTTCCCCAAAGATTTTTTTTATGTAATAAGTGAACAACAAGCTTGCAGTTCACATTGATGTTAAGTGATGACTGCAGCCTATAGACCACGTACACAAAGACCAAGGTCAAAATGCAGATGCGTTACCACTCCTGAGGCCTAAGGTGTTATGCCTCTGTGCCGGAAATTTCAGGGCCGTACATTACCACCTGACCGGAACAAAATAGTGCTGAACACTACCATTTAGCGGTAAGTATATTACGTAATACGGTGGTGCCTACGCCCGCGAGCTCCGTCACTGGAGCTCTACCACCAGTAAAAAATTGGAAAGCTATTTACACCAATACAGTATTTATACACGCGAAATAATATTTGCGAAATGGTACGAAACACTATGTTTGCGGGTCCAACTATGTTAGCCTATCACTTTACACTTCTTCTTTTCGAGTCAGCGGCTCGATACGTTTTAATTTTGCCAAATTTTACAAAACAAACGGTGTTTGAACGATGAAATAACCAAAACGTAGACCCTCTACATGACGTAGAGGGTCTACGTTTTCGTTATTTCATAAAACAGACCCTTACGTTTTCCTAAAAAAAGACATCAACGCGCGCATTAGTCATTTGTACCTATGAAAGATATATATTTTATACTATGTAATGGAAGTGGCAAACAAGCATGCAGTTCACATTGATGTTAAGTGATGACTGAGGCCTATAGATACCCACACAAAGACCAAGGTCAAAATGCAGATGCGTTACCACTCCCGAAGCCTAAGGTGTGTCGGAAATTACAAGGCCGTACAAATAATATATTTGTTTAGTATTTTTGTTTGGAAATGTATCCGAATATCAATAAGCTCTCTAATAACTGGTGAATCGGATGTTTGCATGTATGCTTCAATTGTTTGTTTGTTTCTGCCTACCCTTTCGGGGAAGAAAGGCGAAAAGTTAAGATTTGTTTTACGTTTTTATAGTCTTATGCATAAATTTTAAGTAAATCGTTTAAATGACTGGAACTGTACCATCAGTAAAATATAGTATTAGATATAATATGTAGTTTATGGTCCCGTAATAATTATCACAGAGACATAACAACTAAGGTCTCAGGGGTGGCAACGTATCTGCATTTTGCCCTCTGGTTTTTGTATAGACGTCTATAGGCTGCAGTCATCACTTAACATCAATGTGAGCTGCATGCTTGTTTGCCAGCTTCTTTAAGTAAAAAAGCGTAGAATCTATGTAGTACTTAACTAACATTACTTTTAGGTAACTGATAACTTTAATTGTTTTATTTTTTATCACATTGGCGTGGCTTTTATTTTTAAATGTTTCTACAAACAAACCTTCAAATGAACTTAAAACGTTGAATTACATGCAAAAATTATGTTCATGATTCGGTAAAATTTGATATATCATGTCCTTGGGAAATCTTAATAATGAATCGTGACAATATTAAAAAAACCCGGCCAAGTGCGCGTCAGGACACGCGCAATGTACGGTTCCGTTGAGTTCGCTATATGAACTATCAACTCAATTTTTTTTAATACGTCCAAATACCATTAAGCTTGAGACAGGGGAACTTCATCTAAAATTACATTTTTGTGCTATTTAAAGCTAAATATTTCACAAACAGATAATTTATTCGCAGAATGGTCTGCTAAACTCCGCAATATTTTTTGGAGACCTATCTAACAATGTACCACGTTCATGATGGAATTCTCGTTAAAAAATTGCATTTCCATTTTACGTGTAGGCCCGGCCGTGTACCCTAAAAAAATATTTCAAGATTTTATTGCCCATTAGAATATTTGTGCTAAATTACAGCTTTCTAGTACTAAGAGTCTCCGAGCATAGACGCGGACAGATGGACGGATGGACGGACATGGCGGAATGTTGATGGTTCCTTGTAGTCTACAAAATCCTAAACTGATCATATATCAGTCCATCAATTTATCTTTCCGTCTGTCAGGTATTTTACTCAGAACACTAAATAGTGCGCGGTTTAACGCGCAATCGACCATTTTTTGTCACATACAACGTCCTTGTTCAATATAAGATTGTAAATAATGGTGATCGAAGTATTACGTATAAATCAATCTAAATTATATGTTCTTAGGTTTTCGCGAGCTACACTCATTGAAATAAAACTATTTTTACGGATTTATCTCGCGTATATTAAACTAAAATGATATAGAATCTAAATGACAGAATAATGGATTTCTGGGTACACGCAGTCAATATAAACTTTCAAAATTCAAGAGAAATTTTGATTCTTTCCATTATTGTCTACAAACTGGCGGCCATTTTGACGAAACTTGTCTCTGTTGAAACCGACATCAAATTGAAGTCAAAGCCAGAGTTGTAACAATGCGGGTTTCATATCATTGGAATTTATTCTTTCATACACCATTTTAGACATCTTTCATTCATTTGGTTGATATCCGATATGTCTTTTACCATATTGAGTGTCTATTGTTTCAATTATTTATTGATTGTTAAGTTTTAGTGGCGGTCAAAGGTGTAGGTACTCGTTGTATCATTTGTTCCATATAATAATAAAAAGCTTTATTTATTCCTTACCATTTTTTTACATTGATATAGTTAGTATTAGGTTAACCTAATTTATCATAATCATAATCTTATTCATTTACCAGAATGTAGTGGGTACATGTAGGTACAGATGGTGAGATAATAACATTATAGCACTCTCACATTCTACCATTACAATGGTGTGTAAAATATCCATAAACTTAACTAAATAGTATGTCAAAATATTATTATTGTAATTCGAATATTTATAATTAATTAATGTCAAAGTTATTATTGCAAATTGTGGTCAATTAGATATTATTACAGCGATAAAGTTTATTGAAGATTTTAATAATTTAATTTCAATATTTAGCATTATTTTAGGATAATAATAATAATATATATTTATTTAGTCAAATTATTGAGTCATTAATCAATTATAATATTGTTTTGTGTCATATAATCCTTTAAGTCATAAAAACAATGTTGATGAAGCCATTGAGTCAGTTTTTTTTTAAATAATGGTAATTGTGTTTCTTTAAGCGTCGTCGGTTTTTTATTGTAGACTCTTATGGCGTTAACATAAGCATTTCTTTTATGCAATTCAATCCTATATTGTGGTATAAACAGTTTAAATTGATTTCTGGCCCTAGCATATCTACTTGTATATTCGGAATTAAGTTTAAAATAACATGGATGCTGCTTTACAAAAAGACATAGCTCTCTAATATACATGTAAGCCAACGGTAAGATACGAAATTTATCAAATAAGGGCTTACAACTGTCTAAGCACCAAGCTCCACAAATGGCTCTTACACATTTTTTTTGGACCACAAAAGCTTTATTAATTGCAACTGAATCAGTACATAACTAATAAACATAATATAATAACATAATATTTTTTTTTATTTGTTCTATATGCTGCAAAATAAATAAAAAAAAACGCTCCGCATTCCATTTCTGTTACAAATAATAAAATTATCTTTATATTTCGCGAAATCTTTGAAATATTATTTTTTTGACATACAATACAATGAGTACAGAATGAAACAACTCCTTTTGTCTTTGGGCCATCCTGTATAGTGTATACTATTATAATCGCTAGTACCAAAAGCCAGTCGGAAACAATAATAAAACACGGTCGCAACAGTTCCGCGGTGCGCACACGCAACTACAGCGCATCCACCGCTTCCGCACGTGTCCGTTATCTAGTGCACCGACGATCAATTAATTATTCGAAAGCCGCGGTAAAAACACTATCGGTTTTTGTGCGGCAATATCAGCATTGAACTTGACGTTCGTATTTCAGGAAGAATTTCTAAATAGCATAGCTATTTAAGCGATTGAAGCACTATAATTTAACTTGCTCCTCAAGAGTTGACAAAAATTTTTACATAACTGGTGGTAGAGCTCCAGTGACGGAGCTCGCGGGCGCATTACCTAATATACTTGCCGCTAAATGGTAGTGTTCAGCACTATCGTGTTCCGGTCAGGTGGTAATGTACGGCCCTGTAATTTCCGGCACAGAGGCACCTTAGGCCTCAGGAGTGGTAACGCATCTGCATTTTAACCTTAGTCTTTATGTGGGTGTCTATAGGCTGCAGTCATCACTTAACATCAATGTGAACTGCATGCTGGTTTGCCACTTCCAATAGATACAAAAAAATATTGAGAAATTTCTGCAATTTATTTAGTACGATAATTATGAAGACAAAGTCACAGGAATAAGTAAATGTTTTATACGAGTATCTGTATATTCAATAAAAAACAACTTGATGCTTAATTTTCACAAACTCATTTCACAGTGCTTTCATTTTGTGATATGAATCTTGCTAAAAAGACATGAAATATTTTATGAACTAATTAGCTATTGCTTGACGCTTGAGTACTAACATACGTGAGAATTTGTGATCTATGAACTTCCACCAATTGAGCTTCCTAACAAAACAACGAAGTAATAAATAAAATAAAAATTAAATACGCTTACACTCACAGCCCCACAGTAGGTATAAAGGATGCGATTGTACACATACAACACATACACAAACACCCAGACCCGAAACAAATATCTGTAGGCCATACAAATATTTGTCCCGGTGCAAGGATCGAATCCGCAACCCTTCGAATCAAACGGTCATCTCACACCGCTGGACTAACCGGGTCGTCAAATAGTTCTATGCATACATTAACTTGAGTACGTATTTAATTTCTCGTAAAAGTTTTAGGTGATTTAGTTATAATTTTATCATGAAGTGACAATTGTAAGCATACAGTTCAAATAGAATTAATTTATCTATACTTATAATAAAACTGAAGAAGTGTAAATTCTGTACATTAAAAATATTGAAAAAATAAATACCAGGGGATGTTCCTAGATCTATAATA
The DNA here is from genome assembly GCA_036365455.1 of Macrosoma leucophasiata. NCBI lineage: Eukaryota > Metazoa > Arthropoda > Insecta > Lepidoptera > Hedylidae > Macrosoma > Macrosoma leucophasiata. The sequence goes on from JAWQUS010000020.1 coordinate 6,098,932, forward strand.
ATGGCAACCCATTATACGTCCCACTGCTGGGCACGAGTCTCTCCCCTTTTTGGGGAGAGGCCTGGAGCTTACTCCACCACGTTGCTCCAACGCGGATTGGTGGAGGTGGGTGAGTTAGTGGCCAACCCGCTGTCGGATGTTTTCAAACCGCCCATAAGGCCTCCGACAAGGTTTAACGACTGCTATCTATCGATAGCAACCGGGACCGACGGCTTAACGTGCCCTCCGAAGCACGGAAACGCGCATTTAATTTGCCACTAGCGGTCACTCATCACACTACCCGACCGCGCCCGTAGTGCTTAACCGAGTAGATCGCCCATGATCTACACCAGCCGCGGGGCCATGCGCGCTTCATTCAGTCCTAGATCTATACCGAACCCAAATATGTGATTAGAATTTTTTTTTGTCTGTCTGTCTGTATGCCTGTCTGTCTGTCTGTCTGCCTGTCTGTTTGTTCAAGCATCACATAAAAACTACCGGTCTGATGACGATGAAACTTGGTATGATTATTTTTTAACCTTTGACGCACAACACTGGGTACTTTTTATCCCGGAAAAATGTCTGTTTGTCTGTGTGTTTGTGCACGCTAATTTTAGAAACGGCTTATTCGATCTACGGTTTTCACTAATATATTATTGGTAAGTATCACTTAATATTTAGTGTTTGTTTCATGTTAATCGGTTCAGAAATAAAAAAGTTATGTCAATTTAAAAATCGTATCGAATATTTTTAAGCTATTCTGTATCTTAGTTCTATTTTTTAGGGGGTTTCGTATCTAAAAGGTAAAAACGGACCCTACGGATTACTAATCCACCGCTGTCTGTCTGTCTGTCCGACGTCCGTCCGTCTGTCTGTCATCAGGCTGTATCTCATAAATAGTGATAGCTAGAAAGCTTATAAAGACAAAATTAATTACTAAAAATAAGAAAATGAAAATGGTAAGGGATCCAAAGGTATTATTTAAAGTTAACCGTAGGGTGTACATATAAAAAAAAAATAAGACCAAAAAAAACAAAAGCACCAAATTGTAACATAGCAAAGAGGCATACAAAAGGTAAAGCAAAGTTATGAACAGTACCGAAGAGCAGCAATTTACTTTTATATAACATTATAATATATATTATCATCGCGAATAGTTCGATCGTTACTCCATCAAAAATAATGAATGGCTAAAACCCATTCACATTTCTCTTCAACACACATACAATATATCCATTACACGCACACGGAAGCAATAAATGCGTATAAACTGCCAATAGTAAAAACTGGATGTTAAACCTCCGTTAGCGGGTATGAGACAATGCCTCGTAATAGCATTATATAGAACTAGCACACTTAGTGATGTGAATGATTCGACATAAAAACTGTTTAAGCGCGAACGATTAGAGCAGCGAGTGTTCCGTACAAAAGGAAATCATTGAACATTTATTCAAAGCAACAGTCTTGCTAATGTTTACTTTGAAAGCCCGTCGTAAAGCCACGGTCCCATTAAATCCCGTCAAGAAGAGATTTTCGATGTCATTAGTCTTATATTTGAGCATTAAATATGTTTGATATGTACTGTAAAGAACTGAACTAGCTTCATTTCTTTCGCACTTCACTCGATGGTGACGACCACAATTCAACCGATCCCCTCTTTACATTGACAAGCCCATTTATACCCCCAAATACTCGACTTCGTAAAGAACATTCGAGTCGTTATCTTTACAATAGACAACAGGTGTGCTTTAAAATGTAAACAAACTTATTCCAGTAACGCACCCGTTTTGTTGTAAATATAATATATTTTTTGTTTTGCTTCATCTTAAATTATGCCTAAAATAGTCAACTATTTTAGTACATTTAACATGTGATTGGAAATACTGTGTATTGGAAATACTGTGTATTTCCAATCACATGTTATTTAAACATTTTAGGTTCAATAGTTTTGGGAATAATGGATGTCGGAGTGATTTTTGTCAATTTTTTAAAATGTTATGAAGGTGGCAAATAAATTATACAGCTCAGAAGGACGTTAAGTGATGACGGCAGCCTATAGACATCTACACAAAAACCAGAAGTCAAAATGCAGATGCGTTGCCACTCGTAAGACCTAAGTTATTATGTCTCTGTGATAGTTTTCACAAAATCTAAATCGGGCGGGACGTCGAAGTGTCCATTCTATACGTAGTATTATTACATATTCTTTGGTAATCCGTTGGTAAAGCCCACTCCCAACTAAAGATTTTGGAATGCGTAAAACTTTTCAATTGTCAGGATTGAAAATATTTGCTATGTGCTTTTAATTGTGAAGTAAGTACGTCTTCACGTAATGTATAAGTAATATTAAAGTAGTGATGGAGCTCCACTATTGGAGCTCGAGGCCGTAGGCATTACGGAATCTATCAGCCGCCGAATGGCACTACTCAGAACTATCGTGTTCCGGTTAGCTGGCAATGTATGATCCCGTTATTTCTATCATAGACGGTACTATCAGGCGGAGCATCTCCTCAGGGGTGGCAAGGTATGTGCAATTTCTGTATAATGACTGCAAGCTTGTTTGCCACCATTAGATATATTAAAAAAAAAATGTCTCCAGTTATATTTATGTGAATATACATGAATAAATATTCACTTACCATCAATTGGAACTGTACGCTTGTTTACCACTTTAAAGACATAAAAAACATGAGCATTAATCATATCAAATTATAATTCTATTGCCTACATTAACCGCTTTCTATCAAGGTTTTTGCGAGAAGAAAAAACTTAACGACGCAGTACGATACACGACGACATAATGTGTCATTAACACGACATTTTTTAGGGTTCTATGCCTCAAAAAGAAAATTCTGAACCGTTTTAGGATCACTAATGTGTCTGTTTGTAAGAATTTCTAGTGAATACATCTATACTATATTATTATTAATTTTATAAAGTTTGTTTGTTTGTTTCCTTGAACGCGCTTATCTCAGGAACTAATGGTCCGATTTGAAAAATTATTTCAATATTCCATTTATCGAGGATGGCTTTAGGCTATATTATTAAGCTGAAGAGTTTGTTTGTTTGTTTGCTTGAACGCGATAAACTCAGAAACTACTAATCCGATTTGAAAAATTATTTCAATGTTAGATAGCCCATTTATCGAGGAAGGCTTTAGGCTATACAACATCACGCTAAGATGAATAAGAGAGGATAGGTAATATTGCAACCGCGCGAAGCCGGGGCGGGCCGCTAGTATAATATAAAAAAATAGGCCCCGTAATAACTAACCCGTAATATTGGGCGGGTGAAAACTATCACAGAGACATAATAACTTAGGTCTTACGAATGGCAACGCATCTGCATTTTGACTTCTGGTTTTTGTGTAGATGTCTATAGGCTGCCGTCATCACTTAACGTCCTTCTGAGCTGTATAATTTCTTTGCCACCTTAATAACATTTTAAAAAATTGACAAAAATCACTCCGACATCCATTATTCCCAAAACTATTGAACCTAAAATTGTACCCATTTTAGGTTTATATAACATGTCATTTTAGTTTAAATAACATGTGATTGGAAATACTGTGTATTTCCAATCACATGTTATTTAAATATTTTAGGTCTACACAAAAGGTCTACACAAAAACCAGAAGTCAAAATGCAGATGCGTTGCCACTCGTAAGACCTAAGTTATTATGTCTCTGTGATAGTTTTCATCCGCCCAATATTACGGGTTAGTTATTACGGGGCCTATTTTTTATATTATACTAGCGGCCCGCCCCTGCTTCGCGCGGTTGCAATATTACCTATCCTCTCTTATTCATCTTAGCGTGATGTTGTATAGCCTAAAGCCTTCCTCGATAAATGGGCTATCTAACATTGAAATAATTTTTCAAATCGGATTAGTAGTTTCTGAGTTTAGCGCGTTCAAGCAAACAAACAAACAAACTCTTCAGCTTAATAATATAGCCTAAAGCCATCCTCGATAAATGGAATATAGAAATAATTTTTCATTTAGTTCCTGAGATAAGCGCGTTCAAGGAAACAAACAAACAAACTTTATAAAATTAATAATAATATAGTATAGATGTATTCACTAGAAATTCTTACAAACAGACACATTAGTGATCCTAAAACGGTTCAGAATTTTCTTTTTGAGGCATAGAACCCTAAAAAATGTCGTGTTAATGACACATTATGTCGTCGTGTATCGTACTGCGTCGTTAAGTTTTTTCTTGTCGCAAAAACCTTGATAGAAAGCGGTTAATGTAGGCAATAGAATTATAATTTGATATGATTAATGCTCATGTTTTTTATGTCTTTAAAGTGGTAAACAAGCGTACAGTTCCAATTGATGGTAAGTGAATATTTATTCATGTATATTCACATAAATATAACTGGAGACATTTTTTTTTTAATATATGTAATGGTGGCAAACAAGCTTGCAGTCATTATACAGAAATTGCACATACCTTGCCACCCCTGAGGAGATGCTCCGCCTGATAGTACCGTCTATGATAGAAATAACGGGATCATACATTGCCAGCTAACCGGAACACGATAGTTCTGAGTAGTGCCATTCGGCGGCTGATAGATTCCGTAATGCCTACGGCCTCGAGCTCCAATAGTGGAGCTCCATCACTACTTTAATATTACTTATACATTGCGTGAAGACAAACTTACTTCACAATTAAAAGCACATAGCAAATATTTTCAATCCTGACAATTGAAAAGTTTTACGCATTCCAAAATCTTTAGTTGGGAGTGGGCTTTACCAACGGATTACCAGAGAATATGTAATAATACTACGTATAGAATGGACACTTCGACGTCCCGCCCGATTTCCCCGCCTCAACCAACCTCCTCCCATCTTATGGGCGACGTTTGGTATTCTCTACGTGCTACGCACACAGATGCACGTGTAAATACACGTCACTGATTGATGTCTGTGTAATAGAGACACAATTAAGCGTTTGTATGGAATTTTGGCGGAGTGTCCGCGGTGTGGCAATACTTTAAAAAAATAATAACTATTTTAAAATAACTATCACAAAAGGTAAATGACATAAGCCTCAGACGCGGCAATGCATCTGCAAATTGACCTCTAGTTAAGTGTAGATGTCAAAAGGTTACACTTATCATCAATGTGAGCTGCATATCTGTTTGAAACCAATATGTATGTACATTAAAAAAGGTGCAAACTATTAATAACTGCCAAATGAATCATAAAAAAGATACTTATTACAAATCAATTAGAAAAACGCGCAATTAAATCTCATCTATTAATCAAATCATCATTTTTACGTCAGCGACGGATGAAAAGTAATCGAAAAAAAAAAATAATTATAGGTAATTAGTGTAATTACAGTTGTGAAAGCGAATGAATTATTGCCTGTAATACATATCTATTTACTAAATCAACTCGTTGAGATTGGTTTGACAGAGCGAGTGGTAGTGTTAAATAACTGGACCGTAGTAAAACACGCACACATTTAAATAGACAGAGTAAAAAAAATCTTTACTACATGCTTATATTCCCCAAAATGGCAGGCAGAGGTATATAGTTTTATATTATTTCGCATTAACACATGCTTGTGAAATATATTTTATTGTAAAGAAAAATGGAAAGAAAAATTTGACTTCAGGCGAGACTCGAACTCGCGGCCTACTGGGAATCTAGTCCAGCCGCTCTTCCAATTGAGCTACTGAAGTCCTGCCCGATTTGTCAAAGACTGAGCGACTTCTTTACGATATTCAATAAACTGAAAAGTCTATTATATCGGTTGCCTAACTAGCATAGTTGGTAATAGATGGCGCTGCTGCTACCATAAAGCAATGCAATAAATGTGAAGGAAAGATTTGACAAATCGGGCAGGACTCAGTAGCTCAATTGGAAGAGCGGCTGGACTAGGTTCCCAGTAGGCCGCGAGTTCGAGTCTCGCCTGAAGTCAAATTTTTCTTTCCATTTTTCTTTACAATAAAATATATTTCACAAGAGGTATATAGTGTAATGATGTTGGCAACCCCGCTTCGTGTAATGAAGTTGGCAACCCGAAACCTCCTTTTTTGCCATCTCCGGCTCGACGTGGTTAGACGTGGTAACAACAACAACAGCAACAACAAATAGTCTTTATTGCACACCAAAAGAACATGTAGGTATAAAAAAAAACACTTAAGAAATATGTGATACAAAGGGCGGCCTTAACGCTAAAAGAGCGTTTTCTTCCAGTAAAATACATTTGGTCGACTATTATTTGGTAACTTATAACTTATATAATTAAAACTTGTAAGCTACTAATAAAACTTACCTCCAATCGCACGCTGTTCTTTATTTCAACTCACCAAGACAGAAACAATACACATAGTAGATTTCCCAGTTTCTTCTCTGTTTCACTGTTGGTGGTATGGCTGGCACCCAGCAATTCAGCTGAGTGTAGTTACACAGTATAACTGTAAAAATCCCAGTAGTCTGGTACTCCTGCCTCGGAGAGCACATGAAGCCGCCGGTCCTAAATTCACGGACGCATTTAAATTTTGCACGTACTGTATGTTCAAGACGTACAACAAGTGAACTGAACTATGAAATATATTTTCGCAACTTTTTTAAATCTTATGTAAGTGGTAAACAATCATGCAGTTCACATTGATGTTAAGTGATGACTGCAGCCTATAGACACTTACACAAAGACCAAGGTCAAAATGCAGATGCCCTACCACTCCTGTGACCCAAGGTGTTATGCCTCTGTGCCGGAAATTACAATGCAGTCCCTTTTGCAGTTTGTTGTTTCTTTCTGCTGGTGGTAGTTCTTGAAATTATGTAGTGCCTACACCACATCGTTTCTATAAAATATTAGAACGTTTAAATCAATCAGATATCAATAAAGTGAATGGCCTGGGAGATCTGATATTTTAAATCGTCTTAAGATTTCGCGAGCTACACTCATTGAAATAAAACTAGTTTTCGGATTAGCGACCGAAACATCTGGTTGATTTTAAATACTTAATCAATTTATTTAAATATTATGTATGTATGTATGTATCTTCACGCCAGGTTCCTAACGGGGTAGGCAGAGAGTGTAGAGCGCCAGATATCTCGGTTCTGACAAACCTCTCGTGCCTCGTCTACTTTCATCATTCTCTTCATACATGCACGCCGATTCCAAAGACTTTTGATCCCACCATCAGACAGAACTCGACCTATTTGGTCATGGTAGGTCAGCCTTGGTTTTCCTGGGCCTCTGCAACCATCCACATTCGCATTGTATATCTGTTTAGTCATTCGCTCATTCGACATTCTTTCTATTTAAATATTCTTCGAGATAAATCCGAAATCTATTTTTAAATTTCCAGTACCTCGAAGTTTGGTTATGTGCCCGGAGATGTCAACAGGCTCGCCACCTGTAACATGGGCCAAAAACGTAACCGGCGAATCATGGGTGTTTGCATGTATGCTTGAATGCGTATATTTACGTCTGCATACACCTTCCAGGCGTGAAGTTACGTTTACGTTTATTTTTTAATTTAATAACATCTGAAATCGTTTGTGCAAAAATTTTCTTATCATAAAAAATATTACAATTACCATACACATTTTGCATGAGCTGATCAGATGATCATACAAATGCGATTAACATTTTAAAAATTGGCTTTGATAAAACAGTACAACAGTGTATCAAATTACCAGTAGAAAGAAACACACAAATGTAATATTTTTTTATGACCAGTAGAAAACAATGGAAATGATCACTAATGTTAATGCTAGCAGTATTATCATGAGTGATTGTGATATCGTGAGAAAGTTGGTAGAATGAGGAGTTATGGCCACGATATCCATCGCTCAATTGACACAGTTTCGAATTTGAAATGAAGAAAAATATAATAATAATAAGTTGTATGAATAAATAAGTGGAATAATAATAATAATAATCATCATCATTTATTCAAGTGACCAGGACTCAATATAATATAAACTATAAAAACTTTTTAACTCATAATTAACTTAAATTCTACTATGTATAAAAAGACTTAAGTTTTAACATCAGCGGCACACTACCGGCTCAACCCATGCGATAAGGCACTGCAGTGGTTAACATGCATGCAATCCAGTCTACTTGCGATCATATTTAAGATACTCTTTGGGCTGGCCCGCACTCTGCACACCAGGGAAGCGCATCTTTTACGCATAGTTGAAATAAGTGTATGTCGGGCCATGCGCAGTGTAGGGTTGCATAGTAACAAAGTAAGAGATGCAATAAAACAAAAAAAAATTCTATGAAGTCGTTCGAAATTTTCGAGAAAAATACATTTGGTCGAAATTACTCACGAACTTGTAAAGCGAACTTAAGTGTGATAGTTTTCATTTTAATTTCTTAAATTACTCTAATTACTATTGCCGTAAAGTTTGAATTTCTAACAATAACCGTTTAGTTGGTAAGGGGGGCACTTGATTCTAACGAAAATTTGCACTTTAAAGCTTAATAAGTCATGAACCCTCTGTTACCCTAAAAAAGGGGTGTGCCCTTTTTATTAAGGTTAACAGAGGTAACCTAAATAAAAAAAAAACATGTTTTTATTCTACCACTGTCGGCGTGATTAAGGTGTATACTTGTGCTAAATTTCAAGTCTCTAGTATCAATAGCTTTTGCGCTAAACCGCGGACGGAGGGACAGACAGACAGACAGGTAGACAGACAGACAGGTAGACAGACAGACAGACAGTCATGGCGAAACTATAAGGGTTCCTTGTTAACTACGGAACCCTAAAAATGTACCCGTCAAAATAATACACGAACATGAGATTCTTTATATGTCGAAGGTGGCTAACAAGCAAGCAGTTTACATGTATGGCAAGTGAATATTACAGTCTATAAACATCTACACAAACACCAGTGGTCAAAATTTACTGGTGGTGGAGCTCCAGTGACGAAGCTCGCGGGCGTAGGCACCACCGCATACCTAATATACTTGCCGCTAAATGGTAGTGTTCAGCACTATCGTGTTCCGGTCCGGTGGTAATGTATGGCCCTGTAATTTCCGGCACAGAGGCATAACACCTTGTGTGGGTGTCTATAGGCTGCAGTCATCACTTAACATCAATGTGAACTGCATGCTTGTTTGCCACTTCCATTACATAAAAAAAAAATCAATGACAAAAACGAAGGTTGTTGCCACTTAGTGATGTGATATAACGGACATTTCATCGATGGTATGAGAAACGCTTACTCCACTTCCGCAACTATATCACGACGGAAAATAATTTGGGTTAGCAGTTCAATATTTTTAAGCTAGACCTTTTCAATAAATAAATCATATTTTATAACAACACAGTAATTATGTTACAGTTAAATTGTTTGAAGCAGCCATTACTTACAATGAAACTAGGCCAGTAAAGGTCATCCTACATTTTTGAGGTGAAACTATGTCTATCAGGGCCTGTACCACGAAGATTTATTGCGATTCAGTTAAGGCGCTGCTAAAATCTTATTTCATTTTTTCTTAAAGAAACGAGACAAAGCTAATAGTTCAATTTATTTATTTATTTACACTTTTATACATATGATATATACTGCGGACTTAATGCCACTAGGCATTCTCTTACAGTCAACCTTGGGGTTGTGTGAAATAAGTTGTAAGGGTGCAACATAACATAAATATTAATAATTAACTATTTAAGTAGTGAAAAACTAAACTAACAATTCAATCAATAAATAAATTGAATACATAATAATTAAAACTAAATATAGATACATATTTAACATAAAACTACACACACACACATATATATATATATATATATATATATATATGTATATATATATATATGTATGTATATATATATATATATATATATATATATATATATATATATGAATAAACATGTATATTACAATATATATTAGTTTAGGTTGACAAGGAAAGGTACGGCCGCAGGATATAAGGTCAAATTCAATGAAGGGATGTGACTGGCTAAGTTCAACAGACATATGACAAGCGTCCCATTTAATGTATTGCCAGGGAATTGGCCGCTTGATTACACGGTGCATCTTACGCGATGGTAATAAAATATATATTTGATTGGTTTTGGATAAGCGGAGTGTTCCCTGACTGTACCTACATACGGCGGAGAAAGGTATAATTGAGGTGTCTAAACAAAGTTTACTCAAAAGAAACATTTGTTTCCGAAATTTGACGACCCGGTTAGTCCAGAGAGACGACCGTTTGATTCGAAAGGTCGCGGGTTCTATCCCCGCACCGGGGCAAATATTTGTATGGGCTACAGATATTTGTTTCGGGTCTGGGTGTTTGTGTATGTGTTGTATGTGTACAACGGCACCGACGACACAGGTTTAAGCCTAGAGTGGGGGTAAAAACAAAAAAAAAAGCACCAGATTTTTTTTGTTTCTCCTTCAGATTACTCACGAGGTGGATTGATTGTAACCAACTTGGTACCCATAAAGCATTATATGTAGGTAAATGGAGGGAAAACTCCCAAAAAGCGACTTTATATAGCGAGTTCGTATTTCGCAAATCCTACTAATATTATAAATGCGAAAGTTTGTATGTTTGTTTGTTACTCCTTCACGCAAAAACTGCTGAATCGATTTTCATGAAATTTGGCACACACGTAGTGGGTAACTTGGATTAATACAAAGGATATTTTTTATACCGAAAAAATGTTCGTGTGGGATGCCATGGAATGATTTGATGAATTTACACAGGTTACGCGAAAAGCGATCTACACGCGGGCGGAGTCGCCGGCAACAGCTAGTAGAACAATAAAAAGCAGCATTACGCATTTATCTTATAAAACACACACTTATTCGTCTCAGTTACGTCGGGAGCCAAATTCGAGTGAGTAATTGCGTAAAACGTACAATTGTACGGCGGAGTGTCACTTCCTGTCATATTGCGTTTAGCTCAATTGAATCATCGAATCGAGTGAGCTAGTTAGGGTTTTGTAGTCATATTTATTAATTTACATTCAGTTTATATTCTCATTAGCTTTTGGCTCCGAATTTGTATGTGCATAATTTTCATTTTAAATTATATCCCTTGGTACCAAATTTTAGTTTTCTACGACTCATAGGTTTGCGTGTGAGTTGTCTCCGAGTCACCTAGTCATTTAGTCACTCAGTCTCTCAATCTAAGACAGTATTGGAAGAGTGAAGTGAAAAGATATGTGTATTGATTACTAATATGTTAATAATCGGTATTTCCCGTAACTCGTTTGCGTTATATTGAAGCTGATTATCCTTCCTCAAATGTAAACTTTCTTTTTTATTTTTAAGAACATTCAGACAGAAAAAAACATGCAATTTTTCTTGTTGTTAATGAAATACAATAATCACTAACAACAGTAATATTGAGGCGCATATGCAAAACCTGACGCTTTACTCGTATTATAGCTGAAATTGACTTCTGCTGAATGCGTCGGCCGTGACGACTCCATCGCCCTCTTTTAGAGGAGAATTCTTCAGCTAGTGCAGTTAGTCAACCGAACAATGGCGGTCAAACCATTCCAATAGTGTAGTAAATGCAATAATGCGGGATGCGCAGCAGCCCACTACTTCTACTGGTGGTAGAGCTCCAGTGACGGAGCTCGCGGGCGTAGGTACCACCGCATTACCTAATATACTTGCCGCTAAATGGTAGTGTTCAGCACTATTGTATTCCGGTCACGTGGTTATGTATGGCCCTGTAATTTCTGGCACAGAGGCATAACACCTAATAGAAAAGAAAGAAAGAAAGAAAGAAAAGGCGTTTATTTGGCGCATAGCCGGAAAACTCACAAAAACAAACAGAATGAATGAATGCCTCAGGAGTGGCAGCGCATCTGCATTTTGACCTCTGGTCACTGTGTGGGTGTCTAGGTTGCAGTCATCACTTAACATCAATGTGAACTGCATGCTTGTTTGCCACTTTCAATATAAATAAAAAAAAAGAAGCTTCCAAAAAAAAAGCGATAAAACTACCACTACTGCGATCGCCCATCCGCTTGCTAAGCTTGGTGATTATGGTGTAATCTCCCCTATAATAATATAATAATGGCAACCCTTGATACGTTCCGCTCCTGGGCACGAGTCTCTCCCCTTCTTGGAAGGAGGCCTGGAGCTTACTCCACCACGCTGCTCCAATGCGGGTTGGTGGAGATAAGGGTTAGTGGCCAACCCGTTGTCGGATGTTTTCAAACCGCCCGTAAGGCCTCCGACAAGGTTTAACGACTGCTATCTATCGACAGCAATCGGGACCGACGGCATAATGTGCCCTCCGAAGCACGGAAATGCGCATTTTAATTTGCCACTAGCGGTCACCCATCACACACCCGACCGCACCCGTATCGCTTAACCGAGTAGATTGCTTCCGATCTACACCAGCCGCGGGGCCATGCGCACTTCGGCCATGCGCGCTTCAAATCTCCCCCTAATGACGCACAATCCTGTTTTGGGCATTTTTGGGGAAAGCTTTTATTCAGCAGTGGACATCTTTTGGCTGAAGTGATAAATATACCACAAGCTCCCATTCCCCTTCCTACCTTTCGGTATACGGGGCTATACATGGGATATCAAGAAACACATATAAACGTCTGCTTTCATGCATTTCTGGATCTCCCTACAGGTTATTTATTTTAATTTGTTCTTATTATGTTACCACTCCTCCCCGAATTGGGTGTATCACAATAAAACACACACAGAGGACTTCGGTGCGGTATGTTTGCGCTAGGATTGTTAAAGAACTTGACTTACCTCTCAATTTACACAGCAGCTCAATTCAGTATAGTGATGGACAGTATTTTGTGATATACGCCAATGCGATATAGATTTACCCTTCTCGAGCTCACGAAGGAACTTTAGTGCCAGCAAACTATCCTTTGCCAATTTATCTTTTTTTGTTTTGAAAACCCTAACGCCAATTGTGAATCTCACGTCCCGACTGACCCAGACAGTCTATTAAAGCGGAGGAACTGACAATATAAACTATGACGTAGGTAAGTACAGTCACGGGCGATATCCAGTATACACTTTGTGTAGAGGAATGTCGTTGGCTTAGTCTTATTCCAGGGCAGTAGTTTAAAGAGAAAAATTAAAAAGTTCCTTACGTCTAAACGTGTTTTTTTTATGAGAAATTAATATAATAACCAGCTAACAGTAGGTCAAGTCCGCAGCGTTTATGCGGTTGAAATAGATATCCCTTTTGTTTTAGTCTTTTGATTTTATATTTCACTAGCTTTTGCACGTGACTTATAATACTTAAGCAAAGTAGTTTTCACGTGAAAGTGTAACAAACAAACTTACATTCGCATTTATAATATTAAAGTAGGGATTTGTTGTTAATTTTATCCATATTATGTAACCAACATAGGGACATGCGTGCAATATCAAAAATTTTAGATTTTATTTGCTTTTCGCAAGGTCTAATAAAAATTATCAAGTCGAAATAAAAAGATTTCCACCTCGTCAAAAAGTAGACTCATTTATGGCTATAAAAAGGGCTTTTTAAATATATTTTATGTATCCGATACTCCCAAGGCCCTTAACTACGAAAACGTTCGTTTTCGCTTACGTAAATTAAAGCAAACTCACTTTGCACTTGCTTAATATTTAAGCTTATTACATTTGTGGACCAGTAGTCGTTCGTGTCTTTAACATTTCGGTTTTGATATCGCTTCTAAACTTGCGAAATTCGTGTGTTGCGTTACATGCATTTTAAGGTTGAATCACATAGAAGTGGCCGCACATGGAAAATTAAAAAAAATCGAGTTGTGGAATTTTAAATACTTCTACGAAATACACAAGAAAATTTTGGGTATTAATAAATGTTCATCATCATAAACAATTGGGTTATAGATATTTGGAAAAATATATCGCATAATAAATTTCAATAACTACAATATAACCTGTTTGACAAATTCAGCATTTATCCACCAGATAGCATTCATTATAATTACAATGTGCTACTTAAGTATGTACCTACTTATATACATATAATAAGGAGGTACGTTAAATATACGTACATCTAAAGAATATTTAACGATGTCGCGGTCGTTGACGTCACACATGTTGCTTAGGTATTAGGTTATGTCTACCGTCTTTAGAAAAGTGATTTTCCCAGACTTTCCGTTAATGAAAAATAAAGTTTAAGTTAATGCCCTTTTAACTATCGAATTCAGTTCTATGGGCATACACAGCAAAAAAATATTGTTTTTTGACCTAATAATAAAAATTATCGGAATCATCTTAATTTAGAAGTTTATGTCGCGTACTCGTACTCGTATTAAAACAAAAACTATTGTTAACGCAGCTCCGGGTTTCATTCGTTTTTTAGCTTCCATTATCGTTTTAATTACCGTTCCTATATTTTTAATGTTGGTAAATCACTCATCACAGAGTGTTTTATCATCAATCCTATTGATCATTTGAAACACGCTACAATTCTCTCAGCATATCCTTACAAAATATTAGCATTGTATTAGGTCCACTTCGTGTTTTCCCACGGTTTATCACGCCATATCAGCGTCCACCTTAACTGCCAGAGTGAACGTCGACATAGGCTGTGATTGTGAGATCGTTCGAGGGCATTCACCTGTTAATTCGCCATGAACTACGCAAATAAGTTCGTGTACTTGTATGCATGTTTAGGAGTGTCTACACTACATGAATGGTTTTGCAAAGGCAGCAATCCGTACTGCCATGTTAGGATGTTATTGGAAACCGTTGAATCATTGTTATACGCTGTCAACCGTGAAGAGAAAGATTTACAATGTTGATTTGACGGTTTCAGTTAGACTTAGGTTATGGTCATAGAGTTCTAGTGTTCTAGTTAGATGTTAATACTGACATTTAGTACTCAGCAATGTAATACTATAATAATAAGAATTTAGGTATTTAATGAGTTTATAAAGGTGTCCCAGAAATCAACGATAAAACAAAAACGGGTGATAGGGCAAGTCATGACAGTTATCAGAAATATGTAAAAAAAAAAGACATAATGTATTTTTAATATTATTAGGATTTTAAAAAATATCGGCTACATATAATATATAAAACCGATCACCTGCGATGATCCTTCAAGTCTCAAGACCACGAATATTACTTTTTGTACTCGTAATTTCCCCCTTTGTATTGTAGTCATGACTAACCCTTCTGTAAACTACAGTCTGTAATTAAAATCCCTGTATATCTTTTGTAATGAGTCTTTTTGTTCTTGTGGTCACTTATTTAGTTAGAGGATTGCATTATTTATGTCATTAAGTTGACAGACAAGCAGGCGGGCCACCTGATGAAAAATAGTCACCGTCACCTATGGACATTTAATTTTGTGTCTTTGTAAGGAGTCAAGTAGACCAAGTTGGTGTTTTGGGGCTCCTCCCACGCCTCTATATAAAAACTTATTTTACATATATTGCAATAAGCATAAACTCATAATTTTCAATTCAATTCAATTCAATAATTTATTTGCATTCTGCAGTGGTAGTGTCGTTGGACAATAATAATATTAGTATCACATTACAGACTCCTTTGAAGAGGAGAGGTTGTTCGTAGCAAAATTATTTTTATAAATTGGTAAATAGAAAATTGGTTATTTTATTTTAAAGTAAAATGGAAACAAAAATTTGACTTCAGGCGAGACTTGAACTCGCGGCTTACTGGGAATCTAGTCCAGAGTCCCAGTAGTCTAGTCGAGTCTCGCCTGAAGTCAAATTTTTCTTTCCATTTTACTTTAAAATAAAATATATTTCACAAGCATGTGTTAATGCGAAATAATATAAAACAATTACAAAAATTGGTTGTTCGGTATAATTATGAACCAAAATTCTTATACCTACTTGATTAACTTTGTCACTTTAATAACGCATTAATGTTAATAAAAACATCAATATTATTAGAATAAAATTCAGATGCTACGCGTTTTGCGTGAATGATAAAATAAAATAATTAAGCCATGGGAAAAATTAGATTTAACTTTCTAAATTTAATGCTTTCATTGTTTTTATGCTAACGCTTCCAGCATTTGACCCCGATTAGGTGCTATACCATTTTAGGGTTATCACACACCACGTTCGAACTAGCAACTGCGATTGACGGGTTTGTTTTTTAAGATACAAAGAACAAATTAAACATTTCGAAAACACAACATCAGTCATAAATACAATGTTATTACATAATAGATGAACATATGCGAGAACACTGCATGTAGTAGGAGAGATACTGAACCCTCCGAATAACGTTGGCCCTGTAAGGCTAGAAATTTTCGTAGGGATGAATCATAACATGCTAAGTACAAAAACCATCGACCGGCAAAGATCAACCCGTCACGTCATATGGATTTCTGATGAGAAAAGTTACTTCCATATTTGAAATCTGGCTCGATTGCGACCATTTATGTTGCGTTTTTAAGTTAAATTTTTGTGTGTTCGGATAATTAAAGAGAATCACGATTAGTTTACTGCAAATGAGCGACTCAATCATATATCAATAGCAGTCTTATTGATGAACAATTTACATAACATGATACGCTCGATACATAATTTATTGAATTGGTCCTTACAATTTCATCATCATGGAAACACACTTCCGTTGTCATGGAAACACCACTAAAATTTTAAATAAGACGCAACAATTATGGTCGCAAAACTATGGCTGCCAGATCAAAAATATGAAAGTAACTTTTCTCATCAGAAATACAGGTGACGTGACGAGCTGATCTTTGCCAGGCGATGGTTATCGTACTTAGCATATTAAGACTCATCCCTAGAAAAAAATCTAGGCTTACAGGCGTTCCGATACTCGAAGGGTTCACTAGCTCTTGGACCAATGAGTAAAACCTAAAAAACCGGCACCTATCTCGGCAAAATGCTGTAACAAAAACGGCAGCGCTGTTTTTTGTTTTTGTGTTATGGAGTGGCAAGTAAACATATAGTTCACATTAACGATAAGTCATAATACGGTGGTGCCTACAGCCGCTAGCCCTGCATTGGAACTCTACCACCAGTATAGAAAGTGGTTCTTTTGTCTAACATGTTTCGTGCCATATTAATGCGATTATATGAGAGTATACAAGAAATTTTACATCAAATTTGTTCCTTTGTGTATACTGAAGTTATACACGCCATAAAAGATGATGCGGATACATTGGATGAAATGATAAATATTGTAAATATTTGGGATTTATAATATTGCGGCACTTGAAACATGTTTGTATATACCTTCTACTGATCACGGAAATAAATGTAGTAGTATACAATAAGCCTTCTTCTTGTATACTGTTATATCTAATTTCGTTATTGTATCAGAAATTTTGGTGTTTCACTCTTGTGATATCGGCAAATATACGGGAAACGCCTATTATTTATTTTACTGTTTCGCGTATTACTGGGTCGAGTAAATCGCAGAGATCTGGCCGAGTCCTTAGCGACATAGTGCTGAGTTCATCAGTGTTGGACCACTATTTGCGGTGTGGTTAATCGCAATATTGCGTTGTGTGTTTTATATTCGTGTTGACTTAATACACGCGTGACTTTACCAATTTTTTATGTATTTATCTAATTGCTGTAGCTAACGAGCTGTACGTACGTAATGCACATAGAAAATCAGTAGGTACACACGTAAAAACGTGTGAAGCCTACCCGGAAGATCAAAGTCGAAAGTACAGATGGTTTTTAAATATCCATTAGTTACCTATCCCTACAAATGGGCATGTTTATAATGTTTAATTTCGATACTACGTTTGTAAGCAATACAATTTAGCCACTCTATATAATTAAAGATGAGAATGAGAAGTTTTCATTTTTCATATGTATCAGTACTTTTACTGGTGGTAGAGCTCCAGTGACGGAGCTCGCGGGCGTAGGCACCACTGCATTACCTATTATACTTACTTGGCGCTAAATGATAGTGTTCAGCACTATCGGTTTCCGGTCAGGTGGTACTTAATGTACAGCCCTGTAATTTCCGGCACAGAGGCATAACACCTTAGGCCTCAGAAGTGGTAACGCATCTCAATTTTGACCGATGGTCTTTGTGTAAGTATCTATAAGCTGAAGTCATCACTTAACATCAATGTGAACTGCATGCTTGTTTGCCACTTCCATGTCATAAAAAAAAACTAAGTGGGGTTGTACCAGTAACCATTTTTTAATATTGTTGAATTCAAAGATAATTCTTCCTCAATAATGCGCATCACTGTTGGACGTTTCTGGGGAAGGCTATGTCCTGCTGATAGCGTGTTTTGGATGAAGTGATAATGATGATGAATAAGATCTTGAGATTCTCAAGATTCATGTCTAACGTATTTTTTTATGTACCTAATTGAAGTGGAAAACAAGCATGCAGTTCTCATTGAAGTTACATGATGACTGCAACCTACACCCACGCAAAGACCAAGGTCAAAATGCAGATGCATTATCACTCCTGAGGCCTATTTTTGATGTTTATTAACTGGAAATAAATGTACCTACCTATTTATTATATAATTTATTTAAAGTTAAGTAATTATTATACAATACCACTTTGCTATCTCACTCTCGTAAATAAGCAATAAATGGGTACCTAACCTTGAGAATCTTTGTGGACAAATCGTGATGAAGACAAAAACCCAAGTGCCCTCTCCATACAAGTGTTTATATCAATGCATAGAGCAACACGGGACACCGGCCGCGGCGGACCGGAGGGGAGTAGCCATAGCTATAAATATGTATTTTTTACGGGGGAAATACGTGTGACACACACTACAAAAATCGTCTATTATTACGAAACTCACACCTTGACTTTAACAAAATACATAAACAACTACATGCACTCATTTAAACATAGGCGACAGGCATAGGCACACTTGTGCTTGTACTTTGATTGAGGGGAAGGCCTGCATATGGCTTCTCCCCTCCGGCCCGCCGCGGCTGGTGGCCTGTGTTGCTCTATGTATCAATGTACAATCTTACCAGTTCCTACAAGGTAACGAGCAATGCGCGCATGGCCCCGCGGCTGGTGTAGATCGTAAGCGATCTACTCGGTTAAGCACTACGGGCGCGGTCGGGTGTGTGATGAGTGACCGCTAGTGGCAAATTAAAAAATGCGCGTTTCCGTGCTTCGGAGGGCACGTTAAGCCGTCGGACCCGGTTGCTATCGATAGATAGCAGTTGTTGAACCTCATCGGAGGCGTTATGGGCGGTTTGAAAAACATCTGACAGCAGGTTGGCTACTAACCCGTATCTCCCCCAATCCGCATTGGAGCAGCGTGGTGGAGAAAGCTCCAGACCTCCCCCTAAAAAGGGGAGAGACTCGTGCCCAGCAGTGGGACTCATTATAGGAGTGGGTTTCATTATTATTCAGTCCTGTAAATATGGGGATTGGAAATTTCTTACGGTATTACATTGCCTAATTTTGATAGACATTTCGTAGCCCTCTACTCTCGAATCGAGAACTCGCGTCGCGTCTTCGCTTCCACCAGCATAGCCCGTCGCAATCGCCTATAACCATGAATCTCCCATAAACCATATACCTCGTAAAATAGTACAAACTTATGGCTCATGTTACCTATTGCGTAACCGACGTCAATGTAATCGAGATAACGCGTTTTATGGACTTCGAGAATGCAACGGCAAGCATTTCCTGTGTAAAACAACTCCCTTTTCTTAGAAATTGAATACTGTTGTGGGTTTCATAAGGATGCTTTGTCGGAGCGAATAATTCTTAATTACTTTTATATAATTTATTAAACAGATATTATTTAAGGATCGGTTTTGTGTAGATTTTTTTAGACCACTGCGTCCATCAATGTGAAATCAATGTGTGAAACTTGTTCGCCTATTTCATAACAAAAAAAATGCTATCACCTAGACCCGAATTAAATATCTATAGGCCATACAAAAATTAGTCCCAGTGCGGGGAAAGAATCCGCGGATCAAGCGGTCGTTACATCGCTGGCCCAAATGGGTTGTCAATCTAAAAAAATACCTATAGTAGTATAAGTATTGCCTCGGTAGTCTAGTGGTAGCAGGCCACTACTACTACGCTGTGGTCCTGGGTTCGATTCCCGGGTAGGGGGTTATCAGAGATAATAGTGTGAAGTCCTTTATCTCTGGTTCTATTGGGATTTTTTCCATTTTCTGGAAATTTTACAGTACCTCGAAGTTTAGTTATGTGCCCGGATATGTTAACAGGCTCGCCATCTGTTACATGGGCCAAAAAGTAACCGGCGAATCGTGGGTGTTTTTATCGTGTTTTTATCGTGCATTTATCTCTGCCTACCCCTTCGGGATTACAGGCGTGAAGTTACGTATTGCCTATAATAACAAAAAAACTAATTAGTTTTTTTTTTGCTTTGTTCAAGCACTTCAGTAGTTTCCCTTTACCTCAGTACCTCAGTTATTTGCTTGATGGCACTGAGTTTACACTTATAACATTAAACGATACGGACTATACAAATACAGATTTAAAAAAATTATGCACATATTTAAAGAGCTCCCATGACTTTAACAATACCAAACAACTTGTATCGAAATTGGATCACCAGATAATATCTCGGAGTTATGCATTGTTCGTAAACTATTGGTAACATGCCGTGATAGTCAACCATATTGTAAGTTTCAAAAGCGTTTGAAGATTAATTGGCCCAGTTTTCTAAGCCATTTCATATCATTCATATGCAATGCGGATACGGTATGGTTTAATGGCGAAAGTAATGGAACATTTACTCTAAGTCATAGGAATTATGGTCTGAATTAAGTTATGTATCTACTTGATAGAGAGTTGTTACCTTGTGTTCCAGGGTCGTTGACATTTTGTATTTCAGTTTTATCATAAAATAATTAATCCTGATAGTAATGTTACTATGACAGGACTGTTTACTCAGAGATTAACTTGGTTCAAGGATGTCCTTGAACCAAGTTAATCTCTGAGTAAACAGCGAGCTTATATCAGATAATAAAGAATAAAAAGTAAAGTTTACTCCTGTCATATTCAAAGAGCAATCTCGCATATGAACAACGACGTTATAAATTTCATATCCCTCTTAATTTAAAACTATTTATTTGTTATCTTATCTTTTGGTTTAAAAAGTTAAATAGATATGTGCGACATGTTTTTCAAAAATAAAAATGTCCTTTTCCAACAATTTTTTTTATGGACTTTATGGTCTTTATTCTATTCTATATCTAGTCTTCCTTTTTTGTCAATTTTATTTTATTGTAAGATTCCTTGATGTAATTTAATAAAATTCTTTGCCTATATACTATACTTGCTTTGTCCATAATCGGGTTACTGGAATATTTTCATTCACGTTGAACGTCATCATTGGTGTAAGGTTCATTCCATTTAATAACTTCTAATTAAATACTGCGTAGGCTTCAGTTGGGTATCTACTGTTTGTGCTATTATGCCAAATAATATAGTTTTAAGCAGATGGTAGATACATCACTTAACTAACACATAAGATTCAAATTTATGTTGTATTTTTGATGCAATTTTACGCATTAGTGTTATAGGATTGTAGTATGCGTAATTAACGTACTAGTGACGTTTTGATATACGAGTAGATAGGTACCTACCTAATCTGTTTGATTACGAGATTTTCTGCAATAGTGCGTGATTTATGTGAATGAAGTGAATTGAGATACAGTGCATGCATGGGTATTGAAATACAATTAATTTTATATTTTAGTAATAATTGGGAGTTGCGTAATATATGTTTTT
The DNA here is from genome assembly GCA_036365455.1 of Macrosoma leucophasiata. Taxonomy (NCBI): domain Eukaryota; kingdom Metazoa; phylum Arthropoda; class Insecta; order Lepidoptera; family Hedylidae; genus Macrosoma; species Macrosoma leucophasiata. Next base: position 6,120,580 of record JAWQUS010000020.1, read on the forward strand.
TATTGAAAATTAATGCGTGTGTTTATGTTTCTGAATAAATTAATCATATTAGCTACAGGTTTTTACCGACTTCAGTACTAAAATATAAAATTAATTGTATTGTTATAGTGCGTGATTTATGTGAATGAAGTAAATTGAGATACAGTGAATGCGAGGGTATTGAAATACAATTAATTTTATATTTTAGTAATAATTGGGAGTTGCGTAATTTATTTTATTGAAAATTAATGCGTGTGTTTATGTTTCTAAATAAATTAATCATATTAGCGACAGGTTTTAAATAATCATTTTAGTTCAATATACGCGAGATAAAACCTAAAACTAGTTTTATTTCAATGAATGCAGCTCGCGAAAACCTAAGAACATACTAGGTATGACTTTCAGTTTAAGAAAGAGTATTGACTTACAGAAATAATCGTTCCTTTTTTGTCCCAAATGACCGTTTACAGAAATATTACAATAAAAAATCTTTATTATTATTATTAAGTAGATATTATAGTTCATAGACATATTATGACTTTATAGCTTATTATTTTGAATCCACAGAACACAATCACGATTTTCCTTTTTAATCTTTCAAGGATCGTAAGGCCATCGGCGCCCAGACACAATTGAATTTCAATTGTCATATTATTCTCGTGTCTGGAGGGATTAATTAACTTAACTGAAATAATAATTGTAACTGTTACCTACTATCTAATCAGTGCAAATAATGCACGCTGTGTTTTAGTATACAAGGCCGAAGGAAATTTTGTAATGTTGTGTTGTAGGTACCTGCTTAATTATTATACTATCGTGATTTCGTTAAATGATCTTTCAGTGGTCAGAGTGGTCAATTACAACATTTTAACAAATTGAAGTAATAATCCAGTTATTTTTCTGTATCTGCGCCGTCATGCCAAATACCTACATTACGATTTATGATTTACGGTGGGCAAGGAGAACGGAACGTGAAACATTTTTATTCATGCAGACATTTACCCCCTTATTCATAAACGTACATTAGATACGTTTTAGCTATAGAATGCTTTGTCTTTGTCAGTTGCACTGTCAAATGTGCAGGATAGAAAAAGGCAAAGGAGAGATTAGCAACACTTTAGCTAAAATACGTAGGTAAAATATGAATAAGGGGGTTAGAGTTTCACGAAACCTTTCTTTTATGAGTTATTTTTAGTTGGATCATTGTTGTGGTTTTACTGGTGGTAGAGCTCCAGTGACGGAGCTCGCGGGCATAGGCACCACCGCATTACCTAATATACTTTCCGCTAAATGGTAGTGTTCAGCACTATCGTGTTCCGGTCAGGTGGTAATGGACGGCCCTGTTATTTCCGGCACAGAGGCATGACACCTTAGGCCTCAGGAGTGATAACGTATCTGCATTTTGACCTTGGTCTTTGTGTGGGTGTCTATAGGCTCCAGTCATCACTTAACATCAATGTGAACTGCAAACTTGCTTACCATTTCCATTAAATTAAAAAAAAAAACCATGTGCACTGCAAGCTTGTTGCCATCTTCGTCACATAAAATAAATGTTATTGGCACTATCTCGTGTATACATACGTCATCAAGATTAATTCTAAAATAACGAGACAAACAATGTGCTTAATAAAATAACTTTCATCCGACACACCAGCAGAAGATAAGAATCGTTGGTTTTACAAAGGCATTAAGAAAATTAGAAACCGTATCGAGTTACACTTTATCTCGTACTCATTAAGCATTGCATTAGATTTACATGTATCGTAGACATTTCTTTTCTATTCACTTTGAGGCGCGGGCCCACCGCGGCGCACGGAGAAGCTGCGCACGTGTATTAAGCCTCGCTTTATATGACATTGTTTGTGGTAGTGTCCACTGCAACCCACGAAGAGGCTACACATGAATTGACGTCATTGACACATGCGTGGCTAGCACAACGCTATCAACGTGGGTCTACGTTTCCACTAGGAGTACACGAATATGGCCCACGACTATATATACAGCTCGCTTATCTATCCTTGGATTGTAGTGGGACGTGTGTAGCCTCCGTGTGCCGTGCCACGCCACGCTATATATTATTCGTGGGTCTTCATGTACTCCAGTCGAAACATTGACCCACGTTGTCAAACAAATTAAAACAAGCACCTAAAATGCGTCGCGTGTCCGCATGCGTCTCGGTGGTCTCGCGCCTTTAATCCTATTACTTTATTTGCGAATATGGGTGCATGGTGAAAATATATTTTTTTAATGAGATGTAGGTGTACAAACAAGCAAAGAATTCGGAAGAGCGGCTGGACTAGATTCCCAGTAGGCCGCGAGTTCGAGTCTCGCCTGAAGTCAAATTTTTCTTTCCATTTTTCTTTAAAATAAAGCAAAGAATTCACCTGGGTTGCACCACGACTTTTGTTAAAGACAAAGTTATTGTAACATTTCACATCCTTTTCTAATTTAAAGACTTTAAATTAAAAAAGGATGTGAAATGTACGACCCTGTAATTTCCGGCACAGAGGCATAACACCTTAGGCCTTAGAAGTGGTAACCTTTATAGCTACTTTACGGGATTTATTCGCCTGTTTACTTGTTTGATAAAAATTATATACCACCAACTCTACCACCAATGAAAACGTATTCTAATTTATTATAGCTATTTCATTCGCTTACTGTGACGTCTGTGACCCCATTAATTCATAGTGTGGTCGACTTATCACTTATACCTTTATCAGGCCGACAAGTTTGATACGCGGTTTTCACAACTTTTGTGATTGTTATATTTATTTTTCGCTATAACGAGTGAACTTTAGAAATTTATGAAAAAATGGATAGAAAAATTTAACTTCGGGCAGGCATCGAACCTGCAACCTCAGGATAACTAGTCTAGCCGCTTTACCACTAAGCTACCTAGGTTCGATTCCTGCCCGAAGTCAAATTTTTCTTTCCGTTTTTTCTTTAATTTCTAATTTTTGTGATGTCCACAATATTTTTACGTTTAGATTTTATTTAGCTAAATACAATTTTAGGGGGCCCTTTTGTAGGATTGCGCAAGTGGGATAGCGACGCAGGGCAGCGGCGGTAGTCAGGCTTGTTATTGCATTTAGTAGTGATCATACATTCAACTTTTACTGGTGGTAGAGCTCCAGTGACGAAGCTCGCGGGCGTAGGCACCACCGCATTACCTAATAAACTTGCCGCTAAATGGTAGTGTTCAGCACTATCGTGTTCCGGTCAGGTGGTAATGCACGGCTCTGTAATTGCCGGCACAGAGGCATAACACCTAATGCCTCGGGAGTGGCAGCGCATCTGCATTTTGACCTCTGGTCATTGTGTGGGTGTCTATAGGCTGCAGTCATCACTTAACATCAATGTGAACTACACCCGTCAATGTTGAGTGTATACATGTCTAGAATTATCATAACATGAAAAAAAAAATAGGTTTAGTTAAAAACATTCCTGATATATGTATACAAAATAATTGACCAAGTTTAAAAAATAATATGGCGTTAAGTTTACAAACGCATAAAGACATATATTTTTTTATATTTAGATACTCTCGAAAAAAACCTCGCATATATTTTTCTAAAGCTCATATTTGATGAACTGATTAACGTCATATGTTTGCGACAGCCTCTTTAACTATTCAAAACAAATGCTTATGCCTTTAGTATGCTAAATAAAAGCCTTCAATTATTCAAGAAAAACATTATCGTACACCACTTGGTAAGTATGAAAACCGGCCGAGTGCGAGTCGGACTCTCGCACGAAGGGTGCCGTGCCATCATCTATAAAACATAACCACGTTTGTTGTGTGTATCTATACCTACATTCTCTGAAAATTTGAGGAGTCTCTGCTGCCGTTCTTAATTAATATTGAGCAAAAATACGAAAAAAACGTTTATTCTATGGGGACCCATGAGGACCCACCCCCTTAATATTTTCATTTTTCTATTTTTAGTATTTGTTATAGCAGCCACGAAAATAATTTGTGAAAATTTCAGCTTTCTAGATATCATTTTTCTAGCTATCAGGTTTATGAGATTAGGGTTTTTACCTTTTAGGCACGGAAACCTATAATATTCTGCTCCGCGTTGCAGTATAATTGTTTTTTCACATTTTCAGTTCACATGGATGTTAAGTGATGACTGCAGCTTATAGACATCTGCATATAAATAAACCAGAGGTCAAAATGCTCAGTGATAGTTTGAGGGGTCATTATTACCATCTAACCGGAACCCTGTAGTAATGAGCACTACCGTTAGTAGGCACATAGATTAGGTAATAGGTGTAGGATTAGGAAAATGGTTTTTCTTTCAATAAAATAATATTATAGGTCCATATTATCCGCCAAATACTCAAACGTCACTCAAATCAAGTGGGACTTTAAAGTCTTCTGTCTATATAAAACACTTTCAAACGATTGAGATAGCGCACATTTGAGGGTTGCTTAAAATTGAGTGACGTTTGAATATTCGGCCATATCACCTTAATTATACAATATAAAAAATTGTACAAAATTACACAAAAAAATTAATTAAAAATTGTCCTAAAACTAATCAAAGTACACGATGTATACAATATTAAAAAGAATTAAGAAATAGTTGACAACATTATTTTAAGAAATTTAATTTTTATCAAAATTTAAACCAAATCATAAATAAAAAGACACAAAAATTAAATCACAATTAAATACATATTTCTAAAACCTACCTAAAATGTTGACTATGTCTCCATAGTCAGTCAAACAAACCGTCCCTTGTCATCCATGGTTTTATTTATTTATTTATGGAGAACCAACAGCTTTTACAATCATAATAACATAAAATCAATTTGAAAACAGAGAGCTTATTATATTTACAGGTTCCCGCGAATATAAAACAAATTATACACCTTCAATGTGAGAACACAACATATTCAAACTGCATCTACATTAAACATTTGTTTTCTTCATTTCAGGGCAATAAAATAAATGCTTGTTCTTAATACGTTTTTTTAACCATTCATTTATTTAATCGATAGTTTAAACAGATTCAGACCATAGAGCAACACGGGCTACCGGCCGCGGCGCGGTGGACCGGAGGGGAGGAGCCATAGCATTTATTACCGCTGCAAAACAGTCTGTCATTTTTTGCGGGGGGAAATTCGTGTCACACACACACACTACAAAAATCGTCTATTACTACGAAACTCACACTTTGACTTTAACAAATTACATACACAATTTCACGGATACATTTAAACATCTAGACGACAGGCATAGGGCCACTTGGGCTTGTACTTTGACAGAGGGGAAAGCCTGCCTATGGCTACACCCCTCCGGTCAGCCGCGGCCGGTGGCCCGTGTTGCTCTATGATTCAGACTCAAAACTGATAATATATATTATTATAGCCTCAGAAAATTAATGGTTTCGTGACCTTCTCTGACGTTGTCTATAATGCAGGCTTTATAAAAAAAAAATATTTAAACACACAACAATTTAGTCGGTATCGACTGATCAAGATACAGGTGTTGGACTAAAAAAAATATGTATACAATGTTATATTTTTTATGTTTTAACTGAAGACTAAATTGCATAGTGGGTAATTGGGACAATTTGTTGTGCATTGTCTAAATTAAGCAATTTTAGTACAAGGTAGTTTAAAGTCAAAGATACATTACTTGTCTAACCATCTAAGCGTTCTTTCATTTTATATGTCACAGTACCTGACATGATATGCGACATAGGTTTTTTTAATGGGCAACTTTTGCAAGAAGTATTTAAATTTATGGGGCCATCGTTGACAACTTTTGACTATTAATTTCGTCAACACAAACATATTTTGTTCTTAGGTTTTCGCGAGCTACACTCATTGAAATAAAACTAATTGTACTATTTATTTTTCGCAATAACACAAGCAAGTGAACTTTAGAAAATAAAGAAAAAAAAACGGAAAGAAATATTTGACTTCGGGCAGGAATTGAACCTTGACCTCAGGATAACCACTCCAGCCGCTTTACCACTAAGCTACCGAAGTCGGATTTATGTCGCGTCTATGAAACTAAAATTTGTGTTAACCCTGAACGCTACGCAAGACGTTTGCGAAATAGATGGAAGGATATGGAAGGTAGCTGCACATAATAATTTTTCAAACTGCTGTCAGACAAATATCACCTCAGCCTTCCCGAGACCACGGAACCTGAAAAGCTACCGAATGGTCGGGTTCGATTTTAAATAATAATTTTAGTTTAATATACGCGGGATAAAACCGAAAACTAGTTTAATTTCAATTCAGAAAACATTATTTGTTCCTTTTATAATTACATGTTTTGTTCAATAATATTTTAAATATGGTGTCGTATGTCGTAGGTCTTAAAAGGTGGAGCATAACTCACATGGAACAAAAACGATATTGGATACCAAATTACAGAATGGTACAGGTTGTCATTATCCAATTATCCCGATTTCTTACACCTACAATACCTGAACAAAACTTACCGCATTATCAAAACAGAGTGGTGATATTGTGAATATTGATCAGCAAATTCGGTGAAAAAACCCCAAATCGTTACTTCCATTGAATTGGCTATGAAGCTCTGTCTGTCTGAAATTTCCGCAAATAACTATTAACCCAATGCTCTTTAAAGGGTCATATGAAGAGATATAATTATGGTTACGCTGCTAGTGGATCACTGTCCTAAGCACCGACACAAGGCTGCGTTTGACGTCACATAACCTGAGGACGTCGTGAGGCGAATCTACTTGGATGCGGTACGCTATTTTAACAATCCGAAATGGACCTTCACACAACGCAATAGACTTTAAAATTATTTTACTCCTTTGCCATATCTGATGGAAGGTTACATCAGGTTTTAATACTTCGCATACCTCTTCCTAGTGCAGTACGTCAGCGATAAGGACATTTTTATGGTTTGGAATAAGTAAAAATTCGTTTCGTATATAACATTTTTGATGAGCCTATAATGGAGATGACGTACCTCTACTAAGTGCAGGTGTCGCGAACTTTTTTGCAACACAATTTTTGTGTTTAACCTTTACATCTGCTTTTACTATAATAACGATCGTTAAATAAAATTTTACTTCACATAACATTATCTCAGAATATAAAACTTTATTACAAAAAATTATTTACTCATACATATAAAAAATAATGCGTGTATAAAGTATGTCGTTGATAAATATATTCTTAAATCAATTGATATAAAAATCACAAAAAGACCTAGGAGCTAAGAAAAACGAGTATTGAAAGTTTTTTCAACATTATAGGGATTTATCTCGCGTATATTAAACATAAATAATTTTTAAAATCAACCCGACGCACGCTTCGGTCGCCTTTCAGCTTCCGTGGTTTTATTTCGATGAGTTTAGTTCGCGAAAACCTTAGAACATTTTTTTTATGTAATGGAAGTAGCAAACAAGCATGCAGTTCACATTGATGTTAAGTGATGACTGCAGCCTATAGACACTTACACAAAGACCAAGGTCAAAATGCAGATGTATTACCACTCCTGAGGCCTAAGGTGTTATGCCTCTGTGCCGGAAATTACAGGGCCGTACATTACCACCTGACCGGAACACGATAGTGCTGAACACTACCATTTAGCGGCAAGTATATTAGGTAATGCGGTCCTACGCCCGCGCCTATGCCTAGGCCCGCGAGCTCCGTCACTTTTCTGTCTCCTTATTTTTACTTTAATTTCTAAATTCACTCGAATGTGTTATTGCGAAAAATAATAATATGACAAATCCAGTTATGTTTTTTTTCCTTTTTCGTTAAGAACCTGTTAACCAACACTTTAAAATTAAAATAAATATGAATGACTAGCTGACCCGGCAAACTTCGTATTGCCTCACAATGTGTCAAAGGTTTGATATATACGAACTATTTGTATGGGAAAATGAAATTGTGGTTTTTACTATTTTACTTCAATTTCTTCATATTTTTTAACCTTTTAAACCTTTCCTGGACTTCCAAAAATCATTCAAAACCAAAATTAGTCAAATCGCTCCAGCCGTTCTCGAGTTTTAGCGAGACTAACGAATTTGTGTTGACTTTAAGAGCACTTGTTCGTTTGTTACTATTTGTTAAGAAGTCTGAAAATAACGAAACAAATGGCCCTGTAATACTATCACAGACACATAGTACTTATCTACCTAACTCTTAAACTCTGTATTGCATGTTTTGTTTCCTTCGTAGATTAGAAATAGAAAATATTTTTATTTCGAATAGATCTTTACGGATACTTTCAAAACGTTAAGAAATATAAAATACCTAGAGTGAATAACCATTACATAAAGTAAAGCAAAATCATATATCAATAGAAATTAAAAATTAGAATTTAAACTACTTAGTTAAAACATAATAATCACCAAATTTTTCAATTCCTTCAATGATGATAAATGAATAAAAAGAAAAACTTATTCGTCAAGATCAAAGTTATTCACTTAGCAGAGTTCCAAGTGCAGTCACTACTGAGAAGAACTCCGCTACCCAACAAACTCAGTAAGAGCTATTTTAAATGAGAGCTTAAATCTAGTACAAATTATCGTGAAAAATCAAATAATGTGAACGTCCATAGCATAGATGCAAATAAACTGCTATCTACTAAATGTGATGTAGCTCCTGCAAACCAGAACAGACCAGTCCCCACCAACAGCACCCGTTCACGAGTATGACGCATGTGACAGCCATTAGAGGGAAGTGAGCAACCCGCCACACGACGCCGCCAAAGGCAAAGACATTTAAGCGTGCATGACTGCTCCGGATATGCATACGGCAAAATAAAAGATGGAATTAGTATACAGCCAGGGTATTCACATTATTCAACCCTTAACAATACTAATTACAGAATACACGAAATAACAGTATCATGAAATAGCCTGGCAGCGATCGCTATAATCCCAAGATGTACTATCATTAAGATAATCACAGGTCTTATAGTAATTACATTTATATAAACGTTCTTTCATTACTTTCTCAAATTTATTGATCGATAGACTTTGAACGTTTTTGGGGATTTGATTAAAGAACCGTATACATTGACCTCTGAAAGAATTACTGACCCTATTCAGCCGCGTTGCATGCACGGACAATTTGTATTTGTTCCTAGTATTTATACTGTGATTGTTACCTATTGTAGGAAACTCATTAATGTTTTTACGGACATATAATACATTTTCTTAAATGTATTGCGAAGCTACAGTCAGAATATTTATTTCTTTAAATTTATCTCTAAGAGATACCCTCGGACTCAGCCCGTAGAAAGCCCGGACAGCTCTCTTTTGCAGTACAAAAAAAATGTTGACGTCGGCGGAATTTCCTCATAGAAAAATGCCATAGGACATTATACTGTGAAAATAACTAAAATAAACAAGGCGAGCCGTCTCGACGTCTGTTAATAGTCTAATCCTTTTCACAGCAAACGCTGCCGAGCTAAGTCTATTAGCTAATTTGGCAATATGGGGACCCCATTGCAATTTAGCATCCACGGTAATGCCAAGAAATACCGTGGACTCTACGATCTCCAATACTTCCTCACTTATCTTAACATTGGTTTCGATAAATGAGGAAGTATTGGAGATCGTGGAACTGAGGCTCGTCACGCGTATATACAAACAAAATAAAAAAATCATTAAAAAAACTGGTTGCCTGTAAAGTCGGTTTTACGGGCGAAGATTTTACGTGACAACGTCTTTTTCTCGGTAGAAAGGCATTCGCCGGTCCGGCAGGCCTCTCTCGTTCGGTGACTCGTCGTTACGTTACCGGGTGTTACACTTTTTCGTGAGTGACTCCGAGTCGCAACCTAATTTAAGACGTTGTCACGTCAAAAAAACCAAAGCCGATGAGTCCCATATATTTATGGGTAATTAATTATACTTAATTTTGTACAAATATTCGAAAAACGCCGGGCGGTCACTTATCCCTGGGACACATTGTATAACTTAATGCTAGCATTGGAAAACCACTAAGGTTTGTAAGTATGATCTATATTTTTTCACGTAGCATGCGTGAGATGTAGTGGTGTTATTTGTTTAGCCAGGTAAACAGTTCGCTTGCCATTGTTTTGTAATGGCGACGTCACGAATGCATAAATGGAATATTTGTACGTTTAAATCATCTTTAATTGCGATCGCAATTATCGTCGATAACATTTGCTATTGTTTAATATCTTATATATAGGTACATACATGTATAAATTGTAGCAGATTGTCTGGAAATGGTATGCTAAGGATGGTTTTATGTCTAGAAACTTCTGTTTTATTAAAAACGAGCTGAGTCCGTGTGTTCTCGAGCTCAACACTGGAACTCTACCATCAGTACAATGTATTAAACTTCACCGGGCAATCGGCGAGCGAAAAGGACTCTAGACCTACATTTCACACAACTGCTTAGGACCCTTATACCCATAAGGGTCTCCCCTAAGCAGTTGTGTGAAGCCGAGCCAATAAAAATGTATAGATATTTACTTAAACATTGTTGTTTTTAACTTTTTATTTCTTCGTTTACAACTACCAGTTAGGTAAATTAAATTATAATTCTATCACCCCTGTCAAGTATGAGAGTCGAATAATAACTTTTGTTCAGCTGTCAAGGATCTGGGCACACATTGATGTGACTCTAAGCTGGAGAGTTCATATCAGTGAGGTGAGCCGAGCTGTTTATGCCGCTCTACATTCTCCAAAGAAGCCAGTGAAGTTTTGCTCGAAAGAAAGAAACGTGATCAAACTTGCGAAGACAAAAAATAAAGCGGATTGAGTTATTTATTTATCGATCCTGTTAGTCCAAAGAATTTCATTTAGATCCGAATGAACAAACATCAGTATAATCAATGATGGGGAAAATTAGGGCTTAAACAAGTCGAATCTTAGTTTCACATGGCAGAAAAATTCTAAGTCGGTTGAGAGAATGTAGAGCGCCATAAACGCTGCTCCAACGCGGGTTGGTGGAGGTAAGAGTTAGTGGCCAACCCGATATCGGATGTTTTAACCGCCTATAAGGCCTTCGACAAGGTTTTAACAACTGCTATCTATCGATAGCTACCGGGACCGACGGCCTAACATGCCCTCCGAAGCACGGAAACGCGCACTTTAATTTTTCATTAGCGGTCACCCATCACACACCCGACCGCGCCCGTATCGCTTAACTGAGTAGATCGCTTCCGATCTACACCAGCTGCTGGGCCAAGCGCGCTTCAATTGCGCTCTAATGATTCTAATATTCTTTCTTTACCTCTTCACCGTTCCAGTTTTGTATCCAGTTCTTCGTTTACAACTACCAGTCATATCAGTGAGGTGAGCTGGACAAACAGGATCGACATATAAATAACTCAATCCGCTTTACTTTTAATTCGCAGGGTTATAAAATGCCTAGGTATTTAATTTCGTGGTTAATACTGAGTGTGGGGTTGTAAGTGTAAGCGTGATTTTTATTTAAAACATAACTTCACGTCTGAAGTCCCCGATGGGGTAGGCAGAGGTAAACGCATGCAATCAAGCATACACGTAAGCAGCCACGATTCGCCGGTTACGTTTTGGCAACATTACCTAACTCCAAGATACTGGGATCCTTTCAGAAAATAAATAAATTCCAATAGAACCAGAGATACAGGCTTTTACACCGTTATTTCTGTTAGCCTCCGACCTGGGATCCCAGCGTAGTAGTAGTGACACAGTTCAAATATGAACAGTATGGAAACTACGTACAAAACGATGAAACGTCACACTCACACAAACATGCGCATCGACGAGGCTCGAGTCACTCGCTACATCGAGCGTTGATGCGCATGTTTGTGTTAGTGTGCCCTTTCGAACGTTTTGTACGTAGTTTCCATATTGTTCATATTTTTACTGTAGTAGTGGCCTTTCACCGCTAGGCTAATAAGGCAGTTTTTTATTATATTCCTTTTAATCACCAATTGTTTTGTTACAGATCGTATGGCGTTGAGATTCGACTGAGCTGCTTCACCAGCTGTGCAGTAAACAAGACAGGTTTGTGGAATGTGATTTAGATTTCAAATACACCACGCGAAATAAACATTACCTGCTTGCGTCATTTCGAATTCCAAGTCATACCCGCTCGGTTATGCAGTTGTAAGCGTAGTATTGCGTCTTGAGCATTATAATTTACTCAATGAAAATATCGTTTTGATGTTGAAGAAAGTAGATTGAAATAAAAAATCCTTTTTATGACTGTTAGTGCAGCACCATGATTGTTAAAAACCGGTCAAGTGCGTGTCGGGCCACGCGCAGTGTTCCGTAGTTTTTAGGTTTGATTAATGTAATGAAAAAAAAAATTTTCTATGGAGTTGTTAAAAAATATCGAGTATTACATTTGGTCGACTATTACTGGCAAACTTGTAAAGCCAAGTTAGCTGTGATAGTTTTCCTTTTAATTTCGTTATATGTAGCTACTATTGCTTCGCTTCTTTTACGTTTGAATTTCTAACAACCGTTTAGTTGGTAAAGCCCCCCCCCCCTTTACCAACTAAACGGTTGTTAACACGTGACTGTAACGTAAATTGGCACTATAAAGCTTAATAAGTAACGAACAGTTAACTAAATCCAAAAATGATATAAGCACACCCCATTGCACTCACATTACCCCCACAACATTTTTGAAAGACCTATCCAACGATATCCACACTATATAGAAAAGGAAAAATAAAAAAAATATCGGTGCGTTACATGTAGGGAAGGTACATTAAATTAAAAAAAAACCCCATGTTTTTATTATACCGCTTTGTCGGCGTGATTAAGATGTATACTTATGCCAAATTTCAAGTCTCTAGTACCAATCGTTTTTGCGCTAAACCGCGGACGGACAGACAGACCGACAGGCAGACAGACGGACATGGCGAAACTATAAGGGTTCCTTGTTTACTCATGTCATGGTCAGGTCATGTATCAGTCGGATAGGAATATGATGGGTTCCGTAGTAGCAAGTAATATTTAATTTTATATATTAGGTAACTAACTATAATATTAAAAAAAAGTTTTTTTTAGTTTCGGTTCCAAGTACGGAGATCCCCCATATTTTCTATTTATTTTTGTGTGTAGATCATAAAGCGTTTAATACAGTACATCTACCGAGTGACAAGTATATAGTGTTAATCGTTTCGGAGTAGCTGGCAGTGACATACGAACAGACAGACAGACATACCTACAGACATGACGAATCTATAAGCGTGCCGCTTTTTACCATTTGGCTTCAAAAACATAAAAAACAGTCTGTTAAAGTCACATGAAAATAAAGTTGAAATAAGACATTATAATGAAGCTTGAAGCCAAGTTTTTTTAAGGTGAAAAACCGGTGGACAAGTTGCAAATGCACTGCCACTCCTGAGACTTAAATGGTTTTGGATCAGGTACCCTTATGGGGCCATACCTACATTACTTCTGACATTAATGGTAGTAATCAGCACATATTTCTACAGGAATATGTGCTGATTACTACCATTGGCGATACATAGATTAGGCCTGCGCCCGTGAGCTCTAATAAATAAATAAATTATATAAGCATCTTTCTACCGCTGAATAGTATTTAGATATACTTTTCTGGTTAGATGAACGGTAGGTAAGCGTATTTTTACAATAAACGAAATAGACCTTCTCCTGGTGGTAGAGCTCCAGTGACGGAGCTCGCGGGCGTAGGCACCACCGCATTACCTAATATACTTGCCGCTAAATGATAGTGTTCAACACTATCGTGTTCCGGTCAGGTGGTAATGTACGGCCCTGTAATTTCCGGCACAGAGGCATAAGACCTTAGGCCTCAGGAGTGGTAACGCATCTGCATTTTGACCTTGGTCTTTGTGTGGGTGTCTATAGGCTGCAGTCATCACTTAACATCAATGTGAACTGCATGCTTGTTTACCACTTCCATTACATAAAAAAAAAAAAAAAGACCAAACTTAATAAAAAAATCATCATAAATTTGGTTTTAATTAGCAAAATTCCAAGAGCAACACTCTACCTACTGAGAACAATTCAGCAAAAAAGGAATATAAAACAGCGTAGCTTCTCTTGCGATTAAGATTTTATCGTTTTGTGTCATTAATTAGGTACAAACCTAGGTTGGGTTGCATAATTTTATTTTAACTTTTAATTTTAAAGTAAGTTAAGTAAGTTGCTCGGTAACTGCCTCGGTAGCCTAGTGGTAGCAGGCCACTACTACTACGCTGAGGTCCTGGGTTCGATTCCCGGGTAGGGGGTTATCAGAGATAATGGCGAAAAAGCCTTTATCTCTGGTTCTATTGGGATTTTTCCATTTTCTGGAAATTTCCCAGTACCTCAAAGTTTGGTAATGTGCCCGGAGATGTCAACAGGCTCGCCACCTGTTACATGGGCCAAAACGTAACCGGCGAATCGTGCATGTATGCTTGAATGCATGCATTTACCTCTGCCTACCCCTTCGGGGATTACAGGCGTGAAGTTACGTTTTACGTAAGTAAGTTGCACCAGTCACCAGTCCTCATTATGTCACCTCAGTCTGCCCGAGACCACGGAAGCTGAAAAGCAACCGAAACGTCGGGTTCGATTTTAAATAATCATTTAAAGGTACACGAGATAAATTTGAAAACTAGTTTTATTTCAATAAGTTGCACCATCTAAAAATTGTTAAATGACGTCATAAAAACGGTAACCGTAACTGGGATGCGACCGCCTATCGACATTGCTATTGTCGTTGTCATTTCTGTCAAATTTTCATGTCGATTTTTGCTTTAAATAAATAACAATAATCGTTGTTTCTCACCTACGAAAGCAAGAAAAATGATCAGATTATCACTACTGCTTTTAAAGGAGCTACAAATCGACATGAAAATTTGACAGCAATGACAACGACAATAGCAATATGGTTAGGCGGTCGCACCCGCTGGCCGTGATGCCTGGCTGGTAATTGTTAAAGTTCAAAGTTATCATCGGATGATATGGGAATCTTTCAACCCTAGTAACTTTAACAAAGTCAAAAATACGCTGGTGCAACTCATACTGCAGTAACTGTAGAAGTTAATGTAACTGTTACAGAGGCCAGTTTTGATCTTAATTGGGGAATTTAAAAAGTTTTTGCAAACGATATTTAGTGATACTTACGAGTATATTTCAAGACAGGACAATAATTTGAACGTAAACGACCATTCAGCCCCTTTATCTCCGACACTACTGGGTCTATAATTTTGTAAAAACAAAATCCAGGTAACAAAGCATCTAGACAAAAATGAGAGTCGTGCGGGGAGTACCTAGAAACGGCCGGTTTAGGTCGAAGGATGCGAGCTGGCGTGTCCTTCATGTTAGGTTTTTTCTTATATTTTATGTACAATATAAAAACAGTTTATGTAAAGATTCATTATTTGTTATACTTGGGAATTTTTGTTATAATTTTATTAGGACTCTTCCTGAAACATGTTGTTCACAATGAAATACCGTTGTACAATTACAGAAGCATGCCGCGCCTAGAGAAGCCGCCGCCGGAGGACTTCCGGCGCGTGTTGCGCGAGAAAGCGCTCAGCCACAGCCTATTCTACCTGAAGCTCGGCGCGGGCGCATCGCCGGGGCAGGCGCGCGACTGCCGCGACCCGCGCGAGCGCCGCGGCCCGGCCAGTGCGCCGACGCGCGCGCAGCCCTCCGCGCGCGTCACCCGACACGCGCAGCCCCGCGTCTCCGAGCTCCTGCGCCGCTTCGAGCCCGGCCCCATGCAGTATCTCCGTATACCCCGCGCCACCAGCCCGCCCGAAGACATCACGTCCTCGGACGACGACGACCGGGCGGCCGTTCGCCGCCGCAGCCGCGACCTCAGCGACGACTCCGCCGTCGAGCTGGAACCGCGCCGCCGCCACTCGCACCCGCGCGACGTCACGCCGCCCCCGGAGACGATGTCGCCGCGCCGCGAGCGCACCCTCGTCGAGGCGCACGTGGTGGAGCTGGGGCGCCGCGGCAGCGAGGGTTGCGAGACCAGGGGCCGCTGCGTGCGGACTCCCAGCGTGGTGGTCAGCGACTACTCGGACGGCGTGGCAGTGGGTGCGACGGAGGAGGAGGTGGACTGGCTGCGCGCCAGGTCGCTGTCGGCGGACTCGGCCTGCTCCTCCTGCTCCACGCTCTCCAGCCGCGAGGACGATGAGTTTGAGTCGCCGACGCTGCCCAAAAAGGTGAGTCTTATCATGTTGATTTTAATTATGTCGGCATTTTTAATGCAATCTCTTTGATTGTTATTGAAAAATTGGCTGATATCTTCGGTCTTTGGGAATAGATTTATCATTCCCAATAACCGAAGAGAGAGAGTGATTGAAGAATTTTCGTACATTTTCATGTTAAGATATATAAATAATAGTCATTTCCTTTCCGATTTTTTAAAAAAAATACTACATTGTTAATTTGTAAATTAGTTTCAAATTGTCATGAACGACTCTTGCAATCAGTTTGTTGAGTATCATAGGTTAATTTAATGAACATGGTATATATTTTTTTACATTTGATAAACATACCTGAATAAATACAGAAAACGAAATTTCAGGGAAATTGTGTGTATGTAAATCAAACAAATTTAGCAGTTAATGTCTAGTAAGCATATAACTATTCTACAACCGGATAACATAAATGCGTCGAATTCAGCGGGAGCACCTTCCCCGTCATCCTAATGTAAATAAACACTAAACGCAAGTGAATATACGCTAAACGTTCTAAACTCTGTAGAGTATGTTTATTTGCACGCAACTCCTATACTGACAAAGATTAAGTATTAAGTAACAAAAAATGAACCATAAGATTTTCACCTACATACGTCTAATTTACACCTATTGTGCCCGAACAGAGCATCATTTGCGCAACTTTTTTATTATATTAGGTCATATCCAAAGAATTCAAAAGTAATGAGAGTCATAACTGATTGCTTCATATCGATGAATGCTGCGTATCACTATGGGTTATATAATTCAATTTTACTTCCACTCATAATTTATTGCTTAGCATTGTGAGTGACGTCAATAAAATATTCTTTGACTGGTTTGTAGAGACAATACATTTTGAGGTTTGACTGTTTTCCTATGACTTCGTTAACACAGTTTGATTTTAATATTATTGCAACCTAATGCAGATGTATAATGTTCTGTTGAGTGACACTCGGAGCTTGCTCATGTCGTTTGGTAAGGTTATCTAGATTCCATTTCGGTATAGTTGGTTTTATATCGATTCAATAGATATTCGGTATTTAGTGCTACGACATAAATCAGCTTGTTCGTAAGTAGATCCAATAACAAATATATAACGTTATATGTTTTTCAAAATTTTCTAAATCCTTTATTTTAGTTTCTCATTTTTGTAAACATATTTTGTAAGTAGTGGATTTGAGAAAAATATTTTGAAGAGGTCGTCCTAATATTTTACTGAACGTGCCTTATCTTTCTTTTTTTCGTGAAAAAGATTGTGTATCGGAAAAAACATTGAATACTGATTCAGTGTAGTATAATGGAACTAAAATTAACTTGTAACTAGTCTTTTTTCTATTTGCAACGTTGTTCTAGTTTGTAATTTTATCTTTGCTACCGACTACGACAGATCAACCTTTCAAGAATTATTCCCTAAAATTTTTTTTTATACTGCAATCGCATAAAGCAGTAATTCCATCGGTTGAATGTATTGTGGTACGATTTCCTTATTTTACGAAAAATCCCAGCAATATTAACCTTTAGACTAATTAGGGGGAAGTAACAGGTGTGGAACAGGTGTTCAAGTGTTAATTCAAGGTTTTCACTTGACTCACTTTAATCTGACATTGAGCTGTCGTCGTCCGTGAGGATAACATTGGTGTTGATGAGGATACGTTCCACATATAATCAAATAATGACATCGTCCGCTGTACCTCATTTTGTCACCGAAATAGACATACATTTTTTTTAATTATGTCAATTTTAGAATTTAATCTGCTGTCAGTGTCGGTTGGTGTTAGTATAATTTTTGGAAATTGCTGACAGTTTCAAAATTCAAAATCGAAAATAAGGTTTTTTTTTTGCTGAGTTTTGTTTCAAATCGTTGTGATTTGGCGAAAATCTGTAGTCACTATTATATATTTTTACAAGAACGCTCTCTTCTTTATCAATATTAAACGTAACTTCACGCCTGTAATCACCGCAGGGGTAGGCGGAGGTCAATGCATGCATTCAAGCATACATGCAAACACCCACGATTTCGCCGGTTGCGTTTTGGCCCATGTTACAGGTGGCGAGCCTGTTGACATCTTCGGGCACATTACCAAACTTCGAGGTACTGGGAAATTTCCAGATAATGGTTAAATCCCAATAGAACCAGAGATAAAGGACTGTACACCATTATATCTGATAATCCCCTACCCGGGAATCGAACGCAGGACCTCAGCGTAGTAGTAGTGGCCTGCTACCACTAGGCTACCTAGGCAGTTAATCAATATTATATTATTGATAAGTTTTCAAATTGTAATACTGTTAAATATTAACCTTAATTAAGTACGGGTGGAGAAATAACAAAATATACATGTGTAGGAGACTGCTAAGTGATATTTTTTTTTCATTTTAAAAAACATGTTTTCTAATTTTTAATTAAGAAAAATATTTTTAATCCATTTATATAATGAATGGTTTAGAAAAATAATCTCAAAGTGATTCAGATTCAAGTCACATTGCAAAAACGTATCTAAAGCAAAAACAAAGTGATTGATCGATTTTTAATTTGCACGAAGGCGTTTATTATCAGTCTCGTAGTACTTACTACCAGTTCTATTTCAGTTAAAATAATATATACTATTCTCTAACAGAGTATTTTTATTGCCAAATTAAATAAGTTCATCCAGCGAACTCTGTCGTATAAAAGTAGAGTTAGTAAAAATCAAATTGCTCCAAAATCTTCAAAGCTTCCAACCGCTGGCGTGGGAAAGTTACATTATTTAGAAATTCCTTCACTATATTTGAACTAGTGCAGTTTGAATTTGTGCTCTCTGATTTGCAATCGATCTCTAAAATCGATAAAAAATGAAAATTTGAATTAAGATTTGGCAAGTGGAATATTCATCCAGAGGTAATGGTTCATGTCAGTTATTTCTTACCATCTCCTCTTTATCCTAAACTAGCGGCCCGCCGCGGCTTCGCACGGGTGCACTGTTGCCTACATTACTGCTATGATAATACAATATAGTCTATGAAACTCCTGAATGGTGTATTTTTCATTTTTTCACAATCAGCTTTCTGATTGTGAAATAATTTTCATGATCAGTTCAGTATTTCCGAAAATTTGGTCCTATCTTCGGAGATGGTAAGACAAACAAATAAACAAAAGAAGTGAACTTAAACTTTACCTATCTATTAGTATAGATTATATCTAACATTAATTGCCTCAGTATTCTAATGTCTTTTATATACCTATGCAATTACCTGCCTCGATAGTCTAATGTCTTCATATCATCTTCAACAATAATCGGTACTTCTTACGATGGGGTTCAACGGGGATCGAATCCCATCGTAGTACTGGCATTGGTAAGTGCTATTGGGATTTTAAAATTTTTCGAAGGTTTCCCAGTGCCACCCTATCTATAGGATAGGCTCGCCATCGCCACCTATGACATGGGACAAAAACGGCGGCGTGTCGTAGTTGTTTGCATCATTGCATGTATCTTTTCCTACATCCTAGGACAAAACTGGCGTAAAGTTGCGTATCTGAAATTATACTCGATATCCAAATTAGATCTAATCGATCGACGTAAAGAACCAGAATTTGATCTAGGTCTTCAAAGACTGGTTGGGAGCAAAAATCGATTAGAGGTATTAAGTTGTAATGGCGTTCTATTTCGACCACAGCGTAATAATTTATCACAGTGACAGGATGTTAAGGTCAGATCGCTTTTGGTAGAATTCCATTCAGATTTATCTCCGTGGTCAGGATTGTTATCGGCCTAATCCGTGGGTTTCCAGTTAATTATTATGTATTCGAAACGGATGCACACATCCGTCATTTACATGAATGTTATTGTTGAAAGTAAATGGAGCGAATCTAGTTCTATGTTATGGCTTTTAATTTTTCATTGCAGTACTTGTTTACGAGTGATTTTTCATGTCTGATGTGGTTGTTGTATTTTTTTTTCCAAGTGGATCATTAGGCTACAATATTTATTAAAAAGCAAACATTGAAGTTTTATCTCATGGCATATTATCCCCTAATGACTCACGACACTGACGTGGGCGTCTTTGGGGAATGCTTTGTCCAGCAGGTGATGTCATTCAGCTGGAGTGAAACATTGAAGAATTACGTACACTACAATTGTAGTATGTATGTATCTTCACGCCAGGTCCCTAACGGGGTAGGCAGAGAGTGTAGAGCGCCAGATATCCCGGTTCTGACAAACCTCTCGTGCCTCGTCTACTTTCATCATTCTCTTCATACATGCACGCCGATTCCTAAGACTTTTGATCCCACCATAAATTGTAGTAGTATCATGTAAATTGTAATGTAAGAAAATATCATACAAGATTATAGTGTTCATAAACATATATAAATGTATAATTAGTTGATACTTCAGGACGGTCTTCCAGCCTTTGTTGTTACTATAATTGATAATGTTACATTATTATTATTTGTAATATTTAGGGCTCTTGTAAATATTTACCCCCTTATTCTTAAACGTATTTCAGCTAAAGTATTGCTGATCTCTCCTTTGTCTTTTTCTGTCTTGCACATTTGACAATGCAACTGACAAAGACAAAGCATTCTATAGATAAAACATATCTAATCTACGTTAATGAATAAGGGGGCAAGACTTTATACCTTCTACAAATACTACCTTGGTGAACGAAATTTTTGATGATTTCTTAAATATTTTTTCACTCTCAATTCCTTAAAATATTTATAATTTACGTAAACCATTTTATTTATATATCCTTCTATTTGCTTATTAGTAAGGTAAGGTATAAAGTATAGTTAGTGTAAGGCAAATTATGTACATATTTTAGCTGTACACTTGTAGGTACTTGGCTGAAATTTGTTTCTTATTTTTATTTCATTCTTTAACTTTATTTGACGCTCTTTTTGAGTATTCTTAAAAATGCTATCTGGTGTTTAATTCTTATATTTTGAGTTATTTATCTGATCCATTCCAATGTGAGATATCGATAAAATGTTTTGAGAATTGTGAGCCCTTGTAAATAAGTGAAGAAAGGATATGTAATAAAATTAAACACGGTCCATATCGCGGTTAAGAACAATAAAATTAGCTTATCTGCATGTTCCTGACAGGTTTTGCACCTGATAACAGTTACATATGTAAACTACACATTCTCATTCACTCAATACCAGGTTTATTTACTGCATATTGTTTGAAAGTGTGCTGTTCTTGTTTAATAGGAAGGAGAGCGGTTGGAACAATAGCAATAGGTCAATTTATTGAACTACCGAAGTCCTGCCCGATTTGTCAAATCTTTCCTTCACATTTATTGCATTGCTTTATGGTAGCAGCAGCGCGAATTATTGAATTTATAAATTAAGGAAGCCCAAAATAAGCAATTGAAATATAGTAACTGTGTACCATACCGTTGCACACAATGTGGTACGTTTACCATATTTTACCCTTTACAAATTTTACCACATCAGGTAACACATTTACCTTAAAGACGCATCATTTCTGAAAACTAAAAGAGATGAGGAATTCCTTCCCCTAGATATACAATAATATACATATAATTACTTACTGATATTTATTTTTCTAACCTTCGGATGGAGAGACTCAAATATTCGAATCCTGCTAGAATTTAAAAAAATCTTTGCTTCTTTTTATTAGAAATACTTTGCTAATTTTCCTATTTTTCTTTCGGTTGCACTAGAATATTTGTTAAAGTTATGGTAAAAATTTAACAAATTTTGAGAAGGATGTAAAATTTAGAACCTAATTGTCTAAATTGCAAATAATTATGGCTTATCAGAGTTAAAGGAATTATTATTAAGCTGCTAATTTTGTCGTTATTTAATGAGAATGCATCTTATGATAATCAATATACCGATTCGTCACTGGTCACAACAAAATAAACCTTGGTAACACACAGCTGTAGGAGGTAAAACATTATTGCTGAATAACTGTAAAGGCCAACATCTAGAAGCATGTGAATTCAGATGCTATCAATGGCAATACCAAAACTACAAAAATGTCGGAGGTTTTGTAGCTCTTATAATCTTTGCATGTAAAATATCTTAAAATCGCGCATCTTAAAATTTTTAAACACTTGTGGAGGAACGGGTGGAAGTGTTCCTTCGGCGAAAAGGGAGGATCCTCCGACCAGGCGAGGTGGTAGCGCCTGGCGGGCCGCGGCCCAACGGTTGACGTTGGGAAGTTGTATAAATGCCAACTCTTGAGAAATCTTCGTATGTGCGATGTAATTTGACTGCACGCCATCTATCGTTCTAGACAAGTACTGTAAGGTTTTCATTGTATTCCACTAGTTGGCGCCTTAATGTAGTGGACGCTACACACTAATTTAAAAATCAAATTTCTTAAATATTCTGCATTATTTTGATTGACTGTATACAGGCATCTAATAGAATCATATATATTTTTCTATTTTCAAAAAAGTTAACTTCAGCTACTATTATAATATACTAGGCAAGCAAATTTGACAATTGGTACGTTTTTGAAAAAAAAAAAGTCTTCTTTCCAAATATACGAGTATATGTATTTATATTTATAAAAGCGTAAGGTCACAGTACAAAGTTCAAATTTGTCAGGTAGGTACTTTATAGGTCATAGACGTCAGATAATAACTTATCAAAGAACTATTAGAAATGTAAAAATATTCAGAAATATTTTGTGACACGGTCGGTTTAAGAAGATCTAAGGGCCGTAAGGGCTCTCGCAATTTTTTATGAAAGTAGGTTCTAGATTATTTTCGCAAGTAATTTCGCAAGCCGGTCGTTAGTAGGCTGTGTTGTGTGGTCGATGTTAGTAGGTATTCATTCGCTAAGAAGAGATTTTCGGACAGAGCCGAATTAAGGAAGTCTAAAAGTTCTCGCAAGTTCGAATGGAACTTCTTATTAGTTTTGCTGCGAACTTGCAATTTAGCAGAAAGGTTAGTTTAATTAGTTAGTCCTACCTCACGTAAAAGGTAAGTTAGTAACAACGACTCTCCAATCGTAATCAAATCTCCAAGTTTCGGTGAGAGGCTTGGGGCTGCAGCACCCCTCTCTCATGTAAAGTGATTCGGGGGGCGTTACATGGTTTTTGTTCAAGTCAAAAAGGAAGCGCCGACGTAGCTGCGTAGCCTTAAGCAACCAAGTCTAATACCTACTTAGCGTTTCTCAACTGTATGTATAATTGTATAACAGATATAGGCATTTGGATTTAGGCAACAGCTGATGATAATCAGCTTATGCATTAAAGTATTATGTTTACAAATATGGCACGCAAATATTGACACACCATCCTATCGTATCCATTTGTGTTATATAATTATGAATTGAAGTTCCATAAATGAATTGAATTATAGAATACTAAAAGGAGAATGACCAAAGTCGCCCTGATTGGCTTCTTAACAACTTGTATGTAGAAAAAAGTTTTTTGAATTTAGATTTCACTCACATTTTTTTCACGTTAAAAAGAATGGGGATTTACTAGACATTTTTTAAAAGTTAATAAATTATTTTGTAGTGAACTGCCAATCACAGACCAATAACCAAGCTGCCAATGTCAACACTATTGCATTATTTACTTTTTTGCGTTGGACACTGGTCATTTTAGGACCTTTATAATTTCGTCGAAATAAAATCGGTTTCAACGATCGATTGCTTTATTATCGAAATTCAACGGAATAGATTATTCATGTCTACTATTTGTCTTGTTTCATCACTAGGTATCGAGTGGATATAATTTGAACAGTACCTTAGTTTGACTTAGCTCAAATTCATCATATAAATGTCTCACTTTTTATAATCATGAAGCGGCAAATAGAAAAACAGTTTACATTGATGGTAAGTGAATATAAAGCATAAAAACACCCACATGAAAACCAGATATTTATTTATTAATTGTTAAGTATTTAATATTTTTCTGGTATTACTACCTGGAGAAGAATCATGACTACGCCATGCGGTTAAACTATAATACCTACTTAATGTAAGTAAAACAGCTAAGATGTTACACAATACTTAAAAAAGTCTTCGCTTATTTTAGTAACCTCTGGCAGGTACGGCACACAAAACTTAACCTCAAAATAACCAAAAGTTCGTAATGCAGTTTTGTTAAAACTCCTATTGATACCTTTTTTATTTTTTGCGCACGCATTTCTTAAGATATTGCCTATATTTTGCGAGTAATCCCGTCGAGACGCAAGAAGGGCGAACTCCCATACAAAATTGGTCATTCTCCTTTTAGAATCCATCGTCCACGTCGACATATGACTACTGACGTCAGCAATATAAAATAAAAGACCGAGACACATTCCTAAAATTATTTAATTACAGCAAATAACTTATTTTCCTGGTCGTCCTTGTTAAGTTTGTTCACGAATTTAGCGATTGAATGGCTTTTAATATTTTACCGCAAACAGACAACGAGGGTCCATAACGACAGGCGTCATCAGCAGTCTGTCGTTCGACAACAAACTTACAGTATTATAGCAATGTAAATTTGTTCGTATCTTACACAATGTGTGTCACAAAACACAAATCCATCTCATGGACAGCATTTGCGTCACTTCGTGCTTGAGCGTGTATCATTTCAACGCGTGTATGGACCAAATATTTAGCTGGGAATCAAACGAGTACTTGTTATTCTTGTTTTAATTATAATATGACATTTTAAGCACATTTAATTAGAAGTATCTAATTTTATTATACTTTTAAAGTTTCATAAAAAAAATCGTAAGATTCAAAATATGTTTCAAAGGTGTTAGAATTCCATGTTATTATTTGAGAACATACAAACTACTGAATGACGCATTTTGCGGTTTCTATTGTTCGTGTTTCAACATATGCTATTTAACCTAAAGTGCGATTGAATTAGATTCGTTGTTGTTGTTGTCCTGATGTAATTGATTAGGTATATTCATTATTGACACTAGTATAAACAAAAGATGCTACGTGTAATACAATGGCAACTAATTTACCTGTAACTACATCTACAAACAGTCTACCGGAGCAAAAAATGTATCATAATTTGCCGTGGTTTGCAGATAAATCTTTAATTGTGGGTAGAAAGGAGACAATGGCTTGTTATGGACATGGCTCGTTACCCAGCCGTAGTAAACTGATAGTTTTATTTTTTTATGTAGCCGTCCCACCCACCATTGACGTCAATCGACCGGTTCGATACGTGTTTGCTTGTGTGCGTGTCCTCGCTGCTGTGAGGGTGCAGGGCCGTGCAGGGCTCCTGATGATTCAATAAACTGTATTTTTTATATAGTATTACCTAACACATGTGCTTGTTTTTAATTTTTAAATTGGGTGTTGAATATGTTCATGATCATTTAGTTTTATTAATGTGCATATATATTTTTTTCTAATTAATTCGGGTACTTAACTTTTGTATTTATGCCTGTTCATGTTAATAACCATAATTAACTTGTTTTGTACCGTTTGTATTTTAACACTTAAATTTAACAATATATTACCATTTACTTTACCATTATAACTACTTTCTTGACGTTCAACACTTAGGTTTTTTTGTTGAAATATTATTGTACTTATTATTTTATAAAATTTTACGAGGTTTTATCATTATAAGTATACTAAAAAGGTTAATAAAATTAACACTCACTTCATTGATTAAATTAGACATTGTATGATTTTACAACTTATATATTTTATGTTAATGAGTTATGTATTTAAATATGTATCATATATTATGTAAAATATCAGTTATAATTAATAACGTGTGACGCAACTTCGTAGTTTTAGTATTTGTTAACATTTTATAACACATTTTTCTCAATTTGAAACTATAAACCATCACTCGAGTATGATTGAAGAGAAAAAAATGTACAAATTATGTTTTTATGTGTATTTTATGAGAAAATAATAAACAAATACATTATAATTTTTTGTATTTTTCTGGTTTGTATAATTTCCACGCATTGAAAACCCTGGCGTTCCATGTTTGACTAAAACTGTAATAAGAACATCCTTATTGCAACCCTAGGTATAAAACCAGTGTCAAATCGTTTACAAACATGTCACTGGTGCATACAAAAACCAGACAAACTCGAGAATGCTCGCTCAGAGAAATTATTGCAGAAAACTTGATCCCGACTTTTAGTTCTTGTTTTTATAAATATTGTCGTTTTGAGAAGCAATAAACATAAAAGATTTATGTTGAGACATATTTCATTTTACCTTTGCTCTGATATTGAATATGTGACGCGGCTTGTTACTGTTAACGATGTGTAATTAACAGTTTTATTAATATTATTCATGATATTCAATAATTAAGTTTAATGGTTTTTAAATCCTAGTGATTTAATTACGCAACCAATACATATTGCATTATTTATCTCTGATGCATAATAACGGTAACTCTTTAGCTACGAATTGGATAGTTATATTGTTGTTTATAGAGTTTTCTGATGATTTCTGTTCAGATTCCATGTCAATGGCATGATAATGAGCATTTACATTGTTTAATTTATTGTATCGTATTGTACGTGGACAGTGAATATGAAATGATGAAGATTGAGACAACATATTTATAACTAGGACTAATCATACCAATCAAATATTTATTTCAATAAGTCGAAGTCGTTAGTGATATTCAAGAAAAGCGGCAGAAAAGGCGTTATTATAATTTTGATTTTTTAAAGTTAATCGTTTAATTGCTGTTGAGATTAAGTTTTTCTTAATTTTCCAACAAGAATAATCTTAATGACAAATCTAGGAAGGTACGGAAGGTCAGAGTGGACATGCTCTCTTCCCCAATAAAATACGAAATTGTTAGATATTTGGGACCAGTTACCCCCAGAATCTTTATCTAGGACTGCGTCTGTATAACTACAATTTCCATTGACGGTTAGTGAATACTATTGCGCTCAGGCAAACATAAAAACTCAGATCTCAATGTAAATGAGTTTGCTTGATGTCAGTGTCTCAAAACTAAGATTTTTGACCAGCAACGTCGGGCTGGCTATAGTCGAGGTGGCGTTTCCCAGCTGGGCTCCAGCCAGGGCTTGTCTTGCTGCATGGGTGTTCCAGCTATAGTTAATCTGACTTGGCGTGTGAGGATCCAGCTGGGCCAGTTCAGTCCAACTTTGTTGACCAGTGTGTGTTGCCAGTGATGATACATGGAACTGACACGTGGTACACTACTACGGGACTCTTAAGAAAGGTCAGAGCTACGTAGAGGGCAATGCTGCTCAATGATGTTTGACGTGCGTTGTAGGCATCTTTGAGTTGAGAATTTTTTCCAGTCGTGGATGTTTTTCATCTAATGGGTTTTGCCTCAATGTCAAAAGGTATAAGAAATAAGAAAATAGAAGAAAGAAATAAGGCTACATATTACCATTTAATCATAACACGGTGGTGTTTCGCCGGATAGTAATATCTATGATTGTGTCTACATTCTTGTTTTCTGCAACAGAATTTCCACTACCACCAGCACAAAACTAAATTGTCTGTAGTTAAAACATATCTTCAGTGTGAGCCTATTTAAAAGCTTAATATGCTATGGGCGTTAAAACGGCAAGTTCCTGAGAAAGAAGGCGTGGGCTATGGAGCCCCGATTTTTTATTATAATTGCAAACCTCCAGTGCTTATTAAAATTATATTAATATATATTATATATGTTTGGACATTCATATAAATGTCAGTATTTTTTTCTATTACCACAACGAACTTACAGTACACCCATTCACGTTTTATGTCATTTCTGTGTGATACACATGATACGTACGTGTGTGTCTGCGCATGCGATCGTGTTTAATGTTTAAGAAGTTGCATTACTTTATAGCTATATCAAGTTGTTTGCGGCGAGTACAGTGCCTCCCACATACCGCTGTTGGCGTTTTATACTAAAATTGTCGACTAAATATCCGAAACTGCTAACTCTTATGACGTAGGTACCTACTGTTTTTTGTGTTATGTAGTGAAATGACGGTTTGACTGATGACACGAATGATAATGGCCTTGGGACGTGACGACCCTACTGCTCACCAGAGGATAATTAGTCAACTGAACAATGACGGTCAAATCATTCCAATATAGGCGTGGGAGAAACGTCTCACCTTTGTGATTGGAACATTAGCATCTGAAACACTAAACTGTTTCGAATCTTTGTATGTATAATTTCGAACATTTGGCACATTGCGTCAAAGATCTACTGTGGCGAAAGTCCAAAACAAACAACTCGGCTCTTAAGAGCAAAATAATGCAAACGAAAAACGCTCTTAAATTATTCGTCTTACAAACGCCATAGTCGTTAATATTACGTGCATAAGGTACTGTATAGGCTCAACGGAATAAGTAACAAACTATCATTTCATTTGGTATCCTACTCTCACTTTTTGCTTTATTATTGTATGGTTATCTCGCTCTCTCACTTCGCTAACTAATTCAGATTCAAATGTTTCAAATGTCAAGTGTCTCGGTTGCGGTCATGCGGTCACACTCAATCACTCAATCACTCAAGCGACATGAACACGCTAAACAGAGAGCAATAATGTTCGAGTTCCAAATGATGCAATGATGCATTAGAAACAGTATTGGTGTTCCAATCTTTCGGAACATTGAAATGTTTCCGAACAGTGATTCGAAACAGTAAAGAGTTACACACGTCTATTCCAATAGGTGGCAGTTAAGTAAATACAGATAGTATTACAGTAAAGTTAATACGAAGCGCGCATGGCCCCGTGGCTGGTGTAGATCGGAAGCGATCTACTCGGTTAAGCCATACCCAGGGCGCGGTCGGGTGTGTGATGGGTGACCGCTGGTGGCAAATTAAAATGCGCGTTTGCGTGCTTTGGAGGGCACGTTAAGCCGTCGGTCCCGGTTGCTATCGATAGCGTTAAACCTTGTCGGAGGCCTTATTAGTATATAGGAGGTTTGAAAACATCCGACAACGGGTTGGCCACTAACCCTTATCTCCACCAACCCCCGCATTGGAGCAGCGTGGTGGAGCAAGCTCCAGACCTCCTCCCAAGAAGGGGAGAGACTCGTGCCCAGCAGTGGGATGTATCAAGGGTTGCCATTATAATAAAGTAAATATAGTAACGCGGGATTCACAGCAGGGTCTCTCGATAAAAATGCCGGTGTTACCAACTCACCAACTGTTATCGCCAATCATCAGCGTGTATCCTCTAATGACGCACAATACTTTTACTAGTGGTAGAGCTCCAGTGACGGAGCTCGCGGGCGTAGTCACCACCGCATTACCTAATATATTTGCCGCTAAGATAGTGTTCAGCACTATCGTGTTCCGGTCAAGTGGTAATGTACGGCCCTGTAATTTCCGGCACAGAGGCAGGCTTGTTTGCCACTTCCATTACATATAAAAAATTGTGGTTGGAAAATTAGGTTACTTGGCTGACGAATGCAATAGGAAATAATGTAATAATCATGTATATTTATAAGTTGAGAAGTAGATACTTTGTAATTTTTTTTTGTTGTTTTTATATTATTTCGCATTAACACATGCTTGTGAAATATATTTTATTTAAAGATTGACTTGATTGATATTGACTGCTTGATTTGACAAATCGGGCAGGACTTCAGTAGCTCAATTGGAAGAGCGGCTGGACTAAATTCCCAGTAGGCCGCGAGCTCGAGTCTCGCCTGAAATCAAATTTTTCTTTCCATTTTTCTTTAAATAAAATATTTTTTTTTTGGTTTAAAAAAGATATAAGAAAAATGTATCTACATAACAACAAAACATATTTCGACCAATGTCGAGAATACCTAACGGGTACCTAACTGTTTATATGGGCAATTAATTACGTCCTTAGACTCTGATAATATTAATGATTGTGAGTTGAAAAGGTCTGAAACCACCGATTCATAAGATTTTACCTGATCTAAGATGGTATAGTTGTCATTTAATTTTTTTTGAGACATTTTATCAATAGCACTCCGGTAGCTATTTTTAGTAAGATATGTAATCATTAAATTTATCCAATTAAATATTTTGATGGTATTAGGTATTGCAATTAATTATGAGTTTTGAAAAAAAAAAGAAACAGAAAATCATTCAGAATAATATGTATAAAATTCAGATAACAGATATGAAAAAGAGATGTGTAGAATCTTAATTTAGAAAAATATTAAGTTATTTTTCTAAAATAAATCATAAGTATACTAATTTGAGGTTACCAAATATTTTTGTCTGTTCGTAAAAAATATTAAAGGAGACGTTGCAAAAATGTATGGACCTCCGGCCATGTATTGTACTCAATATCATTAAACAGGCATAATCAATATTAAAACGGTTTTTACTGCATATTTTCACTTAATATTTAGCTTTGTTTGCAGTTACAAAACATTATTTGCAGTTAGAATTGCAACTCAAAACCAACATGGCGAATATGGCGGGCGATGTCATTTTAACATTTTCATTTTTTAAATTGTTTTTGATTACATAGCACTTGGAGAAAAATACTAAATACTATCGAAAGCGATTGATCCCAAGCGTTGGCTGTATCGCCGCCATGTTGAACATGGTTGAAAATGATAAAGTCGTTTGAATTAAATGTGGTTGTAACTCTAAAATATATTCTTGAATAAAAAAATTGTATTTTTTTCGGATTCTTCTTTAATTTACCCATTTTTGAGGACATGTACGAACCAGAGCCGAGCTCGCAACATCTCTTTTAGGTGCACGAATCAACGAGGTCAATACATAGAAAATACACGGGTTAAAAAAACAGCCGGTTTTGTTTTTAAATTGATTTGATAGATATTCATGTTAGTGGTTTCAACTTCAGCACTATAGTATACCGTTTAGATATGAATGACCGTTTAGGTGTACCACGGGCAATGACCGGTTTGTTTCCGTAATTTCTGTACACTTACAGGAATACAATTTAGGTTTCAGGAGAAGAAACACATCTGCATCTATATCAACTTTTCACACTTTTTTTTATGTAATAGAAGTGGCAAACAAGCTTGCAGTTCACATTGATGTTAAGTGATGACTGCAGCCTATAGACACCCACACAAAGACCAATGTCAAAATGCAGATGCGTTACCACTCCTGAGGCCTACGGTGTCATGCATCTGTGCCGGAAATTACAGGGCCGTACATTACCACCTGACCGGAACACGATAGTGCTGAACACTATCATTTAGCGGCAAGTATATTAGCAAGTGGTGCCTATGCCCGCGAGCTCCGTCACTGGAGCTCTACCACCAGTAGATATAAAACAGCAAAAGTTGCCACCGAAAATGGCAAACAAGCTAAAAAAACTTTACATACAGAAAAATCATGTTTCAATAATCTCTTATTATCATATTCACACCACTTAGCACAAAAAAAAACAGCGCAGCTATATCACAGTACGAAACACGATTAAATATTTAAACATTTTATTATTTTCGCGTTCATATACCTATTTAAATATTATCACATAAGTGGATTATGATAATGGCCTTAATGTTTAAAAAGAAGTGGTAACTACTTCTAATTTACTGCTGCATTATTAACTAAATTTATATGATTCTTAGACATTAACCGCGACTTTGCCTACGTGACACGAATAAAAGAAAAAAAACGAATAATTAAAAAAAAATCCTCTTTAGCCTGGGCTGCACCAAGATTTGTTAAAGTTAAAGTTAGTGTTACATTTTACATCCTACTCTAACTTAAAGAAATCTGTTAAATTTAGAGAAGGATGTGAAATGTTACAATAACTTTTATTTTAACAAATATCTTGGTAGCCAGGCTTAATAAGTAGTATTCAAACAGGCGTCCAATAGTTAGGTCGTGGAAGCGTAATAGAAAGATAAGAGTTGCTATCGCTTAGTAATATGAAATTTAGACTATTGATAAATAAATGACGAGTTACAGTTACCTTAAATATCGATTGCAAAAAAGTTGAAATTAATTGAAGAAAAAGTATTAACGGTTTTACTTCTGTTAAAAATGTACCATGCTTTTCTGTTCTAAGCCATGAAAACGATTGACAAGCATACCAATGATGTTAGGGATAGAAAAATGAGGTATACAGTTAATATTGTGAGTAATATCGACAATTTAGGGATTATATTAGATGTGTTCTTAAAAAATAGCGGTTAAATAATGATTGCGGAATTTTGGGCTGGATTGCTCCAAGATATTTGTTAAAGTTAAAGTTATTGTAACATTTCACATCCTTCTCTAATTTTAACAGATTTCTTTATAGTTATTGTAACATTTCACATCCTTCTCTAACTTTAACAGATTTCTTTAAAGTTGTAACATTTCACATCCTTCTCTAACTTTAACAGATATCTTTAAAGTTATTGTAACATTTCACATTCTTCTCTAACTTAAAGAAATCTGTTAAAGTTAGAATAACTTTAACTTTAACAAATATCTTGGTGCAACCCAGGCTAATAGCACATTTGTTAGGAAGAAGGACAGACCTGTAATTTCATTCATCGCCCCTTTAGTCCTAAGTCATTGTTGGCAAAAATAAAGCAATCGATTGGTCTGTGCTTCTTAATTTATCAAAATAAGTAAGTAAGTAAGCCAAGAATTGTTCCTAATTGTATCGGAAATCTACGCTGTTCTAAATCAAATCGATGGTTCAACCTTTATAGTGCGTCACAATACATATTGTAACTAATTATGGGAACCATTCTTTGTTAATACACCTATTCTTGACTTACATTTTTCCTTGTTTATAGTGATGATACTTCATTACCGCAAAAAAACAAAATCAGGAAAATGACAACCTGCGCAACCTGTCAATGATTTAAAGAATTTTTCAAGTTTGCGCAACAATGGCGTCATTCGCGCCATTTATAATATTTTTTTAATTGCAACAGGTCGCTCAGGACTCAATCCCCTGAACTTTTTTTTATTACTCAGAAATTAAAAAGTAAATTCCTTGTTCCAGATGATAAACGCTGATTGAGGGCACAGTTGACTCCTGAGCGATCTGCGTCAGCCGCCAGCTGGGACCACTGCTTACTCTCCTGACTTCCAAATAAACATGAGACTGTTGATGAGATTTGGACGATGCATTGGGACATTTTATTTTTCCTGATCGGTTGCCTTTTCTTTTGATATTACAATCATACAATGGTAAATGTCAAGTAAAGTCAGTGCGCACTAGGTAGGTACAAGACTATGGAACCGGGAATATGTATGTATCTTTTTTTATCGCGTGTATTTGGCATAATGAAGCGTGCATTGCATGACTTTTCTTTTTTATTAACATTTTCATATTCATACTGTTTGTTGTTTCGTTGGGTACATGCTGTAAATGAAAAGTTTTGTTAATATGTTAACTACTTAATTAATATGTGTACATCGATATGAACTGCATACTCCATTGCACTTCTGTACATTACAAAGAAAACGATTATCAATAAAGCAGTAAAACATGAGTAATGACAAATTAAAAAGGTTTCTCATCATCTAATCATTAATGGCATATTTTAACAGGATGGATTAATAAAGTTGTAGTCATTGAAAGGTATATTATAGGATAATAAAATGTCCTTCGCACGTCCGTCTTTGTGGTTATAATTGTGGTTAGTATAATTAGTATTAGTAGTTATATTGATGATATATCTCATGTAAAAGATTGTCTTCCTTTCAACAGTAATGTTCTGAGTTTAACCGGATTTACATTCTCTAATGACTCACATATCCTAAACGTCAGGCATAAATGTTTGCTGTGAACATTTTTTTTACTACTTCCTCAATAAAATACTTTTTATTGTTATTCATAACAGTGGCATTGATTTTATTGGTGAAATGCGTTTTTAAAACTTTTTAATACATAGCTTGAAAGTCTCATTTGTTTATGAGTGATATTATTGCACAAATGTGTTTAAAGAGTCTTAAGTTTTATATACGTTTTACCAGAGAGAGATGTACCAATAATTATTTCCTCCATATTTGGGTGCCAAGTTTTGATATGATAGTTCTGTTACTTTAATATCGCCATGTAGAAATCCATCGGTATCTATCTTGTTTCTATTAATGCTCAGATTAAAGACTGGTTTACTTCTGATGCATCAGCTAACACATTAATCAAATTGCTTGTGTAGAATTTGAAAACTTAATGGCTAAAATCTACAGGCTAGTAAATAGTGTATCGTTAGTAAAATGTACCAACAATTATTTCCTCCATATTTGGGTGCCAAGTTTTGATATGATAGTTCTGTTACTTTAATATCGCCATGTTGTAGAAATCCATCGGTATCTATCTTGTTTCTATTAATACTCAGATTAAAGACTTGTTTACTTCTGATGCATCAGCTAACACATTAATCAAATTGCTTGTGTAGAATTTGTGAACTTAATGGCTAAAATCTACAGGCTAGTAAACAGTGTATCGTTACTATTGTTAGGAATGACGAACATTGTATTATTCTACTGAAGTTAAATTTAGATATATATTTCAACGCGAGATTGAATATTTCCATCATTCTTTAATGCAAACACCGAAAAAAGTTGTCTCACACAGTGTTATAAATATTGTAATAGTAACTAATAAGGATCAAGATTTAAAAGCATACTAATATTAATAATGATTTTTTATACTATTTTTAAATGTTAAAAACTAACAAATCTCAATTTTACTGGACGTTTGTGGAAATCATATTAATTAATAAATATGAAGACTGGTCGAGTATTTCAAATTAATATCTAATGATTTTTGCGTTTTTTTTTGCTTTGAGCGACATGAGTTATCGTTAGATATATGAATCAATTAGGATAATTTTGGAATTCATCTTTTTTATTTAGAGATTAACTCCCTTATTCATAAACGTACATTAGATACGTTTTAGCTATAGAGTGCTTTGTCTTCGTCAGTTGCATTGTCAAATGTGCTGGATAGAAAAAGACAAAGAAGATATTAGCAACACTTTAGCTAAAATTCGTTTATGAGTAAGGGGGATAACCTATATCAAAACTAAACGTTTGAAATGTGTTTTTGTTGAATTCTCATATTTGTAGTCTTATCTCTACATTTTAAGAGTTTTTTGTTTTATAAAAAAACATATTGTTATTATTTATTTCATTACCATTAAAGTATTATTGTGTTAACACATTCCTAATGAACTCATACATTGTATAATAATCGTTTATTTTAGGAGTACCTACGTTAAATATCAATCAAGAATAACAGAGAATAACAACATATCATTGTTTTTGTACATACGTTTTTTATTATATCATTTACTCAATTAAAATAAGTTATAATAGATAGATTTTCATCACGTATACCAAATTTATTCTTGCCTAGGCTATGATTTATCGATATTATACAAAACGTCTTAATAATTAAACACACATTTATAATTAAACAAGTGTAATTTGTTAGTTAATGTTTAATATTATTATAGTACATTGTGCCACTAGGGAGGAAAGAACTACATTCTTTTTTTATGTTATGGAAGTGACAAACAAGCATGCAGTTCACATTGATGTTAAGTGATGACTGCAGCCTATAGACACCCACATAAAGACCGAGGTCAAAATGCAGATGCGTTACCACTCCTGAGGCCTAAGGTGTTATGCCTCTGTGCCGGAAATTACAGGGCCGTGCATTACCACCTGACCGGAACACGATAGTGCTGAACACTACCATTTAGCGGCAAGTATATTAGGCCTACGCCCGCGAGCTCCGTCACTGAAATTGCCACGAGCCAAAGGCGAGGGTGGCAAACACGTGGGTAGAAATATAGTAGTTTCTTCCCGTGTTGCACATACTATTTTTTCTTGTATCTGGCCGAAAGTTCGTAAAATTAAAACCAAAAAAAGATTATAGTAAAAACGTTCTGTATACTGAGTTTGAATGAAAGAAATTCTTTCAAAGTTTAAATTACAAAACACTCAAGGGGCGGAAGTAGGGTAGCGGGAGGTCTCAATAGCTGAAGCCCGGGACGGTTGTGGGGTGAAGGTCCAGTGGGGGAGCGCATTATGTGTATAAATTTTAAGGATCTCGAAATCCTTAAAACTTTAAAACATAATTTTTCGCAATTGCCATTTTTTAGACAGCATACAAATATTTTTTTACATATTTCCTGCATAATTTTATGAAGTTAGTAAGAACCCATAGAGCAACGCGGTCCACCGGTAGCGGTAAGAACCAAACTAAGAGACATAAAATAAAAGTAATTGATTTGACTTAAATGTACCTACTAGGCAAATAAAGAGCTAGTTTTTGCTCGCTTGACGGTTGCGATAGTAAGAACTTTCGGCATAGGTAAGAATAAAATAAATAAACTGCTATTTATTTAAATTTCTCATTAAAATTATTATTTACTTGATGATGATTCGTTAATAAATTAAATCGATTACGATAATTTGTTTGACGTCATTGTTGATACGTTAAACCTGGTTTATTTTATCATAAATTATTTTTACATACTTGTATGTACATTGAATAAATTTTATCGATTGTTCATTAAAATTTATTTATTTGATACCTTTTTCGCATTAATTAAGTACAGCAGAGTAGTTACATACTTCTACATTTGGCTGCTCTGTTTGTTTTGAAATATCCAAGCAATATAATACACTAGCCGGCCGGCTTCGCGCGGTTGTAATGTTACCTACCCTCTCCTTTTCAACTTAGCGTGATGTTATAAAACCTTCTTCGATAAATGGACTATCTAACACTGGAAATAATTCAAATCGGATCCGTAGTTCCTGGGATTAGCGCGTTCAAACAAACAAACTCTTCAGCTTTATAATATTAGTATAGATTTAGTAGTTCATTTACTAAATGAGGACCAAAATCGATACGACATAGTCATTTTGTATACAAAAAAGTCCTCTGTAATCCTCACATCATAATAAATAAAAATATAGTTGCCAAGTTGCCAATAGTTCACATAGGTGGTAAGTTATACTTTTAGGCTGGAGCGCCTTCTGCGCTCGCCGATTGCCCGGTGAAGTAGACTAGTGCCGTCTCGACACAAAGCCGGACGTAAAAAAAAAAAAAAAGTTATACTGGTACCTATAACATCGTCACAAAAACCAGATGCATGAATGCACTCCTGAAACCCAAGCCCAAGCCCTCTCTGTGTCCGAAATTATATGGCCGTATCTTTTTATCAAATATTTTTATGATAACTTTTAAGGGATGCACAGGTTGGTATAATTTAGGTGTCTTACAAGAAAACACACAAATAACATTTCAAGGAACTCATTAATTATTAATAATGGCAACCCATTATACGTCCCACTGCTGGGCACGAGTCTCTCCCCTTTTTGGGGGGAGGCCTGGAGCTTACTCCACCACGCTGCTCCAATGCGGATTGGTGGAGATACGGGGTTAGTGGGCAACCCGCTGTCGGATGTTTTCAAACCGCCCATAAGGCCTCCGACAAGGTCTAACGACTGCTATCTATCAATAGCAACCGGGACCGTGCCCTCCGAAGCACGGAAACGCGCATTTAATTTGCCACACTAGCGGTCACCCATCACACTACCCGACCGCGCTCGTAATGCTTAGCCGAGTAGATCGCCTATGATCTGCACTAGCCGCTGGGCCATGCGCGCTTGCATTATTAAAAATAAAAGAATATTTAATTATTACGTTAATGTTTAACTCAAGTTATAACCAAAATAAGTAGATCGTATAACGCTCAAATAAGGTAAGCTTTTATTCGCTATGTTATTTTGAATTTAGTAGGCTAAAAGATCGAATAATTCCGCTAGGCGATTCCAAAATCCTATGTATTTTCGTAGGAGAAATGGCTAGAAGTACAAATGAGACGTTCTAAAATGAATGGAGCTTGGGTCCGCACCATGTACACTATATTGAGAGAAGAAGGATAAAAAACTAAATCATTTTCAGATATTCAAATCTTTTATTATACCTTCAATTAATTGTCGCAAGTACTCCTATATTTCAAAAACAAGAATGTAATAGTAGCATTATGGTGACAGTGTTGTCATACAAAAATTACATAAAATAAATATTTTCGACAAAAAAACAACTACTCACATTATTTTTTTAGTTTTTTCCATCATTCTTCGTATTTTTCTCTATCTTTTGATATACTAACCCCCTTATTCATAAACGTATTTTAGCTAAAGTGTTGCTAATCTCTCCTTTGTCTTTTTCTATCCTGCACATTTGGCAATGCGACTGACAAAGACAAAGCATTCTATAGCTAAAACGTATCTAAAGGACGCTTATGAATAAGGGGGCTAGTACAAGGTGCCGGCCCATCGTGGACCTTTTCCTTAGGGTCACTTTTATAAGACGAGCTCCTGATGTTTTATCCATGGCTTTTAAAACTAAACTGTCATCGTTGCCGCAAACTTTTCATCAGGCGAATAAAAAGGTATGAATTAAATTATTTATTTTGCTTACTCTCAGTTGATAGTTGCAATGATATTATTTACAGGCGTTGAATCATAAAAACTAAATATTATCTTACTACTATTTTAAATATGAAAGTGGATGGGATGTTTGTTATTGTCGTGTATTTGTATGTTTGTTGATCAATCACGCTAAAGCGCCTGGACGGTTTTCTATGAATTTGTATTATTTTGTACACAGGCAGGGCTGTAACGCAAAGGATATTTTTTATCTCGTCCAAAGGTTCCTAAGGAAATTATTCATTCTTCTACCACTTGGCGGAAGATAGATTAGTTAACGCGGTGGTGCCTACGTCTTCGAGCTCCTGCACTGGAACTCTACCACAGGTAAAAATCTAATCTACTGCCGCCAAATGGTAGCGTGTCAGCACTATCGTGTTATAATCCTAACTTTAACAGATTTACTATCTCAGCGAAAATAATGTTCAATATTCCTTGCATTATTGTGGTTATATGTATGCTTCAAATTATTATTATTGATAGAATAATGTATGTATTTATGCGATATAAATGTTTAAGTATTTATTACTTTAGAGTGTTTAAAGAATGTACACCCTACTGCTGCAATATTAACGATGATTCTCCTTCCAACTTAAGGTCGTCAAGAAGAGATTGCTTTCAGCAATAAGACCGCCTTATTGTATTGCCTACTGTTATTATAATAACATCTGTATTTGTCTAAAATTCTGGTGTACAATAAAGAATATTCTATTCTATTCTATTTTATTCTATTTCTATAAGTTAGAGACGGATGTGAAATGTAACAATAACTTTAACAAATATCTTGGTGCAACCCAGGGCACACCGCGGACACTCCGCCAAAATTCCATACAAGCGCTTAATTTGGTCTCTATCACACAGAAATCAATCAGTGACGTGTATTTACACGTGCACCTGTGTGCGTAGCACGTAGAGAATACCAAACGCCGCCCATAAGAGGGGAGAAGTTTGGGTGAGGCGGGGAAATCTGGCGGGGCGTTGAAGTGTCCATTCTATACGTAGTATTATTACATATTCTCTGCCCAGGGTAAGTGACACGCTCGGAACATGATTACATACCTAATAGATTAACTTCTATAACTACCTCTGAACATTGCTCATAAACCTCTTAAAAAAGTAGTTTAAGAAAGACCCTAATACCAAAATTTTAAAGGGCTGAGATGTTATCAATGCTGTTCCAACACTGTTACAATAACATTGCGTTTCAACATTCCTATTGTTATGTGATAATGACCCGAACGTGACGTGAACATCTGCATCAATCAGAGTAACTAATGAAGTCACACGACTTTGTTCACGTAATTAAATTGACAAACATGCATGTACCTACATAGTTTACTTTTTTATGTAATAGAAGCAGCAATCAAGCAGTTCACATTGATGTTAAGTGATGACTGCAGTCTATAGACATTTAAACAAAACCAGAGGTCAAAACAATTGATGCGTTGTCATCTCTGAGACCTAAGGTGTCATTCATGTCTTAGTGATGTTATTATATTAAGGGGCCATACATGATACAAGTCTCTGTGACAGTTTTATGACTTGGTCGTGTCATAAAAGTGACAAATAACATTTATTTATCACTCTTATGACACGAAAAACATTTAAAAATTAGAACGCATTTAAAAGTGTATAAATATTGCATTTACAAATCGATTAACCAATCATTCAATCGACTTACCAAAAACTGGAGGTCTTTACGCAAGTCATACCTTCAATATCAATGATCGATAGAAGAGTTTTGGTATTGAATTAAATGAGTTGTATAAACAATATTGGCCGCAAAAGATATATGACGTGTCACCGTGTGATTTATTTAGGCTGCCCGTCTGCGCCCGCGCCGATTAGGAATGCGCACAACGTGAAGGTAGATATCGATATTTCATAAAAAATATCTATCGATTAAAATCATGATTTTCACATCGAGATATTAAAATAAAAAAAAAACAATTGAATCGTGTAAAAGGAATTTAAGCGTTTTTAAAAAGATATTGTAATAGGTACTGGGTATTGTAATTTTTAAGTTAGGCGACAGTAAGTAGTAAATGTACAGTAATCACACAAAGTACTTATGTAACGTTGTTTTTCTGACAAAATATAGTTTTTTTTGTAATGAAGGTGGCAAACAATCATGCAGTTCACATTGATGTTAAGTGATGATTGCAGCCTATAGACACTCACACAAAGACTAGAGGTCAAAATGCAGATACGTTGCAAACCCCCCCCCCCCTGAGGAGACCTTAGTTATTAGGTATGTCTCTGTGATAGTTGTAACAGAGATATACAAATGATATAACGATGTTTCTTCAACATCGATGTATTGCTTACACCCCTAGCACTGCTCAGGCTGCGCGTGAGTTGCTAACGGGGTATGGAGATGGACTTAACTTTTTGCTAACTTTCTGATGCTTTATAGATTAAACGTCATATTATGATTTATATGTTGTAATCGCATATCGTGTTCGTGAGTCGTTTCTTATTTCTCAAGAATCATGCTTATCAGTACTTATATATTTTTTTAACACTAACGTTTGATCAAATTGTTATTAAATAAATACTTACCTACGCTCTGTGCCTACCCCGTGAAGGATCTGGCGCGAAGATACATAGGTATCTACATATATGTAGGTACATGCTTATACTAAATCTATAAACATATAATAAAACAGTAAAATCCGCGTGTCTGTACATTGTATATATTTACGAAAAACCAATTGTGGGCGATGTTAAAATAGTATTAGAACACTTTTCAATGATTTTTTTTTGTCGGTCTGTTTGTCCCTTTGTCCAGGCTAATCTCCGAAGATACTCGACGGATTCGAATGAAACTTTTTGTGGTGTGTAGATAAGCCTGGCCAACATTTAGGCTACTTTTTACTGCGGGAAAATCACTCATTCCCACGGGAATCTCTACATTTATGTTCATTTTCCTATACAAATAGTCCGTATCTATCAAACCTTTGACACATTATTTCATTGAGAGGCAATACGAAGTTTGCCGGGTCAGCTAGTATTAAAATAAATAAGTACTATCCTGTACCTTGAAGTAATCGTTTTATAAGTACGAATTACAATGCTTTTTATGATGGTGGCAAACAATCATGCTGTTTGCATTGATGGTAACCTAATTAAAATGAAATACTGCAGCCTTTAGATATCTACACGAAAACTGATATTATAATGAGATGCATTACGACAGGTCTTAGTCTCTGTGATTGTTATTATAAGGCCATACACTACTCATCATTTCAGCCAAAAGACGTCCACTGCTGAACAAAGGCCTCCACCAAAGAATGCCACAACGAACGGTCCTGGGCCGCCCTCATCCAGCGATTGCCCGCGACCTTCACCAGGTTGCCGGTCCATCTTGTGGGAAGCCTGCCCACGCTTCGCTTTCCGGTAGGCGGTCGCCACTCGAGAACTGTTCTGCCCCAACGGCCACTAATTGTTATACCGTCTCTACAATGGTGAGACGGTTGGTTGGTTGGGAATTGAAATGGTCTTTCTGTCGAACTGTTCGACATGGTGCCACCGTCTCTTTTCCTACACCGTTCTACCCACCGAAAAGAGAAGTGCCACCCTCACCGACTGGACACCTGGCAGTGCTTAACAGTGCGGTTTTCTCGTTCGTTTCTGCCCAAAACGTGTAAATTGTGGACCGAACTTCGCTCTGTGGTGTTCCCTCGGTGCTACAATATGGGGTTCTTCAAAAATGGGATCAAAAGAGTCATTCAGGGCTGGCAGCGCGTTCGCAACTCCCTTGGTGTTGCAAATGTTTTTTTTTAATGTAATGGAATATGTTCATAGGCGACGGTGACCACATTCCATCAGGTGGCCCGTCTGCTTGTCTGTCAACTTAATGATATAAAAATAATATGTCTTCATCCACCACCACCACCGATAAAGAAAATAATACACAGGCATAACTTGAGATTCTAGTATACAGTGTGACGAATGAAGTTGATAATTAATAATTATAATAATAATCCTTCTCCATATTTATAATTCACACTTCAAGTATAAAGTAACGTTTAAATATCTTTTCAATAGTTCTAGAGAGAAGGAACTAAAATGAGCAATTTATTTAGTTCGGTCCTTAGTCTTTAGACATCCCTGACCAACTCGTTCAAATTCCTTTGGAAATATCCCATTTCCATTATTCATGTTACGAGTATAAAATATTGAATAGAAATTCAATATCTTATTTTTTAATATAATTCTCTTAAAGTTTATTTGATTAATGATATTGCCTTTTAACTATTATATATTTATTGCTTATTTGCCAAAGTGCTATATAAGTTTTTTATAAATAAATCATTACACTATGTAAATAACTGAAAACAGGACTCCTACTATGGCATCTCTATGCGATTGAATTTAGGCACTGGAAAAAGTTTGTTTCATTTGTCTAGTTTCCGGTTAGCATAGCGGTGTGAGACGACCGTTTGATTCGAAGGGTCGCGGGTTCGATCCCCGCACCGGGACAAATATTTGTATGGCCTACATATATTTGGTTCGGGTCTGGGTGTTTGTGTATGTGTTGAATGTGTACAACGGCACCCACGACACAGGTTTATACCTACTGTGGGGCTGTGAGTGTAAGCGTATTTTATTTTTAATGACAGCGCGTATGGAGAAACGATATAAAGCGATTCAGTTTGTCTTCGCCATAGAGCAAGACGGGCCACCGGCCGACCGGAGGGGTGTGAATAACACACACACACACAACAAAAATCGTCTATTACCTACTACGAAACTCACACCTTGACTTAAACAAAATACGCAAACAATTTCACGGACACATTTAAACATCTCGGCCCACTTGGGCTTGTACTTTGACACAGGGGAAAGCCTACATGTGGTTACTCCCCTCCGGTCCGCCACGCCCGGTGGCCCGTATTGCTCTATTGTCTTCGAATGTAGTAGTAAGTAATGGTATGGCCACATTTCCGAATGGGACCAGTATTTGGAGCCTTAAGCCCCGACATATCTAATATAGCTATATATGTACGTACCTATATCTCTCTCCTCGTTTAAATGAGCGCAAACGAGAACGTGACTTGCTGCTCCATCGGTGCACTCACACTGACACACCGTGCATGTACACATTGTCAAATCTAATCACAACCAAGTACCGACCGCACTCGTGAATTGCAAGAACTATGAAACTTCACCGTTCTATACAAATAATTTTCGTTGTACTATAGATATACGCTGTCATTGGCCTACTGCCAAATATATGCATGCACCGGAGGTTCCCGTGAGACTCGGCCCAGACCACTTTTTCTACTTCCCTTGGTTACTATTACCGGTATTAAATTTGACATTAACTTTACTTTCAATATAGGTAATAATAAGCATTCTCATGTTGAATATAGGCAGGTGCCGGATCTCACTCCATAGGCCCAGCCAGCTAGTCCCTCCAGTTCACCCACATAGCCCAATGGTTGGCGAATCACTTATCATTACAATATATGTATATGTATCTTCACGCCAGGTCCCTAACAGGGTAGGCAGAGAGTGTAGAGCGCCAGACATCCCGGTTCAGACAAACCTCTCGTGCCTCGTCTACCTTCATCATTCTCTTCATACATGCACGCCGATTCCTAAGACTTTTGACCCCACCATCAGACAGAATTCGACCTATTTGGTCATGGTAGGTCAGCCTTGGTCATTACAATAGTCCCATATATTCTGCGGGGTCTGTCTGTGTCTGTATTAACTATTGATGCAGTCAGAGAGAGGTTCCGCCGAATATAACCCATTACAAAGTGCTCAAAATGCTCAAAAGGGCCTCTACGTGTTGGACCCCCCATGTCCCCGCGCAAGCCTGACAAAGGTCCGGGGTTCAAATTGGACCCCGTGCTGACGAGCTGCTATTTTGTTATAAAAATGGCAAACAAGCATGCAGTTCATATTGGTAGTAATTGAATACTTTAGATTTAACATCTGTACAACAAACAAAGGCCGTGCATGCAGCTCACCGGAAATTAAGATTGTCCAATTCGTCAACCAGTTTAAAGAAGTTTTATAAAAAAAAGTTTTTTTATAGAATTAGGAAATAAATTCACTGATATTATGTATTTTGTTTTGTGAGAAGTTACATCCCCACTGGATGCTTGGGATCCGTCAACATTCCAGTTCGCACGGTCCACTAAGTAAATTCTAAAACAAGCTTCCTTCTAATATATATTTTAGTGACTTAGTATTTTTTCTATGTC
Organism: Macrosoma leucophasiata; assembly: GCA_036365455.1. Taxonomy (NCBI): domain Eukaryota; kingdom Metazoa; phylum Arthropoda; class Insecta; order Lepidoptera; family Hedylidae; genus Macrosoma; species Macrosoma leucophasiata. The sequence goes on from JAWQUS010000020.1 coordinate 6,165,237, forward strand.
AAGAAGTTTCAACAAATTCAAAGCAACTAATCAACAAGCAAATTCTATTATTTCCAAGTGATTAAATGAATTTTTGAGTTTGAGTTTGAAGTAGCTGGTGGTAGAGTTCCAGTGTAGCTCGAGAGTCACGACCGCATTACCTAATTTATCTGCCACCAAATGGTAGTGTTCAGCACTATCGTGTTCCGCTTAGATGGTAATGTATGGCCCCGTAATAACTATCACAGGGACATTTTTTTTTTTTTTTTTTTTTTCATTTATTTAACCATACTTAAAACTATTTTACAATTTGAACTACATCAAAAAGCCTGAAGAGGTTTGTGCTGATGCAGGTATTCGTTCAACATATAAAATTCATAACAAGTAGGAACAGTATTCCATCTTACCAACGGATACAATGTTAAGTAAATGTCTTAATATTAATGTGTTATTATACAAAACAATGAAAACAATTAAAATGTATTACACCTAATCACAATTTGCTTTTAATAAAAGTTGAGAAAAAATAAATAAATAATAATAATAATAATCTTTTCCACCTACATAACACCTACGGTCTCGGGGATGTCAACGCATCTTCAGTCTGACCTCTGGTCTTTGTATGGGGTATATGTTGCAGTCATCACTTAACATCAATGTGAACTGCATGCTTGTTTGACACTTCCACTATGTAATGGAAGTGGCGAGCAAGCATGCAGTTCACAAACAAGCGTATGCTTATGTTCACAGTTCACATGGTAAATAAATGCTGTAGCTAATAACTCCTGACAGTAAACAAATTAGGTCTTAGGAGTGGCAACGCATCTGCATTTTATCAGGTTTTTGTGTAAATGGCTATAGTCTATGGCTGCAGTCGTCACTTAACATTAATATGAAATGCATGCTTGTTTACCACCGCTGTTACATACATAAAAAGTGATACGTTGTTAGTTAGCAGGTTTTGATTCTAGCAATACCTATTTGAAACTTAAATGGTCTCCTTTCTACGAGTACATAAAAAAAATAAAATAAAAAATACATTATTAAAAGAAACGTTGTGATGTATGTTTCCTGTCGTATTATTTCTTTTTCATTCGGAGATAGCATTTGCAATCACATTTAGTAGTAAAGTTTCCTCTCTAATTGAATTAATGATGTATATTTCAACCATATTTAGATTAATTATTTTCTCAACGATAAAGTGTTATTTATATGTATTTATCGACATCCATAAAAGCGAAAGGTCACTTATCATGAAATATTAGAAACTACAAGTGCTAGGAGTTTCAAATTTTGCATGGCAGTTCGATTTGGGACGTAGGTGCCAGGTGCCCACTAAGTCCCGTCTTATTGCGGAATTTGTAAGTAATGAAGATTGTACTCGGGGCGGGCCGCTAGTGTAACTACTAGCGGACCGCCCCGACTTCGCACGAGTACATCAACTCGATGAATCAAAGTTAGGCATCAAAGTGAATCCTAAGAAGTGTCAAGACATTGTAGTTGGTAGCCAAAAGCAACTAGCCAAATTAGACCTCAGTTCCGTAGCACCTGTCACTTTAGAGGGCCAGAAAATTACATTTTGCCCATCAGTCAAGGACCTAGGACTACATATAGACGCCACTCTCAGCTGGAACGTGCAAGTCAGTGAAGTTTGTCGTTCTGCTTATGCCTCATTAAGCTCTCTAAATAGAAAAAGAAACTTCCTACCCACTCAGACAAAAAATCGTCTTATACAAGCACTTATTGTCCCTTTAATAGATTACGCTGATGCGTGTTATCTGGACTTAAATGAGGCAGGTCTTGATAAACTAGATCGAGTGGTCAATAATGCAATCCGGTTCATCTTCCGTCTTCGTAAGTTTGACCATGTGTCCACTTTTCGTAATGACCTTAAATGGCTAACCATCCGCCAACGAAGACAATCAAGAATTTTGTGTTTACTTTTCAATCCTATTTGACGATTCTTCTCCTACTTATTTAAAAATTAATTCCAGTTTCTCTGATCTTCCCACTCTCTACATCTCCGCTCTAATGAATCTCTCACCCTTTCTATACCCCTTCATAGATCTGGTTTCGTTTCTAACTCTTTCACTGTTCAGGCAGCTCGCTTGTGGAATGCGCTGCCAGATGTTCTCCAAAGATCTTGTTCGAAACTGACACTAAAAAATAATTTAAAGAAACATTTTTTGCAATAATTGAATCAATCTATGTAATTCATCATCGTTAATGTTTATTTTATTGGTGTGTAAGTATATTTTTTACTACTTAATAATATGTATGTTTATATTATATGTGACATATTTATTTATAATGTGTATTTATTTTATTATATGTAATACTTTTGTTTTCAATGTATGAATCTTGTTTAAGATAATTTCAATAAGTTTTTTTTTCTGTTCTTTAACTATTATGCCGCTCAGATAGCTCTCTAGACTCCCGATGGTTAACTGGAAAAGAGCGCTTTTAGCGTTAAGTTCGCCATTTGTCAATATGTTTTATATTGTGGCAATAAAGTATTAAATAAATAAATAAGTAAATGAATTTAATAACATAAATTCATCGAGTTTAATTTGCGTGGAACACTTTTGATTTTTTATTAAATAAGTATCTTAGGCAGTATACACCACTGGTGTAGCTACAGGAGGGCTGCGGGGGCGGCCTGCACCGGGTGCCACCTGTTTGGAAGTGACACCCTCTCTCTTTAAGTAACCAAAATTTGCGCCGTTTAGACTTGAAAGCGCAACACAAATCTCACTTTCGCATTTATAATACCAGAGGGCGTCCACAGACAGAGAATTTGCTCAAATATAGGGAAGAACGGTGGAGAATGGTAAAATAAGATACCTACAAAAAATATGGGCCTCATAAGAAAGCTCAACGTCACTCAGAGAGCAATGGAGAGAGCTATGCTTAGAGTCACATAATCTCTGCGATATCGAATCAGAAATGAGGAGATCCACATGAGAATAAAAGTTACCGACATAGCTTACCGAATACTAAGTGGTTAGTAGGTTAATGATGCAAATATTGTAATTTTTCGACTGCTTAATAATTATCAGTAATATTAGATGCGAGCTTCGGATGTAACGGTGCCAGGACAAACCCAATAAGGGTTTTTTGGTATCCATATACTTTTATTCATATGTTGTTAGGTAACAAATCTTAATAAATAAATAATAATAATAGCGAGACTCAAGTGGCAGTGAGCAGGGTGCATAGCCCGAAGAACTGACGGAAGCAGAACTTGGGGCAGAAGAGTTCTTGACTGGCGACCGTGTACCGGAGAGGCAGGCAGGCCCCTCACAAATGGACCTACGACCTAGTGAAGGTCGCGAGCAATCGCTGGATGAGTGCGGCCCCGAACCGTTCGTTGTGGCAATCTTTGGGGGAGGTCTTTGTTTAGTAGTGGACGTTTTTTGGCTGAAATAATGATTATGAGGATGAAATACGTCCATCGAGTATAATTTTTTCGTCCGTTGCATATTGACCTAAAAATAGAAGCGGGGATACTATCAGACAGATTAGGCAATCAAATCAAAACAATCTTAATTCAAATAAGCACTTTTATGCTATCAGATTACTATAAACTATTTACAACGCGTTACCGCTAACAATGATAATGCACTACAGTAATCAAATCACGATGTATTTGCGACCGATCTATCATTACTGACAGGACTATTGCAGCTAATAAGACCGATATAGAGATGATAGATCGATTGAAGCGTCACGCAATGATTATCGATATCATCCTTCATGATGAGAATCTTACAAGGGAAAAAACGTAACAATAAGATATCTTAATCTAGCCAAATGTTTTCCAAAATGCAAATTCGCCAAATGCATTAAAGCTATCATATTGCAGAAGGAATGACAAACGTGCATAATATATCAAAATTCAGTAGGGAAGAAGGGAAAAAACTTCAACGGCCCTGTAATTTTCGGCACAGAGGCATAACACCTTAAGCCTCAAGAGTGGTAACGCATCTGCATTTCGACCTTGGTCTTTGTGTGGGTGTCTATAGGCTGCAGTCATCACTTAACATCAATGTGAACTGCATGCTTGTTTACCACTTCCATTACATTAAAAAAAAACAGAATAAGTACGCTGTTAATTAAACAGTTAAAAAGTACCTAATGTTAAACACGCGGGTATCTTGCATTACCGTGACGACCATGTCACACCGCGGACACTCCGTCAAAATTCCATACAAACGCTTAATTTGGTTTCTATTTCACACTTACACAGACATCAATCAGTGACGTGTATTTACACGCGCACCTGTGTGCGTAGCAAGTACAAAATACCAACCGTCGCCCATAAGAGGGGAAGGGGTTGAGTGATGCAGGCAAATCGGGCGGGACGTCGAAGTGTAGATAGAATGTATCTATTATTACATATACTCTGACCATGTGAGGACATTCTGGAGCTTGAAAACCATTCACAAATCATTACTGAAATAAAACCACAAAACGAAATCTATACATACAAATAAAATTGGAGTGTCTGTTAGTAACTTCGACTAAATACCAAATAATCGCTTTTTACTCAATGCTTATGTATGTCTACACGGATCTACTACGGTCTACATTTTTTTTTACTATTTTTAACTGTCAGTCTGTTTGTCCCTACGACTGTACCGATTTTGACGGGACTTTCACTGGCAGATAGCTCATGTAATAAGGAGTAATTTAGGATACTTTCACGCGTCGAGACTGAACAATATTTTTTTTAAATTGTTTGTTGTTTTTTTTAATTGTGTCGCGAACACAGCTAGTTATAATATCAATGGAGTTGTTGCTTAAGAAGAGAGTCGTCAGCCAATTAGGATCCACATAGCAACATGTCTCGACTGATCTCCGCCAATCCAAGGTATCATTACTAAATGGATAGCGTAATTTAACGAAACACAAGTCATGTAAGGCATGTCAATTATTTCGTGTAGAACATTTAGGCTACGTTAAGGGTGCTTTTCCAACAGAGATGTGCTATACTACGTAGCTATGTATGCGTTTGATATCCACCAATCATATTTATTGGTGCACATAGCTTAGCACTAGTGGAAACGGTTTCAACTAAGATTAGTTTTTTATATGGAAGGATGTGTGCTATGGATGCGTGCTATGGATGCGTGCTATGGTTGCGTGCTATGGATGAGTGTTATGGATGCGTGCTATGGATGCGTGCTATGGATGCGTGCTATGGTTGCGTGCTATGGATGAGTGTTATGGATGCGTGCTATGGATGCGTGTTATGGATGCGTGTTATGGATGCGTGTTATGGATGCGTGCTATGGATGCGTGTTATGGATGCGTGCTATGGATGCGTGCTATGGATGCGTGTTATGGATGCGTGCTATGGATGCGTGTTATGGATGCGTGCTATGGATGCGTGCTATGGATGCGTGTTATGGATGCGTGCTATGGATGCGTGTTATGGATGCGTGCTATGGATGCGTGTTATGGATGCGTGCTCTGGATGCGTGCTATGGATGCGTGTTATGGGCCGTCGCGAGTGGCGTGCAGAGTGGAGTACCACAGTATACGGCGAATCTTTATAGCGCATCTTTCTCGTACAGCTACATAGAATTTGTGGAAACGGTCACACACACACACACATATATATATATATAAATAAATAAATAAATAAAATACTCTCTTACACTCACAGCCCCACAGTAGGTATAAACCTGTGTAGTGGGTGCCGTTGTACACATACACAAACACCCAGACCCGAAACAAATATCTGTAGGCAATACAAATATTTGTCCCGGTGCGGGGATCGAACCCGCGACCCTTCGAATCAAACGGTCATCTCACACCGCTGGACTAACCGGGTCGTCAATTTTCGTAGCGTAGATTCCACATCTTCGCAGCATAGCTGCATAGCACATCTCTGGTGGAAAAGGCACCTAATCCTAGAACTGGTTTCGATTGGCAGATGATACGATATTATTATGTTCAGATTACTTATTGATCAATGGACGCGTTTAAAGAATAGATCAAGTGCGAGTTAGAAATAATATTGTAAGGATTATTGTTAACTAATTAACTTAATTATTAGATGAGGCACGGGAGGTTTGTCAGGACCGGAATAACTGGTGCTTTACACTCTCTGCCTACTCCGTTAGGGACCTGGCGTGAAGATACATACATACATTATTGTTAACGCAATTTAAATTACTGCATTTTTTTTAATTTAGGTACTAACTTTTGCCATAAAATTGCTAGACAGACTTTCTTGAGAAATACCTCGTTGACTTTTTTATTTAACGAAGTTAATACGTTAAGATCCCACTGCAGAATAATTTCGTCAGCGAAAAAAAAATTTGGGGGTCCATGAAATGAAAATGGGGGTCCACGATAATGGATCTCAACACATACACCGATAGTAACAATTTACTTACATCATACCAGTGATTCCCAAAGTGGTCCATGGGAGACTCGATGGGGGTCTACGTAGAATGGCGTGAATGAAATTTGGAAATATGGGAATGTGATATACATGTAGCAAGGAAGGAGGAAGGGGGTCCACGGAAACCAGGAAAAAATTGAAAGGGGTCTACAAGAAAAAATAGTTTGGGAACCTCTGATCTAGAGAATGTATATCCACTGGGTTGCCTATCAAAATATTTTTTATTAAAAATATAAGTAAGCAAGTATATTAGGCTAATATACTTGCCGCTAAATGGTAGTGTTCAGCACTATCGTGTTCCAGTCAGGTGGTAATGTACGGCCCTGTAATTTTCGGCACAGAGGCGTAACACCATAGGCCTCAGGAGTGGTAACGCATCTGCATTTTGACCTTGGTCTTTGTGTGGGTGTCTATAGGCTGCAGTCATCACTTAACATCAATATGAACTGCATGCTTGCAGAGAATATGTAATAATACTACGTATAGAATGGACACTTCGACGTCCCGCCCGATTTGCACACATACACAACCCCTTCCTCTCTTATGGGCAACGGTTGGTATTTTGTACGTGCTACGCACACAGGTGCGCGTTTAAATACACGTCACTGATGGATAGAAACCAACTTAAGCGTTTGTATGGAATTTTGGCGGATTGTCCGCGGTGTGATGCTTGTTAGCCACTTCGATAAGATAAAAAAAAAACCGTTGGTAGAATTCAATTGTCGAAGTTCGAGAGCTTGGCCTGCTACCACTAGGTTACTGGGGCAGTTAAAAATATTATTTAGTTTTAATATAAATCAGTTCACATTTCTACGATGTATTGCTCAACAAAATATCATACAATAATATTGTAAGCAAAGGTAATTTGCTCATCTAAAAGTTGCCCGCGGCTGTTTTGCACGTGCAGTTAGCGTATTACATGAGATGGCTGTGTTATTTATTATTATTAAATTTAGACCAGGGGTATCCAACCCATGGCCCGCCTGTCTATAGGCCGGCTGTATATCATTTTTGCGGGACGCAATATTTTTGGTATTGTAAGGTTAAGGTATTAACTATACGAAATATGCATGTGATGTTTCTATTATACTTCATCTACTTATGTTATATGTTCTTGTAAGGTGCATTACGAATAAACCAGTTAGCTTCCTACCGCCGTGTTTAATTAACTTCACACTGACGACGAGTACGGGATATATTTTTTTACATAGTTGTGCGTGATAATAAAGTGCTGTGTGTATTCATATTAGCGATTACAATACCTTTCGGAAAAATAGAACGTTTTGATTTACACAGTAGGCAATGGTCGCAATATTTACGCCGCGTAAGTCAGTTCATACTGCTGAACGAAATAAAACCTAACCTGCAAGTGGCTACATTAATAACGTTAGTTGGTGAACCCACGTATAATTTAATGTGCGATCTATGTGCGCCCGTGAATCCGAAAGATAAAACGTTCGACGAATTGGTAAAAATATTGACGGATCATCTTGAACCTCAACGATCTGTGATAGCCGAGAGACACGTGTTTAGATTACGCCGGCAGAAAAAAAGGTGAACCGTTGACCGAATACTTGCAAAATTTGAAGCATCTCGCCGCGACTTGTGAATTTGGTAAAATGTTAGAGGAAAACCTTCGCGACCAATTCGTTTCGGGGTTGGCAAGTGACGATATGCGATCGCGTCTGTTCGCCGAGAAGGACATCCAGTATAAGAAGGCGGTGGAGCTAGCGTTGGCTCTGGAGGCGGCCGAGAATAATGTGTGTAATAATAAATAATAAGTGCCGTTTTAGACAATTTAACTGTAACGCGTGTAACCGTAAAGGCCATCTAAAAGTTATGTGCAAAATGTTCGATTCCGATCGCAGACGTCCCGCGGATAGAAATCATAATTTTATTAATGATGACTCTGAAAATGAATTATTTAATATTCAAGTGTGCGCGGAAGGCGACATACCGTATTTTCTGAATGTGAACATAGATAGCATTTCATTAAAATGTGAAATTGATACGGGCAGTAAAGTTTCGGGAATAAACGATCAATGTTACATGTTTAATGTGAGAAAACCTAAAGTGATCTTAGGTAGCATTTTTATGAAACTCAACTATTGGCACAAATCAGTGATAATCAAAACCAACAGCCTAACCAATCTACGAAAACAAAAACACTGTAAATGATATCACCCATCAAAAGGCTGACCTCGCCTGTCAGTGCTTAATCTTAACGGTTGTATCAAATGTCTAAGCTCCAATAGGTAAAGTGCGCTTCGTGAACGGCATGCCTATTTGCTACTCCACTGGCATTTTGGCTGGTCGATAGCTGTGCAAAGTGAAGCAAGACCATTTACGGCCGTCTATATATGGTTCCGTATGTCTTTCGATTCATCGGGACAGGTCTATTTGAAAAAATCTATTTGATAACACCATACAAAACCGTCGCACGCTCCTAAGGTTTTGTGTTAGGAATTCAGATATACGATGAAAGCTGCAAAATATTTGTTGCGCAAATTTTTGATGTGCTCACCATTGATTTACAAGTGATGCTTAAAGGTTGGGATCCCACTGTAGAATCATTTTGTTCATCCAGATATGCTGCAAACCTAATTTTTACGCATATTTATAATCTAGAGAATATGTATCCACTAGGTTGCCTATTAAAATTTGGCCGCAAGTACCTATTTTTAATTATATTATTTTATCTTTAACAGCCAGCAACTCTTATTTGCGGCCTATTTAATTTGGCTCCTGTATATCATAATAGCTTTAATTTCATATATAAATAATACATGTACATTATGGACGTTAAAAGTTATCGGGGCGGAACGAAAATATGTAGGGGCGGCCAAGAGCGCAACGGCTGCCGTGATTTTTCAGAGTCTTTATACATATTGCCGTGAAGTGGACAATATTTTATTGAAACAACAACGAAAAGAAATTAAATCCCAAAAAAAAAAAAAAATACTTGTGACCACTATTTGATAGGCAACCAACCTAGTGGATATATATTCTCTAGTACTCTAGATTATAAATATGCGTAAAAAATATGTTTGCAGCATATCTGGATGCACGATGGGTTAAAATGCGGATACGTTGCCACCCCTGAGACCTTAGTTGATATGTCTATGTGATAAGTTATTACGGGGCCGTGCATTACCGTCTAACTGGAACACGACAGTGCTGAACATTTAGCGGCAGATTGATTAATTGATAATGCGGTGCTGCCTACGCCCTCGAGTTTCTACACTTGAATTCTACCACCAGTAAACATTGCGGTATTGATCAAAACTTGATCAAAATGGTCGTCAAACATCACATGGGTAAGGTGCGAAAGAGATTTTATTTATTTATCGAACTTAAATCTACCATTTCAGGTTTTGCCCAATGCGATAGACAAGCAAAAAAAAAGATTAATAATATTTGACAATTTTAAAATAAAAGTGGAATCAAAATAATATACATACATATTAATACATCGTTAAAAATACAAATAATTTTAAAATCTGTCATCAATAATGAATATTGACTATATTATATTATTCATTATCTATCATAAATATTTTTTTTTTATTTATCCCTACTAATATTATAAATGCGAAAGTAACTCTGTGTCTGTTTGTCTGTCTGTTACCTTTTCACGTCCAAACGACTGAACCGATTTTAATGAAAGTTGGAGCAGAGATAGAGTTGACTTTGAGAAAGAACATACTACTTTTTAAACGACATCCACGCGGACGAATCCGCGGGCAACAGCTAGTTTAACTATATATGATACTATATATGATATCATATGTAAGGCAACTTTTGGGAATCCACACAAAGAACAAAAGAATACAGTTATCCGTCCTACCTCATTTAAGGTCTTTAGGGTCTTTATCTTCTATAGAACTCTTCAGACCCGAAATAACCCGAAGTATCCTCCCTAAGGTCAATGTAATTCGGTCGCAATATTTCTTATTGCAGTAGTTTAGTGATCGAGTTGATTGATCGGTCCAGTTATGCTGGTGTTCTGAGAAGCGTGGCTACCAGTTTTTATTGTTTGCTATGATGTCTCAGCCGGATGACGATAGAATCCCTCGGGTACATTTATGTAATGGATCGCTAAATTGTTGTTTAAGACTATACCATCCACTGATTAAAATTTATCGGTGTATGTGAGGCTATTGACGCGGTCCAAATAAAACAAAAAGTTGTAAAAAAACGTTACGAAAACAAATTATTAAAAAATTATTACGTAACTAGCTGTTGACCGCGGCTTCGCCCGCGTGGATGTCGTTTAGTAAATAAGTTTTACTGAATTTTCTTTGCTATAAACCTCACGGAGCCCGAAACCTTTCCAACGAATACAAATCCGTGGAAATCGGTTCGTGCGTTCTGGAGTTATAGCGTCAGTAAGGAAAACCCGACTTTTTTAAATATTATAGATATTATTGACAAATCCCTACTTAATATAATTAATGCGAAAGTAACTCTGTCTGTCTGTTACCTTTTCACGTCCAAACGACTGAACCGATTTTAATGAAATTTGGTACAGAGATAGAGTTGACTTTGAACATAGGCTACTTTTTAAACGATATCCACGCGGGCGAAGCCGCGGGCAACAGCTGGTATCAAATATATAAACGTTTGTTCTATGAATTTCGGAGAAGTATTTTTAAATATTCGCATTAAATTATTACAGTAAGTTTAAGCAGATTTCTAAGTTATGACTCAAACAAACTACTTATAACAACGACTTCGGAAAATTCAAGCACTTTCGGACGGAGTTGGTTGGATTCAAAGTATACCAGCATAAAATCCGGAATATTGGCGTGATCAAGGAAAGGCTTAGGTAAGCATTTGATGGCAGTAGCCTAATTAGAAATTATAACTAGTCTAAACCCGGCTTAAAATACTCTACGCATGGAACTCTCATCACCTCCGGCGAAAGACGTTTACAGCTGGACAAAAGTCTTCTCCAACGATGGCCACCACAGGGTGAAGTCATTTTGAGGAGAATATCATCACTCCGGCTGAGATATTTTTACTGGTGGTGGAGTTTCAATGTAGAGCTCGAGGGCGTAGGCTCCATTGCAATATCTAATCTATCGTTATTTTATTTTATTTAAAAAAAATTCGGAAATTTCAGTTCCGTACATTATTACCACCTGACCGGAACACGATAGTGCTGAACACCATATAGCGGCAAGTAATATATATTAGGTAATGCGGTGGTGCCTACGCCCGCGAGTTCCGTCAATCGAGCTCTAACACCAGTAAAAGAAAAGAAAAAATGAATTACATTTGTTAATTTAATAACATATAAAAACAGTTTAAATTATTTACAATTGGAATAAACCTTCACCCAGATACTCCTTAGGTGTAAGAGATGAAAAATGCTGATCGAATGGCAAGCCGACTGCTTTCATGCCAGCGCCGCGGGGACCTAGCGAGTCAGTATCAAATTAACTATATAAGACGATAACAAGGTGTAATTATTATAACATTAAAACTTGACGACTCGTAGGAAATTTCAATTGACGGTTTCACAGCATATTACAAGGTACAACCGTATAATGTCACTCCGCAACTTGTCTTGGATGTGATAGAAAAAAGGATGACATTGATGGGTGAGACGGGCGAAATCATTCGTCGGAGCTGTTTCCAATGTGTTTTCGAAATTGTGCTTTACGATCACACGTTTTACGATGTACTGATGTAGTTTATTGGTCGAAATTTCACTGTGTGCGTGAAATTTATCAGTTTATACGTTTGCGTTAAACTCAAATATGTCACATTATAATTTGTGAGGTGATAAATTTCAATCTTTGTTTTAGTAGAAGAAGCATGGTGTCGGAGCACGAGGAATTTACTTTTTTTATGTAATGGAAGTGATAAACAAGCATACAGCTCACATTGATGTTAAGTGATGACTGCAGCCTACAGACACCCCGACAAAGACCCAAGGTCAAAATGTAGATGCTTTACCACTCCTAAGGCCTAAGGTGTTATGCCTCTGTGCCGGAAATTACAGAGCCGTACATTACCATCTGACCGGACCAAGATAGTGCTGAACATTACCATTTAGCGGCAAGTATATTAGGTAATGCGGTGGTGCCTACGCCCGCAAGCTCCGTCACTGGAGTTCTACGACCAATAAAATTTCATCACCATCATTAAAAACCCAAGTATGTTCACTGCTGGACCGTTTTCCAAATTGTGTAGGTACGCTCTTTGGAAAACTGCATAAATAAAAACTGAAGTGGTGACTGATTTACCTGCAGTTATCAACGCCCGAACTATAAACGCCTGAACCCAAAAGATTGGATGACGATTAAGATTTTAGATTTTCGAAATTCATCCCCTCAGATAATGAATAGGGGGTAAAAGTTTGTATGAAGAAAACAAAATTAAGTCGCCGCTTTCCTTGAACACATTTATATACATACCTATATCCCTATTATTATAAATGCAAAAATGTTTACATATTTTTTTATGTAAGGCAGATAGCAAACAAGCATGCAGCTCACATTGATGTTAAGTGATGACCGCAGCCTATAGACATCTACATTAAAACCAGAGGTCAAAATGCAAATGCGTTGCCACCCCTGAGACCTAAGTTGTTATATCTCAGTGATAGTTATAACTGGGCCATACATTACCATCTAACCTGAACACGATCGTGCTGAACACTACCATTTGGCGGCAGATAGAGGTAATGCGGTGGTGCCGGTGGTGCCTACGCCCGCGAGCTCTGTCACTAGAGCTCTACCGCGAGTGTATGTTTGTCTATCTATCTATAAGTACCGTTTTCATGTCAAAACGGCTGAAACGATTTTAAATGGAAATATTATACCTTTTCAAAAATCAATCTCTATAGGGATTAAACAGGAGATGGGAGTTTTGGCGGGATCGCGGAAAAGAGCTGTGTCGCTGCGTGATCTTATTTTCGAAATTTGTGTAAAGTCGCGTTTTTATGTGTAAAAATTGTCATAAAACATTCGATAACGTTCTCGGGTGTAGGAAAGTGATATTATGAAGTGAAAAGTGATTTTTCATGTTGCCTCCAAAACTTCGTAAAATCTCATAGTAAGTCCCCATCACTTTACTGGAGCCATCTCATCATATTCCACATGGAAGCATCCAATCATCGTCATCTTCCATATGGATATCATTATCATAAGAAATGAAGATAAAAGTTACTGAAGATTGGCTGTTAAGGACTTGAATCCGTGGCCGTAACACAATTATAAAAAAAAACAGCGGACGAAAGTTTGTATTCATTTTTGTTACAAATTCCACGCAGACGAATTCCCGGGCAAGAGCTAGTTAGGTATAAACAAAGACACACATATCTATTTTAGCTTTTTAAAATATTCAATCTTTATGGATAAAAAAAGGAATTGAAGGTTGGTATTACGAATTTTATGTCGACGGAGTCGCGGGCAACACGGGTACCCCACCGCCTGAATCGATATAGGACAACTTTTTAGTTTCTCAAGAGATAAAATATACACATATGTATGTAAACATTTCAATGGATATGCGTCTTCTTCGACGCGGTACTACCGCAAGGTGCACGTGCTGTATCCTTGGCTAAACTACTCGATCCTACATCAATCCATGTTCGCGACTTATCTTAAATCATGAATTAACGTTGGACACAGCCTCACAGGCGACCGCGGCGGACTTAAGTCAGTACTCTAACAACCCGTGAACCGATTGCACGTACAGCAATCGTGACTCCGACAAAATCGATTAAAAAATATATCGACGAAAATGTAATCGATAGTAGTGATGCGCGACAAAATTAGTGCTAGTGCTTTCGAGTGCCCGGATGACCACAGATTTTTACTTGCACTGTATTCCGACGACACAAAGGTTAGCCGGATTGATGTTTATTAGAAATATTTAAACATCCAAACCATACAGAACACATAACAACTCAAACATTACTAATTACTGTATTAGTCATGTTTGAGTTGTTATGTGTTCTGTATGGTTTGGATGTTTAAATATTTCTATGATGTTTAAATAAACAAGTATAGAATGTTACCGTTAGAGCGGCGAGCGAAAAACAAACAAGAAGCGTGTTTATCGATATCGATTTTTATCAGGGCCAATGCGTGTCAGATTTCGCGAGTTATTCGATTTGATGGAAGTAATCATTCGAATCGATCTGTGAGCCGTCCGTGACGCTAATTGCCACTGTTGCTTATCGTTTTTTATATCTTGATTGGAAATCGATGCTCTCGATTTTATAGACGACCCTAGAATTAACGTGGGTGTTAATAAAATGAATGGGTATTGTTTAAATCATTTATTGATTCACTTATTTAATTGTACACAGTACGTGTATAAAAATATCCAGTAGATTTACAGGGTTAATGGAACTATTTTTCTCTCCTATTTTTTAAGTGCTTAAGTATGGCACGAAGTGTATATTGCGCAGAAAAAGAAATAAAAAATATAATACAAACAACTGTCAAATAGTATGATGATTTGATGATACAACAATAAATAAGAATTGTATGAAAGCTTCGAAGAATCCATTATGAACACAGACAACTTCGACATTATAAAAACGTGTTAGAAATGGCCGTGGATTTAATCCTAAATATTATTTTCAAGGTTCCTGATAAACACTTAATGTTCACATTTCGGTTTTATTTTTAAGACTACATTTTTTTAATAGAATACTTCCCTAGACTCAGATAGTATTTATTATGCTGTGATTACACTTCATTTTCATATAATAAATTAAACATTTGACAATACCCAAAAATAGGGTTAGATGCTATCGGTTTTTCTAGGTGTTACTTATTTCCTTAATGCAAAAAAAATATCGTTATTTATTTATACCCGCTGTGAAAAAGCTATAAAAATCGAATAGCTTTTTTGAATACAGGGCACTAACTTATTCAAAATAATCCCCTTTATTTGTGTGTATGATAATAATATGTGCCATGTCTATAGGCTTCTTTTTTATGTAGCTCTAGCTTTTAACTACTTACTCGTTAGTTATCTCGTATTACTTGTTACCCTTACGTCTCAGGAGTGGCAAAGCATTCTGCATTTGCATCTCTGGTTGCTGTGTAGATGTCTAGAGGCTGCAGTCGTCACTTAACATCCATGTGAACTGCATGCTTGTTTGCTACCACTAGCACATAAAAAAATGTGTTACTCAACTGATAATTTCTATGTGTCTATAGGCGACGTTTTTCATTTAACATCAATGTGACATTATGTTTGATTTCCTAAAAAACGATTTCATTAAATAAAGCAGACTGGTAATTTTTGGCTTGCAAAATCGTTACTGGTTAAACCATTACACAGTATATTTTGAAATATATTTAACAATTAGCAATCTAACCCAACTTTTACTTGATCATAAATACTTCAATTACTGGCAATGCAAAAAATGCCCGAACACCAAATTATTTATTTTATAGTCATTTGAAAATGACATAATTTGTACAGTGTTCAAATCTAGGCCCAGAAATGTATGGAACAGTATCAGTCTCCTTTTACTGTGTTCCGTATCAGGTCACACGAGATGTTATCTTATTTATTAACATTTGATAAGAAATGTGTCTTTTGATTTCCCAACATATTTGCTACTTACATTTTTATTTAGACAATCAAGTTTGTTTTGTCGTTCTCTGTTTTGATTTATTGTCATAATCTGAAAAATAAATTGAAACATACCGAACCACTTCGGTACTACAAAAACCCTTCATAGATACTTGAAATGCTGTTCGTTTGCAAGAACATATGAGAATGGCTGGATTTTGAGTTCAAACGTCTGCTTATTTCCAAATAATTATAGTGGCAAATATCGATGAAAGAACTTTTTTACTTTCGCATATATAATATTAGTAGGGATGAGTTTTACGGCAATTCACACTTTTTATCTAAAAGTGTGCAACGGAAGCAGAAAAGCGACGGAAACGTTAATATACCAACCTATCCGAGATAAATCCTAAAACTCTTACTTTTTTTTTTTTTTTTTTTAATGTAATGGAAGTGGCAAACAAGCATGCAGTTCACATTGATGTTAAGTGATGACTGCAGCCTATAGACACCCACACAAAGACCAAGGTCAAAATGCAGATGCGTTACCACTCCTGAGGCCTAAGGGTGTTATGCCTCTGTGCCGGAAATTACAGGGCCGTACATTACCACCTGACCGGAACACGATAGTGCTGAACACTACCATTTAGCGGCAAGTATATTAGGTAATGCGGTGGTGCCTACGCCCGCGAGCTCCGTCACTGGAGCTCTACCACCAGTAAAAGTACTGGTGGTAGAATTCCACGCAGGAGCTCGAGGGCGTAGCCACCACCGCATTACTTTTCTAATTTATCTGCCGCCAAATTATAGTGTTCAGTACTATCGTGTTCCCGTGAGATGGTAATGTACGGCTCCGTAATAATTTATCACAGAGACATAAGCATAAGCAACTAAGGTCTCAGGGGTGACAACGCATCTGCGTTTGGACCTCTGCTCTTTGTTTGGGTGTCTATAGGCTACAGTCATCACTTAACATCAATGTGAACTGCATGCTTGTTTGCCACCTAAAAAAACACTGTTTTATTTGAGCTATATTCAATGAGTATAGCTCGGGAAAATCTAACAACATATCAGTACCTACTGATTTAATGGTGGAAGATCTCCCGTGGCGCTGCTCAAGAGGATAGACACCATTAATTTACTTATTTAAGCATTTCCTAATAATGTTATCTTATGTTTCAAAAATGGTAGCGCATCCACTACTTTAGTAATAATACCTCAATGACATCGACGTTCAAACTTGTGGTCTTCATAAACCCACCACGATGGGACTGGGCCCTTACCATATGTAGTGGTAATAAAACCTATGTTTAAATTATTTTGAATAAGCCAGTTCCCGACAGTACCTATATGTGTCTCCTAGATGAGGCCTCAAAAGTCACTTATCAATCGTACTAACACAGCGAATTGTATGGTTGTTTGCACCTTGAAATCATAAAAGTAATGTAAATACTAAGTTATATGCATTATTCCTTTATCTATAGTACAAGATAACGTCGGATTAGCTGTTGTTAATACCATGGCTCTCTATTGTGTGGTATGCATAGAGCAACTCGGCCCACCGGTCGTGGCGGACCGGAGGGGAGTAGCCATAGCGTTTATTACAGATGCAAAACAGTCTGTAATTTTTTGTGGGGGGAAATACGTGATACACCCTCACACTACAAAAATCGTCTATTACTACGAAACGCACACCTTGACTTTAATAAAATACATCAATATTTCACGTACACATTTAAATGTCAGGGCGATAGGCATAAGACCGTTAGGTTTTGTACTTTGACAGAGGGGAAAGCCTGCATATGGCTACTCCCCTCCGGTCCGCCGCGGCCGGTGGCCCGTGTTGCTCTATGGTGGTATGCTAACAAAATAAATACACTATAATGTATGGAAGCTGCGCCGCATATGTATCGACTGCCAAGTGCAAAACTTTAGTAGTTTACATGAAGGATATAATTATAAACGTTTGTTTCGTAATAGGAATGGCGAATCTTTATGAAAAATATTGATTTTCGAGTCGAAGTGTAGTAAATCGATCCACCATTAAATAGGTGTGGGAAAAATGAATATATTTTCTATTAGTATGAATTTTAACTACAAACAGTCATTACGATCATGGACAAAATCGAGCAAAAAAGCAAGGTTTTTGTATTTTTTTTACTGTGGTTGCATAATAGGCTACATTTCACTGTTATATTTGTATTTTGTATGGTTGTTATTAGAAAAAAAAATAGAACCTCTGGATCTCGATTTCGCATTAACCAATGTGTTTTCGATGTGTATGAAATTAATCTGCATATAGATACACTCATTAGGATCATGGAGAACAATAACAGGAAAAAAAAACAAAAAGCAAGGTTTCTGCCATAACTGTCACTTTGGTTGGGTATTACCTACATTTCACCATTTGTATTTTGTATGGTTGTTATTGAAAAAATTAATCGAATCTCGATCTTCTAGGTTGGATAATCGATTCACTGGATCGATCTGGTACCTACCTACCTACTACGAATCGATTAAAATAATTGAGAGTCATAAATTTTTTCGGTCCATAAATCTCAATTTTTATTTTAAATCGCCATCCCTATTTCTTAACGGAAATTTTGATTACAGATTCAGATTAACTTTATAAAGATTTTAGCATGAAGGTACTGGCGTTAAAATAAAATTTTGTAGGTAATAAGAGCAACCGTATCCTGATTAGATAGTTTCTAGCATTAGTGAGAGAAACACAATGGCAAAAGATCTAGGACTACTCTTTCAATACTCGTTGCAGTCCAGTAGTAGTGAGTTCGTGTATAATTATAGTCCTCCTGTATACTAATAAAACTATTTCCATCCACAATACAGGAAACTTGACAATAATAAAACTGTAAAATAATAAGGAAACAAAGCGTTAACCACAGTATTTAAATAATAATACATTTAATTATTAATTGTATAACTAGGTACTTCTAGCGAATATGTTTTCACCTATGCACATACACGTGTAATTATTTACGTTTTCTTCATCTTCTAAAAAATGTAGGTACCTTTTGTAAATGGTATAAGGTGGCAAACAAGCATACAGTTCACATTGATAGTGAGTAAAACTGTAACTTATGAAAATCTATATAAAAAGATCAAAGATTTCGTTGACACTCCAAAAATTTACACGGTAGCACTGAATACTACACGTACACACATACGTTCCTACGTATCGACAATTAGATTACGTAATGCGATGGTGCCTATTCCATGGAGCTCTATCACTAGAGTTCTTCCATCAGAGAAAAATAAAATTATAAGCCAGTATGTTCTTTCACTCGCAAGGTCTTGTAAATTATTATAGTATGGTTTACAGACATTTGTTTCGGATTGTGTGTGTTGTGTGTATAGTTTTCTCCAACGGCACCATCGATATAGGTCAATACCTAGTGTGGGATTGTGAGTAAATAAAATAAACTCAAACCCAAATATTTTATTTCAAATTGGCCTACAAGGACTTTACTGGTGGTAGAGACGGTGACCACTTTCCATCAGGAGGCCCGTTTGCTTGTCTGTCAACCTTCAGATATAAAAAAAAGAGCTCCAGTGTCGGAGCTCGCGGGCGTAGGCACCACCGCATTACCTAATAGACTTGCCGCTAAATGGTAGTGTTCAGCACTATCGTGTTCCGGTCAGGTAGTGTACGGCCCTGTAATTTCCGGCACAGTACACCTTAGGCCTCAGGAGTGGTAACGCATCTGCATTTTGACTTTGGTGTTTGTGTAAGTATCTATAGGCTGCAGTCATTACTTAACATCAATGTGAACTGCATGCTTATTTGCCACTTCTATCACATTAAAAAAAAAAAGGACACTTTTGCATTGTCAGTTTACAAGCTACCTATAGCGAATGACTTATTAAATAATGTATTATGTATGTATCTTCACGCCAGGTCCCTAACGGGGTAGGCAGAGAGTGTAGAGCGCCAGATATCCCGGTCCTGACAAACCTCTCGTGCCTCGTCTACCTTGATCATTCTCCTCATACATGCACGCCGATTCCTAAGACTTTTGACAGAACTCGACATATTTGGTCATGGTAGGTCAGTCTTGGTCTTCCTGGGCCTCTGCAACCATCCAAATTCACATTGTATATCTGTTTAGTCATTCGCTCATTCGACATTCTTTCTATATGCCCGAACCATCGGAGCATGCCTTTTTTCATTCATTTTTACACCGATACTATCATTCACACAAAGCCTCTTTCTTACATCTTCATTACGAACGCGATCGGTGAGTGATACACCGCAGATCTTGCGCAAAGATCTCATCTCGACCGCGTTCAACTTACTTTCATGCTCTTTCCTGCATACCCAGCTCTCACTTCCATATAAAAGCGTTGGAGTAAGTACAGCATTATGTACGGCTAGTCGAGCCCGCTGGCTGAGATGTTTCGATTCTAGCAGCTTACCCAACGCTCCATTCACGCAATTCCCATCAAGCACTCTTCTTTCTATGTCAGTGGTGTACCTACCATCCTTGCTAAAAGCACATCCAAGATATACAATTTCATCCACCTGTTCTAACACTGCATCATCTACCACTACCCTTGCATTTGTTCTCTGTTCATCTCTTTCAAATACTAATAGTTTAGTTTTATCCACATTCAATTGTAAGCCTTTCTCCATACAATCCTCTTTCATGACTGTGATTAGTGTCTGTATAGCGTTATCTCTTACGCACTTTACCTATGTGACATTTGTCGACGATTTTGATCAAGTTTTGACCAATACCGGACTATCAATGCTTACGTAGACGCTCTACAAAGTCGAAACTGGCCGATTGTATCTTTCGTAGGCTCGATGTGCAATAAATATTTCAAGATGAGTATTGTAATCTGAGTAAATAAATGTAACTTTCTATTAGGGATGATCGCATAAGGTCATACCGAATTTTAAGT
This sequence comes from Macrosoma leucophasiata, assembly GCA_036365455.1. NCBI lineage: Eukaryota > Metazoa > Arthropoda > Insecta > Lepidoptera > Hedylidae > Macrosoma > Macrosoma leucophasiata. The sequence goes on from JAWQUS010000020.1 coordinate 6,186,106, forward strand.
TAGTTAATCAGTTCTTACTAAGGTTTATCTTAAAATATAGCTCAGGGGTCAGTTTCCGATAGTCCTCGTAACCATAACTCCTGGTACACAGGCAAGCTTAGATTTCAATCTAGGCATCGAGACGTTTGTGTGTGTTTGTGTGATACGACGTGACGTGTGTTCGAGTAGGACGTAGTATTTGAGAGCACCTATTACGCTTATCAATGTGAACTGGAATATTGTTTGTCACGTAATTAATGAAAAAAAAAATTGCTTTACAGTAAAAAAAAACTTTTTTTTCATAGGTAATGAATAATAATAATGGCAACCTTGAAACCCACTGCTGGGCACGAGTCTCTCCTCTTTTTGGGGGGAGCGCTGGAGCTTACTCCACTACGCTGCTCTAATCTCCAATGCGGGTTGTTGGAGATATGGGTTAGTGGCCAACCCGCTGTCGGATGTTTTCAGACCGCCCATAAGGCCTCCGAAAAGGTTTAACGACTGCTATCCTATCGATAGCAACCGGGACTGACGGCTTGACGTGTCCTGCGAATCCGGAGCATGGAAAAGCGCATTTTAATTTGCCACTAGCCGTCACCCATCACACACCCAACCGCGCCCGTACCGCACAATCGAGTAGATCGCTTGCTAACTACACCAAAAACGGAAACATGCGCGCTTCTTTAAAAAAAATAAATAGAATGATAATGAAAAATAAATCAGGTTTAATAGCTTCTAATGTGGTCATTAATAAGAACAAGTTAGCGAACAAGCTGTTCAGATAAATCATATATATGCAATATGAATGATTTCGTCATTGACCTGCAATTTGCAAACAGTTAATGTAGTACATTCGGCTGTAATAGTATTCGAGTAGGTATAGGTATTCGACGAATAACTATACTGTGACAGACCAAAAAAAAATTGAAAGATGAAACTTTTTAACAATTTCTTTATATGACCTTACAATAGTAAAAATAATTAATTGAAACATGACCTGTGTCTAATAGCTTATAATGTGATCATTAATACGAACACGGCGATAACTTAGCAAACCATCTGCTGAGATAAATCATATGTAAAACGTATGAATTTACCATTGACCTGTAAGTAGGGTTATAATTTTTTTTTTTACTGAAAAATAAATTACATTACGTGCGAGGAGTTAATTAAACAATATTTGAACATTTTAAGCAATATTTTTATTTTATAAAGATTTGAACTTTTATATACACAACTTTTTTTACAGTTTAACAATATTTAGTTGACGACAATGTTTAGATGACGACCCGGTTAGTCCAGCGGTGTGAGATGACCGTTTGATTCGAAGGGTCGCGGGTTCGATCCCCGCACCGGGACAAATATTTGTATGGCCTACAGATATTTGTTTCGGGTCTGGGTGTTTGTGTATGTGTTGTATGTGTACAACGGCACCCACGACACAGGTTTATACCTACTGTGGGGCTGTGAGTGTAAGTGTTTTTTTTTTTTTTTTTTTTTTTTTTTTTTCGTTATTTTTGAAAGTTTGGTAAGTAGCTTTGTAGCTTGACAAGCTTTCTTGCATGTTTTTCTTAACAGTAGTACTCAGACGTATTCATAAGTCTGATTCGCACGGTAATTTTTGCAAATTGTGAAATAAATTTCCTTCTGAGGCACCGGCGTTCAATATCTGGTTCTTCAAACATTCCTTCAGTTACCTGGCGTTGCAAATGTTCATAGGCGACGGTGACTACTTTCAGGTGGACCGTTTATTGAACGATCCTATAAAAGTTCCATTTTTTCTTCTTTATTACATCTTAGCTAGACTATAAGTGTCTCGTGCACCTACACACTCTCATTTCACTCCGATTTATTTTACAACAATCAAAATAATGAATGACAATCGAATGTTAAGCCTTTAATAATAAAATAACTATGTACATGCTATCAATCAGATCCAAATTTCTGTGAGTATCCATGTAGTAATTTTATAATTTTCGTATTTTTTTTCTATACTGAACGTAGCCAATAGTACTGTGATACCAAAATATCGTATACTTACATGAATGTAGTATGCGAGTGTGACGACCAATAGTAAAACCAATCACGTATGAAATAAAAAGCGTAAACAAAAGGTTGTAAATATTTTGGCACTTGGTTTTTATGACCGTATCTCGCAAGCACTCGTTAGTAGAACCTTGACGTCTTTATATCCTCATTTATTCACCCACGTAAAGGAGATGGTATAATGTTGGTTTTCAAGTGGTTCCGATGTAATTTTGGATGGAAACGATCAACGGTTGAGTGGCACGATAATGGTCGATTTATTTGCCGCCCTTCATGTATATTGCCGCCGGAATATGGTGTTACCTTTTTGAATTGACGTGCCAAACGATCGTACGTTTTCAATGGTAACTGGTAACACTAAATTATGGTTGACATTTTTATGTTCGAAATCCTAATTCGTTTCAATTTGTGAATGTAACTTAATCACACTGTGCCTGTTTTTCCTTTAAAGGGTAGACAGAAGTACCTTTTGAGCTTGGTGTCGACTACAGTCATTATTCAGATAACAAGGGGACGTTCTTCATGATGGTACTGAGCACGAAATTGTTGACGATTGAGTTAGCACGTGAGATTAATGGTCCAGTGGAGTAGTTCCAATTTATCCAAGTGGACTTCTAAGTGTTCCAGTAGTTCCAATATCGAAAAAGAGGACAATCGCCTTATCCGGATCGGTTGGGCCTTAAACACTCCATCGGAAGGTCGAGCCCAATATCGTCTAATCTTACTTGGTAGAAAGGAGGATCTGGAGTGCGACCGCCTATCGACATTGCTATTGTCGCTGTCATTGCTGTCAAATTTTCATGTCAATTTTTACTTTAACTAAATAACAATAATCGAAATAATCTACCATTATCGCTTGTTTCTCACCTACGAAAGCAAGAAAAACAATCAGATAATCAGATACTTCTGCTTTTAAAGGAGCTACAAATTGACATGAAAATTTGACAGCAATGATAACGACAATAGCAATGTCAATAAGCGGTCGCACCCCTGGGCAAGCGTAACGTTTTTACTGCAAGAAAAAGAAAAATTGCAAGGAATTAAAGAAAAATATAGCCAGTTCAAGCCTACTTTTTGAGTGTTATATACTAGTTTTCAATTTAATTATTTTCAATTTCACAATAAATAAATTCAACGAACTTACACTATTTTATGCACATTTGCAAACACTCGGTACAGTGTTAATTGAGTGCCAAATTATGTAATTGGGGATGAATTATTATTGTTACATTCAAGACAACCAAAAAGATCTGTAAATTAATAAGTAAGCTCTAAGTAACAATCGCAAAAAATACAAACATAGCATGTCCCTCGGTCGACTCGCTAAACCTATAATACCTATATCGTATTGTACAACGTGTGTGTATTAAAATTAATTCGTTATCAGGATTACTTAACAATAGAATCGCGTTTTTGTGTCGATCGTGATGTGTCAAATGTATTAAGCGGGCTGCAGACGTAGAGTTTTAACTGTTGTTTAAAACTTACGTCCGTAGCAACTACGTCTTTTCATTCTGGATTTATTTGAATGAATATTTTTTGGATTAATGTACCTATACTTTTAATACCATTTTATATGCTGCATCGAAATTTACATGATACACTTCACGTTTAATTTTGTTACACGAGTAAATCGACGAAGTACATCGAGTAATATTCGATGCAGCACGTAAGGTTAAGAAATTATACATTTCAATAAATTCTTCTTGCCTTTACATTGATTTTACGTTATTTTTAGGGCTTCGTAGCCTAAAATTAACCGTTATAGTTTCACCAAGTCCATCCGTCCGTCTGTCCGTAGATAGCTCCGAGGCTCTTGGTACTAGAAAGTAGTAATTTGGCATGAATGTACGAGTATAATGTCCTATCGAAAAAGTTTAGAATTTTCAGATTGTGAGATAGAAAAACTGTTATTTGCAAATTTCGGTTCATACTTTCAGATATAACAAAACACTTACAAAATGTAAATTTTCGATTGAACTACCGTTGAACTTCAGTTTCGCCTGCAAACGCAATAGAGTTTAACAGATTTTTTTTATCTGAATAGGGACCGCAGCGTGACATCTCATTGTGATTCAATTTACCCGCTGCTAAAATTTTGTTTCATTTAGCAGCGGGTAAATACATGCTAACGCGTAAGACGATCCGAGACAAAGATAATAGCGATTCAGTTTAGGCTGGCAATAAAAGGCCACAACAATTAAAACCACAAAAAAAAACTGAACGTCTGTAGCCCGCCTTTTAACGATCTCAACAAAAGTTTAAACGTTCAATTGATTTGGCGTAGAGTCTGTTGAACGCGCCTCATTTGAATGTCTTTGTGTGTACAAACAGAACGCAAAAAATGTGTTAGTTTTATTCATTAGGTGCTCTATCTAATCTCCAGTTTCATATACCCATTGCTAGACGTAAAATTTAACCGTAATCTATGTGCTGCGGATGTTAGTGAGATTTACTCGTGTTTAAGCGATACATAAAGCAAACAGTAAAACTACTATTAGTAATCATAACATTTGTATTATTTGTCTAGAAAGTATCTGATAGTGTAAAGTATTAGGTATGTTATAAAGATATCTAATTATTTTTTGATATTAGTCGTTCAGAATCCGATAATCCCGATCAATTACGGTAACGATTACTACAATCCTTTTTGAAATATGTAAATATTTTATCATTTATAAGGTGAATGATTGAAAGAATAGCTCGTTAAAATATTATTGTTTTATTTTTATATCTTTAGAACGACCAATTGAGATTAAGGGTCGTAGCTCACTAAAGCCACTCGGCACCCGACCAGCGCCCATCCTCCTCGGGCGGCCTGACCGGGTCTGAGCTCATTACATCAACTCCGCACCGTATCGCCTTGACGCGCGGTCAACGCGCGGATCGGGTGGACCACTCGGTGACCACTAGCTTGTTTTGCGTTGACTTTGCATTGCCAACTCGCTGTTCCCAAATGGAACGCGAGTGGTTCACAAGTAACATCGCGTCGTTCACCCGTGGACCACCCATCGACAACGAGTGGACGCCGTAAAACGAGGCGGTGCTGGTCGGGTGCCGGGTGGCTGTAGTGAGCTATGACATAAACAATCATTCTAATTGCTACGTATTTAAAGACGTTCAAAATACCTTTTTATAATATACTAGCTGACCCGGCAAACTTCGTATTGCCTCACAATGAAATAATGTGTCAAATGTTTGATAGATACGGACTATTTGTATGGGAAAATGAAATTGTGGTTTTTACTATTTCCCTTCAAATTCATCATATTTTCTTACCTTTTAAACCTTCCCTGCTCTTCCAAAAATCATTCAAAACCAAAATTAGCCGAATCGGTCCAGCTGTTCTCGAGTTTTAGCGAGACTAACGAACAGCTATTGATTTTTATAATTATATATACATAGATGATGCATCGATTCCGCTCCGAATTGCCTGGACCGCAAGCCGTAAACGCGCGGGGGGCACGCGGTCCGCGTTAATTATATTATTTTTATTCGTATAATTTATCTCGTTCAGTACATATAGTACTCAATATACAATTGCACAACACGAGTTAGGATGACTAATATACCATCTCAGATGTGTGTTCTATTGAGAACAGGCTTAATTCGATTATTCCACCTATCGATAGACATAACATCGATAAGGCGTGTCGGGTCATTGTGCTAGCAAATGACAGACAGATATAAAAGGCAGTGTTTTATTATGGTGATGATTGAGACTGCGCGTCGACAGCACTTTTTCTGAGACGCATCTACGTCATCCATAAATAAAAATGTAACAATAAAGAGAAACGACGTTAGTTACTGCGTTACTTTTGGGTGGTGAAGTATTTTTTCCATTTTTTTCTTCAAAAACTTGAATAGGTAGAATATTTCGCTCGTATGAGTTATTGCGAGATAAATAATAATATGTTAATATCATAAAACTAATAAGTAATTTGTTCTATGACATCAATAATATGTTAATGAATATAATTTCATATTTAAACGTTTACTTGGGTTTTTGTTAGCTGCAAGGTCCCGGGTCCGATTCCCGGGTCGGGAAAGTCTGTTATTAGGATTTTCCCCGGAGCCCGGAGTCTGGTATCCGTGCCTCAGAGAGCACGTAAAAATCCGTCGATCCTGTGCCCGATCTCTCTCCGGTCGTGTCGGATTGCCGTCCCATCGAGCTATGAGAGTGAGGGAATAGAGTGCATGGCACGTTTGCGCTTGTGCACGTCGGCTAGTCTTCGAGAGAGTTGACCGCCGTGAGCAAAATTCGGTCTCGAGGAAATCATTCCATTTTTTGTATCCTACCCTAAATTTAAAAATACTTACTAAAGCGACAGAAATCGAAGAAAAAATAAACATTAAAAAAATAAGTAACCCGTAAGTTTTTTTAACAAATCTGTAAAAAGATCTTATGTCATTATTACTTTATCTTATTTTTATATGTTTGCATGCAAATAACTGCCATTATTATTTTTGTTAATTGTAACTACCGCTTCTGAACAAGCTTTCGTGTTCAAATTATAAAAATGTGTATTTGACTGTTACAAGTCTCCAAAACGTGTCCAAGTTGAACAACCTAACATGGTTTTAATGTATATTGACGTTATGGCGTGAGAAACATTTTAAAGGCAACGTTTGCATTTCTCGAATCATTTCCTTCGCGGAATGAATTCCGCAAAAAGATTATGTTTGTGTTTTTAAAGGCAACTAAGGGTGCAATTATAACGTACAATGCTTACTTTTTAGGGCTCCGTAGTTTACATGGAACCTGCTGCCATGTTCATCTGGCTGAAAACTGTCATTTGCCATGAACATACGCCTACTTTAAAAAATTGTGTAGTAATGTATATCCTCTACAAGTAGGGTTACCCAGTGAAAATTTTCCAGACCCGGAGTAAAAGTCTGGGTTCGTTAATTTTTTTTAAGAATTTGTTGCAATTTGATAAATTTCTCCTAAATGTACCTTTTTTATAAGTGAAAAAAAAAATTGAATCATTCAATTATTATATTTGTGCATTTGCTTTTTCTCGCGTATACAACACTCCCAAACTTCTTCTTAAAGGTACCCGACGTTTCGTTCGCTTTCCAGCTACGGTGGTCAGTCTGCCCGTGACCACAGTTTATTTCTTTTGTGCACCGGAGACTTCGTCGGGAAAGTCTTCCACGACATTAAGTAGAAGCTTACTTTTTTATTGGTTTTGATGTATGAACCTACCTTCTTATAAAATTATTAAAAAAACTATAAAAACTCACTACATTTTTTGATAATCATTAAATTCCTGAGATTTCCAAAACAATCGAACATTCGGCCGCAATCCTGAGACGAGTCGGAAAATTCTGAAATCTCAGGACAAGGAAATTAAATTTGCGGATTTTCTCGCGTATAATATAACACTCCCACACTTCTTCTTATACCTGACGTTTCGGTCGCTTTCCACCTACCGTGGTCACGGGCAGACTGACCACGGTAGCTGGAAAGCGATGTATGAAGCTCGCGAAAACCTGCGAAAACGCTTTGATTATATACACGTCTCGATGGAGCATCTAAGTTCATAAGCGTCCAAAAAAATATCAGTTAACTGTTGGCCCATAACTTCGTTCCACTCGCTCAGTAGCGATACTGTCATTGTAACGTAAACACGTCCACGTCTATGCTTGCTTTCATTATGACGATTTGCGCTATTTAAGTGTTCCGAAATTACAAAAGAAGAATGAAAACATCTAAAAACATTTTCTATTATCGGTAACTACACATTCCATAGCCCTAAATGTATCCCAGAATTAAATCAACAATATTTAATTTTACGTCGCATTTGTACGATTCATTGGACGCCATGTTTACTGTGTTGCCAGTTTTTAATTTAAAATCTTCCCAGAGAAATATGAAGTTACAAAATAAAATCTATATAAAATGTATGCTTAATATACCTATATTTATTTTAATAACATTATTTTAATAACCCCCGAAGGAAAAAGAGGGGTGTTCTAAGTTTGACGTGTGTATCTGTTTGTGGGTTTGTAAATTTCCAACTAGTGGATCAATTCCAGATTTTGATTTTGTTCTTAAAAATGTATTTATTTTTCTCCACGGTAAAAGTAATTTATACTAAGAACAAATAACTAACAACGAATAACTTAAGCTAATACACGTACCAATAAAAATAAAAAAATAAAAATAACTTAAAACGAATAACTAAAGCTACTGTGAGACGACCCGACGAATATCGTAATGTTATTATGTCACATATTATGAAAAAATTGAAGTCGACTTAAGCTAATTTTCCCTATTTTTAGGGGAAAATGTCATAAGAAAGTAACATTTTCACCAGTTGAGTAGTGTGTGTAAAGCGAATAAAATATACTTACTAGTGTGTGTTACACGCACACAAGGATTTTCGAATTGGGACATTGTTTTTGCAGCGTTTGTAAGGCGACGCTCCATCTAGACGTGTATATAATCAAAGCGAAAACGTTATCTCGGGACAAACTCGAAGACATGGTAAATGGGTAGTGGGTAGTGGGAACCCTATCTATAATCGTAAGATGTCGTTGAATGGTTCTTCAAAAATATTGTAAGTTTGCTCATGAAAACCTTTTTTCGAACAAGGGATCCGTTTGTAAAATACATATTAAGTTTTGAATTTAATTTATTTTGTAAATATCAGATTTTAAAGATTTTTTTGGCTGAATGAAAAAATACACGATATCTTGTAGTATCACTATAAAACGTAGCTAAGTAGGTTTCAAGTCTTCAAGTAAGAGTTAACCAATTAAACATGTAGTAGGTACCTACTGAGATTAACTACAAATTGTACTATTACCATTTAAAATAAATTATACACCCTTCTTATCTGTGTAAGATTAGATATAAATTAAGTACTTACTTAAATAAAAAAAGTTAGTATGAATTAAAATTTATTATGATTCAATAAAAACAAACAATGAGTAATTGATCGCCGGTACCAATAATCCGGTATCAAATATTTTTAAATTAATTAAATATTTACCCTCTTGAAATTATGGAACCCTATATTCCAAGTGAAACGACACACACTTGTCCAGTTTTTTCGACTATCAAGCATGCCATGTCGATCTCCCGGGCGTCAATAAAAGAAATTTCATCGAATTGCCATAAATGCTTGATCGTTGGCAGCAATTAAGATTGTAGGTCTGATCGAATAAATTCGTTTGTGTCTGTAATTATTCGAATTTTGAACGCAAATACGTTTTTTTTCATCGCCGCCGCGGATGTCTTTTCGATGGTAATAAATTGATTGCGTCCGCAAAAGGAATTATCCTGAAGTAAACGATGCACAGAATTTAAGTTTCAACATTTTATAGCAGTAATGTATTGAAGCGAATATATTATATCAATGAATGTACGGATGCAAAACAAGTTGAAAGTTAATTGTTTGGTATTTTGTTGCCATATGTGATATATTCCTAAAATTCGTTGGTTTCCTTTGCGTCAAAGGCACAACCCAATATGTTTTGTAAAAGATGGTCATCTGCCAGTTTGTGAAACATGTTTTCATTACGTTAAAAGAAATTAAGTTTCCACATTTTAGTGGCATATTTTGTATGAAACCTCGTCTTCCATTGAAGTTACCATCTTTGCCATACATATAATTTTAAAGCGTGACCAGTGAAATTTGTGTGTTTTTATGTCTAGTCCTATTTTCATACTTCTCAGTCTAGAAAATGGGAAAACTCCATATAAACCTATCTTATCCGCCCAATATCTTTTAGGCCTGCATGCATCTCGTCTGTGCGTAGAAGTTTAAGTCAGGTTTGCCTTTTATATTACCTAATACATTATATGTAGAATAATATGGATATTTAATTGATATTCATTTTGTCAGTAGGTACACTATTATCTTTTGCAATAATTTTATTGGAGAAATATTACTCTTATCATATTTACATGGACTTATCACACTTTGGAAATAAGTATCAATATAATATTAAAAATAAAGTAACGTTGAATTGCCCGAATGGTAACAGATTAGCAGTTGACAGTCAAGCTTAGTAAAGACCATATGAAGTAAAACCAATAAAGTTCTATGAAATGGTAGGTATACGACAAATTGTAAGAATTTCTTGACTATAATGAATATTGATTGCACTCGTACGCTCTTAAGGTCCTTGTATACTGGTAGTGAGTCGCTAATTTTGCTAAAAGTACATTTATACGAGTATTTTCAATCTCTGTTTAAGTTGGGATTAGTCTTATGTATATCTATATATATAAAAAGCAATTGCTGTTCGTTAGTCTCGCTAAAACTCGAGAACGGCTGGATCGATTTGGCTAATTTTGGTTTTGAATGATTTTTGGAAGTCCAGTGAAGATTTAAAAAGTAAAAAAATATAAAGATATTGAAGGGCAACTCTAAAAACCACAATTTCATGTTCCCATACAAATAGTTCGTATCTATCAAACCTTTGACACATTATTCCATTCTGAGTATGATTCTGAGGCAATACTACCTAAGTGTGCCGGGTCAGCTAGTTATGAATAAATAATTACATACAAGCGAAAGATCATCATTATCACTTCAGGCTTTGCCCAGCCGTGGACGCTTTTCGACTGGAGGGTTGTGTTTTGCTGGTCAAGTGGTTTCGGAGAAATTTGGTTACAATTATTGAGACACGAGAATTTTATACATAAAATTTCTTCTAGCCTTAGGTAATTATAATATTGATACGTGAATAAAGCAAAAACTTAGGACCCATTTTTATGAAAATTGTGTGAACGGAGGAATATGAAAGTGTTTTGAATAATAATGCTTGTAATTTTGTAAGATGTAAGCACATTCAATCAATAAATAAAACTTTACGCACACTACCATATATTAGACAACCAAATAAATTATGTTCACGTTGTTAAAGTCAAAATGTCAAACATAATTACATGTGCTATGTACATACCAGCCTTTAGAATGGTTTAAAAAAAACGGTTTTACCATAGAGGTTCGTTATAGAATTCAAACTTAGTTATGTATGTATTGCATATGTCGAATTTCGACCAATGGGTGATCACTAGCTTATATTATTTTACAAAAGCAGGTGTAAAAGCTGCTTAACGGCAACCTTTACTTTTAATACATTGGTAGTTAGCTCACATTAAATAATTTATTATTAGATTAACAATAACTTGCACTGTTTGACACTATTATTACAAAATATTTATATAAAAAATAAGAAAAAATTGCACGACAGTTCGCTATTAGTCAATCAGAATATTAACTACGAATTTATTACTCAATTTTGTCAGTAAATATCTATATAATTTTTAGTCTACAATTTTTAAATCCCAATGTTTATAAACATATGCTTTCAAATACATAGATACTAGCTTTTGCCCGCGACTTCGTTCGCGTGGACTTCAGGTTCGTCCCGTCTAGTCTAGTAATAAGTAAGAAATACGGTAACTAAGCACTGCAGAGCCCTAATCATAGGCCTATAGGTAGCTACTGCAGTATGCTCCTATAAACTACATTTAACGATCTTTTTCCTTCAGCATAAACATGCAGATTCCTCGCTTTGGAAACACGTGAGCAAGTCTATATAGTAATTGAATTATCAATGAAGTAATTCGTAAAAATGAAGTATCTTTTTGTACGTGTAACTCCTAACCAAAAAGAAACCTGGCAATAACTAACCTTAGGCCTATATTACTTAAAGTAGGCGACCATACGTTTTTATCAAATCGCTAGTGCCTTGAAAATTCGCAAAACGGACACAACCGTCAACGACGTCTGCCCTCATGTGTCTGCCCGCGTTCGGGTCGCGCACTCAGCGATGAGCCACTTCTTCCCCACCGCACCTACCCCGCTCCCCCCACGCCCCGTTCGCCTGGCGCCGCTGCCGGTATTTATCACCGAAACGGTATTTATCGCCGAAATTGCTATGACTCTGCATTTTAAATCTGTGATATCTTCGAAAATATTTATTTAATTTACATGCTGTAAAAAGCCATATTGATCTTTATTAAATGCACAATGTATTTAAGATACTTAATTGGATAAGGATTAATACTGTATTGCTTAAAATCGCTTCGTAAATCAGCCATTATTTCTCGTACAAAGTAAAGGATAAAAAATGGTTATTGTGGGTTATTCCTAAGAGATAAACATATACCATCACGGACTTTTTTGTAGACCTTTTTAAGTTGTACAATACTGTAGTAAATTGTTTTGATCTATCTTGTAGGATTCAGTCAGCGTTTGCGATGTAAGCGCAAAAAATGTGTTTTTTCTTCGACCTCACATTAAAAACCTCAAAAATTGTAGCCTATGTGTTATTCTGATGTATAAGCTATAGCCTATGTGTTATTCTGATGTATAAGATATATTGTGGTAAAGTTTCATTCAAATCCATTCAGTAGTTTTTACGTGAAAGAGTAACAAACATCCATACATCCATACTTACAAACTTTCGCCTTTATAATAGTAGTAGGATGAGTGCGACTGGAAAAACCTAACTATGGTAGTGTCCACTCCTCAGCTCTAGTACGTAGGCACCACCACATTACCTAATCTATCTACCGCTACATGGTAGTGTTAAACACAAACAGGTTCCAGTTAGATGGTATTTTATGGCCTCGTAATTTTTTTCACCGAAGTGAATCAGTTTAGGGGTCGAATCTGCATTTTGACCTCAGGTTTTTGTGTAGATGTCTGTTAGCTGCAGTATCACTGAACATCTATGTGAACTGTGAACTACATGCTTGTTTTCCAGCACTGCATTAAAAAGAATACAATAATATATGATTTTGTCTTGTTAGTAGGTATACTCGATCTGTAGTTTGTAACATTTTTTAAAAAGTTTAAGTCATGACGTATCACAAGGCGCGTAAGCTTATTTTCTCCGAACATTCACGAATATGCCGATAGCACTACCTACTCAACACTGTAATCTAAACCAGAGAGCCGAACGCCTGACGACAATGCTTTCGTGATGCTTTCGATCAATGATGATAAGCTCATTGCTTTCGATTGTGAGGTGCAATCCAAATTACTGGAGGTAGAGTTTCAGTGTAGGAGCTCGCGGGCACCACCGCATTACCTAATTCATCTGCCGCTAAATGGTAGTGTTCAGCACTATTGTGTTGCGGTTAGATGGTAATGTATGGGCTATGGTATGGATGGTAATATGTAACTATCACAGAGACAGAACACCTAACGTCTCAGGGGTGGCAACGTATCTGCTTTTTGACCTCTAGTTTTTGTAAAGATGTCTATAGGCTGCAGTCATCACTTAACATCAGTGTGAACTGCATGCTTGTTTGCCACTTTTGTAACATAAAATTGCGCCTACTGGTTTACTGTCCAATCAATTTTGTCATAAATACGACGCAGGCGCTTGATCAATGACAAGTAGGCACGTGGTCGTAAATCCATTGCGATTATTTCGTGTTGACTCAACTTTGTCAAATGATACCCCATTAAAAGGCTTGGTTACTAAATTGTATATGTAGAGGCTGTATGTTGTATTGAATGTACTGTACGTTCAATTAAACACAACGTCTGTCGCTTACTGTGTCTTATTGGCAAACTTAAAAAAAAAGATTTTCATGTGGGTTCAACATTACTATCTTTTCACTCGAATAATCCTTGTTCAGTCAAACTACAACTAATTTTACATAGTTTTTCAGTGTGCATATTGATGAAACCTGTCCTTAGTAAGTTCAGAATATCTTTTCTTGTCCTCAACCTATATAAAAATTCTTGGTCTACCTATTCAAACCTACCGTCCGAATATTCATACCGGATCCATCACTTTTTTTTTTTATGTAACGGAAGTGGCAAACAAGCATGCAGTTCACATTGATTTTAAGTGAAGACTGCAGCCTATAGACATCCACACAAAGACCAAGGTCAAAATGCAGATGCGTTACCACTCCTGAGGCCTAAGGTGTTATGCCTCTGTGCCGGAAATTACAGGGCCGTACATTATCACCTGACTGGAACACGATAGTGCTGAACACTACCATTTCGCGGCAAGTATATTAGATACCTACGCCCGCCAGGTCCGTCACTGGAGCTCTACCACCAGTAATTGACACTATACAGGGTTAATTGAAATTAGTGCATAACCTTACAGGCAGCCTCTCTATATCAATTCCAATAACATTGGTTCTACTTTTTACAAATCTTGATAAATGACCCAAAAAAATAAACAAAAAATGTTTTCTAAACTTTATTAAAAGAGCATTGCCGCCGCTGCGACACCCCGCAACCCCGCGTCCCGCTGCACGTGGGTAGAGCAACACCGGAGGGGAGAAGCCAAATCACAGTGAATAGATTTGTTGTGTGCGTGTGTGTCGCACGCATTACCCCCCGCAAAAAATAAACTGTTTTGCATCGGTAATACATAATACACGCTATGCCTACTCCCCTCGGATCCGCCGCGATCGGTGGACCGCGTTGCTCTATGCACGTGGGGATATTTTGGATATTTGTGCGTGGCATGGCATACCTACGCTCAGAGTAAATGCCAGTTAAGGAGAAAAACTTAATTTTCAAGGGAAAACATAATTTTAAAAAACCAACGTAACTTCACACCTGTAATCCCCGAAGGGGTAGGCGGAGGTAAATGCATGCATTCAAGCATACATGCAAACACCCACGACTCGCCGATTACGTTTTAGCCCATGTAACATGTGGCGAACCTGTTGCCATCTCCGGGCACATTACCAAACTCCTAGGTACTGAGAACCTGCCAGAAAATGGAAAAACCCCAATAGAACCAGAGATAAAGGATTTTAAACCGTTATCTCTGATAGTCTCCGACCCGAGAATCGAACCCAGGAACTCCAGCGCAGTAGTATTGGCTACTGCTACTAGTGATTTAACTTGAATGTGAAATTATTGAGTTTTCCTGAGTACTTTCCTACACCTCACACTAAATACTTAACAACCCTGTAGAATATTGTACAAAGGTCTGAGTTTCTATTTTTGTACGAGTACATTTATTATAAACTTAAATTGATAGTGCACTCCCGGCTTAACTATTTCGTAAGCTCTACTACGAAGTCCTAGAGAGTTTATTTAAACATGATCGTATTTAATTGGATTTTAATGAACAAGTTAATTCACAAGCATGTGCAGTATTTTGTAGTTAAACGCCGATTTAAAATCAAATCGATGCACTTAGCTTTTTGTGGTTAACACTTGGAAAATTGCATTTATAAATACATACATTTAATTTAACTGCTTACGTTCGAGTTTTAGAGTTTGAGGATTTTTGGGTACCGTACCGTAACATCTTGAGGCGATTTAATTTAGAATTTGCCTTTTTTATGTCACAAAGGTGGAAAACAAGCTTGCAGTTCACATAGATGTCAAGTGATAACTGCAGCCCATAGACACATGGTAAGAAAATAAATTATTATTTAATTTCATTTCATTTCATTCATTCACCTACACTGTGCTGGAAATTACAGGGCCGTACATTACCACCTGACCGGGACACGACAGTGCTGAACACTACCATTTAGCGGCAAGTATATTAAGTAATGCGGTGGTGACTACGCCCGCGAACTGAGCTGTGTTCTGCATAAATTCGAGTTTTAAATTCTTCTGCTAGTGCGGTTTGTGAATGGTGGGCAAATTATTAAAATTATAATATATTAATTATAATGTATTGTACTTTGACAGAGGGCCTGCACATGGCTACTCTCGTCCGGTCCGCCGCGGCCGGTGGCCCGTGTTGCTATATGACATAATCTACCAAAAATGTGCTACACAAATTCAATTATAATGTCAAAAATTAAAAAAATATATTGTTACTAATTATATTTATTTCAATGAGCTTTCGGAAACCTAAGAACATACATTTTAATGTTATTTGGATCTAGTACTACCCCGTAGGGTGTAGGGTTTTGAAGTGACATGCATACCTACTATTTAGTACTACAACTACTACACGTATAGGTACTACTTAGTGATTAAATTTGATTCTGATAAAGATAAAAATCTAATATAATAATTAAAAACGCGTTATGATTTAAAAAAAAAATACCGATACAAAATAGTAACTAGTGGCTTTATTTTAGAGTGAATAGTATCCATACAGACTTAGATAAAGTCGGTATCAGTGTTTTTTTTCCCATGGGCGGCCATACGCATAAGGCCATACGAGTTTGGTACCGAGTGATTTGACGTTATTGAATCTTTACCCATAATATAGTTGGTAGTGATGTGTACCTATAAGTTGAAATAAATATTATTTTTATGCATTATGGGTAGTCGGCATTTTCAATATTCATCAAAATATTTAATCAGTAGTATTTTTCAAGTTATATAGATACAGCAAATTAAAATACAATACGATTAGGAAACTAATTTTGGCTCTTACAATTATTGATCCCTAATGAAAAGTAATTTTTGTTCCTGACAACTTACTATCAATACGAAATTCTTTTAATAATGGCAACCCATTATACGTCCCACTGCTGGGCACGAGTCTCTCCCCTCTTTGGGGGGAGGCCTGGAGCTTACTCCACCACGCTGCTGCAATGCGGATTGGTGGAGATACGGGTTAGTGGCAAACCCGGTGTCGGATGTTTTCAAACCGCCCATAAGGCCTCCGACAAGGTATCTATCGATAGCAACCGGGACCGACGGCTTAACGTGCCCTCCGAAGCACGGAAACGCGCGTTTAATTTGCCACTAGCGGTCACCCATCACACTACCCGACCGCGCCCGTAGTGCTTAACCGAGTAGATCGCTTACGATCTACACCAGCCGCAGGGCCATGCGCGCTTCTATTCTCTGAAATTCTATTACCCCTCTTCAAATCTGTATAGTAAAATTTAATACCATTTTATTATATTAATATTTTTGCTTTTTACTCGTAATTACGGATATGTATCAATATTGTTCTCAATAAGTGGATTTATGTAAATCTTTTTCGAAAATAAAGTTCTTGAAACCTAAACCTACAGGATGAGTTCAATTACACTGTAAATATTGGTAGTATATGTATTATAGCTGTAAAGTAATTATTTTATGCATCGGTTCTAATTTTTCATTTTTCAATTCAAGCATTGCTTTTTGAATATAAAGCCCATTAAACAATCATCAAAGGCGAAATCATTAAGGCATGAATGTTAGCCGTACAGACGGAGATCAAGTTGGTATCAGTATTTTTTTCTATGGACGGCCCTACGCCAGGCCATATCTAAAATATTTAATATATTAATAGAAGTAATTGAATATTAATTTGTTCCCACCATGAAGTTACTAGTGATATATACGTTGAGATATTTTTTACCTTTTGGGTATTTGGGATTTTTGTAATTTTTGTGCATGTCTAATAACATGCACAAAAATTACAAAAATCCCGAATTACGTTAAATCGTAAATAAGAACAAACACAAAACATACCTATTATCATTAGCATAGCAAATGCAATGCGTAGATAATAATCCACACACATAATATGATTCCCCAGGAACGATATTGCGATTACTTCAGACACCATAGGGGTCGCGGCGCACAGATTGGGAAGCCCTAAGTTGCAGTAATTTTAATACACCGTTTAGTTACCTTATGATAATCATCCGCACTAATACTAAAGTCGACATATCCAGTCCATATTGCAAAATTATTCCAGATACGAAGGAAACAACAAATTATTATGTATTCAGTATTCTAATTAGATGTATTTATAATTTTGTTTATTACTACGTTTGGTAACTCTCGGAACGATAAAACGTGCAAAAATATGGAATTGAATGTTCAATTGAACGGTTATTTTATTGCTTACATTATCGAATTTGTTTTTTTTTTATGGTATGAAAGAATGTATAATATGTTGAAGTATATAGGTATACAGTTTCCTTGTTACTTTCATGCCTGCGTCCCATCAGGAGTCACAACTCGTCTGCATTTTGATCTCTGGTTTTTGTGTAGATGTCTATAGGCTGCAGTCGTCACTTACCATCTATATGAACAGCATGTTTGTTTATCACCCTCATTACAAATTTATTATGCAATTACAAAACAGCGGCCAAGTGTGAGTGGGTGAGGCCCATGAAGGGTTCCGTTGTAGCAAGCCATATTTTATATTATCGAGAGTTTTATGCCAATTTTTTTAACATACCATATCCCAAAAATTGGTAAGAATATTTAATTCAAATGTAATTTGGTTGATAAATTTATTATTCATTTATATTTTCGATTTTTCACTCTCTTACTTTAAAAATTAGAGGGGGGGTAGGAGGGTAAATTTGTGTGTGTGTGTGTGTAAGTTCATGTTTTTCAAACGATTGACTTTCAGAAATAATGGTCTTAGAAACCTCAGTGTAATTTTCAAAGATCTGTCTATAGACAGTTAGTATGTTTAGGTTAGACAAAAAAAGTTTTCTTTGGGAACCTACTGTGAAGGAACGGGTGGAAGTGTTCCTCCGACGAAAAGGATGACCAGGCGAGGTGGTAGCGCCTGGCGGGCCGCAGCCCAACGATTGACGTTGGGAAGTTGTATATAAGCCAACTCTTGAGAAATTTTCGCATGTGCGATGTAATTCGATTGCACGCCATCTATCGTACTAGACAAATACTGTGAGGTTTCATCTGTGTTCCACTAGTTGGCGCCTTAATGTAGTGGAAGGTCCTCAGTGAGTCGAGGTAGTCGCTGCTGCGGTGACGTGAAAGTCCCCTTCGAATCGAGGTAGTCGCTGCGTAGTAGCTACTGCGGGACGGCACAGTGTGCTGACGCTGAAGTGGCTGCAGGGTAGTCCAGGCATGCGCGGTCGCTGCAGGCGTGTGGAAGTATCCCTGACGAAGCCGAGGGTGCTGGCTGGCGTGATTTTACCGCTCGATCAGGTGTTGGTGATGTGAAGGATGACGTCGTCGAAGGTGCTGCAAAGAGTGGCTGGTGAGAAGGTTGCTTCCAATCACGTCAGGGTCACCACTGTGGAGGAACGGGTGGAAGTGTTCCTCCGACGAAACGGGAGGATTATCCGACCAGGCGGGGTGGTAGCGCCTGGCGGGCCGCGGCCCAACGATTGACGTTGGGAAGTTTAATATATGCCAACTCTTGAGAAATCTTCGCATGTGCGATGTAATTCGATTGCACGCCATCTATCGTACTAGACAAGTACTGTGAGGTGTCATCTGTGTTCAACTACCACCTCGCCTGGTCGGAGGATCCTCCCTTTTCGTCGGAGGAACACTTCCACCCGTTCCTCCACACTACCACTCAGCCACTATATAGTATAACAGTATTTAATAAATGTAAGGGGCACATCACTAATAATGTAAGAAATTTTACTCTGGACTCGATAGAAATTAATAACATATCTAAATACATTATATGATCAATTTACATTTTTATTTGTCCATGTGCAGTTCACAAATACGTGTTTAATTTACTTATATTAATGTATAAAATGGGCGTGTGATTGTAATCTTGGGCGAAAAAATGTCAATCAGGACCATAATCTCGTTATTGCTGTTCAGAAATGCAATAGAAATGTGCATTACTTAATACCATAATTTAATTAAAATTATTCTTCAAATAAAATGGTAATTTCAAAATGTAAGTAGTAAATAGTAAAAACATTTAATAGTTGTTATAGTAGTCAGTGACCTATACTTTGTTCAATATTTTGAGGTTTTTTCGTTACGGAATTTCGGAATCGGTCCCCGCGCTCAAGGCCCTCGATAGAAGCTATACAATAGCTTAAAAACCGTTCAGAACAAAATCCGTTCTCAACTTTCCGAGATTAGCGCATACATACAGACAGAGATAGATAGGGGGGAACTTTATCATGTGGACCTATTTGTAGTGATGATACAAAATAGTCCACATCTACTAAAAAGTGTTATAGAGGTCCTAAATACTATCTTTATAACAACAAACCATTAAAATTTACCTTTTTATTATGATCGTTTTTAACTCGTGACCGTACCAACTTACGTAGGTACGTTTTAACGTAATGTTATTTATTTATTTATGCTTCTATGCACCTTGTACATATGGCGGACTTAATGCCACTAGGCATTCTCTGACAGTCAACCATGGGGTCATGAGAAAGCTTTGTGTAGGGTGCGGAAAATAATACATAAATGAAAATAATTACTTAGAGAAAAAAAAAACGTTAATACGTTTTTTACAGTACATAAATACTTTATCGAATAATATTTAACGCTATACTAAATATAACAATGGATATATGGATAATAAGATACATATTATATAACTATATAATAATAATTTACATAAATATAGTTGTATAAATAAATATGCTTAATTTGTAAAAAAAAACTTGTAACTATGATGACATAGTTTCAAGTTAAGACAATTGACTCAATAGGTGTTTCTTAAGTTTCACTTTAAAAGAAAATTTAGAGGAAGATTGCCGGATATCAACAGGGAGCATGTTCCAGAGTTTTATTGCCGATATAGCAAAAGAATGAGACATGAAACCGGAACGGTGAAAAGGAATTTCCAAAGACATATTTTTAGATGAGCGTAAGCTAAGATTATGGGAGTCGCCCAAAATCCGAAATTTATTTTTGAGATAAATGGGAGAACAAGGATCGTTTAAAACGGAGAAAAGTAAACAAAGAGACCTTACGTGTCTTCTTTGTCGGATGGGAAGCCATCTAAGCTTTGAACGATAGTGGGAAATATGATCAAATTTGCGTAAACCGAAAATATACCGAATGCAATTGTTGAGCAAACGATCCAGTTTGTTCAGAAGTTCTTCTGACATATTTGAACAACAAACATCAGCATAATCAATGAGAGGGACAATAAGAGATTGTACCAAAAGATTTTTAGTGCTAGAAGGCAAAAAGTTTTTGAATCTATACAAAGTCCGCAGTGAGGCAATAGTGTTTTGACTTATGGTCATGACTTGTACCTTTCATTTCAGACAGGCATCTATATTCAATCCTAGGTTTTTAACGTTATCACAAAATGGAATTATAGAGTTTTCGAACGAAATAGGTACTAATTGACCGAAATGTATTTGCTGAATCTGAGAGGAGCTACCTAAAATAATAGATTGACATCTGATAAATATTATTTAGCAATGTTATCTGATAAGTAATATTTATTACAAGTAATGCTATAATAGAGCTCCTTCTTTGATTGTTTTGCCACATAAGGAAGGTTGGCACGGTTGCACTGGTCACTGGTTTTTGTAAACCGCCTTTCAAGGCACCGGTATGGAGCCAGAGAAAATATCATATTTTTTATTCTATTTGTGAACTGTCATAAATCATATCGGGGATATTTTGCTAATACCAGCATATTACGCATTTTATAGAAAATAGTCGCATACCTTTAGCTTGTATTAGTATGATTTATTAGATGCAATTATTTTTATTCCCCCGACATTTCATAAAAATTAAAATGGCTTACCTACAGTGAACTAACGGTTTTTTAAAAATTAAAGCAAATATGGAAGGACAAAGACCCCTAACCATTCCAAAACATCAAATATGCACGATATAAGTATTCAAGTTCTAACACCATCAACACCACCACCAATGACACCAACGCCATTAACGCCACTAACGCCAACACCACCACCACCACCACCAACGCCACCAACGGCACCAATGCCACCAATGCCACCAACACCACAAACGCCTCCAACGCCACCACCACCATTAGCAACGCCACAAACACCATTTACTCCTATGTAAACCACAACAACTCAACAGACACAAAATATCAAAATTTTTTTTGTTTTCGTTACTCTTTTTTAATCGTTATTAGCTTTTTGAAAAAATATTTCATGTACAGACACGCGATTTTTACTGTCTTAATATAGGTATGTACCTATAGATCACATAACACGGACATGTTAGATATTATAAAACCAAGCCCTAACATATTATAGGCATTTCGATTAGGTTTGTATTCGAAAATGTTGGCATAGAATTTATTACTCAGGCGTTATTACAAAATTTATATGGCTTAGCTACTACTAGTTTCATTCAATGCAATTCTATAAATCTATCCTCACACAATATAAAGTCTTGAATTATTTGTTGTATACCGACGTATGATTTATAATGTATGTGATTTGGTTTGAATAGTAAAGGCTATAAAATGTTTCTATTGGCGTTACATTAATCATAACTTATGTTTAAGGCAGAGAATATGTAATAATACTACGTATAGAATGGACACTTCGACGAGTTCGACGTCCCGCCCGATTTGCTCACATCACTCAACCCCTTCCCCTCTTATGGGCGACGGTTGGTATTTAAAAAAAAAACGCTTACACTCACAGCCCCCCACAGTAGGTATAAACCAATGTCGTGGGTGCCGTTGTTCACATACAACACACACACAAACACCCAGACCCGAAACAAATATCTGTAGGCCATACAAATATTTGTTCCGGTGCGGGGATCGAACCCGCGACCCTTCGAATCAAACGGTCATCTTACACCGCTGGACTAGCCGGGTCGTCAACGTTTTGTACGTGCTACGCAAACAGGTGCGCGTGTAAATACACGTCACTGATTGATGTCTCAAAATTAAAAAAACTCAAAATTCAAAAGAAAGAAGAAGAAGTCTGTGTAATAGAAACCAAATTAAGCGTTTTTATGGAGTGTCCGCGGTGTGGTTTAAGGTATCGCTTTTAGTTAGGTAGCTACAAGACTTTGTTGCCTATACTGGGTTAATAGAAATTAGCGCAACATCTCTTGCAGGCTGCCTCTTTAAATCAAACCCAACAACATTTGACCTACGACTTTTTAAAATGAATAGTTTTTAATATGCAAGTCTTCTTAATAAAAATTTGATAATGGTGTAAATTCCATTATCTCTGGTTATATTGGGATTTTTCCATTTTCTGGAAATTTCCCAGTACCTCGAAGTTTGGTAATGTGCCCGGAGATGACAACAGGCTCGCCATCTGTTACATGGGCGAAAACGTAACCGGCGAATCGTGGGTGTTTGTATGTTTGCTTGAATGCATGCATTTACCTCTGCCTAGCCCTTCGGGGATTAAAGGCGTGAAGTAAAATTTTTTTTATATAACTTATGTTTGTTTAAGGTATCGCTTATAGTTAGGTAGCTACAAGACTTTGTTGCCTATACAGGGTTAATTGAAATTAGCGCATCACCCCTTGCAGGCAGCCTCCCTACATCAATCCTAACAACATTTGTTCTACGACTTTTTAAAATCAATTGTTTTTAAAATTAAAGTTTTCTTGTAAAAAATTTAGGGTTTGCCTCTAAACTGGCAAAATATGGTTATATGCAGCGGGGCGGGGGGTTTCGGGGTGACACAGCGGCGGCAATGGTTTTTTGAACTTTTATAAAAAAAAGAACATTACATAAAAAAAAGATTGTTGTTAGGATTGATGTAAAGAGGATGCGTTAATTTAAATTAACCTTGTATAGGTATGAATGAAGTTACCAATAATAAATATATAGTAATGTTATTTTCATACAGTCATCACAATTTTGATCCCTTTGATTTGATATAACAAACACTCACACTTTCAATATATAATATCATCAATATCCAATACTTGCATTCGATTGGTCGCGACAAGGTCACTAAGCCGAGCAGCAAGAAAATGTCCAATAGCCTCACGCGCTGCGGTGTGTACCATTTATGCCTCGCCCACGGTGAGTCTCTTTGAGTCGAACCAGTTTTTTGCTTAGTTATTTACGTTATTATTCGTAGGCATGAAGTGACTATTTGTAATGTTATTCAAAACGGGTCATTTTAAACTAGGTACCTCTTTTATGACTGGAAGTGATAAACAGACGTACAGCTTAGCAGTAGCAACGCATCTTTATTGTGTCATCTAGTTTTAACTAGTTTACTGTACAGGGCAAAAATTACTTAACATTAACAGAACAGCTAATTGTATGACATAAAAAAATCTCTAAAAATCAAAGATATTCTTATAAGCTCGTTCTAATGTAGAGAACCGGAATACCGCAAATACCACATTGACTCTTATCTCTGATCTTAATAAAGTGTAGGGGCAATTAGGCTAATGAATAATTATTTGTTTTGTGGGCGAACATTTATAATGCTGTCAATTTTTAAGATACCTACATGTTACATGTCAATGTAGCGCTGTAATGGACACTTTTTTGAATTGAATAGATTAGTTGTGGAATTCTTGTAATGAGTATGTAGTTTTGCATTTAGCACGCTGTTCACATTGATGGTAAGTGAATAAAATTGGAAAAACATATGCAGATGCGTTGCCACTCCTGAGGCCGAAGTTGTTTTGCCTCTGTGATAGTGTTCACCACTATCGTGTTCCGGTAAGATGGTAATGTATGGCCCCGTAATAACTCTCAGACAGATAAAAAGTTTCAGGCTAGGAAACTTATCTTCTTCTATCTTCGGTAGAGCTCAGTGACGGATCTCGCGGGCGTAGGCACCACCGCATTACCTATAATACTTGCCGTTAACTTATATGCTTGCCTTCTACTAGTGTTCAGTACTATCGTGTTCCGGTCAGGTGGTAATGTACGGCCCTGTAATTTCCGGCACAGAGGCATAACACCTTAGGCCTCAGGAGTGTCATCGCATCTGCTTTTTGACCTTGGTCTTTTTGTGGGTTGCAGTCATCACTTAACATCAATGCGAACTGCATGCTTGTTTGCCACTTCCATAACATAAAGAAAATTTAGCTTTGGTTTTTTTGTACAGATGTCTACAAGCTGCAGTCATCATTTAAAGTCCACTTGAACTGCATGTTTGTATGCAACCTTCATTACAAAAGAAAGGCTGGGGGGTAGGTACCTAACCTACACGTAAAGTGAGCTTGAACTATTTTTTTGTATTTGTTTGTAAAAAGTTTTTCAATATTTTATTTCACCACTTAGTTGACGTGACTAACATTTATATTCATGCCAAATTACAGCTTTCTAGTTAGTACTAAGAGCTAAATTGCGGACAGACGGACGGACAGCGAAGCTATAGGGGTTCCGTGTAGGCTAAGGAATCCTGAAAAACCGCACACGGAACCACCAAGTCCTAGTTCCTGCAGTGTACCTACATGTTTTTAAAATGCCTACCTGACTTTATAGCACCATAAAATCAGCTTGGCATTTTATAAAACATTTCACTTGGTACAAATAAATCTACCTAATCAGCATTTATATTCTTTTGATAAGACTTAATAATTAATGATTGAGGAAAAACATAAACACTTAAAAAGGAATAACTTAACTTAAACTGGACCTTCTTAAATTTACTTTTCGGATTCTGGATTATGTTCATTTTTTATTGTATTATGTGGAACCTTTATAGATTGTGTGTCTGTCTGTCTGTCACAGCCCCAACTTTGCTCCGAATCTCTTTAGAATACTAACAACTCTGTAGATAGATGAATTTTGTGAACCGCTTTATGGTTTTGGATAAATTCCTTGGAGCTGAAACTAAAAAAACTATTTTTTCATCAAACCTTTTGTAACTTGTAGAATGTTTGTAGATTGGTCTATGAAAATGATACTGATTATTGAAGTTTCTAAAACAATTTTTTCTCAAAGTAAATCTGAAAGAAGTAGGTGAGGCGGCCTAAGCTGTTTTGACTTTGAACAATGCCAGAAATTAACATTAAAAAAGTATATTTACATATAACTAGGTACAACCGGACACATATTTTTGTCATGAAGTGGAAAGTATGCATTTAGCGGAAACTATGTAATGCCTACACGCTATCTTACTACATCACATAATGCTGTAATGTTTTTCAATTCTGCTACTGGATATCTACATCTTTTTCCATCTTTTATTTTGCCGTATGCATATCCGGAACAGTCATGCACGCTTAAATGTCTTTGCCTTTGGCGGCGTCGTGTGGCGGGTTGCTCACTTCCCTCTAAAATGGTCGAGGAGGGCAATGGCTGTCACATGCGTCATACTCGTGAACGGGTGCTGTTGGTGGGGACTGGTCTGTTCTGGTTTGCAGGGGCTACATCACATTTAGTAGATAGCAGTTTATTTGCATCTATGCTATGGACGTTGACATTATTTGATTTTTCACGATAATCTGTACTAGATTTAAGCTCTCATTTAAAAGAGCTCTTACTGAGTTTGTTGGGTAGCGGAGTTCTTCTCAGTAGTGACTGCACTTGGAACTCTGCTAAGTGAATAACATTGATCTTGACGAATAAGTTTTTCTTTTTCTTCATTTATTATCATTGAGGGAATTGAAAAATTTTATGATTATTATGTTTCAACCAAATAGTTTAAATTTTAATTTTTAATTTACTATTAATATATGATTTTGCTTTTACTATATGTAATGGTTATTCGCTCTAGGTAGTTTATGATTTATTGACGTTTTGAAAGTATCTGTAAAGATCTATTCGAAATAAAAATATTTTCTATTTCTATTTCTACAAAAAAAAAATATGCATATATTTTTAAACCTACAGTTTTTTGTGCTATGAAGGTGGCAATCAAGCATGCAGTTCACATTGATGTTAAGTGATGCGAAGCCTATAGACACTCACACATAGACCAGAGATCAAAATGCAGATGTGTTGCCACCCTTGAGATAACCGGAACTCAATAGTGCTGAATACTACCATTTGGCGGCAGATGGATTAGGTAATGCGGTGGTGCCTACGCCCTCGAGCTCCTACACTAGAACTCTACCAGCAGTTTTTTTAGTTCTGTTTTCTGTTTCATCAGCTCATTAAATGATTATTTTAACGGACGTTCTTAATCTACACAATAAGATAATGGTAAGTGCGCATATATCGTCAAGGAAGCACGTAATAGTACTTACCTACTTGCGCATTTATAGTATGGACCTGGAGTATATAAATATTTCGTAATCGATATATCTAACTGCCTCGGTAGCCTAGTGGTAGCAGGCCACTACTACTACGCTGAGGTCCTGGGTTCGATTCCCGGGTAGGTGGTTATCAGAGATAATGGTGTAAAGTCCTTTATGGGGATTTTATCTGGTTTTATTGGGATTTTTTCATTTTATTGTAAATTTCGCAGTACCTCGAAGTTTGGTAATGTTCCCGGAGATGTCAACAGGCTCGCCACCTGTTACATGGGCCAAAACGTAACCGGCGAATCGTGGGTGTTTGCATGTATGCTTGAATGCATGTATTTACCTCTGCCTACCCCTTCGGGGATTACAGGCGTGAAGTTACGTACGTTACGTAGGTCCCGGTAGATAGCAGTTGTTAAACCTTAACCTAAGGTTAGAGGCGTAACGCATTTTCCCTGGTAACAAAAAAAGGTTGGAGGCCTTAGCGGTTTGAAAACATTCGACAGCGGGTTGGCCACTAGCCCTTATCTCCACCAACCTGCATTGGAGCAGTGTGGTGGAGTAAGCTCTGGAGCTTACTAAGAGGAGGCCTGGGCCTCCTCCCAAGGAGGGGAGAGACTCGTGTATTATATCTTATCATGGTCGTAGTATTCTAATAAAGTGTTGGTATTTTTGTGACGGCCGTGTGTTATGTTGGTACCGCATTACCATTGTATTTGCGTAAATGGTAGTGTTCAGCACTATCGTGTATCGTGTTCCGGTCAGGTAGTAATGTACGGCCCTGTAATTTCCGGCACAGAGGCACAATACCTTAGGCCTGAGAAGTGGTAATGCATCTGCATTTTGACCTCTGGTCTTTGTGTGGGTGTTTATAGGCTGCAGTTACTTACATAACATAAAAAAAAAATAACGTTTAAAAATGTTGAAACGTTGGTAGAAATTTCGGAGCTTGGCTAGTTAAATGTTTTAAGCACATTTAATATAATATCTAAGGTTCAATTACACCAAAATATTCGTTAAAAGTTATTGTTAATGTAAAATGTGACATCCTTTAACAAATTTGTAAAAGTTAGAAATGATTGTTGTGATGTTGTCGAGCTACTCTTTCGAGGATATAAAGGCGTTCATTTATTTATTTATTTCTATGTATTGTAAAAAGAGCAGCTAACACTAAAATGTATTTAAATACGACTTGCTTACATAATTCGTTCATAAAATATTTGAATTGTATTTTAAAGAAAAATGGAAAGAAAAATTTGACTTCAGACGAGACTCGAACTCGCGGCCACTGGGAATCTAGATCTAGTCCAGCCGCTCTTCCAACTGAGCTACTGAAGTCCTGCCCGATTTGTCAAACCTTTCCTTCACATTTTATTGCATTGCTTTTTTCTTTAAAATATATTTCACAAGCATGTGTTAATGCGAAATAATATAAAACAAACAATTATCAAGGGTAAAAGCGACTTCTTTACGATATTCAATAAACTGCAAAGTCTATTATATCGGTTGCCTAACTAGCATAGTTCGGCAATAGATGGCGCTACTGCCACCATAAAGCAATGCAATAAATGTGAAGGAAAGATTTGACAAATCGGGCAGGACTTCAGTAGCTCAGATGGAAGAGCGGCTGGACTAGATTCCCAGTGGCCACGAGTTCGAGTCTCGCCTGAAGTCAAATTTTTCTTTCCATTTTTCTTTAAAATATATTTCACAAGCATGTGTTATTGCGAAATAATATAAAACAAACAATTATTTGAATTGTGCCGTTAAATGGCGGTAATTGTCGTTCAAATTTATGACTTGGATGAATTTAAGAAAATCATTAAGTCAAACATGAATTGGACTCGTACCTTTTTTTTTTTTTTTTTTTTACGCGGGGAAACCCTCTTGGGCACCCGCCGTCTAGGGGAAACGACGGCGGGTAGTGTGAGACTCGTACTCACTAAAACCCCGCGGTGTTCCGACTCTTCCGCCATCAGTGGCGGGGTCACGGGAACGCTTACGCACACATCCGCGACCCCGCCGGCGGCTGCTCGTCTCCGAGCCCTCCGCAGGTTGAGCTCTTTGGCTCCAACCAACACTAGTGGCGTGCGGAACACGTGCACGCCACCCAGCTTGGGACCTATCTCCATTTGGGCGACGGACATCCCCTAGTCCGACACCCAAAGGTCCCTGCCCCGACCACTCACAACGCCAGGCGTCCCAAGACGCCCGGGTGGAGGAGTCCAGGGGCACTCTGTCCGGCCCCGGGGGAGCGGGAGTGACAGGGATGAACTGACCTTCAACCGCCCCCCCGCGGCCCCACCACGTCCCTATCGAGCGGCGGGACCACCGCTAGGCGGCTGGGGATAGGGTGCAGGGCAACGACACACCCATACACCTCCTCCCCAGCCGCCTCCCCACCACGTCCCCATCTTACGGCGGGACAACCGCTAGGCGGCTGGGGATAGGGTGCAGGGCAACGATACACCCGTACACCTCTTCCCCAGCCGTCTCCTCACCACAGCAGCGAGTGGCGGGCAGAGCCACGCCAAACGCCGCTCCCTCTCTGGGTTCCTCTTGGCTTCTCCGGTGTGAGGCCAACCACCGGGTACTGAGCCCCCCCGCCACGACAAGGCGGAAACCCTCGGGGGGGAATTGGACTCGTGACCTAAGTGTTCCGTATGTAATTGAAGTAGTATTTATGACCTACTATGTATAAAAATTGTTAACACATGATGTTTTTAAAATTAAATTAAGTTAATTAATTTATGTTAAAGTTTTTCTGGATTTTTTTCTGATATTCCTGGAATTGTTGGCTAAGAGAGCATTTCATGTATTTTTTAAGTTTATGTAGTAGAAGTTTTCACGTCAACTGTCAATATGGTAAATTGACTTCAGCTGACTGTGACCGTGAACCAAGGAGAATGTCTGGTTTAGAACTTTAGTACATATAGGTCAATGTTTTATTCTCCAAAAATTGGGTCTGAATTATAAAACAAAAACATAACACACAATTCAATCGACCCAGTACTTTTGAAACAAGTTGGGTTAAGTTGCTTGTAACAGACGGACAGACAGCCACGACACACGAGAGGTCATTCTAGGCTTCTCTATTCTTTTTGAGGTATGGAACCATAAAACCGAACTACTTTTTAACTTCGTTCACATCTACACTTTATCCTCAATATATCTCATAATGTCACTTAATTTGCCATCAATAAAAAATAATTACAATCATAAATTATAGTATACAGTTTTTAATTACAGCAGACATTTATAGGTTCATTGTGTCAAGCTACCAATAAAATTAAACTACTTTAAGATATTTAACTCAGTAGGTGTGTTATAATAAAGTCCAGATAGTATGTGCTCTTAATGAGCCCTTAAACATATTATATGTTATATATACTGGCAGTCCGCTCCGGCTACGCATGAGTGAAATGTTACCTACATTACTTACCTAAATAAAAAGTATCCTATGTATATATATATTATATACTGTACCTGTGTACAACATTTCATCGAAATCCGTCAAGCCGATCCGTCTGTTTAGCGTGATTGAGCAACAAACAAACATCCATTCTTTCACATTTATAATAGTAGTAAGATTATACCTATTAAGAAGTTTAACAACATCTACTAATTTCAAGTTGGAATTAAAAAAACACTACCACTTTTCAATTTTAGATACAAATGTAGTAGAAAGATATGACGATTGAATTACTAGTCGAGTCATTTGTTCAAGTAACTTTGCTCACCCGACCAATTTGTGTTACATGTTTCCAAGTGTTTAGTTGGCCAAGATTCAGATTTTCGGGATACATTTTTGTTCGGCGTAAAAACATACTATTTCGTTCCTTCACATACTTATGTAAAGGACACAGTTTAATTTTGCCAGGGTAAGAGGGTTGTGTGTGAGTTAACTTAAAGAGTTCACAGTCCTGCAGATCACTTAATGGTCTATTGTATTGTAAACATTTGTGTCTGGTTTTCGAACAGTAAATCTGTTAAGTTATTACAGTATAATCTATAAATGTAGTTCAACTTTTTATTTCATGCCAAATCCTTTACGCAGAAACAGCGACCGGCAACGAACAAGTCAGGGAACTCTACGCTTATCCAAATTGTAGCGACTATTGCAACCTCATAAGGTGCTCATGTAGTCAAGGAACCAGTTTCTCTGATGCCTGATTGTACGTTACTATGACATAGCCAAGCCAACTCGCGACATAAATAGCGACATAGCGTACCTATTCGTCAAATGTAGTTCCACCTTTGAAGCATTCCCTCATTGTCTTCATATTAATTGCCTGTCAGTAAAACAGGATTAAAGAACGGTGAAAGACAACTTAATATGTTAAGTTACATTATTACCAAATAGCATCTGACGCCTCCATAAATCATACTCGGATGGGCAAGATACGGAGAAACTCGTTTAAACGTGATTGAATGATGAAACGAGAGGGGCAGATTAGAATTGTTAATGTGACAGTTCACGGGTTTTAAATTAGTATTTGCCTTTCGTTATACGAAATTCTAGGTTTCCTAATTGTACCACACGTTATCACGAACATTTTGGTTTATAGTTGTAATATCTAGATGTCTTGAAAGAAACACAATCTGTCATAGAGATTTCAGCGCGTAATTGGACGTTCGAGGCAACCATGAGATGAAAATGGGACAATTTGAACATAAGCATGAAATATTAGGGGCCCGATACTGGATAAATCCATGGAGAAAAAGAGCCTCTACACGGTACACTCTTTCGTCAAGAAAGGAGAATAAAAAAATAAAAAAAACGTTTACACTCACAGCCACACAGTAGATATAAACCTGTGTCGTGGGTGCCGTTGTACACATACAACACATACACAAACACCCAGACCCGAAACAAATATCTGTAGGCCATACAAACATTTGTCCCGGTGCGGGGATCGAACCCGCGACCCTTCGAATCAAACGGTCATCTCACACCGCTGGTCTAACCGGGTCTTCAGAAATGTATCAAGTGAACTTCTTTCAGTCCTGATGGTGCGAAGATATAATAAAAGTGGCAAACGAGCATGCAGTTCACATTCATGTTAAGTGATGACTGCAGCCTATAGACACCCACACAATGACCAGAGGTCAAAATGCAGATGCGCTGCCACTCTTGAGGCATTAGGTGTTATGCCTCTGTGCCGTACATTACCACCTGACCGGAACACGATAGTGCTGAATACTACCATTTAGCGGCAAGTATATTAGGTAATGCGGTGGTGCCTACGCCCGCGAGCCCCGTCACTGGAGCTCTACCACCAGTGAAGATAGACTTCATTATGTCAACGTAGCGACATATTTCGCTTTTTCTGAAATACTATTATGTCACTTTGATCACTCCGGGAGCGATCACCGAATGGTAAGAGGTACTGTAATTATTCGATGGTACATTGGTGTTGTGGCGAAGCGTGATGATTGCATAATTTTAGGAAAACAGCAATGCACTGCAAAGTGGCTTTCAAATTGATCACCGAGATAAATAACACGCCTTCTGGTTAGTAACACCTCCATAAGCCTTCAAATATGGTACAACATGGATACCACAGTTAATAAATGAAATAATCAATCACTACTAAAGCTTCGAGCCCATAACTTTTCGGCTCCTCAATCATGTCATGATAGGGAATGGAACGGATTTTCGGATAATTAAAATGAAATAACTCTTGACGTTCTTTACTCACAAAATTACTCAAAAATTGATTCACGTTCATGTGATTACCCCTCTGGATTACACTTAATGATTTATTGATCGAAAACATTGTAATTATTCTGATTGTTATGTAATTACGGTTAAGCAAAATTAAACTTTCATGCGTGTTTACTTTGCCGACAGACTGATTGCAGATTGCACCACTATAAATTAAAAAAAAAAAACGAAAATTTTCGACGATTTCAGACAATCTTATTTTTGTAGAATTTGTGCTACAACATAATAAAGTTTGCAATTCAAACAATTAAATAAATTGAATTGTATAGAAAGTGTTTCGCATGGTTTGCTCTAAGTTTTTTTTCATCAAACGTGAGATACAAAATATCTTTTATGTATGGTTTTGGAACGAAAGTTTCTTACGATGAGATAAAAACTTTGTAAAAAAATGTGAGATTAAAATTGTAAGAAAAATACATAACGGATGTATTAGGTATATAATTCGAATGTTATTGTTTTTATTTAATGTAATATGTTATTTTCTAAAATTATATTTTTTTAAATACTTTAACGTACTTAAATAACAACTAATCAGCAAAATAAAAAAAAAAAAATAATTAAATATATAAATAAAATTAGAAGTATTTTTTTGTTGCAAATAGTGTTGCTTCTATGTTATCCGAAAGAATTTCATTCTTACCTGGTGTCCCATGACTCCACATCATTTTACTTTTTACCTTTTTTCTCACGACAAATTCAACGTAGCTCTGATTTTGTTTACATTGCAGATCATTTCTAAATTCTTTAAGTAGGTATACTTCTGAAATCATATTTCTTACGTTTAAACGTACTATTTTGCTGTCAAGTTATATTGAATGAAGTAATCAAGATGATATGCACATGTGCATACAAACAATCATAATAATATTATATCTTGAAGCAAACTTTTGGAAACTTTCCTGGTTTCAAGTAAAAACCAACGATGACCTGCCAAATAAAATTATAGATGTTTGCTTGTTTCTGACAAAAAATACAAACAATTTTCATTTCAAAATGAATCTTTTAGGGTTCCACAACTTAATAGGAAAAAGTAATCCTTATAAGATAAGAAACCCGTGCGTCGGATAGTCTGTCTGCCACAGCCGATTTTCACTCCTTCACACGAAATCTTGTACATAACCTTAACAAAATTATGGGAATTTCAAACATAGGAGCAATTATTAGGTATCCCCAAAATTGGGATATTAATAAAAAAACATTTCCGTGTGATCTATCGGGACACAGGTATTATTGAAAGAATTTCAAAGATTATTAACTTTAACACAAAAACTTTTGAAGTTATTCCAGAAAAAAGATGAAAATTATCCACTCCTCCCCCTTAAATCTACAAAACTATGGGCCCAAAATTTTTGAAAAGAAAAACCAGGTCATCTTTCTTTTCGAACTGATTACAGCAAAAACTGTAAAAAAAATTGTGATACCTATTATATTTACGATAATATTGGAAACTCATTACTTGTCCGCAACCCTGTGAACGCAAGCCTGAAACGCACTTGGGCGCTTTTTTTCTTAAATTGTCGATCATGGTCATCAGCATCATTTAAAATAATAACCATCGGTGTACCGTTACGTTAAAAATTACGAAGATGCTTAACTTATTACATAGGTGGTTGGAATTAATAACAGTAACGATAAGTGTGCACGACGGCGACGTCCAAATAATATGTTCGCGACATTTACGTTAAATGTTCAGCGAGTCCTCTCACCTCGCCCTAAATAGGACATGATGAACAAAAGATACTGGGTAAATAAAAAATCCTTTATTTATTTCTTTGGTACACTTACAGCTCTTACAATGAAACAATCTTAAAAACTAACACAAAAACTGCTAACTGCTGCTGCATCAGCGGAGACCCTAAAGCGGCTCAATACAGTAGTCTATCAGTTTTTTTTAAATTTATTTTTTATAAACAATCTTAATCTTACAATTTAGGGTGTTACGTGCAAAGACACACATAAAACCATTATAGGTTTATCTATGTGTGTGCGGTCTAACCTTCCTTATACGATAATAGTAGATACATTCTCAAGGAATTGAAAAATTTTGTGATTATTATGTATTAACTAAGTAGTTTAAATTCTAGTTTTTAATTTACTATTAATGTATGATTTTGCTTTTACTACATGTAATGGTTATTCACTCTAGGTATTTTATATATTTCTTGACGTTTTGAAAGTATCTGTAAAGATCTATTCGAAATAAAAATATTTTCTATTTCTATTTCTATTACTTATTAATATAGTAATGCTTGAGTTTGCTATACAATTTTCTGTGATTATTTAAATTTAGATTTGTAAACATATCTTGTAGCTCTTCTGGTAGTTGATTTAAGATCTTTGGTATTACATAATTCAATGTTCTAGAACCATACACATTATTATGTTTAGGTAACACATATTTTAGTTGATAGTTAAGATTTCTTAAGTTTTCATTACGTTTGTTTTCGTGTGATATCTCAAAACTCTATGTTTTCTGTTAAAGTCAAAAATATTACCTTATCAAATATATTAATTACATTACAGTGTTTGAATAAGCCTTTCTCATCTTCTCTATAACGTTCCTTGACACAATATGGTACAATCGTTTTCAAAATTCTTAATTGTATTGCATATATTTTCTTGATATAAGAAGTATAAGTTCTACCATAGCTACTTAGGCCATAACTGACAACAGAATCAGATGATTACCTATTCGTGCCATTTGGGGTCGAAACGCTAGGTCCATGGGGTCCCAGTGCTCGTCTCCTATTTGGAGACATTGCGAAGCGATTGGTCGACACTTCCCGTGGGCTGGCCAATATTTCGGTCAGAGAATATGCATTGCCATTCAACGTGGCAATGCTGCCAGCCTTCTGGGAACTTTGCCGCAGTACGACGGCGATGTGGATTTTTTTGATGTATAACTGCTTTATTTATTAATTTTAAGATAGTTTGTTTAAGGTTTTTATCTAACAATACATGTATTATAAAAGAGCTAGTTAAAATTAAAATAAATAAATTGTCACACAAAAATAATAAATCATTGTCATTGCACGGCCAATTAACCAATTACAATTTTCGTCGTTGGGTATACGTACACCTCATAATTTTACACAAAATTATTGAAAAAAAAACGGGTATGTTAGGATAACATTAAAAAACACAAATCAATAATATTGTTCCATTACAAATACGTAACAGAAAAAGAGGATTGTTGTTCTTTTTAAATGTCTCGCAGAAATCTCAGAGCTTAAAGCAGTTTTCTTCCAATATGTGTTGAGTTTTGTCGAAAGTGAGTCAAGATTATTTCGATTATTATTACTTTATCGATGGATTGATCGCACAAATTTATAAGGCGCTTTTGATAAACTTATTAGTATTCCTTCACGTACCTTCAATCATGGCTATCAATTTCGGAAAAATCTTCTCTTGTTGCTACTTGTCGGTGAACATGTAGATGGTACATGGCAAGTTCGACACATTGATTTCTACATCATCAAGAAAATAATGTAATGTCAGGGATCCCGCCACTTGCCCAAAATTAGTCAAATATAGCTTAGCTAACATTATATTTAATAGAAAGAAAAAGAAAGAAAAAGGTGAAATAGCTTTGAAACATCTTGAGAACCTAACGAACATTCCCTTGGGAAAACATTTTAACTCGCCTAATTTAAATGATATATTTTCTCATCAACAGTAGCAAGCATATCCATTTTGAACTTTATTCTTAAACTTTTTATTCTGGTAAAGTAAAATTATTTCATGCATTCGAACGGATGATCTCAAAGTAATATTTGAAGCTTGTTTTATATTATTTCACATTAACACGTGCTTGTGAAATATATTTTATTTAAAGAAAAATGGAAAGAAAAATTTGACTTCAGGCGAGACTCGAACTCGCGGCCTACTGGGAATCTAGTCCAGCCGCTCTTCCAATTGAGCTACTGAAGTCCTGCCCGATTTGTCAAATCTTTCCTTCACATTTATTGCATTGCTTTATGGTAGCAGCAGCGCCATCTATTGCCAACTATGCTAGTTAGGCAACCGATTCCGGACCGGACTCTTTCTACCATAACATTGCAAAAAAGGACAAAAAATTAAAAGTTATACGTACATTACAACCGAGTGCAGACTCATTTTGATTATGTCATGAATATAGGATAAGTGTGTAAATTAAATTTTCACATTTAATTAACATTTCGTAAACGTCGTAAAACTTAACGCGCGATGTAGAATTCTGAAATATTTATGCCATTTCGTGAATTCCATCATGTTAAGGTTTCTGTCACCTTAAATGGTCCCTGAATTCACCTAATTAATTTAAATTGGATGCTTGTTCATTGAGTCTTTCTTTACACGCTCAAAGAAAACGTACGTATAAAATTTAAGGAGTATTGTTATGTGTAATTGAATTAAATGATATTATTACGCCTGTAACAATTTTAAATGTGAGAAGGAAAGAAATTGTATTTTTTTAAACGACACTAAAATTAAATGCTTATACATTTGCTTATACGAGTATTTTGAAAATCGTGTTTTGGACTGAAATCTTTTGCCAAATAGAAATAGCCGTCGCTGGTTATGAGGGGTTTTTCTTATTTCATAAAAAAAACATAATGTAATTTTGTAATTGTAAAGGAGACACGTTGTCTTTTTAGCAGAGTTCTTCTCAGTTGTTTGTACCAATTTGTAACACTTTAAAAACATGCAGGGTTCTGAGAGGATGTTAATTTTCGAAATCGTTTATATTCTTTTTATTTCAATGCGTGTAGCTTGCGAGGTAGTATAGGTATAATTTAGGGTATTTATAAATGTATATAAATAAAAAAGGAATCGCTAAATATGTTGCTAAGCGTAAAACTCGAGAACTGATTTCGCTAATTCTTTTTGTGTTGTATTTATAAAATTGTCCGGAAAAAAAGACAATAGCGAAAACAAAGAAATTTTAAGAAACTTAACGACCATCTTAATTTTTCTGATGTTAACTTTATATCGCTTGACATAACGGTCAGTCATCAATTATCGTTTTAAACAGTTGGATCATCAGAAATTAATGATTGAAAATTGGATCAAATTATCAGTACCTACCTAGCAATCTACATTGCATCCGCGCGAAGCCGGGGCGGGTCGCTGGTTAAAGATTAAGAAAAAAATCGACGTGTGGCACTCGGGGACTGCCGCGGTAAAGCTATTGCATAGCATTTTTTATCAACTTATGCAATTATAATTATTTATTTATTTTATTTATGCAGTATTTTTTTTATTTTTTTTTTCTTTGATATTAATTCAAGTTACACTTTTTGAGTGTGGTGACCGATAAGAAAACATTTTTTTTTCTTTTATTAAATAAAAAAGTTAATATTGTTTGAAATATTTTTATTATTTTACAATACTTAAAAAACAGCTGCTTATGTATTCGTCCGATTTCGGATCAGCTCGTCTCGATTCGTGCGAGCTTCGTAGAGTCGTACAATACGTCTAGTTGCACGCACACAAACACTGTGTCGAAGACTGCCGAAAAGACGTTAGACAATGCACGGCCTTCAAGCCACAGCTCCGTGCCCGTCGGAGTGGGGAGCGTGAGGTTTTTTCGTTACGAAATTTCTGGATTCGGTCCCCGCGCTCAAGACCCTTGATAGAAGCTATGCAATAGCTTAAAAATATGTGATGAAAGTGGCAAACCAGCATGCAGTTCACATTGATCTAAAGTGATGACTGCAACCTTTAAACACCCACACAAAGACCAAGATCAAAATGCAGATGCTTTACCACTCCTGAGGCCTAAGGTACGATTATGCCTCTGTGCCGGAAATTACAGGGCCGTACATTACCACTTGACTGGAACACGATAGTGCTGAACACTACCATTTAGCGGCAAGTATATTAGGTAATTCGGTGGTGCCTACGCCCGCGAGCTCCGTCACTGGAAATCTACCACCAGTGAAATTATGTGTATAAATATACATACCTGTAGCCCTTTTTCGACCTCAGTAGACCCTAGTGGTAGCAGGCCACAACTACTACGCTGGGGTCCTGGGTTCGATTCCCAGGTCGGGGATATTAGAGATAACGGTGTAAAATCCTTTATCTCTGGTTCTATTGGGATTTTTACATTTTCTGGAAGTTTCCCAGTACCTCGAAATTTGGTAATGTGTCCGGAGATGTGAACAGGCTCGCCACCTGTTACATGGGCCAAAACGTAACCAGCAAATCGTCGTTTGCATGTATGATTGAATGCATGCATTTACCTCTGCCTACCCCTTCGGGGACTACAGGCGCGAACGTTTTTTTTCTGAAGTTATATTACTGAATACATACATCAATAACTGTGTATACGTAATATTACCAATGTATGCGAAAAAATCCTATTTAAAAATACAGTTACCACTCCAAGTGTGGCACAGACAATAAATATGGCTTGTCTCGCAATTGTCGCGCTGGCGTATTTATGATGTGGGTCCACAGACTGTAGACAAACTGCGGCCGGTGGCTGGTCACGATACCATTTTGTCGTCCACAAATCAATCGCACTTTTGTTGAACTGCCCACACTATTTCAAGCTCGACGGCCCACTAGTTTTATGAGTGCGAACATAATTCTCAGTTTGGTTTATGGGAACTGTGCTCTAATTACAGTAATGTGTTTTGCAAAATATGTTTATGAACGTTATGAACATACTTTCTTAAATGAAATTATTTTGATATGTTCGTAGGTTTTCGTTAGCTACACTCATTGAAATAAAACTGTTATTATTATTTACGGATTTATTTTATTTAAGCTGAAAAGCGACCGAAACGTCGGGTTGATTTTAAAAATAATTTTAGTTGATAATTTCATTAAAAAAATGTTTTTTTTTTAATGAAATTATTATTATCGTCAGTGTGATCACAGACCGGATACAGAAAAGAAATCGAAATAGTTACGGCGAAATATTTTAACATCAGAAAAAAAATACTTTTATGATTCGTGTAGTATGACACATAGAGCAACGCGGGCCACCGGTCGCGACCGGCTCCGGTCCGCCGCGACCGGTGGCCCGCGTTGCTCTATGAGTAAGACACCATTAGTCTTAACCTCTGAATAAAAAGTTTCATGTCTTCTTCAATTATTATAGACTGTATACTCATAAATATTGCTGCAATACAATGTTACATGTTTTTCAACCTACGACAGAGACGCGTCCCATAAATTCAATCCAACATCGTCGCGTGTATCAGTTAGCTGTGGCTTTCGAGCTATTGAATTACAAGCTACAAATGATATACGGTCTCATTCACACAATGATATAATAAATAAGCTTGAAGAATATAGGTTATATCTATAGATATGAAGTGGCAAGGAAATTACGATAGGAACAGTTTGTTGATATACATTTGTTGGTGTTTTAATTTGTTTATATCTACTGAATAATACTAATAACAAGAATAGTCTGATACATACCTACTGAAGACCGTGAAACGGAAACATAAAATATCTACCAATTCATTTGTCAACAGTTTTAAATACTATTGTTTTACAAGGCTTGGCAATGGAGTTGTTCACCAAGTGGACAAGAGGAACTGGCCATGCACCTGATGATAAAAAAAACAGTTAATTTTTTTATGTAACGGAAGTGGCAAAGAAGCATACAGTTCACATTGATATTAAATGATGACCGCAGCCTATGGGATGTCCACAAAGACCAAGGTCAAAATGCAGATGCGTTACCACTTCTGAGGCCTAGGTGTTATGCCTCTGTGCCGGAAATTACAGGGCCGTACATTATACCACCTGACCGGAACACGATAGTGCTCAACACTACTTACCATTTAGCGGCAAGTATATCAGCGTTGCTAAACTATCAATAGTTGCTCTATCGATAGTTGACCTCGAAAAATAGTCGATAGCGCGATAGTACTATCGAAAATATCGCCATGCTGCAATACTATCGATACTATTGATAGTATCGATAGTTAAAAATAAGCAATACTATTGCCAAAGATCAATAGTATCGATAGTATCGATAGTACTTTTATAAACAATAGTCAATAAGGTGTATCGAAGCCTATCGAAGCTAGTATCGATACTAGCTAGTATCGATACTATGCATGCATGGCGATATTTTCGATAGTACTATCGCGCTATCGACAATTTTTTCGAGGTCACGATAGTTCACAATACTATCGATAGACTATTACTATTGCAACAACACTAGTGCAAGATAGAAAAAGACAAAGGAGAGATTAGCAACACTTTAGCTAAAATACGTTTATGAATATGGGGGTTAGATTTTTACACATGGGATTACAGATAGCGAAACTTGAATAGCCCCGGCAAATGAAATATCACAGTACTCGTAAAAAACATACATATAACTATATTCCATATGAAACAGTGTTGGTAAAATCAGTCGCTTGGGTGGCATCTTCAGATAATTAACACGAGGAATGTTTTCTTGATTTTAAGTAACCATTCAACTCATCTGCAAACATAAT
This sequence comes from Macrosoma leucophasiata, assembly GCA_036365455.1. NCBI lineage: Eukaryota > Metazoa > Arthropoda > Insecta > Lepidoptera > Hedylidae > Macrosoma > Macrosoma leucophasiata. The sequence goes on from JAWQUS010000020.1 coordinate 6,227,049, forward strand.
TAAGTGTCTTTTCAACCGGTTTAGCGCATTGTTTTCGTATAGCGAAGCTGATGCTTGGAATCGGCATCATATTTTGGCGGTCGTTAATCAAAGTGTTTTAAAGAATTCATGAAAAAAAAAACGATTCACTTCATTGTTTGGGTTCTGTATTTGTGAAAAGGTTGACAGGTAAGCAGACGGGCTGATGGAAAGTAGTCATCGTCGCCTATGAACATTTGCAACACCAGGGAAGTTGCCTACGCGCTGACCCGAAGGACTTACTTGACGCCATTTTTGAAAAATCCTATACTGGTACATCGAGGGAACACCTCAGACGGAAGTTCGTTACAGATTCTGGGTTCTACTACTGGTCAGAAACGAGCGCGAAAACCGCGCCGTTGAGCACTGCAAGATGTGCAGTCGGTGAAGGTGGAATTTATCTCCTCGCTGGGTAGTGCGATGTAGGAAATGAGACGATAGCACCTAATTGAACAGTTCAACAGAGCACTCACCATATAAGCGACGGTAAAAGCACACGCCTAATGTCTAATGTTATCAAATACTTAGCTTTATGATTCCTTGCTAAGGCCGGATTATAAATTAGCCAGTGTTGGCATCTGCCCAGCCCGTTCTTCCATTTTGAACAACTAGGTACCTATAGCAGAGAATATGTACTTTAGTGTGCCGCGTTTCTTCTTTTGGCACAATTGGAAAATACCATGAGAGCTATTTTTTAAGATGCGCGCGCACATTGACAGATAAATGCAACAGTCTGAAGTTAGTTGCTAAACTTTTTTTATCGTTTTGTTAACCGACTTCGAAAAAAGCAGGTTATCAATTCGTCGGAATTGTTTTTTTTTATTTCTGGTATATTGGATTGTTACGCTAAACAAGTATAATTCTTACGTGAGGACTTAAAAACACACAAAATGTTTTTCTGTCTGTCTGAGTTTTTGCAATTGCCAACAGTACTCTAGATACGCGCATTACTGAAATGCCAGATTTCAGATAAGCCACACACGCTCGAAAGTGGCCTAATTAGTAAAATAACGACTCGTTTTTGAGTAGGTAATGAATGACATTCTCTCTGTTCGGGTGATGCTAAGAATTTCTTGTAATTTACTTTTTTTTGTCTTTATTGTTAATTAAAGTCTAGTTCATTTCGAGATAATGATAAAAAATATGATAAATTACTGTCTACAGACTACAGTACAGATCTACATGGAATTACTTAACTACATTAGGTAGGGTTGGCGCTTTCAATATTTTTTATTCTGGTAGAACAAAAATAGATTAGGTAAATACCAAGCATAAAAGGGTTCATATTTTTTTGATTCATTAAACTGATTGTGTTCCGTAACATTCGATTAGTATTAATTATAAAAAAATGGTTGATCCTTACAAAACACTCTAGTGGTTTTTACTTGATTTTTTTTTCTAAGAGCTGATTGTGAAGTGACTGGATAAAATTTTCAATATAAATACAGTTTGAAATATTTTACTTACACCTGTACGAAGTAGATTGAAATAAAATACTCTGTTAAAACGTACAGGTGGCAACCCTAATTGTAATGGATGTTACTATTTACTCGAATATGAAGGTAAGGTAAAATAACATTCCTTCAATTATGTTCAGGATAACAGTCACAAAAACGTGATTCTTTTTAAATTAATGCTATTAGTCTCAAACACGAAGTTTCTCATTTAACACACGCTCATTGCTCGTGATGAAATTGATTTATTTTTTTCGAAACGCACCTTTTTATGCTTCCGTAGTAGGAACCCTTATAGTTTCGCCACGTCCGTCCGTCTGTCTGGCTGTCTGTCTGTCTATCTGTCTGTCTGTCTGTATGTCTGTCTATCGGTCCACGGTTTAGCGCAAAAACTGTTGATACTAGAGACTTGAAATTTGGCACAGGTATACACCTTAATCACGGCAATAAAGTGGTAGAATAAAAACATGAAAAATAAAATTATTTAGGATACCTCCCCTACATGTAACGCGGGGACATTATTTTTTATTTTTCGTTTTCTATATAGTTTCAGAGTCTTTGTACATATTGCCGTGAAGTGAACAATATTTTATTGAAAAAACAAGTGAAAAAAATTCTATCCCAAAAAAAAAAACTTGCAGCCATTTTTTGATAGGCCACCTAGTGGATATATATTCTCTAGATTATAAATATGCGTAAAAATTAGGTTTGCAGCATATCTGGATGAACGAAATGATTCTGCAGTGGGATCCTAACCTAATACAGAGCCGTACATTACCGGAACGGTATAAGATGGCACTGATCACTACCATATAGCGGCAGATAGATTAGGTAATGCATCTACACCCTCGAACTCCGGCAAAGGAACTCAGTCACCAGTATTTTCATTTCGACCTTTAGGATTCAATTTAGTTTGATATAGGTACACTCTCGTCCCATAAATCTGTCGTTGGTATAGTTGAAATGAAAGTTGAATGCAATTTTAACACGGTGCGTCTGCGCAGTGGTCGTGTATTCATTATGCGTAGATATTATCAAACGTCACTTCTCCGTACGGTTAAGATTTATCACTGTGAACGTATGAGTATATCTAAAGGCCCATATCCATGCGTATGCAATTGTAAAATCATGATACAACGGATTTTTTTTTTATGTAATGGAAGTGGTAAACAAGCATGCAGTTCACATTGATGTTAAGTGATGACTGCAGCCTATAGACATCGACACAGAAACCAGAAGTATTTTGACTTCCGATGCGTTACGTTTCCACCTCTGAGATCTAAGTTGTTACGTCTCTGTGATAGTAATTACGGGGCCAAACATTACCATCTGACCGGAACACGATAGTGATGAACACTACCATTTGGCGGCCGATAGATTAGGTAATGCGATGGTGCCACCAGTAGCTGCACTGGTTATCCTAATTTCTATATTCACTAGCATGTGTTATTGAGAAAAATAAAAATATTAGATATAATTAAAGTAAATTGTATGTCGTTGTGCAGAATTAACTCATTGAAATAAAACATAGAAATATAGGTTGGAGATCATATTTTATAATCTCTACAACAACCTTAAACCATAATTACATAACATTGATATTTTAATGTACGGCCCTGTATTTTCCGGCACAGAGGCATAACACCTTAGGAGGAGTGGCAACGCATCTGTATTTTGACCTCTGGCTATTGTGTGGGTGTCTATAGGCTGCAGTCATCACTTAACATCAATGTGAACTGCATGCTTGTTTGCTACTTTTATTACATTAAAAAAAACATTGACACAAAAATTAACATTTCAATTTGACCACTTGACTCTACCCTGAGTTTTTATCCGGGACAGAAAAGATGTTTATCGGCCGATCTTATCCAAGATGTACTTCAGATTGGCTTGTGAAGAAGCCGGGATCAATTTAGAGCTACAATCGTTGTTAATAATGTTTTCAAAGAATAAAATTGATTTAAGTGGACACATGAGTCAGTCTGTGTTTTGATGTATTCCGTAAATGGCTAATGTCGATAGATATGACTTGGTACGTCAGGGCTCTTATTCAGTTGTAACTAAAATTATCACATTATATAAACCCCCTTATTCATAAACGTACATTAGATACGTTTTAGCTATAGAATACTTTGTCTTTCTCAGTTGCATTGTCAAATGTGCAGGATAGAAAAAGATAAAGGAGAGATTAGCAACACTTTAGGTAAAATACGTTTATGAATAAGGGGATGAATCTTCAATTCATAATGTAGGGAAACTTATTAGGTACAAAAAATGAAATAGAATTTAAAACAGTACATTAACACAAAGGAGAGTGCCCATGTCTGACTAGTGAAACCAACAAACGTGTTACTTATGACATTCTAATGCGGATATGTTAAAAAAAGTTTTTTTAGTTTTCTGGAGGTTATTACTTAGTTTCACGAGGTACACTCTTAAAAATACAATTTTAACGGATTTAAAACTGACCGTTAAATATCTCGGGTTGTCTCCCCACGAAACAAGTAGGTTGCTTGGATTAACTATGTTTTAACCCCCAGTTGACTGTACATTCTTCACGAATCTAATAGGTTATTTATATAAACTTTGTTTACTACAAACAAACTCTACATTAACGTAACTTCACGCCTGTAATTCCGAATATGGCATAGGTAAATGCATGCATTCAAGCATACATGCAAACCCACGATTCACCGATTACGTTTTGGCCTACGTAACAGGTGGCGAGGTTGACATCTCCGGGCACATTACCAATCTACGAGGTACTGGGAAACTTCCAGAAAATGGAAAAACCCCAACGAATCGAGAGATAATAGATTTTTTACACCATTATCTCTGATAGCCCCCAACTCGGAAATCAATCCGTGTCAGAAATTTTACGATCTAATTCAACGATGATGTAGAGTAACTATATTTTACGCTACCTTATGTGAATGATATCCTTTTTCGCCATTAAAAAAAGTGCCGCATGTGTAAAAACATATCTTAATGAAACATTAAATTAACTGATGAAATATTGATGCAACCAAATAAGGTTTTTGTTTTTGAATTTTCGCTTTTGAGTGTAGCAATCACGATATTCATAATGATTTCTGAAATATTTTTTACTGTCATTATTGTGAGGCGCAGATGTTGAAAATAATTGATAATTTACTAAAATTACTTGTTTTGCTGTTGTAACTTCGTGGTGGTTAGCCACTGCTGAGCCAGTGGAGTCCAGAGGGGGAGTGGTGAAAGGAATTCTTTTTATAACTATGTAGTATAGTTTTTGCTTGTATATAGTACTAGCAGCTGCCCGCAACGTCGTCTGAGTGAAGGCTCTACAGCACCAAACATACCTAAGATGCCAGTGTCGCTTTAGCATTATAAGCAAACAACTTTTAAAATAGTATTAAATTAAAAATAAAAGATTTTTGCAAGCGAATCAAGTGAAGGTAGTCTTATGGGAATCCTGCTGAGTTCAGTAGTATTATTACATATTCTCTGGTTCAGTCATAAGATGTGACTGAAGAAAATAGACAAAATAATGCAGGAATATATTCCCGGACACAAAAGAGTAAAATTACGTACAAAGGTATCAAACCTTACAACACTTTCCTATAAACTACGTTGGTAGTTATTCTGCCAGGAGCCAAAATGTAAAAAGAGACAGGACTGGTAACGCGGTAGCAAGCGACGTACAGTTGCCCGTGTGAGAAGCAACTTGTCCTGAGGTTAACACCCGCTGACCTCAGTGTCTGCCCCTGGGACTTATTGATGGTCATCGCGAAGCAAACATTCAGTACGCGCTTGAACTGGAATGTGTAGTTATGAGGTATGAGGGGAATGCGTGGTATAAATACTGCCTCGCCAATGCCGGGTCCCGTTATACAACTTCGGAGGAGATAAGTTCCGAAGAAGCATAATCAGGACACCTACCTTCAGCTTGATGGTATGCGATGGAAGTCCGCTTGTTGACAGGAAGTTCAGAAATGCCATGGGATAATGTGTGGCATCATCTTGCTCGACGAAAGTATTTAAGGAGGTATAGACCACTTCATTTCCTACTAATTGCTGCAGCCTGATCATTTTTGGGCGTCAAAATGGCCCGCTTACACACCCAAAACGTCGTTTTCTGCTGGTGCGGTATACGACTAATGTCCCCGTAGACACCGAGAATGAGTTCTTCTCTCCTGGATACATCTCTGTCGAGGGTTCTGGAAACACCACCTATCCACCTCTCTCTTCTGGTAGAGTGCTTCCGCGAAGACTTAGAAGGACATCGGAAAATTCTTGAGCACGTGCATTGTCGTCGATCCGAGCCCTTATATTAATGGTCAAGCGCAGCGTAGGGAAGAACTCGTTAAGATCGTTTCAACAAAGCATTAATCTCGTCAGCCCTCGATCTTCGCGTCACCACGGGAAGCGTTTGCCGGAAATCGTCAGTGAACAGTAATGTGACACCTCCCATTCAAAAGTTCGTTCCTGCGGATGTCCTGCAGGGTTCTGTCCACGGCCTCAACTGTCTTTCTCTTGGCCATCGTACACTCATCCCATACAATCAGAGAGCAATCCTTGAGCACGTGTCCCTTATCACTGTTACATGACACACCAAAAACAGTCATTTCGGCGCTCTCTAAATATAAGGGAATTTTAAACATGGCATGTACTGTCTTGCTATCCGGAAGCAGTGTGGCAGCAATTCCCCGCGACGCTACAGCAATAGCAATTTTGCCTTCCCTCCTGACCTCTGCAAGTATGCAAGTGATAACAAATGTTTTTCCTGTTCCACCAGGAGCATCCAAAATCCAGGAGAAAAACATTTTATCCTGGTTTTGCCCAACGCTTTCGAGGACGGTATCATAAATTTGTTTTTGTTCTGAAGAGAACAAAGCGACATGGCCATTTCGCCCGGATCGTAATTTGTCTCAGCGATATACTCCCAATTTCTACGGTCTTGATGCGGTGATGATTTGGGGAGCTGGTAACCCATATTCGATAGTTCAATCGATGGTGGAAATTACCACATCTTGAAATGAACTAATGCAGGTGTTCAGCATGCGTTCATTAGTTACTTCGACTTCGTCTCCAGTAGCACGAGTGTCAAAGCTCGTAGAAAATCTTCAGACAGATGATGGCGATATTTCTCCGTCACTGACGCTTGCCTCCGCGAGGGTGTAATCACAGTTTTGGTAACCGTCGAGAAGGTGACGTGCTACGCAGGCTGCGCGGTAAGTGGGATACTCCACGCCATCAAATATCCTCAGAAAAGTGAAATACTCGGACTCGGACCGTGTGAAGTAACAACCCCAGGAAATAGCTTTCGCCATTATTTGGATGCACGGTACCTATAAACCTTACCCAATGAGGTGACCTTGAAAATTCTCGAATATTCATGCAAAATTAGAAGTAAATTCATTATGATCCATTACTTTTTGAGTTTAGCTCGCACATACATACAGACAAACAACAACAGACAAAACAAACACTATGTTTGGCTTCGATATCGATAGTAAATCACACCCCAAATATTCTTTAAAACATAAAAATCAATGTACAGTTTTGACTTTCCTACGATTTTAAAGATTTACAGCCCTTCCCCCGTAGGAGATAGCGTGATAATATGTAGCCTATATGTTGACCGGATGTGTTAGTATTAATTAGCAAAATTTTTCTTCAAATTTTGCATGAATATTACTAACAGGCGCCATTTAGTAGGTACTTTTTTAGTTTAGCCCGGACATACATAGAGATAAACAGACAAAAAGTCTGAAAACTATATTTTTGGCTTCGATTTCTATTGTAGATCACGTCCCAAGTATTATTTTTAAAAAATATTCGATGTACAGTTTTTACTTTCGTACGATTTTATTAAATGTAGAGATTCCCGTGGGAATGAGGGATTTTCCCGCAGTAAAAAGTAGCCTAAATGTTGTTATATTATTCATAAACGTACATTAGATACGTTTCAGCTATAGAATGCCTTGTCTTTGTCAGTTGCATTGTTAAATGTGCAGGATAGAAAAAGACAAAGGAGAGATTAGCAACACTTTAGCTAAAAAACGTTTATGAATAAAGGGGATCATGTGTAGGTCTAATCATTAGGTGACGTGGGCATGCCAAGACTGGCATGTTCTGGACTAATGGTACCTTCATATTCTGGTGATTTTGTTAACTAAAAAAACAGACCTCAATATCATAAATCTCTAATCTTAATTCAACCTGTTTTTTACATTTTGTATTATTTTTTATATTTATGAATTCATTTTTTAGCACTTGTTAATTTTAAAGGTTTGTTTATTTTGACATAAATGAACTCGCAACTGGTTTTATTGAAAAATGTCAACATACACATTAAGCTAATGTTATGCTTTTTTTGTTATCAATCTGCTAGTCAGTTTTGGTACGCTCGCTGCTTTGATTTTGATTGTCAAAATTCGGGATAAAAAGCTGTCACCATACATTACTTGTATTGCCTGTTCAATGTCCTTACGCGAGATTGAATAGATTTAAATATTAACCTTTTATAAACCTTTATTTTTTGGTTTCACGTGAACTCACAAATTACCTACTATGTTTAGATGCAATAAACAAAAGTAGTTTGTACAGAGAAACCCGGCGCTGTGGAGTATTAGTACACGGACGTGGGGGCTGGGTCGTTATTACCTACCTAGAAATATTTCAGTACGTATTAAGTGAAAAAAATATATATATATCTCACCACTTTCTCTACCTATGTATCCTCCTTGCGTCGTTTTCCCCACAGCTGAGGGTCGTGACCCCCTCCACGGATCATTTTTTGTCGGATGATAGGAGGTACGCCTTCGGGTACGGTTATCGGTAGTATGTATGGCCTCGTGCATTTTGCTGTCGAGTGTGGTGCGGATTTGATATGCTGTGTATGCTACATAATAGGTTGAGGAAAAAGTCTTTTCGCATTGTAGTATGTATGAACTTGTAATAAAATCTCTTTGGCTGTAATATTTGTATCTGGCTGGTTTTGGTATCATTGAAAGTTAACATTTTAAAGAACATAATTCCAAATTCAAATTAGGCAAATGTGTGATTTTCATTTGTTTTTCGTACTGTCAAGATGAGTGAATCTCATGAAGAAATTCGATACATTTTAAAATTTTACTACAAAAAAGGAAAAAAATGCAACGCAAGCCGCGAAAAAAATTTGCGATGTTTATGGACCTAGTGCAGTGTCTGTGAGAGTAGCACAAATTTGGTTTAAGCGTTTTCAATCCGGAAATTTTGATGTCAAAGATGCACCTCGCTCTGCTGGGCGACCAGAGCGAGGTGCTAAATAGTGACGTTGCGAAATTAATCGATACGAAAATGAAATATTTCCGAATCGATTCAATTCGTTTATAGTATAATCTAAACAACTACTATTTTAGCGCAGTAGTTTCGTTTTTCACGTACTTATGGGCGTTGCGGATCATTACTTATTCAGTAACCGTCAAAACTTTTCCTAAACGTTTTTTTTTCGTTGGGGACAATGTGTTTACGTCTTTTTGTGATGTACTTGGCTGAGGATTCATTTTGATGCCAAACCGAAACAAATAAATACACTTAAAGTTTAAAAAAAAATAGCTATATAGGCTCTTTTATTATAAGTTTTGTTTTTTTAAAACATTAACTTTTAATATAATATTGCAATGATTACTAATAAATAAATAATTATTGTGATTATTAATGTATTTTTTTCAATAAAAGCGATCAATAAATTTTAAAACTGGCACACTATTATAATTAATAGGTTGGGAAAAAGTCTTTTTGCATTATAGTATGTATAGACTTGTAATAAAATCTCTTTGGTTGTAGTATTTGTATCTGGCTGGTTTTGGTATCATTTAAAGTTAAAATTTTAAAGAACATAATTCCAAATTCAAATTAGGCAAATGTGTGATTTTCATTTGTTTTTCGTACTGTCAAGATGAGTGAATCTAATGAAGAAATTCGATACATTTTAAAATTTTACTACAAAAAAGGTAAAAAGGCAACGCAAGCCACGAAAAAAAATTGCGATGTTTATGGACCTAGTGCAGTGTCTGTGAGAGTAGCACAAATTTGGCTTAAGCGTTTTCAATCCGGCAATTTTGATGTCAAAGATGAGACCTCGCTCTGGTCGCTCTATTACGGATAAAATGGATGCCATTTTTGAAAAGTGGAGCAAGATCGACATATCAGTAGTTACGACGTAGCTGAAGAACTGAGAATTGATCACAAAACAGTTTTGGCGCATTTGAAAAAAGCTGGGTACAAAAAAAAGCTCAATATTTGGGTACCTCACGAGCTCACTGTAAGAAACCTAATGAACCGTGTACTCATTTGTGATTCTTTATTACGACGTAATGAAACCGAATCATTTTTGAAGAAGCTGATAACTGGTGATGAAAAGTGGATCACGTACGACAAGAACGTGCGAAAAAGGTCGTGGTCAAAGGCCGGTCAGGCTTCACAGACTGTGGCGAAACCCGGGTTAACTCGCAATAAGGTGATGTTGTGTGTGTGGTAGGATTGGAAGGGCATTATTCATTATGAGCTATTACCACCAGGCAGGACTATCGATTCTGAACTCTACTGCGAACAACTGAAGAGATTCAAGCAAGAAGTTGAGAGAAAGCGGCTGGAATTGATCAACAAAAGGGGTGTGGTGTTTCATCATGATAACGCTAGACCTCACACATCTATAGCCACTCAGCAAAAATTAAGAGAGTTTGGCTGGGAGGTGTTAATGCATCCGCCGTATAGTCCTGACCTTGCACCTTCAGATTTCCACCTATTTCGGTCTCTTCAGAATTCTTTATGCAATGTTAGGTTAACATCACGAGAGGACTGCCAAATCCACTTGTCGCGGTATTTTGATGAGAAGTCCCAAAATTTTCATACGATAGCAATGGGATCATGTCCCTACCCACAAGATGGCAAAAGGTTATCGAACAAAATGGTACATACATACTTTTGTTAAATTTAAATAAACTTTATTAAAAAATGTTTGGAATTATCTTAAAAAATGCGAAGAAACTTTTTTCCGAACCATTTATATATATTCATGCTAAATTACAGCTTGTTAGTACTATGAGTCTCTGAGCTAAAATGCGCTCAGACGGACAGACGTACGGACGGACGGACATTGTATAAGGGTTCGAAACTATAAGGGTTCCTTGTAGACATAATAAAAAGAATAGAATTAAAGTTCATATTGCGAATGGTTATCGTCGCAATAAAATTAATAGGCCAGGAGAACAACACGTGCATTTTTATTATGAATTATCGCCTCTGAGGTGTCGTATGGAATTTGAAGAGTTTATTACTTCATAGGAATCGTACATACCTAGACGAAACTAGCGTCCATAAAATGAAAATATCTGTCGTATAACTTGCGCTAAGTTAATAAAACTAAGTCAGTTTAAGACTAAGATTTTAGTTTATTAAACGATCTAAACAAATTTAGTTTTCCATATCATGAATAACGACCATTTTATGAAAAAATCGCGTATTTGAAGATGAGTGTGAGCTACTCCTTAGTCCATAATTATTAAACATAAAAGCGATTATACAGCAGATTGAACCTACACCTGTAATTTGCCTCATAAAAACTACAAAACCCCATAACGAATCCACAACCTCTTGGGGCAAATACTCGAGGTTTAAGTTAATTAATTGGGTCATTTATTATTTTCATCACAGCAAACATTTGTAAATACTTACAGAAATTAAGTCTTAATGTCGTGTATCATGTGCAAAGTTGGAAGTCAAACTATAATTTGACTATAAAGTTTGAAGCTATAGTCAAGAATATGCTATGATTTTTGCCATGAATTGGCAAACATATATGAAGTTCACGTTAAAGGTAATTGATACCGTAAAGTGAATATTCATATTTATACAGACCTACATGCAGATACAAGTCACAATCGCTTAGGTGTGAGAGGTAACTTATTACTTGCTACGAAGTAAACAATTCCAATGAAATATCTTTACACACCTCTTAAGGTGTGCGAAGGAGATCATAGTGAAGTGAAGCTCATAATTATATGTTACAAAAGGATTTTCCTAGTGTGGTTCAGTAGGTAGGTTTCAAAACTATAAATTATTATCATAAACTTTTTCTCGCGACTTCGTCCGTGTGGACATTGTTACGAATTCTACAATTCGTCATCATCCTCATCATTCATCATATCAGCCAAAAATGTATACTAAAGGGGATATGCCATAATCGCCACGCTTGCCATACGGATTGGCGGTTGCAGTGGCGGTAGTTTTATCGCAAGACGCTGCTGCCCAGCTTGATGTATTGCACTTACTACTGCCCCATTTGAATGGTTTGACCGGCATTGTTCGGTTGAGTGACTGCACTAGTGGAAGAATTCCAGTAGAAGAAAATACTTCCGATAGTGGGCGGTGGGGTTGTCACGTCCCGATGCAGGAAATCAATTCTTAAAAACGTCTGATCCAGGGCCTACAAACATCTTCAAAATTATTCTTCGTTTTCGAAATAATAATTGCAAATTAGTCACTTTTTTTAATCCAGATAAAACTTTACAAACCGTTAATAAAAACGGTTACACAGGCTTACAGTTCACCGATCTGATCCAAATAATTACGAAGTGAAAATGTCAGTGTTAACACTTTTTTCTTCGTATGCCTGATAAATAACTTCCAATCTTGAGTAGAAACAGACATGTCGCTAGGGCTGCTACCTCATATTTCAGGGATTTTTAAATTAATTCGGAGTAACCTTTCTACACAGGTACGGACGGAACCTTGGTCCAGCTGGACCAACTTCTCAGTAAGGCTGATTGGAATCAACATTTTTATAAAAATGCGATTTATTTGGATATAATGTCCGTGAGTGCAATATTCCAAAAAAAAGAGAATATCAAATCTTTATAAGACTTCATTTTCATAAATAATGTAATAATACTACGTATAGAATAGACACTTCGACGTCCCGCCCGATTTCCCCGCATCACCCAACCACCTCCCCTCTTATGGGCGACGGTTGGTATTTTCTAAGTGCTACGCACACAGGTGCACGTGTAAATACATGTCACTGATTGATGTCTGTGTAATAGAGACCAAATTAAGCGTTTGTATGGAATTTTGGCGGAGTGTCCGCGGTGTGACCACATTTAGCTACTTAGTAGATGCTGGTATTTACACTGTATATTTTATGTTTTCTCACTTCTATAACTTATGAAACGTGGCATTGTGATGATAAATACAAAATGCACCTATATCACCACACCATTATAGACAGCGGAATCGACAGTGTATTCTACTATTAAAATAAAATAATTTAATGAGACGTTACAAAAACCACAAAAACAGTGGCAGCCCTACCCACAACTGTATTAGGGTTCAGTAACGAGCATCAAATAATTCCCAAGTCAGCAATAGTGTATACTAGAACGAATTAGGTATGATTGCTTTACGCACACTTTAAACGTCTTTTACGGAATTTTTAAATTGACAACCCCCGTCGAGTGTTGTGCACATTATGCTTTGATGGAGTGAACATCTCGACCGGTGGGTCATGATGTATTGAAACAGGCATGTGCGTTTCTCACGAATGCATTTATGTTTAACTAGTTGTTGCCCGCGGCTTCGCCCGCGTGGATGTCGTTTTATAAACAACTAAGTACAGACAGACAGAGTTACTTTCGCATGTATAATATTTGTAGGGAAGTAGGGATTTTATATTTATAGGAAAGTCTTATCAGTGTATCTGTTTGTAAAATACTGTATGGTAGGTGCACCTAACTTAAAATAAAATGTGGATTTCTTTTTTTTTTGCATAGTTTAAGATTATTACTTTAGATGTTTGACCAAAACATAAAAAAAATATTGTTCCAATGAAATATCTTTTAATGGTGTTAAGAGTTCCAGAGTGATACCTGGAGGACGTACGCACCATCGCATTACCTAATCTATTAGCCAATAAATGTAAAATATTAGTGTAAATAGTACTTGTGCCATCGTGTTGCGGTTAGATGGCAATGTATGGCATCGTAATTTCTGTCACAGGGGCCAAACATCATGTTTACCATTTGGCGGCAGATCGATGACGTAATGCGGTGATGCCTACGCCCTCGAGCTCCGATACTGGAACTCTATCATCAGTAGACCATCAGTTTTAGTTGTATATAGTTGTTTTCATCAGTTTTTGGTATTGCCTTCTAAAAAGCAAATTAAGACGTAGGTATTCATAATTTATTGCCTCTATATAACTGCCTCGGTAGCCTAGTGGTAGCAGGCCTCTACTAATACGCTGAGGTCCTGGGTTCAATTCCCGGGTCGTGGGTTTATCTATACTTTATAATATCATAAAGCTGAAGAGTTTGTTTGTTTGTTTGTTTACACGCGCTAATGTCGGGAACTACTGGTCCGATTTGAAAGGTTCTTTCGGTGTTAGATAGCCCATTTATCGAGGAAGGCTTTAGGCCACCATGACGCTATGACTAATAGGAACGGATCAGGACGGACGAAGCCGGGGCGGGCCGCTAGTCAGAGATAATGGTGTAAAGTTCTTTATCTCTGGTTCTATTGGGATTTTTCCATTTTCTGGAAATTTCCCAGTACCTCGAAGTTTGGTAATATAATATGCCCGGAGATGTCAACAGGCTCGCCACCTGTTACATGGGCCAAAACGTAACCGGCGAATCGTGGGTGTTTTCATGTATGCTTGAATGCATGCATTTACCTCTGCCTACCCCTTCGGGGATTACAGGCGTGAAGTTACGTATTCATTATTTATTACCTCAGACCAGTCATAAAAAAATAGTTATTTTTGTAAACATGTGAGCCACGACCAAATTGAATTTTCGTTTGTACGTTGCCGCACGTCATAATTTCCCATGTACGGCTCATCAGGTGTCATGTGGCGTGAAGGCTACATATTGCGCGTGCGCAGAATACATCAGCCTCCCGTTTTGTAATGTGAACACATTAACTACTGTTGTGCGGAATATTCACGTTCGGTTACTGATGAAGCTAATTTGCTCGGTACATCTATATATATAAAAATCAATTGCTGTTCGTTAGTCTCACTAAAACTAGAGAACGGCTTTACCGATTTAGCTAATTTTGGTATTGAATGATTTTTGGAAGTCCAGGGAAGGTCAAAGTTACGAAAATATGAAGATATTGAAGAGAAATAATAAAAACCACAATTTCATTTTCCCATACAAATAGTCCGTATCTATCGAACCTTTGACACATTATTTCATTCTGAGGCAATACGAAGTTTGCGGGGTCAGCTAGTTTTCAGTTAAACACAGACGATGCACTATCAATAATTTAAAAAAAAACAGAAATATCTTTAAATTTTTTTGGACACAAAATACTTACGAAAAATTAGGTTTTTACAGGTACAATTTTGAAATCAGTGTCAGTCAATAAAAAATATTATTAATATCCGCTGCAGTTATTTAAACGCTATCGTATCGATAAATACTTGTGCACTTGACATTTTTCTTAACCACGGAAAGAAAGTAAATTTATTCGCGTTGTCAACCAAGCAAAAAATAATTATAAGATAATCGAATGTACTCCAGAACACCCGAATACACACACATGCACGAGTAGATAATACTCGTCTTGTCAACAAACACGTCGACGGAATTCAGTTGCAAGTCGTATTAAACATTTTCCTCACAGATAAAGGGAAGATAAAAATCTGGCGCTATAAAATGCCGTAACGTGTTCCAATATTCGTAATTCATCCTAAAAACTACTTTCAAGATAGTGAAAATTCACACGCGTTCGCAGTGAACAGTGACACAAATCTAACGAACCAGCCCAATGGGGGCCAGGAAATAGCAATTAAGTTGGAAACAAATGCGGGCGACTAAGATGACGTCGTCGCATTGCCGCAGCGCGACCCCGCCACTATCGCGGGCGTCGTCGACGGACTTGGTTCCGTGTATATCGCCGGACCTGCCGCGGCATCGCGCTTTATCGCCGGACGTATCGCTGGACTTCGCGCGACACCGCCCTATATCGCCAGACCTGTTAGACCGGACGCTGTCTCCGGACTTCCCGCGCCGGTCCCGGTCCCCGGCGAGGCCTCGGTCCCTGATGGAGTCCCTGCTGGTCGCGAAGATGGAAGCGCTGAGTACGGGCAAGCTTGTGCGGACGGACTCGATGGACAGCTGCAGTAGTTTTGGCTCGATGTCGTCACTGCCGAGCGACGTGTGCAGGTGTGATGACTGCCTGTTGGGGATAGTGGATTTTTATATGCCGAGCCCAGCTGATGCAAATAAAACGTTTAAAAAGGTGAGTTTTTTACTCTTTTGTTTCTGTGGTTGTAAATTTGTGCTATAGGTAAAATCATCGAAGCGGTCGCTAGGTTTAACATTGATTATTTAAATGTTTTTTTTTTTTTTTGCACGCTGTTATTATTAGCATAACCTTTCTTCCGGTGTGATAGATAGGTATATGGAATATAAAAAATGTAAAGGCAGGTACATATTGTTGCTTGACATATTTTTTAACTGATGATAGGTACATTCTTTTGTAACATTTGCCGACGAATCTGTGGATTGGATTCGTTAGCACAAACAAACACATTCAGTGATATAGGTAGTTCGATGGTAATATATGTATGGTAAAGTCTTAGCTATTACCTATTACCTAGTAGTGAAAATCTGACAATAGCCAATAACGTCTTCGCAGGTTTTCACGAGTTTCACATTTAAAGGAAACTATATTTGCGGATTTTTTTTCGCATATACAATATTACCAACATGTGACGTTTTAGGCACGTAAACACTACTCCCAGAACACGGCATAAAAATCTCGTTTAGTAGGAAAAAAACGGTTTAGGAATGAGATCTTTGTATTTATAATTACGGGATTTAGCTTTCCAGTTACAACAGTTAGGAGTATTGTTTATTATGTGTACGCGAGAGAAATAAGCAAATATATTGTAATGACAATGAGCAAGACTAGTATTGGTTATTATGTGTACGCGAGAGAAATAACCAAATATATTATAATGACAATGGGCAAGACTCATCTCTAGCAAAGCAGGCATTCGTGGGGAAGTAAGAATCTGTTAGGGTTCCTTACCCAAATTGTGAAAACGGGACCCGACTATTAAGACTCCTCTGTCAGTCTGTCTGTCTGTTACCATACTATACCTATTTCATGATGGTCCAACGTGATTTTTTTGCGTTTTTTATAGATAATGGTTCGGAAACCTTCATGTGCGAGTCCGACTCGCTCTTCGTTGGTTTTTTAGTTTTTTTCATCTGTGTTGTGTCGTCGATGCTTTTTATGCAGTCATAACCTGACCTGAAAAAAAATATAGTTTATAATGGTTCTAGAATTTTACGGTAATATTATAAGCTAAGTAGCAACTATGCTACCGCCGACCTAGTTAGTTTTTTATTAAGGAGGTTATTATTATAGTAAACATAACGAAAATAGCTTTGACTTTTTGTGCATAGGTAAATCTTGATAGTATTTTTAAAGGCTAGCTAGATGAACAAAGCAATTTAATTTCCTGACTTATGTAGTTTATTTTAAGGACTAAATTCTAATGCTGCTTCCTTAGCTAAACCAGAAAATCTAAATGTGCTCATCGTATCAAATCAAAACTCATAACGTTTTTTATAAGTCACGTAGATACAATCCTAACTTTATGCCCTCACGTAGGCAGACAGTTAAAATATAAAAGGACTTTCTGTATGGGTGGTCCATTCTTTGTTAGTAGGCAGACAAATGACACAACTAGTGTTAGAGCTCTAGTGACGGAGCTCGCGGGCGTAGGCACCACCGCATTACTTGACGCTAACTGCTAGTGTTCAGCACTATCGTGTTCCGGTCAGGTGTTAATGTATGGCCCTGTTATTTCCGGCACAGAGTCATAACACCTTAGGCCTCAGGTAACGCATCTGCATTTTGACCTTGGTCTTTGTGTAAGTGTCTATAGGCTACAGTCATCACTTAACATCAATGTGAACTGCATGCATGTTCACCACTTCCATTACATAAAAAAAAAATAAGGTGGCAAACAAGCATGCACCTTACATCGATGTTAATGTGATGACTGCAGCCTATAGGCACTTACACAAAGACCAAGGTCAAAATGCAGATGCGTTACCACTCCTGAGGCCTAAGGTGTTATGCCTCTGTGCCGCAAAGACCAGGGGTGCGACCACCTATCGACATTGCTGTCGTCATTGTCATTGCTGTCAAATTTTAAAATCGATTTTAACTTTAACTAAATAACAATAATCGAAATAATCTACCGTTATCGCTTGATATATTATCTCCTACGAAAACAAGAACATCAATCAGATTATCAATACTATTTATAAAGGAGCTACAAATCGACATGCAAATTTGACAGTAATGATAATGTCAGCAGAAATACAGATAGGCGGTGGCAGCCCTGAGGTCAAAATGTACAGTGATCATCAAGTATTAATGCACATCGAGCCTATGAAAGTGACAATCGCCTAGTTTCGGCTCTATAGAGCGTTATCTCTGCTCTTCCTGAGGTCGATCTGCATTATTTCTTGTTGGATACAACGCATCTGCGTTGTCAACCCTTAGTTGTATGTCTCTGTGATAGTTATAACGGGGTCATACATTACCATCTAATCGGAACACGATAGTGCTGAACACTGAACCATTTGGCGGCAGATAGATTAGGTAATGCGATGGTGCCTACGCAATTTAGCTCCGATACTGGAACTCTACCACTAGTAATATATTCCAGCAGACTTTTTAATGGACTTACGTAGGCGGCTTCTCTCGAGACGGTACTAGTCTAGATCACCGGGCAATTAACGATCTCAAAGCCCTTTGAAAATTTATTTAGGCTGAGAGCCCTGTCAGTTTAAGCAGCATTAGGGTCATAGCTCACTAGAGCCACCCGGCACTCGACGAGTGCCCGACCACCTTGAGGGGTCTGCGTTCATTACATCAACTCCGCTCCGTATCGCCTCGACCGCAACGCAAGCCGTCAACGCCACCACCACTAGCTTGTCTTGCGTTGACTTTTCATTGCCAACTCGCTGTTCCCTAGGAAACCGCGCGCGGTCCGCGAGTGGTTCACAAGTAACATCGCGTCGTTCACCCGTAGACCACCCGTCGACAATGAGTGGACGCCGCAAAACTAGGCGGTGCTGGTCGGGTGCCGGGTGGCTGTAGTGAGCTATGACCCTTACCAGAGAATATGTAATAATACTACGTATAGAATGGACACTTCGACGTCCCGCCCGATTTGCATACAAACACAACCCCTTCCTCTCTTATGGGCGACGGTTGGTATTTACACGTCACTGATAAATAGAAACCAAATTAAGCGTTTGTATGGAATTTTGGCGGAGTGTCCGCGGTGTGCCCTTACTCCCCCAAACATGACAAGTTGAAATTGACGACTTTAAATGACCTTAAAACAATCTCCTTTCCAACCTCCATTTTTTTTTAAATATGAAAAGATACATTACCTTTTATAATGTAGTGTAGCAAGCAATCATACAGTTCATATTGATGGTAACTGAAGCCTATATGATATCTACACAAAAACCAAAGGTGGAGAATGGAGATGCGTTTTCACCCCTCAGATCTAAGTTGTTATGTCTCTGTGATAGTTCTTACGGGGCCATACATTGCCATGCTGCTACACTACAATTTAGCGGCAGATAGATAAGGTAATGCGGTTGTGCCTATGCCCTCGAGTTCCTGCACTGGAACTATATCACAGTTTGGCTGTTATATTCATTTATTGATCTTACACTTTCATGTTTGGATCACTGACTTACAGATTTTTTTTTTATGTCAAATGATTGACAGACAAGCAGACGGGCCACCTGATGGAAAGTAGTCACCGTCGCCTATGAACATTTGCAACACCAGGGGAGTCGCCAACGTGCTGCCAGCCCTGAAGGACTCTTTTGACGCTATTTTTGAAGAACCCCATATTGTAGCACCGAGGGAACACCTGAGAGGGAAGTTCATTCCACAATTTACACGTTCTGGGCAAAAACGAACGTGAGAACCGCACCGTTGAACATTGCCAAGTGTCCATTCGGTGAGGGTGGAACTTCTCTCTTCGGCCGGTAGCGCGGCGTAGGAAAAGAGACGGTGGCACCATGTCGAACAGTTCGACAGAGCACTCGCCATTGTAGAGACGGTATAAAACGTATAGACTCCCAACGTCTCTGCTCAGGCTCAGATGTTCGAGCCTGTCAGTAAGTCCTGGGTCGTTAACAATACGAACGGCGCGTCTTTGCAGGGAGTCGAGTGGACCAAGTTGGTATTTGGGGGCTCCCGCCCACAAATGAGAGCAGTATTCCAGATAGGGTCGCACTTGGGCTTTATAAAGCTGTAGTAGCTGCCCCGATGTGAAATACTGGCTCGCTTTGTTAAGCACCCCCAACTTTTTGGATGCCAACTTGGTCTTACACTCAATGTGACTCCCAAATTGCACTTCGTTCGATATGTCAACGCTCAGGATACCGATACTCTTACCAACGGCGAGCGAAGTGCCCTGGAACTGTGGTGCTACAACGAATGGGGTTTATTAGCGGTGAACGCGCAGACTTGTGTCTTCGAGGGGTTGAACTGCACTAAGTTGAGTCGACCCCAGTCCGAGACCCGCTCCAGAGAGTGCTCGACTTCAGACACAAGTCTAGTCCTAAAATGTATCCTTAAATTCAATCGGCAAAGTACTTCCGGTGCAAATTGGTTGTGATAGACGAAAAGATCTTAGAATCCTTTTGAGGGTTTGGTTTTTTCCTTATAAGATACGGAACCCTGAAAGCAAATTGATTTTTCATGGATAACCTTAACAGACTTCAAATATAAATATCATTGAAACATTCTGCGTTTGTTTTTGCAATGAAATACCTACAAGCATGTGTTAAATCAGAACGGCTGAAAAATAGATTGTGTAAATAATATTTCGTGCCGAGAAGACGTACATTATCCAACGAGAAATATTGCTCACCGACCTTTGGTAGGCGACTTCGGGTTATTTCGGGTCTGTAAAACGCCTCTCTCTCTTTTGCACCTTATCTATGGGACGTTTGTCGAACATTTCGATCAAGTTTTGATCAATACAGGTGCTGTGTATACTGTGCCGGTACATGTCAGTGCTTACGTAGGCAATGTGCAGCAGAGATAACGCTCGACGAAGTCGAATCTAGCCCATAGATAGATACCCACAGAAAAACCAGAGGTCAAAATGCAGGTGCGTTACCACTCCTGAAGCCTAAGGTCTTATGCCTCTGTACCGGGAATCACAGGGCCGTACATTACCACCTGACCGGAACATGATAGTGCTGAACACTATCATTAAGCGGCAAGTATATTAGGTAATGCGGTGGTGCCAACGCCCGCGAGCTCCGTCACTGGAGCTCTACCACCAGTAAATAATAAATTAATTATCTTTTTTGTTATTGTGTTTTCAAATCTATAAACTACAAAATAGGTGTCAAAGTC
Organism: Macrosoma leucophasiata; assembly: GCA_036365455.1. Lineage (NCBI taxonomy): Eukaryota > Metazoa > Arthropoda > Insecta > Lepidoptera > Hedylidae > Macrosoma > Macrosoma leucophasiata. The sequence continues at coordinate 6,247,970 of JAWQUS010000020.1, forward strand.
TCTAAAAGTCTAAACACATTTAATTTTATCTACTAAAATAAATTATAACTTTACTGTAAGTTCCTATAAATGTAATATAGTGACATCTAGTGAGAGCATTTTACACTGCATAAGTTAAATCGAAGTTCGCTGGAGGAGTTGAATCAGTTTGCGTTGTAATATTCATATGTCGCAACAGATGGCGCTACAACCTGAAAAATGTAGAGCAATGCCGTTGACCTCTATAATGTTCAGTGGTAGAGACAATGATGTTTTTCGGAATCAGCAAATAAGAAATATGCGTTGTTATTGTAGAATATAATTTGCTTAAACCAAATATATAATAATTCGGCTGAGAATGAAACAAAATTACTGAAACAATACACACAAATTGCGAGATTTGTAAAAAAAAAATAAGTAGGTAGGTGCAAGGTTTAACAGTATTGAAATATTATTTGAGAAAAAAAAGAACATTTTCCAGTGCTTAAAATATTTTTATATCTCCAGACTAAAAAGTTTTAAATTCAAGTTTTGGTATGAAGAGGTTGTAGGTACTGTTGGTAGGAAAGACCATATTAATTTTAATTCCGATGATTTTTTTTTTTTAATATTTGGCAATATTATTCAGGTTCACTACATACATAACATTTCAAACTATTTCGATTTTTTTTCTGTACAAATCAATGTATGAAACTTGCTATGATTCTTTTTGTAAGGCATATTTTATATGTTATTTACTTGCATTTGTGAAGTACCTACTCTTGAAGACTGTAAACCTCATTGAAAGTAATAAAAAAATATGGCACTTAATCCCAATTCCGCGGGCTCTTGGGCTCATTAGGTACAATTTCTGTTATAATATATTACAAGACTAGCGCTTATTAATATAATAAAAACAGGGACTATACTCGGACTTTCAATTCGATTCCCGATTTGACATTAGCTACTGTCATTTCGTAAAATAATGAAACCATAGGATAGACCCAACAATCGATAACAAAAATCGCGATTTTATGTTTATGTAATTATAATATTGGTGTGCCACTTATAAGAACTATTGATCGATTTTATTGAAAAAAAACATGATTTTTCACAATAATTAAAATTTAATGTTTTGTTTCAATTATACTAAAAACCCTAGTTATCTACTTTTCTTTAACTTTATGTGTATTTACTTGTTTCGGTTTGCCATCAAATGAATCCTCAGTCAAGTACATCACAAAAAGAAATAAACACATTGTCCCCAACGAAAAAAAAACGTTTACGAAAATCTTTGACGGTTATTGAAAAAGTAATGATCCCCAACGCCTACAAGTACGTGAAAAACGAAACTACTGCGCTAAAATAGTAGTTGTTTAGATTATACTATAAACGAATTGAATCGATTCGGAAATATTTAATTTTCGTATCGATTAATTTCGCAACGTCACTATTTAGCAGTTGTTATTACGTTGCAACACTGAAAATGTCAAATCAGGAATCGAATTAAAATTCCGAGTATGGGTATTTCTTGTTTTTGCTCATGAAGCAGAAAACTTGGATAGTGCGCGCATACGTAGATCCGTCAGTGAGCCCATAAACACAAGAGGTCAAAATGCAGATGCGTTACCACCTCTAAGGTGAGGTAGTTTTTGACAGCAGAATGTCTTTAGTACATTGTCATGTTTTAAAAAGGGTGTGGAAAAAATGCCCGTTATTCTATTTACTGCCGCGCTCAATATCTTCCGCGACGATGTAGGTATTTAAAGGTGATTGAGTACTTATAATTATTATTTTATAGGTGTACCCTAGACGCAAAACATTTTTTATATTTAAGTACAGCAATTTGATAGTTAATGTACAGTAGAAGCTTTTATTCGCGCTTCCTTCATTCGCGTTTTCACTATTCGCGGATTGAAAAAATTCGACTCAAATCCTATATCGATTTCTTTATTTGCGGATTGAATCGGTACTTCGGACATATAAATGTTCCTAAATAAAAAAAAAGATCCGGACGAATTGAGAACCTCTTCCTTTTTTCGAAGTCGGTTAAAAAAGCATTCAATATACGTTGTCAACGCATCAAGAGATAAATAAAATAGACCTTATTACAACATTGCCTAGATTGTGTTTTCAAAAGCTAACGGCGTTGTTTGTTTCGTTCGACGATTCCTTTGAGGTAAAGTCGCCTTCGCCGCGGTCGGTGTTTTTAAGTATGTAAACGAACTGAAAATTTAGATAAAACAAACTTGTTACTCAAAACATAATCTAATATTATTGAATACTGCCACAATTGGACCCTTGCCTTAACCTGAAGATATTATGTAACTTAACAAAATGTGTGGTCAAAAACTTAAATTAAACATTTTTTATGTTTGTTTTTTTTTATTTCGCCGCCTAGGAACATATCCCCTGTAAATCTATATTAATTACCATTCCATATTCACGATTTCTGTATTCGCGGGACATTAACGGCACGTATACCCCGCAAATAAAGAGCTTCTACTGTATTTTAAAAAAAGGAGGTTATTCTCTATGTTTTATCGTATCTTTTTTTTTAATACGTACCTATTTATGGCAATATCAAATGTCGGACTTGGTTCAAATATACCTGTGCTGGGGTAATAAATGAATTAAAGTGTTAACAAAAACGTTAATTAAAGTGGCTATATTAAGTAACAACGCTTTTTGTGTTATGTAAATTACCATTTTGCTTTTATGGAATTCGTTTGGAGTATAACCTGTTTTTTATTGTATACAAAGAGTAAAGACCAAAAAAATAGAACTTCAATAAACCATACTTAGTAACTAAGTAGGTATGTAGTCTGAAAATAGGCAGTAAGATTGAAACATAACTTCTCGTTTTTTAAAACAAAAAAATGTAATGTTTTCTCGTCAGCGTTAGAATATTTTCCACATCTTTTGTCTCCGGAAATTACCTTTTGGATCTTTGATGAAAATTGGAATCAAAAGGAGATGTTGCAAAAATGTATGGACCTCCGGCCATGTATTGTACACAATATCATTAACAGGCAAAATCAATATGAAAACGCTTTTTACTGCATATTTTCACTTATTTAGCTTTGTTTGCAGTTACAAAACATTATTTGCAGCTAGAATTGCAACTCAAAACCAACATGGCGAATTTGGCGGGCGATGTCATTTTTCTAAATACTATATCGAAATCGATTTCATGTGTTAATACTAACTTAAACTAAATACTAATCGATTTCCAATTTTAAAAAAATCATCGGAACTTCTTCAAATTGATCGATTCGATACACCGTTTTTTTGATAATATGTGATGCACTAGTAAGATACAGATAGCATTAGTTTTGTTTTTTATACAAAGGTACATACTTTGTTTTGTCCCAAGCGTCGGCTGTATCGCCGCCATATTGAACATGGCGATAACATAACATAACATGATAAATTCCTTTTGAATTAAATGTGCTTGTAACTCTAAAATATATTCTTGAATAAATTAATTGTATTTTTTTCGGATTCTTCGTTAATATACCCATTTTTGAGGACGTGTACAAACCAGAGCCGGGCTCGCAACATCTCCTTTTAACAAGTGCTATCACTGTCTGTGGCATGGATAACACCCGGGGCGGATTAGCAAAAAAAAAAGGAAATACTTCCCATTCTGTTACCTATATCTTTTTTTTGTCATATAAGTGGCAAACAAGCATGCAGTTGACATTGATGTTAAGTGATGACTGCAGCCTATAGACATCCACACAAATACTAAGGTCAAAATGCAGACGCGTTACCACTCTCGAGGCCTAAGGTGTGATGCCTCTGTGCCGGAAATTACAGGGCCGTACATTACCACCTGACCGGAACACAATAGTCCTTAACACTACCATTTAGCAAGTAGGTATATTAGGTAATGTGGTGGTGTCTACGCCCGCGAGTTTCGTCACTGGAGCTCTACCACCAGTAATACCTGGTATTATAAATGCGATAGTAATGGACGGCCCTGTAATTTCTGGCACAGGGGGATAAAACCTTTGGCCTCAGGAGTTACCAGCATCTGCATTTTGACCTTGGTCTTTGTGTGGATGTCTATAGGCTGCAGTCATCACTTAACATCAATGTGAACTGCATGCTTGTTTGCCACTTCCATTACATAAAGAAAAGGTGGCATTGGATGAGACTTGAGACTGACAAAATTCTGAGTTGCTGCTTAATCGATTCAAATGAAATAATTTATTTCATGTGTCATCCTAGTAAGTACATCCTGAAACTTGATATAATAATATATTATGACATAATGTAGGTCAAGTTATTTTCCGAATATTTCGTCATAATATGCCATGACGAATACCTATATCCTTATACATAATTTGAACAGCCGCGCACCTATTCATATTTGTTTCAAATAATGATATCATTATAAATATATTAATGATGAGAGGATGCGTCAGGATCAGACGCTTAACCGCCATAAGTTTTCTTTGCATTCATTATTTAAAAAAAAAAAAAATTGTATCTTCACGCCAGGTCCCTAACGGGGTAGGCAGAGAGTGTAGAGCGCCAGATATCCCGGTTCTGACAAACCTCTCGTGCCTCGTCTACTTTCATCATTCTCTTCATACATGCACGCCGATTGCATACCATCAGACAGAACTCGACTCGACTTTCTTTTTAATTTATGATTAAACTAGCTGTGCCCGCGACTTCGTCCACGTGAGAATTTATGATTGTGCAGTATCTACCCGGACGAAGTCGGGTTGGGTTAGATCGGTAAATGGCGTTCTTTCTTTGAAAAAATCGAGTACAGTTGAACCGATTTGACTAATTTTAGTTTCGATATATTTGTAGAAGTTCAAGGAGGGTTTAAAATATCGTTGAAAAATTATAAAAAATAACGCATTGAATATCGCGTGAATTAGCGCGTTAGGACGTTAGTGTAGCATTACCATATGGCGATATGAAGTTCGCCAGATCCGCTAATTAAAACAAGATTTTTACCTGGCGGTAGAGCTCCAGTGACAGAGCTTGCGGGCGTAAACACTACCGCATTACCTATACATTACGCTAAACGGTAGTATTCAGCACTTTCGTGCCCCGGTGGTAATGAACGGCCCTGTTATTTCCGGCACAGACGCATAATACCTTAGGCCTCAGGAGTGGTAACACATCTACATTGAAATCTCTGTATTCATGTAGATATTTGTAGGTTACAGTACATACCATCAATGTCAACTGTGTGCTTGTTTGCCACTTCATGGTATAAAAAACACTAGCAATCATGCTAGATCAGGGTTTTTCAAACTTTCGGCTCCACGTACCCCTGTTGAAAAGTGTCCAAGTGACAGCGAACCCCTCAACTAATGAACCCCCCGCCCAAGAAAACAATAGAATTGACTGTTTAAGAAAATAGTGTTTTCATTTCAATAAAAGGTAACAAATAAAGTGCCAAATAATAAAATATACACCAGTGGAGTCAATTTTCGGAGTAATTTTGGCCAATTTTCCCAATTCGCGTACCCTACTTTGAGAAACTCTGTACTAGATGATTGAGCTCCGGTTAGGGATAATGTTGTTTTTTTCTCTTGCGTAAAACTCTCTAATTTCAAGGTACTTTAAAGGATTTTAATTGACATGCCCGTTTTTTTGTAAGAGTAAATTGGAGTGAATGTTTGGTTAAATGTCGGCCGAGAGTAGTACTGATTAAATAACCCTGATTTCATTCAAGTATGTATCTACAGTTTGATTTTTAAGTTAATCCGAAAATAAAGTCTTTTACTTGTATTCTGGGGCTCGATCCCTGGGTCGAGGGAAGGTAAGGGCTGATATAATACAAGTGTGAAGATACGAATATGTTTAGTTTCGTGGCAATGTTAGCAATTCTATTTTTTTTTATGTAATTAAAGTGGCAAACAAGCATGCATTTCACATTGATTTTAAGTGATGACTGCAGCCTATAGATACTCACACAATAACCAGAGGTCAAAATGCAGATTCGTTGCCACTCCTGAGGCCTAAGGTGTTGTGCCTCGGTACCGGAAATTACAGGGCCGTAGATTACCACCTGACCGGAACACGATAGTGCTGAACACTATCATTTAGCGGCAAGTAGGTATATAAGGTTATGCGGTGGTGCCTACGCCCGCGAGCTCCATCACTGGAGCTCCATCACCAGTAAAAAATGTAAAGTTAATATCTTTAGTTTCAGTAGCTCGTGGCAATGTTAGCAATTCTATTTTTTTATGTAATGAAAGTGGCAAACAAGCATGCATTTCACATTGATTTTAAGTGATGACTGCAGCCTATAGATACTCACACAATGACCAGAGGTCAAAATGCAGATTCGTTGCCACTCCTGAGGCCTAAGGTGTTGTGCCTCTGTGCCGGAAATTACAGGGCCATACACCACCTGACCGGAACACGATAGTGCTGAACACTATCATTTAGCGCCAAGTATATTTATGCGGTGGTGCCTACGCCCGCAAGCTCCTTCACTGGAGCTCTACCACCAGTAAAAAATGTTAAGTTAATGTTTAGTTTCAATGGCTCGTGGCAATGTTAGCAATTTTCTATTTTTGAGTCCATAGAGCAACACGGGTCACCGGCCGCGGCGCGCGGCTCGGAGTGGAGTAGCCATAGCGCAAAGTAGCGATGCAAAACAGTCTGTCTATTTTTTGATACCGATTCCTAAGACTCTTGACCTACCTTTAGACAGTACTCGACCTTTATGGTCAAGGTAGGTCAGTCTGAACCCTTGACTGAACTGACGACCCGGTTAGTCCAGAGGTGTGAGATGACCGTTTGATTCGAAGGGTCGCGGGTTCGATCCCCGCTCCGGGACAAATATTTGTATGGCCTACAGGTATTTGTTTCGGGTCTGGGTGTTTGTGTATGTGTTGTATGTATACAACGGCACCCACGACACAGGTTGTGGGGCTGTGAGTGTAAGCGTATTTTATTTATTTATTTATAGTTTGACCCATGTCCGTCTGTCTTTCTATCTGTTTGTCTGTCTATCTGTCTGTCTGTCTGTCCGTCCCCGTTTTAACGCAAAAACTATTGGTACTAGAGACTTGGAATTTGGTTTAAATATACACCTTAATCACACCGACAAAGTGGTAGAATAAAACCATGAAATATAAAATTATTTAGGGTACCTCCCCTACATGTAACGCGCGGATAATTACCTACTTTTTTTTCGTTTTCTATATAGTATAGGTAGTGTGGGATAACGTTGGATAGGTCTTTCAAAAATGTTAGGGGTGTGTTAAATTTTTCGATTTAGTTAACTGTTCGTGACTTATTAAGCTTTGAATTGCCAATTTTCGTTAGAGTTGTCCCCCCTACTACCGGCAATAGTAGCTACATATAACGAAATTAAAAGGAAAACTACCATACTTACGAGTATGTTGGATTTACAATTTTAGGGGTAGTAGTCTGGTCGACTATGTATTTTACTCGGTATTTTTGAACAACTCCATAGAAAATATAAATTTATTTTTTTAATTGCATTATTCGAACCTTAAAACTACAGAACCCTACACTGCGCGTGAACCGACACGCACTCGACCGGTTTTTATTTATATGGATGTGTCTTCACAGAATTTTATTGTTTTAGGGTGCCGGACCTCGTAAGGTAAAAAAGGAATTTATTTTGATATCCGTCTATCTGTTTGTCAATATCCTTTTTCTCAGGAGTGAAGTAACTTATTGAAATTAATAGCAAATATACAGGTCTGCAATCCTATGTGAGAATATCAGACTTAGGGTTTTTTTTATGTTATAAAAGTGGCAAACAAACATACAGTTCACATTGATGTTAAATGATGACTGCAGTCTATAGATACTCACACAATGACCAGAGGTCAAAATGCAGATGCGTTGCCACTCCTGAGGCCTAAGGTGTTTTTCCTCTGTGCCGGAAATTACAGGGCCGTATATTACCACCTGACCGAAACACGATAGTGCTGAACACTAGCATTTAGCGGCACGACCGTTCGAATAAAAAATCTAGGGGGTATTTTCTTTGTAATAATATATATTAATTTTTAACTAGTTGACCCGGCAAACTTCGTATTGCCTTACAATGAAATAATGTGTCAAAGGTACGGACAATTTGTATGGAAAAATTAAATTGTGTTTTTTACTATTTCCTTTCAATTTCTATATATTTTACCTTTTAAACCTTCCCTGGACTTACAGAAATCATTCAAAACCAAAATTAGCCAAATCGGTCCACCCGTTCTCGAGTTTTAGCGAGACTAACGAACAGCAATTGATTTTTATACTCGTATAGGTACCTATACAACGTGTAACAGGATTGAATGTACAACCCGAAACTAGTTAGTTCAGAATCGATAACCAAATCAATTTCAGACATTTTTGATATAGGTAATATTTTGTCCCAAAATCAATTAAAATTAAGTAAATTATGGTCACCCATTTGGTGAATAGTCAATACAAACGAAAACGAGACTAAGGTCTATCCAGAATAAAATTCTAGTTTCAACAAGTTTATTACACAACTCGTTGAGACGTGCTTTTTATTATAAATAATATTTAAAAAAATAAAATAGTGGAAAATAAAAATTAATCTTATTACTAGCGAGTGTTTAATAAGGGTACGCAAGTTACGCTACATCATACATCACTTACTTTTTTCGGTTCGTGTTTTATGTGTGGCCGTAGGTAAGGGTAATTTAAGTATGCATACTGTTCGTACAAATTGAGGGCAACTTTTTTCTTACATATAAAATATTAAATACATAAACATGTAATTTCAGTTCATGTATTATGATTATAACTCGATTTTCTAATCGAGGTGTTTAAGAGTGTGCATTATTCCCGTTACATGTTGTATAGATTATTCTCACAGTTTAGTTAAAATGACACACACCAACCAACGTCACTTCTTATCCAATCAATTTCCAACTAAACTAGAAACTATCAATTAATTGACACAGCAAGTGATTCAGTCGTCATTAAATTTTATAATGAAGCGGGTACTCGTAATAATATCGATACGGTCCACTTGTTTGACGTATTTACATGCATTTAACTTCAAATGCGTGTTTTATTCACCTAAAAACCTACTTTATATGTACATAATTAAAGTTAATTTTGCTTTGAAAATGTATCGCCGTTGTAAAATGTCACAAAGTGGTCCAGTGACGTCATCGGACGCGCCTCACACGCTCGGAGTTGCGCGTGCGTCATTCCTTTCCCTTCGGAGCCTTGCATTTTTGGAATGGCGGTATTTTTTGAAATTCCAATGTTATTATTTGTAAATAATGTTTCAATTATGACATTGTCTCTAAAATGTGGGTTCCCTGGCAAGCTACAAATTTTACGTTACCTACTTACTTATGTCGACTATAGAATATTTAAAACTAGCTGTCCCGGCAAACTTCGTATTGCCTCACAATGAAATAATGTGTCAAAGGTTTGATATATACGGACTGTTTGTATGGGAAAATAAAATTGTGGTTTTTACTATTTCCTTTCAATTTTTTCATATTTCTTACCTTAAAAGGTACCTTCCCTGGACTTCCAAAAATCATTCAAAATCAAAATTAGCCAAATCGGTTCAGCCATTTTCGAGTTTTAGCGAGACTAACGAACAGCGACTGATTTTTATATATTTTAAATAACTTTTAAAGTCGATATTAATAGGATGCGGTTTTTAAAGAGGAAATTGAGTAATTTTAAACGTTTGTAGGACTACAGGGATAAAGTGGGCCCACTCAAAGTACTTCCCAGAGCGGAAGTCATGTCCAAAGAAGTGCCTACGTGATGTCAAATTTTGGTAAGTTAGTATCAACTGCTATTTGGGTTGTAAGGAGCTGGTGACTTCGTCACTATTTAAAAATATCCCATCTGAAACATTTTCATGTAAAATGTGAAAAATTTTACGAAATAATACATGTGAGAATAGTATTAGAAAGAAAAAAATGGAATAAAAAAATTGACTTCAGGTGTGACTTGACAACCACCAACCAAAACACAAACACCATTTTTTTCTTAAATATAGATAATTTATAATAGATTCTTGTTATCGTCTCGAAACGACCGTAGTCTAGTTCAATGGGAACAAGCGCCAGTGGCTCTACAAACTCTACATCGACTAACATAGGACTGGAAGAACTTGCAATTATTTTATTCACCTTCATATTGTCTTAAACAAATGAAGACTTCACACCCATATTACACCCTTATTCGCCAAATACAGCAATGTGCCGAAAAAAATAACACTCTGTATTAAAATGTTGTTAATGTGAAATTGACTTAATTTCGCCTTAATCGTTTTCGTGTAAATTGTGTCAAACCTGTAACATTAAACGAGTACTTAAGATCGGAATTAAGAAATTATAATATCCACATTTCACCAATGATTGGCGTCACAGCACACAGCAAGGCGTTGGACCGATTTACCGAAAAAAAAAAACAAACAAGCCAATATTTTTCGTTGCCGGAAAAAAGTAAAAGGTTGCAGTAATAACCGAAATTGGGAGCCATCATTTAATAAAATGGCGATGAAATGCCAATAAAATTGCCACCAAAAAGGAGGCTCAATGGCGTCCAATTAACGTAATCATCGTAAAGTGCAATAATTAATGTGGCATCTGTTGATGTCATTGCATTTGATCCAATTAACAGTAAAGAAATGTGGGACGATATACGAAACAAGGTCATTTAATTGGGTAATTGACTAACAGTCCACAATTTCGTTAATGTACGACTTTGGGTACAGTGTTTTTTCTTCTTGTAATTAAATTAAGGAATTTGAAATGATTTCCGGAATAATTCTGCTTATAATCAATTGAACTACTTCAGTCAATAATTAAATGGTAGAATTCAGTTTAAAAGAACCATATTTGAAAAACCGGGGTAAAATAAATCAAAGCACGAAGTTGACAACTTTCTTCGCAAAAAATGTGGCACTAATGATGTTGATGCGTTATAGGAAATCAAAAAACAAATTATAAAAAACAAAAAGAGTCAAATACCGCGTACATAATACAAATACAAAAACAACGTACACTTAGCCAGTAGGTACTTTAGCGATATATTAATTGTACGACATATTATTATTGAGATACATCTCTACCTATAAGTATTGAAAAATATCAAAAGGTTCGCTGGGTTTTCGAGGGAACTAAAAACCTATTGGCAATGTCCGTACTAGTGTTGGCAGATCCGATTTGTTTTAAATCGGGAGAGTGGGTAAAATAGATCTGGACCCAGGGGTAAAAATCAGGACAGAAAAAAAAATCAAGCCAAAAGATTTTAATTAATTTATCAAAAGAGTTGGGCCCCAAAAATGATTGATCTTTAGACAGGTTTTTGTCTAGTAACGTCTTTCGGTTGAGGTTATAATGATGATTAATTTATCGGGACATTTAACGTCCCGTCCGTGTTAATCGGGACGAGTCCCCAGAGCCCTGTGAAAATCGGTACGTCCGTACTCATCGTAGATGGGTGACCTGCCTATGGTGGCCCTTTGGGGCAATATATTTAAAATTTCTTTCGATTCGAGGCAGTCCCGTGGTGTACCAGGAGTCATATTCATACTCATCTACTTAATGCGATGAAGGAATACCGAAATGACGAATTTGCCATTTTGAACGTTTTTTGCGTACGTAGTTTGCATACTGTTCATATTTGTACTGTGTGTACCTAGTAAGGGAGTTAGGCTGACCGGGCCGCTCCGGTCGCCCTAATAAGGGACCCTAACTCTCTAAATGTTATTACACTACCCTGACCCTTGCTATCGGACCCAAGGCCATTAGTATACTTAACAACTCTACGAGTAATAGTCGTTCAACTTATAGGTATTATTACTTACTTGTAAATACGGAACTCTACATTGTGTCCTGACACACACTTGACCGGTTTTTTTAATTTAAGCACGTGCGATAAAATGTAGTTTAACAATAATGCTCTTTGGTAATGAAATGTTAGTTCTGACGCACATCGAACTGTTATAATGTAACTTACTTCAAGGTTACTTGACCTGTGTGACTATTGTAGTGAGTATTGTATATACATACAGCGTGTAAAAATGTCTGTCCGATCACTTGGGAGCGGGCATATTTGTGCCTCATCAAGGGTACCGGTAAACAAAATAATAAAAAAGTCGGTAATAAAAAAAGTTTTAAGAAAATTATACATTTACCACTGAATTGGAGATTTTTTTATCAGCGCCTGTAGAAGATAAAAATGGGTCATCTTAGGGCCGATTTCACCGTTGTGATAAAATGCGTTTTACGTTCTTAAACGAGTTCAATAACACTATTTGGATTTCACCGACGAAAACTGTTCGTGATAACGTTTAAATTGGATGCAAATTTTAAGCTAAACCGCGTTTTATTAAACTTAAACGGTAAAATCCGCCCGCCCTTAATCGTATCAAAAGCGGGGTGATGAAACTGTGCATAGGCGACGCGGCAACTAGTGTCAGAGAATATGTAATAATACTACGTATAGAATGCACACTTTGACGTTCCGCCCGATTTCCCCGCCTCACCCAAGCTCCTCCCCTCATATGGGCGACGTTTGGTATTCTCTTCAAGCTACGCACACAGGTGCACGTATAAATACACGTCACTGATTGATGTCTGTGTAATACGTTACTGGTGGTAGAGCTCCAGTGACGGAGCTCGCGGGCGTAGGCACCACCGCATTACCTAATATACTTGCCGCTTAATGGTAGTGTTCAGCACTATCGTGTTCCGGTCAGGTGGTAATGTACGGCTATAGGGTGTGATAGCGTGACAACTATTGATCAGATGCCTATCTTTTTGTCTGTCATCCTTAAAAATACATTTTAATAGGCGTCACATTATGTTCGTAATACACAACGCTGGCGTCGGGACGTGACGACCCTGCCACCTATTAGTGGTTTTTTTTTTCTACTGGAAGAGAATTCTCCCAACAGTGCAGTCAGTGAACCGAACAATAGTTAAACTATTCCAATGGGGCGGTAGTAAGTGAAATAATGCAACGGCAGCAGCGTCCTACGATAAAACTTGGCATCGAGATTACTTTGACTGGTGGTAGAGTTCCAGTGACGGAGCTCGAGGGCGTAGGCACCACCGCTTTACCTTATTTATCTGCCGCTTAGTGGTAGTATTGAAGCGCACATGGCCCTGGTGAAGATCGCAAACGATCTGCTCTGTTAAGAGATACGGGCGCGGTCGGGTGTGTGATGGGTGACCGCTAGTGACAAATTAAAATTAAAATACGCGTTACCGTGCTTTGAAGGGCACATTAAGCCGTCGGTCCCGGTTGCTATTGATAGATAGCAGTCGTTAAAACATTGTCGGAGGCCTTGGTTTGAAAACATTCAACAGCGGGTTGGCCACTAGCCTTTTATCTCCACCAACAAGCATTGGAGCAGCGTGGTGGAGTAAGCTCCAGGCCAAACCCAATAAGGGGAGAGACTCGTGCCCCGCAGTGGGACGTATCAAGGGTTGCCATTATTTATTATTATTTTATATTATCGTGCTTCGGCTATCGGTTAGGTGGTAATGTATGGCTGTGTAATAACTATCATAGAGACAAGACAACTGAGGTTTTAGGGGTGGCAAAGCATCTGCATTTTGGCCTCTGGTTTTTATGTATATGAATATAGGCTGCAGTCGTATGTAAGCTGCATTTTTTTTTTTTTTTTTTTATATTATGGAAGTGGCAAACAAGCATGCAGTTCACATTGATGTTAAGTGATGACTGCAGCCTAGAGATACCCACACAATCACCAATGTCAAAATGCAGATGCGTTACCACTCCTGAGGCCTAAGGTATTATGCCTCTGTGCCGGAAATTATAGGGCCGTACATTACCACCTGACCGGAACATGATAGTGCTGAACACTACCATTTAGCGGTAAGTATATTAGGTAATGTGGTGGTGCCTACGCCCTCGAGCTCCGTCACTGGAGCTCTACCATCAGTACTACCGCATGCTTGTTTACCACCTTCCTTACATAAATAAAAATACCCTCCTTATGGGGAGAATTTAGACCAGCAGTGGACATCTTTCTTCTGATATTGATGAATACAAAACACAGTCAGGAAAGTTTTTTTAACACTCTGTTTAACATTTGACTACGTGCGTCGTTGGTGTTTTATCAGACGATCGCTAAATAGTCTAACCAATGGAAAATGCTCTGTATTTGGTTTTCGTCTATTTTTGGCTAAATCAACATCAGCTCTTGTATCTTGTATCGTGTGTCTCAGTAGCTTCTTCGTTTCTCAGTTGTCTTTATAAACTTTCGTTAGCCAAATAAAGTTTTAAATATTATTAATAAGCTCTCGTAACTATAAGCTGGCGGGTGCAGGCACCACCGCATTACCTAATATAAAAACGTAACTTCACGCCTGTAATCCTCGAAGGGGTAGGCAGAGGTAAATGCATGCATTAAAGCATACATGCAAATACACACGATTCGCTGCACATTACCAAACTTCGAGGAAGGTACTGGGAAATTGCCAGAAAATGTAATAACCCAATGGAACCAGAAATAAAGGACTTCACACCATTAGCTCTGATAATCCCCTAACCCGGAATCGATCCCAGGAACTCAGCGTAGTAGTAGTGGCCTGCTACCACTAGGCTACCGAGGCAGTTAAAGGCTAGGGCAAGGCTACTTAATATACTTGCCGCTAATTGGAAGTGTTCAGCACTATCGTGTTCCGGTCCAGGTGGTAATGTACGGCCCTGTAATTCCCGGCACAGAGGCACATAAAACCTTAGCCCTCAGGAGTGGTAAAGCATCTGCATTTTGACCTCTGGTCTTTGTGTGAGTGTTTATAGCCAGCAGACATCAATTTACATCATTGTGAACAGCATGCTTGTTTGCCACTTTCACTACATAAAAAAATATAGTGATAAAAGCGCTGAAATTACCATTAAAGGTAAGTAGAATAGGTAGTGCGGTGATGCCTACGCCGGCGAGCTACGATACTGGAGCTCTACCACTAGTAAAAAATATAAACACCACGCACATCTTTCGTGTTACACACTTTACTACGTCATAAAACGAAGGCACGTTATCTGACGTTTACTGACCATTGACCATGCCTATGTGAATGTCATTAAAAAAGACAAGATGCATCTCTACGGTCGAATACTATAAATTATTAAATTAACCTGTTTCTGACGTCAATTCGTTGTTTCTATTTTTAGTTAACCTGTTTAATGAGTGCAAGTTATTTTTATAGATATTCGACGCGACGGTTTCTGGAATTCCATGTAATACGAGTAGGTTAGGGAAAAAGTCTTTTCGCGTTATAGTATGTATGAACTTGTAATAAAATCTCTTTGGCTGTAGTATTTGTATCTGGCTGGATTTGGTATCATTGAAAGTTAAAATTTTAAAAAACATAATTCCAAATTCAAATTAGGCAAATGTGTGATTTTCATTTGTTTTTCGTACTGTCAAGATGAGTGAATCTAATGAAGAAATTCGATTCATTTTAAAATTTTACTACAAAAAAGGTAATAATGCAACGCAAGCCGCGAAAAAAATTTGCGTTGTTTATGGTCCTAGTGCAGTGTCTGTGAGAGTAGCACGAATTTGGTTTAAGCGTTTTCAATCCGGAAAGGAGATGTTTCAATTTGGGATATAGCTTGTACATGTACCAAAAAAAGGAGAAAAATGTCTTGATTTCAGGAAAAATAATAATTTGTAATTTTTTGTCTAGATCGCTTTGTACGAAAATAAAATAGTTTTGAAATATTGCCATATAATTGATATACTACAACAACATGGCGGCGTCTTGAATCACAATGTATACCTTCGTTCAAAAATCGAATCAAACGGCACGGTACTCATGAACATATAAATGGTTAAATAATAAAGGGATACGTTGACGTTTACAGAGCAGAGTACTACAGAAAACGTACCTACAGCTTTTAAGTAAAAAATATTTTAACTGAACTAAATGCTCAACAAAAACAACTAAAACAAAAATACTGTAAAATGCGATTATTTCAGAACGAAAAACGACATCGATCTTGTCATTGATGTCGCGATGTTTTCTGATCAATTTTTGAATCGATACGAATCGAAGTGTCATAAATCGATCCACGGTCAGATCAACGAGGGAAAAATCGATGTCCGATTAATCGATCTGTTTTTATATTTTGACCTCTTGGTATTTTTGTAGATGGGTGTAGGCTGCATTCATCACTTACATCCATGTGAACTGCATGCTGGTCTTTCACCTTCGTTGCATATAATATATCATAATATCTATAAGTATTGTGTAACACGAAGTTGTAGTAGGTATGTAATTTTTCACTGTATTTGTGTTAATTTGTATCTACATTGTACTGTTTGTATCATAGAGCAACACCAGAGGGGAGTAGCCATATGCAGGCTTTCCCATCTGTCAAAGTACAAGCCCAAATGGGCCTATACCTTTCGCCTATATGTTTAAATGTTTGCGTGAAATTGTTTCTGTATATTGTTAAAGTCAAGGTGTGAGTTTCGTAGTAATAGACGATTTTTGTAGTGTGCGTGTGTGTCGCACGCATTTCTCCCCGCAAAAAATGACAGACTGTTTTGCATCGGTAATAAACGCTATGGCTACTCCCCTCCAGTACTCCGCGGCCGGTGGCCCGTGTTGGTCTATGGTTTGTATGGTTGTTATTGAAACAAAAAGATCAAACCTTGATTCTCTAGGGTGAATTATCGATTTACTGACGTGATCTTGTACTACGGATCGATTAAAATAATCAATTCTTGCCGCGAAAAATCGATATTCCGATTAATAAACTTCAGATTGATATTCCTAATTGTCATGTCACCTGACATTGACAATTCAGTGTTTTAGAAACGTCAAGCATTTTTTAAATAAATCTTGTGCTAAAAATATACAAATAATTTTCAAAAAAGAATGTTCGTATTAGTTTAATGGGTTCATTTTCCTGTTACCTTTTTATGCACAAGTAGTGGCCCAAGTCCCATAGAACTTTGAACCATCTCCTTTTGATGTCAAAGATGCACCTCGCTCTGGTCGCCCTATTACGGATAAAATGGATGCCATTTTTGAAAAAGTGGAGCAAGATCGACATATCCGTAGTTACGACGTAGCTGAAGAACTGAGAATTGATCACAAAACAGTTTTGGCGCATTTGAAAAAAGCTGGGTACAAAAAAAAGCTCGATATTTGGGTACCTCACGAGCTCACTGAAAGAAACCTAATGAACCGTGTACTCATTTGTGATTCTTTATTACGACGTAATGAAACCGAATAATTTTTTAAGAAGCTGATAACTGGTGATGATAAGTGGATCACGTACGACAAGAACGTGCGAAAAAGGTCGTGGTCAAAGGCCGGTCAGGCTTCACAGACTGTGGCGAAACCCGGGTTAACTCGCAATAAGGTGATGTTGTGTGTGTGGTGGGATTGGAAGGGCATTATTCATTATGAGCTATTACCACCAGGCAGGACTATCGATTCTGAACTCTACTGCGAACAACTGATGAGCTTAAAGCAAGAAGTTGAGAGAAAGCGGCCGGAATTGATCAACAGAAGGGGTGTGGTGTTTCATCATGATAACGCTTGACCTCACACATCTATAGCCACTCAGCAAAAATTAAGAGAGTTTGGCTGGGAGGTGTTAATGCATCCGCCGTATAGTCCTGACCTTGCACCTTCAGATTTTCACCTGTTTCGGTCTCTTCAGAATTCTTTATGCAATGTTAGGTTAACATCACGAGAGGACTGCCAAATCCACTTGTCGCGGTATTTTGATGTGAAGTCCCAATTTTTTTATAGCAATGGGATCATGTCCCTACCTACAAGATGGCAAAAGGTTATCAAACAAAATGGTACATACATACTTTAGTAAAATTTAAATAAACTACATTAAAAAATGTTTTGAATTATCTTAAAAAATGCGAAGAAACTTTTTCCCCAACCTGTAATTTATAATCGTATGTAAGGCTTTCGTTATTTTTTCTGATAAATGGATGCTCTAGATTTTTTTTTCCGAAAAATCATCCATTTTTAGATATGGGTAAATTTGTTATATTTTTGATAACCTGCACAAAAGGTGCAAGTTATATGCAAAAATAAATGTTGTGGAATATTTTCAATATAAAAATTACTGGTTTTATCTCTACAAAATAAGAAGTTCCATTCTTTGGACAAAACCAGACTTTGCACTCTCACTGTTTTAGTAATATAAACATGGTTTAAATTATATGTATATAGATGTGCGTAAACATATATTACATATGTACAATACCAAGACCGCCTTGTCAAACAGTTTTTTTGGAAAATGTTACCTCAGCCGAGTGAGAAGCTTGTGCGCTAGGCAGAGAGACGTAATTAAGATATTCAAAAATTGCTATACTCTCGTAATTTAATTAGTCCTAATTGTGATTGGATCGCGATAGAATTAATCGAATTTTACTGGTGGTAGAGCTCCAGTGGAGGAGCTTTCGGGCGTATGCACCACCGCATTACCTAATATACTTGCCGCTAAATGGTAGTGTTCAGCACTATCGTGTTCCGGTCAGGTGGTAATGTACGGACCTGTAATTACCGGCACAGAGGCATAACACCTTGGGTCTCAGGAGTGGTAACGCATCTGCATTTGACCTTGGTCTTTGTGTGGGTGTCTATAGGCTGGAGTCATCACTTAACATCAATGTGAACTGCATGCTTGTTTGCCACTTCCATTACATAAAAAAAAAGAATTGCTCCGCTCTCTTGCCGGCGGCTGCTCGCTTTCGAGCCCAATCTCTCGCAATTCGGACGACAGACTTACCCTGTCCAGACGCCCGGAGGTCTCTGTGGAAGGCGGCATATGGCCGTCTCCGTCCAGGAGATGTGGAAGGGTTCACGTTTCGGGTCTGAGGGAGTCGGAGCAACAGGAGTTCAACCCTCAGCCCCCACAGCAAACGCTACCCTGCAACCCTACCACGTTCTTACCAAAAACACGGTTCATACAATCTTCATTAATATTGCATTTTAGCGTTCTATTATTGTTTGTGTTTCCTGGATTGGTGCTATTCAATTCAAATTGCAAACTATTGCGTTATTTCAAGTTTTGACTATTTTTTTAATAGGTAATAAACTTTTTTTATGAAGTTCATTCATTGATATACAAAAACCCAAGATGCACAGTCGCGTATAAACTTCGCACTCGAAACTGTCGTCAGTTGTACTAACGTAGTTATAGATAACACATGACCTTATTTTTTTACAAAGTGAACCTTAGTAGTAAGAGTTTAAGTTCTCTTTTTAAAACAATATGCAAAAACTAAACAAATTTTACGACCGAAATTCATGAGAGGCACAAGGAATTGAATAGAGTCAAATAAATAAAATAATAATATAAATATTTTGTTTGATTTATTTTTGTATCTTATTACAGGTGCCTATTTAATCGAGTTTGTAAAATTTACGTTCACAGTTTTTAAATGTTTTATGCCCATATTACAATTCATATAGCTATGCGATATGAAATAATATTATTATGTTTTTAGTTTAATTATGTATTAAAAAATTTTTGGTATGTATTAAAACGGAATAAAAAAGCAATAATAATAATTTTATGCATTGATTAAATAATATAAAATCCATAAATTGTTAATAATATTACTAACAAATTAGGTCAATTTGTCTATGTCAATTATCAAATTATTAAATACTAAAAATATATTAATACATAATAATATATTATATTAATTTAAAAGTTAATTATTAAATAAATACTTAAAAAGTTAATTATTAAATTAGTAATAAAAAATATGTGTGATTTCAGAAAATCGACTCCATTGACAAGAACAGAGCCGTTATACGACTAAAACAAAATGAGCCTAATACGTTTTTATGACCGTAGACCGTACAACTATTGAAGTTTGCCGTATTATACTAAGATCGATGAGTGAAGTTATAAACAAAATTAAATCAAAATCAATTCAACATCGCTATATTTACTCATTTATATGACAAATGTAAATCAATAAAGTCTTTTACTTACCGTAAGTACGATATCCCATCCGTTTTCATCGGTATAGACGTATTATTTTTACAATTTTTAACGGAACACTTCGGCATACTTGACTTTCGAACTGCTCTAAGACTGACGTGATACTATTTGAAATGAGCGCTAAATGTTCATTTTAGCGCTAGTTGCGAGCGGACGGTTTTGAGACGTTGAGTGTGCATCTTGGGTTTTTTGTATATCAATGAGTTCACTATTAAATATTCTGGAAGGAATGCATAAAGTATCCATTATTGCGTTTGAAGGGCTTACTAGGTATTTTATGACGTCATAATGAAGACGAAGGTATCTTCATTACAATAATAATAATGTGTTCAGAATGCCACTTTTCAAGAAAGATGCACATTAATGGTCGATGTCGATTAAATAATATTTAACTAACCTGTTACTGACGTCAATTCGTTCTATTTTTAGATAAATAACAAAGACATTATAACAAATTTCTTATATTGTAATTGCTGTGCTATGTAAATGATGTCTGTTTGTGAAATTTGTGATATTTAATGATTTTCATGATAAAAATATCGTCCATAAAACATATATGAACATTCTTCTATAATAACTTTTTTTCTTTAAGAATTAATAATTCTCTAATGCCCATATAGATAATCCTTCAGACGCTAAATATTATGCGATACCACTCCTGAAGCCTAAGGTGTTGGTGTGTATGTGTGGAAGGTTTAGGCTCGTACATTAATAATTATGAGATAATAATTTAAAGCAGTATCTATAAAAATCTGTAAGATATACCTAGTTACTTTATTATGTCACTAGCGGCCCGCCCGGCTTCGCGCGTAGCCTAAAGCCTTCCTCGATAAATGAGTTATCTAACACTGAAAGAATTTTTCAAATCGGACCCGTAGTTCCTGAGATTAGCGCGTTCAAGCAAACAAACTAACAAATGAACTCTTCAGCTTTATAATATTAGTATAGATAAAGGAGAAGAAGGCGTCCCATACAAAGTAATATCTATCATTATAATATTTATAATATTTTTTTTTTTTTTTTATGTAACCGAAGTGGCAAACAAGCATGCAGATCACATTGATGTTCAGTGATAACTGCAGCCTATAGACACCCACACAAAGACCAAGGTCAAAATGCAGATGCGTTACCACTCCTGAGGCCTAAGGTATTACGCCTCTGTGCCGGAAATTACAGGGCCGTACATTACCACCTGACCGGAACACGACAGTGCTAAACACTACCATTTAGCGGCAAGTATATTTGGTAATGAGGTGGTGCCTACGCCCGCGAGCTCCGTCACTGGAGCTCTACCACCAGTAAAATGCGAGTATTATGTCACATTTAAAACAAGATGTTCTTCCGTTGTTAATCTATTTAAAACAATATTTAATGTACCTATTAAGTACGTACTGACGTCAATGCTTTACTATTTCAGTTAACTAGTTTTATAAATAAGAGTGTTCAAATGTAAAATAAATTATTTCCTCAACTTAATTATAAACGTAACCGGCGATTCGTGGGTGTTTGCATGTATGCTTCAATGCATGCATATACCTCTGCCTACCCCTTCGGGGATTACAGTCGTGAAGTTACGTTACGTTACTTAATTATAGTAATGAACTAAAAACAAAGAGTAAGTACAATTGATTGTATCAAATAAATGTAGAGCTCGGATTATAAGCGTTAGTCTGTCCCCAGACCCTTGACGGTTACTGGTGGTAGAGTTCCAAGTGTAGGAGCTCGAAGGCGTAGGCACCACCACATCATCTAACCTATCTGACGCTAAATGGTATTGTTCGGCATTATCGTGTTCCGGTTAGATGGTAATGTATGGCCCTATTTGACTGCCTCGTTGGCTCAGTGGTCGCAATCGTGATGGTGAAGCCTGAGGGCCTGGGTTCGATCCCCAGGTCGGGAGAATCTAATATTGGTTTTTTCTGTGAGGAAACTCCCAGTAGAAGCCCGGAGTCTGGTCGTGCCTCGGAGAACACGTAAAGCCGTAAGTCCTGCGCCCGATCTCTCTCCGGTCGTGTCGGATTCCGTCTCATCGGGTTATGAGAGTAAAGGAATAGAGAGTGCATCTGCGTTTGCGCATACACTTGTGTGCTAGTCTCCGTTGAGATTGGCCGGCGTGACCGAAGTTCGGTCTGGAGGACATTATTATTTTATTATTATAATTGTATGGCCCCGTAATAACCACAGGGACATGACACCTTAGGTCTCAAGGGTGGCAACGCATTTGCATTTTTATCTCTGGTTTTTATGTAGATGTGTTAAGCTGCAGTCATCACATAACATCAATGTGAGCTGCATGCTTGTTTGTCACCTTCCTTACTTAATCTTATATTTTACTAGCGACAAGCCTCGACTTCTCATGGGTGCAATTTAGAACAAAAATCCTTAGTACGGCACCCACGACATATTTTTATACCTAAGGTATAAACCTGTGTCGTGGATGCCGTTGTACACATACAGTACATACACACCCAAACCCGAAACAAATATCTGTCCCGTAGTCCATACAAATATTTGTCCCGGTGCAAGGATCGAACCCGTGACCCCTCGAATCAAACGGTCGTCTCACACAGCGGTGTGAGACGACCCAGTTAGACCCGCTGGGTCGTCAGAAGTAAAGAACATAACTACACGCCTGTTATCCCCGAAAGGGTAGGCAGAGGTAAGTGAAAGCATTCAAGCATACATGTCAAATGTCAACACCCCCGATTAGCCGGTTACGTTTTGGCCAATTTAACAGGTGGCAAGCCTGTTGACATTTCCTGGAATATGATAAAACTCAGACGTACTGCGAAACTTCCTAAAAAATCTCAATAGAATCAGAGATAAAGGATTTTACAACATTATCTCTGATAGCTCCAGAGCCGAGGATGGAATCTAGGACCCCAGTGTAGAAAGAGTGGCCTGCTACCCACTACTTCTAACCCACGAGTTATGAACGGCTCGAAAATATCTTAACTTCGTATTGCCTCACAATTAAATAATGTATCTAAGGTTTGATATATACGGACTATTTGTGTGGGAAAATAAAATTGTGGTTTTTACTATTTCCCTTCAATTTCTGCATATTTTCTTACCTTTTAAACCTTCCCTGGACTTCCAAAAATCATTCAAAACCAAAATTAGCCAAATCGGTCCAGCCGTTCTCGAGTTTTACGAACTAACGAACAGTAATTGATTTTTATAAATAGAATAGATAATAGATAGGTATATATATATAGATAATGTGATAAAAATCATTCGTCTTAAAGTTGTGGTCTCCCAATAGATATTTTCTACGCTTCACCAACTAAAAAGTGACAGTTAATATTGAAGAAATTGTGATGCAGTCCTCACTATGTCCAGTATGATTTACGATAAGACGTCACTAATTTTGAAATTAGTGATCAATGGCGGTCAACCATTGCAATGGGGCGATTGTAAGTGTCGTAACGATGGTAAGGCATGGACGTTTTGATGGTGGTAGAGCTCCAGTGACGGTGTTCGCGGGCGTAGGCACCACCGCATTACCTAATATACTTGCCGCTAAGTGGTAGTGTTCAGAACTATCGTGTTCCCGTAAGGTGGTAAAGGTCAAAATGCAGATGCGTTACCACTCGTAAGGCCTCAGGTGTTATGCCTCTGTGAGGGAAATTACAGGGCCATACCTGACCGGAACACGATAGTGCTGAACACTACCATTTAGCGGCAAGTAAATGAGACAATGCGGTGGTGCCCACGCCCGCGAGCTCCGTCACTGGAGCTCTACCAAAAGTAACGATAATGTCACTAATGCAATACGTTTTTATAAGTATCATGAACCTTATCGGCAGTTTGCAAGTATGAATGGATAAAAAAAAGAAACAAGAAAATGACCTTAATCTAAATTGAACAAGGAACGCGCTATAAACAATGCAAAATGTAAATAAAACACCATGGTAATGTTCCATATCACGACAACGTAGAGTTGTTCTTAGCTCATTACGCAATAACACAATGGAATATCAAACTCAACTCCAAACTTGATTCGAGACAAAAAAGATCACTCTGAAACAACAACTTGTAAGTCAGCAACGTCATCGACATAGTCATAACAACTGATGCGCATGAGCCAACATACGTATCAATAATTATGTAATACAATTAAATAATGAGGATAAACATAAGGAAACAGGACACGTCAGATAACAAGTTTACTGGTATTTAATCTTGAAAAGCCAAAAATAGAATGCGTTTTGATTTAGCAATTTCTAAACAAACGTACTATCACGTAGGACCGTGCGATCCTCAGTTGATATAACTTGACAGAGTTAAATTTCGCCTGCGCCGGCACAACAAATACAGCGCACGCGCAGTCCGCGTACCGCTCGCTCATACAACGCGCGTGTCCCGAACGTAAATAAAAGAGCGCGCGTGCAAAATAGTTGCTGTGAACCTAAAATGTCGTTGACCCTCCCAAAAACTGACGGGAGATTGTGTTTTGTGAAGTGATCAATCGTAATAATGCCCGAAGGACCAGATTCTTTCACGTTCACGATACCCATTATACGGTACACCATGGAATCCGAGGATGTGTCGAGCAACGATAGGCAGCAGCCGATTACTAAGAAGATGTCTCTTCTAGCACCGGTGAAAATAGAGACACCGGATAGCAGTAGGCGATCATCGGAGCCTACGAAATTTTACATACCTCCTCAGTGTAATAACAGACTGTCGCCGAGAAGTGCTAGGAAACGTGACTCCAGAAGGAATTCTAAGACTGATAAAGGAGATTCGCCGTCCAAAGAGACTTTAGGTCCTAAACCGTGTAACTGTGAGGACTGTAGAGCGTCCAGTCCATTGCCTCCTGGATATGGCCCGCAGACGTTATCTCCTGGTTATGATCAAATGAAATCCTCATTACTTGAGGTTCCGTGGAATGAAGACTACACTGAGGCTTCGAGTGATGATTTGAGCTCGGAATGGGATTCCGATGTGCCTGAACCACCGCCTCCCACGCATAAGGTAATTGGATGATCATTAATCACTCTTTAAATTGACATGCAACCTTCCGCTTCTAAATATAAATAAGCAAAGGATGTTACTGATAATATTGAAGAAACAAAATAATGATTTCTAACTACTAGCTGCTAATGTAAAGTAGATCTCGAAAATAATAAAATAGATAAGGTAATCAATACAAATCTAATTAGAAGTCTAATTATTAGGTTGAAATGGCATTTATATTTACATTTACATCTTTATATAAGAAAAAACAAAATTGATGATGATCCAACTTAAATGAGAAAAAAAAAAATGTGTGGGCGTCATTTATTGAAAATACAGAAGACAGTAAACAAGTTATAGCCAAGTATTGGTATCGAATGTACAAAAGAATCAATAATAATTAATGTAGCTCATTGAATTGCAAATATACAGACAGAGCATGTCCAAATTTTAAAACAGTGACATTCTTATAATCAACTTATTTTTGAAGCATTCCAATGAAGACTTAAATATTTTAGTTTGTGTAAGCAAAAAGGTATAGTCGTTTCAATCCGTCTTAAATTATAAAGCTTTATTTTAACGAGAATTGCACAAGTAATATATGTATTTGGTCCCATAATTTCCGGTACTTAGACCTCAGGAGAGGCAACTACATAAAAATCAGAGATTTCAATGCAGGTAAACGACATTGAAATATCTGGATTATGCGTATAGAGGCTACAGTATCATTTACCATCAATTTGAACTGTTTGCTTGTTTGCCCCTTCGACTGTAATTTAGTGTTCACTTCACTTGTTTTGTGATTTAGTTTTCAATAAATAATTTTATGACATAAACATTTTCTAATACATTCGAATTCAGAGCCATACATGCCCATCGAATGCCATCCTAATATGAGTTAAATGATTTCACTAATATTGGTGAAGCCTCTTAATTTTGGTA
Organism: Macrosoma leucophasiata; assembly: GCA_036365455.1. Lineage (NCBI taxonomy): Eukaryota > Metazoa > Arthropoda > Insecta > Lepidoptera > Hedylidae > Macrosoma > Macrosoma leucophasiata. Next base: position 6,273,821 of record JAWQUS010000020.1, read on the forward strand.
CTTCATTATTTTGTCCCTCTGGATTGAATGCCTAATGGTTGATGTGTATCGCTAGCACTAATTTGATTTGCAGGGCGTCCAAAGAGTTTTTACTTGGCATAATGAGAATTAGCGCGACCATGACTGGCCGAATATTTAAATGAAAAAAAGTTTATTTTAAATTATCGAACAATAAACAAATGAAGATTTTTTTACATTGCTCTCTTACTTTATCAACTGTGAACACACGATTTTATATTAATTAAAAATCTGTGAATTTGCACTGAATTTATGCCCGTTTACCTGATTCCGGAGTTATCGGACCCTCCGAATAAGCTGGTGTCAATCAACACAAAACCTGACTACGTGTGTCGTCAAGAACAATAACCTGATCTGCGGTACCTCGGTACAGTCTCCAATTTGGTGAGTGGCTTGCACGTTAGTTATTGGGGTGTTTGATCCGGAGGGATAGGTGATCTGGTGCCGAAGTTTTGAGGGTGATCATCATACTGTACTTAGAATTTATAATCCGCCTTGGTGTGACTATTTACACGTCCCACCAAATATTAATGTTCTCTATCCATTTTCTGATCCCTTGCTAGATATATCGATATACACAGTATAATTAGTATAAAACTTTATATCTATCGACACGTGTTAAACAATTTTATCCAATACCAATTAGAAGGCAATTGAATTAACTTAATATCGACTTCAATTGAATGGAGCAAATAGAACAAAATGTTCACGAATTGGACAAAAAACTCGAATCGCTAAACGATACCATTCGATTCCAATGATTAAATCGGTTCAGATGTCATTATCAATAGTGAATTATAATGGCGGGTAAATCGGCTAATGATATTCGTCATTAAATCAATATTATTAGACCGGTTAACGTGTTTCCATTCTCTAATTTATAAGAATATAGGTACATTTAATTTTAAATGTGTTAATATTTCTGTGAATTTCGCTCTGTTATATAAACGTTTTGCAATTTTTTATGAACATATGTAGTTCATTAGAAGAAAAGAACTCTACTTAAGAACTTCGAACAAATAATTCTGTCTATGAAACTATTGTTTGTAAACACAAACGCGTTTTTTTGTCTCAATAGTTTTTCATTACGAACTACATGGAGAAAACAAAACAGTTCCTACATAGATAATACCTACATACCAAACAAATTACAGTATACAGCTAGTATAAGCGTAAAACAGTATTTCAAAATGATATCTCGTCAAAATTTTTGAACTCAAAACTCGTAAAGAAGTAAAGAAAATTGATGCTTGCAATTAATTTAATATTTATCAATTTCCTTTGAATTACTTTGTTGGCCTGACGTGCATCGACAACGGAAACAGTTCCATGTCACATGTCATTAAATACCAGTTTTTTATTACTGTAGTTATCCTCCGAACTAATTTGTTGAACGATATATCAAAAATCTTCTTTTTTATCAAAATGTATTTGCTTTAAGACACTACGGAATTCTAGCCAGTTTGTAGCATTTATTCTCATCGTTGTTGTTTTAAAATAATTTTATATATTCACTTAGGTACCATTAAGGTTAATCAGGCATCAAGCAGGAATATAAAACTTAATATCGTTTAACGTCACGGCTTAAAAAAGTGTTTTAATCATTATAGTACATCCTATTTATTTGGCATTGACTATTATTTGAACTACCATTAAAATATGTCACTTTTGTGTAGACGTAAAATGTATTTGTGTCATGCTTCGTAAGTACCACTCTACCCACCTAACTTTTTTGTCTAAGTAGGTATTAACATACAGATTTATATTGGCTTTCTGAAATTTATTTAGCCGTGTGATCTTTATTTTAGTCATTAAATACAGAGTAGTATTGCATGAATATTTCAAAAAGCGAATATTTTTGTACACTTTCCAACCAACCCACAGTTCCAGACCATGTTTCTGTCATCATCATACATGTTCTTAGGTACATTTTATTAAATTATTTTCATTCGTCATCTCTAGCGTTTTTGTTTTTTGATTCGTTTTGTAATTTGAAATTAATTTTATATTTCAGTACCAACCAATAATGTCAATGTGATGCATTGACATTACTTTAGCATTTTACTATTTTGCTTATTTGTTAAAATAGTTATTTTGTTCATTTGCACAGGCAAATGTGAAATTTGATGTGAACAACGGAGTTGTTGTAATATATAATTACAAATCGTCAATAATGGATTGATTAATTAATTGAATAAGTACTTATTTTTATCGTTAAATCTTCTTTACATCAGTATCCGTTGTCATTTATATTTCGAGTATTACTATTGCCATGATCCAGTGCCATAAATGATTTTAATTTATGAATTAAATTTTACGTATTATGTCTGCAACTCACTTCAAGGGAAGTGTAAAAAATTTCTTGAATAAGAAATAATCAAACTGAAGTACCTAATAGACTGAAGAGCAATTTTTCGAACCCTTATAAAAAAGACAAAACAGCCCAACCAAGCTCTATATCTTCCTCAACTCGAGGGATAAATCTTAACTGTAAAAAAATATCGAAAACCCACAACATATCAAGGATTAATATCATTCCTACGCAGGAACAAATTTAAATTAAAAAAAAAACTTATTTTAAAACCTGATGTAGGATAGGGGTTAGGCGTATAAACATAAAAATAATTGACAGGCTTAGAAAAAGGTAATGCAATTAAACTAGAGCCCAGTTCAGAGTAATCTCCCAAAGCACTATCTGACTTGCGTTTGCGCCGCACGATTTTGATTTATCGACATCCATATCAACTGTGCTTTCACTGCCATCAGCATGGGTGCCTTGCATTGCGTTCACCGTTAGGCCAAGCGTGTGCCGTGCCAATAACCCCCTTCCTTTCACGCATCTCACGCATTGTCCCATTGTCTGCATTCAAACTTTAAACACCATCATTTTATGTATTTAGATTAGTGGCTCTTCTTCTAAATTGCAGTTCCTTGCGTCAATTTGTTGAAATATTATTTCGTGTATTCTATGTTTCTAAGTACCTACTGTTATATTTTGGAACATATTCGTTTTTGTGTTGATGGTCTGATAATTAAAGTCGTTCGTTACTATACACGCCTTGTTGAACAATGTTGATGATGATTTTAACATGTTGATAGATGAACCTAGAATTAAGGTGATATAGAAATTAAAGCAATTTTTCAAAATATCACTTTTTTGTACAATTCAATTATACTAATTGGAGCCCCTTTTAAATTGTGCTTGGTCGCGGGCAGACTGAAAAGCGGTAGCTTGTGTTGTATACGCGAGAAAATCCGCAAATTTAATTTCTACAATGTATGAAGCTCGCGAAAACCTACGAAAACGTGTTTTCTAAGTGAATAACAGTTATTAAAATTATATACACCCCTATCTTAAAACGTCTATATACTAAAATAGCAATGACAATACTTAATATACGCAATATTTTTTTTTGCTTAAAACTTTAATGTAAATATCGGCACACTTTAACTCAGGTTTACTAACTTGACTTCGATCAGTCGACATGTCTCATTTAAAAAGGTTTTTATCGAGATTCAAGATCCGTTTAAAAGCCTAGTATATAAATTAGTCATCAATCATTAGGCATCTAACTGAATCGATTCATCATTTTTTTTATTCGCTAGCAATTAAGTGACATTTGTAGTACAATTTTCTTTTTAAACTATTATTATCTAACTAGATGGTCAAGAGACGAGGGTTTCTTAATATTAGTATGGATAAAATAAGGTCATTTGTACGCAATATGCAAGTTGAGTCTGGGTAATCTTTGTCTTTGTTGGTGAATGGTTTTAATGAATAACGTCACTTCACGCCTGTATTCCGCGAAGGGGTAGGCAGAGATGAATACATGCATTCCAACATACGTAAATAACAAACATCATAGGGTTAGGGTTGGGTTATTCGTCAATTCGACACAAATGAGCGGACACCCAGTTACCTTTTGTCTCATGTAGCGAGGTTGCTTAGGGAGCGTGTCTGTGTCTATTGACATTGCCAGGAGCATTGAAACTCCCCGACTCAGGGAACCCAAAACCCCAGCGTAGCAATAGTAGCCATTTTGAATAAATTAGTTATTAATAACATTTGATTTTTTCGGGTTCCGGAGCCTATAAGGAACCCTTATAATTTCATCGTCCTTTCATCCAACTTTCCACAGCTTAGAGTAGGAAGTCTAAATACTAGAAAGCTGCTATTTAGCCTTAACATAAATAAATAAATATATTTACAATAATTTTTAGGCCCACATTCAGAGTCCGATTTTTTGTTAGTGTGTCACCCCTCAGTTAGCTCAAGGGATGCGTGAAAAAAAATTACGGTAATGGTGCATAATAACGAATTTAAAAGAAAAATTATCACAGCTGAGTAGTCTCGATAGCTTTACGAGTAATACTCGCTGAACTTATAAATTTTACCTGGACTTGGAGCAACCTGGCATCGCAGGGATTCTTGCAATGGAAGCTGTAAAAAGGGATATTTGAAAACGGGAAAAATATACATTTGGACAGTTTTTGACAACACATTTATTATTATAGTTCTTGTGATTAACGCGTTAAAGCAATCAACCACTGAAACAAATTCTTAAGTATACGAGTAGAGAGCATAGAGCAACACTGGCCAATTTCGCCTCTGTCAAAGTACAAGCCCAAATGGTCCTACGAATGTCGCCCAGATGTTTAAATGTGTGCGTGAAATTGTTTACGTATTTTGTTAAAGTCAAAGTGTGAGTTTCGTAGTAAAATACGATTCATGTAGTGTGTGTGTGTATCATATGTAGTGCCCTTCACAAAAAATGACAGACTGTTTTTCATCGGTAATAAGCGCTATGAATATGGTTGCTCTATGGTAGAGAGACGTTACGATTAAAAGTGTAAATAAGTTTATATTCTACTTCGAAAGAATAAACTCCTAACTTAAAATATAAGATTACCGCTTCGTTTAAAAAAAAAAATCAATTAACATAATTTACATTTACTCGTACATTGACGTCATTGCATAATAGTTAAACGATCAATACATGACAAACATAATATGAACTTAAAAATACACTTAGAGTACCTATAAAATATTACTTTTATCAGACTTGGAATAACAATGTGTCGGCTATGATGTGTATATGAATGGTACTTGACATTTTGCGCTCCTACTCCTTATGCAGGTGCAATGCAATATAGGTAGATAACTATTGTAGAAATTAGATTTGCGGACTTTCTCGCGTATACAACACTCCCAAACTTCGTCTTATACCCGACGTTTCGGTCGCTTTCCAGCTACCGTGATCACGGACATACTGACCGACAGACAGACTGGGTGGTATAAGAAGAAGTTTGGGAGTGTTGTATACGCGAGAAAAGCCGCACATTTAATTTCTACGATGAATGAAGCTCGCGAAACCCTTGCGAAAATGTTAGATATCTATCTATATATATCTATTTTTTGCATTTAAATACTACACAGACAGTTACTAATCTATTTACAGTTACTGATCCGGTTAGATGTTATGGCCTCTTTACAACTAAGGTCTCGGGGGTGGCCAACGCATCTTTAGTCTGACCTCTAGTTTTGTGCTGAGTCTATAGGCTGCAGTCATCACTTAACATCCATGTGAACTGCGTGCTAGTTTGCCACCTTCATTACATTAAAAAAAGAGTTAATTTAAACTACGCGTTTTCACGGTTTTGAATAACTCGTAAGTAAGTGAGTCGGTTTATAAATATAGATTTTCTTGGACACTACACTGGTTTCGCTATAAAGCTGTTTGGTTCCCACGTTGATCTGATCGAATGTTAAATTAATCGTGGGAAGTCAATCTTTGTATAAAATTGTTGTGGGTGAAGGAGATTTTGTTATAAATGTTAGTTACCTTCTTAATATTAAAACCTTCATTTGTTTTATAACAAACCTTTTCCGAATTACACGGTACATAGTTTAAGTAGGTAACCAAACGGACATGAAGGTAAATGTTAATACATTTACGACTGATGTAAAGAGCAGCAAAAAAGGCTGCAGTAATCTCTCTCTTTTTTTGTCAAAAGATTGATATACAATTGGATGGAGCTGATGGTAAGTATGCACTTACCATTAGGTCCATCCAATTACCTACCACGGTGGTCCGTGGTACCGTCTCTTATGGTTGGAGTTACCACCGCGCTAGTTCTGAAGGACTCTTTTATGCCAGTTTTGATAAAAACCCATTGCAGGTATTTTTAAAAGAAACAGTATAATGGAAGGTCGTATATTGCTGCTTTTGATAAGATTTTCCAATTTTGTTTCTTGTTGAGAGTGACATGACAATAATGATTTCTTAGCGATTTTAATTCCTTCCTTTTTGTTTTAATAAAACATATTTTTGGAGGATATCATTCAATTTTTTTATATCTCTCTTTTTAGGGTTCCGTACCTTAAATGGAAAAAAGGAACCCTTATAGGATCACTCGTGCGTCTGTCTGTCTGTCTGTCGGTCTGTCCGTCTGTCACAGCCAATTGGCTCCGAAACTACTCGACCGATTGAGTTGAAATTTGATGAATATATGTAAATTGGTGACCCAAAGATGAACACGTCAAGTAAAATTTTTTTTTTTTATTTTTTAACTGCCTCGGTAGCCTAGTGGCAACAGGCCATTACTACTACGCTGACGTCCTGGGTTGGATTCCCTGCTAGGGGGTTATCAGAGATATATAAAGTCCTTTTTTTAAAGTCCTCCGGTTCTATTAAAATCTTTCCATTTTCTGCAAATATCCCAGTTCCTCGAAGTTTGGTAATGTGCCCGGAGATGTCAACAGGCTCGCCACCTGTTACATGGGCCAAAACGTAACTGGCGAATCGTGGGTGTTTGCATGTATGCTTGAATGCATGCATTTACCTCTGCCTACCCCTTCGGGGATTATAGGCGTGAAGTTACGTTTTTTATGTCATGAAGTGTTAAACGAGCATGCAGGTAAGTAATACTTTACCTATATACATTTACACAAAACCAAACATTTCAATGTGGATGCATTGCTACTCCTGAGGCCTAAGGTAGTATACCTTTGTGCCGGAAATTACAGGGCCGTACTTACATTATCACCTGACCGGAACACGATAGTGCTGAATACTACCATTTCGAGGCAGATAGATTAGGTGATGCGGTGGTGCCTAACTGCCTACACCCGCGATCTCCGTCATTGAAGCTCTACCACTCAATTTATGATTATCACCCGAACAGGCTTTCGAACCCGGATTCTTAAGTAGTAGAAGCAAGCTGCTTTTAACCTACCGAAGCAGTTAACGATACACAATGTTTTACAGTTGAAAGACTCTTTATAGAGCGTTCACATTTTAAAATTGATCCATAAAACACTTTTGTTTACGAGCGCATTCTTCTGAACACGGTAGGACAGTGCGAGGTGCGAGTACGAGGTTTGTCGAATAAAATATCCATTAACTGGTCTTATGCTAGGGTTCCCAACCATGAACAATTTCCACGGGTTTACGCTTACATTCACACGTTTTTAAATACAGTTGACGCAGATAATCTGATCATAGTGTAATCCGAAATCCTGTAAGTAGAATACCTATAACATTAACCCCCTTGTTCATAAACGTATTTTAGCTAAAGTGTTGCTAATCTCCCCTTTGTCTTTTTCTATCCTGCACATTTGACAATGCAACTGACAAAAACAAAGCATTCTATAGCTATAACTTATCTCATGTACGTTTATGAAGGGTTTTAGAGTTTATGAAAAATTATGGCAATCTGCTACAGGGTTTGATGGTAAAATAGGTACTTAGAAAATCATAATTTATATTCAGCCGGACGATGTTCAATCTTGAATAAAGGCTTTCTCCAAAGATACCAACAAGAAGCGGTCCTGAGCTGCAATCATCGAGCAAATTAAATACCCGCGATCTTCACCAGATCGTCGATCCATCTGTACCTGGTCTCGTGGATACGAGGGCAGATCACGGTTGGACCTTGTAGGCCCACAGCGCTGCTGCTTACTCTATACGATGGCGACCATTTATCTATTGCGGTCGCTACTCGAGAATCTTTTTGGCCTGGTTCTTTATGCTATGTTCTAGCAGAATGCTTACTGTCACTTGAGTTTCGCTATTCGAAGAACTTTGATGACATATGTAGACATCTTTATTTCTGATTGGATCTGGATACTTGAAAAATAAAACATTTGTAATTACATTTTTTTATGTAACGGATGTGGCAAACAATGATGCAGTTCACAGTAATGTTAAGTGATGACTGCAGGCTATAGACATGTACACAAAAACCAAAGGTCAAAATGCTGATGCGCTGCCACCCCTGATACCTAAGGTGTCATGTCTCTGTGATAGTTATTACGGGGCCATACATTACCATCTAACCGGAACACGATAGTGCTGAATACTACCATTTGGGGGCAGAAATAGATCATGCCCGCGAGCTTTGTCACTAAAGCTCTATTTTTTCCGCCGCTCTTGGATTTTTTAGTCTAATCCGGAATTATATCCTTTTTCCGTATATCCGTATATGAGAATTGGCAACCCTATCTCTTGCCCTCTCGGGACTCGAAACAAGCCTTACTTATATGCCTTGGTCGTGTGCGCGAGATATATTTACGGTTGATTCTTGTACTGATAAAAATATCTGCATTTTTAATGTGGTTAAAGTTCAGTTTTCTTTTGATCTTTTTTTAAATTTTAATTTACATTTGTATTGCAAGATGCAAGCAATTTGTGATACAGAAGATGATTTTTTTTTTAAATTAAAAAAATGCGTTTACACGCTGCTATGAGCGGTTTGAAAACATCCGACAGCGGGTTGGCCACTAACCCGTATCTCCACCAACGCGCATTGGAGTAGCGTGGTGGAGTAAGCTTCAGGCCGCCCCCCAAAAAGGAGAGAGACTCGTGCCCAGCAGTGAGACGTCTTAAGGGTTACAATTATTATTATTAATATACTATTATCCGGATCCGGATAAAATTATCAGTTATAACATATCCTGAGGTTCGAAGATGAAGTTTCGCATTTTCCTAATCATTAATTTAAATCATCGACATTCGTAACTTTTATCATACATGTAAACAGGAAAGTAATCATTCACGAAATGAGTTCACTGAACAAACAGAACACAATCCCTCCTTTGTTCTTCGCTTGTTACGATTTTTTATGATCATTAAAGTTTAATGTATCGGTGAAGTGAAGATTCATCCGGTGATTAATTTGTTATTTTGTGCTATTGTTCGGTTTTGCATTTCTTAATCTTATATCTTATCTAGTCTCGCTAAAACTCGAGAACGTCTGGACAGATTTTGGTTTTGAATGATTTTCGGAAGTCCAGGGAAGGTTTAAAAGGTAAGAAAATATGAAGAAATTGAAGGGAAATTGTGGTTTATCTTTCAAACCTTTGACACATTATTTCATTGTGAGGCAATACAAAGTTTGCCGGGTCAGCTAATGAATTGATATTTTCGAAGCATCAGGGGTTAGGCTAGAGCGGTAACCACACAGCTAGGAACATATTTTCTTAATGTATAACTTGAAACTACTACTAGAATCTCTTCCTCACCCGCTGTTTCGTAACGTGACGTCAAATTTGATAGCCAGTACAGTGCAGTAGGTACCTACCCAAAATTAAATATTGCACATCGAGCCTACGAAAGAGACAATCGGCTAGTTTCGACTTCGTAGAGCGTTATCTCTGCTGCACACTGTCTACGTAAGCACTGATAGTCCGGTATTGGTCAAAACTCGATTAAAATGATCGACAAACGTCACATAGGTAAGGTGCGAAAGAGATAACGCCCTACAGAGCCGAATTAAGACGAAGTCTTTAGTTGGATACTGTACAAAGATTTGACAACAGATATCATAATGTTGCAGAGACTTAATTGTGTATATCTACTGACGTAACTTCACGCCTGTAATCCCGGAAGGGTAGGCAGAGGTAAATGCATGCATTCAAGCATACATGCAAGCACCCACGATTCGCCGGTTACGTTTTTAGCCCATGTTACAGATAGCGAGCCTGTTGACATCTCCGAGCACATTACCAAACTTCAAGGTACTGGGAAATTTCCAGAAAATGGAAAAATCCCAATAGAACCAGAGATAAAGGACTTTACAGTTTACACCATTATCTCTGATAACCCCCGACCCGGGAATCGAACCCAGGACCTCAGCGTTGTAGTAGTGGCCTGGTACCACTAGGCTACCGAGGCAGTGAATAGTTATATCTACTGCAAAATAAAAATATTGGATAAAAAATGACTCTATACTCTACACAGACAACCTTTAATTGTCAACTATTACGAAATTCAGTATTGAATAATGACCTAAAAAGAAATACAAAAACTAGGTATTTGATAAAAAAATTCAAAGTGATAAATTACTTTCAATCCGCTCAAAGTGCGCAAACGCAGTCCTTCATGCATGAAATGATCTCACAAAAAGTTGCCTTGCATTTGCTGTTAACTTTGTTGTTCGGTGACGTATAATTGCAATTATTTCTCTTAACTGTACTATAATGAGATATTGATAGCGACAGAGTCAAAATAAAGCTGTAAATAGGTTATTTATAGGCCATATATGACGCAGTTATAATACAATTATTATTGGTAATATCGTCTCATAAATTATACAGACAACCTTCGTACTACTATAATTATTATTACGTAAATGAGAATGTAGGGAAAAGTAAATTTTGCAACAGAATTTTAATCGATGCTCTTAGTCGACTTATTTTTCTCAAAATATTTTGAAAGATCGCATTATGGTATGGTATATACTTACCCACTTACTTTACAGAAATTGTCTGATGAGATGAGCTATCAAAAATAAGTGTACGAGTATATTTTTATGTAAATTGTCTCGCGTTGAAAATGCCGCCTATCCGTAGTTTAATATATATTTATGCAAGATTCATCCATAAAAAAGTTTTAGTTAAAAAAAAAACATTTAGAAAATTATTAACAGTCATACGAGTATCGTATATATACATATATAATACTCATATGTATAAATATTACAAATGCGAAAATTTGTATGTTTGTTTGTAACTCCTTCGCGCAAAAGCTGCTGAACCGATTATCATGAAATTTGGCACACACATAGAGGGTAACTATTATAAGACATAGTTTTTTGTCCCGAAAAAATGTTTCTGTGGGATGCCAAGGGATAGGAAGGAATAGGAAAAGCGAGCTACACGCGGGAAGAGCCACGGGCAACAGCTAGTCGTTAATAATAAAATTATGTAAGGTCTTCACAATCAATGTACTGATAACCTCGTCTGTGCTATCAGTGTCAACCGTTATAAATAACGTATAAGAAAAAATAAACTAGTTTCAGAGATCAAACAATTGAAAATTTTCCTCCAGACAGTCATAACTGATAACTCGTGACGTCAGAATGTCCCAATTTATAATTAGAAATAATGTTACGTAGTTGAGGTCAACTCTATCTGGCTGAGCGTCTCGATTCCAAGGTCCAACATTATCTTGGTGTTATAACAGGATCTTCGTAGTTCATATCGTATGTTTTAAACTGGTATTTGGAAAGTGCGTTACTAAAGTAGGAGAATGTTCAAATTTCAATTAATTTGCGATATTGTTGTTATGTTTATATTTATCAAATACTAGCGGACCGCCCCGGCTTCGCGCGGGTGCAATTTTACCTACCCTTTCCTATTCGTCTTAGCGTGATGTTATATAGCCTAAAGCCTTCCTCAATAAATGGGCTATCTGAATTTTTTCAAATCGGACTAGATGTTCCTGAGATTAGCGCGTTAAAACAAACAAACAAACCAACTCTTCAGCTTTATAATATTAAGTATAGATACGAGTATGTAGAGGTATTGCGATGACCTACCTCTGCGGCCAAATGGTAGATCTCAGCGTCGCTGTATTGTAATTGTTAAGTGGATATGGTACAAGCCTAGTAATCTCTGGCAGAAGCAAAACTTTGTTAACTCTACATAAAAATAAAAGATTTAATGCAGATGCGTTGCCACTCCTGAGGCCTAAGTTGTTATGCCTCTGTGCTAGAAATCAAAGGTCTATATTAATTACATGCTTGTTCTCCATTTTCTTACCATAAAAAAGAACATTTATTAAAATAGAAAAAAAGGAATTTGATTTAGAAGGGACTTGAACCCGCGACCACTGGATCAGCCCAGTTGCTCTACTTACTGATTACTATTGCGCTACCAAAATCCACACCTGACCATCCAATTATTTTTTTCTTTCACATTTCATAGAATCGTTTTGGGGTGGCGTTGAATGGTTCCTGCCTGAAGTCATTTCTTTTTATCTTTAAAATATTTCACTAGCATGTTTTATAGCGAAATCTATCTATATATATGAAAATCAATTGCTGTTCGTTAGTCTTGCTAAAACTTTTACTGGTGGTAGAGCTCCAGTGACGGAGCTCGCGGGCGTAGGCACCACCGCATTACCTAATATACTTGCCGCTAAATGGTAGTGTTCAGCACTATCGTGTTCCGGTCAGGTGGTAATGTACGGCCCTGTAATTTCAGGCACAGAGGCCATAACACCTTAGGCCTCAGGAGTGGCAGCGCATCTGCATTTTGACCTCTGGTCATTGTGTGGGTGTCTATAGGCTGCAGTCACCACTTAACATCAATGTGAACTGCATGCTTGTTTGCCACTTTTATTATATAAAAAAAAAAAAACTCGAGAACGGCTGGACCGATTTGGCTAATTTTGGTTTTGAATGATTTTTGGAAGGTTTAAAAGGTAAAAAAATATGAAGAAATCGAAGGGAAATAGTAAAAAACACATTTCATTTTCCCATACAACTAGTCCGTATCTATCAAACCTTTGAAACATTCATTCATTCTGAGGCAATACGCAATACGAAGTTTGCCGGATCAGCTAGTATCCAATAAAATATTACGAACAATATTTAAATTTAAAAAGTATATAGGTATGACGTGTTATTGATTATGACGTAAGTGTAGGGGAGACCGAGGATAGTTGTGACAATTTTTACATTAATGGCCATATCTCGCTCAAAAAACATTTCACAGTTATGATCTATGTTAATTCATGTAGCACCATTCCTTCTCGTTGCAAAATAATCAACAAAATTAATTGAAGTATCATAGTTTCTGAGAAAATCAACAAAAGCAAAGACAACTCCCTCTGTCACAACTCTCCTATCACCGAGGTAAGTTGTGACAAGGACCGAGATAAGTTGTGACAGCTTTTTATTTAGACTGTTTGGTTATACAAAAGGACCATTATAGAAAATACAAATAAAACAAACAATTTCATTTGCAAAAAAGTACTGATAATCATCTTTTAGTACATTAAATACCAAAAAATACATAACACTCATAACAAGAAATAATACCCTATAAGTATCTAATATATGGCACCATTTTAAGGTAAATTACATTACTATTCGTCAAAAATCTTCATTTAATCTCATAGACTATTATGGCAAACGTATTGCAACTTGTCTCCAGTAGGTACGATCTACATGTGATCAGTCTTTGCATTCTAGGCATTGGACCCACTGCTCATTCGATCTGATGTTTTCAAATAGTCACTTATTATATTCCTCTCATAAATGGTATAACCCATTGATGAAGCCTTGCCTACTGGGTTTGCTTGATAAGCGTGTTTCTTCTAAATATATCTTGACAGAGACATGTAGTTAAGATTGTAAGAGAACGCGACATCTCTTGGACATTTATCTCGTATCGTCACGTAACCTCTTCAAATTCCATCATCCATTCCTCAGTCCTCAGTCGTTCTTGTATATTTATTCTGCATTCTGAAACCAAGAACGTAGCCTTTTAGCACGCAATACCACATCGCGAAAAATGAAGTCAGATAGGAGAGTTGTGACAGGCTGTCACAACTCGCCTAGATACTCAAAATGATGACTTGGTCCAAATAATAATTCATATTTTCTAGACACGATACAAACACAAAAGATGCAACATTTTGAGTCTTGAATAACCACACAATTTAAGAAAATATAACACAACAATCAACATGTAATTAGGGATGATATAAATTTGATAAAATTTTTAAAGAAAAACTTACTTTTCGCATATTTTTTCACGCAGATGTCATAATTTGATAACCGGTTCTCGTATGACGCCAGTGAGTACTAAGTGAAGTAGCGCATCTCTCAAGTCGCAAACGAGCGTTGAAACCAGTTCGCTAACGATTATAGGTAGGGAGAAATCGTCTTTGTCACAACTTACCTTTGTCACAACTCTCCTAGGTCTCCCCTACGCTAGCATAGCGCCGCCAAATGTAGATAGGTATGCTAAACATGGATTAAAATTTTCAAATTATATTGCATTGAGTGTCAAGGTCGATGTGTGGTCGGTGTGTCAACGAAATGTGTCTATATTTCATTTTTATTTAATAATTGTGTGATTGTTATGTAAAGTAAAATAGAGATAGATAGATCATATTATTGTAGGTATGTGATGCAATTATTACTCATTATTGGCGTGATTATAGCTTGACACGTTAAACTTAATATTTTATTTAGTAGAAAATAAATACAAAAATAAGGATGCCTCATTGCTCTAAATAGTCATTCTATATTATATTTTTGATTGTTAAAAAGCGTTCAACTCTACTTTCTCTGTAGAGTCCCTTTTTAGTAGGTACCTACCTTTTTTTAAGTTGGTCGAATATTACTCGTAAACATGTACAGCCTGCTTAGTCGTAATAGTTTTCCTTGTAACTTCGTTAGAAATACTATTACCTACCATTATTTTTTTACACCTCCCAATACAACCATTTAGCTGGTAGGGGTAGGGACACTTGGCGCTGACAACATTACAAAAAATTGACACTTAAAAACTTAATATTACACAAACGGATCCTTTTATCGAAAAATATTCTTGAAAAATTTATAGGTATAACATAGACGACGGGGCACGTGTAGAAAGAGCTCATTACAAGTAAGAAGGTCCTAAAAAGGTCCGAAAAAAAGAGTGTACATCTATTGTTATTCACTTAAAATTTTTTTTAGTAACTTGACACTTCATAGGTTATTTAAATTTCTATATGTAAAAACATTTATTTACACACTTATTTACATCTCCATCGACAGATGTAAATGTGTGTTTGCACTCCCAGGTTTCACCAATATGTTTTTTGAATCAGTTTAAACAGATAATGTTTCCAATCTCTGTTCACAGAGTGCAAAAATATTAAGTTAATGAGTCAGTTTCGAAAAACAAAGCAAACACATGAAACAATGCAGAGAGCATAGGTACAAAGGATATGATAATATTCATAACGAATGTTAAATAATTTGTTATTTTACTTCAATTGTAACTTTTGAACACTTGAATAGCAAAGTCATTAGATGTAACGAGTTGTTGTGGAAGTTTGTCAATCATGTTGTAGAATGTTGAGAATAAAAAAAACACTGCTTTCTCATACATGTAGTTGAGTGGATTTAAAATTTGGAAACTCGAGTGATAATCTGTTTGCATTGATGAAATGTATCATTATTTATCTCGGAGGATAGAATGAAGTGTCTACTTATGTAAAATAAAAAAACAGATAAAAAAAAAGAAATAATTTTCTTTTCATTTACACTTTTAAATATTTCACACACGTGTTTTATTACATAAAATCCAATAAAATAAAAATCTTTTAAAGGTTTTGTATTTAAATAATTTTAAATTCTATAAAATGGAAAGTAAAGATACTTTTAGATGACACTTCAACCTCTTGCTAGCTAGCCTCTTCAGGTTGAAGTAATCTCCAGTATCCATATGAAAATAATAATGACGAATTAACAACCGTGCTAATAAAGATAAAAAAAATACAAATTCATTCGCATGTAACTTTGCGTAAAATAACAAGCAAATTTTGTTCTTATCTTAGCAATTTCAACAATTAATCTAGCTCCAAACTTTGGAAATGCCTCGTTAATCCACCGAAATGTTGATACATTTGTGCGCATACACTGTGTATATGTAGTTGTAATGCCACCATTATAGCAAACATTACTTAATTACGGTCTTACAGATACCTAAGTGGTAAGTGCTACAGTTGTTGGTTTCTAGTTTTTTTTAAACCTATGAGGTTATGGAAATATCTAAGTTATAGTTAACTGAGTCCTAGATCTATTTACTGTGGTCCTGGTGTAGGGATTTGAGGGCGTAGGCACAACCGCATTAGCTAATCTATCTGACGCTAAATGGTAGTGTATGGTAGTGTTTAGCATTATCGTCTTCGGGTTAGATAACAAGTTAAAAAAAATGAAATGAAATAGTTGTTAACTAAGGTCTCAGGGGTGGCAACACATCTGTATTTTGTGTAGATGTATAGAAATCTGCGTAAAGCAGACAGTTCACCACTTACTTAAAATGAAACGTGCATTTATTAATTTCGTTCACGCGACTGTATAGTAGAAGTCATCTACGGACCCTGCCACGAAGGAAACGTGCTACTCTTTTTAAGGCATTAAATTAAGAACTGGTGCAACCGTAAATAATTTAATAACTACATGATTGTTCTGACACATGTCACATCATTTTGACACTAATTTTCAGCGTGTGCGGGCGTATTTTTAACCGAGTTCATGCATCATGCAGTTTGATTTACACAAAACAATTACGTTGAAGTCATTCAGTCTTCCAAGAAGACTATTAAGGAAAAGTTTTAGCTTAATTAAGTCCTTTATGCGGTTTGAATCGATTCAGGCGCCGTTTATTTCAAATTCTTCAAAGTATAAACGAAGCCAGTCATCATCAGAATGTTTAATGTGTTTAAAAACATTTCTGACGACAATTTCAGATACTTTAATGCTTTGGAATCTCTTAAACTTGACCATTCAAAGCTAGATATTTCTTTAATTCAATCTTTGGTTGATACTAAGAAAAGAGCGCTCATAAAAGTGGTAGGGTTACTTGAAGAATGTTGAAGCAGTGCAATTGCTGCAAAATTGCATTACGTGCTGTCACCATTTAGAGATAACGTATGCATTAGGTACGCCCGGTGATTTACGACAGTCGCCGATCGGCAACGTCGATGGTTTGCAATTAGGTGGTAATTTTATGGGTCTCATGTCGCTAACATGTTCCTATAAAAGAGAAATAGGCAATCGGATAGCTATCACCCTAAATGAATAAATGAGTTTCTGATTCTGATTCTATCGAAAATAAATGTAAACTATGATTAGAACTAATGTTTGTAAAATAATACGGTGCCTCATTAAATATTTTCGTGTAATATTAATGATTTATATTTTGTAATTGCAAAATATAATGTAATAATTTTAATACTTTTTATCTGTGCTCCATGCACAGGACGTGACGTCATATGATCGTACAACAAATATTTAACACAAGTGATACTTTGATTTATTGGCTCTTTTTTTAAATATTCTACCATTATTACACGAAAAATAAGTTATACGAAATTCAAGAAAATTAATTTGCACTTGGTTAGTCGTATGGAATTAAAAGATTCACTTTGATTGCGAACAGTTGACGTCAAATTGTTCAGAGTCATTCGGCACCGTCTACGCGGCATTTTTGAAATTATAAAATGTATGTGTAGCTTGTGGTACTTTAACATGTTTAATAATAAAATTAATATTTTTATGGTTATATAAACGTTTAAAGAATAATTTAAGACACATTCTCAAAAGGTGTCCGATTTCCTATTGTGTTTGCTATTTTTTACTCAATGTTTTTTACATTAGGTACAGTGGGTACGGTCTTAATTTTGGAAGATCTGTATCGTAGCGCTTATATGGTTAAACCGTTTTTTTTGGTCGCAATCCGATTTTGTTGCCGTGGTTTCATCAAAAATGGTTAATTCAGTTGTTTTTTAATACTATGTCTTATGTGGTGTTGGTGTTTGTGTAGATGTCGATAGGCTGCAGACATCACTTAACACTAATGTGAGCAGCATGCTTGTTTGCCAGAGAGCAACACGGACCACCGGCCGCGGCGGACCGGAGGGGAGTAGCCATAACGTTTATTACCGATGCAAAACAGTCTGTCATTTTTTGCGAGGGGAAATGCGTGCGACACACGCACACAACAAAAAGCGTCTATTACTACGAAACTCACACAATGACTTTAACAAAACACAGAAACAATTTCACGCACACATTTAAACATTTAGGCGACAGGTATAGGCCCATTTGGGCTTGTACTTTGACAGAGGGGAAAGAGCATGCATCTTACATTAAAAAAAAATCCTATATCCTTGTTAATACCATTTAATGTATGCAAGTGTTACACGTTATCTATCAGATAGCAATCATGTTAAACAATTAGTTAGGTACCGTAGTCAATGTTTGAAGTAGATACAGTTAGGTATTGTTCTTGGGTAAAGTTTTCTTGACCTATATTGACTTTGAGATGGTTTACGGTGTTTTGTGTAAGTATACATTAGAATAACACATATATTATAGGTATATGTATATAGCAATTACTTAAAATATTACAAATTAAAAAAATATATGTATGGTATTATTTTTACTTCTTGCTTCTTCTTTTAAAACTTCTTGAGTGTCTACGTCATACAATTTAAAAAGTAGTACGCTAACATGTTTAGAAGAGTTAAGTGAACAGATAAAATCGGAATGCCGAAATGTGATTAATATAAAAAAAAATGTAATAATTACTAGACTTATGCTATGTTGAGTCTTTGCGTCCAAAATATTAATTACCTAAGTGTTTTATTAGATTCACTTATTGTATTGTTTTTTAGCTAGACTTGTAAAATAATTTTGATTTTATGGAGAAGATATTTGCTTTGGTACAGTAGGTCTGACGAATAACCTTCACAATCTAAAAAAAAATATTATTCAAACTTATTATAATATTCAACCATACAAACATTTCGCGATTATTTGATTACCTATGTTAATTTATTCTGTGGACTAAAAACTCGAGGCATATTTACTTTCACTCATTTCTAGTTTACGTTTTTATGTTCGTAGTAGACTTAATAGTGTATAATAGACATATGTATTAAAGATATGACTTATTCAAATTAAATCAATTAAGAATATATAGATCAACGTCATCTTTACTAAATAATACATGATATCTATACTGTCCTGCTAAGTCCAAAAATAAATGACATAATTAATAAGTTAGGTTATGTCGCTGAGCGACCATGACGTTTCGTAAAATCATACTTACACAGAAATATAATAATATAATATAATTTTAAGTCTACTATACCATTAAATTATAATCAAATTGATATATTTTGAATGCTTGCACTTTAACACAAAATTAAAAATTCAATTTAAATACATAACCTAAATATACAAAAAATTGTGTAGGTAAGTCTAAACTTTCTAGGTACGCAGCTAAATCGACAATAAATTTTGATAAATGTGACAAAAAAGAAAATTAAGAAACCATGATTTTCGAGCACCATAACAATTAAATACTTACCCAATTTTATTTTAATTTATTTACTGTATTTTTGAAGTTTGCGATACAATGTAGGAATAAAGTAAAAAAAAATAAAAAGAGGAAGAAAATATAAAATAAATGTAAGTATGAGACGCAAATTAATTGAGGTGATTAAAACAAAAAAAGTACCTATTATATAAGTCCATAATGGAATATGACAGCGAAATAATTAATCCTTTTGAATTATGACTTATTTGTATAAATTTTATCATTTGAAAAACGATTTTGCATAATTTCCGTGGATTATTCGTTATTTACGAAATTTTGCTTCGTAGGCGGCTACGTATGTAGATGCTCATTACTACTTATTAGGTATTGTGATCTCAACGTTCTTATATTCTTTTTTAATATTCTAACTGTCTAAATATTTATTTTTCTTCTAAATATTGGTCCTCTAACAATCACGTATGGGTAACAGTACCTCATTATTTGGTAGTGTGTATTTTTCGATTTAGCTAACTGTTTGTGACTTATTAAGCTTTTAAGTGTCAATTTTCGTTAGAGTCAAGTGCCCCTCCCCCTCTACCTCTACCAACTAAACGGTTTTTGTTAGAAATTCAAACGTTACGGCAATAGCTACATGTAACGAAATTAAAAGGAAAACTATCACACTTAAGCTGGCTTTACAAGTTTCCGACTAATAGTCAAGCAAATGTATTACTGTATTGTACTCCACAGAAAATATCTATTTATTTTTTCATTGCATTGTTCAAACCAAAAACTACGGAATCCTACACTGCGCGTGGCCCGACATGCACTTGACCGTTTTTTTTTGTGAAATGAAACCGGTAATACTGAAAGTTTAAGCATATTTAAAGTTGATAACGCTTAGGTAAATATGTTTGAAATTATTATGTTTAGTCGCAATTATATACCTACTTAATATTTTTATTTTCAAAGTGAAAATTCTGTAGATTATAAAAAGAAATCGCGGCCAGTTGCTGCGCATTAACTTTAACAAAACCAAATCCATTCATCATTATTCGTGAACAAAAATTTCGTGCAGAAAAACAAACAACGTTCGAAAACGTAACAGACATGAATATAATTTTGTCAGTTCAGTTTTGTCAAACCAAATTGACTGGGACTGTTTACCCCAACTTAATTTAGAAAATGTACAAATTCCTTTTAGTCAAACGATTAAAAACTTAGGTATCACATTTGATTCACATTTCTCTTGGTCTCCACATATTACTGAAGTCAGCAGGAAGACGTTTTCCGCGATTGGTTCCTTGAAGAGGTTGCGAGGATTTCTTCCGGTGTCTACTAAGATTGCGCTTGCACACTCTCTACTTTTTCCAATTCTTGATTATGCTGATGACTGCTACCTTGATTTGACCCAGGAGCAACTTAATAAGCTTGAGCGTCTCCAAAACATGTTCATTCGGTTTATATTTTTATATTTGGTTTGCGCAAATATGACCACATCTCCAGCTACCGTGATAAACTCAAGTGGCTCCTAATTCATCTTCGCCGGAACACCCACATTCTTTCACTTTTATACTGTGTTCTATTCAATCCGAATGCTCCATTTTACCTTAAAGAACGTTTCCAGTACTTATGCCTCTCCCATTCACTTTCCCTTCGATCCTCTGAAAACCTTCAGCTTCACATTCCCAAGCATTCTTCTCAATTCTATTCAAAATCTTTTACTGTACAAGCTGTTCATCTTTGGAACAGCTTACCAACGACAGTTCGGCAAGCCCAAACTGTCGTTTCCTTTAAACATAAGGTCAAAGATTTTTATTCATCTCAGACTCTGTAACTATCTATCCTTTTTCATCTTTCTTCTTTACCTCTTTTTCTAAAACTTTTTAACTTTATCTTTTGGTCATGCATTGCTCTTTCTTAATGTATAAATAATTATAATATTTCTCCTCGTTGCGTAATTATCTATTCATTTAGTATTATTATTATGTTTTAAATCTTTATTATTATTATTGCTCTTTATTATTACACCCTGCCGGCAAATAAATAATTTCTTTCTTTATGTTCCTGACTAAAAGGTTGCCTGGAAGAAATCGCACCTTTTGCGATAAGACCGCCTTTTGTACTTTTATTTCTTTTCTAGCTTGTATAATTGGTTAAGTTTTCTGGTGTACAATAAAGTGTATAAATAAAAAATAAATAAATAAAACATGATACGCATTTGAAATATCAACAAATCTTAATTTCCATAAACGCCTTGCAAATATGCAGATCGTATCCTATCGTAATTTACTCAAAATTCAGCGTTACCAAAGGTCGCACGGCTAGGAATGCGAATGATATATCGCTTTTTCTGATACATCGACGTTTTCATACAAAACGATGGCTCCGACACCCACGACAAGTTTTTGTATGTCTGTCTGTCTGTTTGTTCCGGCTAATCTCGGGAACGGCTGGACCGATTTTGACGGGACTTTCACTGTCAGATAGCTTATGTAATAAGGTGTAACTTAGGCTTTTATAGTACTTTTATACTAGCTGCGCCCACGACTTCCTCCGGGTAGATACTGAACAATCATAAATTCTCACGAGGACGAAGTGGTGGGCACAGTTAGTATATAAATAAATCAGAGATTTCAATGTAGATACGTTGCTACTCCTGAAGCGTGAGGTATTGTGCCTTTATGCGGGAACTCCAGAGCTGTACATTACCACTTGACCGGAACACGACAGTGCTGAAGACTACCTTTTAGCGGAAAGTATTCTTCGAGTAGTGCATCTTTTTTTAACATTATATTATATTGTTTATCTGACTGAACTCGGTGTGATTGAACAATATTTACTTGCAGTTATAAATTATCGAACAGCCTCAATTTACTTAAACACCGATAGTTAGCGAAATAACATAAATTAAAATGTTTATGTGGCTTAATTCAGCTGACATTAAAGATTGGGTTTCAGGTATTGCATTAATGATTTCATGGTGACAGCAGTAATACGAGCTGCTGATATTTGCGACATTTACCCTTTGAAAATTATAAAATGTAATTCGATTCAATTGAATATTATGTAATACTGCTTCATATGATACAGGCTGCTTGTATATTGAAGCATTTTATTAAAAACTGGTCAAGTGCGAGTTGGACTTGTGCATGAAGTTTTCGCAAGGTTGCGTAGGCACTATTATCTAAACGGCAAGAAAATAATGTTAAGTAACCCTTAAATATAGGTCTAAAATTTACACTTTCTAGCTATCACGCAACGTAACTTCACGCCTGTAAGCCCCGAAGGGGTAGGCAGAGGTAAATGCATGCATTCAAATTCAAGCATACATGCAAACACCCACGATTCGCCGGTTACGTTTTTGGCCCATGTAACAGGTGGCGAGCCTGTTGCCATCTCCGGGCACATTACCAAACTCCGAGGTACTGGGAAACTTCCAGAAAATGGAAAAATCCCAATAGAACCAGAGATAAAGGATTTAAATCGTTATCTCTGATAGCCCTCCGACCCGGGAATCGAACCCAGGACCTCCAGCGTAATAGTAGTGGCCTGCTACCACTAGGCAACTGAGGCAGTTAAGGCTAGCTAGCTATCACGATTCATGAAATACGGCTTTGATACAGACGGACAGACTGGGGCCCGTTTTTACCTATTGAATGCGGAACTCTAACATACAAGCTATTCTCGCGACTTCGGCTTCGTTTGTAATAATATACCCTGGTATTATAAAGATGTAAAAGCTAGATTAGTCGTCCGAACAAGAATATGTTTTGTGAATTTGCCCAAAAGTAATTTAATGAACGTAAATATAAAGTATAAATTAATAAATAATAATAATGGCAACCCATTATACGTCCCACTGCTGGGTACGTGTCTCTCCCCCTTTTTTTTGGAGGGAGGTCTCTAGCTTTCTCCACCACGCTGCTTTAATGCGGATTGGTGGAGATACTGTTGGTGCCCGCTAACCCGCCGTCGGATGTTTTGTCGGAGGCCTTTCTGTTTTCATAAGGCCTCCGACAAGGTTTAACAACTGCTATCTATCGATAGCAACCGGGACTGACGGCTTAATTTGCCACTAGCTGTCATCCATCACACACCCGACCGCGCCTGTAACGCTTAACCGAGTAGATCGCTTCCGATTTATACCACCGCGGCTGGTGGTCGGCCATACACGCTCAAGTGTGAATTACTTTTGGGCAAAGTAAATACTTTATCGACCTAATGAAAACGGAGTAATTTAAAATATTGATAGTTTAAATAAGCAGCTTTAGAGTTAAAATAAAAACTTGTAATAAGTAGGTTTTAATTATTATATTGGTGTTTTTTGTGTTGTGGCATTTACGGAACGATTTGGTCGCTTTACGAGAAAGTCCTTTGTTAGTAAATTTAAAAAAGAAGTTGTTCCTTTTTTCACTTTAGTAATCTTTATAAAAATTGAATATTTCCTGAGTTATGGTTGCTTTAGAATTTTACAGTTAGTGTGTAAGTATACTAAATTCTTCAAATTTTATTTGACGTAAATGTTAAGTACACTGATTGTATTATAATTTGGTTTCATTAAAGACGTGACGCATATTAAACGCAAATTTTAATGAATGGGTGGCCTCATTGGTGAAGGCTCATAAAATAAATGTAATTGGTAGTTTTGAATGAAGACTTCTTTAGGTATATGTTGCAATTAAACTTGAAGTCACGTACGAATTTGTAGTCATGATTGTGAACTGTCCAAGAGGTGGTCTTTGGGTATCAAAAAAATTGTGAAGTGTGACATCTCGCATATTAAAACTTTTGATGCGTAGTTTATTATTCTTAAGTACTATTTAACGAAGTATTCGTGATTCTATTTCTAATATACAATTAACGGTTTTTGATTCAGATACCTATCTAGTTGCTGAGCTATGCATATCGTTTATTGGTAGACTTCACTGAAAATAGAGTCTACCTATGATTTTTTGATGATTTAAAAATGGTAAAGAAGCATACTGCTAGTGTTTGTAGGTAGAGAGACCGTGGAGACTCCCTCTCAAGACTAAAAAGTTGCCTAATTCATACAAAAAAATATTGACACGACTTAATGTAAGTATATTTTGTCTATAGGCCGCTGTATCCACGTGAATTGCATGCTTATTTGCCACCATATTTAGATACATAAAAAATCATGTCATCTCATCTTATTGCAACAAACTAGCTTTTATTTCCATAGTCCGACAATAAAGTTAGCTATTTCTGTTCCAATCTGTAATAACATGTTTCTATTCCAATTATTTATGCGAAATTTTGGAAAATTATCCAGGTAAATAACATCTTAAATGTTATGAAATATAAACTACGATATATAGGTACATTCTCACTTTAAACATTAGTAGGATAGGTCCATAACATATTCATAAAACGATCGTTTATAATACATTTTATAGACCAGGGACCATAAACTACTTTGAGCTGAGTTATTCTGTAACACAAAATTAACTCTGCCGATTGAAGTGTGTTTGCCTCCTTGCTCTTCAAAGACAAACCGCCGTTTTATAGAAAGAGAGCGAGAATCATTCTCACTTCAATGAAATTAGTTTTGTCTTACCTACTTCAATAACTATAATAATAATCCTGCCCTATTGACCTTGGAGAATAAAGACGATGGAGCACGGTGTCTGTTTTGAAAGTGTCCATCAAAACACACACTTTTTTCGCAGTTTTGACGTGACAACGTCTTAAATTAGGTTGCGGCTCGAAGTCACTCATGAAAAAGTGTAACGCCCGGTAACGTAACGATGAGTCACCGAACGAGAGAGAGGCCTGCCGGACCGGCGAATGCCTTTCTACCGAGAAAAAGACGTTGTCACGTAAAATCTTCGCCCGTAAAACCGACTTTACAGGCAACCACTTTTTTTTTTTGGTTAGATTATTTCTTATTTGAAACCACGAAAATTGTTGAATTAATTATTCCATTGAAAACTGGAGGACAGGTTTTTTTTATTTTGAACTACACTCCCTTATTCTCAACTTCCCTAACGATACAATAGCTAAATTAATATCGTATTTTTTCAGACGTCAGCGCTATTGTGGTAGATACCTACTACAAGCTTTATTTGCAGCGTGCGCTGGACACTCTCAAGTGCTCGTCCACATCAGATACCACTCCTATATCTATTCTCCACGCAATTGACGTCATAGTCAACCTTCGACGTCGCTATAGCCGACAATGATCGAAATAATTATGAAGTCATTACGCCTAATACCAGTAGTGGTCTGTGAAACAATTAGCAACAAGAATAGATATGGGGTCGTTATAATAGACTTAGTGCCCACCTGCAATGTTTTGGTGGCAAGACACATCCTTAGAATATTTATGTATAGTACTAAGAAAGGATATAAAATATTTACGCTGCTTGGAGGCCTAAAAAGGCTTTTTTAACTTGCTTTTATCAACAATACCTTTTACTGGTGGTAGGTAGAGCTCCAGTGACGGAGCTCGCGGGCGTAGGCACCACCGCATTCCTTAGATACTTGCCGCTAAATGGTAGTGTTCAGCACTATCGTGTTCCGGTCAGGTGGTAATGTACGGTCCTGTAATTTTCGGCACAGAGGCATAACACCTAAGGGATCAGGAGTGGTAACGCATCTGCATTTCGAACTTGGTCTTTGTGTAAGTGTCTATAGGCTGCAGTCATCACTTAACATCAATGTGAAGTGCATGCTTGTTTGCTACTTCCATTAAATATTAAAAAAAAACCTAAGTCTGAAGTGGCACACAAGCATAAATATTGTAGTCTATATATGTCATATCCACATTCCCATTGTATGTATGTATCTTCACGCTAGGTTCCTAACGGGGTAGGCAGAGAGTGTAGAGCGCCAGATATCCCGGTTCTGACAAACCTCTCGTGCCTCGTTTACTTTCATCATTCTCTTCATACATGCACGCCGATTCCTAAGACTTTTGATCCCACCATCAGACAGAACTCGACCTATTTGGTCATGGTAGGTCAGTCTTGGTCTTCCTGGGCCTCTGCAACCATCCACATTCGCATTGTATATCTGTTTAGTCATTCGCTCATTCGACATTCTTTCTATATGCCCGAACCATCGGAGCATGCCTTTTTTCATTTTTACACCGATACTATCATTCACACAAAGCCTCTTTCTTACATCTTCATTACGAACGCGATCGGTGAGTGATACACCGCAGATCTTGCGCAATGATCTTGGTAGAAGCGTTGCCTGGCCTCAGTTCTGAGTTGCTATGCCCCTGTCTCGGAACTTACAGGACCGTATATTACCACCTGACCGGAAAACAATAATGCTGAACACTGCCATTTAGCGGCATAGAGCAACACGGGCCACTGGTCACGGCAGACCGGTGGGGAGTGACCAAATGGTCCTATGTCTGTCGCCCAGATATTTAAATGTGTGCATGAAATTGTTTATGTATTTTGTTAAAGTCAAGGTGTGAGTTTCGTAGTTTTGTAGACGATTTTTGTAGTGTGAGTGTGTGTCACACGTAATTTCCCCCGCAAAAAATGTCAGACTGTTTTGCATCGGTAATAAACGCTATGGCTACTGCCCTCCGGTCCGCCGCGGTCGGTGGGCCGAGTTGCTCTATTTTCTTTTTATGTGATGGTAGTGGCAAACAAGCATGCAGTTCACATTGATGTTAAGTGATGACTGCAGCCTATAGACACCCACACAATGACCAGAGGTCAAAATGCAGATGAGTTACCACTCCTCAGGCCTAAGGTGTTATGTCTCTCTGCCGGTAATTACCGGACCGGAACACGATAATGCTGACCACTACCGTTTAGCGGTAAGTAGATAAGGTATTGCGGTGGTGCCTACGCCCGCGTGCTCCGTCACTGGAGCTCTACAGGAGGATCATTGGAATTTATGTGGTAATGTACGGAGCTGTACTGCCCGCACTAGACATTTAGGCCTCAGAAGTGGAAACCAATTACCTACATTGTAATCTCTGGTCTGATGTAGATGTTTATAGGCTACAGTATTACATACTATCAATGTGAATTGCATGCCTGTTTGCCACTTAATTTCATTAAAAAAAAATTACCACGATATTTTAACTTTATTCCGTACACAATCGATGTATCTCACTTCAGGCAAACTACGAATTACTTAAGCGAAAGTTTGTATGTATGTTTGTTACTCCTTCACGCAAAAACTGCTGAACCGATTTTCATGAAATTTGGCACACACATAGAGGGTAACTTGGATTAACACATAGTTTTTATCCTGAAAAAATGTTCATGTGGGATGCCATGGGATGATTTGATGAGTTTCCACAGGTTGCGCAAAAAGCGACCTACACGAGGGCGGAGTCGCGGGCAACAGCTAGTTTAACTTGATACTATATAATATTAAAAATTAGTTTAACTTACTTTCTACTATATACAAGTAGCTAAATCATTTTAATGATACTAAATTGGTATCAACTAGTAAACGTAATGTATAACGGAATTACTTGGCCTGTTAAAATTAATATCAAATATTATTTTATCTTTTACGGTGGATTATACATAATCTAATGGCTGCAATTAACCTATAAATACGAAATTTAATTAACAACGTACGCTTTATATCTTGGAGATAATTTAAAGGCGCTATTAAGCTGTTATAGTTACAAACTATCTGGTTTAAAATAGAGAATACAAAAAAACATACAGCAACACGGGCCACCGGCCGCGGCGCGGACCGGGGGGGAGTAGCCATATGCAGGCTTTCCCCTCTCTCAAAGTGGAAGACCAAATAGTCCTATGCCTGTCGCCCAGGTATTTAAATGAGTTCGTGAAATTGTTTATGTATTTTGTTAAAGTCAAGTTGTGAGTTTCGTAGAAGTAGACGATTTTTGTAGTGTGAGTGTGTGTCACACGTATTTCCCCCCGCAAAAATGACAGATTGCTTTGCATCGGTACTTTAATACGCTATGGCTACCCCCCTCCGACCGCGAACAGTGGGCCGAGTTGCTCTATGACAAAAAAATATAAGCTGAAATTTTATTGGGGTAAGTATGTACCTACTTACTGTACTGGTGGTAGAGCTCTAGTGATGGAGCTCGTGGGCGTAGGCACCACCGCATTACCTAATATACTTGCCGCTAAATGGTAGTGTTCAGCACTATCGTGTTCCGGTCAAGTGGTAATGTATGGCCTTGTAATTTCCGGCACAGAGGCATAACACCTTAGGCCTCAGAAGTGGTAACACATCTGCATTTTGATCTTGGTCTTTGTGTAAGTGTCTGTAGGCTGCAGTCATCACTTAACATCAATGTGAACTGCATGCTTGTTTGCCACTTCCATTACATAAAAAAACCTACTACAATATTCATTTCACGTGACTTTATTATTTTACTTACATTCAACATATCTAAACAATAAATAAGAAATTACAACAAGATTGATTGAAGATCCTATCTGCTAATTTCTGCCACATTGGCTGCAGCGCTGGTGTGATGAATATTAGCAAGTTTTACGTTATGAGGATCGACATCTGTTTTGGTTTAGGTTAGGTGCATATCAAGATGTTAGACTTATACATATTTACAAATATTCGAACTTCGAACGTCGAAAAATGTGCTCAAACAATACTCAAGAAAACAATTGTCATAGTCCGGGCAATTTAGACATTGACCCTTGTAAAAAATCCCAGAAAGCTGAAAATTTGCATAGATGTTAGGGACACCATTGTTATGAAATTGTGAAAAGTCCCCATCGATCCCATGTCTGCAAACATTTTTATTTAAGGTTAAAGGTTGCAAAAATGAATATTTTGAATTTTTCAGCGAAATGGTTAGTTTTATAAAATATGTCAGACAAAAATTGGAGATCATGCAAAATTATCTACAAATATTGTATTTACACATTTTTTCATAACACTTACAAGTTTTGAGAAAAAACAATTACAATACATCTACGAGTATGTACATTTTCAGCTTTCTGGGAATTAGTGCTAGGTTATCCCTATTTTTGGGCTAAATTAACCGGACTATCATATTTTACTGCAGTTTAAGAAGTTAATACATGTAGATATAACATTATATAACCGTTTATACTTGTGCAACATAAGCTTTAGTTATAGACAAGTAATAATACCAAAATATCAACTCCATGATATTTTTAGGTTCCTTATCGCGTTTTATTGTTCGCACATTAGCACATAAATCGATATCACAGTATTTATTAAATAATTGTGACTTATTATTTATGCTTGAATTCAAGAGTTTTTTATTATAAATCAAAATAAATAGTCGTATGTATATTTATCGCTTGAGAACGCCTGAATCTATTCTATGTAGCATATGTTTTTATATATCATGAAAATAGCAAACAAGAACACTGTTCACATTGATGGTAAGTGAATATTGTAGCCTTTAAACATCTACGGTTAAAAATACCATAGTAACATAATATTTTAATGTAGATGCTTTGCCACTTGAGAACTGGTTAGCTATGCCTCTGTGATGGAACGGTTTACGATTTACGGGATGGTTTACCACCTGGAAGACGATGAGGAAGAAAACTGCTATTTAGCAGCCAGTGATTATGTAATGCCTATACTCTCGAACTCTACAAATGCTGGAACTCTACCACCAGTATAATTTATTTTATACCAGCTTTTGAGCACGCCGGGGTGGCACTTGTAAAATATTGCCCTGATATGACGTACTTCATACCAACTTACGAAGGCCTCGGTGGTTGGTGACTGTATGCATTCACACCAACATTTATTGCTGTGTACTTTAATGTACTGTAATTTGCTATAGATATGTAATTTCCTACAACGCGGTGTACTTAGTAGACGTCATGGTAATGCAACAATAGCCATCTAGGTCAGTTGTGACGTCAGCTACAATTAGGGTTGCCAGCGTTTGCAAGAAATGAAGGTCTTGTAAAAAATTGTGAATTAAAATATATTTTACTGAAATGCAAAACTGCACATTTATTTGAGTTGGAATTTTATTTACTTGAATTGGTTTCAATGTAAAAAATACAAATTATGATTCTAGAGACGCCATTGATGTTACGTGATTATGAAGCCAAAAGATGGGTATGAGACCTCCTAATCGAAACAGTTTTTCCTATACAAATAGGAATATATTTAGAAAGGATATTTATTTTGCCTTTGTACAGTAAACAGGGATAGAGAGCTATAGATTTTCAATTTAGCGTATCCAAATATGTATATAAAAATATTTTTGTTGCGATTTATTTCATTTATCCTTGCTACGCAATGGGATTCGATTATTGTATATCGCTGCATAAAATTCCTCTTATAAAGGTTTAAGCTGAAAATAGAAGCTACCTATCTTTTTATTTAAAAAATCTATGTCAAATGACAACCCTGTGATGTTCACATGAAGGTACTAAACTTGAACACGTTCAAGTTTCGTTAAATAGCGATGATTGTGAAAACAAATATTTTTCAGCGTTTCAAACGTTGTTATAATATTTACCTACCTTCGCGAAGTGTATGAAATATAATATTATGATAACATTATTTTTAGCAACTGAATAATAAACACACCACATAGGCACACCGCGGACACTCCGCCAAAATTCCATACAAACGCTTAATTCTATTATTCTCTATTACACAGCCGTCAATCAGTGTCGTATATTTACACGTGCACCTGTATGCGTAGCACGTAGAGAATACCAATCGTCGCCCATAAGAGGGGTGGGGTAGGGTGAGGCGGAAAAATCGAGCGGGACGTCGAAGTGCCCTTTCTATACGTAGTATTATTACATATTATCTGACATAGGTATAAGTAAATCTTGATTTCAAATGAACTCTATCTTTTGGCGGGCAACCGTCCCGCAAGCGAGACAGTCCCGCATTGATAAAGCGTGCCGCAATGTCCCGCAAAACGTTGTATGCATCTTAACAATGTCCCGCATTCTGTCATCTTGTCAGTCAAACAGACTGAACCGGAATAATATGAGCGTCTTTAGGGAAGGCTCTGTCCAGAAGTGAACGTCTTACAGCTGGAGCGACGATGAAGTAAGAAATGTATCCAAAGTTTAATTTTATAAAAATGTACAGGACTTCAGTTATATATTTTTCTAGATTAGCTTTAATTAATAATTTAAAAATTCTAATCATCATAATCAACAATAACATTGCTTAGATTTTTTTTCTTCTTTTTTTCATTTTAAAACTTTAATAAATTAGTAGTTGAAGCGCGCATGGCCCGGCGGCTCGTGTAGAACGTAAGGGATCTACTCGGTTAAGCACTACGGGCGTGGTCGTGTAGTGTGATGGGTGACCGCTAGTGGATAATTAAATGCGCGTTTCCGTGCTTCGGAGGGCACGTTAAGCCGTCGGTCCCGGTTGCTATTGTTAGATAGCAGTCGTTAAACCTTGTCGGAGGCCTTATGGGCGGTTTGAAAACATCCGATAGCGGGTTGGCCACTAACCGACCCACCTCCACCAATCCGCATTGGAGCAGCGTGGTGGAGTAAGCTCCAGGCCTCCCCCCAAAAAGGGGAGAGACTCGTGCCCAGTAGTGGGACGTATAATGGGTTGCCATTATTATTATTATTAATAAATTAATAGTAGTTTAAAAACCTTAACCAAACTATCTTAAAATTAATGAATAAAGTAATAAGTATAAAAATAGAGTTATAGTAAAATAATTATTTTATTAATATTTTTTCTTTCTTCGCAATAATACTTGCGAGTGAACTTAAATAATTATAAATGCAATTTAAATTTGAAAACATTTTGCGTCAATGATAAATTTCCGCGGGTTCACAATGATGCAGGTTAATAAAATACGTAATTAATTATGTTTTTTCTCTAATAAACTACGTTTTAATGGACTCGGTATGGTTCGATTCGCACGAATTATTTTCAATGTCCAACATATTTTTTACTGCGCAGTTTCCGGATAATTTACGTCAGTCGCTTTAGGATCCTTTCACGCAATTGTCACAAAAACCTTTGTATTCTAGGTATTTACTGTGCCTTTATCTTGTTTTTTCTTCTGTTTCAATCAGCGACAACAGGTTGAAATCGATGGTTTCAATTGTTTTGTTGATAAAAGGAATAGATTTTTTTATTGATATTTAAACTATAAGTTTTTTTTATCTCTGTTTTGATTCGTCTAATGTCTGTTTTACTTTTACTTTATGTAATAGTTATTCACTCTAGGTAATTATTGATTTTTATAGATTTTTAATGACTTTGAGAATGATTGCAAAATCTTACTTGAAATAAAAATTATTTTCTTTCTTTCTATAAAGTAAATAATGATAAACCGCTATCATAAACGTATTTAAGCTGCTAATGTTTTTTTTGTTATTTGCTATCTTATGTAGTCTTCCATATGAATACAAAACCGGGCAAAAGCATGTCTGGTCACGCACAATGTAGGGTTCCGTTTCATAGTAGATTATACAAGTTCATCGACGATTACTCGTAAACTTTTTTTTTTTTTATTCTATTTTTTTAAAGGGGTTTTGTCTAACGACATGTCAACCCCATCGTACCCAATACAAACTTAAACCGTAAAGTCTACTTTGCTGTGTTCTTAGATATTTTTACTTTTTAATTCATTAGACAAATGTACCTATATACTATTATTGTGTTTTTTCACATGTTTATACATTACCGTTTAGCTGGCAGAGTGTGAGGGTGGAGAAAAGGACACACACACACACACTTGATTTTTACAAATTACGGCACTTTAAGGCTTAATATTTTCCAAACGAATCTCATAATAAAAAAATGATTGCAAGTAACGTGAAATGAGTATCGTTTCACATCATACATAGAATTAAGGCACAATTAAGGACACACCGCGAGTTTACTGCGTAACAAATAAATGAGACTGTTAAAAAAATATACGAGCGGACGAGAAAAAATTACCAATTTAACTTTTAATTAATTTTTTACGTATAATTGAAAATTTTTGGTTTGTCACGTTGGACTTCTGATCGTTGAATTTGTTTTATATAGGTATGTAGTTATAAATAAACTGTAAAAACCCGTTGAATTTTGTGACGTATATCTTTAAATAAGTTAGATAATAATGTTGTAATACTTATATGTATGTACTTATATAATCTATATATTAAAAAAATCAATTGCTGTTCGTAAGTCTCGCTAAAACTCGAGAACGGCTGGACCGATTTGGCTACTTTTGGTGTTGAATGATTTTTAGAAGTCCAGGGAAGGTTTAGAAGGTAAGAAAATATGAAGAAATTGAAGGGAAATAGTAAAAACCACAATTTCATTTTCCCGTACAAATAGTTCGTATCTATCAATTCTTTGACACATTATTTCATTGTGAGGCAATACGAAGTTTGCCGGGTCAGCTAGTAATACATAATTAAATGATACAATTAAAGCAAATTATACCATTTTGCTATAAAAAATGCTTTATAATGTTCATTTTGGTAATTACACATTTAAAATTCTCAAACGCAATAATCTCAAACACTTAACACAAACGTACTTATATAAAAAAAATGAATTTAAATAATTTTTAAATTTAAAAACAGGCGAATAGCAAATTAAATAAACAACGGAAAACTGGTGACATGATTCTGTCTATCTTACTTATAATTATTTTAACAGATGCGAAATTAAGAAAAAAAAAACATGGAAAGAAAAGGTTTTACCAATTAGTTCTTTAGGCTGTGGCTTAACTATAGACGGGATTTGTATCTACAACCCTTAAAATCAGCACACTGATAATAAAAAAATACCTTTCGTCACGTAGGCAGAGGTAAATGCATTCGTTCAAGCAAACATATTTATTATATTACTTAATAGGTTTAATATACTTGCCGCTAAATAGTAGTGTTCAGCACTATCGTGTTCCGGTCAGGTGGTAATGTACGGCCCTGTAATTTCCGGCACAGAGGCATAACACCTAAGGCCTCAGGAGTGGTAACGCATCTGCATTTTGACCTCTGGTCTTTGTGTGGGTGCCTGCAGTCATCACTTAACATCAATGTGAACTGCATGCCTGTTAGCCTCTTTCAAAACATAAAAAAAGGTACATGCAAACACCCAGGATTCGCCGGTTAGGTATATTTTGGCGCATGTAACAGATGGCGAACCTGTTGTGTTGACATCTCCCAAACCAAGATATTTACCAAACTCCGAGGGTGGCACTAGGAATATGAAATATTATATGTGTCTTCAAGCCAGGTTCCTTACGGGGTAGGCAGAGAGTGTTAAGCTCCAGATATCCCTGTCCTGACATACCTTCCGTGCCTCATCTACATTCATCATTCTTTCAAACATGCACGCCGATTCTTAAGACTCTTGACTTCAGCAATAGACAGAACTCGACTTATTTGGTCATGGTAGGTCAGTCTTGGTTGTCCTGGGTCTCTGCAACCATCCACATTCGTTAATAAATACACCTAAATCTCTGAAGGCCCCCGAGCTAGAAGCTTGGGGGTAGAAGCCAGGACCGTGACCGGAAAGGTTTTTTTTTTTTTTCTTTATTTACACTAGTCTAATTCACCGGGCAATCGACGAGCGCAGAAGGCGCTCCAGCCTAATGGCGAAACGTGAGCGTTTGTATATGTGCTTGAATAACTGAATTTGTATCTGCCTAACCCTTCGGAGAACACAGGCGAAAAGTTACATAGATTTTTTTTCAATGTGTAGCTTTTGAAATTCTAAAGAGAAATGACATTTACGTTACTAATGAATGTTATTTTGTTATTACAGGTACTGTTTACTTTTACATAAAGAATAATTTTAGTAAGTTTTATGTAAGTACTTACATATGGATTGTGCATTATTTTATTACAATATTCTAAAAAAATTACTTATATAACTCATAAAAATATTGCTATGTTGAATTTTTTTATACTCACATAATTTTCCTCGTGATGTTTCCTCCACAATGGTATTATAATTGGTAGAAAGAAATGTATTACCAGATCAACATATACCTACTAAAGTACCAGGTCACAGTTTTCAGAAGTCAAATTATAATTACAAAAAACATACTTCCTATTATTCATTCTATAACATTTTTAATGGTCAAAAATAATTAAAATATGTAGAACAGAAGGATAATAAGATATGTATGAAAAAGGTAGCAATAATGTGGTAATACAGTAGGCTGAAGGCATGTCGCCTTAAATAGAATGATATTTGATCGCAATCCGAGAATATGATCGTATTTACTGAATATTATATAAATAAACTTAGTATTGAACGCTATAACGAGACAAAGAAGGTACCTTTTTTTTATTTATGTACTAAAAGTGGCAAACAAGCATGCAGTTCACATTGATGGTAAGTGATGACTGCAGCCTATAGACACCCACACAATGACCAGAGGTTAAAATGCAGATGCGTTGCCACTTCTGAGGCCTAAGGTGTTATGCCTCTGTGCCGGAAATTACAGGGCCATACATTACCACCTGACCGGAATACGATAGTGCAGAACACTACCATTTAGTGGCAAGTATATTAAGTACCTACGTATTTTATACGTTTCATGATACAGTAAATAAATACGCTTACCTACACTCACAGCCCCACAGTAGGTATAAACCTGTGTCGTGGGTGCCTTTGTACACATACAGGACTCAAACAAAAACCCAGGCCCGAAACAAATATCTGTTGGCCATACAAGTATTTGTCCCGGTGCGGGGATCGAACACGCGACCCTTCGAATCAAACGGTCATCTCACACTGCTGGACTAACCGGGTCGTCTGAGAAATAATACAGGCAGTGTGTGATGACTAAGGGATTCGAGGGTCCTGGGTTCGATCTCTACTCCGAGACAAATAGATATTTGTATGGCCTGCGCATGATGGTTGGTTGGGTCTGGGTGTTTGTGTTGTTTGTGTGCAACAGCACCTACGCACGATACAGGTTTATTTAAACCTACATAGTGTGGGGCTGGAGTGTAAGCTTATTTTTATTTTTCATAAAAAAATAATCTGTCAAAAAGTGAAAAACGAGTAGGTATTTAGGTGTAAGGTTGCCAGCATACTATTAACACAATGATAAACAACAGATAAAATACGTATTATCGAAATAATTATTTAGTAATCCACGTATTAAAAATTCGTTCATCGTAGGTAGTTGTTGATTTTACAAGTGGAGAATCACCTTTAACTTTTTCCTGGGGTGAATGTTGCATACAAATACACAGGAAAATATATTATATTTGTAATTTGGCGCACGACGAAAAGCGAAGGTCAAACATTAACCTTCATTTGTATAATGGTGTAACGGTGTTGTTTTTTTTTATCGCTGATAAAAAAAAATTACAGGTAGTACTTGCTTTCCCCAGTCAGTGGGTTTGCCCATAAAAATAAAATACAATATGGCCGGTGTTATTGGCTGATTGCTGATTCATTTGATAAAAATAAATGGAAAAAAAAACAATCTTACGGGGACAGAATAAAAATTGGTAAAGGATTTTTAAAAATCAATCGTGGTTTATTAATATAAATATGTCTTTTTTTCTTTTTTATTTATTTCTTTT
The DNA here is from genome assembly GCA_036365455.1 of Macrosoma leucophasiata. NCBI lineage: Eukaryota > Metazoa > Arthropoda > Insecta > Lepidoptera > Hedylidae > Macrosoma > Macrosoma leucophasiata. Next base: position 6,310,652 of record JAWQUS010000020.1, read on the forward strand.
TTTATTTATTTATTAAGAGAAGTTACATAAACAATTTAAATGTAGCTACAAAAATGCCACAAAACCCTTAGGTAATGGGTTTGTTCTGGCACCTTTACATTCGAAGCTCTAATAATATTTAAATGCATGCATACATATATTCATGCAAACATATGCAAACATATATTACGCGTTTTTTCTATTAATTTGTGAGACTTATTCCTTAGTGTATTGTATTCAAGACGCAGCTGCGCAGTAATCTATTAGTAGGGTCCTTTAAGCATTTAATAAAATATTCATCCGTTTTTATGCATTTATTTTTAATTTCATGATTAATCCAGTTTTCTTTATTGCGCTTAGAAACTATCGAAATCTTTTTTGTGAATGTTGAAGACTTATAAGCTTCTTGAAAATTATCTGAGATAGAATTATAGATTTGATTTGGACAATCCATGGACTCTGTTATTTCCCAATCTATCTTGTCTAATTTACTACGCAAAAAATTACGGTCTATGTAAGAAATTATTTTTGGTGCATGCTGTATTTTGTAAATAAGTAGGTATTTTAAAAGAGTACCTAGTACCTACCTATATCGCTCCAGCTTTGTACTATGTTGTAGGTACTAGTAACAAAATATATTGCAATAATTATTTAGTGGTACTGGTGTATTAATTCGTCGGAATATGTTTTTTTTATTTTCTAACCACATACTAGTAGCACAGTCTAAAGAAAACTAAAGTCTTAATTACCTATATACTGTGCTAGTAGTGAGTAGAGTTCATGTGGTATACAAAACGTACAGACACTTAAATACTCTTAAGAAACAGAAGTAGATCTTACCTCATAAGAGTGTCAACATTAAACCATAGTCAGAGAATATATAAACAGATAGGGAGAGTGAGGGTGTGAGACAGAAGAAAAAGGGCAGGTACTTAATTACAGTACCAAGAAATAATGCAGATCGAGCTTAGGAAGGAGACGATCGGCTAGTTTCACCCTCGTAGACCGTTATACCTGCTGCATACTGCCTACGTAAGCACTAATCTAATAGTTCGGTATTGATCAAAAGTTCATCAAAATGGTCGACAAACGTCACATAGATTATGTGCGAAAGAGATAACGCTCAGAGCCGTAATTAGCCGATGTCTCAAAATTCAAATTCAAATGCAAAAATTCATTTTCACTTGGAAATAATAGAATTTGCTTGTGATAGGTCAAATTATAAAATATAGAATTAAAGCGAATAACAACTGATACGTTGATTAATTAAAATAAATAATGGTCCAAAAATACTAAATAATAAAAAAGGATATCAACATAATGTTCCATACTCTTTTACCTAAGGTGGATATGTGCAATATATCGTGCTGCGAAGTGTACTGTACTCTTCTCTTTTTTAACTAGATATAAGGATTTCTTATACAGACCACCATCTAGAGTACATCTAAACAATCAAAATGTTTATAGTATGTCCATACACATCTTTAATTGTCTTTCCAATCATATTAAAATAATTTTAAGAAAAGTATTTCGCAATGGCTTTTGGAGAAATGTTTCTATTCTCTCAATGAATATTATGATGACGCTGAAAAAACATGACATATTTAATATTATATAATTTATTCTCTATCGTTTCTTATATCTTATGATTATATGATTAAGTATGCAATTGACATTTTGAGTTTTCAATGCTTGGTAGATATTTCTGACATTTAATTATTACAAATTTAGTTATAATATAAATTTTTTTTAAAGTGAATGATACCTAAATGTAATGCTATCTACTATTTCCTTATTAATGTAATTTGTCTCGTCAAGCTGTAAGAGTACTAGTATGTTATTTACTGAAAAATTCGCATGCCGTGAGCGGCAGAACATATGATACAATCAAATATTTAAGACCAAAGCATGTAATACTATGTTCTTGTGAATAAATGATTATGATTATGATTAGGATTAAAAGTACCTTTTCATTGTTTTAAGTCGTATATTTTATACGACTTCAAAAAAAGGAGGCGGTTCTCAATTCGTCCGGATCTTTTTTTTTGTGGTATAGTAACATAGGAACTACCTATATTTACCAGTGATAGTAGCAAAAGGGACGAATCGATTTTGCGATACTTTTGTTTAATCATATTTATTGACTTCAACAAATTGTTATATTGTATACAAAACAAAGTCCCGTGTTATTAATACGTTTTTAAAATAGGGAAATATGATAATATTAATCCTAGTATTGTTATAGAATTTATCCTTATTTTATCAAATTCCATGTTAGCCATGAATTCAGACTTATTTACATTATTCATGAGTCAATTTCCAAGTATTGCCGGAGACCGAAAATTCTTTCATACGGTATGTATGAAAGGATTTTTGGTCAACATTCTTCAAGCAGAATGTTTAATTTCAGCTTTCAATAACCAGTAGTTTCGGCGGTACGATGTCTTTCAATCACCGATTTTTTTAATGTAATGGAAGTAACAAACAAGCATGCAGTTCACATTGATGTTAAGTGATGATTGTATCCTATAGACACCCACACAAGGTCAAAATGCAGATGCGTTATCACTCCTGAGGCCTAAGGTGTTATGCCTCTGTGCCGGAAATTACTGGGCCATACATTACCACCTGACCGGAACACGATTGTGCTGAACACTACCATTTCGCGGCAAGTATATTAGGTAATGCGGTGATGCCTTCGCCCGCGAGCTCCGTCACTGGAGCTCTACCACCATGAAGAAGAAGCCGAAAAAAATACAATTAATTTATTCAAGAATATATTTTAGAGTTACAACCACATTTAATTCAAACGATTTTATCATTTTCAACCATGTTCAACATGGCGGCGATACAGCTAACCTACGCTTGGGATAGTACTTAAGTAGATAAAACAAAACTAATGCTATCTGTATCTTACTAATGCATCAGATATTAACAAAAAAACGTTGTATCGAATCGATCAATTTAAAGAAGTTCCGATGAATTTCTTTAAATTGGAAATCGATTAGTATTGATCATTAGTGGAATTTGTCAAACTAACATTGGCCGCCAAATTCGCCATGTTGGTTTTGAGTTGCAATTCTAACTGCATATTACTGCAAAAAAAGCTAAATAAGTGAAAATATGCAGTAAAAAACGTTTTTATATTGATTTTGCCTGTTAATGATATTGTGTACAATACATGGCCGGAGGTCCATACATTTTTGCAACATCTCCTTTAAGTGCTATCAATTGGCGGCAGATTGATTAAGTAATGCAACGATGCCTATGTTGTCGAGCTTCGACAGTGGAACTCTACCACTAGTAAATCTTAGGTCACGTGTGTTTTTTTTCTTGAAGTAAAATTCTCTGTAATTTCCTAACAATCGATACATACGTAAGGCAGGTTAGTCATTAAGTCCTATCATTTGAATCATACCTGCTCCAATCCTCGTCGACGTCGCGTCGTGGTGACTCAAACCGCATCCCATACATCCTTGTTCCCCAATTAATTCCACAACACAGTGAGAATGATCTCACGCATTTAATTGTTTCAACGCACAGAGCTTTCTGGAAATCTAAACGATAACAACTGTAATAATTCCAATTAAGCGAGTTAACCTTTCAGTGACTCATTATAAGCTATACCAAGTATGCATGGTGAATTACTTTGTGTTAATAATTATGGTTTTTTAGTTATATTTATGGTGTGTGTACAAATTTACGTAGAAATAGATGACTGCACTTTGGCGTCTAAACGTAACGACCTCAACGCCCATTAGTTGAGGAAAATTCTTCCGTTAGTGCAGTTATGGCCGAATACTCAAACGTCGCTCATTTTTAAGCAACCCTCAAATGTGTGCTCTCTCTATCGTTTGAACGCGTTTTATAAAGACAGAAGACTTTTAAGTCCCACTTAAATTTGAGTGACGTTTGAGTATTCGGCCATAACTGCACTAACGGAAGAATTTTCCTCAACTAATGGGCGTCAACCGAACTAATAACTCAATTTGGATAAGTCCACTCACATTCTATTCAAACAAAAATAAGTGAGTTCCGCAACCATAATTTCTTCAGCATTTCACCTTATTTGAGTTATTTGTCAGCTCGCACGACAAAAATTCGCACGATCGGGCGATTTGGCACCTTGGAACTGCCCCAGGGTGTCAACAGGCTCGCCATCTGTTACATAGGTCAAAAACGTAACCGGCGAATCGTGGGTGTTTGCAAGTATGCTTGAATGCCTACCCCTTCGGGGATTACAAGCTTGAAGTTACGTTTTTAATTTTTTTAGAACACTGAAATCGTCAAGTTATAATCCACTTTAATAAGAATAACTAATTAAGGCGCCATATGTATGGTAAAAACCCATCGTCATTCCTGGCGCAAGGCTGCGGTTGTATTGCGGTTTTTGTCTATTAGGTACGTTTGACGCTATTTGCCTTTTTGGGATTTGGACCCAATTTAGACAATATCCTTATAGGAAGCTGGACGCTTGTTAATCTATATATATACTCGTATAAAAATCAAGTTCGTCTCGGTAAAACTCGAGAACGGCTGGACCGATTTGGCTAATTTTGAATGATTTTCGGAAGTCCAGGGAAGGTTTGAAAGGTCAGAAAATATGAAAAAAATTGAAGGGAAATAGTAAAAACCACAATTTCATTTTTTCCATACAAATAGTCCGTATCTATCAAACCTTTGACACATTATTTGATTGTGACACGTTATTTGATTGTGAGGCGAAGTTTGCCGGGTCAGCTAGTCTATAATAATATCTGGATTTTAAAGTCTTTTAATGGCTTGATGCACAATCGCAAACAAAACTATTTTTACTCGTCGTGTCGCTTATGTTGAACTGATATGATTTTAATACTAATTCCCAAATTATTTTTACAGATGTAATTTTTGGTGCTATGACATAAGCAACTGGAACGTTGGGTTTTAGTTTAAAACCATTCTAGTCTTATCTAAAAAGAGTATGTGAGATAAATCCTATAAAATAGTATCTATTATTTGAATGTGTTTACTTCGGGAAAACCTAAATACACATTGTAATACTTAAGTGAGTTGTTCGATAGTGCAGTGCATAGAGCAACACCGGAGGGGAGTAGCCATATGCAGGCTTTCCCCTCTGTCAAAGTACAAGACCAAATGTTCTTACGCCTGTCGCCTAGATGTTTAAATGTGTGCGTGAAATTGTTTCTGTTCTTGTTAAAGTCAAGGTGTGAGTTTCGTAGTAATAGACGATTTTTGTAGTGTGCGTGTGTGTCGCACGCATTTCCCCCCGCAAAAAATGACAGTGTATTTTGCATCGGTAATACACCCTATGGCTACTCCCCTCCAGTACGCCGCGACCGGTGGACCGCGTTGCTGTATGGTGCAGTGTATCAGTAGAGTAACTGAAATAGTCCACCATAGTAATAAAGCGATCGATACACATGCCTTAGCAATAGTATGATGGAATATTGTTGCCATTTACATTTTTAAGTAGTTGTGGTTTTGCTATCAATAGCGAAAATTGTAAATATTAAATGGCTCAGCCCGCGTCTTATATTTGTCTATGACTATTATTTGAACATAATCGGCCAATTGCGTAGGTTCGTACTTTCAAAATTGGAACTTGGCGCTAGACCACATGTGCACTTGACTCGTTTATATTAAAATCTGTGCTTATTTGATTAATTTTGGATCAACGGAGAGTCCTCCGACTACGGCGGATTTTACGGATGTACGGCCCTGTAATTTCAGGCACAGAGGCCATAACACCTTAGGCCTCAGGAGTGGCAGCGCATCTGCATTTTGACCACTGGTCATTGTGTGGGTGTCTATAGGCTGCAGTCATCACTTAACATCAATGTGAACTGCATGCTTGTTTGCCACTATTATTACATTAAAAAAAAGAAAAAAACTACGCATACCTACATCTGTGAGGGAAAAATGCGTGAAGTTGTGTTAATGATCCCATAAAATAACTACATATTAATTATTTATGCCAACCTGCGAGTTTATAATCTGGCAATTATACATATATACCTATGCGTCCATTATAAACACTTAGAAACAGAAAGAAATTACGATGGAATCTTTAGCAGAGTAAGTTACTAAAATATTAATATACCTGTTGTATATTATTTCGCATTAACAAAATTATTAAGGGTAAAAGCGACTTCTTAACGATATTTAATAAACTGGAAAGTTTATTATATCGATTGCCTAACTAGCATTGTGTGGCAATACATAGCGCTACTGCCACCATAAGGCAATGCAATAAATGTGAAGGAAAGATTTGACAAATCGGGCAGGCCTTCGGTAGTTCAGTTGGAAGAGCGGCTGGACTAGATTCCCAATGGCCGCGAGTTCGAGTCTCGCCTGAAGTCAAATTTTTCTTTCCATTTTTCTTTAAAAATATTAATATACCTTCTTACTACTTACACAAATCAATGGTTTGTTTTTTTTTATCTTTATGTAATGAAAGTGGCAAACAAGCAAGCAGTTCACATTGAAGTTAAGTGATGACTGCAACCTATAGACACTTACACAAAAACCAGAGGTCAAAATGCAGATGCGTTACCACTCCTGCGTACCCGCGAGATCCGTCATTGGAGCTCTACCACCAGTAAACCAGTTTCAATAGGTTAGTTTGGGAACAGTTTCCTTTTTGTACGATACCTAATTTCCCAATAAATTTTCCACCATGCGGTGGCGGTTACTACATGATATTTGAGTATATAACCCTCATTACACGGAATAGTTTAGTCATTACCATGCAATAAATCGCCACAACTGCAACATTTAATATGAATGGAACATTCGCTTTTTTATCCCCCTCAATCATAGAGCAACGCGGGCCACTGGCCGCCGCGGCGGACCCGAGGGGAGTAGCCATAGCGTTTGTTACCGATGCAAAACTGTCTGTCATATTTTGCGGGGGAAAATGCGTGTGACACGCACACACACTACAAAAATTGTCTATTACCTTGACTTTGACAAAATACATAAACCATTCCACGCACACATTTAAACTTCTAGGCGACAGGCCTATTTGGGCTTGTACTTTGACAGAGGGGAAAGCCTGCATATGGCTACTGCCCTCCGTTCCGTCGCGGCCAGTGGCCCGTATTGCTCTATGCCTTCAATTGTTATAACATTCAAACGGTCCGGTTATTTACTGTGTAATAGAGGGGAAATTTACTGCAATTCAGTCATCGAAGTTTTCCTACTTTCGTCACGAAATCCCTCCTTTTGATGTACCTATATATGTTAAGGGATTTACTGCCTCGGTAGCCTAGTGGTAGCGGTTCGATTCCCGGGTAGGTAAGGTGTTATGCCTCTGTGCCGAAAATTACAGGGCCGTACATTACCACCTGACCGGAACACGATAGTGCTGAACACTACCATTTAGCGGCAAGTAAATCAGGTAATGCGGTGGTGCCTACGCCCGCGAGCTCCGTCACTGGAGCTCTACCACCAGTAAAAAGAGATAACGGTGTAAAGTCCTTTATCTCCGGTTCTTTTTCTGGAAGTTTCCTAGTAAACTCTGAGGGAGGAAATGTGTCCGGACATGGTAACAGGCTCGCCACTTGTTACATGCGTCAAATCGTGGTTGTTTGCATGTATGCTTGTAAGCATGCATTTACTTTACCTCTGCCTCCCTTCGAGGAATATAGACGTGAAGTAGTTATTTTTTTAAAAATGTTTTTTTAATTAATTTAGGTACCTATTTGATTTTCGACTAAATTGGGACCTTTTTCGAAAAGGAGTCTCCGATAATGACTTACTATGATGCGTGAAGTAGGCAACTTAAGTATGTATGTGTTTTTGATCCACATAAATGTAAATCATGACTTAGGTAATCCCTGAAGAAGCAGATAGATCCTATATGATCCAAGAACAATAAGAAATCAATTGTCATATTAATTTGGATAGAAAATATTTATACCATTACTAGCTGTTGCCTGCGGCTTCGCCCGCGTGGATGTCGTTTTATAATCCTGAATTTTCTTTTGCTATAAACCTCGCCGAGCGCGAGACCTTTCCAACGAATGCAAAATCGTGGATATCGGTTCGTGCGTTCTGGAGTTATAGCGTCAGAAAGGAAAACCCGACTTATTTTTATATATGAGATTAGCGTAAATGGGTGAAATTTGTTTTTAACCGACTTCAAAAAAAGAGATGGTTCTCAATTCGTCCGGTTCTTTTTTTTTACATTATATGTAGACCTGTAAAACAATATACGCGTTACTTATGTAAGCGCCTATTTGAATATATTGAATAATTTTTGCATGTACTGATGTATGTCCGGTCCTAACTGTACTGTACGCACTTATTGGTAAGTATGTGAGTAAATAGGTTTTTGTACCGATTAATAATTATTTCGTATCTACATATTTTCGTATTAACTATCTACAAATAGTTATGAAAAATGATGTTTTGAGTCAATAGGTACTTTTTTATTATTTTGTACAACGGGCTTATATAATAGTAAAAAGTGTAACGGAGTACGTACGTCTTCTTACGTTGCGTAAGCAAAAAAGAGATTTTCACTGTTGTTTAAATGTAATCCGAAAGAAATATGAACATTTCAATATGTGATACATGTGAAGGTAACGTACATAGGTCTATGTGCAAAAAATATTAAAATTTAGGTAAGTAGGTACTCAAATGTGTATATAGACTATTAGATATACCCGATGGATTTATAGATGCTAAATAAAATAATCGTTTATAAACAAAAATGAAATAAATTAACATTATACGGAAATACAAAACAGCAATTATTAAAATTTATTTATTTATAACAATTAACGCATTCATTTGAAATTGCCGTTACTGGCATAACAGTAATTGTCTAACAGTAGATTATATCAACTTGTGCCATTTATAAACAATTGAGTGATATAATCTATTAGACACTTGACCTTATAAATAAAAAAAAAAATATCTTGTCTAACAGCATTATAGTTTTTTTTGTCTGCGGATTAAAGAGGTGCTGATATTTATGTTTCAAAAATGTTCCAACCTGGGACACTGTTCTTATCATTTTTCGCAGATGCAAAGGCCATTGATGATAATGATGATGATATTATGTTTCAATGAAGTCATCATCATCATTTCAGCCAAAAGACGTCCACTGCTGAACAAAGGCCTGTCTCAATGTACGCCACAACGAACGGTCCTGGGCCGCCCTCATCCAGCGATTGCCCGCGACCTTCACCAGGTCGTCGGTCCACCTCGTGGGGGGCCTGCCTACGCTTCGTGAAAAGTTCAATTTTTTTTTTTTAAATATTTATTTATTTATTTTCAGGCAACAATGCTTAAAATAAAACAGTAGGCCCATATAAAATATATACCTTAAAGATTAACATACATATTATATAACTTAACACTAACACTATTTATCACGTATTGTCGGCGACGTGATGCGCGGCTTAACGGCAGCCAGTTGTCCCCGGAATTTGCGGAACACGACTCCCTGCGGCCAGAACTCTTTCTTCAAAAAAGTCGGTAGATGTTCAGTCGGTACTCTTACCACAAAAGAATTAAAGTTCACTTTATGGCGAGATTCCAATCGCTCGACTTTAAGCGTGAATCTGGTCTTTATTTGGATGTAGTCCACCACCTCTTCAACTTTTGTCGACCAGTGCAATCGGGACACGTACAACGGCGTCGATGGTGTAGCTGGACGCAGCAAATGTTTCGCCCCAGTCGGCGCCGTACCACAAAGATTGCGGTTGACGGACTTCCTCCTCTTTCTCTGCACCACCGTGAACCCTTCCTCGTCACACCGACCCTTACGAGAACGCAAGGCGGCAGCAGGCTTCTTCTCCAAAGCTACAGGCCGCTTAGATGAAGGTGCGGCGGTAGCAGCGGCAGCTGCATATCCTCGCCGAGGAGTCGACGTGCAGCCGTGCGACGGCGGGGGGACAGGCGCAGCGGGGGCGGCGGGAGCGGCGGCAGGGGCGGCTGGGCGCGGGCGCAACACATCGCGCGGCGTGATGACATTCGCCGGTGACGCATTCTTACTGTTGCAATTAGCCGACTCGAAACTGCCGACCGATGCGTTTTGCGCCCCGCGTCTCAAGTTAACATTGCGGGCGTCGGTTGACATGCATACCGAACGTAATGAAATTAATTCGGCACGCAGATCACTGATGGTATTTTCCGACGTCTGTAATATAAACTGAACTGTTTCCAAGTTGGTCTTCAGGGTGTTGATGTCTTTGAGCAACTTGGTCACGTCGACGTGGTCGAAAGTGACAGGAGGCAGCTTGTGCAACTGCTTCGCCACGAAAGCGGGCACGTCGTCGGGATCGGTCTCCTTCAACAGTGAGATGATGTCTTGGAGACTTCGTTCCCCCTTTTCATCTCTTCTACGAGATGGCATCTGGTCAAGCTTGCCCAGCGTCTGGTAGAGCAGTACCTTGGCTGAGCAGATTTCCTCTTCTTTTAAGTTAGACTTACTTATCTGAATAATGCTAAATTTGTCCATGGTGTCGATGGCAGTAGTTCGTTCGCTCTAAGTTTTTCGGAACTCATAGCGACGGAAACGTGCAGCGGCTAGAGCCGCGCAGCTCGCGAAATATGTTGTTATATTTCGTGCAGTGTGACGCGTCCGTATCTGAGCAAGCACTACACTGCACTATGAAGTAAGTCAATGAAGTATTATTTATTATTAGTTGACTTTTATATATATTGACCATACATATAGAAAAAAAAAATTAAGTAAACAAAAAACCTTCCGTAGATATATTTTTTCTAAAAGATTATAAGTTTTTTCTAATTTTTCTTTTGTGTTACCTACTTCAAGGTTTTTTTAAAAACAATATGTATTTTGTTTGCCGTAAAACGAGTAAAGACAAATGCTGGAAAAGCTGTTATCCGTAGATAGATAGCTACTGGTGATAGAGTTCCAGCGTAGGCACTCGAGGGAGTAGGAACCACCGCATTACTTAATCAATCTACCGCTAAATGGTTGTTTTCTGCTCTATCGTGTTCCGGTTAGATGGTAATCATACTTGACATAATTATGTCAAATTTACAAAAATGTAGTATTGATACTGATTTTACATATACTCGTGGATTGCCATGAAAAAACATTATTAACACAAAATAAAATATTTAATACAGTACGAAATTAATCAGGTTAACCATTCCAACCAAATCAATAATAATCCACAATACCATAGAACTCAAAACGTTTCCAACATCATTTCAAGTTTTAATAATATTTATTGACCCCACTTTCATGTTCAAATTAATGCCATATTAAGGATAAGTCTTAAATTGGATATAATTATTTGCCAGATATAACCTAAATTGATCGCACAGCAATTTACAATTCATTTATTCAGAGGAAAAAACTTGTTATGTGGATTTAAGTTTGATCAAAATATTCAGATAAATCTATCTACATTAATTGGATTTGAGATGGTAATTGAATTCAGCTGCGTTGTACCAACATTTCTTAATGGGGTGGACCACTTTTCCTCAGTCAATCATAGTCCTTTAGCAATAACTTGAATTCAGTGACAACACTGTTCAATTTTTTTATAATAATTGCATGCAAAGGACATCACATTTACTGGTGGTAGAGCTACAGTGCATTTACCTACAGCGCATTACCTAATATACTTGCCGCTAAATGGTAGTGTTCAGCACTATCGTGTTCCGGTCAGGTGGTAATGTACGGCCTTGTAATTTTCGGCACAGAGGCATAACACCTTAGGCCTCAGGAGTGGTATCTGCATTTAGACCTTGGTCTTTGTGTAGGTGTCTATAGGCTGCAATCATCACTTAACATCAATTTGAACTGCATGCTTGTTTGCCACTTTCATTTCGTGTTTGCTGCGTACATTTTACGTAGTTATAGGACACTCAGCAGATCGTTAGAAGGCGCTTTTTGAAACTAAAATAATGTCGATCTGGTATCCAATGGCTGCTTAATAAAACATGAGTCCTTCAGGGTTGCCACTTTTTTGGCAATTCGTGTTGTTAATATTCATAAGCAACCGCAGCAATTCACCATCAGGTATTTAATTTTACGACTGGATATTTTTTAGGTTAGCAACAATGTCTCTTGTAAACACCATTAATTCACTTGTCAAAATTATGAAAACGTATTTTAAAAAGTACAATGTCGCAAACATAATTTATTCGCACCAAATGTCAAGTTTATGTAAAACGGCCTTACGTGTAAGTAATAATACTTCAATGTGAAGGTGTATTTGGTTAGTATGCGCCTCTTCAAAGCCACGAAATGCGTCACAAATGTTCTTGACATAGTACTACCTGACCCATGTGCTATTCGCTCTTATTTATATAAAAAAATGCTTAAATACGTGAAGGACTCGTTATAAGTTCTGTATTGTTAAAGTAAGTAGGTACATAAATATGTGTGTGTGGTGTTATCCCTACTTAATATTATTAATGCGAAAGTAACTCTGTCTGTCTGTCTGTCTGTTACCTTTTCACGTCAAAACGACGAAACCAATTTTAATTGACTTTGAGAAAGAACATAGGCTATAATTTACAAAACGACATCCACGAGGGCGAAGCAGCGGGCAACAGCTAGTAACTAATATATTGCATAAATGTACTAATAGATACAGGTACCTATACATACCTTTAATATTATATTTAATCAAATAATACTAAAATCAGTAGTTTTATTTTTTTATCTTATTTGACATGTATATCAATTGTTATTCACAGTAATTTATTTTGTTTGTTTTTGACGTGTCATTAGAGGTGCCTGTCACCCTTAATGAATAAATGAGTTTCTGATTCTGATTCTGAGTATAATCATTTATCAGTATGAACTTAGATCCCTAGGGAAAACGATATTTTCAATTATATACAATGCCATATTTCGTATCTATTTTTTGCATGTCAAACGGTTGACAGAAAACCATACGTTCCCCCTGATGGAAAGTCATCGTCCTCCATAAACATTTGCTTTTGCAACGCGCTGCCAGTCCTGAAGACCTCTTTTGGTGCCAGTTTTGAAGAACGCCAGAACTGTTTCCTCATAATTAACTTCAATTACTAGATAGCAAGTGATATTTCACTTCTGTTGAGATTGATCCGTAGATAAAGCGATGTCGAGTTTAATTTATTGGTTATATTCTCAAAGTTGGGAAATGAGATGAATACAGTTGGGATGTTAAAATTGCAACCCTAATCAGCAATACCTACCAAGTACATAATGGGCGATTCGTGAGAGTAACCATTTATTTATGTACTGTTGACTACAATTTAGTTTCTTGTCAAGTTATGTGATAATTACTACTATTAAAAGGTCATATAGTAGACTAACTGTCCCCGCGACTTAGTCCGCGTGAGAATTTATCATTGTTCAGTATCTACCCGGACGAAGTCGTGGGCGCAGATGGTATAAAAGTAGCCTAAGTTACTCCTTATTACATAAGCTATCTGCCAGTGAAAGTCCCGTCAAAATCGGTCCAGCCGTTTCAGAGATTAGCGGGAACAACTGTAGGCTATCCAATTTTTGCCGCCCCTTTTGATATCGTAGTCCACAATCATATCAATTACAGAACAATTTTGAGAGAAGAAAATATGTAAATATAACTAAATTTCAACAATAATATCGAATCGTCATGATCTTTGAAGTATACTTAAGCAATTAAACTTTAGCAATTATTTATGTAATGATATAATTCGATTTTAGTTACATATTTTAATTTCCTTTTAATTTTTGAAATTCTTATTTTGTGTGTGTATACATTTTTTAAAATTTGTAAAATATTGAAATAGAGTACAAAAAATGAACTAAATCTGCCGCCCCTTAAAATTTACCGCCCTAGGCTCCCTACACAGCCTGCTGGTAAATCCGCCACTGGCATTTAGTGAAAAGCGGTTATTTTAGTATTACAAACAGACATTCCAATTTTATTTATTTGTATAGATAGATAGATACTAACTCATTCTCAGATTCACTGGTGGTAGAGTTACAGCGTAGTAGCACAAAAAAATTATTTGTATACCTATTCTAAGTTATATTCTATTGACTTTTACGGAACCTACTAACGGTAGAGTTCCAGTCTAGGAGTTCGATGGCGTATCTATCTGCCGCCAAATGGTAGTGTTCAGCACTATCGTATTCCGGTTAGATGGTAATGTATGGCTCCGTAATAACTATCACAGAGACAAAACGAAGGTCTCAGGGGTGGCGACGGATCTGCATTTTGACCTCTGGTCTTTGTGTGGGTGTCTATAGGCTGCAGTCATCATTTAACATCAATGTGAACTGCATGCTTATTTGCCATCTTCATTACATTAAAAAAAAACCTTTAAAAAATGATATCAATTAACTTGCGGTCATATTAATAAATAAATGCTTTGTTTCTTTTGATCTTGTACAATAGAGTTTTTTTTTTGGTGTTTGTCGAATAATAAAGGTTGTTGGCCGTCTGCGGTTTAATCATGAGAATCATGACTCTAGAGTGGTAAGTAATTACCAGTCATGATACGGTGATAATGGGTCAAGACTTTGGCGATGGGTTCACCTTTGAATTAGTTGCAGTGAGCATGATATTATGACACCACTGTCTACCATCGACGACACAACGCAGGTTATCGTCAATGCTGTCCACAAAGTTTATACAATACTAGCGGCTCGCCCCGGCTTCGCGCGGTTGCAATGTTACCTACCCTCTCCTATTCATCTCAGCGTGATGTTATATAGCCTTAAGCCTTCCTCGATGAATGGGCTATCGAACACTGAAATATTTTTCAAATCGGAAACGTAGTTCCTGAGTTAAGCGCGTTCAAGCAAACAAACAAACAAACAAACTCTTCAGCTTTATAATATTAGTATAGATTTCTTGATGGGTACTGTAATATTGCGACTATAAATTGAGATGTAAGCTATCCCATCTTTCAATTTGGATTAGATTGTAGACGGTGTGCAAAGTTTGATTAAAATTATAACGGATAGCAAATTCATCTGCAGATTTGTTATTGGGATGCCTTTTTTAACAAACGGAGCGAAGTATCGATCGATGGTCGTCAAAAATGGATTAAGATCAAATATTGGGCCCCCGTGAAAAGTTACTGCATAGTACGAGTATGTGTTTGACGACCCGGTTAGACCAGCGGTGTGAAACCATCGTTCGATTCGAAGGGTCGCGGGTTCGATCCCCGCATCGGGACAAATATTTGTATAGCCTACAGATATTTGTTTCGGGTCTGGGTGTTTGTGTATGTGTACAACGGCACCCACAACACAGGTTTATACCTACTGTGGGGCTGTGAGTGTAAGCGTATTTTATTTATATATTCTCTAAGTACTTTGTTAAATGCTGTACAAGATTATTTTTTAACTTTTAGTTTATTTTTATTTATTATTATTATAATACTTTAAAGGCTCATTTTACTAACGGGAAAGCTGCTTGACCACACCGGCATCTTATTCGATGGTAATAAAAGCCATATTTAATTGATTTTGTATAAGCGAAAAGTTCCGACTACACATCATTGACTTTAAAAATTTTGTAGAGAAGCTTTTTTGTGAATTTTGTTTATAATGACGAATACAATGATCTCATAAAGTTTTAATGGCTAAAACTAACAGTGTACATTTCAGGTTACCTAAAAATATTTTAACTAAAGAAAACAACATCGCACCACATATAATTTAAAAACTGCATTTACTCATTTCAAAAGTTGTTATTTCAAATACCTACATTTAAAATACATAGGTATTATTATATTAATAATCTCCGTTAGCTGTCATATTATTCTTACCACCTGACACTTAAAAGCGAACATTAATCGATTTATTGTCAACATACCTACAATCCGATATCAAGTATCGATTAATATTTTAATTGATTCGCTGTCCGATTAAAAACCTGTCCAGCTGTCCACCGAGTGCGTCAGTTACGTTACAAGCATGACGTCGCCTGCGCCTGCGCTTTATTTATTTTACGTAGGTAGCAAGCAAATCGTTTTTTGCGTGGTCTTCTTTTGATAACCTCGTAGCGCTATGGTCACGTAATGATGCGGTTATAAAGGTCTAGTCAGATCATAAATAATGTGAGGAACAAAAAAAAAACGCGATCTTTATTCTATACTTTCAATAATCATTTATTGGGACGAAGTTCCATATCGTGCGGTATGCTGGCTAAGGGGGCTAGGCGAGCGTCACGAAAAATCCTCACGACACTTTTGCTATAGTGCGTCGCGCTCGGAGAAGGGGCAGGCCGAATATAAGATTCGACTTATTCGTTCTCTCTCACTCTCTTTCTTTCGACAGTGTCAAGCCACGCGACGCGCGCCTCTGCGTACCTACATTGTTTTGTCATGTTCGTGTGTATGTAGTTTTAGTTATTTTTAATATTTTTAAAAATAAATAATGGATTGTGGAAGTGATTCATTAGAAGTTGAAGAGGAACTTCGTTTCAATCGGGTGTCCCACATGTGACACTTGAGATAGTTTTATTTATAATATTTATTTATTTTATAAAAGTCTTTTAACTTTGTTTGTAGGGGGTAATCTACGGAAAAACAAATTTGATCATAAAAATTAGTTCACTACTATTAAATGGTTCAGTGCAGATGCACATAACGTTTACCAAAAATGTTGATCATTATTAGCGTTACAAGGAAGTTTGTATTGTGTAGTCTTTTATATTTTGCCTTAAATGTGAAACTTTGAATAGGTACCTACATTAAACATCTATACAAATAAATAAAATTACAGTGTCTGTTTGTAATATAAAAATAACCGCTTTTTACTAAATGCATAATATGTTAAATACACGCGGTACATATACCAAACCAACATTTTTTACAATTTTTGTCAGTCTGTCTGTTTGTCCCCGTTAATCTCTGGAACGGCTTGACCGATTTTCACTAGATACTAGCTGCGCCCCCGACTTCGTCCGGGTACCTACATACTGAACAATCATAAATTCTCACGCGGACGACTTCGCGGGCACGGGTAGTGTAATAATAAAAAGTAATGAATGTTCGACTCTAATCTAAAGTAAAGTCGTAGTGCTGTCTGTGAATACGTGCTTAGATCCAGACTAAACTCATGTTAAAACGAAGTAACTAACTTCGAAGTAGCTATTCGAAATTCAGCAATGATTTTTGATGAACGAAGACATACATTTTAAAGATATAATAGGTAAATAGACATTGCTAATTATCATTGACAGATTGTTCTGCGCTTTTTCTTGCTATAATCATTATATTTAAATTCGCGATAGTGATTAATGTTTTGCGATTTAACCGGTATCTTATTGCTGCAAACAAATCTTGAATGAAATGATATACGAGTTATTTATATTGCCTCTGTTTCATTGAGGCATTGTCATTGTGTCTTAAAAATTGGCCAACCATTGTAATGGCAATCGTTTAATATTTTATACCGAAGTACAGAAGCAAAAAATTATACAGAATAATTACTCTGCAGACCTCCCACGGCATTCATTTATTGCTTTTGACGTAATATAATAAGTAGGTACTTGCACGTCTAGTAGGTATAAATTGTGAAATAACATGTTTACAGTTTAAAGAAGATTAAAAAATTAATACGTACTTGGACTTACATTTTTTTTACGCTTATCTAAACTTTATTTTCAATAAATAAAAATAATTCAGTTTCGGAGTTTATATGGCTTATTATGATAAGAAATGAGTACCGAAGTATATTACATTAATTATAATTTTACTATTTATAACTTTAATGACATTTTTCGAGGAATTGTAGGTGGTGGTGCCTATGCACACCTCGGACACTCCGCCAAAATTCCATACAAACGCTTAATTTGGTTTCTATTACACAGACATCAATCAGTGACGTGTATTTACACACTGCACGCACGTACAAAATACCCGCCGTCGCCCATAAGAAGGGAAGAGGTTGAGTGATGCGGCGAAATCGGGCGGGACGTCGAAGTGTCCATTCTATACGTAGTATTATTACATAGGTATTCTCTAGCCTAAGACAGCCCTGCCCAGCCCTAATATGTTTGGTTTGCACACACATTACAAACATCTACGATTTTTCAGCAACTTTTTAAATTTGTTATGTTGCTTTTTACAAATTAAGTATAAATTATCTGATGTAAGACAACCAGACATATAATTTATTTTTTGTTAAATTGTAAACATTTGAATGATTTTGCGTGTAAAAAAATCTGCAATAATATATGGTATATATGTTTATTGTATATATTATTACAAGGTTAAAAACCCACGTCAGTTATTTGCAATAATAAAATACACGCAAAAAAAACACATCTACTTTGTTAATTTTCAAACTACAAAAAAAAAACAAAAGAGGAGGAGGGCCTCATTTTGACACATATATTATAATAATAATTATTAATTATTATCCATTTATTTCAGATTTCCCCATATAACACATTAAAAAGTATATATATATATAAAAAAATAAAATAAAATTATTCACACAGTCTTGATACATTGAACAGTCGTAAAGGAGATGTTGCAAAAATGTATGGACCTCCGGCCATGTTTTGTTAAATTGTAAACAACATCATTAAACAGGCAAAATCAATATAAAAACGTTTTTTACTGCATATTTTCACTTATTTAGCTTTGTTTGCAGTTACAAAACATTATTTGCAGTAAGAATTGCAACTCATAACCAACATGGCGAATATGGCGGGCGATGTCATTTTGACATTATCATTTTTTAATAGGTTGAGTGATGCGGGGAAATCGGGCGGGACATCGAAGTGTCCATTCTATACGTAGTATTATTATATAGGTATTCTCTGGCCTAAGACAGCCCTGCCCAGCCCTAATAATATATGTTTGGTTTGACTTTTGCAGCCGTAGTGTATAGAAAAAAATTTTTTTTCTTTCCGAGACAGGAAAGTGATATTACTATACAACACGCAAAATTCCTAGTTTATTCGAGGAAAATGTACAACGAGGCGTGCGTTGTGAGGCGTACTCTGCGCATACCACGCAATGTCTGGCTTCTGGATCCACCTGAACCAAAACGATCATTATAGCAAAGTTAATGAAATGACACCCGAAAGCGAGGCGAAACAAAGTTCGCGGGGAATACTAGTCAAAGATAATTTGCAAGTAACGAGTCTTATGATCGTCTGGAACAAATTGTATGTTAACACTTCCTTATATGTCTGCCAGATTGAATGGCCGCCCACCATAATGGCCGCTTGAGAACTATCTCGTCATGCTTCGAATTATTTATTCTGTCATTGTTAGACCACGTATACATTTTAAGATTGGGGCGACTTAAACACTTGTGATGTTTTATTTGGAGTCGCTCGTAGGTCGTAGTAATTCAATATTTAATCATACGAGAATCTCTCCTGATTGGTACTTACTTCATATTAAGCCTCTGTGCCGGAAATTACAGGGCCGTACATTACCACCTGGCCGGAACACGATAGTGCTGAAAATTACCTTTTAGCGGTAGATAAATTAGGTAATGCGGTGGTGATAGTTATTATGGGCCTTACATACAACTCTTTTAAGGAATATCCCTTTTCGTGAATGAATGTCGTCCATACATGCACACACATTACAAACATCTACGATTTTTCAGCAACTTTTTAAATTTATTATGTTGCTTTTTACAAAATAAGTATAAATTATCTGATGTAAGACAACCAGACATATAATTTATTTTTTGTTAAATTGTAAACATTTTGATGATTTTGCGTGTAAAAAATCTGCAATAATATATGGTATATATGTTTATTGTATATATTATTACAAGGTTAAAAACCCACGTCAGTTATTTGCAATAAGAAATACACGCAAAAAAACACATCTACTTTGTTAATTTTCAAACTACAAAAAAAAACAAAAGAGGAGGAGGGCCTCATTTTGACACGTATATTATAATAATAATTATTAATTATTATCCATTTATTTCAGATTTCCCCATATTACACATTAAAAAGTATATATATATCAAAAAATAAAATAAAATTATTCACACAGTCTTGATACATTGAACAGTCGTAAAGGAGATGTTGCAAAAATGTATGGACCTCCGGCCATGTATTGTACACAACATCATTAAACAGGCAAAATCAATATAAAAACGTTTTTTACTGCATATTTTCACTTATTTAGCTTTTTTTGCAGTTACAAAACATTATTTGCATTTAGAATTGCAACTCATAACCAACATGGCGAATATGGCGGGCGATGTCATTTTGACATTGTCATTTTTTAATTGTTTTTTGATTATATAGTACTTGGAGAAAAAAAAGTAATTGTTTCTTAATACTAACGAAATCGATTGATCCCAAGCGTCGGCCGTATCGCCGCCATGTTGAACATAGTTTAAAATGATAAAATCGTTTGAATTAAATGTGGTTGTAACTCTAAAATATATTCTTGAATATATTAATTGTATTTTTTTTGGATTCTTCTTCAATTTACCCATTTTTTGAGAATATGTACGAACCAGAGCCGAGCTTGCAATATCTCCTTTAATTAAATGGGAATTAGATACAAAATTAAGTAAAACCACTATTATTTTTTACTGAGTGGACCAATTTTCTAGATTCCTGTCGTACAGAGTTTGTTGCTGATGGTTTTTAGATAGTTATTGTGGTGATAGTGCACCAGGGGGTGTAAAAACTGGTGGTAGAACTCCAGTGACGGAGCTCGCGGGCGTAGGCACCACCGCATTACCTACCTTATTTACTTGCCGCTAAATGGTAGTGTTCAGCACTATCGTGTTCCAGTGAGGTGGTAATGTACGGCCCTGTAATTTCCGGCACAGAGGCATAACACCTTAGGCATTAATAAATTTGATTGAACTGAACTTCTGGTCTCTTGCCTCAACTTCATTGTAGGGTCAAAAATTAAAAGTAAGGAACGTAGGTTGTTCACAGTTTCCGTATACGCAACATTTATGCGGCAAATTGTAAATTATTATTGAAACAACCAAATACCAAGAAATCCGTAACCACAACCGTTTTGCTGATAAAGCCTCAATGAAGTAGGTAGTAAGACAACTGAAATTCCTTCGGATTATGTACGTACTTGGGGTTATTTGTCAACTCGACACAAACCTTTGGAGACACATGTGTCCAGTTGATGAAACTTGAAATCAATATGACTTATTATTTCGTAGTCTGGACACGACAATATATTGCGTTGTGTGACTATAGCATGCAGTCATCGCTTAACATCCATGTGAACTGCATGCTCGTTAGCCAATTTCGTGATATAAAAAAAATCTAAAAAATCGCGTTTCTGTACTATCCGTCGAAGCACTTCACCATTAGTTAATTTTTAAGTCGCAGTTGCTTTAAGCAAGGTAGAAAATATCAATGTAGGCGCTCATCGAAGTACCTTTATTCAGATCTTTTTTTTATGTTATAAACAAGCATGCAAACAAGCATGCAGTTCACATTGATGTTAGGTGATGTCTGCATCAGGCGTAGGCACCACCGCATTACCTAATATACTTGCCGCTAAATGGTAGTGTTCAGCACCATCGTGCTCCGGTCAGGTGGTAATGTACGGCCCTGTAATTTCCAGCACAGAGGCTTAACACCTTAGGCCTCAGGAGTGGTAACGCATCTGCATTTTGACCTTGGTCTTCATTTGGGTGTCTATAGGCTGCAGTCAGCACTTAACATCAATGTGAACTGCATGCTAGTTTGCCAGTTCCATTCAATAAAAAAAAGTAATTAGGCGGCACGTCTCGAGAGGTCCCTAATCTACTTCACCAGGAAATTGGCGAGCGAAGAGGGCGCTCTTAGCCTAAATTAAGTTAGCAAACTGACTAAGGGAGACCCCTGTGGGACCGAACCTCGACTTAGGGCGTCGCGCAGAGACACATAAGACATATGCGATTAGGGATGGTGGTATTTTTTTGTGTTATGACTATGCTCAGTAGCGTACCCAGTCATTACACAAAAAATGCTGTATCATGATTGTAAAGCAGTTAATAAAGGAATTTTGCGTCACAAAATAAATTCTGGTAATATGCTTATTCATTCCGATTTTCGAAATTAAGAAAATTTTTATATTTGTGTTTATTAATGATTCATACTCGACTACTCACTGGTGGTAGAGCTCCAGTGACGGAGGTCGCGGGCGTAGGCACCACCGCATTACCTTATATACTTGCCGCTAAATGGTAGTGTTCAGCACTATCGTGTTCCGGCAGGTGGTAATGTACGGCCCTGTAATTTCCGGCACAGAGGCATAACACCTTAGGCCTCAGGAGTGGTAACACATCTGCATTTTGACCTTGGTCTTTGTGTGGGTGTCTGTAGGCTGCAGTCATCACTTAACATCAATGTGAACTGCATGCTTGTTTGCCACTTCCATTACATAAAAAAAACTACAAAAAAAAAAATTTAATAATAAGCATTACATTTTGTATTTTACTTAATTTACCGACTGAAAAATAAAAAAAGGCATGCCTGGATTGTTGGGGCGTGCAGGAAAAATGACAAATGAGCGAATGACTAAATAATACATGTGAATGTAGATGATTGCAGTAACCCAGGAAACAGTCTTAGGAATTGGCGAAAATATGAAGAGAATGTAGAACAAGTAAGGGTGGTGTGTAACGATCTGGATATTTGGCACTTAACATAAGCTTCATCTTCACTGAGCATAGAGCAACACCGGAGGGGAGTAGCCATATGCAGGCTTTCCCCTATCAAAGTACAAGCCCAAATGGGCCTATAACTGTCGCCTAGATGTTTAAACGTGTGCGTGTAATTGTTTCTGTATTTTTTTAAAGTCAAGGTGTGAGTTTCGTAGTAATAGACTATTTTAGTAGTGTGCGTGTGTGTCGCACGCATTTCCCCCTGCAAAAAATGACAGACTGTTTTGCATCGGTAATAAACGCTATCTCCTCTCGGTGGCCCGTGTTGCTTTATGTCACTGAGTGACATAGGTGAAAAATAGGGTTCCCTAATAAAAATGCAATAGCGTGACCCAAGGTGTGGCAAAATTAATTATAACAAAATTTTATTATTTCCTAGTGATGAAATTATGAATTAAGAATCTTAAATCTTGAATCATATGCCCCGATAACAAAAGTAGGCGTCCGCGTGTACGAAGTCGCGGGCAAAAGCTGGTACCTATTCTATAAAGCGATTAATCAATTAAGAAATTAATGATAACTTCTTATGTTCCTTTGATTTAATGAATGTAATTAATTTATTAAATAACTACCTACTTTAATTTGTCATCCAAAGTTTATATAGGTATAACTTATGGCCAGATTATTGAATGATATTAGGTATCTTTATTTTTCTTTTGTAAGTTTTTCATATGAGATAAACATGTCTACGGTGGATGTGATATCCATGATAAATGAAAGCTTTCAAACGGAATAGAAAAGGTAAAAAGATTTTTCGGAATTTCACCCCTGAAATAAAAGGCTGATGTGGGAGGTTGATCTAAAAATCACCTCCCGAGATTGTTAAACATAGGGCTATGAAAATAGTACAACGGTGGTTGACAATTGTATGAAAAAGTTAAGGCAAAAGTCATAATCGTGCAGTCTACGCGGGCGAAGCCATGGTTTAGCTACCTACTTCGTTACAATACATTAATTTATTTAATAATCAAATTAATTAAATAAATTTTTATTAATTAATAATTAATTAATAAAATATTCGCAATACGCAATATATGGTACTCCATAAATTTGCAAGTGACCTTAATGGTTCCTTAATGGATTTGAAATTATGTAAATACATTTTAATTGAATTTACCAGGCAATTCATTAAAAAATTGGACTTTATTCCTCGTAAATCGTTACTAACGGTTATATTATTACCAAAATTCCACGTCACAATGCGTCACATATCTTACCATACGTCTACTGGGGCCTTTCTATGAGTGAACATAATCCAATCCGGAATTCCTCCAATCAGGTGATTTTACATTATGTATCGCATTCATTGACGTCACTAGACCGCGGTTTCAAACTAAGTGCTAACTGAGTCAGAATATCTGACTTATATGCGAATGTAATTGTTCGGATCAGTCAGTGTTGTCCATATTGTCGTTGTGTCTGTTGACTCCGCTGTGTGACGCTTCAGTCGTGTGACGTAACGTGCGAAATTTGTGTCAATATTGTTTTGAAGTGATCGTACACGATGTTGTCTGGAGATATATGTTTTTCTATCAAGGATTTTATGGATGTGGTCTATTGTGCTTATGTGAACCGTAAGTCAAAGGTAGGTGATCCAAATTTGTGTTAGGGTTATAGTATTCTAATTTGCTCATTGCTATATAGCATTAATATTAGTGTATTTATAAGTGACTTAAAAAAGGTTATCTTTGCGATCGCTAACGTGTCTTACAACAAAAAAAATTGTTAGTTTTGTCATGATTTTATGTAGGTGATCGAAATATTATTCATTTAGATAAGTTGTATTTATAATAACCCGCAAATATATCTATGTACCTATAAGGAAAATTTGTGCCAATTATTCTACTGTTTTCGGTCTAGTCAAGTTATTTCAATCATGTCTGCTAAATAATTATATAATCAAACCATTCAAATTCGTATTTTTCCTAATGTTTTATGTTAAATATTGAACTACCCTCTCAATATAATGTTGTATATAATAAAATGTTGTTTTGTAAATTCTTTAGATAAGTTAGTATGGAGTCAAAAATTAAGTGAATAAAAGGCCTGGTACAATTGTAGCATCTGGACATAGTTTTCTTTCACATAGGTACCGATAGCGGTTATGGAGGTAGTTTGTCCCATGACTATTCCGGTGAAAATTTGATATTCGTTTTAGTATGACATTATAAATGTAAAGTCAAATAGGTATCAACCAGCCAACACCACCAAACACTTTTTCTTCTAGAAATAGTCTATGAAAATCTAAACAGTTCCCATATACCTAGGTAACAGTGATTCTATATGGAATATATTATATATATTATTACCCGCATAGGTATGCACGTAACCATGATCATAACTTCATTACTAATGTTTTAAGGCCTGTATAAAATAAACTAATCACATCAATCTTTAAAGGTTCCACTGATAATTTCCAATAGGAACAAACCTAATATTTTCTGAACCAGATAACAAATCTGAGATGTCAAGATTAGAAGTAGCCTGATTTCATTAAGCTACTAAGCAGTTGGAATCCATCAGATTGTCAACCTCAAACTAGCACCTGCACATTTTATTTATTTTTGATTTGGTGATTTCTTTTCAAACTCGACAGACAGACTAACTTATCTCAGTAATAGCTCATTCAAGCAACGATCTAGGACTAAGCTTTTAATAGTTTTAATGCCTTTTGTTTGGACAACGAACGAAGGACCAAAATTATCCACTTGAACCGCATGCTTGTTTATCACCATCGTGTTATAAAAAAGGTGATTTTATAAGAATTTTATTTTGGACAAATCTGCAAGAAATATTTTAGATTTTTTTACCGAGCAACAGTGCATTGTAATCACAATAACAATACGGCGTCACTGCGACTGGCCCCGGGGAAGCTACATAATATCTCTATTATTATTATAATAAGCTAACGCATTCTCTAGTAAAACGTAGATATGATTCATATCTTCATGGAATTGGAAGCAGATATTGTACGATTGTCCTTGTGTAATTGTGTATGCTGTAATTACGAAAGCTTAACAAATGAATGTTGTCGGCGAAATAATGTCACCTGAAGTTACAATCGAAGAAATTAGACTACTACTGTCTGGGGTGCGACCGCCTATCGACATTGCTATTGTCGTTGTCATTGCTGTCAAATTTTCATGTCGAAATGTCGATAGGCGGTCGCACGCCTGATCGTAACGCCACCTATAGACCACTCTTATGCACACAACTTTCATCGAAATCAGTCGTAGGTACTACCTTATTACGTAATATATCTGACGCCAAATGGTAATGTATGCCCTCGTCATAACTGTCACAGCGGCAAAAAACTTGGGCATCAATAAGTGGCAATATATTTATGTGCATTTTAACCTCCAGTTTTAGTGGTGGTGCCAGTATGCTTCAATATTCACTTACGATGATGTATACATGCTTGTCGTCAACTATCATGACATAAAAAAGAGTAATTTTAATGAAAGATGGTTTGGAGTCGATAGGTTAGTTTATAAATAGTCAACGATATTTCCTTATCTTAAAACGATTGTCATACAACTATGTTGCCATGGAATCTGCGTTAACTCTGAAAACATAGTTTTAAAATATGACAATGTACCTATTACTTATTCAGTTGCAAATGTTAAGCACGTGCTTTTGTAGGTGTATCTTTCAAGTGGTTTTGGTTGTATTGTACGTGACGTGTACCACGACTGGTATGAATGGAATATATTGATGTATTCTAAGGTTCCTTCGAGCGCTACATTCATTGAAATAAAACTATTTTTACGAATTTATTTCGCGTATTTTATATTTAAAATATTTTAAAAATATTAAATGCATGCAGCATTTAATTCAGCCTGCCCCTTTAGGCGGATACAGGCGTGGTCATCATCATCATTTCAGCCAAAAGACGTCCACTGCTGAACAAAGGCCTCCCCCAAAGAATGCCACAACGAACGGTCCTGGGCTGCCCTCATCCAGCGATTGCCTGCGACCTTCACCAGGTCGTCGGTCCATCTTGAACAAGCGTGGCGTTACTTTATTATTTCTTGCATCAATCAATTCAATTGAAATGTTTTCTTTTTCAGCAATCAGAGAGATGGAGGAAGCTTCGGAACATTGTGCAATGGACGCCCTTCTTTCAAACTTACAAGAAGCAAAGGTACCCTTGGATCCAGTTGGCTGGACACCAAGGAAACTTCAAGGCTGGACCTGATCAAGGCACGATACTGAAAAAGTTGAGTCAACAAGAAGAAAGGTGTTTCCAGGTATGAACATGGAATTATTTAACTCAACGTGATTTGCACATCTTAATATTCCTCAAATAAAATCCAATGTACAAACAGCAAATTTAAGCATTCTGTTTCTAAATTGATTTCGTAAAATTGTATGTTACTGCAGGAAAAATACTTGTGCAAATTACTTAAATGCAAAACATAATTAATTCAAGTTCTTATATTCGTAAACAGCTGTTTAATTTTGTTGTTAATAGAACTGTTTTATTGATTCAATAATTGAATTCAACTTTCTGATACAATTGCCAGTCATGGAGTGTAATTTAAGTTGAAACCAAGAAAATACTAGTTTTTGATGAGGAATGGTAGCTGTTATGATACACAAAATGTTCATAGTTATGATTATATTTTAAAACTTTATTTATTAAAACCGATTCAATTTAAAATTGTACATGAAAATAAACAGTTTATTTTATTTGAGAATCAACTATTAATCAAAGTCTTATTTTATTTTCAATAAATAAACCTTCACCTATTGAATGATATCAAAATCTATCACGAAATTTTGTAAACGATAAAATCAATATAACAATATCTTTATATAATAATATCATCTTTATATAACAATATCTGTATATATTTGAATTCATAAAATTATCATTTACAATAGCCTAATAAATCATATGAATATTTATGGATAAACAACTGAACCAATCAGATGCATCGGTTGAATTCTCAAAAAAGTTAATTGTGAGTTTTGTTTTAAAAAAATTAAAATTGAAATCACAGTAATGATGACGTGCGTAAATGTAATTAAAACTCAATATTAATGTTAGACGTGATGGTTATACCTATTAGCGCATTTTTTTATGTTGAACATTAATGTTGAAGGAAAATGAATATTTTGTTACGTATCGGCTTTTTTACTCGCGATATAGTAATGTGATCATTATTTTACATCATTATACAATCTAACGGTGACGCGACAACTGCGGAATGACTGAGATTAATTAATAATTCTACTCAAAAACCCAGCGTGACGTTGTGGTTATATTTTCCCGTCGTGAATTTCGTCCATGTCTCGTATGCAGTTAAGGAATAACCTATTTAATGTAACACTGGTCTTCCTCTTCTACGCAGACGGGTAAAGAAAACCATTAAACATGTCTGAGAACTTGTCAAATACGAATTGATATGATAAGATATTGCGAGTGAGGAAATATCTGCATATTGAGACATTTAAAGAACTAGTGTCTTCTTTAGCTCAATAAAGCGTTCTTAATCCTCGGATATTAAAATTCACGACTTCATATAGCTATAGCGTCCTTTTTTAAAATTTCCTTTTAAATTATTAAATAAGGCAAACATTTTATTCAAAGCACATTATTGATTGACCGTTTTAAAATAAAATCCTGCCAAATTATTTGAAATAAAGATTACAGAAATAGTTGCTGGATAAATTAAAATAATAAATTCACTGTATGAATTCGATCAGCAAGAAATAGCTCGTTTTGAAGATAAATAATCCTTTATCTCAGCTCATGTTTACACACGAGATAAATTCAACGTACGCTGTTAGCTTAAGAGCATATTGCGCTCGATTGCCCGGTGAAGAAGGCTCAGGCCGTTTCGAGATGAGTCGCCTACGTTCGTCGAGTAAAAAAAAGGTTATTCATAAAGATCGAATTAATCCACCAACAACTCAATTATTATGTTCAGAGCAACTACATTAACATTTTATTACACTTCGTGCTTCTTAAAAAGACGTCAGTCACTTCGCACTACGCCAATGCATTTTAATTTAATACGTTGTCTATAATAATGGCATATCTAGTGTTAACGACCGTGTCGTAATAAGTATATTAACTGAACATTAATTGCGAAAAACATTTAGAATCATCTTATGTTACGGGGTTTCGCATTTTATTATTATATCTCATAGCGGATCCTAAAACATTCCAACATTTCTGATGCTAATCGACTGACTGAACGAGCAATAAAATTTAGTAGGAATATTCCAGTTACCTATAATGAATTGAAGATTCATATTTCTAAAATGTTCAACATCTTCAACATATTACAAATGTGTCTTATCATCGATAAACTTTGAAATTTACACTCCATTTGAACTAAAAGTAAAAAAATATGATATCGTTCATAGGATCATATCTATGCCTTAAATTAGTCATTTAAATCTTCCTCTACGAACAAATCAGTCTCTTCAAACTCAGTTTTTGAGACTGCCGTCATCATTAGCAGATGATGTATGTGAATCACCTTTTTTAACATATCCTATTCTTAATAATCTTGCGTTCAAATTTTCTCAATTTCTCGATTCTCGAAAGATTCTTTTGAATTAATCATGTCTTTCATCAACAGTCCTTTAAATTGGCCGCTATCACCTATTTGTCTTTGTTGCATCATTCCTGTTCCTTTTCTATAAAATCAGAGTGATTAATCCCTGAATCATCTCAATCGTCTTACACGATTTCGGTATTTTTCGATAATTTGTGACCTACTTCATTAAACCTGGCTATCATTTATGGATTTCCTTAGTCCTCACGACCTAGGTAGGTTTCCACAGATGTCACGACCAATAACATTTACCTGTTTAGAATTTTCATGTCATCTACGAGGTTAGCGTTAATTATTATTTCCATAAGCACAAATAACAATTGGGTAGATTTTTCAATAATGTAAGAATTTTCGCCTGAAATTTGGACAAACTTATTATTTTCGATATAAGTTTACGTGCCCAAAAAAATACTATTGTAATTTTTATCATTTATATATACATTGATAAATTACGATGACGTAAGTATATTGGGTTTTTACAAAGTAATATTTTTAGGAACCGTCAATATTATTGTAAAAATATCCTTCCTGTAAAATTGAATTTATTGGTTTGTTTTATTTTGGTAATTGTGTGACACATGACTTCACAAATAATAGAGATTTGGGACTTCCCAAAAACGTTTATAAACTTATTGGTAGTAGCAGATAATTTGGTGATGTCTTAAACGCATTCGCGTACAATCACAATCTGTTAAATTCTAATTATTGTTACTGTACAGGTTAAAATAATAAATAACTTTGGACTGAAGGATTCTTTTGTTGTCCGTCCGTCTGTCTGTTAAGACCCTTTTTTCACACGATCACGTTTATTTTTAATATTTCATACTAGACTAATACTTGGATGGAACGTAATTTATTGTTATCAAATTTAAAAATTACCGTTAGCAAACAAAGATTATTTAAAAAAAAATCTAATTATCAACCTACATGTACATCTACATCTATTTTTTTTTATTGTAGTTATCATCGACAAGTAACAGATGAGAGTTAATTTTTATATTATGTACTATACCTCAGACTAACTTACATGAATTATATGTCAGGATCGAATTTTATGGAATGTTCTCTTCAAATCACTTTATATTCGGAACGTGATACTTTGCATCGATCGCGATTTCATTTGACGTCAATTGACAGTTGCTTACTTTCGCATTTGCACATGTACACGTATGACGCACTTAAAAAAAACAGAAATACAAATTGTAAAAAGATAAATTATTTTAAAATCCAGTTATGTTGTGCAAAACATTCGTTTACCGCTATAACAAGCTGTTTCTGATCGTATCTTTGATATACATGACAAGTACTTACATAAAAATTTGTTTTTAGTCAAAATCACTTACTGATATCTGTTGATTTATTAAAAGATATGGGAGAAAAATTTGGCAATAAATAAACTTCAAGCTGTCGTTTGTGCTTGCTGCTTGCCTTTAGTTATTGCCTTTATTTAAAAAATCTGGTAAAGTAAGTCTATCTCGAGTCGAATCGTCTAGTTACTCACGTCGATTAAATATATATATATATATATATATAACTTTATTTATAAATAGTTGTTGTTTTTTCGTTTTTACACTTCAACAGTATGGTATCGATGGTAGTATTGATTTGCACAATATTTGGTGCATAGAAAACTGTATAAAATACTAAATTTGATATTTGCTGTGACATATCTCTTCTTTACTTTGATGTTGATCGAATGCTTTGTTTAGGGCAAATAGTAGAATAAATAGCTTTAGTACCGGTTTTCTCACACAAATATATACAAAGTTGGTAAGAATAACCAGTTTTGAAAGCCTTCCTTAACAAACATTAAATTTCATTTCGTTTTTATTGGCTGCTTTTTATGATCAATTCATTTTTTTATTGAATTAAATTCTTATTATGTTCAGGCATAAACGATATTTATTAAATATGTACTTACTTATGCGACGAAGGACACATATGAACAATCGTTCATAGTGCCATTAAAGAATTGACGTCAGTGTGGGAACAGATAGTAATTATCTTGTTTTTACTTTCATTTCACGTCTTTAATTGGCACATTATTACTATCTAATTACATGAATGAAAAAACGTTGTTTCGTTCCAAATATAAATGTATGAACGGTTTAATTAGACCAGTTTACAAAACCGCCAGCTTACAGTGATTTGATGAACTTAAAAAATCTAAAATATTCTAATAAATATGAAAGTAAATTTGTCTGTGTGTTACGTTTTCCTATGCCAAGTCTTGGGGTGAGATTAACAGACCACATTACGACTTTAGTTTCAGTAAATTACGCTTAGAACTATCAAAACTCATACCTACTGTACTGATAGTTCTAAGCTTAGTTTGCTGAAAGTAAAGACGTAGTGCGATCTGTAAATTTCACCCTTGAGGCGATTGTAATTTAACTTGAAGGTAAACCCTGACAAAGATCATTAGTTAGATACTTTCCGTATGGGAACCAAACAGCACGCAAATTAAGTCTGCTGCTGCTATGCTGCTGTTGAAGTATTTATTTGTAAACATACTAGGCCTTTCTATTTTAATTTTATTAATGTTTAGTATCACATATTAGCTAGATTTAAAAATATCACTTAGGTACTCAATCTGTTTCAGTTTAACGGCTGGATATTTGTTAAAAAGTTTTTTTTTCTTTTCCAGTTGCTGATGAAAGACATCTTGCGACCGTTTGTACCTGAATACAAGGGTCAAGTCACCTGTGAAGATGGAGAACGTATCCTTTTCTTATATAAAAGAAATATTTCTGCAAATAATGTACCTATTCGCAAAAACGTCGTTTGCGTTTCTCACAATATCATGAACTAATTTTTTTAACTTACATTTTAAATGATTATTAAAATTTGTAAGCCCCTAATCTGCGGATATATACAGAACAATATCAGACAATTAAAGTATGAAGTCGCAAGCGACAATCAAGTTTTTGAAATTTATTGTATTTTTTGATGTTATTGAATTTAATTGTAGCAAATGACTTGTTTTATGTTAGAATTCTACTTGGTATGTAAAAAATTAACACGCCTAGTCCCTAACAGCGCAGGACAGACAGACAGGATAGAGATCACTCTCTTACAAATATGCTGATTCCAGCGACCCTGATCCCACTTGGTCGTCATGCCAAAAGATATCTTCAATTTATTACATTTTCGTATCAAATATCCAATTAAATACTCAGTCAATTAATCACAAATTTCGACCGAAATTAGTTTAAATAAAACAAAAATTAATTACTGTCCTCATTTTCGTTTGAGATATTTCTTGGGAAACTGCTAAAGCAAGCACATTAAGGTTATCTTTGACAGCTCAATTTCTTATTTTTTTTTACTTATAGAAGGTATAATCACTCACATCAAATGAGATTCCTTAATTCAACTTCACCACAGTATACTTACAACTCCAAGATCTCCTGAGCGATTTTGACTGTCCGTGTGTCATGGACTGCAAGATTGGAGTCAGGACCTACCTGGAGGAAGAATTAGCAAAAGCGAAAGAAAAGACCAAATTAAGAAAAGTGAGTACGCAATTTTTTATTATAATATTTTTTTATTCTGTACTAGCTGTTCCTCCTAAAACTTCACATGAGTTCTTATGTTATGATGTAAAAATAGCCTGCATTCTTTTTTGGGGTTTCAAAATAGTTTCATGGTAAACATCACACATGCAAAAGTGACGAATTAACACACACCATTTTTTTTGAAGTCTTATAGAAACTTAAGAAACGCTCTCTTTTACATCCAATGCGCTAAGATACACTTTAAAAATAAAACTGAAATAAATAATTTAAATATTAATAAAATCATTAAGATCACAAAAGTTCATTTAAAATTATTCGTCACATCGAAATAAAATAAAAAAGGAGCATTAAAAAAAACATGAATGAATTTGTGCCACATTCAGAAAGTGGATTTATTTCATAAGTTCATTATATTTCAAACGAAAAGACAGAAAAAAGGAAATGGAAATAAAAGAACCATTAATAATATTATATTAAACCAGATGATATTAAGTGAAGATCAAAAAATATTGAGTTTCACGAGTATAATCTTAATTTAACGTATTAATTATGTAGAGCTCACTGACGCACGCCACCTAAGTTGTTTTTAATAAGCCCTCATTGTGCCTTATACATATAAACGTTTCTTTGATATTTATTTATCGCCGGAATCATTAAATGACGTGAATGTGGTTAAATATAGAATTAATTAGGTATGGTTTACGTTTTCTGAACCAGTCTTTCATATTATCGTTAATGTTTACCTTCACTCATCTCATGTTTTTAAAATATGTCAGTAAAGAAGTGTTGATAAAAACAGAAATGTTATTGACTTATGTATTTGTGTTCTATTTATTTTTCGCAATAACACATGCGAGTGAATTTTAGAAATTAAAGAAAAAACGGATGGAAAAATTTCTGTGGTAGCTTAGTGGTAAAGCGGCTGGGCTGGACTGAGGTCGCAGGTTCGATTCCTACCCGAAGTCAAATTTTTCTTTCCGTTTTTTCAAAAATTTTTATAGACTCATATTTTTATAAGTAAGATTACAATGATCTTGAATAAAAGTGTCCTACCGGTTTCCGGTTTGGGGGTTTTATAGCCTGTGATCTATCAAAAGATTGATCGGTTTCGGAATGCTCTATTAAATATTTCAAAAATAAGGCACATGAATGTTAAATGTTTGTGTGTATGTACGAGTATCAAATATATATTACATACATTTTCAGGTTGAATGTTTGTCTTGTTCACATGAAATCAGTCATTTTAATCAAGGGATAGTATTAAATACAATAAATGTATTTAGCTTTTAATAGAACATTAAGTAACATTTCAAGTGATGTTTTTAGCAAATTCATCCTTCGATCTAATATTAGGTACCAACTTTGTAAAACTCTAACTAACTTTAAACTTTAAATTTCAGGATATGTATGAAAAAATGATACAAATCGATCAAAAGGCGCCGACAGAAGAAGAACATAGAAGTAAAGGTGTGACAAAGCCAAGATATATGATCTGGCGGGAGACGATTAGTTCTACAGCAACCCTCGGATTTAGGATAGATGGCGTTAAAAAAGCCGATGGCACAAGTTCCAAAGATTTCAAAACTACCAAGACGAGAGAACAAATACTAGAAGCATTTAAAGATTTTACGGGCAGTGTCTCTAATTCAGTGGTGAGTATTTTATTAAACTTTCTCTGTAAATTTTAATCTTCTGTTACTTTACAACATATGTCAATCAAAGTCAACGCAGCATCTCAGATCTTCTAGGGAAGCGAATGTATGAAGATAGTGGAGAATTTATAAAAGTTTTTCGGTATTCTATATTATCCGCCTACTCTCAAAGAAATTTGACTAATATACAACAACAACAACATTACTTTTTATTGCACATCAAGTAAAGTAAAAGAAATACTGTAAGCAAAGTAATACTGTAGCCTGTACTAAAACATCCATATAACCATAGATTTCGACATAGATGCGTTGCTACTCTTGAGGCTTAAGCACTTATGCCTCTGTATTGTATATGCGTTGCTACTCCTGAGGTCTAAGCTCTAATGCCTCTGTATCGGAAATTACGGGGCCGTTTATTACTTCCTACTATACTACACCGAGCGCTGCCTTAACATTAAACGGCAATTGACATTAGGTGTTGCGGCGGTGCCTGCGTCTTCGAACTCCGTCACTATACCAACATTTACCATTTTTTATCAATCCGATAAAAACTAATTTTTGTATTGATTGATAACCAATCGAAACTAATTTGTTTTCAACTTAATTTTTTTTTAAGCGTTAAGCTCATGTTTTAAATGCAGACAATGGGTACTTATTATTCTTTGTTTTCATTTACAGCCCCGGTATCTGGAGAGGTTGAAAAATATTCGCGACACACTAATGGAGTCGCACTTCTTCAAAACGCACGAGCTCATTGGCAGTTCCTTACTCTTCGTTCACGACAAGAAAAAAGCGTCTATCTGGATGATAGACTTCGCCAAAACCGTCCCCGTGCCAGACAACGTTAGCATCGACCATAATTCAGCGTGGAAGGTCGGCAACCACGAAGATGGCTACTTAATCGGACTGAATAACTTAATATCAATATTTGAATCTCTAATCAAAGACGATAACGGCAACATTGATCAGTGTTATTCGAATTTAAGTTTAGATAAAAATGTAAGAAGAGACAGTTTAGCAACCTGAAGCTATTAATGTACTGCCATTCTGTAGTTTGATTCTCAGAATGTAACTTTACGTCACAGTAGAAATTACTGTGTTGATTTGACGTCGTCTTGAGGTTGTGAAAGACGTACCAGTGTATATAGAGACGGTTTTCTTTGTAAATAGTTGTATAAAAACATTTGGATTGTTAAGTTGTTAAAAATACTCATGTTAAAATGTAGGATAGTACATCGCCATTTAAGTTAATGGATGAAACTAAAGTTGATTCTTTAAAATTAATGGTAAATTCGAAAGACGTCCACTGATGTGAAAAAAATGGAAGAAGGGAAGTTTGATTGAAAGTAGTGTATATGGAAAAAAAATCTCGAAGTCGAGAAATGAACAAACTTCATTCTGAAATGTTTACTCTGGTGATAGAACTTGGATAGGTTTGGAATGCCTTTCTATCGCTTACAAATTTGGTAGCGTGCAGCACTTTTTGGTATGATGGTAATGACTCCATAATTTGCGGCATAAGCAAAATATCTTCAGAATCAAAGATAGCAATGCGTCTACATAGAGAGACTTTTAGTTGTATGTGGACGTTTACAAACTGCAGTATTATGTAAAATCTTATTTTCAAATTTTATAAAATTTCATAAATCGTCTCGTATTATATTCGTTTAATTATGTTAGTTAATTTTTCAATATTTTCCAAATTTCAATAATTTGTCATATTACTTCTTAGATATATCATCGAAACTAGTCTTATTAATACGTAAGTTCAGCAGTGGACGACTTTCGTTAACATCGTTAAGTCTTCTGAAATGAAAGAACATAATCACGTTTTTCAAACAATTTATTTTATGAAAGCGTTGTTGACTCATGTTTTAAATAATTTGATTATATGACATACAATAATACAAAAAATTACACAGATGAATCTGCATTGTATTTATTATGTTATTGTAAATATTGTTATTGTAACTACACTATATTAGTGTAACGACTAGATACATGTTTTGAATTAATTTCTTAGTACGAGTACATAAGGCTAAATTTATCAGAAGGTACTAATTAAAACATATCACAAAACTTATGTGTGTTTGTACTTTTACACCTCGTTTTCATTTACATATAATTAGCTAGTCTATATTTAAATCACAAAGCATTAAATCTCTTACGAGTAACATATAAATAAAATTATATTTGGAATGAATTGCGAAGTTATAAGTATTTAAAAATAATGACGTTACCCCCAAGAGGTATACTTATAAACACCTTATATATTTATAATTTTTGTAATAACACATGGGAGTGAATTTAGAAATTAAAGAAAAAATGGAAAGAAATGAAAAAAAAAAAACATTCGGACAGGGATCGAACGTCCAGCCGTTTTCTTTAATTTCTAAATGATTACACCCCGGATGTTTGCTCAGCCGACTAAGAGTGAGATTCACAGACCGTACTACGAGTTTACTTTGAGCAAAGTACGCTTAGAACTGTCAGTAGTACAATAGTAGTCAATAGTAGACAGTTCTAAGCATATTTTACTCAAAGTAAAGTCGTCGTGCAGTCTGTGAATCCGACCCTAAATGTCGAATATTGCATGTTCATTGGAACACTGAAAATTGTAGTAACGAAAACATTTGACGTCAAAAAAAAACCCTGGAGCCCATATATCTCTAATAGAGCAGCTCTAAGGTACAAATAAGATTTGTAACTGATACAACAATTTATTAAAAGTAACAAGAAATTGATATACAAATACCGTACATTTGGCAACTTTAACATTTTATTACAACAAAAGGTAAAAAAAACTGTGATATTTTTTTTTTAAATGTAGTTACACATGGATTTAAACCATTTTATTTCCTAGATAGAGTACTTCGGTGTATCACATACAAATCACGTCTTGTTATGATCGTACTGTAATTCATCGTACAATGCATTTCAATATTGTAGCATTAGCGTGCCTATAACAGCAATTACTCTGACGATATGCTCTTAGAAATCTTTCGCTGTTGTAACTACATAGGTATGCATTTTTTAAATAAAATTCAGTGAAGCTACAATGTTTCACGTACTCGCTCAAAATGGAGTTTTGCATTTGTCAAAGTAAACGTGAATACACTTCACTCGGCTAGTATTGAGTTTTACGATAAAGAATAACCAAGCAAATACCACTCTCGTTCATATCACATCATATTTGATATTCAATTTTCTTAAACATATTTATAACTTGGGCAATATTCAACGAAATTAAAATAGAACATAATTAAATTTTATAAATCCTACCTATTATAGGAATTCTCCTGCACTTGACATCCGTTAGTATTTATAGTAATGGACAAGATTCTTAAGGTTTTACTGTATTGGACGGTTCTTAATTTATTTTATCTATAAAATTAAATACTTAAAACTAATAATTGCACTAAGTATTTAGAAGGCACATATGTTACGTTTTATCTTTATTATTATCGATTACTACATCCGTTAGGCTTCCACGTCTGGAAGTTTCTTCTATACTAGATGCGCTTTCTTTGCGCATGCGCGTGAAAAGCCTCGATACTGGTCCTGTTCCAGACGAACCTTGTGGTGCTGGTGAATATCGCCTAACCCTCGGCTGTTGAGGTTCCTCTTGATTAGCTGTCTCAGTATAAGGAGGTGGAGGTTGTGACAGCATTGACATACGATTCTCTCTTGCAGCGGCAGCGGTAATCTGTAATTCTGATCCAGCTACTACTGTAGCTAGTGTTGGAGTGAATTGAGGTGCAGAAGCTCGAACAGATATTCTTCTTCGCCTGGGACCTACATGCTCTGACGTATCAACATTTAAGGGCAAGCTAGGATGATTAAAATCTGGTCGTATTGACCCACGACGTGTGCTACTTGATGAGTCGCTCAATAAATCTATTATTCCTGAAGGCGTCGATGTATTTTCAGTATTAGCTGTTTCCAAAACTGCTAATGCCCGAAGCAAATCTGCTACACTTGTTTGCTCTAAAACTTCAACTTGTTCAGATTCAGGTAGTTCGGACAAATCAACATCTGGGTCGAATAAACTAGGCCTGCCACGTTTTGTTTTATTCCTATAGTTTTCTAAGTCATTCGAAAATACGCTACGGCGACCACCTTCCGTTGCTTGTCTGTAATTTTGTATATCACCAGCAAATAGGCTGCTGCGTCCTCTTCTAGTTTGGTTTTGATACTGTTTTATGCTAGCTTCCAGGTCACTTGTACTTTTTTCTGGTGAACTAGTTTTACGATCTTTACCAAAGCTCGGGAACAAACTACTACGACCGTGCCGAGTTTTTTGTTTGTAGTTAACCAGTTCATCTGAACTTTCAGGTAAAGTCTCGTCATCGCTTTTTTTAGAACGGCTGAAAGTGGGGAAAAGGCTAACACGACCTTTACGAGTTCTATTCTGATAATTTCTAACCTCATCTTCATCTATTGTATCATCTTCATCGTTACTAGTTAAGTCACTAAAGTCAAAAGTAGGAAAAATACTGTGTCGTCCTCGTCTCGTTTTTTCTTTGTAACGATTTGCATCATCATCGGTATCACTAAAGTCAAAGGATGGAAATATACTGTGTCTTCCTGACTTGGTTCTTTCTTTATATGCTTTAGCGGCTGCTGCATCTTCATCCTCACTGAAATCAAATGTAGGAAATATACTATGTCTCTTGTTTGCTATAGTTTTTTGTTGATATGCTTTAGTAGCAGCTGCATCTTCGTCTTCAGAAAAGTCAAAAGTAGGAAAAATGCTATGACGTCCACGTTTTGTCTTTTCTTTATAAGCATTCGTTTCTTGTTTATCTGATTCACCAAAACCGAAAGACGGAAAGATACTACCACGTCTTGGTTTCTCTTTAACTTGTTCAATACTTCCTCCCTGAGCTAAACTAAATCTACCTTTCATCGTGTTTTTGATGTATTCGGTAGGACTCTCACCTGAACTTGGTTTTTTAAAGAACTTTGCGAAGAATCCTTTCGAGTTAGAATTATCATCTGTGTCCGATTGTACTTGGCTCGGCAATGATAACTTGCCACTTCTTATGTTTGCTTCTTTTCTATATTTTTCTGCCGTGTCACCATTGCTCCAAGTTAAATCATGATCTAATTTCGATACAGATTCTTTTCGATAATTCGGCACAGCAATACTCAAGGCTCTGTTTCTCAATGGGGAATGATTTATTAAATCATTTCCAATGCTGAACAGCGGTGGTTTTTCACTTGCTAAAATTTGATCATCATCAAATATATTTATGCCTTTTTCTTTTTGAGGTTGTTCGAAACCACCCAGAACATTAACAACCCTAGCTAATAGTTCGGCGGGTTTGAC
The DNA here is from genome assembly GCA_036365455.1 of Macrosoma leucophasiata. Lineage (NCBI taxonomy): Eukaryota > Metazoa > Arthropoda > Insecta > Lepidoptera > Hedylidae > Macrosoma > Macrosoma leucophasiata. The sequence continues at coordinate 6,350,302 of JAWQUS010000020.1, forward strand.
AATGGCTGATGCTGTAAATGTTTTCTCTTTATCTATGCCGAGTAGATCAGTATCTGATTGTATACGAAGCATGTCTCTGGCAGACAGTTGTATATTTTCTGAATTAGCTCGTTTCCGTTTCACTATTGTATCTCTTGGTTCCACATCGAATGTTAAAATAGGACAGCTAGCACTTCTATACATGTAAGGTGCAGCTTCCACGTAGACAGGCTGAAATTGAAAAAGTAATTACAATTCAAAATTAAAGCAATTCAATTAATACCAAATCGCGTAAAAATGTTGTGAATACCTATATGTAGTTAAAATTACCTTTAGTTTTAGTAGATTAGCTTCATTTATAATTTTTCTTATAGCGTTCATATCTCTCGAAAATCCTTGCAGAATTTTACTTTGTGTCGATTTGAACTGATTGGCTAGTTTCTGTTCCAGTTTGTGAACTCGCTCTGATCTCATGCCACTAGTTATGAAACCGAGTAACATCACAATGTATCCAAGACCAAAGGTAATCCAGACTATCAGGAAGATCTGATATGTGAAAAAGTATCCGTACTTGAACCCATTGTTAACTGTTCCTGTAAAGATAAAATAGCATTTTCATTATACGAGTAACATGTTTTTTAAAATGTAATTTACGTTTTAGTTGCAAACGGTAAAAAAAAATATTATTGGTTTGTAGTAGGTAGGTTGTACACATAGCATACAGCATTTCGTTACCTGACGATTTCTACTTAATCCCACTATCCAAAAGCCTTGTTAAGTAGCTTTGTTCCAAAATGTACCAAGAAATCACTTTAGGTAAGATTTTAATTTATGGTATCTCCATATTTCATAATTAGTTCTCTACCTAATTTTAAGTTACAAGAAGAGCCAAGCAGCGTAGAAGATTTTTCGAGAAGCTTAAGTTTAGTGTTGTAGCGGCTGAGAGAGTCAAAATAACTTAGCTGAAGTGGCAACCCTTCACCAATCTTCTGCATTGGCACATCTGGATATTTAGCCGATGCAGATTGAATGATCTGGATGAAGATACTGGTATTTACATCAATGTGAACAGAATATTTTTTTGCAAATATCGTGACTAAAATTAATCTAATTAACTAAAAAAAATATATAACACTGAGTTGAGACTTGTAAAATATATTGCATACCTGCAACCAGATCTCCAAAACCAATTGTGGTCAAGGTGACAAAAGCATAGTAGATCGACGCAACGTAGTCCCAGCCCTCAAAAACTACGAAGATGCAGGCGGGCAGAAATATGAAGAACAGGAACCCGGGTACGAGGTACAGGAAAATTTGTCCCAGCATGCCCAAATTGTGGAAGAAGTAGTCTAAATTATCTGCACGTTTTTCGTTTCGTTTCTTGTATTTTCTGTATACTGAGATGAGCTGGAATTTAAAGATTGTGAGGGTTTAATAATTTGAATTTGCATACCTGTATCCCCATAAAGGGGAACGCGTTTATTTATTGGTGGTAGAGTTTCAGAGTAGAGACTCGACGGCGTAGGCACCAATACATTACTTAATCTATCTGCTGCAAAATGGTGGTGTTCTGCACTATCGTGTTCCGATTAGACGGTAATATATGGCCCCGTAATAACTATCACAGAGACATAACAACTAAGGTCTAAGTGGTGCCAACGCATCTGCATTTTGACGTCTGGTCTTTGTGTGGTGTGTATGTCTATAGGATGCAGTCATCACTTAGCATCAATGTGAACTGCATGCTTGTTTGCCACCTTCGCAACATAAAAAAGAGCTGACATGAATTATTTTGAAATATTTCCGTGACTATGAAATAAAATATTTTTTAAACATAGGTAAATACACCTAAATCTTGTAGGTGCGGTGTATCAGTTTTTTGACCCTTCCATTTGATTTTTGAGCCTAGATTAACATTCGGTACAAATTTTGTTCTTTGATACACAGATAGCGACAATTACAGGAACAGGCAAAAAAAATCGAGGGTTTGAATTCCCAACGACGAGACAACATTAAAATATAAGTAGGCAATACTCAAGCAGGTTATCAAAGGCGTTCTTCAAATCTGGGATGACTGGGTAAGAGTCATTACCACTATAGGCTGCAGTCATCACTTAACATCAATGTGAACTGCATGCTTGTTTGCCACTTTCCTTACATAAAAAAAATTGAATAGTCACCTGAAGTCCAAAATATTCACCGAGGTTGGCGAGTAAGATACCATTGATGGGTATTCCAAACAAACCATAGAATATCATGAGGATCCTCGACAGGTGAGTGGTTGGCGCCAAATTACCGTATCCTGGAAATTGATAGGAAACTCTTTAAGTTGCGTGGCTTGTATCAGAGTATCAACAAATAAAATACAAAATTATTTCATATTTTGGGTTTGAAAATTTAAAGTTGGAAGAGTTTCAGTGTTGCTGTATGTGTTGTGTGTGTAGAACGGCACCCACGATACAGGTTTATACCTAGCCAGCGGCCCGCCCCGGCTTCGCCCACGCTGCTCCGCTCCTATAAGTCATGGTGTGATGATAACCTATATCCTTCCTCGATAAATAGGCTATCTAACATTAAAATAATTTTTCAAATCCGACCAGTAGTTCCTGAGATTAGCGCGTTCAAACAAACAAACAAACTCTTCAGCTTTATAATATTAAAAAAATATATATGTAATATATAATTTATATACATATATAGTATAGATGTGATAGTAATACTAACGAAGTGTAATTGTACCTATTTTATTTATTTTTTTAATTCAAGCATACATGCAAACTACTACGATTCGCCGGTTACGTTTTGGCCCATGTAACAAGTGGCGAGCCTGTTGACATCTCCGGGCACATTACCAAACTTCGAGGTTCTGGGAAATTTCCAGAAAATTGAAAAATCCCAATAGAACCAGAGATAAAGGACTTTACACCATTGTCTCTGATAACCCTCTACCCGGGAATCGGACCTCAGCGTAGTAGTAGTGGCCTGCTGCCACTGGGCTGCCGAGGCAGTTTTGTTCGGAATTGTACCTTTATTCTATGTCAAAGAAGTATGTTTCCGCTTCAAAAGACGTGAGGCAACGTACCTATAGTACTGACGACAGTGTAAGAGAAGAAAAACGAATGGTAGAAGTCCCATCGATATGGAGGTTCTTCGTCTTCTGTGGTGTAGTTGAACATGGATTTGCCGCAGTAGTCAGACAGTTTGCGGAGTATACTGTCTTGCTTGTCCGGGTCGTTGGGAATGTAGTTTTCGTATAGAAGATCTGGAAAACGAAAGAGTCTGTTAAGATTTACTGGTGGTACAGCTGCAGTGGCAGAGCTCGCGGGCGTAGGCGCATTACTATGTTAGTAGACTACTACTTACGACGTCATTCAGCACTGTCGTGTGTCGTTCAGATGATAATCTGCGGTCGTGCAACCTTTGGCCTCAGGATTGGCAACGTATCTTTATTGAAATCTTTGATTTCATGTAGATGTTTAAAGGCTACAGTACAGTGTTACTTATTTACCATCAATGTAAACTGTATGCTTGTTCCAATGTTCCAATTCATGCCATAAAAATATTTTTCCATTTGTTGTTTAATTAGGCAGCTTAGTACGGTAACAATCTCATGTCAATTTCTCGTGGCAGGAGTTGAAAGTAGTCCCAAAAGTTAGTAGTTATCATCATTTCAGTTGAAAGACGTCCACACTGCTGGAATAAAGTTTCCCAAAATTGCCCCCAAAGACCGGTTCTGGACCGTTCTCACCCGATTGCCCGCGACTTTCTCCGGGTCGTCGATCCACCTCAAGATAGGCCTGACCCCGATTCGTCTTACTGTACACGGTCGTCCCTCGATAAGTTTTTGGCCCCACCAGCCGTCGGTTTTTCAACTATGGCAATAGGCTCACTATATGGGACTCAAGAAATGCAAAGTCAAAGTCAAACTGTTTATTTATCAATTAGGATTTCAAGCATTTCGTATGATATGTCAGAAATTAATAACTCTGTTAAACTAAGGTGAATAACAATAGATACACATAGACGTCACGTGTAGACGGCAGGCGCGGCTTAACCTATAGTGCAGGGTGCAGGGCAATGCACATAGGCGCTGCCGTCTCAGGGGGCGACGCGGCGCTCCCCGAGACAGTTAAGAGCATCGTCTTGGACCATCATGGTACAACAATGATGACAGAAGCGGCCAGCCAGCGCGGTGGCGGCAATTATCAAAGGCAGAAAGGCTGTAACTAATATCATACTGTAAGCTGTACCTACTTATAAAATAGCTTGTTGGAATATGATAAAACTTTCTTGTTACATGCAAAGTTAATAGTTATAGCCGCGGGAGGGGGTCAGGCCTAGGGGGCGCCACGGTTTCATTGCACACGGGCGCTACACGAGCTAGAGCCGCCCCTGCATGACGGTTTATAACTAAAAATTGAGAAACAAGAATGCGACTGAGAATCAAAATATCCTCTTTTTTGAACACTTATTAAAACGGTTTGCTATTAAAGAGTCAGAGTATATATCTGAAGGTCGGATTGATCTACGTTGTCTGCCATCATCATCACTGGTCTTCGCGCGCACCATTCGAGCGACGCGGATGCAGCACCGGGGCATCCCCCTCTGCTGCAGCTTCTTCTGCCCTGCGGCAGGGCGGCGTTTGGCACCCCCTTGGGGGCTGTGATAGAGAAGGTGGGCACCGTGGACTCGTGTCGCCGTGGTGTTGGCATCCAGGTCCTGCTGCACTCTCAACCTCTTCTCTATTGCCGATAGTTGCAGTGGGCTTCTTCGGCACTCAGCTGCAAAAACAAAGGGTAGCGGGCTTCTCCACCAAGATGACGACGCCCACAGTTATACGGCGGTTTTATATGCCGTTGTCTGCCGTGGCCTAAAAAACATTATGTTTAATTTGTGTGTTACATAACCTGTGAAGCTGAAAATAGCGTCGCTTAGTCTCTGCTCGTGATTCCGCCTACAATTAATAACCTTGTCACAATACATGTTTTTGTTATTCGTGAACATCAACTTAAACATAACTTATGATTACAAAATCACGACAAAAAGTAAACATAAAGCGTTAATTAGGTTCTGTACTTTTTACTTGTTACAATTTTATGCTCGAATCAACACAAATTAGATAATTTGTTGTTTTTTAATCAAGTAGTTTACTAAACAGATGGTGAAAGAATATATTTGTCAGGAAATTTACCGCTTGATAATATGGGCACCTTATGCGGCCGTGATAAATGTTATATTTGACTGATTTTGAACAACCAGAGAGTTCCCTGACTGTACATAATGTGTATGTATCAGTAATATATAATGTTTTTCACTCAAAAATTGTGTACTTAGTTTTCATAATTTTCGGGTGATTGGAACTAGAAGTGTGTCGATCATTGACCCGACCCTAAGATGGCCAGACCCATTTACCTATAAGGTGATCAAGTCAAAATAAGTCAATTTCTGTTGTTGGGTTGTTGCTAAATTGGGTTCATGTAGTTATGTTTCAATTGGACTGAAACTTCATCATAACCCATTGACCAAAGGGGTCATATGTTGACCATATGTAATGAAGGTGGCAAACAAGCATGCAGTTCACATTGATGTTAAGTGATGACTGCAGCTATTGACACCCGCACAAAGACCAAAGGTCAAAATGCAGATGCGTTGCCAGCCCTGTCTCTGTGATAGTTATTACGGGGCCATACATTACCATCTAACCAGAACATGATAGTACTGAACACTACCAATTAGCGGCAGATAAATTAGATAACTAATGCTGTGATGCCTACGCCCTCGAGCTCCTACAATGGAACTCTACCACAAGTAATGTAATCTATCTGTATGTACTACAAGTAGTGTAAAGCAACAATAAAATTATTTATTTCATTTCGATTGCAATTCTCAAAATCAACAATTTAAAAAAAAGCATGAAATCGTAGTTACTCTTCTTGCATCGAAAAAACGAAGGATAAAATTAGAAATTAAAAGATGGCATGATGGTTGGAGAAAATGGAACGAAAAATTTAAGCTTAGGTGAGGCTTCGGTAGCTTAGTGCTGAAGCGACTGGACTGATTTACTGCATGCTAATTGCATGACGAGTTATTGCGAAAATTAAAAATGTTAAAAAGAAAAAAATTGTAGGGTAGAAGAGTAGTTAGTACATAGGTAGATATGTATCTAAATATATTCTTTAGAATTGCTCAGATGTAGTATTGTAGATATACCCAATACGTATTCCTTAAACCGAAGACATATCTATCACCTTCTCAATAACCGCGCATCATCACCACTCAGTCCGGACGCAGCCTTAGCAAAACTACACAACCATAAATCTTACTCTATAAGGAACGTAACCTATGCGTCGTATTGCCCCTCATTGCCCTAATCAAGGCATTAGCATGTATTTTTAGACTGCTGACATATATATTAACGATTTAGTAAAATAACTTAAAAAGGTGCGGCCCCTGGGAAAGTAAAAAAAAAAAACAGAGTAGTTAAGTGATTGAACGACCAAAATTCAAGTGGTAGTTAGGTTAGGTGTTTTACTCTTTTAAACACAGTAAAATATTCTTAAATTTATTGTCATTCACCTGAAATACGTTCACTACTAGACAAAAGGCTCTCCAAAGATGGATCATAAAGAGAATTTGCTATAATTGCCACGCTTGGCATGCGGATATCTCAATCTCGCGTTATTGCATTTATTTCCGCCCTATTGCAATAGTTTGACCACCATATTATTTGGCGTCAACCGAACAAGTCAAACTACGAAAGAATTCAATGAATTTTCCTCCATTAGCGTCAAAGTCAATATGTTTATAAACGTAACTTCACGCCTATAATCCCCGAAGGAGTAGGCAGAGGTAAATGTATGCATTCAAGCATACAGGCAAGCAAACACCCGCGATTCGCTGGTTATGTTTTGGACCATATAACAGGTGGCGAGCCTTTTGATATCACCGGGCACCTATCCAAACTTCGAGAGACTGGGAAATTTCCAGGAAATCCCAATACTACCACAGATAACTTTAGCACCATTATCTCTGATAGGCCCCTACCCGGGAATCGAACCCAGGACCCTAGCTTAGTAGTAGTGGCCTGTTACCACTGGGCTACTGACGCAGTAAAACTTCTTACTAATCAGAATTCTATAAAGACTCGTAGATTCTTCGAGACATTCTTATGTCACTATTATAGTTCAGACGCCCAATAAATCATGACTTGGTCAAAGGGTTACGTGCGGTCACGGAAGTCATTAGTGGTCTCATACAACATGAGGTCCATTCAATTTTTTTATACTAAGCTTCAAAAGGAGGAGCGGCTTGCATCATTGTCATTTGATTACCATTAAACGGACATAAAATCGATGTACGATGATGCATTCAATGAATTGTACCATTACAATAGATGTGAAGGTTGGAGTCACTGCCAAGATCAAAGCGAAGGACATTCAATGGATTTTCATGAGCATTTCGAATTGCTTAATCGATATTATATTTGAGGATTCCCCTCACAGTCCCAGCGTTTCGATCGAAAATATAGAGAAAAAACTGTAAATGTGTGTTTTTTAGTTATGATGGCGGCATACAGGCATGCAGTTCACATGGATGGTAAGTGAAAAAGCAGCCTACACAAAAATGTGAGGTGTAAATGATAAGATGTGTTGCCTAATTCGTTTTGCGTCTGTGACAGTTGTTCTTCTTCTTTGTCGTGTCCTCATGACTGACGGTCGTAACCATCAAAAGCAGCTTCCTGGGCCAACCGTCGCCCATAAGAGGGGAGGAGGTTGGGTGATGCGGGGAAATCGGGCGGGACGTCGAAGTGTCCATTCTATACGTATCTAGTATTATTATTACATATTCTCTGGTATCGGTTTTAATAATGAAACGAAAATAAAGCACGTTGCAGCTTTATTTGGACGATTCGGATATTAGGCAAACTCGTGATTCTTTAGAAAACTTTCATTTGGTCGCTACCATCGCCTATGAATTAATCTGATGCGCTCAACTGATTTCAGAAAACTCCATCATTGGCTCCTCTACTTCACTACTTAACGGCTTATTATTGTGGTATTTAACTGCCTGAAACAATAACAACATTAAAATACCTAATAAAATCATTGATCGTTGAGTAGGGGTATACTTACTTACTGTGGTTGCGTCAACAGCTCGAGATACAGAGATAACAATATTGTAAATTATTACTCTCGTTTAAAAGGTGATAATTTTAAGTACTTACTTGAGTTGAGACTCATTTCGCCATTATGTTTGTGCAGCAATTGCAGAATGATGTTATGTACCTAGCGCCACCTCATTATAACACCTAAACCAGTGATCACACATAAACATCTCTTTAGGGAGAATGTTTTTTTTTTATTATATGAAGGTGACAAACAAGCATACAGTTCACATTGATATTAAGTGATGATTTCTGACATCTATATAAAATGCAAATGCCTTGCCACCCCTGAGACCTAAGTTGCTATGTCTCCGTAGTTATTACGGGTCCATACACTACCATCTAACTGGACCATCATAGAGCTGAACACTACCATATAGTGGCAAATGGTAATGCGGTGGTGCCTACGCCCTCAAGTCCATACACTGAAATTCTACCACGACCAGTAGCATCTTCTGTCCTTTCTTTCATTGCATTGTTACAGAAAATCTATGGCACAAATCTATAATATAAAAATAAGTCGGGTTTTCCTTCCTGACGCTATAACTCCAGAACGCACCAACCGATTTCCTCGGTTTTGCATTCGTTGGAAAGGTCTCGGGCTCCGTGAGGTTTATAGCAAAGAAACAGTATCAGGATTTATAAAACGACATCCACGCGGGCGAAGCCGCGGGCAACAGCTAGTTTGGTATGAATTCAAATCAGTTCTTGTGTTCAAAATGTAATATCTTGAAAACTACCGATTTCAAAGTTGTTAATAAATTAGAAACACATTCCACCAACCTTAAAACACATGTTGTATCGGAGCTGTTAGAAATATTTAGAATGACCGAGACGGTTTCTTTTGATAATTTTATCAGCGGGGGTCTACTGCTAGGAGAATAAACGATATAAGGTTTTTTTTTAACTGAAAAGAAATTCAGTATAACACAAACAATTTAAAAAATAACGTATTCCAGGGAAAAAATTGCTGACGTAACAAAAATCTAGAGATGATTTTAGGATGATATTCTGACTCTAAATAAAAACCTACAAAATAAAGTTGAAGCAAGTACCTATTAGTGAGCCTCACACAATAAAGTATGGTAACTTTACTGGTGGTATAATTCCAGTGTCCAGTGGGGGTGGGCACCGCCGCATTAATAATCTATTTGCAGTCAAATGGTCACTATTGTACAAAGTGTGTGTCTGGAAAGACAGTTGGTTAGATGGTAATATTAAGCCCCGGAACAACTACGATGCTTATAGATGCCATACTGGAGTACCTTAATTGCAACAGACAAAGGCAATCCACATGGCCCAAAATAGAGAAGCGTGGAGAACACGGAGCAGTCGTATGGGCAGCGGAGTATCCGCGGCCCATACGACGACACATTAGATGACGGAGGTTTAGAACCGGCCCCCCGTCACAATGGGCATGTAGCAATGGACTCCCCAAATCGCGAGACTTTTCAATGGGAGATTTTTAAAATATACCTCATTATGGAAAACAGAATGGGGAAAATGTAGTTTACATGGATGGTAAGTGACGGCTGCAGCCTATAGACATCTACAAAAACCAGAAGACAAAACGCAGATGTGTTGCTACACTTAAGCCTGTTTTGTTTTTGTGATAGTTGTTACGGGGTCATACATAACCATCTAACCGGAACATGATAGTGCTAAACACTACCATTAGATGCCAGATAGATATTTTCATGTCATGAAGTGTCGAGCAAGCATACAGTTCACATTGAGGGTAAGAAATATTGTAGCCTAGAAACTTTTACATCAAACCAGTGATTTAAACGTTTATGTGTTGCCAGTTGCCACTGAGACTTACGCTCTTGAAATTATAGGGCCGTTTAAAACCGAAGCACGATAGTGTTGAATCTGAACACTATTATTTGGGGGTATATAGGTCAAGTAGGTACTTTAACTTCCACAGGTTTGACTACAAATGAGGAAAAGCGCGTCAGATATTCTCAGGGGATAACCGTACCCGAACATTCTTTCACATAATCCCATCCATACGATTCTCGTATCTAATTAGCGAGTTAGTGCGTGTTTGTTGTGCATGATAAACGTTAATCTACTCATTATAATACATAATCAAACACATTTTAAACGCAGTTGCTATGAGGTTTTGGTTTTAAGAATTTATGTGGAATTTTTGCAAAAACTGGCAAAGTCCGAGCTGCCTACAATAGAATGATGGCGATTTCATCATTTTCGTATAATGTACGCGAAAGAAATTCGTAAAAATTGTTTTATTTCAAAGAGTGTAGGTCACGAAAACCTAAGAACGTATCACGTTTTACAAAATCAAGAAAGTGACATCCATCTCCAACCTCAACCAATTATTGTAGGTAGCAAGTACCTACTACAGCGCTGATATTCGCATAAAATGACAATACAAACCGCAAGTCACCCAATTTATCAAGTAGGTTCCAAAAAAAAAAGAATAAAATTATAATTCATCAAATCAACACATTCATGCAAACCTCTTAGAAATAAAATAAATAAAAATAGGTAAATAACAAACACCTATTTTTTTTTAAGTAGTAGAAGTGGCAAACAACCATGCAGTTCACATTGATGTTAAGTGATGACTGCAGCCTATAGACACCCACACAAAGACCAAGGTCAAAATGCAGATGCGTTATCACTCCTGAGGCCTAAGGTGTTATGCCTCTGTGCCGGAAATTACTGGGCCATACATTACCACCTGACCGGAACACGATAGTGCTGTACACTACCATTTAGCGGCTTTTTTTACCATTAGGTAATGCGGTGCCTACGCCCGCGAGCTCCGTCACTGGAGCTCTACCACCAGTAAGAAATAACACTTAATTTAGCTCTATAAATGCATTACCCGTGCACCCATTGGTAATTCCTATTTAACCGTGCACCCACTGCATCAAGGTTGGAATTAAATAAAAAAAAAAAAAAAACGTAACTTCACGCCTGTAATCCCCGAAGGGGTAGGGTAGGCAGAGGTAAATGCATGCATTCAAGCATACATGCAAACACCCACGATTCGCCGGTTACGTTTTGGCCCATGTAACAGGTGGCGAGCCTGTTGACATCTCCGGGCACATTACCAAACTTTGAGGTACTGGGAAATTTCCAGAAAAAAATAGGTAATTTTGCTAACCGTTCCTTTAACCAGAGAATTTCAATATATATAATTATTACTTTATCCCTCCCTCAAGCCACCAGAAAAATATGACAATAGATTTCTTATTGTTCTTTGACCCTATAGGGTCCATCTGCTGCTACAAGGATAGAACATAAAAATTCAACATCACAGAAGGTAATTTCCGGCATATTGGTGTTTTTTAACCAGTCGTGTATGCATTATTTTTATAACGTATCTGCAAGTTGGTGACATGGTACATATCTAATTAGAAACCTAATTTTGTGATCACGACGCGCTGAGGCCAACGGTGTTTGCTTTACCAATATCACGAATATCTCTTTATATCCACTAGTAATGTCTCATTTCTTGTGTGGTTCTCGTTTTGCAACTATGTTGAGAACTGGTAGCCTTTGCCCATCGACAGGAGAGAAGCTGTGTTGTGTCGTCGATGCCTTCGCCAGTATTAATTCAACTGTCAATAATGTCAGTTATGGATATTTGATCTAGAATTTTTATTGTTTTTGGCAACAAAATAATAATTTTAATATTTACTTTAACTTGACTCCCCTTATAACTAGCAGAAAGAGAAAACTATTTAGGCCTCAGGGGAGAAAACGCATCTGTACCTATGTGTGTAGATATTTATAGACTGCACTTGCCACTTCTATCCATATGATCCACTTCTATCCAATAAGGCTATTGGATCCCATTCTTGTCCGTCTTTTTTGTACAAGGGAAAGTAAAAAATAAGTAAAGATATGACAAACAAGCATGCAGTGCATCGGGTATATTACTCGACCTCAACGTTGAAATAGAACTAAACTAGTGGTTTTACCCTCCCATAAGACCTTTCCTTTGCCACGAACATAATAAAATGCTTTCTAAATTGTCCACCCTAAAACAAAGTTAATAATCCATTGATACAATCCACTAAGAACAGCACGACTAACGTGACATAAATGGAAAAACAAGGAAAAGTATATTTTCCGTCCATCTATCATTCAGATTCAGTAGCCGCTAGCGGTGAGGACGTCTCCATCTTTCCTTATGTCTTCCTCACACTAACAGAATGCTGATTTGCTAGAAATTTCCGCAACAAAACATATAAAAAATCGTCGCAAATCACATTTCATGGCCAAGGAATTGACCACCTTAAGGTTGAACGTCTTATTTACAAGTACACGTAATTATTCCTTGACCTATGTTTTGTGTTAGCATATTAAAGAGATTAGGGCAATAATTTTAAAAAGTTGTCAAGCGATTTCTTCCTTGACCTCGCTAAAACTGATATCGATGTTCGAAATGTGTGGATTTACTTTAAACGATGTTTATATCAAATAACATACTAAAAAGATGTAGGTAAGTAAATTTATTATAGGGTATATTATATTAGGTATTCACAGGAGGGGCTTCTCAATTCGTCGGGCTTTTTAAAATAATATGTTCACTGATTACTTCGTCATTGTGGACGGATTTTAAAATACCTAAGGGTACACTTCCAACTTAGTCCCATTGCCACCAAGTTGGACTCTGAATGGCGTGTCGGAAATCGAGGGAAACCTCAAAACTTTATGGTCGTATAAAATTTTCAATAATAATGGCAACCCTTGATTCGTCCCACTGCTGGGCACGAGTCACTCCCCTCCTTGAGAGGAGGTCTGGAGCTTACTCCACCACGCTACTCCAATGCGGGTTAGTGGAGGTAAGGGTTAGTGGCTGTCGGGTGTTTTCAAACCGCCCATAAGGTCTCCCACAAGGTTAAACGACTGCTATCTATCGATTGTAACCGGGACCGACAGCTTAACGTGCCCTCCGAAGCACGGAAACGCGTATTTTAATTTGCTACTAGCGGTCACCCATCACACACCCGACCGCGCCCGCATCGCGTAACCAAGTAGATCGCTTCCCATCTAAACGAGAAGGTGGGCCATGCGCGCTTTCTTAAAAAAAAAACTTTATCCATATTATCGACTTTTTATTTTCATTTTTTAGGTCGGGCTTTGTGTAGGCGGTCTGTCTCGAGACGGCACTAGTCTACTTCACCGGGCAATCGGCGAGCGCAGAAGGCGCTCCAGCCTAAATACAAGTTAGCGCAACTGCCTACATGCGGGTCCGTACCTCGGCTTAGGACGTTGCGGAGAGACATAGGAGACATATGCGATTATGGGCGGTGCGGTGCAACTTTCGCTCTACTCCATTCGGTTGGCGATAACCGGAATGTCATCGGGCTCGCGGGGCCGGGGATAGGGTCGTATTATCAACTTTGTTGACATCACTGATCACCGAACCTCATGGTTCACATTGACATTGCTGATCGACTTGAAATAGACCAGCCATGTGATAAAAGTAATTATCGAAGCTATTGTCTCATGAACTTCTGCAACACTTGGCTGTTATCGATGCTGTGTGGCCTTCCTGAGCTTTTTTAAGTCGGATAAAATTTTATAAATTATGTTTACTACTTATTTCCTTTGGGTTGTTTATTATGCTATTAATAAGCTTACGGACTGTAAGTTACTGTGCTAAATGTTATATATAAAGGAAAATGACAAAGTACCTCAATATATTTTATAACAATGACGTATTGCTGCCGCAAAGGTACTTTGTTTTGTATGTATATCACGTATCTAAAACATTTTGTATGTAGGTAAAACAAACTTAACAAAAGGTAAACAATATTGGTAGCTAGTAAAGCGGCTGGACTGGTTATCCTGCGGTCGCAAGTTCGATTCCTGCCCGAAATCAAATTTCTCTTACCATTTTTATTCTTTAATTTCTAAGGTAAAACAAAAGTTTAGGATCCGTATTTATTGCTTGATAATCCTTAGTGACTAGTGACAGCATGTTAATATATAAAAAGATAATCTAAATATCAGTAATTTTTACTGGTGGTAGAGTTCCAGTGTAAAGGGCGTAGACACCACCACATTACCTAATCTGTCTGCCGCCAAATGGTGTTCATCGTGTTCCAGTTAGATGGTTATGTATGGCTCCGTAATAACTATCATGGAGACATGAAAACTAAGGCAGAGAATATGTAATGTTGTTATATCGCAATTGAATCGATTCGCTATCTTGCTCTAGCATAGGCACTCGCATTGGTTAAAGCATGACAAATGCGTTAGGCCCCTAGACAGCGCCTCGATCGCCGTACGGTTAGACTGAGCATTAGGTCTCTCATTTGCAGAAATCTGGATAATAGGGTGTTCTCCAAATTTTTGTAAAAATTCGGGGTCGGAAGTCGAAGTGTTTAATAGCGGGGATGTCCACTCCTAGATTGAGATTACTCGCTCGCGATGGTGAAACCTCTTTACACTCCCACCATCTCACGCCAGTGTTGCCGCTCGTCGATAATCGGATTGACTGTTTGGGAGGCCCACCAAGGAGATACGAATTGGATTTCCCCCTATAGACCAGCCATCTAGTTCTCCCATTGCGTTTCCATAGCCCAAAGTTTATTAAATCATTTTTTATTACTATATCGCCGTGTATTCTGCCTCGGTTGTCTGTGACTGTATTAACTAGTTTTTGAAGCAGTCAGAGAGAGGTCTAAAATTCTCAAAAGTGCATCTACGTGACCCCTTTTTCCCCAATAAAGATGCGGGACTTACTAAAGAACCTCATGCCGATGAGAGATACCTAATTCTTTATCAGTAAGTTCAATTTCAAACTGTTGTTTCCTCGACGTCGATAAAAAACCGCTAGACGACCAGAAATGGCATTAAAATCCTACTACAGAAGGATAAACAAGTATTAACATAGTAGCGATTAGTAAAATAGTGTGGATCACCTTACATTGACAATTTGCACATGAGCAGCACATGAGTGAATGTATGAATAATTATTATTTTCCTTGTGTAAATATAGAAAAAGTGCGTCCTGAATGAAAATATACCTATTTAACACCTTAATAATAATAATGGACACCCATTATACGTCCCACTGCTGGGCACGAGTCTCTCCCCTTTTTGGGGGGATGCCCAATTTTACACCTTACTTCTAATTAAACTTTCAAAATTAAATGTATGAAAATATTATATTAATAATTACCCAATATTATACTAACTAGAGAACATATAACGTATCACCTATCTATTTGCATTCACTTACAAAGCTATACCTTATACCCACATACTTCGTGAACCGTAAAACGCTGTATAAACAGTTTTTATCTTTAGATCATCAAAAGTTATAAAATTCTACTTTTTAATTATAATAATTACCAAAATTTATGCATTAACAGTTTTATAGTAATCTAATATAAATCTCAATTGTCAACTTAAAACAAGTTTAGAATTATCACAGTAAATTATCTTAGTTTTGGACTAAACTTTACTTTGAATTATTTTCATGCACCCGCAGGGAATCCATGTAAGAAAATATTGAACATAAAATTTTTCACTACATGGACCCAATGGGAATAGTAGAACAATAGATTTGTGGATCTATGGGAAGCACTCAAGTAGGGGTCTATCATTCATCCGGTTTACCCGTGTTGTTAGTTATGCAGAACTGCCTTTTTTGACGCCAGTTTAAAAAAACACACAGACATAGCACAGACCTTCGAAGTGTCTGCGCCGGATTACTCTAGCCTGTCTGTCTTGGGTCGTCAATTATAACCAATTTTCTCTTATATTAATTCACGAGCTATTAAAGACCAAAATTCCGTATTATAGATCAAGTTATAGAAGTTAGGTAGGTACAATGATCAATTAGGTATTAGAGTAGGAGTCTCCAACCATGGCGCCGTAGAAAAATGTCCAAGAGGCAGAAAAGATTAACAGAAAAGATATCATTTTAAACGGGGAAATTATTGATTACAACAACATCACGTTTTAAATGTTCACTTTTAGAATTCATTTATTTCAATACTTGTGATTCGTTTGTATTATAATCGTAGCTTTTTAATACATGTTCGCGTACCTACATCTTACAATACAAGTCGTGTACGAACCACACCTAAACGTCGATTGAATATTGAATAATTGGATAATCGGATGTATCAACGAGGACTTAAATTGCTATGCTATTTGTGTCCAAGATGCAGTTTTGTCGGAATCGGGGCTTTGTCCTAAAAAACCTTTAAGCGGTGCCGGTTAAAGCCCGTGCGGGGCCCGTAGCAAATGTGACCTGGCCCTAGAGTTACGTTGCCTACTGAAATTTGGGATGTAAATAAAATAGAACATTTACGAAAAGAAATCGAAAAGAATATTACGGATGCCCCCTGTATACTTGCAGAGGACATCCGTAATATTGTTGAATTAAATGTGTGGTATTGCTAACTTGCAACATAAAAATATACCTATATAATTACAGTGTGGCCAACGCTCACTTTGAGAATAGCTAAGGTATATTACATATTTCTGTTTTCTTTGGCACAGGTCACAGGCGCGGGGCCCGTAGCATTTGTTGCCTCTTGCTATATTATGGCTAATCCGGCACTGACTTTAAGGATATGTTGGTAGCTACATATAACACTAGCGCCTCGCACCGGCTTCGCACGGGTGCAATGAATGTAATATAGCCTATGTCACTCAGTGAAGATGCAGCTTTATAATGTTGATAGAATTTTTTAAATCGGTCCAGCAGTTATTGTATGTAAACGTGCCAAACATACATACAAAAACACAAATGTGTCTTTATAATATTAGTATAGATAGTATAGATAACATCTATTAAATCGCGATGAATTACTTGGTTAGGTATTCACTAAGCATTATTTACATTTTATAATTAACTGGTGATAAGGTATATTGTGTGTTAAACCCAATAAAAGGCTTTTTCGTGAGGAGATTTCAAGCTCTACTTTTTCGTCAACATAGAATTTACATGAAGAATTACATGAAAACCAGCCAAGTGCTTGTCTGGACAAGCGCAATATACCTAGGATTCCGTTTTTAGGGTTCCGTAATAAACAAGGAACTCTTATAGTTTCGCCATGTCCGTCTGTCTGTCTGTCTGTCCGTCCGCAGTTTAGTACAACAACTATTTGTACTAGAGACATGAAATTTGGCACAAGTATACACCTTAATCACGCCGACAAAGTGGTAGAATAAGAACATGAAATTAAAAATATTTAGGGTAACCTTCCCTACAAGTAACGCGCGGATTTTTCTTTTATTTTTGATTTCCTTAAAGTGTGGGGTTTTAAAAATATTATGGATGTTCGAACATCATTTTTCGATTTAGTTAACTGTTCGTGACTTATTAAGCTTTAAAGTGCAAATTTTCGTTAGAGTCAAGTGTCCCCCCCCCCTCCCAACTAAACGGTTGTTGTTAGAAATTCAAACGTTACGGCAATAGTAGCTATATATAATGAAATTAAAAGGAAAATTATCACACTTAAGTTGACCTAGCAAGTTTGCGAGTAATAGTCGACCTAATGTTTTTTACTCGAGAGTTTCGAACAACTCCATAGAAATTATTTATTTATTTTGTTTATTACATTTCTTACTCTGTAAATACACTAAATACGGAACCCTACTGCGCGTGGCCCGACACGCACTTGGCCGCTTTTTTAAAAGTAAATTTCGTATTGTAAGGTGATCGATTATTACTCGTAACGTTCTTGAGTGTACTAAGCCGTGTTAGTTTTTCTTTTAAATTCGATAAATGTACTATCACCGTGATTTTTTTGAATTTTCGGATGTAATAATGGTTATAATAAGCTATCCATAAAAGATAGATATATACGATCGCCGATTTTTTTTTGTAGATCTAGCAAAGATAATATTTTCCACCATACATTGTTTTGATAGATCTTAAAAGCAGGGGCGGCTCTAGCTCGTGTAGCGCCCGTGTGCAATTTAACCCTGGCGCCCCCTAGGCCTGACCATGATGGTCCAAGACGATGCTCTTAGCTGTCTCCGGGGGCGTCGGGCCCCTTGAGACGACGGCGCCCGTGTGCATTGCACACCCTGCACTATAGCAGAGAATATGACTGAATATGTAATAATACTACGTATAGAATGGACACTTCGACGTCCCTCCTGATTTCCCCGCATCACCCAACCTCCTCCCCTCTTATGGGCGACGGTTGGTATTTTCTACGGTATTACACGTGCACACAGGTGCACGTGTAAATACACATCACTGATTGATGTTTGTGTAATAGAGACCAAATTAAGCGTTTGTATGGAATTCCAGCGGAGTATCGCGGTGTGACTATAGGTTAAGCCGCCCCTGCTCAAAAGGTTACGGCAGCGTCTTCGATGAAAGCTCTCATGCGACTTGATTTTTTCTGTCATCCTGCGACATCTATCATTTACACAATAAATGTCGGAGGTTATTTCAATCAATTTACACAAATCCTTTAACAAATTATATACACAAACCTTCCTCTAGAATCACACTATACAGGGTTATTTGTAACCAGCGCATAATTCTTTAAGGGAGGATTTGGCTCATCAAGACTAACATTTTTGTTATACAACTTTTTCTAATTCAATTTTTTTTACCATACAAAAATAATAAATAGAATTTGCAGTTCTAATACTTCTTAACTTCACATTACCTAAACGGCTGACGTCTGTACCTATGTAAAAATATACCTATGAAACGTAGTGCTAACAATTGATAGAAGTCATACATATTTTGAAAAGACCCTACTGAGTTTTGTTTTGGCAGGTTTTTTCTCAGTAATGTGGGCTTTGGAACTCTGCCAGTGAATGACAAAGAATGTCCCATATTTTTTTGTTTTGTCTTATTTTGCCGTTTGTAAAAGAAAGTATGGAACATTCTGTTGATACCTATTTTTATCATTAAGTATTTTTGGACTATTATTTATTTTATTTTGTTTACTTTGACATATTAATCAACGTATCAGTTGTTATTCGCTTTAATTTAATATTTGTAATTTGACCTATCACAAGCAAATTCTATTATTTTCAAGTGATTAAATGAATTTTTGAGTTTAAGTTTTTGAGTTTGAGTCCCATTTGAAACGATTTTATTTCTTATCATGTGATGTACTGCGTTTTGGCAAAAGTCATAGAACAAAAGTTGTTAGTCTTAACGTACCTAACAAAGCTTTGACGATTTATGCGTTAGATATATTTAACCCTGTATATTGGTGAAAACCATGACATTCCGTGCAATAGTCTTTGAGTTTATCGCGAACAGACAGACAGACTCGTCGGGGGACTTTGTTTTATAATAAGAATAGACAGATGTTACAAACAGCTCAACTAAACAGAGATTAATAAAGGCATGTGTTTACTGATCTCTGTGTACATTATATTATTAACATCCATAAACGATAAAGACAATACTTACAAGAAAATTCCTGCCATTAAAGTACTTATTATTTGGGCTATTCAACTAATTTAAACAAATGAAGTAACCATTATATTGTCAATTTTTATTCAAAGAATAGATAATCTTATAATCGTGATTCTTCATCTTCGTCATATCCTTAGAATATAGACATTTCCAGACATAACATGAACGAGATAAGTAAATAAGCAACAAACATAAGTTTATTAACCAATTATAACATCTTTGTCTTACATGATGGTCTCATTAAAATGATCATAACATTAGTATATTGTTTTTCTCAATATGTATAAAGCTTTGTGTTGCTGCTTTAAAATTTCTGAATACTGATCTATTGATGGTAAGCGCGTGATCTTGTTATTGACTGAATATGCATGGTGTAATAAATAATAATTATGGGTAATTTGCAAATATATTTTCATTGTTGCAGTGTTATATTTGCACCGAAAGACAATGACAGTGTATGTGTATATATGTATCTTCACGCCAAACCCCTTACGGGGTAGTCAGATAGTGTGTAGCGCCATGGTCCTGACACAACTGCCGTACTTTTTCTACATTCATCATTCTCCGGTGTTCATACATGCAAGCCGTTTCCTACGACTTTTGACCTCACCCTCAGACAGTAATAAATTGACCTATTAGGTCAAGGTAGGTCAGTTTCTTAGGCCACTGCAACCATTTACATTCGCATTGTATATCCGGTTAGTGATAGTAATAACAGTAACGGTAGAAATGTGTTATATGTTATTAATTTCTGATATATCATACATAAGTGATGCTTGAAATCCTAAATGATAAATAAACATGTTGACTTTGACTCTGCCTACGCTCTCAAACTTCGATACCGAACCTCTAATTGGTGGTGCTGCTCTACCACATAAAAAACATGTCGAATATTGCAATTTATTTATTTATTCATTTATTTCGAGCCACTAGAGCCCATATCAAATACAATAAACACATAAAATATAAAAATACAATCATA
The DNA here is from genome assembly GCA_036365455.1 of Macrosoma leucophasiata. Taxonomy (NCBI): domain Eukaryota; kingdom Metazoa; phylum Arthropoda; class Insecta; order Lepidoptera; family Hedylidae; genus Macrosoma; species Macrosoma leucophasiata. Next base: position 6,370,828 of record JAWQUS010000020.1, read on the forward strand.
TACTAATACTATACATATTGTTCTAAAACTAATCACCGATCACACACACTGTTATCGAGGCGTACGTTTTGCCTCCCAAAATCTTCGGAAAACTACGTCTTCGGGCCAGAAGTCAGGACTGAAGAACATCTGCACATGTTTGGCAGGTACACGCAACTTGAAGGAGGAGAAACCTGTGGGTCGGCTTGACTTCAAGGCTTCGATTACCCCTTGTATTTGTCCCTCAGTACGTAGATCTCTGACGATCTTCTCCGTCATATACGATTGAACGTCGGTGATGGTCGTTTTCTCGTTTAGACGTGAAAGATACACGAAGGCGTAAGGTTCGGCAGCTTTGAGTTGAGAAGCTGCTGATGCGGTACCTCGAAGGTTTCTATTTCGACGAGGACGACGTTTCCGATTCTCAACCTGGGTGAATCCGTCTTCATCGACCACTTTTTGCCCTGGTGCAGCAGCAACCGTTGCCTTAGGCTTCTTGGTAACAATAGCTTTCCGGGATCGGCTTGCGGCTTGTACATAAGACATTGCCTGCTGGCGCACTGGTCCAGGCTTCACAGGAGGTGCCAGCAAAGGCGGCGCAGGAGCACGTGATTTATGTGGACCGAGGTCATTTTGCGCGCGGTCATTACTCCTCGTTATTGTATTGTTGTCAGTCGCATCGAAACTGCTGATAGGTGAGGTATCAGGTTGCACGGCACCGCCTCGCCGCACAGTCACGTTACGTAAACTCGGGGGCGATCATGCAAGCGCAGCATTTTCTTTACGCAAATCTGTTACCTCTATTTTTAGGTCCCTGCATGCTATTTCCGAGGCGTCTAATCTTCCTCGAATGTCTATAACTTCTTTCTGCAGCAGCACGATGTCTTTCAGCACCCGCGTGACGTCAACATGATCGAACGTCACTGGTAGCATCTTATTCAGATCTCGTGCTGCAAAAGTATATAGGCATATCGTCCGGATCAGTACATTTGAAAATCCGGATAATGTCCTGTAGGTCCTTTTTTCCATGCCCATCTCTCTGTCTCGTTATGATCTTGATAGTTATAACAGAATAGTCGACGAGCACTCTTTTTGCCTCTAGGATCTCAGCCTCCGTATAACTAGATGTACAGATTTGCTCTAGACTGAGCTCATCCATTACATCCAGCTTATTCTGAACGAAAGCGAGAAACTCGTTCACAATAACGGTGTCGGAACGCTTAGGTAGCGCGATGTTTACGTGACGAAATAATCACAATTCTGGTCATTGAAACAGCCGTTGTAATACGACCGTTCCAAATCATACCGCGAATGCAACTGGCAATGAAAATAATTTTTCTCTATTTATTTATTTAAAACTTTAATGCACATTTAGGTACATTAGGCGGACTTAATGCCATAAGGCATTCTCTACCAGTCGACCTTGTGGTAGTGGAATCATATTGTAAGGGTGCAATATAGAAAAGAAACCATAGAGAAACAGAAATCATATAATGTCTAGGGGCAGCATGTTCCAGAGTTTAATTGCAGTTATTGCAAAAGAATTCGACATGAAACCAGAGCGGTGTGAAGGAATTGCAAGGGACATATTCCTCTATTATGGTATATTCCCATACAATCGCGATAGTTATCATTTCATGTCTGTCGATAACAATAATTTTAACACCAGTATGTATGAATGTATACCTACCAAACTTTCCAATGACATTTTTAGAATAAAATATTATAGGATCAAATCGTACGCGTTTCATGTAAAAAAATATAACACGTTTGTAGTCGAGCTCATGAAAAATATTATTAGATGTTAATGTTCTGTTTGTTTACACATCATTCGGATGTCGACGCATCTTAATAACTAAAAAGTACCTACTACGCGCCGCCTCGACTGTGTTTTGTTTTATTTTCTTGTTTTTCATTGTAGGCAATAAATTTGCGATATGATGGGCCATGCTATTTGCTACTGCTTGCTACGGCTGCAGAGATTAATCTCATTCTTTTAAATAGCGTCGATAAAACAACTCTACTTAAGGTTCAATTTTTGAAAAAGTCGCAGAAGTGAATTCTACAATGAAACTATCGTCAAACTGACCAGTCACATGGGAAATATGAACTGTAATAAATCACAATTTTAAACGCTGTTTAAGTCGTACCGAAATTTTGAGCATCAAGTGGAAAGCTTGGATAGGGTCACCCAGGGGCGGCTCTAGCTTGTGTAGCGCCCGTGTGCAATGAAACGCTGGCACCCCTGACCGGGGGGGGGGGGGCTAGGCCCTATAACACCTACGGCAGAATAACACTCATTGTTTTTATGCCCGTAGCACATCTCTGTTGCGAAACTAAGCGGCGAACCGCGATAGTTCATGTTTCGTCTAGTGTTTTAAGTTTTATGGACAGCGAAACAGAAGCAAAATTTATCGAATTTCTGTTTCGCTGCCCATAGAACTTAAATATGACGTGAAATAAGGTTTATTTCGAGTTGAAACAAAATGTTTGAAAAAGAAGCCGCCCATAGGGCGCTCGCGTTTGATAACTGGCGCCGCCGCCGTGTGCATTACTATACGACCTACTATAATTGGTAGTGCTTACAATGTGTATATATATAGGTACATACTACATTATTTTACATTATTCCTCATAATCTGCCTCGGTAGCCTAGTGCTAGCAGGCCACTACTACTACGCTGAGGTCCTGGGTTCGATTCCCGGGTAAGGGGTTATCGGAGATAATGGTGTTAAAGTTCTTTATCTCTGCTTCTATTGGGATTTTTCCATTTTCTGAAAATTTCCCAGTACCTCGAAGTTTGGTGATGTGCCCGGAGATATCAACAGGCTCGCCACCAGTTACATCGGCCAAAACGTAACCAGCGAATCGTGGTTGTTTGCACGTATGCTTGAATGCATGCAAATGCATTACCTCTGCCTACCCCGTCGGGAATTGCAGGCGTTAAGTTACGTTTTTTTTTTATGCTGATGATGACAATATGGATTTCAATAGAGTTTGTTGAACACGTTTTAGTTTCATATTTTGTCTTGTTAGATGATTTAGCATTCGCATTAAGTGGGAATGTCATACAAGGAATTTCGTTTATTGTCTTGATACAAAATTTTACTGTTCAAATATTGTTTATATTTGTCACGATTGTTTCATTTATCATCCGACATAGAGCAACACTGGGTGGGGGGAGTAGCCATATGCAGGCTTTCCTCTCTGTCAAAGTACAAGCCCAAATGGGCCTATACCTGTCGCCCAGATGTTTAAATGTTTGCGTGAAATTGTTTCTGTATTTTGTTAAAGTCAAGGTGTGAGTTTTGTAGTAATAGACGATTTTTGTAGTGTGCGTGTGTGTCGCACGCATTTCCTCCCGCCAAAAATGACAGACTGTTTTGCATCGGTAATACACGCTATGTTTACTTCCCCCCCGTCCGCCGCGACCGGTGGGCCGCGTTTGCTATACGTCATCCGACGATGGGAATCGAGAGTAGGCAGGGGTATAAATAACTCGATTGCGATTTTTTTAATAACTGTTGATTTTCTTTTTCTATTTGAGTGTACGACATACATTTGAAGTTTTTTAATTAGTGAACTAAATTTTTTATCTCCTTTTTAAGAACCTCTAGTAGTTACCAAGACAATTTTATTAATTGCATTCAAATGAAGTTATGAATAGAAACGTGATCCTAAGTGAATTCTTTTCGATAAAGTGTACTTGTCAATAGATTTCCTATACCTATTACATTTTTTTCATCGTGGAAAAATAAAAACAATAGGATTGCACTCTGATTGTCGTGTCTGTAAATGAAGTAAGTACATAGCGTTGGAAGTCAGAAATGCTGTTCCGTCGTGTTTTGTAAACTTAGTTACTGTTCTAATTGAAAAGGAAAGATGTACAATAATTCAATAGGATAATCGATAGAATATGTATAGGCTGTAAAGATAATAATTAAGCGGTATAGCCAATAGTCTTATCATGGTCATCACTTGAAACAAAAACTTAGCATGTGTTTCTCAAGAAGTTGCTTAGTTTTTTAGGGTTCTCTAGTAAATTAGGAACCCTTATAGTTTCGCCATGTCCGTCTGTCTGTCTGTCCGTCCGCGGTTTAGCGCAAAAAGACTTGAAATTTTGGCATAAAAAAATTGGCTGACAAAGTGGTAGAATAAAAACGTTAAAAAAAATATTTAAGGTAAAAATTATTTCCCCTACATGTAACGCGCGGATATATTTTTTATTTTTCGTTTTCTGTATAGTGTAGGATATCGTTGGATCGATTTTTCGAAAATGTTAGGGACGTGCTTATATCAAATTTCGATTTGGTTAACCGTTCGTGACTTATTAAGCTTTAAAATGGCAAAGTTCGTTAGAGTCAAGCCCCTCAAAAATTACGGCAATAGTATTTACATATAATTATAACGAAATTAAAAGGATAAATGGAAAACTATCACACTAACTGAAGTTCATAGCACTGAAGTTTATAACAAACTTTACCCAATGATTTTCGGGCAAACAATTTAAGTGAAGCAAGGGAGTTCCCTGCGATATGATTCACTTTTTGAAATTGTCTTTGAATTTGGAATGCAATTTCCTTGTAGGCACTATAAGCATAATCCGATCACTAACTGGGTATTGCCGATTACGCGGTTACGCGTTGTGTCGTCGATGCGCCAAGATGTGTAAGGTGTGGGTATTTTATCTGTAAACTTTTTTACTTTCTATGCTAGGTATAAGCATAGAAATAGGAATAGTTAGATTTCTGTTAGGTCTATGTATGTTAATGTAAGTATCTCAAATAAACTTATATTTTTCCTGCCCCAACGGCCGTTGGTTCTTCGAGCTATGTGCCTTGCCCACTGCCTCTTTAGTTTGACTATTCGGTGGGCTATGTCGGTGACTTTGGTTCTCATGCGGATCTCCTCATTTCTGATTCGATATCGCAGGGAAAGTCCGAGCATAGCTGTCTCCATTGCTCTCTGCGTGACCTTGAGTCTTTTTATAAGGCCCATTATGAGCGAACACGTTCCGTATGTCATCACTGGCAACACACTGCTCAAAGTCCTTTTGAATGGACTTTTAAACTACTTAAACTTTGCACACCGTGTGCAATTTGATTAAACTTAAAGGTAGGATAGCTTAGGTACATCTCAGTTTATAGTCGCAATATCATGTTGTAAAAATGGAACTTGTCCGATATTTTCTTACGGTAACAGAAGAATCGTAGGTAGACTGCTTAGGTAGTTGGTATGTTCGTGTTAAAGTACGTATAGATAGAAACACTTACGCCACTAAACCGGGTCCTACATGAAAGTCATGAAACCAAAACAGTATAGTGGTAGTGTGACAACGTGCTCATTTTCCAATGAATTTTAAATTGGTACTACAGAAAGTTTCATTGTCATTTCATTCCTTTATTTGTCATGCGTTCAATTAATAGATTCCTGCTACAAGTGATTTGGCAGGAAAATAACAAACACACATAAAATAATATTGGTGAGTTGTCTAATTTAATTTGCGTCTTCAATATGATGTCGGTGACAATTCTTACTGAGGCTAGCCGATCGCGTGACATATCTATTAACTTTATTTACTCTATTTACCTGTCATCTTAGTCCTTGATAGATTTTTATTTTATTCGTGCTATTTATCACGCGTCACTGCTCAATGATGGGACACGAGGATTCAGGTTTGGACTGGACCGGAAGAGCCCTGGTGGCTCCTCACACGCACGAGGCTTATTACTGCATGGTTGGGCCGGAGCCTAAGACAGATTCTTGCGCAAGTCTGGCTTGTAGGGAAACTCATTAGGCTGGAGGCTATAAGGCCTGTCTGACGCTACGAGGATGGGCACCACAGATTTTTTTTATCTAGTGAAGGTGGCAAACCATCATGCAATTCACATTGATGTTAAGTGATGACTGCAGCCTATAGACACCCACACAAAGACCAGAGGTCAAAATGCAGATGCGTTGCCACATCTGAGACCTTAGTTACTAGGTATGTCTCTGTGATAGTTATTACGGGGGGTTTATTCTATAGAATACTAAATTTAAAGAAAGAATTAAAAGAAAATTCATTAATTTCCATCTCCTGATTAAAGTAGGTTAATTCAAAATTGATAAAAATCTGTATATTTTTATTTTGCCACCAGCAGTAATAAACTGGAAAGTGAGAACTAATTTCAAACTGCATATGGGTGTGATAATGTTATATGATTGGTATGCATGTGTGCGAGTCAAGATTTAGTTTTTGTAAATATTGATTGAGATTAACTCTTTAGTTCGTGCGATAATAACTTTGTAGCCGCTGCAGATATAAAGAAATTTAGGCCAGCAAGATTAATTTTCGAATTCAGTTGACTAATGTACGCGTCGGTATGTAGTCTAAGAATAGGTACATAAAAAAGAAAATTCGAAACACTTTAGGACACGGAAGTACTGATTATGAACTATTTTATAGAGTTACTAGTTGTACCGGCTAACGTCGTATCGCACTAGAAAATAAAAAAAAATGTCCAAAAAAATGTTATGAAAAATAGATGTTGGCCGATTCTCAGACCTACCCAATATGCTCACAAAATTTCATGAGAATCTGTCCAGCCGTTTCGGAGGAGTATGGCAACGAAAACTGTGACGAGAATTTTATATATTAGACGAAAATTTTATATATTAGACGAGAATTTTATATATTAGATGTTAGTATATTTTAATATTCAATTGGTAGGTACCTATGTAGCAAACAATCATACAATTCACATTCATGGTAAGTGAATACTATACGTAGCCTATAAACATAACGTAAAAAAACGTAACTTCACGCCTGTAATCCCCGAAGGGGTAGGCAGAGGTAAATGCATGCATTCAAGCCTACATGCAAAGACCTATGATTCGCCAGTTACGTTTTTGGACCATATAACAGGTAGCGAGCCTGTTGCCATCTCCGGGCACATTACCAAACTCCGAGGTACTGGGAAACTTCCACAAAAGGGAAAAATCCCAATAGAACCAGAGATAAAGGATTTTAAACCGTTATCTCTGATAGCTCCCGATCCGGGAGTCGAACCCAGGACCTCCAGCGTAGTAGTAGTGACCTGCTACCACTAGTCTACTAAGGCAGTTATATACCGTTTCACCGGTATACGGCAGTAATCATACAAAGTACCTAAGTAAATTTTATAAGAGAACTACAAGAAGATAATAGTGTTAGAGCTCCAGTGATGGAGCTCGCGAATGTAGGCACCACCACATTACTTAACCTACTCGCCGCTAAATGCAAGTGTTGAGCACTATCGTGTTTCAGTCAGATGGTGTATGGTGCAGTAATTACCCGCATAGAAGGATAAGAGATTTGACCTCAGGAGTGGCAATGCATCTACATTGAAATCTCTTGTTTCTTATGCGGATGTTTTTAGGATATGTAGTATTTATTTACCATCAATGTGAACTTATATGCTTGTCTTTTTTTTATGTAATGGAAGTGGTAATCAAGCATGCAGTTCACATTGATGTTAAGTGATGACTGCAGCCTATAGACCACGTACACAAAGACCAAGGTCAAAATGCAGATGCGTTACCACTCCTGAGGCCTAAGGTGTTATGCCTCTGTGCCGAAAATTTCAGGGCCGTACATTGCCACCTGACCGGAACACGATAGTGCTGAACACTACCATTTAGCGGCAAGTATATTAGGTAATGCGGTGGTGCCTACGCCCGCGAGCTCCGTCACTGGAGTGCCTCCAGTAAAAAAACAATTTCGCTTGTCTGACAGTTTTTTTATAATATATTTTGTTAAAGTGCAAAAGCTACTTTATTAAAAATGATCGGTAAAACCGGCCTGCAGTCTTGACGGTACCAATATATCTACGCTCGACTGATCTTGTTAAAGACACATTTCAATTAAAAACAAATCAATACAGTTTCTACATACACGTTGCTCCATAAATCGCAAGGATATCTACGTTGCATCATTACATGTCAACTACTTTTAAAGTGGAATTGATAATGGTCGCGAATCTTCGTGAAGTACTTCAGGTACTCCTGTATATATTGTCTTGTGCTTACATTGATTCATATGTTATTAATTGATTGTTATAAAATAAGTCATTTCATAATGATGAGAATTGGTTGTAGTCTATTTTTTATATACCTAAGGATGATTCTCACCAACTTTTTTTAAAAGATTTTTTGGAAATTTATACTCTTAAGGCGATACGAATTTTGTCGGTTCAATAAATAAAATAAATATATACAATATTTAAAAAACATAAGCGACTTAAATGGTCTTCGTTCTTGGATTAATTAAATTTTTCTTTTAAATAAGTAAAATTTGGTAGTACATATTAACCGTTTTTTCATTTAAAAAGTAAAAAAAAATTTTCTTAACTATATCGTTGTCGTACTTAAAGTAGAATTAAATAATCACCAAAAACCAGCAGCACCTACATTATTGACTAACGACATGAAAACACATTTAATTGAAACGTTGGTAACACCGATGATGGGACTCGCTTGATGTTTATTTTTAAGTTTTTGTAATTCAATGGCTTTACCATTTAGGTACTGTACCTAGGTAGAACGATTTTTGCCGGGTCAACTTGTTTAAATATTTAAATTTGCAGACTTAATTAAAGAGTGCATTTGATACGTTCACTTACTTTGAATCTCAAGTCTTTCCAGTTTATCTTCCGCCCTCTGCGCTAACTCCAACGGACTCTCGATGTGATAGAAGATGCTAGCACCCACCAGAAGATACACGACGTGGAGGGCCAGCATACAGGCCAATTGCTTTTTGGACATCATCTTGACTTAGATTTTTTTTGGAAAATTCCAGTGAATTAAACGGAATGTCACAAGGTCCAATTATCATAGATCGATCACAGTCAAGAACATATTTAAAATCCAGGGCAAAACTAACGTCTGCATCAAAAATCTCATTATCTCCGTGAAACGGTTGACGTAAGAATTTTGAAAATCGAACTCGCACATGGTCTCAACATGAGAGGCTCAACACAACGACACTCCCACTTCACCCGAAAGTCTCGGCATAGTTTCGTGAAAATTGATAAAAAAGGCACTTTCAGATTGGACGTTCGACTCAACCGGATGATCTGATCGAATGATTTCCCGGCGCGCGCGCCTACGAATCGTGTGACGCCTGACACGTCCTTTTTTTATACCAGCTGTAAATGTTTGACTGGCGACAAGTCGCATTAGCTCGTCGTAAAGGATAATAAGTAAGGTTATTGCCAACATTATACATGTATAGGTGTGCACAACCACAATTACAATACTAACGCGTTCAGGCGAAAGATTTCCGTTTACGACCGAAGATTAAGGGGATTCTGCTCTTGATAATGGGTGGTGAAGAGTTACATCATTTTTCTGATAGCGAATTTTTTCTTAAGCGTTTAACCTCGTTTGACGTAGGTAATGGCGCGCGATTAATTTTGAGCTTTGTTTATGTATTTATTTGATAGCGACAGAACGTCAGAGATTTAGGCATCAAATGACTACTAACGACAAAAGTTAGCTCCTGTTGGGGGAGCTTGAGGATGTAAAAAGGACCGCACATCTTCAAACTTCGAATCGGGCGAATTGGGGGTGCACAGCTTGTCTATCCCGCCACTGCGTTGTTAGTTGTTAGGTTAAGTTATAATAATTTATTCCAGACACTAACATTCGGTTAAGAAAACAAAAAAGTTGAATACTTACTTAACGTTTAAAAAAATAAGTCTATCTTTTTATTGTTTTGCTGCCCTAAGCTGTCATATTTTTAGTTCATGAAATAACGCATGCGTGCATCCCTATTAAGATATTAAAGAAATTTTTTTTTTTATTCGAGCAGGGATTGAACCTTATCTTCTGTAGATTACTGGTGAAGCGCCTGAGCTTGTTATCCAGAGGTTGCAGACTCGACCTCTGGCCAAAGTCAAATTTTCCTACCCATTTTTTCTTCAATGTCTAAATTCATTTATGCTTTTCAGTATTCCGTAGCCTACAATTAACACCTGTATTTCTCAGCCTACAATTAAGCCCTATATTTTCGCCATGTCTATCAGTCTGTCCGCACCTATGTTCGTAGGCCTTTTACTAGGAATGTGTAATTTGGCACGAATATACATATTAGCTATGCGGAGAAAGTATAACAATGAAATCTTGTAAAATATATTTGTTATGCTTTTCAGGATTCCGTAGCCTACAATTAAACCCCTATAGTTTCACTATGACCATTGGTCTGTCCTTACCTATTTGCATGGTTACCGCCCCACCGGTTTGACCGCCATTGTTTGGTTGACTGAATGTCAACTGCACTGGAAGAATTATTTTCCAATAGAAGAAAATTCCTCTACACCAGAAGGGGGCCGTTTTATTTTCACGCAACACAAAGTGTAAGTTATCTATAGTCTTTAAAAACATGTATGTATGTATTTTCACGCCAGGTCATTAACGGGGTAGGCAGAGAGTGTAGAGCGAAAAACATGATTTTGAGAAAACACTTTCTCGATTATAGAAACCTACGAAATATTAAGCTCTGAAGTGCGAATTTTTGTTGGACTAAAGTGATCCATTTACTATCATCATTATCATCGTAATCAGCCAACAAATGTCCACTGCTGGACCAAAGCTTCCCCATAAGGGAAGGGATACGCCATAATCGCCACGCTTGGCATGCGGATTGGCGATCGCAGTGGCGGTAGTTTTATCGCAGGATGTTGACGCCCCATTGGCATGGTTTGACCGCCATTGGTCGGTTGATTGACTGCACTAGGTAGTGGAAGAATTATTTTCCAGTAGTAGAAAATTCTTCCGGTAGTGGGCGGTGGGATCGTCACGTCCCGATGCCTACAATATATAACCAGACAGACGCACGAGTGATCTTTTTTTTATATAAATGGCATCGCTGTTAAGCATATTGCCAGTGTCAAGTAAAACGATATTTCATATTGGTCATAAGCAGCGTAAAAGTCAGAGTCAGTCGGTCAATTATTAGTCAGTCAGTCAGAGTCACACTCAGTAATTCGAGTAAAGCGATGGCTGCTTTACTCGAATTACTGAGTGTGATTTACCAATGCATGTTATTTGGACTTAGATTACGAAAGATATATACCGAAGAGACGTAATTTTACTATGTCAATGTGCAGGCTTATTCTCAGACAGATATTGAGAATGGATTATAAAAATAAACATCTGAAATTTATTAACAATCAAGTTAACCATTTTAATAAATTAATAAAAAAGTTAACGTAGGTGTTCTAACAGATTCAATTGCCATAGTTGAGGTAGGTGTTCAAACAGATCCAATTGCCATAAATAAGAATCAATTGAAACCATGTGATTCTGAACAGAATAATCAGTTTTTTCGTATCTAAGTATGTAACGATATTCCATCAAAACATAAACGGACTGATCACAAAATCTGATGAGCTTGTGATTTGCTTAGATGAACTATCTGTTGTTTTTAATATCCGTTTGGATATTCTATGCATTACCGAACACAATATGATATTTAACGATACAAGCTTCCTTAATATTCCTAATTATGAACTGGCATCATTCTGCTTAAGAAAAAATAGACGTGGTGGATCCTGTATACTGGTTCGTAGGGGGTATAAGTTTCGTCCCATTTATGACATATATACATACAATGTTTTAAATATCTTAGAATGTAGTGCAGTTGAACTAATTGAGCAAAATTTTATAATAATTTGTGTTTATAGACCACCAAAAAATGAGTTGACTTCAATTGACTTATTTTTTAATAATCTCGACAAAATACTGCAAAGAATGTGTTATAAAAATAAAAAAATTATATTGTGTGGTGACTTTAATATAGACAAACTAAAAACAACGAGGATATCGACAGAATTTCAACATCTGTTACAATCGTACAACCTTAAGCTATGCATTAATGAACCGATACGACTAAGTAGTAATACCTGCATAGACAACTTTGCCCACAATATTTGTGGCTGTACGAGCTCAATATTTGAACTAGCCATATCAGACCACACAGCGCAAGTGCTCCAATGCCCATCAAAAAGGAGTGTATTATTAAGTCACTGGTTCATTCATAAACGTCAATATAGCGTGGAAAATGTGAATAAATTTAATGAATGCTTAAATCAATTATAAAGATAACTGAAGTTTATATAAGTAATACTGAAGTTTATTCAACTAAGGATCCGAATTTGGCCCATAATAATTTCCTCGATTTGATATTGCTCTTTCATAATCTGTGTTTTCCAGTAGTAAGAGTGAAAATTGTGGCAAATAAGAAACATCGGCGGCTATCCAAAGGGATCAGATTCTGCACTAAAAGAAAAAGAAAATTATTATGGCAAAGTAGACAAACCAAGAATAAAACCGATATAAATAAATTTATTACCTATTCTAAAAGGTTAAAACAGATAATTAAACTTACTCAGAAATGTGAAAATAATTATTCTATTAAGAATTCTCAAAATAAAGCAAAGGCAACCTGGAGTATCATCAATGGCTTGGTTAATAACGTCCCCAAGTCTGAAGTAGATAATTAAAATTGGGTCAAATTATATAACTAACCCAAAAATAATTGCGCAGGAGTTTAACAACTTCTTCATTGATCATATTCTAAGTAACTGTAAAAATAAAAATAGTAATCTCAAACCTACAATTAGACATAATCAGCCCAATTCTTTTTTCTTGAAGCCAACTTGCATAGAAGATGTTTTGCTCACTATACGGTCTGTAAAAAACACAAATAGTGTTAGGTATGATAACCTAAACACAAAAATTATTAAGAGCGCTGCTCATATTGTATCACCTGTATTATGTCACATCATTAATTTATCTATTGAATTTGGTGTTTTTCCGGACAAAATGAAAGTTACTTTAATAAAGCCCATATTTAAGAAAAAAGACAAACACGATATGCAATGCTATCGACCTATTGCTTTAACTCCCATTTTATCTAAGATATTTGAAAAATATATTTACAAGAACCTTTACTCCTACCTAGAAAAAAATTATATTTTAATTGACGAACAGGTTGGATTTCGTAAAGGTAAATCGATAAATAGAGCAATTCAAAATTTCTTTAAAATAGTTATGACGGGCTTAGAAAGTAAAAAACGAGTGTTAGCTATATACATGGACATGAGTCGGGCATTTGATTATGTTGACCATTCCATTCTCATTAATAAATTAGAAAAATATGGACTGAGAAACAATTCACTTGATCTAATACAATCATATTTGTCTGGTAGACAACAAATTACAGAAATAAACAAAATAAACATGGCCACTAAAACTGCTGTAAAATATTTCTCAGAACCAAGAGAAAATACATATGGTGTGCCTCAGGGCAGCATTTTGGGACCATTGCTATTTTAAGTATATATTAATGACTTTCCTCAAGTCATTGAAGCCCCTATGGTTCTCTTTGCAGATGATAGCACTGGTATATTTATTGACAATAACCCAATGACATATGAAACTGATATTAATAATTCGCTTAAAAATCTTATACAATGGATGCATGATAATAATCTTAAAATTAACCTAGACAAAACATGCTTAATGAAATTCGTTAATAAAAATACAGCTCCCAAGGATCTGCAAATCTGTTACGAGGGTACTCTCATATCTGAAGTTACATCAACAAAATTTTTAGGAATTTATATTGATCAAAACCTTAGGTGGAAATCCCATTTAGAATATGTTACCACAAAATTGAATAAATTTTCATTCGCCTTACATATGTTGTCTAAAGTAGTCGATACAAATGCGATTCTTACTGCGTATCACGCATATGTTGGAAGTATACTAAGATATGGGGTTATATTTTGGGGAAATGCTGCAGGTACTGTAAGTGTTTTCAAAGCTCAAAAGAAATGTGTTAGATCCATATGTAAATTGTCCTCAACTGAATCGTGTAAGCCTTACTTCCAAAGACTAAAAATTATGACTCTCCCTTCGCTATATATCTTTGAAATGGCCTTAATGATAAAACATGATATCCATAATTATGAAACTTTGCAATCTAATCGCCACAAAAATAAACTAAAAACTGTGTACTCAAGGACCAAGTTATATCATGATAGTGTTTTCGGTATGGGACCTAGAATCTATAATAACTTGCCAAATAATATAAAATATAATACTAGTTATGACTTTAAAAATGTACTTATGAAATACTTATTAGACAAAGCTTATTATTCTGTTACTGAATTTTTACTGGACAAATGAGAAAATTATTTTTTATTAACTTACGTACTGATTGTATATACATAATTAAAATTTTAATTATATTGACATTCATAATATAAAAATGTAATAATAATGTTGACAGATTATAATTTAATTCAATTTCTAACATTTTAACTATTAACTATTGTAAAATCTTTGCTAACCCTTTATTATGTAAATTATCGAATTCTTATGTTATGACTGAAATCAATGATTATATTATAAGTAATTATCATATGAAATTAAAATGAGGATTATTTAAATACTTAATGAAATTTAATGAAATAATAGTTTAATAACTACCTACATTGCATTGTAGACTCAAAATTTTGCATGCCTCAACAGGTGGCGAAACAACAATTTATTTTGTAACAACAATTCTTTATACCCATGTTTATGCAAATAAAGTGAATTGAATTGAATTGAATTGAATTGCTTTACCAGGACATTTATAATGAAGTTTTGAAGGCAACCTAAAAATCCGTGTTTTCGCACTGTTATTCTATTTCACTATACACGGGCACTGTAATAAACCTATATCAAACAAAATGCCATCAACTTTATTTAATATATCTCAAAAATACACCAAGAGAAACGAAATAAAATAAGAGCACCACACGCCTCTTTCAAGGTTCCCGCCAAAACCCCACGAGTGGTCTTAATATGCGTTATGTTTTTAAAAACTGTAAATGACTCGACAAGAAAACCATAAACTATTCTTATTTTCCATTCATGTGACATGACATAGAATATTGTACTGAATGTAGATACCTACTGACGCAAGAGTCCGATCAAGTCGGGGCATTCCACCTTTGAAAGTGACGCATACACTATAACCACAGTCTAAAGCACGTATCTATAACTGAGTTCTTCCTCAGAGTTAACACGATTACTCATTTTAACTGTTGGTTAGGTATCTCAAAGTTAGATTTGTTAAAAAATAAAATTCCACATGTCGTAGCCTACTTCGTCTGATTCATTGAATGGCAAGGTTACTATACAACTACATTCATACCTATATGGTAGAACAGTATACGTATGACTGGTGGTAAAACTTCAGTTCATTGTAGGAGCACGAGCTCGTAGGCACCACAGCATTTATATACCGCCAAACGGGAGGGTTCAGCATTATCGTGATCCAGTTAGATGGTATGTTTATCCCAGTAATAAATATCACAGTCATAACGAATTGAACCCTTTTCAAAATGATAGGTTCAATTGTCCTCAGGGGTGCTAAGAAGCAGCTTTGTGACCTTTGATTTTTGTGTATATAGGCTACCAGTCATCACTTAACGTACATGTGAACCGCATGCTTGTCACATAAGAAAAAACATTTACTTACAATTTCACTTTTTTTTTGTGTTCCGTATTTATAAAAAAAAAAAACAGAGCCCTTATAGGATTGAAATATCAATATTAACCTACATGCTAACACCCTCGATTTTCCGGATACGTTTTGTCCCCTGTAACAGAGTGCCTAGTGCGAGATTTCCGATCGCGATTTTCGATCGCGATCGCGTAAGAGTAAATAAAATCTCGCACTAGGCACTCAGGTGTCGAGCCTGTTGACATCGCCGGACACATTACCAAGCTCCGAAGTACTGCGAAACTTCCAAAAAATGGAAAATCCCAGGACCAGAGATGAAGAGCACACTTACACCTTTATCTCTGGTAGTCCCGACCCGGGAATCGAATCCAATATAGCAGTAGTGGCCTGTTACCACTACTAAGACAGTAATGTTAACTTCGTTATACCTATTAGCGTCATGGAACACGATGGTACAATCTAAATACCTCAACTAACAGTCATAGGTATTTTAATCCATTTCTCAGATAATGTTATCAGTTTAATGAATTTTTTGCAGGCCTCCTAACTATTATTTTTTCAGTTACTACCACTTTTTATTTGTGTTTATTTACTAACTTTTTAAAACACATTTTAATGGACTGTTGGTAAATCCATGACGAATTATGGTAAACATATTTTTTTCAATAGAAAGCTTCATAGTTTTTACCGTCACGTCGTTAAAATATTAAGTTCTCCTGTTACTACATTAGGTATTATATTTTTCTTCACCATAAATTCTAGCACCTAACAGATCGTTGGGTGCGTGACGATTTAAGGCGCTTTCACACGACCTAGCGTGTAAAATTTTATTTTTACAAAAAACTCTTTAATTTTCCCTTCCGTAAAGATTATGTCATACCATGTAGGTAGATGTTCTAAAACAAATTTTATTAATTTTCCGCTTTGTAAGTAAGTAAGTATAGCGTACCGTGTAAGTCGATCTTGTTTCTTTTGTTATTCAATAAGAGGAAAATAACAAGCCTGTCAAATCAGGAAACGGGAATTTGATGTTGTTAAAATTAGTTGCGTATGTGACGCTCAGGTCAGGGTTCGATGGTGAAAATGGGCAAGTATCTCCTTTTATGACCTAGATACTAAGTTTTTTATGCCATGAAGTTGAAAACAAACATACAGTTGACATTGATGGTAAGTGAGTATGTAGCTTAAACCAGAGATTTTGATACGTTGCCACTCCTAAGTTTAAGTTGTAATGCCTCTAAGCCGGAAATTAGGAGGTACAAATATCTTACTAAGATGGAAGATTATTTTATACCTTGCAAGGAATAGTTTTTAATCCTATAAATACGTAAGTAGTTATATCTATTCTGTCAAAGTGGTTAAGAACTGTGTCAACATAATGAAATAAACTTATTTTTCGGCAATGTCCCCCGAATTGTGGAACTCCTTATAATATCAACAAAAAACATACTCCGATATCTACCATTTTTATAAAATAAGGTAGTATAAATGAAGTTGATCAATCATATAATCAATAATATCAATAAGTATAAATGAAGTTTGCAGAAAATTAAGTCGTTTATTTGCAAGAATACTTTACAATTTATACAAAATAGTAAGTGAAATATGGAAACATGTAATCAGTCTGCAAGCAGTCGTGTAAAGGAGATGTTGCAAAAATGTATGGACCTCCGGCCATGTATTGTACACAATATCATTAACAGTCAAAATCAATATAATAACGTGTTTTACTGCATATTTTCAGTTATTTAGCTTTGCTTGCAGTTACAAAACATTATTTGCAGTTAGATTTGCAATTCAAAACCAACATGGCGAACATGGCGGGCGATGTCATTTTGACATTTTAATTTTTTTTTATTGTTTTTGGATTTTATAGTACTTGGAGAAAAAAGTAATCTTTTCTAAATACTATCGAAATCGATTTCATGTGTTAATACTAAGAACTTAATACTAATCGATTTCCAATTTAAAGAAATTCATCGGCACTTCCTTAAATTGATCGATTCGATACATTGTTATTTTGATAACATGTGATGCACTAGTAAGATACAGATAGCATTCGTTTTGTTCTATATACATATATACTATTTAGGTACTATCCCAAGCCTCGGCTGTATCGCCGCCATGTTGAACATGGTTGAAAATGATAAAATCGTTTGAATTAAATGTGGTTGTAACTCTAAAATATATTCTTGAATAAATTTATTGTATTTTTTTCGGATTCTTCTTTATTTTACCCATTTTTTGAGGACGTGTACGAACTAGAGCCGAGCTCGCAACATCTCCTTTAATTTAAAGTTTCAGTATCAAGTAATTTCATTCAGGTCGTAAAAACAACTGCGGAGAAGCCATTCAGTTAAGATATTTTTTAAAAGTATTACCCTCTATCTACAATTATATGTGATGGCTCATGATTATAATTTTAAAAACCTAAAATATACCTACCCTACCATTTACTAATCCCTGTTATCTGATAACTGTCTTTATGTAAAGATGCCAGCATGTTATGTATGACACATACGTATGTTTCACGTTTTTCTAATTTTACCTACCTTTATTTGCACGTTTCATTGACATTTACGTAATTTGTAATCGAGATGCGTTTCGTGAAAAAATAGTTTGATACAATCGTAGTACAGTAGTACAGCGGTTCAGAAGATCAGGGCTTTTAAATTAATATCTCGCAATCGAAACTATCTACAAACGCTATATTATTGTCAACACACTTAACCTGGGTTGCACCACGACTATAGTTAAAGTTATTGTGACATTTCACATCCTTCTCTAACTTTAATAAATTTCTTTAAGTTAGAGAAGGATGCAGTTACAAAACATTATTTGCAGTTAGAATTGCAACTCAAAACCAACATGGCGAATATGGCGGGCGATGTCATTTTGACATTTTCATTTTTTAAATTGGTTTTTGATTATACAGTACTTAGAGAAAAAAGTAATATTTTCTAAATACTATCGAAATCGATTGATCCCAAGCTTCGGCTGTATCGCCACCATGTGGAACATAGTTGAACTTGATAAAATCGTTTGAATTAAATGAGGTTGTAACTCTAAAATATATTCTTGAATAAATTAATTGTATATTTTTGTATTCTTCTTTAATTTACCCATTTTTTGAGGACGTGTACGAACCAGAGCCGAGTTCGTAACATCTCCTTTACCGCCGCTGCGATCGGCAACTCACATGCCAAGCATGGCAATTATGCCATATTCTCCATTCTGACATATTCTCCATTATGACACACAAACTTAAAAATGGCCCATACTCCCCGGCGGCCGCGTTAATTCAGACTGGTGTTACCGGTTATGGTGACAGGGGCAGGTGGTGCTAAAAATCCGAGGCAGACCTACCAGACATACCTACTAACGAGTGAGCCTTAAAATGAACATGGACAAGACGAAGATCATGTTAAATGTCCTTGTCACACCCACTCCTGTTATGGACGAAGTTGTTGACGATTATGTACACAAACGGCCCATTAGATCGCGAAGTGGTCGGTCTGACTTCAAAAAAGAGGTCATGAAATTATATTGTAGATTTTAACCCATTTTGAATAGGGAATCTACTAGGGAGGAGGTTTTTTAGCACTCGATACTGATCTAGCTGATTATCCAGACATCGTGCATGATCGTGTGTAGTCACCATAACAGAGAATCGTAGGTCGCAAATCACCGTTGACTGCTGTATTGGGGTCAATATTATGCATAAACGATTGACATAATAATGTGTGTCTTGTATTTAGTGTCTAACTTAAATAAATATATTGTTTTGATTGGCATGGCAAGTTAATAGTCGTATAGTCATAACACACGTCCCGATTTGGTACGGAGCGTACGATCCGAACGTGTGTTACTACTATAATAGGGTATCTATCTGCTAGAGACAATACGTATATTTCGAATATGTATAATTTTTTTTTTATGTAATGGAAGTGGCAAACAAGCATGCAGTTCACATTGATGTTAAGTGATAACTGCAGCCTATAGACACCCACACAAAGACCGAGGTCAAAATGTAGATGCGTTACAACTCCCGAGGCCTAAGGTGCCTGGTGGTTATACCTCTGTGCCGGAAATTTAAGGGCCGTAACCCATTCTGCAGTAACTGTTTAAACGCAATGTTACCTTCTGTTATTGTTATATTGGCAAAAACCATAACTTTTTAATCGAATAAGTCCACACTTTTCACGAATGTTTTATCTAGATAAAAATTGACATCTACACGTGGATTTTCTCATTGATTACCTAGGTACTGCAGCTCACTCGATTATGATTTATTGATATATTGTATGTCAGTTGTAGAAATTATGAACGAGCTGAAACGTTGAGTAAATAACATTATATTTATACGCAATTAGGTAAATTTATTATGATTGGAAATCGTAAATATTAATTGTTTATTGATAATCCTCCATATATGTGGAATTAATCTAGGTAGGGATCATTATAATAATACGTGAAGGAAAAAGGTTGTATTAATTTTTACGTTTATTGAGCAGACGGATCATCGGTACAGTTTAATTAAAGAAGAAGTGCACAATACTGCTATTTTATTAAAATAATAAAAAAAAACAATAAAAGAAATCATTAGCAATATCATGAATTTCACAACGTTCACAGGTCAAAACATAAATATATGTGTGCTTTGTACCGGGCTACTACCCTGTGGTAAAGAGGTTTCACGAGGTTTCAGGAGGTGGTGATTATCATAGAAGTTCCCTTAGAGAATTCAGACTTCGGTACGTTTCACGCGTTTTTCGGTCGAATTTCGACCACCACCAATCACTCTAGTATGTCAGGGCATATCTTGCTTTTTTATTCCTTATTTTGAATAAAGTAGCGTTCGCAAGTGTCTTGCATAATATTGAGTTACCCCGCGGTATGGAGTATGCCTAACGTGACCATTTTTATCGTCACTTAAAACGGGACATTCTCAAAATTAACCTTCAAGGAACCAGGGGGAATGGGCTTACTTATGAATGCCGAGCTATAACGCCCTTCTTCAAGTATTTAGGTATCGCTATCAATTGCTTTTGAGATTATTATAAATTATTTAAAAAATATTATATTTTCGGATTGACGTTTACAGGACGACTTCAGTCGGGTATAGTTTTCATACATTTTTGCTGATTTTTGCTGAGATTAACAATAACGGGACATTTTCGTTTCCCGAAAGTTTTCCTGGGACACCGGAACGGGCTGCCTGAAAACGGGACTGTCCCGTTCAAAACGGAACGTATGGTCACGTTAAGTATGCCTGCTCTCGCCATCTTTATTTCTATGAAATGATGAGATTAAGTAAACCTTATGTTATTGGAACCTAAGTAATATACAGTAGATACATATTAAGAGAGCGTTTATACATATTCGTGTTTGAAATAAGTCCCACTGAATGACTGACAATTTTTGTCATAGACCTAAGGAAATCCAAAACCGACGCGGTAATAACGTCTCATGTTCATAGAATGATAAATTGCATCATTTAGTTTTCCGCGCTCTAAGCATGAATGAGTATTTTGGTGCTGCACGTATACTAGTACGCGTAGCGACAAAGAACTGGGTTCAATGAGCGTATGTATCTTCATGCCAAGTCCCTTAGGGCGTAAGCGGAGAATGTGAAGCGCCAGATATACCGGTCCTTTCAATGAGCGCAAAGACTTGAATTGGACGGTTAAAGGAGAAGGTGATCGTAGTAGTCTTGCTGCTCCCTTTCCCCTTCCCGAGTTAGGTTTGCTACAATTCAGGGATCCAATTTTTAACTACTGACAGGTCTAAAAAATATAGAAAGGTCTTAGAAGGGCCTTGTTTTGCTATCATTTAACCATTGGGACTAGACTAGATGTTGACACATATGACAAATTCTTCGTTTTTTATAAACCTACTTAAATTATTTGCCTGCAAATTACAGAATTAGGTATAATAAATAATAAAAAAATAAAACACGCTTTCACTCACGGTTATAAATCTGTGTCGTGGATGCGGTTGTACACACACAACACAAACAAACACCCAGACTCGAAACTATTTTTTTTTATATAAATTAGATGGCAAACAAGCATGCAGCTGATGTAGCTCACATTGATGTTAAGTGATGACTGCAGCCTATAGACATCTACACAAAAACTAGAGGTCAAAATGCAGATGCGTTGCCATCCCTGAGACCTAAATTGTTACGTGTCTATTTTATATATAACTTGGCCATACATTACCATCTAACCGGAACACGATAGTGCTGCCATTAGGTGGCAGATAGATTATGCAATGCGGTGGTGCCAACGCCTCTAGCTCCTGAACCGGAACTCTACCACCAGTAGGCCATACAAACATATGTCCCGGTGCGGCGATCGAACCCGCCACCCTGAATCAAGCGGTAGTTACACACCGCTGAACTAACAAGGTCGTCCGGGATATGTCTAGCTCCAATTCATTTCTCCATTTTTTACAATGAAATAAAAAGCATCTTTAAATCAATTTGCAGTGAGCTAATGAGGCTGTTTGACGGAAATCATTGAACTGTACGCGGACGTCTAGTGAACCTTGACATTAAGGGCGTGAGTGCACGGGGCGTTTGTGATCGCTAGTGTTCGTATTTTTATTCAAATCAAATGTATCTATTTATCTTTAAGCTAATCAATCTCAAAATCTATTGAATATAACTACACGTTTGTATTCCCATAACGGCTAGGCAGTGCAAAATGCAAGCGTACACCCACGATTCGCCAGTTTCGTTTTGTCTCATGTGGAAGGTGGGAAATCTATTACTACTATACGCTGAGTTTGTTGGGTAGCGGAGTTCTTCTTAGTAGTGCCTGCACTTGGAACTCTGCTAAGTGAATGACTATGACGAACAGATTTTCTTTTCCTTATAAGAAGGAATTGAACATTTTTATGACTTACATATCGGTTAAATATTATTACTAAATTGGTTTTTATTAATATATAATACCTATTGGATTATTATGATAAGTCATTCTCTATAGGTAGCTTAAACCCGACAATGCAAAAGTGTCCTTGTAGACCAATTTGAAATAAATGATTTGAATAGCTTGGGTGGATAGGAAATTCCCGAATGCCTATCGCGGTCGCCGAAGTTTTATCGCAGGACGATGCTGACCCTCTCGCGTTATTGCACTTACTAAAGGCCGTACAACGTCCATATAATGGCCATTTGAATGGTTTGGCCGCCATTGTCCAGTTGGCTGACTGAACTAATGGAAGAATTCTCATCCAATAGAAAAAAAATCTACCGATAATCAGCGGTGGGATCGCACGCCATTTGAAAAATCTTTACCACCGTGAAATTCACGCACAATAACCTTCAAAAGGTTATTATGACGCCTGTAATCCCGAAGCGGTAGGCAGAGGTACTTAAATGCATGCATTTAAGTACCAAGTAGCATCGTTACAAACCTCTGTGGTTTTTTAGATGCACTGTTATTATTTGCCAAGTGTATGTTCTTTTTTATATGATAGAAAAAAAAAATGCTAACACCCACGATTCGCCGGTTACGTTTTGACCCATGTTACAAGTGGCAAGCCTGTTACCATCTCCGGACAGATTACGAAACTACTACTACCGAGGTACTGGGAAACTTACAGAAAATGGAAATATCCCAATAGAACCAGAGATAAAAGATTTTAAAACGTTATCTCTGATAGACCCGAGAATCGAACCCAGGACCTCCAGCGTAGTAGTAGTGGCCTGCTACCACTAGGCTACTGAGGCAGTTAAAATAACCTTCAAATGACTGTAAATGACGTGTGCAGCTTTCTCAGTAATTCCATAATACCATCGAGCGTATTAAAGGATTAGTATGATGAGCAAATATTTGTGACGACTGACGGACATGTCTATCGAACGGGGTCTCAAGGTGCTTGACCTTCGGACAAAGTCGGCGATGGTGAAATTGACTGAAATAAAACATTTAATGGGTCTTTTATTGAAGCTTTATGTCATGGTGTTGCCATTGCGTGGTGGCTCATAAAATAAAAATATCTATGCCCTTTAGGACTCAGTAACGTGGACGGAATCACGACAGAGCTTCTGCAAGCGGGTGGATCACCGTTACTGAAAGTCCTTCAGAAGCTCTTTAATTCCGTCCTATTCGAAGGTACTACGCCAGAAGTATGGAATCGAGGCATGGTGGTGCTTTTCTTCAAAAAAGGTGATAAAGCCCTATTGAAGAATTATAGACCGATCTCGCTTCTGAGCCATGTCTACAAGCTGTTTTCGAGGGTGATCACGAACCGTCTCGCTCGCAGGTTTGATGACTTCCAGCCTCCCGAACAAGCCGGTTTCCGAAAAGGCTATAGTACCATAGACCACATACACACGCTGCGGCAGGTTATACAGAAGTCCGAGGAGTATAACCGGCCATTATGCTTAGCGTTCGTGGACTATGAGAAAGCCTTTGATTCGGTTGAAACATGGGCTGTGCTGCAGTCTTTACAGCGTTGCCACATTGACTATCGGTATATCGAAGTGTTGAAGTGTTTGTATAAAAACGCCACCATGTCAGTCCGAGTACAGGACCAATGCACGAGGGCGATTCCTTTGCAGAGGGGAGTAAGACAGGGAGATGTCATTTCACCCCTGCTCTTCACCAATGCAATGGAAGACGCCTTCAAGCTCCTGGAATGGCAAGGACTAGGCATCAATGTCAACGGCGAATACATCACTCACCTTCGGTTTGCCGACGATATTATAGTCATGGCAGAGTCGCTGGAAGATCTCAGCACAATGCTCGAAGACCTCAATCGAGTGTCCCAAAGAGTGGGCCTTAAAATGAACATGGATAAGACCAAGGTCATGTTCAATAACCTTGTATCGCCCACTCCAGTGTCCGTTGGGAACTCGATCCTCGAAGTTGTCGACAAATATGTCTATTTAGGTTAAACCATACAACTAGGCAGGTCAAACTTTGAGAAAGAGGTCATTCGCCGAATCCAACTCGGCTGGGCAGCGTTAGGGAAGTTAAGGAGCGTTTTCTCGTCAAACATCCCGCAGTCCTTGAAGACGAAAGTCTTTAATCAGTGCGTTTTGCCGGTGATGACCTACGGTGCCGAGACGTGGTCTCTCACTATGGGTCTCGTACGAAAGCTCCAAGTCACTCAGCGGTCAATGGAAAGGGCTATGCTCGGCGTTTCCCTATTGGATCGAATCAGAAATGAGGAGATCCGTAGGCGAACGAAAGTCGCTGACATAGCCAAGCAGATTTCCAAGCTGAAGTGGCAATGGGCAGGGCACATAGCTCGGAGAACCAATAGCCGCTGGGGCAGAAAGGTTCTCGAGTGGAGACCACGTATCGGCAAACGCAGCGTAGGACGTCCACCTGCAAGATGGACCGACGACCTGATCAAGGCTGCAGGTACCCGCTGGATGCACGTCGCTTCCGATCGTTCGGCATGGAGGTCATTGGGGGAGGCCTATGTTCAGCAGTGGACGTCCTATGGCTGATATGATGATGATGAACGTGCAAAGAAGCAAAAGTATTTGACAGTAAGTATTACGACCACATTATCATCACCACTTTTGCCGACAGACGTCCACAGTTGGACGAAGACCTTCCATAAGATGAGCACAAAATCACCTCGCTTGTAGGGATCGCAATTATTATACAATGTTAATATGATATTCGGTTTAATACAAATGGTATAAAATAATTTACATTTCGAAGATAAGTACGTAGGTACTTACTTCATGCTGTTAGTTCAGTACCTATGATGAATAACCTTTTACAGTTTAGCACCGATAAGAACATAGTCTACCTGGTATGTTCTTAGGTTTTCGCGAGCTACAGCCATTGAAATAAAACTAGTTTTCGGATTTATCTCGCGTATATTAAACTGAAATGATTATTTGAAATCGAACCCGACGTGTCGGCCGCTTTTCGGCTTCCGTGGTCTCGGGCAGACTCAGGTGACATTAGTCTGACAGCAGTTTGAAAAAGTATTATGTGTAGCTACCTCCATCTATTTACTTGTTGAACATTTACCTTGCGAAGTTTGTTCTCAAAAGCGACAAAATTGTTCAACGACTAGATCGAAATATTTATGTACTTATACTAAGGATCAATTTCAAGTGGCTGTCAATCAAATAATTAGCATGCATCATTCGTCTTCAATACACGTGCGATGCATGCTATCGTCCGGGATTCGATACTATCAAGGTGATTTGCATTGTATGCAGAAAATTTCATTTTGAATCATATATTCAGGAAGTAATATGACTTCGTGTTTGTTTTTGGTAAATTTTGAATAACCTGCTTCCCTTTTTAGGTGCTTGTGGATCAGGTATTATAAAATACACTAGCGGCCCGCCCCGGCTTCGCGCGGTTGCAATTTTACCTACCCACTCTTATTCATCTTAGCGTCATGTTATTTAACCTAAAGCCTTCCCCTTCTTCGATAAATGGGCTATTTAACAGTAAAATATTTTTTGGAATCAGACCAGTTCCTGATAGCTGATATGCGCATTCAAACAACAAACGCAAACAAACAAACAAACTCTTCAGCTTTATAATATTAAGTAATATATATATATGAATGGAATAAAATAAGAACGTGTTTTTTATGTAACTAAGGTGGCAAACAAGGATACAGTTCACATGGATGTTAAGTGATGAATACATCCTATAGACATCCACAATAAAACCAGAGGTCGAAATGCAGATGCGTTGCCACCCCTTGGTTGTTATGTCTCTGTGGTAGTTCTATCGGGGCCATACATTACCACCTAACCAGAACACGATAGTGCTGTACACAAGCATTTGGTGGCAGATAGATTATGTATTGCGGTACTTAGTGCCTACATCTTACACTGGAACAGTGGCGATTCCTGGTGTTTGTTTATAATTGGGGTGGCTCCAGCTTTTGTTATAGGTATAGGGTGTAGTGTTAAGTGCGCAAAACCTGAAAACCGTTTTTCCAGACGGTCAATCTGAACAACTTTCAGTCTCTCATTAAGGACTTATAATGAGAGACTGAAATAGGATTACTTTACGAAACAGATATTTCATACAATTCAACATTTATATTTTTGTATGAAATAGCTGATATTTTTTCGCGTTATTAGTGTTTAATAACTAAATAAAAAGTCAATTAAATCAATAGAAAGATATAAAACAACGTGTTCATAATTTAAAAAGCTTAAAATTCAAATTATGTTAATAGATGAACTCACATACTTAGGTGCAAATTGATGCAAATCATTTAAATACATGCAATATTTCTGTTTTAAAAATATTTGATTGATTACCATCTGAATAATTATCCTAAGCTTAACCAATTGATGAAATAATAATTAATGACTTACTGATTCATTGAAACTAGTTTTGCAAATATGTACCTATTGTGTACTCAGATATCCATGTTTTGTTCATCTTATCTCTGATACCGGACAATGTCTTTTATTGCAACAGTTTAACCTTAATTAATGCAATAATGACAGAAAACAGTGAAATAACCAGCTGTAAACATAAAAGGAAACGCACGAAATTTCCGCTTTCCATTCATTACCTGTTAAAGTCATTAAAGTAAAAAATACCCCCTTTATTCATAAACGTACATTAGATACGTTTAAGCTATAGAATGCTTTGTCCTTGTCAGTTGCATTGTCAAATGTGCAGGATAGAAAAAGAAAAAAGAGAGATTAGCATCACTTTAGCTAAAATACGTTTATGAATAAGGGGGTAAGAGTACAGCTCAAATTACCCTGAGTGAATATTCAATATCTTAAGACATATTATTGAGTTAAATCATTAAATAATAATACGTCTTAAATAGCGGGCATCTGAAAAACTGCCGGAACAACACCTTCCTATAAAGGGGATATGCCATAATCGCCAAGCTTGGCATGCGCGTTGTTGATCGCAGTGGCGGTGATTTTATCGCAGGATGTTTGTTTTTTGTTCGATGCGAAATAGGTTGCTATTTTGGTCCTATAAAAAGAATAGTTTGGCTCAGCAGTTTTTATTTTATGAGCATTTTTGTTAAGTTGGACGTTGGACGATGTAAATTTTCCATTGTTACAATTTTATTTTTAAAAAATCATATCGTCCAAATCACGGAATAGATAAATTTATCTGTTCTGTGGTCCAAGTAATCACACCAGAATCACACCAAAATTGAAAAAAAAAACATGGATTGACATTATATTCATCGGTTGACTAACTACACTAGCGGATGCATTTTCACTAGTTGACTGTCTGCACTAGCGGAAGAAATTTCTTTTCAACTGGGCGGTGGGCGGTGGGGCCAAAAGCTTCGTCAAAAGAAAGAAAAATCTGAAAACTATGGTGAAAACTTGGTGAAAAGAATTACGTTGCTTGGTTAAACTTTTCGTTGTACGTTGATGATGTTGAGGCATTTTTGTTAACTTTTCAGTCATCCTTTTTTTTTCATGATCCGCTGATTTCCTATTTCAACGTCCTCAACACGCATTAGATATATTCGTGGCCGGCTGCACCGTGAGTCTTAACTTACAAATTAACACTTTTGTGACATTGTCGTAATATTTGTGTTAGCCATTGAGGTACATAAATTTGCTAAAGCCTATTTATTTTTTAGCGTAGAATTAAATACTTTTGAATACCTACTTTTTAATATTTCATTATTTATAAAAGTACTGAGTAAGAATTTTGAAATAAATACTTTTTCGTTGTCCTTCCTTCCTACCAATCCATTAATTCAAACAAAAATGCTTTTAAAAATACTAAACGATGTTAAAATGGCGTTATTATCACACAAAAAAAATGTAATAGGGTTCAAAAAAGCAAACTTTTTCAAGCGAATTATATTTTTTTGTTTTAATTATTGATAAATCTATTGATATTTCATACTCTCTCTTCAATGTCAAAATTCATGTTGATTAATGTAATTAATTCATTTAAATTAAAATATCACCGTTTAGCTGAGTAGAATAAGGGAGAAGGTCCTTCTCTTCGTGAAAACTTCGTAAAAACTTCTATTAAAGTCCCCATAATTTTACTGGACCCATCTTATCATCTTCCATAGGGAAACATATCATCATGGATCTCCGTCTTCCTGAAGAAAAAATAATTAAAATATGAAAATAAATAGAAGTAAGGCTTTTAAAGATGAGATCCAGAACTGTAAAAACATTAAAAAAATCAACTGTCATTGTCAATTATCAAACTTGTCAATGTCATTATGTCATGTCAATGCGATTTAGCTTCTTTTCAGCTTCCGTATTTACATACATTAAAGTGTTTTCTTTCCATTTTAATATAAACGAACGAATTGTGAATTACTATTGAAATGGATTATCAAAGCCGTCAATTAGCGGAAGATATTTTTCTTCGGGAACCTGTTGATGCTCGAGTGAGGTAAGTCCATAACCATGTTTTGTTGTGAAACAACGTGCAATATGTTGTAATATCAATCTATGAACAACGGCTGATGATATAGGTAATAAAGGAAAATCAGTATTCTACAATATCCTATACATATATAAAATATGTATTACTTACACTAAAATTTTAACTTATGCCGTAAGTACCTATGATCTAATCCAACACAGAAGATATGATTATTTAGGTACCTGTACTTTGCCTTTATTATATATTTAACTAAATACTAAGTTACTATTTGCTCTCATGTAAGACACACATGTGACCACAAATGCTTAAAATTATATGTTTTTGATTGAGTTGTCCAAATCATCTGCTCTGAATTCAGTTTTTAGAAAGTTACTTACTTACTTTTTCGATTACCGATTTTTATTACCTAGGTACTCATATTTTAAGGACAA
Organism: Macrosoma leucophasiata; assembly: GCA_036365455.1. Classification (NCBI taxonomy): domain Eukaryota; kingdom Metazoa; phylum Arthropoda; class Insecta; order Lepidoptera; family Hedylidae; genus Macrosoma; species Macrosoma leucophasiata. The sequence continues at coordinate 6,400,134 of JAWQUS010000020.1, forward strand.
GTTGTACTATAAAATACAGAAATCTACCTGATGAATCAATTCCTCTTATACCTTCTAATAACATATTGTCCAGTTTTATTGTTCATTTCACTTAATATTGTGAACAAACTCGGTCTCTGTGTTTATGTAAAACAATTTTTTGTTTTTTGCTTTCGTCAACTTCAAAGGTGATTCTTCCAAAATTTGGTGCTTGAAGAGGCATAGTAGATAAGAATGACCAGTGCCCTAATTTGCTGGTGCTAGAGAAAAAAAAAACAACATTTATTCCGCATTTATTTTTACCATAAATAAAGACAAGGACAATCACAATTTGTTACAAATGAATATAAAAAAATCACCATTGTGACATGTCAAAAACCGAGGTTTTCAGGAGAGCGTAAATTGTGTTCAAACCGCTCTAGAAATAATTCTATGTACGAGTACAATTTTTTTTTTCAGCAATGTTTTATTAGATTTTCAAACTTTAAAATGATATTTATACATATTTATTTTTCTTACATTTTTCTGGAAAAACTGAGAGATAACTGTTTCTACGCTAATCTTAAAATAAATGCGTGTCAGACAAGTCTTAGATAACTTTTTATACTCAGTTATGAAGAAAACAGTGTCTCCAATAGATTTTAAATAAAATAGTTTATGAACACGTAGGATTGTGTTATTATTTTCAAACGGATATATTATACATTTTAAGTTATATAAAATGGTATAAAAAATACATCAATAAGGACATATCGCTTTATATGCGGTTTCATTTATTAGGGTAGGACCATATTACTTGTAATGTAAACTGGTGGCGCCGCTTTCGGCCAAAATCGCTTGTAATTATACTTTGTCTCATCGCACCCGCAATACCCATCATTACCTATCCTTTTCCCTCTCGTGCACTGTCGCTTACCGCCTCGCAAACCGCGAGGACGCGAGTCGCCGCCAAATCGTCGACCTCAACGGACATACGTTTTTCGAAGTCCTCGCATTCCCGCTATCCCAAGTGTGTAGTGTGGTGACTGTTGTGCGCCTGATAAAACTTAACACCTAACCCACCGCGAGTGTCTGTGTGGTGTGCATTTGCTCCGGAAGGCTCTGTTGCCCGGGGACGCCTGGAGTTGCGCCAAAGAGGTAAGTGCACGAGTTCCTTCCTGCTAGATCTCCTACATCTTCCGCAACCGCATGCCCTCGCGAGAGACAAGGCAACGCTTAAATTGATCTAAAACATACAGTCCACTGCCCTTCAGGCGTGCCGCTGAGCTACCTACCATTTGATTTGGTCCTTCGAGCCGGATTTCGATCCGTTTCGACTTATATATTCCGCACCGCCCTTGTAAGGATCTGTCTTATAAGTGTATTTATAAATATTTCTTTATTATTTACGCAAACGCATATAAATAACCTCATATTTATATCTATTTTATACCGCATATACCGCGCCACAACAGTTATTACGTTGTCGGCATACATATAATTATTATATACTTATCTATATAAACGCATTTCATCATATTTTTCGGTATAAAACTCGCCACGACTCTGTTTCATTCTATTTCTACCTCCATATTTGCCGCCATACGCCGGACGCCGGTATAACGCCGAGTCGCCGAGTGCGCGTGCCCTGCGCGCGCAGCTCGTTTACAAGCATTTTGTAGCGGTTTTTAAACTTTTAAATTAATTGTTACAAATATGGCGGAAGAAAAGAAAAGTAAACGCACTGCTTCCTCTGTATTATTGGACAAAGAATTAAAATTATTAGAAGCTAAACGCAATACTATTTTTGAGCGGATTCAAAATATTTATGACTCTTCAAAAAATATACATATAGATGAGAATTTAAAGGAAAGTTTCCTTAGTTCGGTCACTACGGTAGATACTCTTCGTAGTGAATTTCAACAACTTTTAGATAAATATAATGATCGATTATTGACAATCGATCCAGACGCAACGCCTAATTTTCATAGTTTGATCTCATTTGACGACCTATATGGCCGCATTAAGCATGTAAGTTCGCAGCTAAACACTAAAAATGTTGATAATAAGTTACCCCGCAAAATTAAACCTAATTTACCACCCATTGAACTTATGACCTTCGACGGTGACATTCGTTCATGGCCATTGTTTTTCGCGAGTTTTAAATCCACGGTGCACGACAATTCATCGCTGTCAGATTCGGAGAAATTGTATTACCTTTTAGGCAAACTGACAGGTAAGGCGCAGACCCCTTGCGCGGGTATTACGCCTTGCGCAGAAAATTATAATTTGTTATTACAAACGCTTATCGATAAATACGATGATAAAAGATCGCTCGCATCTACCTATTTAGATCAGCTATTAGAATTTAAATCACAAACTTCTACATCCGCGTATAATTTCGATTTATTTATCGATAAATTTGTTACAGCCTTTCGAGGTCTAAAAAACTTAAAAATTCCAGACTTAACAGATTATATTATTTTACATCTCGCGCTTAAAAAATTAGATTCCGATACTGTACGTACGTTCGAACGGCTGGGTGATTCATCCAAGATACCTACCTTCGATAGCCTGGTTGAGTTTATTACAAACCAATCTAAAATACTACAACGTTCGTGTCCAGCTAGTAATAATAAAAATATTGTCAGTCGTGGCCGTCCTAGTAGTAATAATAACGCTTTGCAAAAATATTCATTTCTCACTACACTTAATAATTCCACTAATAAATGCTTATGTAAAAATATAACCCATCAACATTTATTTAAATGTCCGCAATTAATTCAAATGTCGCCAGAGGAACGCTTTAAATTAATTAAAGAACGCAACGCGTGTGTTAATTGTTTAAGCATTAACCACAAAGTATCATCGTGTAATTCTAATACAAACTGTAGATCCTGTAATCAAAGGCATCACACATTACTTCATTTTTCTTCCTCGGATTCGAACCGTGGTACGTCCCGCCGCGCGCCTAACCATTCCGCCACTGCGCCGCAGGAGACTGCACTCGCGCAGACCGCGCAGTCGCCGCTAGCGTGCTCCACTACTCCGCGCAATGAAGTATCGTTATGTACGACATCCACTGCCGCGTTAGATTCCACCACGAATAATACTCACTACAACGAACAACGCCAGCAATGTATTACGCACAATACAGTTTTGCTAGCCACGGCCCAGGTTATTGTATATGATAGTTCGGGTCAACCACATACAGTGAGATGTTTGTTAGATACTGCTTCTAATTGTCATTTTATTTCGGCGAGTTGCGCTAAGCGTTTAAATATTCATTTAAATAATATACCTTACACTATAGTTAAGGGTATAGGTGGTTCAGAAAAGGCTATACAGGGCTCAGTTTCGTTACAATTTTACTCTAAATATAATTCAAATATTAAATTCGATGTTTCCGCGTTAGTTGTAGATCACATTACAGATAATTTGCCATCTGCATATATAGATAAATCCGCACTTTCTTATTTAAATAATTTACCGCTCGCTGATGATACGTTCGCAACACCGAGCCCCGTCGACATTTTGATCGGTGCTTCGCTGTTTACGCATTTATTATTGCCCGGCGCCATGCACAGCAACACCGCCGCGCCGCCCGCTATCAATACCGTACTCGGTTACGTAATTATGGGTTCCGTACCCACGCTTCATCCCGCTTACGCTCAGTCGACATTGACTTCATGCTGCGCCATAGTGCACAGAGATAAAACTGTCACTATTGACGATTTAATAAAGAAATTTTGGGGGCTCGAAGAGCTTTCTTGTCCGCCCGTTCAGTGTCAGGATGACATTGAATGCGAAGAATTTTACCGCACTACTACTGAGCGAGATTTTATCGGTAGATATACCGTCGCTTTACCGTTTCGCGAAGATTTCTTTTCGTTAGGTAATTCTTTCGAAACCGCACGCAAACGTTTTTTGTGCTTAGAGAGAAAACTCGAAGCATCCCCCCAGCTGAGGATGTCTTATGATGACGTAATGCACGAGTCTTTAGATAAAAAATATTTATCACCCGCGCCTACTGATGACCATGATAATTCTCTTTTTCCTACTTATATGATCCCGCATCATGGCGTCATCCGTGACGACAAGTCCACGACAAAATTACGCGTCGTTTTAGATGCCAGCTGTAAAACTTCTTCTGGCATATCCTTAAACGATATTCTTCATAGCGGTGCTAATCTGCAAGGAGATTTATTTCAAATAATATTAAATTTTAGACTATTCGCTGTCGCTCTTACCGCAGATTGTAAACAAATGTTTTTACAAATTTCTGTCCGTGAACAAGATCGCCGCTTTCAGCGCATCCTGTACCGCTTCGACCCACGGGAACCTCTCGCTGTGTATCAGTTCAATAGGGTATGCTTCGGTTTGAAGTCTAGTCCCTACCATGCATTGCGTACCGTCAAGCAGCTCATAACTGACGATGGAGATAAATACCCGAGAGCCCGCGAAGTCGCTACTACGTCACTTTACACGGACGATTTAGTGTTCTCGACGCAAACTGAACATGAAGCGCTCGCCACCGCTCAAGAACTTATCGCCCTGTTCAAGGGAGCTCAATGGGACTTGCTTAAGTGGAGTAGCAACTCCTCAAATGTTCTAAATAATATTCCCGCTTCGCATAGGCATCCTTGTGAGGTTGAATTCGATAAATCCGATCAACATAAAATTCTGGGGTTGCGTTGGTCTAACAACACAGATACTTTCTTTTTCATAATTTCTCCTCCCGATGAGAAGTGTACAAAACGCGCTATACTTTCAACGATCGCTAGGTTGTGGGATGTTATGGGCTTTGTAGCTCCCACTATCCTTTATGCTAAACTGCTGATCCGACAGCTCTGGCTTTTAAAGTTGGATTGGGATGAAGTGCCGCCTCCCAATATTATTAAATCATGGAAACAGTTTTGTTCCGAATTAACATCACTTAATAAATTAAAAATACCGCGTTACTTGGGAGTAGCCGACGGCACAGAAGTCACACTTCTAGGCTTTGCGGACGCCAGTGAGCTGGCATACGGTGCAGTTGTATACTTACATGTACACTCCGGGAACGAGAACGCCGTACAGCTTGTTTGTGCGAAGTCCAAGGTGGCGCCTATGAAAACGCTATCTGTTGCGCGTCTCGAACTTTGTGCAGCTGTACTTTTGTCTAAATTACTTCGCATTGTCTTTGATAATTATAACCCGCGGTACAAAATGAATATTTACGCATTTTCTGACTCTAAGGTCGTGTTATATTGGATTAAAAGTTCACCGCATCGCTGGCAAACATTCGTAGCGAATAGGGTTGTCACATTAAATGACAACATATCCGCAAGTAATTTTTATCACATCTCGGGAGCAGAAAATCCCGCAGACTGTCTTTCCCGCGGTTTAACGCCTAATAAATTAATCACGCACCCCCTGTGGTTCCATGGGCCACAGTGGGCTTCGCTTGTGCCGTCCCAGTGGCCTATTAATGAACTGGACGGAGCTTCTGGTGACAATATCCCAGAACAAAAAATTCTGTCGTTCAATACTTTCACAGCGCCAGAAGAAAATATTATATACGCTCTCGCAACCCGCATGTCTTCTTGGCCAAAATTATTGCGCTCGCTAGTATATGTTTTTAGATTTTTAAAATTACTTCCCCGCACTAAATCCGCTGGTGTCACCCAGAGTGACCTCGAATTTGTCGAAAGTAAGTTACTTCGCGTTTTGCAATTAAAATATTTCGCTGACGATTTTCATAATTTAAATAGTTCTAAACCTTGTTCAACCGCTTTACAAAGATTAAAACCATTTCTAAATGATGGACTCATTCGGGTAGGAGGTCGTCTCTCATATTCCGAATTGAGCCACTCGCAAAAACACCCTATTATTTTACCGCGTCACGATCACATTGTCGATCTGTTGATAGATTATTATCATACAAAATATTTACACGCCGGACCGGAGCTCTTAATGTCTTTACTGAGACAAAAGTTCTGGATTTTATCCGCCCGACGTTGCGTACGCAGTCGAGTTCACAAATGCAATAGGTGCTTCAGACTGAAACCGCGCTCCGCACCTCCTCTTATGGCTGATTTACCTAGCAGTAGGGTTACGCAGTCCATAAAGGCCTTCACGCATACAGGTTGCGACTACGCAGGCCCTGTATCTTACACGCCAATAAGACGTCGCGGCGCTAAAAGTCACAAGGCTTATCTGTGTATCTTCACGTGTCTAACTACTCGCGCTGTACACATTGAAATCGCTTCAGATTTAAGTACGCATAGCTTTCTAGCCGCGTTAAAACGCTTTCTCGCACGACGTGGTCCCGTACAATATTTGTACTCGGACAACGGTAGAAACTTTGTAGGGGCACGTTCGTATTTAAAAGAACTTTATAATTTTCTTAACAAAGAATATCGTTCACATTTTGAAGAGGAGTTAGTAGAAAATCGCATTACGTGGAGGTTTATACCACCTGCCTCTCCACATTTCGGTGGATGTTGGGAGAGCATGGTTAAGGTAATCAAAACGCATTTATTTAAGGTTATAGGTCAACAGCTTCTTTCTTACGAAGAATTAAATACAATTCTCGTACAGATAGAAGGTCTGTTGAATTCGCGACCACTGACCGCACTTAGTTCAGATCCGTCTGAACCTATGGCTTTAACTCCTAGCCATTTCCTACACACTGTTTCTTTAAATTCATTTCCTGCGCCAGACGTAGAACCAGATAAACTAAATTTGCTTCAGAGACACTCATTATTAAATAAATTAGTGCAGTCCTTTTGGAAGCGATGGAAGGTCGAGTACCTCCACAACTTACAAGTCCGTCAGAAATGGAACACCCCTACAGTTCCAATCACTGAAGGAACGGTTGTGGTCATAAACACAGAGAACGCTCCGCCCCTGGCGTGGCCTCTAGGTGTCGTCGACAAAATACACCCTTCCAAAGACGGCGTTACACGCGTGGTGTCGGTACGGACGACTAAGGGAACCTTCCTTCGTCCAGTGATCCGCCTGTGTCCTCTACCAAATCAGTAGGGTGACAACGTTTTCGCAGTAGCTTAGGTTAAGAATAATAAACGCATATAAGTACATATATATTTATTTTAATTTTCCAAACCGCTCTGACATATGTTATTTTATTCGCATAACGCTCATTATTTCTCACATATTTATTTATTTTTTCTTAAAGACGATCCTTTAAGGCCGGGGGGAAATGGTGGCGCCGCTTTCGGCCAAAATCGCTTGTAATTATACTTTGTCTCATCGCACCCGCAATACCCATCATTACCTATCCTTTTCCCTCTCGTGCACTGTCGCTTACCGCCTCGCAAACCGCGAGGACGCGAGTCGCCGCCAAATCGTCGACCTCAACGGACATACGTTTTTCGAAGTCCTCGCATTCCCGCTATCCCAAGTGTGTAGTGTGGTGACTGTTGTGCGCCTGATAAAACTTAACACCTAACCCACCGCGAGTGTCTGTGTGGTGTGCATTTGCTCCGGAAGGCTCTGTTGCCCGGGGACGCCTGGAGTTGCGCCAAAGAGGTAAGTGCACGAGTTCCTTCCTGCTAGATCTCCTACATCTTCCGCAACCGCATGCCCTCGCGAGAGACAAGGCAACGCTTAAATTGATCTAAAACATACAGTCCACTGCCCTTCAGGCGTGCCGCTGAGCTACCTACCATAAACAATGACATGTCTTTAAATAAAATTTATCAGGATTGTGTTTTATGAATTACACTAGGTTTAATATTGAAATAATTTATTGTTAAGTTACAATCTTCTTAAAATCTGAACAATTGGTACTTGTCTCATTGAAATAGATACTAAACATAAAATATCACAGTTAAGATTTATAATTAAATTTCTTTAAGACTATTTGAGCGAGGAAAGATTGTATTCATATAGATGTTTTTTAAATGTTGTAAGGGTTTGCAACTGCCGAATGTTAACGGGTAATCCATTCCATAAACGAACAGCTGCATTAGAAAAAGAGTTAGAATAGAAGGAGTAGTATGGGATGGAATTTTGAGTCGAAGATTATTAGAGGAGCGTAGGAAGAGAGATTTAGAGAGGCTAAGGAAACGTTCCTTGAGATATAGAGAATAGTGAGGATAGAACAGTACACAGTAGAGAAGGGAAAGAATGTGAGTATTCCTGCGAAGGCGAATTGGCAGCCACTTGAGTTGAAGTCGAAATTCGGAAACATGGTCATATTTACGTAAACCAAATATGAACCTAATACATACATTTTGGAGATTTATTTGAGTCTTTGCAATGGGCGCATCTTGTGAATGATTTTGATAAAATTCTTTCATGTCTTTAGTACAAATACCCGTATTTTTAGCATGCAGGTTGTATAAAAATGTTACTTTTTTATGTCATTCAGTTGACAGACAAGCAGACGGGCCACCTGATGGAAAGTGGTCACCGTCGCCTATGAACATTTGCAACACCAGGGGAGTTGCCAACGCGTTGCTAGACCTGAAGTCCTTTAGGTCAGGTCCTGTTAACTCCATTTTTGAAGAAGCCCATATTGTAGCACCGAGAGAACACCTCAGAGGGAAGGTAGTTAGACAATTTACTCGTTCTGGGCAGAAACGAACTAGAAAACCGCACCTTTGAGCACTGCCAGGTGTCCAGTTGGTGAGGGTGAAACTTCTCGCTTCGGCGGAAAATACGGTGTAGGAAAAGAGACGGTTGCACCATGTCGAACAGTTCGACAGAGCACTCACCATTGTAGAGACGGTATAACATGCACAGACTCCCAATGTTTCTGCGCAGGCTCAGATGTTTGAACCTGTCAGTAAGTCCTGGATCGTTAACAATATGAACAGCGCGTCTTTGTAGGGAGTCAAGTAGACCAAGCTGGTATTTGGGAGCTCCCGCCCACAAATGAGAGCAGTATTCCAGATGGGGCCGCACTTGGGCCTTATAAAGATGGAGTAGCTGCTCCGATGTGAAACACTGCCTCGTTTTGTTAAGCATCCCCAACTTTTTGGATGCCAACTTGGTCTTACACTCAATGTGACTCCTAAATTGCACTTCGTTCGATATGTCAACGCCCAGGATACCGATACTCTTACCAATAGTAAGAGGAGTGCCTTGGAACTGTGGTGCTACAACTAATGGGGTTTTTTTAGAGATGAACGCGCAGATTTGTGTCTTCGAGGGGTTGAACTCCACTAAGTTGAGTGGACCCCAATCCGAGACCCGTTCCAGAGAGTGCTCGACTTCAGACACAAGTCTAGTCCCGCTTTCTTCGATAAGTGTCCGAGAGGCATTTGCACGGCTTGTATAGTGTGCATCTCCCGTACTGTCATCCGCGTAGCAATGAAAATTGGTGTATTGCTCCGACATTTCATTGATATGCAGAAGAAAAAGCGCGGGAGATAGCACTGAGCCTTGCGGCTACTTATATGCAAACGTATTTCTTGGCATGGTTTTTCATACTATTATCTCCTATTAAGACAAAAGCCGCAAAAAATTTATTAATGAATATTATATACTTGATTTAAATCAGTTTATGATAGTATATTAGCTGATGTGTAATATTGTTCTACATCTCTAGGTGCTTCGGCAGCTTGTCTTTAGTCATTTCGTCCATTGAAATGTATTTTGCACCACATACATTTGCCTCTAAAAAAAGAGGACAATTTAATGGTGCTTATTAAACTGGAGTAAAAGTAAATAAAGACAAATCCATAAATAAATTTATAGTGACACGTATAAACAAACATGTGGACATGACTTCATATACTTCAATAATATGTAAAGCTTTTTTAATCTATAAAAAATGATCGAGTAAATCATATTTTAAAGAAGTTTGCAACTCATTATAATGATTTGCTTTTTTATTGGAGAACCTCCGTAAATGACGTCAAGTCAGATAAGACCGCGTTCGCACCGAGCGGCGCGCATTTTAAAACACTGTACAAAACGATAAGTATACATATCCGCATCTACGGCACTTATTCGTTGTACTTATATAACTTGTTCTCTTATACGATTTGTAAAATACATAATATTTCAGCAAAAATCTTATATAGGTATGAGCACATGGACAATCTAAGACCGTATATGCAATAAAAAAATTGCCATTTTTGACATGTCTTTATGTACGTAGGGACCGTCGAAATAGCTAATACATTTTTCTACTTTTAAACCTAGCAATTGACATCTTACTAACCTCTTCTAAGAAATGAGGGCTTAATTTATTTATTAGGTTTATTAATATTTTTCAGAAAACCCGCAAAGAATGTACCCGAAGATGAGCCTCATCCTAAGCTCAAAGTGGAGATGCAGACAATCCGTCTTAATCCCGATTCACAGAAACTGATTTTGGATACCTTGAGGTTTATACATGGTCCTGACTTTAAACTTGGCACAGCAAGCTTATATAAGGTATTGTAAAGAACAAGTTCCATGTTGGGCCCGTACCTTCTAGCCTTCTACGCTATATCAAAAGATAGAGAAAAATACGTAAAATCGTCAAAAAATACTCAAAAATAATTTAAATTGTTGTTTTTTTGGTGTAATTTATTTTATACTTTATGTAATTTTTGTATGAGAATAATATGTCACCATACCTATTGCTAATTTTTATTTTTGGTAAGGTGGCAATCAAGCACACTGCTCAAATTGATGTTAAGTGATGGCAGCCTATAAACATCTACAAATAAACCAGAGGTCAAGATGCAGATGCGTTGCCACCCCTGAGACCTAATTTGTTATGTCTCTGTGAAAGTTATTATGGGCCCATACATTACTATCTAAAAAATCTTCAGCTCTCCAAGTTTTATATATACCACTCTAATAAAACATATCATGTATAATATTTAACATGTTACCTGTCCCATAAGCAGACATAATAGTTTAAACAATGCAAATTGATGCATATTGTAAACGGGACAGGGAATGGGTTCATGCAGTCTGACATATTTTATACTTTTTTTTAGGATAAGGGTTCTAATTTGGGCAATCGATATTGGATGGAACGTGGGAATCTCATAGTCCAAGGTGGATGTGATTACTCCCTTACAGTGAAACCTGATATACAGACATCAGAAGCTAGATTGCGCACATTTGCTCTGTCTAAATTAGAGAAGTATGTATCTGTATGTATACAGTTGTGATGTGTGTAGTATGCTACAAATAATTATGTAGTCATTACAGTCATTGCTTCGATTTTGGTTTCATTTCACAAACAAACTGCAATCATAACAAACATTCACACTTTTAACACAGATATATGTTGTTTGCATTTGATTGGGTTAATTTCACTGAGTGGCAAGGAAAATGCAAAAGTCTGCGCTGCGGCGAGTCCTTTTTTAAGAATCGCCAACGATGTGTCTATTTTTTTGTCTTAGTTATCCTTTTTTACAATATTATTTATAGGTAGTATTTATAAATCTAAAATATGTGTGCCTATATAACTTCAAACATGGCAAAGAGATTGTTTTGTCAATTACTAAATATAATTTTATACATGACTATAATATGTGATATTACTCAGTGATAATGATGCTGGAAAATAATCTGTGTTATCTTTTAAATCTTATCTTCGTTCATTAAAGATAAGTGTTTGTTGTAATTCAGTTATGCTTCTGTAGCTTAGTGGTGAAGCGGCTGGACTGGTTATTCTGATCGCAGGTTCGATTCCTGCCCGCAGTCAAAGGAGATGTTGCAAAAATGTATCGACGTCCGGCCATTTATTGTACACAATATAATTAAACAGGCAAAATCAATATGAAAACGATTTTTACTGCATATTTTCACTTATTTAGCTTTGTTTGCAGTTACAAAACATTTTTTTGCAGTTAGAATTGCAACTCAAAACCAACATGGCACAAACAAAGCAAAACCGGCATGGAATATGGCGGGCAATGTCATTTTGACATTTTCATTTTTTTTATTTAAAAAATACGCTTTTATAGTACTTGGAGAAAAAAGTAATATTTTCTTAATACTATCGAAATCGATTGACCCCAAGCGTCGGCCGTATCGCCGCCATGTTGAACTTAGTTGAAAATGATAAAATCGTTTGAATTAAATGTGGTTGTAACTCTAAAATGTATTCTTGAATAAATTAATTGTATTTTTTTTCGGATTCTTCTTTAATTTACCCTCTTTTTGAGGACGTGTACAAACCAGAGCCGAGCTCGCAACATCTCCTTTTTCTTTCCCATTTTTCTTTATTTTCTAACGTTCACTCGCATGTGTTTGTGGAGGAACGGGTGGAAGTGTTCCTCCAGCGAAAAAGTGAGGATCCTCCAACCAGGCGAGGTGGTAGCGCCTGGCGGGCCGAGGCCCAACGATTGACGTTGGGAAGTTGTATATATGCCAACTCTTGAGAAATCTTCGCATGTGCGATGTAATTCGAATGCACGCCATCTATCGTACTAGCGCAGTAACTCAGTAGTAATTACTACGCAGCGACTACCTCGATTCAAAAGGGGACTTTCGCATCACCGCAGCAGCGACTACCTCGACTCACTGAGGACCTTCGCACCCAACTCACTGGGACTTGCGGTATGGGATTATGGCATTGGCACAGCTCCGCGAGAAGCCCTGACAGCTGCCTCGATACATATCAACCTCCGGTCTTGGAGGGGAGTGATGTAGCGTCCACTTCATTAAGGCGCCAACTAGTGTAACACAGATGAAACCTCACAGTACTTGTCTAGTACGATAGATGGCGTGCATTCGAATTACATCGCACATGCGAAGATTTCTCAAGAGTTGGCATATATACAACTTCCCAACGTCAATCGTTGGGCCTCGGCCCGCCAGGCGCTACCACCTCGCCTGGTTGGAGGATCCTCACTTTTTTGCGAAAAATAAAAATATAACAATTCAATTACTTATAAATATGTATATAGATTACTCAGGTATAAATAGATTGTTACAAATATATTATCAACAATGTCAACATTAAGTATGTGTATAATTGCCTAGTAATTTTTCATTTTAAGGTACAATTTTCATAAAGCCCACTGTGCGGAAGCTTTAGAATTGGCGGCAGAAAATGTGGAAAAGGCTCTTGAAACTCTTTTCATTAAATATTTTAATGTTGATGTAGAAAAAGAAAAACGTAAAGATTTACCCACAAAAGAAGAGCTATTAGAAATGAGAGAAGATGAAAAAGCTGTTTTAGAGTCTATTTACGATACTGGTTTTCGGACGAAAGATAACAATATATGGAGTGTCAAATTAAACTTAGAATATTTAACTAAATTATATGATAAAACAGTTGTAATACAACAGCCCAAAAACAATGAAAATTTCAAAACAAAAAGAAAAGAAGCATGTAAACTCTATCGTAAAGGACACTGTAGGTTTGGTGCTAAATGTAAATTTTCACATGAAGACGTTATCGAAAATAACGCACCAAAAGATTTGGGATTTAGTGAAAAATTAGCATATGAACTCGAAATAAGATTTCCCAATGATTCAGTTTATCCTTTCGAGCCTCCTTTAATATTTTTCAAAGTAGGAGGTAAAGCAAATATTATACCCGAATTAGTATCTTTAAAAATCACAGCTGCTTTGTATGATGAAGCAAAAGTTTTCGCTCAGGATGGTATGCCTAGCATATACACTTTAGTAGAACTTATTAATAATGAACAGGAAATAACGAATTTCATAAACACAGACAAAAGGAAATTTCCAGAAGCAACCGATACATTGTTCCCTCAATTGACAGCCTCTAATGCAGAAGAAAAAGAACTCCCTTCACATTATACAAAGTCTGCTACCAAAGATGATAGAGCAAAAGTAAATTATGATGCGTTGTTAAAAGAAAATAAGACATTAGTTAAATGGTGGAAAGAAGCACAAGATAATAGTAAATACAAGAAAATGATGGCAACCAGGAAAAAACTTCCAGCTTGGCACAAAAGAAAAGATATTTTGGAAGCTATGAAAACATCTCAGGTAAAGATTAACAATGATGTTAAAAGCAAAATAATATAAGTTTATGTATAATTTTGATTGTAATGTTTGCATAATGAACATTTTTAGGTAATTGTAATTAGCGGCGAGACAGGATGCGGTAAAAGTACTCAAGTTCCTCAATTTATTTTGGACGACTGGCTTAAAAATTTCGAAAATGAAGATGGTAATGATCATGTTGAAATAATCTGCACTCAGCCAAGAAGGATATCAGCTATAGGTGTGGCAGAGAGAGTAGCCGACGAAAGAGTTGAAAGAGTCGGTAGAATTGTTGGATATCAGGTATGATTGATAAAACAAGGACATTAAAAATCAACAAAAATGCTTTTTAACTAAAACAAAACTTACTGAAATCTTCCAGATAAGATTAGAAAGTAAAGTGTCTTCAAAAACTCGATTGACTTTCTGTACAACCGGTATATTGTTGCGGCGACTTGAATATGACCCTAAATTGCAATCGGTCACTCATGTTTTAGTTGATGAGGTCCACGAGAGATCGGAGGAGAGTGACTTCCTACTACTCATTCTAAGAGATCTCATTAAAGTGAAGAAAAACTTGAAAGTTATACTAATGAGTGCAACTCTAAATTCTGATTTGTTTTCGAACTACTTCAATAATGTGCCAGTCTTGGAAATACCAGGTATTTTATTTATATTTATCAATCAAAATGTTCATAGGATAAAGTAGTGTGCTGTATTCAATTGAAAATTATTAACCATTTTAAATTTTCAGGTCGAACATTTCCTGTTGAACAATTGTTTTTGGAGGATATTATGGAGAAAACGAAATACGTTTTGGAAGAAAATGGTCCTTATGCTCGTAAAGTAAAGAAAGGTAGGTAAAATATTGTAGATGTAGACAGTAAGGGAACCCTTGTCTCATTAAATCATTCAAATACAGCTTTTATTACAGTGGCTTGTTTCTTGTGCAGATGTCTATAAGCTCCAGGATTATTCTAACTTCATGCTAAAGTGCATTAAAAAGTCATATATATTTTTCGAGTCATATATTCTACAGGTGACAAAGAGAAGAAAATAGATCTTGAAACAGAATTAGAGACATGCGATGTACGTTCGGAATCTACTGAGCCGCCCAAAATATCGATTCGTGATGAAAATCTCACAATATCACAAATGGTGGCGCGATACAATTACTGCAGTAAAACTACTTGTAAAAATATGTACTTAATGGACACTGAAAAGGTACTGTCGCGATTTACACTTTAACTCATTTGCACCTTATTCTTAAAAATATTAAATGTTCTTGGGTTAATGATTGGTTGTCACTTAATTTTGTGCTACTCGTAGATACTGTCTTTTATAATAGAATACTGATCAATTGAGGCAATTTAGGGTGACTAATAAAAACACAGCTATTGAATAACTTGGGTTCAAATAAAGAAACAGAACAGTTCTAATAAGTTCATTACAGCTACAATTTTATAGCGTTGCAAGACAGGACAGGATAATGTGATAAGTCATTGAGACAGTAAAATAATAAAGAATAATAATCATTTTTGCGTCAATGTCACAGGTCACTGTAAACTTGTGAAATCAATTTATATACAACATAATGCTATGTTTTTCAGATAAACATGGACTTAATAGAACATGTACTGACGTATATAGTGGAAGGTGATCACAAATGGCCTAAAGAAGGAGCCATATTGATATTTTTGCCAGGAATTGCAGAGATTATGTCTCTTCACGATCAACTTTCCGAAAGTCACACGTTTGGTCGCAAGTAGGTACTTATGTATTTATTTAAAACGATAATGCAAACATTATTATAATAAGGCACACAAGTTGTACGTAATGCCTTTGGCTATTTTCTGCCAGTTAACTTTAATTAAGGTTGTTCAAGAAAACCTCCAAAGATTGCAGAAAAATAATAACTGCTATCACTAATACACGATTATTACTTATCTATAAGGAGGCGGCAGAGTGGCCGTAAAGTTTTTACATATATTAACTATTTGATTATCTCAATTAACAGTGGCATCAATGTACAAGCCTAAATCTTTTACAGTTCTTTTAATAGGTATAGTCGAGTTGAATTGTTTATGTAGACAGGACCTAAAATAATTTCTTAGCTTTTAGTCGTAGGTATTAACTATTGTTCCAAATTTGTCTGAACAATTTGTTATAGCCAAAAGATCGTCATGGAAGGCCAGAAATGGCGTCGTCAACATACAAATGATAAGAGCAGCTAAGTTCATGAGTGACATCTATTCTTCTTCATTCCAATATTATAAAGAGGAAACATTTTTCATGTCTATGTTTGTAACATTTTCGCACAAAAACTACTGGACCAATTTCAAAAATTCTTTCATCATTTGACAGCTTCATCTTCACTGAGTGATATAGGCTATATTACATTCATTGAACCCGTGCGATGGTTGCCGATGGTTGTGGTGCCGCTAGTTGTTAATAAAAAGAGAAAATAATATATTAGAGAGAATGCCGCCTTGTGGCACACCACCAGACAAATCACACCAGTCAAACGGATCCTGATCAATGCGCATAGCTTGCTGACGATCGCGAAGATATGAAAGATATGAAGAAAACCAATCCAAGACTAGGGACGAGGCACCGATATATAATATGATAGTATAGACATGAGTATATGGTGGCTTACACTATTGAAGGCGTTAGAAAAGACTATAACCATAAGAAATGTGGGCTTAGACTGCTGCATGCCCAATGTCTCGTCCTCAGACTCAACGATAACTAACAATTCTAACTTCTAATAATTCAGACACAAAGGGAAACCACCCCACCCCACCCAGGGATGAAACCCAGTTTGAAATTCTAGGCTTCTAAATAATTTCACTTTAACTTTTCAGAACCGGTAAATACATATTAGTCCCTCTCCATTCTACATTGTCGAGTGAAGAGCAATCCCTGGTGTTTAAGAAGCCCAAAGCAAATGCAAGGAAAATTGTGCTCTCTACCAACATTGCGGAGACGTCAGTCACCATCGACGATTGCGTATTCGTTATAGATTGCGGGCGTATGAAAGAGAAAAGGTATTGTTCAATTATTCAATTCTTATTAAGTTATTCATGTAAAATATATAAAAAATAGATTTCAACAATATGTAGTTTTTTTTTGTATTGTATAGTAGTTTCTTACGCACGGTTCTTTGTAGAGTTCTTTAACCTACATCTTTATAGCTTCACCTAGTCTGTCAGACCGTCCGCAAGTTAGCACAGATATTCCAACTACAACAACCCTTTATTCATAAACATACATTAGATACGTTTTAGCTATAGAATGCTTTGTCTTTCTTAGTTGCATTGTCAAATGTACAGGATAGAAAAAGACAAAGAAGAAATATATAGCTAAAATACGTTTATGAATAAAGGGGTTAGTATTAGAGCTGTAATTTGGCATTTCAGAATTGTGATGAATTCCCACTTTAAGTAATAACTAACCGCATTATTCATAAACATATTTTAGCTAAAGTGTTGCTAATCTCTCAGTTGTTTTTTTTATCCTGTGCAATTGACAGTGACTGACATAGATAAAGCATATTAGATCTAAAACATATCTAGCGTATTTACTTTGTTTATGAATAAGGGGGTAAGTGTTATGAAAGTATATGCGACAATCCAATAACATTTCTCCGACAACTGCAGGTCTTCTTTCTACATTCTAATTGAATATCCAAAACTGACTAATGTAAATTTAGAATATTTCAGGTTCGATTCATTCATAAACATATTTTAGCTAAAGTGTTGCTAATCTCTCATTTGTCTTTTTTATCCTGTGCAATTGACAATGTGACCTACGTAGATAAAGCATATTATATCTAAAACATATCTAGCGTATTTACTATGTTTATGAATAAGGGGGTAAGTGTTTAGGGAAAGAAACAGGGATTACCATATTTTTTTGTCATTCACTGGCAGAGTTCTATGTCAATGTACACTGAGAAAACCTGGTAATTAATCTCATTGGATTTGTGGCAGTATATGCGACAATCCAATTACATTTCTCGGACAACTGCAGGTCTTCTTTCTACATTCTAATTGAATATCCAAACAAAATAGTTGTTTAAAACTAATTAATGTAAATTTCTAATATTTCAGGTTCGATTCAAACCGAAATATGGAGTCACTAGATATGGTGTGGGTATCCCGCGCGAATGCCCAACAGCGTCGCGGTCGCGCCGGACGAGTGATGCCGGGGGTCAGCATACACCTATTCACTTCCCATAGGTTCCACAACCATATGGCCGCTCAACCTGTCCCTGAAATACATAGGGTGCCGTTGGAGCAATTGCTGTTGAAGCTCAAAATTTTACCGCTGTTCAAATCGAAGAATGTTCATGAGGTTTTGGGTAAGATAATCTTTATTTTCGATATTATTTATACCATTTATAAAACCAAGTCCCCCGTGGCGACTGTCTGTCTATCTGTTCGCGATAAACTCAAAGATTTTCATGCGGTTTTCACCAATAGATAATTATTCACGAGGAAGCTATGTATATATAATTTGTTAAAGGTTTGGGTAAATACATTGGAATAGCATATAAATTGTTTAAAGACAAGTACGTTCATGACGTTTTGGGTAAGTTGCGTATGAATACGAATTCATGAGTCTTAAAAGTGGGTGTCTCGTGCAAATGTCGTGCCAGACGAGTGATGCCGGGAGTCAGCATACACCTCATCACATCCCATATCATACACCTCTTCCCATACAATATTGTTATTTGATGCTTTATTTATGTAGTAAGTACACTGTTCAGTACTTCAATGAAATGTTTCAGGTCCCGATATATTATCCAAAAGCAATATTGAAGTGCTCAGAATTCTGAATTCGCGTAGATTTTTTATGACTGCAGTCTATGGACATCAACACAAAAACCAGAGATCAAAATGCAGATGCTTTGCCATATCTTGTTATGTCTCTGTGATAGTTATTCGTAGATTTTTTTCCGTCGCTTAGACGTAAATTTTACGTCTACATTCCAAATTCACAATCATCACACTTCCCAAACTCAGTTGTTCCCAACCTCAATCAGTCAAATCCAAAGAATTCTCTTTGCTTCGCTAAGCTAGCATTCACCTAATGTGTTCCAGCAAAAACAATAGAACCACCAGCACCACAAAACATAGATGGTGCCCTAAGTCGTCTCCAGGACGTTGGGGCTTTAGACAAGAAGTTCGCCCTGACTGCGCTCGGGAAACATTTGGCGGCCTTACCTGTTGATGTGAGAATAGGCAAGCTGATGCTGTTTGGTGCTATATTCTGTTGTGTGGACTCAGCGTTGACTATGGCGGCATTCTTGAGCCATAAAAGCCCTTTCGTCGCGCCTTTCGGGAAGAAGGTGAGTTTGAATTTGTAATTGTAGCAGAGAATCTATACTAATATTATAAAGCTGATGAGTTTGTTTGCTTGTTTGAACGCGCTAAGCTCAGGAACTACTGGTCCGATTTGAAAAGTTTTTTCAGTGATAGATAGTCCATTTATTGAGGAAGGCTATAAGGCTATATATCAGCACGATATGACTAATAGGAACGGAGCAGCGCGGGCAAAGCGGGGCGGGCCGCTAGTATTTAATAATACTACAGTGCTCATCAAGAAATAACATCCACATCGAGCCTATGAAAGTCACAATCGGCTAGTTTCGGCTTTATAGAGCGTTATCTATCTAGTATGCCTACGTCAGCATCCATAGTCCAATATTGGTCAAAACTTGATCAAAATGGTCGACAAATGTCAAATAGGTAAGGTGCGAAAGAAATAGCGCACTACAAATCCGAAATAAGCCGACGTCTCTTCGTGAGGTCGATGTGCCTTATTTCTTATTGAATACTGTACGTATAGATTGGATACTTCGACGTCCCGCCCGATTTCCCCGCTTCACCTATAACCGCCCCTCGAGAGGCAGTTGAAACTTCAACAGAGAGGTTGCGAGCGGGCGGAGCGGTCTATTTTTAGTTCATTTCATCATGCAGTCAGTGCGACGACTTATTTCACGATTGTTTTAGGTCATAACCCTATGCGCTACATTTCTGTGTGCGCGTGTACTGATTGATGTCTGTGTAATAGCAAGAAATATTGCACCTACTTATCGAGCTTAGGAAAGACACAATCGGTTTGTTTCTAATTCATAGAGCGTTATCTCGTTTACACATTGCCAACGTTAGTACTGATATAGCAGTATTGGCTAAAATTTGATTAAAGTGTTCGACAAACGTCACATAGGTAATGTGCGAAAGAGATAACGCTCTACAGAGCCGAAATTAGCCGAAATTAGCGGAAATCTCTTTTCTAAAGTCGATCTGCAATATTTAATGGTGGATACTGTACTAGCTGTTTTCTTAAATTCTTATAAGTAAAAATAAAGAAAGGAACGTCTGTCTGCTGTAACAAAAATTGCATAACAAAAATATGTTAAAGGTAAAGTTAGTACCTTTGCAGCTTTTTAAAAAAAATCAAGAGTTATCTACACTTTTACATACCTATTACATTATTAGCTTCAATTTTTACAGTCTGAGGCGGATGCAAAAAGAAGAGAATTTGCAAGTTCTAATAGTGATCAATTGACAACTCTACGAGCTTACAGAGTAAGTGTTGTAAAACTTTTTTTTTATGTAATGGAAGTGGCAAACAAGCATGCAGTTCACATTGATGTTAAGTGATGACTGCAGCCTATAGACACCCACACAAAGACCAAGGTCAAAGTGTAGTTGCGTTACCACTCCTGAGGCCTAAGGTGTTACGAGCTCCAGTGACGGAGCTCGCGGGCGTAGGCACCACCGCATTATCTAATATACTTGCCGCTAAATGGTAGTGTTCAGCAATATCGTGTTCCGAGGTGGTAATGTGTGCCCTGTAATTTCCAGCACTTTATTTATTTAATATTTAATGCACATATTACAAAATGTGTACATAAGGTGGACTTAATGCCATAAGGCATTCTCTGCCAGTCAACCTTAGGGTTGTAAAAGAGAGCATCAAAAGTTGCAGAGAGAAAAAAAAATAAAATTCAAACCAAAATAACAGATAAATATATATAACCTAAATAATATACCCAAATATATAATTATAAAAATACACATACTTCAATATAATAATAGCATAATACATTAATAATGAACTTATACACCAAGCTGCTATACCAATGACTATAATAAATAATAAAACATAAATTAGTATATTTGCAATAATTTTTAATACTTAGATTATTTGCAATGTTCTGCACCATTTTTATATTTTCTATACAACTCAAAGGTTGACTGGCAGAGAATGCTACTTAGCATTAAGTCCGCCTCATGTTACTTTTTTGTGCTTGAAAGTATAAATAAATAAATAAATAAAATACTGTTAAACATAAGAAGGAGAGGTAAGAAAGAGACTTTGTGTGAATGATAGTATCGGTGTAAAAATGAAAAAAGGCATGCTCCGATGGTTCGGGCATATAGAAAGAATGTCGAATGAGCGAATGTCTAAACAGATATACAATGCGAATGTGGATGGTTGCAGAGGCTCAGGAAGACCAAGACTGACCTACCATGACCAAATAGGTCGAGTTCTATCTGATGGTGGGGTCAAAAGTCTTAGGAATCGGCGTGCATGTATGAAGGGAATGATGAAGGTAGACGAGGCACGAGAGGTTTGTCAGAACCGGGATATCTGGCGCTCTACACTCTCTGCCTACCCCGTTAGGGACCTGGCGTGAAGATACATATTAAACATAGTGACAAATCGACGAAAGATTTAGATACCTAAAAACATTTTCATACATATGTGTTAGCCGCTGTTTTGAGCCAATGAATTAATGACACCAATTGAAATTAAATGACAGCTTACTCGCAGCTTTTTTAATGTCAAAGGGTAGTGCATTTCAAAGTTTAACTGCTGTGCAGGTAAAAGGCTTCAGGAGTGGTAACGCATCTGCATTTTGACCTTGGTCTTTGTGTAAGTGTCTATAGGCTACAGTCATCACTTAACATCAATGAATGATGAATCACCAATGAACTGCATGCTTGTTTTCTACTTCCATAACATAAAAAAAATGACTGAATTACAATTTTATTATTCTTTCAGAAATGGCAACAAACGATGAACTCAAGTACGCACGCGGCATTAGTGTTCGCCAGCGAGAACTTCCTCTCGCACAAGACATTGATGATGCTGGCGGATATAAAACATCAGCTGTTGGGTCTTCTGGCTTCCATAGGATTCGTGCCAGATATGCCCGCTTTAAGACGCAAGATGAGGAAGGATTCAGTCGCCAGTTTGACCGGGGAGGAGGTACGAGTTTACTAGAAAAAATAATATGGATGATACATATTAGAAGCTTAAGTAATTAGGCATTAGCCGTCTTTCGGCTGAAATGATGGTGATGGTCATCAATTGTACAAAAAAAAAACGTATCTTCACGCCAATTCCCTTACGTAGTAGGTAGAGAGTGTGGAGCGCCCGGTCTTGACAAATCTGCCGTGCTTCTTGTACAAAAAAATATTGCAACAGACAATTTTTTTTTTCGTGAGTCGGTTTACGTAAGATAATTTTCACGTGGGCATCCGTTATTTTTTCAGAAACTTTATTGGCTGAAATTGGCACTTAGCGGAACAGGATTCGCAGAAACTTTTTTAGTAGAACACTAAATTGGCATCAAACTACGATTGGCACAAATATCAATTCGAATAATACTCTTTTCGCAGAAGCTCAGCTGGCATTATAGTAAAATTTTTAGAACTTTGCCGGGTTAGGTCGAAGGTTTTTTTTCTTTGCTGAGAGTACAACTTTTTATAACAATAATTATTCAGTTTATTCATAAGATTATACCAATAATAACATAATGCGGAAAAATATTATGCAAATGATTTTTCTGCGAATGGAGCATGATGCCAAACAAATGTTTTACCAAATGATTATTCTGCCTGTAGTTTTTCTGCGAAAAGAGGTTCAACAAAATGTCATTCTGACAAAACAGTTTATTCCAATCCATATTTCTGCGAAAAAGAAAATTTGTCTCACGAAATATGTATGCCAAAAAAAGGAAAACCTTTTTTATAAGAAATTATCACGTCAAAAAGCCTTATATATGAGGGAATATGCCATTTATCACCACGCTTGACATGCGGGTTGGAAAACGCAATGGCGGTAGTTTTATCGAAGGACGCTGCTGCCCACCTCTCGATATTGTATTTACTACCGTCTTATTGAAATGGTTTGACCGTAGTTGCTCGGTTGACTGACCGGACTGGAAGTATTCTCCAATAGTGGGCGTTAGGGTCGTCACATCTTGCCATCTAATTAGATGGATATCATTAACTTGCTAAGCTAAGCTAAGTCGGCCGGCTGTATGATATTTTATCTTTTCATTTGGTAAAAAAAAAGATATAATATCTTTTTGTATATTTACAGTTGAACGCAAATGGAAACAATGACAAATTGCTGGCAGCGATATTATGTGCTGCTCTTTATCCGAATGTTGTCAAGGTATGTTTTATTGTATTACTAGTTTATACCCGCAACTTCGTCCGCGTATACTTTTAATCAGTTATTATTATTCCAATGTATAACGTGCGTTACTGTAAAGTTTCATCCAAATCCGTCCAGTAGTTTTTTCGTGAATGAGTAACAAACATTCATACTCGCAAACTTTTGCATCTTTGATATTAGTAGGATTCAATAATAATGCGTTTTACTTATCTTTTGTATTCAGTAAAAATATTAATATTTACGAAATAACTGGATGTTTTAGAAGCCATTAAAGTTTTTGAAAAACTGACTAGAAACTAGCCTATTATTGTTCCTTCCTTCCAGGTGCTAACCCCAGAGAAATCGTTTCACATGCAAGTAGGCGGTGCCATACCCAGACAGCCGACGGCCGACGAGTTAAAATTCAAGACTAAATCGGACGGCTACGTAGCCCTGCACCCTTCCTCCATCAACGCCACCGTGGGCTACTACGGTAGCCCGTATTTGGTTTACCAAGAGAAAGTGAAAACCTCGAGGGTGTTCATTCGGGAATGTTCCATGGTGCCACAGCTGCCGTTGGTGTTGTTTTCTGGTAAAATTATATTTATTTGACTAAAACTGGGTTGCACCAATATATTTGTCAAGTTTAAGTTATCGTATCATTTCACATCCTTCTCTGACGTAAAGAAATCTGTTAAATTTAGAGAAATCTAACTTAAACAGATTTCTTTGTTTTCTTCTATTTGAAGCCGCATATTTGAATATAACTCGAAAAGGTGTAAGGTATTATATTTGCGACTTTGATTAGAGACTAGTGGCCTGGCTTCGCACGGATACAGTGAATGTTATATAGCCTATGTCATTTAGCAAAAATGCAGCTTTCTAATGGTAAAAAAAAAATGAAATCGGTCCAGTCGTTTTTGTGCGAAGACATTACAAACATACATACAAAAACATAAATGTTTCCTCTTTATTATATTAGTATAGAGTATAGATGTTTCTACATTATTATTGACTACGTGACGGAAACCGAAGACGGGAGGGGTCTTCGGTCCCCCGCCTCTGACCAAGTGTGGTATTTTTAACCCACTCCTCCCCCGCCACGAACGGGTGATGTTGTATAGGTACGTTCGCAAAGTTAGTCGTACAATCCTACGTTTTCATTTTAAACTTATAACATCCCTTTCTTCTCAGTTTACGCAAAGTTTTATTTCTATTGTTCTAGCTAAAGTTTTGTTTCTATTGTTCTTACAGGTTGCACTTTGGCAGTGGAATTGCACAATGGTACGTTCATTGTATCTTTAGAAGACGGCTGGATTATGTTTCAAGTGGAAAAATTAGAGGTAATTAATTAATTACATATTATTTAGACTGGATATAATGATAAGTGATTTTTAAAAAACACAGTCTTTACCCAATATTTTAAATTAAGGAACAGGCAACATTTTATTTCATTTATTTAAATATAGAACAGGCGCGTATGAAGATGATGACAAAGCATTAGCGATTCAGTTAAGATAAGCAACTGATATAGACAGATGACTCAGTCAGACTGGAGTTTCGAAGCAAATATTTTAATATCTATACATTTTGTTATCAGAGAGTTGGTAGTTAGTAGAGAGGGAGTTAGTTTGTAAAAGGGGCAATGAGACATTCTACTGATATACTTACCTAACAGTAGTATAGATCGCGCCAGGTAAAAAGAACGCTGGCGGTCAAGCTGCGCGTCATGTGTTTTTATTTCATTTTATGTTATTCTATGTAATATAGTTTTCAATCTGCCTACCAATACACGAAACCGCAAGCGAAATCTAGATCAAAATAAACCAATAGGGCTAGTACTTTCGTGCGCGAGTGTACCGATGCGCGAACACATCCCTTCTACTTTCTTCCAGCGTTCTTTTTACGTGGCGCGACCTATATATTATATTTAGTTTTATTTTAATGATATTCTTGATTATAATTTGTTTTGTTTGTAAATTGATATGTATATCAAATTGTGACTCGCTTTAATTTATTATGTGTTTTAAAACTTTCATTACAGGTGCTTGACATCCTAAATGAATAAATAAATTTCTGATTCTGATTCTTATAAAATTTCTGATTCTGATTCTTATTCAATTTTTGATTCTGATTCTTATTAAATTTCTGATTCTTATTAAATGGCTGACTCTTGTAAAATTTCTGATTCTGATTCTTATTAAATTTCATTTATCACCAGGTTGCAGAAATGTTGAAGACAATACGAGTGGAGCTTATAAATCTTCTAGAGGAGAAGATCAACGACCCCTGCCTGAATTTACTCCATCACGAAAAAGGGAACAAGATAATAAAGACGATAGTGCAAATTGTGACGAAGGACTGAGATTATGGCTAAATAGAATCTAACAGACTGGTTTAGTAATGTCAACCATCTCATTTATAGAATATAGTTAGTGGATGGTAGCCAATATGGATGTGCCATGCTGGGCGGATGAGCAAAAAAAGGAAATACTCCCCATTCATTTGTATAGAAATATTAAAAGAATAAATTGAATTAGTAGTATATAGTTTTATTTGGTAGAGCTCCAGTGACAGAGCTCGCGGGCGTAGGCACCACCGCATTACCTAATATACTTGCAGCTAAATGGTAGTGTTCAGCACTATCGTGTTCCGGTCAGGTGGTAATGTACGGCCCTGTAATTTCCGGCACAGAGGCATAACACCTTAGGCCTCAAGAGTGGTAACGCATCTGCATTTTGACCTTGGTCTGTCTATAGGCTGCAGTCATCACTTAACATCAATGTGAACTGCATGCTTGTTTGCCAATTCCGTAACATAAAAAAAGGGATGATGGGATACTAGATATGGATATATATTTAATAATATTATAAAATATGCTTTACAATTATTTTCACTTGAAGTCAACAATATTATTAATACTTGTTGCTAAATCAACAACAACTAACAGAGTTTATACTATTTACACAGTCTGTGGTGGACAATCTCTACCAAAGAGATCGCATACAATATGCTATCTCTTCACAAGATACAAAAGAAAGGGGAGTACTTCCTTTTTTTCTCCATTCTCCACCGGTGTGCCCCCGCAAAAGCTACGTCTCTGACGCCCTCTCATATTATAAATGCGAAAGTGACTTGTGTTGCGCTTGCACGTCTCAACAGCTCAAATTTTAGTTATTTAAAGAGAGGGTGTCACCCTCAAACGGGTGGCACCCGGTGCGAGCCAACTCTGCTGCCCCCCTATAGCTACGCCACTGAATATAGTAGAGAATCATATTGAGTCAGTCTTATGCACGGTTTCTACGTTTTACTTAGTAAAATAATGCTAGCCATTGATTCAATAAGGCTAAAGAAAAGTGTATTTGTGTTTCGGAATACTTTCGGTAATCTAATAAGAAACGAAGTTCATCTATTCGCCACTAGATGGGTCTTTATAAATTCCAGACTTAAAAAAATACCGACTTCATTAATTGTTTCATTTATTAGGTTTGTATGTTTGTATGCCTGCGATTATGCGACAATTCTATTTATTTACTAAAAAACTAACTCGCGAAGTAAATAATCGCGAATAATCGGTTTAGCTGAAAATAAGACTCCAATTTTCTTATTTCTGTAGGTTGAATGGAGATAAAAAAATCAAACGAAATTTACTACGGAACCAACAAACAGACCTCTTTTGAGTCAAACAACCAGTTCTCTGATAAGTACGTTTTAAATATCACAAAGTAGATTTGTCTGAAAAGCTTCTCAAATCTCGTGATAAGAAATCTGCACATGTTCAGGCAAAGGACATGTTCCACGTTGGGCCCGCACCTTGTACACTATATGAAAAGGTAGAGAAAAATACGTAGAATTATGGAAAAAACTCAAAAAATATAATTTTAATCGTTGTTTTTTGTCGGAAATATTTATTTTATGTAATATTTGTATGACAACAATATGTCACCATATTGCTACTATGACGTTCTTGTTTTTGAAATATACTTACGACAATTAATAATTGAAGGTATAATAAACGATTTGAATAGCTGAAAATGATTAAGTATTTTATACTTCTTCTCTCAATATAGTGTACATGGTGCGGGCCCAAGCTCCATACATTTTGGAACGTCTCCTTTTTTTTTTGTTAATGTACCTACCTATTACCAGAGAATATGTAATAATACTACGTATAGAATGGACACTTCGACGTTCCGCCCGATTTCCCCGCCTCACCCAACCTCCTCCCCTCTTATGGGCGACGGTTGGTATTTTCTACGTGCTACGCACACAGGTGCACGTGTAAATGCACGTCACTGATTGATGTCTGTGTAATAGAGACCAAATTAAGCGTTTGTATGGAATTTTGGCGGAGTGTCCGCGGTGTAGTAACACTGTGATTATGAGTTTTGATTGATACCACAAACGCATCTTTCGTAAAGATATTTTTAGATCTATGTGTTTTTTATGTTTACACATACTTGGCAGTCCTTGTAATTTGTCCCATAAATAATCAGATATAATAATTGTGCATCCCTTTTTTAGTGCTTTTAAAACTTATTTACAGTTTGCCAATTGAAATCTCTATTTTAAATGTTTTCCTTCAGATTGCAGTGTAACTAAGACTCATTGTTTTTCTTGATAGTAGGTATACAGTATTTTGCTGTCTTTTTTTTAAATATGAAAATGTACATTGCTATTAACGGGTATTGTAATTATTCAAAAAATAATAATCTGTGCATAGTACCTTTAGTTGATAAAAATTGTCAAATAAAATGTAATATATTTCCATTAGATGTCATCACATCAGAACAGTGTTTAAAAATTATCGAAATGTAACTATTACTTGATGTAAGATAAATAAATATATTTTTGATAGAAACGAATTGTATATACTTATGATTCATAAATTTTAGCACACTCAGTACAGTCCTCAAATCGGCTCGACGATGTTTCTGTCTAATATATTGAAATATATTAAATAAAACGTAATCCCCGAAGGGGTAGGCAGAGGTAAATGCATGCATTCAATCATACATGCAAACACCCACGACTCGCCGGTTACGTTTTTTGGCCCATGTAACAGGTGGCGAACCTCTTGCCATCTCCGGGCACATTACCAAACTCCGGGGTACTGGGAAACTTCCAGAAAATGGAAAAATCCCAATAGAAGCAGAGATAAAGTATTTGAAACCGTTATCTTTGATAGTCCCCGACCCGGGAATCGAACCCAGGACCTCCAGCGCAATAGTAGTGGCCTGCTACCACTACGCTACTGAAGCAGTTATTAAATATATTAAATAAATATTGATATACCTATTGTTTCTCACTAATATATTGAAAGAGCTAGAACAGAAGACTATTGGCATGCATAAAAGTTTAAATGTTAAACCTTAGTGCCCAGAAAGTGTTAATATGACGCTTATTCAATTTTCTCCTGGATTATTATACCTGTTATTCTAATATATTCAATCTCTTTCTAATATTAAGTGAAGGATAGTGTCGACTGAACATTAAGGTTCGGTTCCACCAAAATATTTGTTTAAGTTATAACGTTTTCGCAGGTTTTCGCGAGCTTCATACATTGTAGAAATTAAATTTGCGGATTTTCTCGCGTACACAACACTCCCAAACTTCTTATACCCGACGTTTACCACAGGGTTGACAGATTCCATTATCTTCTGATAGATAATTTTGAGGTTAACTTTAACATTCACCAGTGCAGCTTGGCCAGTGACAGTTAGCAGTTAAAGTTATGACGTCATCGAACAATTTTCAATTGGTGTAAATCATTGTTTTACTTAACCGGTACTTTAACTTGTATTTAAAGTAAGATGATTCTACTCAGCCTAATTCTGTGTACCGAATGTTGCCGAATTATGAATAAATTCTATAGGTACTCGTAAACAATTTTTTTTTTGAATCAATGTGATCTGCATGCTTATTTGCCACTTCCATTGCATAAAAAAAAGGTCATTTATTTATGAGAAGGTTGAGTTGATATTAGTGAATTAAATATATTATGACGTGTTTTTAATAGTTAAATAATTACTTGTGTTTGCGTTTTATGTTTTTGAAACGAATAATTGTTATTAAATAATTGCGTAGATTTTCTGTGATAATTTGGCACTTGCGTAATGGTGTTGCATAGTGTTTCGAACGCTTTGCCTTTTGTTTATTGCTTGAGTGCACTTGAAATAAATGTTACTATGTTATTTTTAGCTATAATAATTGAAATAACTGATCGAAGTATGACAAGATTAAATCAAATAGTTTAGCAAAATATATGGGAAAAATAGAGAGAAATAAATCAGTAAGTTATGGAACATAATATTCCAAATGACTGTCGAATAAAAATAGCCTGAGAATGTATATAATATAAAAATGTAAATACGAAAATTAAACAGAATTTTTCTAAGACCTAATTTATTTTGTTTTATTAAATATTTCGTCGAACCGTGTGATTTAAAATAAATATTTAATCTAACTTCACGCCTTAATATACAAAGGGGTAGGCAATTTATGCATGCATTCAAGCATACATGCAAACAACCATGATTCGCTGTTTAAGTTTTGTCCTATGTAACATGGCGAGCCTGTTGACATCTCCGGGCACATAACCAGATTTCAAAGTTTGGCACTGGGAAACATTATTTATCGGGTTGCAATTTCTTAAGTTCATACACAGATAGTAGAGCTCCAGTTGCGCAGCTTGTAGGCGTAGTCACTATAGCATAACATTATAAAAATGCCTAACATCACGCCTGTATAAAAAGAAAGGATAGGCGGAAGTAAATTCACGTAAATGTAAATCTATGATTCGTCAGTAACCTAATATTTTGGTAATCTGTTTAGGTTGGTAAATTAAAAAAAAAACAATAAGTAAAAATTTTTCTCCGACCTGTAAATTTAATCGGACCTTATGGTAGCAGTAGTGGCCTGCCACCATTAGACTACTGAAGCTGTTAAAATAACTAAGTTTTTTTTTCTTTTATTATTGTATAAATTAACAAAAGATTTAACATTAAATTACTTAATGCTAGCATTGGAAAACCACTAAGGTTTGTAAGTATGCTAACCTAATTTACGTCGGTAGGCAGGTAAAAATCTATACATACTTAAACAACACTAACTGATAATAATGGAATACATGATAGTATTTAGAAAAAATAGGTTTAAAAAATTTTGACATCGTGTGTCGGGCCAGATATCAGGTCCTCTAGTGGAGACGAAAACTTAAATACTTAGGTTGGTACGTTATTTTTTCGGTTTACGTTTACTTCACTTAGGTTCAGTTGCAACAAGATATTTATTAAAGTTCATGTAAAATGTACAATTTTAAAAAATACCTCTCCAACTTTAAAAAATTGTTACAGTTAGAGAAGGATTTAAAATTTTACATTAACAAATATCTTGGTGCAACCGACCCTTAGCCAATTTAAGATTCTCAGTAGGTATATTACTTAGGCAATTAAGTATACCAATTTTGACATAATACTACTAGTAGGGTAGGGTAATTTGCTGATAGACAATAATAACTGAAATTGGCAACACAAAAATCAAAGTTCGCAGCAAAATACCCAAAAAATATGACACCTACAACAAAACCTGCAAAATTGACCGCACATCAAACAAATTGCCACCATCTATCATACCGTAGCCGTACATTGTCCGAGAAAACGGGTCCTAACGAGCGTCGGTCACACGCCACGAGCAATATATCACGTAGGTAGAAAAATTGAAAAGGCCTCCATTCTCGGTCGATTCCAATAGTGTGCAAGTCGTAAAACACACGTGTTTCGGTTGGGCTACATGTGTACTTTAAAGGGCGAAGTTTTGGGTTAGGACCGTCCGAGATGTGTCGGTTAGTGTGGATATGACTTCACGAAGATTTTCTTGAAAAAAAATTAAATAAAATACAATTTTTACTGTCTTAATTTATTAATTTTTCGCACATAGGTACGAGTGAAATATATTCTACAATAATAAGTAAAAATAAAATTAACGCTTTTCATCTTTAAAATTCCATTGATAAACATGCAAAGATATACCTAATAGACAAATTATAGGTGATCATGAAACTATTGTGAAGGCGAGTACCTAAAATTAATTTGATTTTGTTAGCTCTTTTTCCAGTTCAAAAACGTACCTTCGTTTTTACTTAATAACATAACTTCACGCCTGTATTTAATCTCTGCGGGAAGAGGTAGAGGTAAATGCCTGCATGCAAGCTCACGTGCAAAACACACGATTTGCTGGTAACGTTTTACGCATGTAACCGGTGGTATTTTCGAAAGTCCTATCGATAGTGTGACAGTTTTTTCGAGGTTACGATAGATCACAATATTATCGATAGACTATTACTATTGCAACAACACTACCTAAGAGTACTGAGTTACTAACCTGCTACCACTAGACTAGGTAGTGGGTACAGAAGCAGATAAAGTTAACGATTGTATTAACGATGATTAGGTAAATTTTTCAGTATAAATGTGAATGCGTGTATTAGTTATTGAAATACAAATAATCCCTTTTTTCCTGGGTAATGTTTTTGCTTGCTTGTTCTAATTAAAGTTTTTAAGTCAATCGAACTTCGATTATTCCCCCATCTAGCGTACAATAGCATGACTAACCTATTAATTTCATGCGAACTTCATGATCTTACTAATAGATGGCGCTATATTAATTCGTATAAGATTTTTCCCATTAGATATTATCGGGCCACTAAAATGTAGCTCGGATAGAAAATTCGTCCAGTATTCTTTTTTTAACTACTGACAAATATTACTATAAGGAATAAAAAAGACATAATTTTTTTTTTTAATAATTTATTACATGTTCAAACATTTTTTTAATAAAAAAATATCAAGAAGAGACACTGAAAATAACTGGACCAATTTCAAAATTCCTTTACCAAAGTAATAAAATCTAGGTAGGCGATGAGCGTCATAAGTGCAATTTTTCTTCATTGAACGCAGACGCTTAGTTTTAAATATTTCTAGGTTAATAATATTATTTTATATCTATGTTAGTCCACACAAACCTCATACTAGTTCGGCCATTTTGAATCGTATCACGTACGGGCCGGCGCGTAATTGGCGCCATTTACCGTCCCTGGCCGCGTCGCTTCGTTACACGTTTTTGGTCCTACGTCCGTTGAAAACCAATATGCCGAGACCGTCATTTCGATCTGTAAGGGTTAGGTTTGGGTGTAATAAGTGTTGTGGAACAACGTACCTACTTCTGCAACATCAGTTAGGCTGCGAAGTTTTCTTTTGAGTCTGCCGAAAGTGGGACATTTTTATTGCTTTGAATTAAATTTGTAACGGAGTACCTACCTACCTACATGCTGCTTTATCGATTAAACCACTGAATTCGAAGTGTCGAATTAGATAGTTTAGTTATTTGGTAGATAGCAAGTTACTAAATTATTTGTTAGAATTTAACAGGTAGAGATCCAGTGACGGAGCTCGCGGGCGTAGGCACCATCGCATTAATCTGCTTACCGCTAAATGATAGTGTTCAGCGCTTTATTTAATTGTATGCCGGTCAGATGGTAATATACGGCCCTATGATTTCTGGCACAGAGGTATAACAACTTAGACCTGTGCAGTCACAACGCATCTACATTGAAATCGCATCTACATTAGGTCATAGTATTTATCTTGATGCTTAAAAGTAGGTTACTATTACCATAAATGTGAACTGTACGCTTTTTTGTCACTTTAGGCCATAAAATAGCAAGTTTACAAGATTATACTTAGGTTCGAATCCTGTCAGAAATTTATACCACACACCTACCTACCTATATTAAAATACAATTAAGATCTTAATTCGATTTTGGCATGTTTGTGGATTGGTTCCTTCTGGCATAAATAAGTCCTACTCAACTCCGAATGTACCATTAGAACGAAAAATAATAAAAAAATATGAAAATAAAAAAAACCCGCTGCTTTAGAAAATAAAATGAAATAGTGATATAGAGACAAAAGAATAAAACAAGGCAAGACTCCTTCTGGGATCCTCTGGAGCATAATTATTTTAACAGTCGGACCCCATACGAAATCTAGACCGGCACAAACGTCCACGCGTTCGGGTTATCTTAAGAACCACGAAGTAACAAACATACATACCTACCTATTATTGACTGATGAACACGTTACCCTCCTCGGTGTTCTGCAGTCGGGTAAAAATCTTATAATTGATTTCGTGACTCGAGAGTCATACGTGGTTGTACAGCGTAGCAGTGGCCAGCTAGTCCAGCTACCACTATGCCACCGGGGCCTTAAAAGTAGGATATGTATGTAAGAGTGTATGTCCGGTATTGTAACCGAACACTCTATTTCGGCTGAAATTGCATCAGCGTGACGCACTTATTAGCCTAATTTTTACCATGATAATTTTTTACCATCAGTGCAATTTCGGCTACCGCGGCACCCGGGTGTATTTATTAACGTTTCTTAACATTTTAAACATTTCAACATTTTAACATTTTATATAACATATTTACCTTTTTTCTTTGTCCAACATTTTTAGATACATTTTAGCTTTCACATTATTTTCGTACTTTACTTTCACAGCCGTTTTTATTGTGTTTTATAAAGCATATAAAAATATATATTCACTTTATGGACTGTAAAAATGTTACCAGCAAACTGCTGATTTAATTCTGTAATGTTGAATAAATCAACGCGAAATCCGAAAGCCGACAATAAATTTCGCCCCAATCCTGGTCATCGTCGACCCAAAAGGCGTTTTAGCGCTAACCCGGGGACGGACCTTTCCGCTAAATAAATCCCTTATCTGCATACGGCAAACCTTTCTAGGGTCCAGCTTAATAAATTCAGGTTGGGTTTGCGAACTTTGTTGGAAGATTTGTATAGAGCTGTTTAGCCACCACTCAAATTTAACTGTTTTTTATGTCGTGTAAATGCGAAACGACTTAAAGACTAAAGACAGTTGATAAAACTTTGTAAATATATTTATAAAAAACAAAGGTTTTATGGTTAATCTGCAAAGAAAGTCATAACATCCGTTGTATCAGGCATTATAATAATAATGTCGTCCAGACCAAAGGAGATGTTGCAAAAATGTATGGACCTTCCGGCCATGTATTGTACACAATATGATTAACAGGCAAAATCAATATAAAAACGTTTATTACTGCATATTTTCACTTATTTGGCTTTGTTTGCAGTTACAAAATATTATTTGTAGTTATAATTGCAACTCAAAACCAACATGGCGAATATGGCGGGCGATGTCATTTTGACAAACAAATTCCACAAATAATCCATACTAATCGATTTCCATACTAATCCATACTAATCGATTCGATACATCGTTTTTCGTTAATATGTGATGCCCTAGTAAGATACAGATAGCATTAGTTTTGTTTTATCTTAGGTACTATCCCAAGCGTAGGCTGTATCGCCGGCATGTTGAACATGGTTGAAAATGATAAGATCGTTTGAATTAAATGTGATTGCAACTCTAAAATATATTCTTAAATAATTTAATTGTATTTTTTTCGGATTCTTCTTTAATTTACCCCTTTTTTGAGGTAGTGTACGAACCAGAACCAA
This sequence comes from Macrosoma leucophasiata, assembly GCA_036365455.1. NCBI lineage: Eukaryota > Metazoa > Arthropoda > Insecta > Lepidoptera > Hedylidae > Macrosoma > Macrosoma leucophasiata. Next base: position 6,435,041 of record JAWQUS010000020.1, read on the forward strand.
GTTCGCAACATCTCCTTTCGGTTACGGCAGCCAATCTCGACGGAGATTAGCCAACTAACTACGCAAGAGACATTATATTGCTCAAGTGACCTCAAACCTTAATTTGATGCAGATGATTTTTGATTTAATTGGTGCAACACAGACCGCTTAACCAGCCTCTGGGTTACTACCTACTGAGAATTCCTTTAAAGGAAAATACCATCTAACAACTTTCCCGGCCTGGGGATTGAACCCGGGACCTCAGGCTCAGCATCGCCATTGCGACCACTGGATAGGAAAAAACAAAAAGTTCTAGTTATTCCATAAAATCACTAAAAAAGTTAAGGGGTTAATACCTACAGATCACATAATATGGTCTGTTTTATTGTTGAAACAATTTAGTTCTATGTATTGTATGTATAATAATAAGAAGTAATATTATTTTATATATGTTTATTTAAAGGTATGTAGATACTTTACGTATTTATGTCCCTCATATTCGCCAGTGTTAAATTTATTCATCTTTCGCGTTTCAAATTGTATTGAGTTATTTAATATTCCTGCATCTCTTCGTTGACTTTTAGCTCTACTCACTGGTTGACTGGGAGATAATGCCTAGGGGCATTAAGTCCGCCATATGTACTTCTCATGTGCATTTAAGTATAAATAAATAAATAAATAAATTGTGTTGTGTATGGTTCTCGGACAGTGAACCTGTTAAGTCTGTTGCTTTATGTCCGTGTGCCTATTGCCAAGAACATGATATCCAGGAAAAAGAACTTCAAGCAGTGGATTTAGTTATTGGTTTGTTTATTTGTATGCAGGGGCGGATTTGATACGTTGGCTGCCCTAGACCTATGAAAGCCCCCCCCCCCCCTCCTGTGCTGTAAAGCATAAAAATTAATGAACAATAGAAATTAAATTAAAATGAAAAAAAAAACCATAGTCAGTAAGTGATTTACGTAATTACGTTTTATACGTGTAAAGTCTACAAGTACTAAAAAAACTACCAAATTTTGCCGTCCCCATTAGGGGCCTATTCGGCCTATAGGGAAATCCGCCTGTGTTTGTATGTCAATTTTGTTAATAGGTATGTATGGATTTGATGACACATAATGTCTTACAAATTCAATTACAAAATTTCATGGACAGCCAAGGTACTATCAACTCTATAAAATTATGTAAGGGTCTGCTCATTTGAAAGGCGACCAAGCGGGTGGGCTCGCAAATCAATAGTAATTCTGCGGGTAATCCCTTGGCCCACTGAAAAATACATAGCTACCCGCTATACAACATTTATTACGTTAATTTCAAAGGGACAAGCCTGAATTTCATTGTGGTGTTACAAAATGTGTTCGGGGTATTTGCAGAAAGGAATAATATTGTGTAAGGAATTGTATCGTTTGATTTAGTTTATTTAGTTACTAACGCCCCGCCCCGGCTTCGCGCGGTTGCAATGTTACCTACCTTCTCCTATTCGTCTTAGCGTGATGATTATAGATATAGCCTAAAGCCTTCCACGATATCTTTTATAGTTTAGGCAGCGTACGCAAAATAAGTAACTTTTCTGGTTGATTTTTTACACCTTGTGTCCGAAAAACCCAAATATCTTACGGAACCCTATTTTTTCCAAAATAAAATATAGCCTATGTTACTCGTGGATAATGTAGCTTTCGAATAGTGAAAGAATTTTGTAAATCGGTCCAGTAGTTTTTGTGCCTATTCAATACAAACAAACAAAGATTTCCTCTTTATAATATTACTAGCGGCCCGCCCCGGCTTCGCCCGCGCTGCTCTGCTCCTATTAGTCATAGCGTAATGTAAGCTATCCTATCTCTCAAGTTGGATCGAACTGCACATGGTGTGCGAATTTTATTATAATCGGTTAAGTGGTTTAGGAGTCCATTGAGGACAAACATTGTGACACGAGATTTATATATATTACTAGCGGCCCGCCCCGGCTTCGCCCGCGCTGCTCTGCTCCTATTAGTCATAGCGTAATGTAAGCTATCCTATCTCTCAAGTTGGATCGAACTGCACATTGTGTGCGAATTTTATTATAATCGGTTAAGTGGTTTAGGAGTCCATTGAGGACAAACATTGTGACACGAGATTTATATATATTAAGATTAAGAAGATAAGATACAATACAATACAATACAATACAATACTCTTTATTGTACACACAAATAAAACATATTAAAGAATAAAAACAAAGAAATGGCACAAATGGCGGCCTTATCGCTGCACAGCGATTTCTTCCAGGCAACCAACATTGTAGGATTAAACAAAAAAAAACAAAACAACAGGGGTGTACTAAACGCAAAAAAAAGAATAATCAAAACACAAAAACACAACAAGACATGAAAAAAAAAAAAAAAAACAACAATAAACACAGAAGGAAGAAAGAAGATAGAGATACTTACATAATATAGTAAGATACAATAAAATGAAAATAAGGATAACAGGATAGATAGATACAAAAAACAAGAAAGAGAGAAAAATGGAACGATTAAAGATTCATATAATACTCTTTCACACGAATTTTAAAAGTTTGAACTGTCTGAGCTTGACGCACAGACAAGGGGAGAGCATTCCACAGACGAACAGCTGACACGGTGAAGGATTTCGCCAAAAAATCGGTTGAATGGGAGGGAATTTTTAGCTTTAAGTTATGTGTAGAACGAAGGTAATTAGTTTTAGAAAGATAAAGGTAGTCGAATCGTTTCTTTATATAGGTGGGAGTTTGTGGGTTGAACAAAATGCCAAAGACAAGAGATAAAACATGAGTATTCCGGCGAAGATGGATCGGGAGCCATTTGAGCTGTTTACGGAAGTTGGAAATATGGTCATATTTACGTAATCCAAATATGAACCTAATACACAAATTTTGAAGTCGCTCTAATTTGTTAAGTTGATCCTGTGTTAGATTCAAATAGCAGACGTCGGCATAATCAAAAATAGGAAAAAGCAATGAATTTACTAATTCAATTTTCGTGGAGATAGGCAAGAAATATTGCAATCTTCTCAAAGAACTAACCGCAGCAAACATCTTTCTGCTCACCTGACTAATCTGTGGAGTCCATGACAAACACCTATCCATAGTGATCCCCAAATTCTTAACAGTGTCACTTAATGGAATGATATGGCCATCAAATACAACATTAGGCAATGTTTTCCAATCAATCCTATGAATTATCCTAGAGCTACCAAATAGTATCAACTGCGTTTTAGATGGATTCAATTTCAACCCAAACGAAATGCTCCACTTCAGAATATTTGATAGATCTTCATTTAATGCGGCAATAGCTCTAGGCAGATGATCTAGAGAAGTCTGTACATATATTTGAACATCGTCTGCATACAAGTGGTAGAGAGAAGAGATATATTGAATAAGGGAGTTTATAAAAATAGCGAAAAGCAGAGGGGACAACACGCCACCTTGCGGGACACCATCATAGGTTGTGCACCAAGAAGAGAAACGTTCTCCTGTCTGCAAACGTTGCCGGCGTCCACACAAGTAACTACGAAACCAGTCAATTGTATTCGGAGATATGTTATGAGAACGCAGGATAGCCAACAAAATGTCAAAGTCTACGGTGTTAAAGGCATTGCTGAAGTCCAGCAATGTCAACACAGTAAACAGTTGTTTATCCATACCACACCGAATGTCATCAGTGATCACAAGGAGACGAAGAGGAAAAAAACTGAATCGAAAGATCAGGATCTAGGTCACAAGGAAGAGAATTAGACAATTTTTTCCCAACTAATAAGATAAGATAATAAAAATATAAGATAGTGTAGATATGAAAGATACCTACTTAATTAATAACCTTAAATTCGTTTACTTTTACTAGATACTTATTAGCCAGCTGTTACTAGCCAGAAATTAAATCTGTAACTAGTTATTTTTTTAATAAATATTTCTTGTGTAGAGTTTTTTTTATGTAATGGTAGTTGCAAATACACATGCAGTTAACATCACATTGATGTTAAGTGATGACTGCAGCTTATAGATACCCACACAGAGACCAAGGTCAAAATGCAGATGCTTTACCACTCTTGAAGCCTAAGGTGTTATGCCTCTGTGCCGGAAATTACCGGGCCGTACAATACCACCTGACCGGAACACGATAGTGCTGAACACTAAGCGGCAAGTACCTATATTAGGTAATGCGGTGGTGCCTAGCCCCGCGAGCTCCGTTACTGGAGCTCTACCACAAGTCGAAATGTGTTTTCTTAGATATTTCTGGTTTTCACATAAAGTCTGTCGATGACTATCGGTCACGATTATGAAATATTTGCGTTTTAATAGCTTAGTGGTAAAGCGGCTGGGTATCCAGAGGTCGCTCGTTCGATTTCCGGTCGAAGAAACATTATCATTTAAATCACTCGCATTGCCTTAAAAAAATACACTTTGGAAAAATAATACATATAGGTATATGGAACCGATTCAGTGCCTTGAAAAGGTAACAAATATACATTAACACATGCTTGTGAAATATATTTTATTTTTAAAGAAAAATGGAAAGAAAAATCCTCAAAAAGAAAAAACCTCGCCTGAAGTCAAATTTTTCTTTCCATTTTTCTTTAAAAATAAAATATATTTCACAAGCATGTGTTAATGAGAAATAATATAAAACAATTATTAAGGGTAAAAGCGACTTCTTTACGATATTCAATAAACTGAAAAGTCTATTATATCGGTTGCCTAACTAGCATAGTTGGTAATAGATGGCGCTGCTGCTACCATAAAGCAATGCAATAGACGTGAAGGAAAGATTTGACTAATCGAGCAGGACTAGATTCCCAGTAGGCCGCGAGTTCGAGTCTCGCCTGAAGTCAAATTTTTCTTTCCATTTTTCTTTAAAAATAAAACAAATATACATTTTAAATTCTCAGTTATATAATTTAGCACAGTCCAAATATATGAACATAACTATGGCAACATAAAATTAAAATGATTATTTTTTGAAGTACAGAAATTCACCTTCAATAGTTCGTAGCATTCACTTTACAACCTCTCCCTTTTACACATACGTGTTTCTATACGTTTATCCCTTTCGGCGACTGACCAGCTGACCATTGGTTGTTTGGGGTGTAGGTAGTGTGGGCGCATTTTTTGTAGTGGGCGGTATAATAGAACCCTTGTTTGGCGTCCAAATATATTTTTTTCCTTTTCGATATTGGACCAGCTATTGAAGTTAGAATAAAGAGTGCGATGAGATGTATATTCGAATGTTACAAGAGGCAAACAAGCACATAACTAATGGTCATGTTTTTATTTTTAGCATGTGTTATGTGAATGTAGAAATTAAAGAAAAAACGGAGAGAAAAATTTGACTTCGGGCAGGAATCGAACCTGCGACCTCGGGATAAACAGTCCAGTCCCTTTACCACTAAGATAGAGAAGTACACATCTGAGCGTCGAATTTCTCTTTTGGCTTAACCTATTCGGGATCGGTCTAAATTGACTAAATTGATAACTAGTTAATAGCTTTATAACCGATATAAAAGACTTTGCAGTTTGTACAATGTCGTTAAGTGATCGTTGTGCCCTCATATTTTTTTTTCGCAATAACACATGTTAGTGAATTTAAAAATTAAAGAAAAAAACCGGTCAAGTGCGTGTCGGGCCACGCGCAGTGTAGGGTTCCGTAGTTACAGAGTAAGAAATGTTATGAAAAAAGTAAATAAATATTTTCTATATGGAGTTGTTCGAAATTTTCTAGTAAAATACATTTGGTCGACTATTACTCGCAAACTTGCAAGGCCAACTTTAGTGTGATAGTTTTCCTTTTAATTATTAGTAGGTTACCTTACAAAAAATCTTTTTTACGTTTTTATTCTACCACTTTGTCGGCGTAATTAAGGTGTATACTTGTGCCAAATTTCAAGTCTCTAGTACTAATAGTTTTTGCGCTAAACCGCGGACGGACAGATAGACAGACATACAGACAGACAGACAGACAGACAGACAGACAGACGGACATGGCGAAACTATAAGGGTTCCTTATTTACTACGGAACCCTAAAAACCTACTTTATATTGACGATAATATAATGCAGCCTAACGAGCACGACCCGCGTGCTCGTTTCCGGTTATCATTAACCGCTGACAAGAGCGAAAGTACCGCCCCTAGTGACATGTCTTATGTGTTTTGGCTGGGAGTACCCTCTGCGTTCACTGATTCCTCGGTGAAGTAGAGTAGTGCCGTGTCGAGACGTGGCGCCTATATAAGTATAAGTATGTATCTTCACGCCATGTCCCTAGCGGGGTAGGTAGAGAGTGTAGAGGGCCAGATATCCCGTTCCTTACATACCTCTCGTGCTGCATCTACCTTCATCATTCACTTCATACATGCACTTCTATGCCTAAGACTTGACCGCACCATCAGACAGAACTCGACCTATTTGGTCATGGTAGGTCAGACTTGGTCTGACCACAATCGCATTGTATATCTGTTTAGTCATTCGCTCATTCGACATTCTTTCTATATGTCCGAACGTGGTCCGAACCATCGGAGCATGTTTTTTTTCATTTTTACACCAATACTATCATTCACATGTAAGTCTATATAAAAAAAAAACTATCTGAATCTGGAAATGTGTAGACTCGTACCTCTCGTCGCGTCGACTCGAGTCCTATAGGTACATACCCTATTTGCTTCTGAGGCTTAGAAATGTACCTTACAGGCAAAGCGTGTATGCATGCGTGCATGTGCTACTGTGTACAGGCAGGTTAAATTTCAAATGGTAAGTACACTTTAAAAACTTTAAACAATATAGCTTGCTATCATATTGAAACGAAATCAGTTAGGAATATCATTTTAAGTACCCATCCCCTGCACCCCAAAGTTTGAGGTCGGTTCAGACCCTCTCGCGACCTTTGTGTGATATTCTATCGGATACGAAGACATACTAGGACTAAGAATATCTATACACAATGTAACAATACATAGGTATAATAATATCAAACACGTTCGTCTTCTTTAGACTGTGATAATATGCTGAAGAGTGGTTTGAATAGAAAGTTCTAAGTTAAATAGATTCATGTATTGGTGAGTACAGTCAAGAATAATTGCTCCAATTATCCTAAATCAATTCAATTTAGCTTTTATTACCACCATGTAAGGTAGCCGTGTATTCCAGAGGCCACTACCCTATTATTACGTTTATTAATCATGGGAATTTTTTTAAAACATATTAGGTTGGGGAAAAAGTTTCTTCGCATTTTTTAAGATAGTACAAAACATTTTTTAACATAGTTTATTTAAATTTAACTAAAGTATGTATATACCATTTTGTTCGATAACCTTTTGCCATCTTGTAGGTAGGGACATGATCCCATTGCTATAAAAATTTTGGGATTTCTCATCAAAGTACCGCGAAAAGTGGATTTGGCAGTCCTCTCGTGATGTTAACCTAACATTGCATAAAGAATTCTGAAGAGACCGAAACAGGAGGAAATCTGAAGGTGCAAGGTCAGGACTATACGGCGGATGCATTAACACCTCCCAGCCAAACTCTCTTAATTTTTGCTGAGTGGCTATAGATGCGTGAGGTCTAGCGTTATCATGATGAAACACCACACCGCTTCTGTTGATCAATTCCGGCCGCTTTCTCTCAACAACTTTAATCTCATCAGTTATTCGCAGTAGAGTTCAGAATCGATAGTTCTGCCTGGTGGTAATAGCTCATAATGAATAATGCCCTTCCAATCCCACCACACACACAACATCACCTTATTGCGAGTTAACCCGGGTTTCGCCACAGTCTGTGAAGCCTGACCGGCCTTTGACCACGACCTTTTTCGCACGTTCTTGTCGTATGAGATCCACTTTTCATCACCAGTTATCAGCTTCTTCAAAAATGATTCGGTTTCATTACGTCGTAATAAAGAATCACAAATGAGTACACGGTTCATTAGGTTTCTTTCAGTGAGCTCGTGAGGTACCCAAATATCGTTTTTTTTTTGTACCCAGCTTTTTTCAAATGCGCCAAAACTGTTTTGTGATCAATTCTCAGTTCTTCAGCTACGTCGTAACTACTGATATGTTGATCTTGCTCCACTTTTTCAAAAATGGCATCCATTTTATCCGTAATAGGGCGACCAGAGCGAGGTGCATCTTTGACATCAAAATTTCCGGATTGAAAACGCTTAAACCAAATTTGTGCTACTGTCACAGACACTGCACTAGGTCCATAAACATCGCAAATTTTTTTCGCGGCTTGCGTTGCTTTTCTACCTTTTTTGTAGTAAAATTTTAAAATGTATCGAATTTCTTCATTAGATTCACTCATCTTGACAGTACGAAAAACAAATGAAAATCACATATTTGCCTTATTTGAATTTGGAATTATGTTCTTTAAAATTTTAACTTTCAATGATACCAAAACCAGCCAGATACAAATACTACAGCCAAAGAGATTTTATTACAAGTTCATACATACTATAATGCGAAAAGACTTTTTCTCCAACCTATTACTCAATTTTCAAAAATTGAGATCTTTTTCGATCCAGACAATTTGTGCATGAAACATTCATACGTAAACTCATGCCTGTATTCCCAGAGGAGGTAGGTAGAGATAGAGGAAATGAACTCTTGTAGGCGAACATGCTATTATGCTCACTTCCCTTCAAAATGGTCGAGGAGAGCAATGGCTGCCACATGCGTCATACTCGTGAACGGGTGCTGATTGTGGGGACTGGTCTGTTATGGGTGTTATTTTCTTTCACGATATTAAGCTGTTGATAAGTATTTTCACATGTGTTTTTATACTAATATATGCATATGCCATGGACGTTCACATTATCTGTATATATTCTACTTTATTTCCCATTTCTATTAGATATAAGGATTTTGACTAAAAGACTCTGTCTCTGACCACACTCTGAGTTTGTTCAGTAGTGGAGTTCTTTTCAGTGGTGCCTGTACTTGGAACTCTGCTTAGTGAATGACCATATTTATGACGAATTGATTTTTCTTTTTTTTATAAAGGAATTAAAAGATTTGTTGTGTCAAATCGGATAAATTTTAATTGTATTTTTATTTGAATATTTTAATTTGATTATTATTAATACCTATTGAATAATAATTATTATTATAAGTCATTCGCTCTAGGTAGCTTGTAAACTGACAATGTTTTGGTCCTTATATACCAATTTAAAATAAAATATTTGAATTTGAGTTTGTCATATTGTAATATGTGGCGAGCCTGTGGACTGTAGACGTCTTTGGGCTGAAATGATGATGAAGATAATGTAGGTATGTATATAAATCGGTCGGGTTTTTTTTTGCTGTGTGTTATTTTGCTATACAATTGTGATGTAAAGTAAAACTCCTAATCTCCTCCTAATTTATTTACCATAGACGATGGTTACATTAACTGACTCTTTAGTTATTCATATATGTTTAAACATCGAAACAAATCTCATTAAAAACGGTTCATGGTAGAGGTTTGTGATGTGATCTAGAAATAGCTGTGTAAATAATTAAAGGCATGCATTAGGCTACTTATTTAGCGGCCCGGATCAGTTTGTTAAATGTGCGGACGACACTCTTTACTAGAACAGTGAAATATATAGAGACGTATATCGTAAATAAAACGAAAAAATTATCCAGTTCATCATTTCGGGATGAATATTTACCCCCCTATTCATAAACGTACATTAGATACGTTTTAGCTTTAGAATGTTTTGTCTTTGTCAGTTGCATTGTCAAATGTGCAGGATAGAAAAAGACAAAGGAGAGATTAGCAACACTTTAGCTAAATTCGTTTATGAATAAGGGGGTTAGTTTTTATGTATTTTTATAGTTTGTCGTTCTGTAGCATTCTCGTAAAACTTAGCTTCTTAAGAATGAGCAGTCAACAACTTAACAGTGTTTGCGCATGCCAGTTGTTTTTAGTGCCCCATATAGTAGTATTATCATAGTAGTAGGCCTACCACAAGGCTACTCAGGCAATTTGTTTGAGATCGATATTACCTACCATGTTATTTAATATTTAGCGCTATGCTTGAATAACAATCTAATTGAAATAATTGGATCGTAATTTAGGGCAAGTAATTGCAGATACAAATGCTAAACAAGAAAACATATTTAATAACTGTACTAAGACAACATCGATACTTAATGTCTATGGATGCAGCAGAAGCTTTGTGCCTTTAATTTAATTAAAAAATTGTTGGATAGTAACATCTGAAATAAAATAACTTAGTCGGCTCTACACAAGTCGCAGTGCGTCCCAACCCTGTCAGTGTGGGCAGGGTGCTAGGACGCGCGGGCGGGTGTTTGGTCACTGCCTGAAATATACATATGGCGCGTTTAACTGTAACATGTTTACAGCTAGGGTTGTCGCTGTGCGGTTACTGAAGAAATAAATTGTAAATGTTACTTCAGCGTTTATTTATAAATATAGGTTTGTTGGAACCAAACAAATTGTAAAGATTGATTATTTTCCATAATTAGCTTAAGAGAAGTAAAGAATTCATATAAATTTGTTAAACAAGTTCAGTAAAAAAACTGTATTATTATGTCTTTTATCCAATTCCTTTCTCAACAAAAGTGATATTAACAAAAAAACCCGAATAACATTACCGAACCCTTTGACTAGCATGACCATTGACTCCAAATTATGGTACACGCGCTACAGCATAAAGTGCTCCCATACAAAATCATGTAAATGAGACAAGTATAAATAGATTAAACTTTAGTATACGGACATAAGATCAAAAGTATATCGAGGGGCGAAACCTGTTCTTGACCATCTCACTACAATTGAGATCAAAATTGGATCGAGGGATGCTGTTACAATGCCAATAGATCAGAGATCAAGAGAGCAAAGACGACCAATAAATATGACCTTTGACATCTAGAGTATATTTAGTATTTGGTGTTGGAAAGTATTTTTCGGTGTATTTTGCTCTTAGTTAAAGTAGATAATAAACGGCACGTTGATAATAGAGCCTCAATATTGTTCCTTGTGAAAGGGTTTTTTGCCACCTTTCTAATATAAAAAATGTGAAACATTTGCTTGTTTGCTTACTCACATAAATAAATATAATAAGTAATAATACATAAGTATGTCAATCATCAAATAAATTATTTTATGATTCACTACATCAATTGCTGTTCGTTAGTCTCGCTAAAACTCGACCTATTTGGTAAATTTTTGTATTGGATTATTTTTTGAAGTCCAGGAAAGGTTTAAAAGGTGCGGAAATATGAAAAAATAGTAAGGAAAATAGTCAAAACAACAATTTAACTTTCGCATTAAATAGCTCCAACCTGTCAAATCTATAAAGTTTACTAGGTCTGCTAAAAAAATACACGCAGATATTTAGTAGATAGCAACCTTTTTTGTCGCGTCTTTCTTTATTACCTTAAACCAGTTTTTATTGAAGATGTGTCGCGTGGTATGTTGAATGAGATCAAAACTGTAACGAGGGATGCTTTCGAGATCAATAGGTGAGACTAATCTCCTCTTTACTTATTTGCATGATAGGGTAAATAATTTTATTACAGGGGCACGAGTTTATTAATATTTTATTTAAATTAAAATAATGATGATGGCTCTGAATATATTTTAATTGTTCTAAATATTTATTGAAGGGTGAGTTTATAGAATTGTGAAGAAGTATTGTCCATATTACATATATAAATATTTATATTAAATACTTAAGTGTTCAATAGTCAATTCACTGCAAAGTTACCTTTCAAATATAATTATGTCTATTTTTTATGTTACGAGCCTTTTACCTTGCTTGCAAGTTTACAAGCTTTCAATTCATATAGATGTTAAGTGATGCCTGTGGCCTATAGACATCTAACTACACAAAAACCAAAGGTCAAAATCAGATGCATTGCCACTCCTCAGACTTTAGTTGTTATGTCTCGGTGATAGTTATTACGGGGCCATACATTACTATGTAACCGGAACACGACAGTTCTGAACACTACCATTTGGCGGCACCATTAATATATTTTTTACTTTTTACTTTATGTAGTAGTTATTCACTCCGGCTAATTTTCATTGCTAGACGTTTTAAAGGCCCAAATAAAAATAATTTATTTTTTTCTTTCATGTATAAGACTAAAAGTGAAACTGAAAATTACAAATTTCCAAGCGTCAACCCTAGAAACGCAAGATAAGTGTGATGTAACACATTTGTACGGTACATGTAAACATAAACACGTATTCAACACTCTGTATAGCAATTTCCTACTGGATATGGGGCTTGTGTCCGAATTGTGATGCTTATCGGTATGACAAATAGTTTTTAATATTTCTCCGTGCCGCCTCGTTAGGGTCAAGGAAATTATTTGACTTGGAAATTTAATTTGCTAGTTGCAGAACAGGTATTAGGGTTGGCAGTATTGTTTACTGGTGGTAAAGATAATATTTAGGAATGTATCACTGCATTACCTGATTTATTTACCAATACTCTTCTGGTTTCTGACAGTTTTGACGTGACAACGTCTTAAATTAGGTTGCGGCTCGGAGTCACTCATGAAAAAGTGTAACGCCCGGTAACGTAACGATGAGTCACCGAACGAGAGAGAGGCCTGCCGGACCGGCGAATGCCTTTCTACCGAGAAAAAGACGTTGTCACGTAAAATCTTCGCCCGTAAAACCGACTTTACAGGCAACCAGTTTTTTTTTTATTTTTGCTGTACGAGTAAGTATCATCATGCCAGTTTAGTACTAGCGTGGCGATACCGTAACGGTATGCTTGTGTGATCACAATTATATAATTTAAATAAATTTTTACTGGTGATAGAGCTCCAGTGACGGAGCTCGCGGGCGTAGGCACCACCGCATTACCTAATTTACTTGCCGCTAAATGGTAGTATTCAGCAGTATCGCGTTCCGGTCAGGTGGTAATGTACGGCCCTGTAATTTCCGGCACATAGGCATAACACCTTAGGCCTCAGGAGTGGTCACGCATCTGCATTTTGACCTTGGTATTTATGTGGGTGTCTATAGGCTGCAGTCATCACTTAACATCAATGTGAACTGCATGCTTGTTTACCACTTTCATGACATAAAAAAAAAAAAAAATTGAGTTGAACTAAGATTTTGTGTAAGCTGTCAGGATTTTGTTTTCGAGTTCTGTCTTTGGAAGTCCAACAGCATTCTTATTTTTTTTATGTTTGAAGTCGAAAACAAGGATACAGTTAGTATACATTTATACGAGTTTATACTGTTCTATAATCTACGAGAAGTCTACATGTGAAACCAAAGATTTCATTGTACATTGTAGATGCGTTGCCACTCCTGAGGCCTCTGTGCCGGAAATTACAATTCCATACATTATCACCTGACCAGAACACGATAGTGCTGAACACTAACATTTAGCTGTAAGTAGATTAGGTAATGCGGTGGTGTCTACGCTCTCGATTCTCTATACTAGAACACAACTACCAGTGAATTGAAAATATATGTTACTGGAGTACTTCTGATTCCAGTATTCACGGGTTCAAGTCCCAAAACAAATAATAAATTACCCCTTATTTCCACCGCATAAAGTGTCAACGTGGTCAAGCGTATAGTACCCGGATCGGACATTCATAATACGTATATCAAGGTAACAATACCTTGTTTTCTAGTAACATTTTTTTTTCATTGAAATAAAAATAGTTTTATTTCAATGAGTGTAGCTCGCGAAAACCTAAGAACATATATTTTTTTCTTCTTTTTATTTTTATTATTTTGTTTGTAACATGTTTTACGACATGTCTTGTTTCTTTTTTTTTTGAACTTATATTGATGTCTCCCATATTTGTATTCATAGGGAGCTGGAGGGTAGGAACTTATATATATTTTTTTTATTAACTTTATATATATATATATATATATATATATATATATATATATATATATAATTTTACATGAATAGTAATAATAATGTAGTTCATAGTGACAATGACCATTCTGATGACTTTTTTTCCATTTCCTCGAGTGGATCGAATAGCAATGACAGTTTTGTAAGCCTCCCTTCCCTTAATTCATAATTTATTTAATTCTTTTCTGATTCACCTATATGATCGGCATGCCCCTGTTCGACCGGTGCGAGTTAAACATCTTCCTGCACCTTGGCTCTCTGATAACATCAAACAACTTATTGAAAAGAAAAACTCGGCTAAAACTAAATGGAAATGTTCTTCAACTAATCAAAATAAGAATAGGTATAATATTGCGAGGAATCGCTATAATAAAGAATGTAGAGATGCACAACGACGCCATATTCACAAATCAGTTCAGAATGAAGTCCCCGAAAAGGTATGGAGGTTTCTTAGAATATTAGGAGTTGGAAAATCCCGAGAACATTCACTTCCAAATAATATTGATATTAATTTCCTCAATAAACAATTTTCTTCTTGTGAATTAATTGACGAGAACATTAAATCGCATACTCTATCCGACATTTCATCTGATTCCACTCCTAATCATCCTGTATTTAATTTTAGTCAATTTACTGAATGTGATGTTAAGAAGAACATACTGGCTATCGATTCGAATGTCGTCGGTGCTGACAGTATTAGTCGTAAAATGATCATCCCCATAATTGATATTCTCACTCCTATAATAACATCTATTTTAAATTACTCAATCTCAACGGGCACTTTTCCAAGCACATGGAAAGACGCGCATGTAATTCCTCTCCCAAAAAAGACTAATCCTTCTGCAGCTGATAGTTATAGGCCTATATCTATATTACCTTTACTTTCAAAAGTCCTCGAGCGTCTAGTAAACCAACAATTAAGCGAATTTTTGTCAAAATGTAATCTCCTTAACCCATTCCAATCCGGTTTCCGTCCTGGTCATAGTACGACTAGTGCTCTAGTCAAAATCACTGACGATATTCGTTTCGGTATGGAAAAGCAACAGCTCACGGTGTTGACATTGTTAGACTTTAGCAATGCTTTCAACACTGTTGACCTTGATATACTTCTGGCTACGTTGTATTCTCTTAACATATCTCCATCGGTAATTGACTGGTTTCATAACTACTTGTTCGGTCGCCGGCATCGTATACAAATCAACGAAAATTTTTCGACTTGGTGTGATGTTTCTACTGGCGTGCCGCAAGGTGGCGTGTTGTCTCCACTCTTATTTTCTATTTTCATTAACTCTGTTACACTCTCGTTAATTTCTCTCTATCATCTTTATGCAGACGATCTCCAGATTTACACTCAAGCTAGTTTAAGGGATCTGCCGAGCTCTTTGGAGCCGTTCTCATGGATTATACGTAAATCCTCAGAAATCGAAAGCTATTATTATCGGCAGTTCACGTATGATACATAAAATAGACTGGGATAACTTGCCTGTACTTTATTTGGATGGTATTAATATTCCATATAGCAAAACAGTGGAAAACCTGGGCATCACATTTGATTGCCTGTTCTCATGGGCACCACATATTACCGAAGTTAGCAGGAAGGTTTTTGCGACAGTTGGTTCTCTAAGGAGACTGCGTGGTTTTCTATCCATCCCTACAAACATTGCGCTTGCACATTCTTTACTCTTTCCTATTCTTGATTATGCTGACGTCTGCTACCTTGATTTGTCCCAGGAGCAACTTAATAAACTTGAGCGTCTTCAAATTTTATTCATAAGGTTTATATTTGGCTTGCGTAAATATGATCATATTTCCGACTATCGTAATAAGCTTAAGTGGCTCCCAATCCGTCTTCGCCATGATACACACATTCTTTCATTCTTATACTGCGTGCTATTCAATCCAAATGCTCCACCTTATGTTTAAGAACGCTTCCAGTTTTTTTGTTCCTCTCAAACCCTTCTCTTACGATCTTCTAAAAACCTTCGACTTCACTTTCCTTCACATTCATCCCAATTCTATGCGAAATCTTTTACTGTAGAAGCTGTCCACTTGTGGAACAATTTACCTATCACAATTCGTCAAGCTCAATCAATTCTTTCCTTTAAAAATAAAGTCAAACAATACTACTTATCTCTCTAACTCCTCACTTGCTATCCCCTTTTTCTTAATTTCCCTGAACCCCAACTTTTTTCTTTTTTATCCTTCTGTCAAATGGTCATTACCACTTTGGTTAAGTTTGTAATATTTATAAATATTTGTGTGATTAGTACACCGTACCGACGTTAAATTTTCTTTTTTTTTATTATTCCTGACCCGAAGGTTGCCTGGAAGAAATCGCAGCTTTACGATAAGGCCGCCTTTTGTACTAATTGATATTTTGTATAATATCTGTTGTAAATTTTCTGGTGTACAATAAAGTGTATTCATTCATTCATTCATTCATTCAAGGTATATTTAAATTTAATTAATGATGATTTTCTTAAGCATTATTTTCATTCCTATGTTACCTACCCATAGAGTAACTCAGTCCACCGGTCGCGGCGGACCGGAGGGGAGTAGCCATAGCGTATATTACCGACGCAAAACAGTCCGTAATTTTTTGCGGGGGGAAATACGTGTGACTCATACTCACACTACAAAAATCGTCTATTACTACGAAATTTACACCTTGACTTTAACAAAATACATTAACAATTTCACGCACACATTTAAATACCTGGGCGACAGGCGTAGGAGCATTTGGTCTTGTACTTTGACAGAGGGGAAAGCCTGCATATGGCTACTCCCCGCCGGTCCGCCGGCGGTGGCCCGTGTTTCTCTATGTACCTAACATATCACGGTGGAATTAAAGAAAGGCTTTATTATTATGAATTCGTGAACGAATTTCGTATATCGTAACTTTTAAGATATTTCATTTTTAAGTTTCTACTTATAAGTCCACCAATTTTTCACAATACCCGCATGTTTTCCAAACTCGTTAACTTGTACCCATAAAAGCACATCGGCCGTCTGAAATATTTATTTCAGTTTTCATAATTCAAGTGGGGACGACACATGGCAGCGCTTTTTATTTGGCATACTCTAGTTTAAGATTCATGATATCTCGAGCTATCGGGGTGCGGTTGGGGTGAATTGGCTTTGTAAATCGTTTGGTTTTGAAATTATCCTGTACTAGCTGACCCGCCAAACTTCGTATGACCTCAGCACGGACTATTACCCAGGCACGGACTTTTATCTAGGCACAGACTATTTGTTTGGAAAAAATAAACATCATAATGATATATATTTTATAATATTTATGTAAAATTAGCAGCTATATTAGTGCACTCGGTGTGCAAAGTTTGAATAAAATCGGATAAGTAGTTTGGGAGTCCATCGCGGACAAACAACTTGATATTATGTAATATAAACATTATACCAATTGAACTTTATATCTTATGAAATTAGAGATGTTGTTGTTATTTGTAACGTTCATTATAATATGTTGTAAACGTTATTAATTAATGTGAAATTCGATATATTGTTATTATATCTCGCAATACGTACCCACATTTTCTAATACAAAGTCCAGCAACGGTCAATTAAAAGTTTATGCCTAGGTTATCATCATCATCATCACTTCAGCCGAAAGACGTCCACTGCTGGACAAAGCCTACAGTGTTGTACATCATGAGGGAGAATGATGTACAACAACACCTTCAATATAAATAAGTAGGTAGGTACATATTACATACAAAAAATATAAATTCCATTTCATCTCATAAGAAATAAATATCTATTTATATCACAGGCTATGTACATATAAAATTAATATACATTGCGTAGGCACAAAGCGTAAGAAAGTTGCTTGATAAAAAATATTATCAGCACGAACATATTATGTCCAAATCTTCTTCACAGACTTAAAGGGGGGTATCAAGATTCTAAAGGGTGGTATCAGAACTATAAGGGTGCCCGTACACTGCGCTTAACATTGTTGTGATGTGATATATGTGATATTGTGGTTTAATAGCTGCGTGTATTTCTGAGGCCTCTACCTATAGGTACACCTTTTATAGATTCAGAAAATAATGACGCTGAAAAGGTGCAGAATAGACCATATAGATAGGTGATGTGTGGTACGCTTTCACAATTGAGGAAATAGGGGGGCGACTTTACCTACTTTATAATATAATATTATAGTGATAGTGATTTTCGCAAAGTTCACTCATTTGAAGTAAATTAATTGATTTTAAAGGTAGTTTAGAAATACGAAAGAGACGGCAAAAAAAAAAATTAAACTTGAACCTTAGAAATATTATAATAAGAATAATAAATATAAAACAAAATATGCATTAACCTTCCATCTGTCTACTATGTGTATGTGCCTGTATATTATTTGAACTTCCCTGGAATACGCTTTTTTACTACAATTTCCCGTTCGTAATTGTGTGTACCTACAAGTCACCATACAAAGTCGGTACAAGTGTACGCTGTTCTTTACCTAGGTGAAGGGGGTTTGAATCAAGAAATATCATAATAGGGCTCCGCTGAGCGGTGGATTTGCCGGGCTCGTCTCGCTGCCTCTATTTTTATTTGTGAGGAGCCGGGACACTGAGGTGAGTCGTTCCGCGCCTAATGTGTAAGTGATAGATTTTAATTTTATAGTCATATAGCTTTTGCTCACGACATCATTGTTACTTGTATTATTCCCGTTCGTATGAATTTCGCGAAAGCCTTAATTAGTGCTCTTTACATACGAGCTGTTGTGTAAAAATTAATAAACGTAACTGGCCGAGCTGCGCTGCTTAATGTTTTTTTTTTGTTCACATTGATGTTAAGCGATGATTGCAGCCATTAGACATCCACACTAATACCAAAGTCAAAATGCAGATGCGTTACTACACCTGAGGCCTAAGGTGTTTGCCTCTGTGCCGGAAATTACAGGGCCATACATTACCACCTGACCGGAACAAGATAGTGCTGAACACTACCATTTAGCAAGTATATTGGGTAATGCGGTGGTATCTACGCCGGCGAACTCCATCATTGGAGATCTACCACCAGTAAATGTTAAAGTTAACCTCAATTATTTGTCTGATAGTGAGGGAATCTGTCAACCCTGATAACTTTATAATATATGCATTATTAAAATACGCTGGTGCAACACATTTTGCAGTCGCAGGTCAAGTAAATCCTACAGTTATCGTTAAATTTTACAAAAACCGTAACTTTAATATATTTTTTGGTGCAACCGAACCTTAGATTCTCGAGCTTGCTAACTAGCACTTCCTTCGTGACTACAAGATTGTAAAGATATTTTATTAAAAATAAGAAATAAACACATTCATAGTAAATATAAATGATAATGAATGGTTTCAATAAAATTATATTTCATGAGTTACGCGAGTTCGTCAGCGGGTGCGTTGGAGAGCGAGCATTATTGCCGATAAGTACATGGGGCGGTGTGCTCGCGTGCGGATTTTGAATAATATATTATTTTCTTATGTAAAATGCCCGATTACTCCCATCTCTGAGATTTTTGCGGCACAAAGAGAAGCTCTTTTATGGCACTATACGTTTTTGTTCTTAAATTTTTCGTTATTTCTCATACTTTTCCGGTCCTTTAGTTGTAGATGTTTTTTTTTCTTTATTTTTTTTATACTGAAATATGATAACATTTGTATACATTTTAGTGGCAATGAGGAGTATTTTGTATTTTAAAATCTCCTTTTTTTCAAGAAATTTACAAATTCATTAAAATTTAAGTCAATTCCAAATATAGAATCGGGCGACAGCAAAATATAAGAAGTTTTTTTAGAAACTTATATGACGAATTAAAAGCTATAATAATGATAAGTGTTACAAGGATTAATAAGTGTGAAACAATCAATTTTAATTTCAGTTAATCATTCCAAATTTGAAATTGAGAATGATAAAAATAAAAACAAATCTTGATATATAAAAATAAGAAATTATTCAGTTTAATGATACAGAAGCCGTATCAAACATTAACCTACTGCAACACCATTAACCCGTGTACCGCTACCAGGTCGCCGCGGCCCCCAAACCGTGTACGGAGGTGGCGTAAAAAGAGGTATATTATTTTATTATCTGAAGCCAGCCAGGACCGGCGACAGCAATATCGCCGTATATAGATTCGATTTTCTACGTGAATTCGTTTGACGGCCTTCATAATGCCACATATAAAACTGGGGACTTACGGACCCCGAAACCAATTTCGGGTTATGACCCGACGACTCTCTGATAATATTCTCGGGTTATTAGGTACGGATAGGAGTTGAGTTTTTACTATGGCTATTTTTTCCGCTGACGGTGGATTATTGGGAAGGAGTTTACGAGGTACGCCGTACATTCGAGGAAGCTTACTTTTGTTTTATGACGTCATCCATCCAAAGACTTCGGGCAGCGGTTTATGCTTGCGGTTCGCATTCAGTCTCACTGCAGAGGAACCTCAATAAAATTGTAATAATACTTACAATGTTGTACATTGGGACACATATCACCAATAATATTCATTGGAAATATTTTTAATTATGTTCGATAATATTTAATTTGGTATTAAAAAGCCACAATAAAGGGTTAGAATTTGAATTAATTACCAAAGTTTGCCTAAAAGCTTATTTAATATTGTATTAAAATGAATACGATATTAACAAAATTTTTGGGGAACTAACAGGTACAGGTAAATAATTGTTCATCTACAAAATAATATTTGAAATTATTGTGCTGTGATTGAATTACCTAATTACTAACTTGGCGTGAAGATGTAAACATTAATACATAATATCAAATATACCTCCAGATATCAAGAGATCTTCACACACAAGGGTATGGCAATAAATTCAATAGTTTTTTTTTACCTGTTAATAGACGACAGTAATCAATAGCTCATTAATGTATTTCTTAATGTATTAATGGTGTCAAACATGTATGCAGTTTCAATTCATGGTAAGTGAATCAGATGATGTGAACCCGAAACAAATATCTGTAGGCCATACAATTATTTGTCCCGGTGCGGGGATCGAACCCGCGACCCTTCGAATCAAACGGTCATCTCACACCGCTGGACTAACCGGGTCGTCAAATTATCGTATAATGTTGTTCGTAGAAAGCTGGATGTTTTGACATGTACGTGGTTTGCGAATGGGGAGGCAGATTTCCTAAAATTCTTACTGGAACGGGATGCCGTAATTTCAATATTTTGCAGATTTCAATTTTCCCAATATTTAAGGTAGAATATCCGATATTCATTATTTTGCAAATTTTTGATACTTGGGGCAATCACACTGGATACTGTTTAAATGAATTAAGTGAATTTATTAATTACACGTCTACTAATCTACATAAGAACCGATGGTCAAAATACAGCCTCGCCACCCCTGATGCCTTAGTTGTTTTACCTCTGTGATAGTTATTAAGGCTAAATTAACGACCAAGTATTATGTAAAAGAAACTTGACATTGACTACCATTTGGCGGCGGACAGATTAGATAACGCGGTGTTGTTTACGCTCTAGATTTCTGACACTAGAACCAGTAAACTATCTTAATTATATTATTTGTTATCCACCATATAGGTAAGAAAATAAAGAAAAAACGGAAAGAAAAATTTAGTTTTAAAGTTTATTTATCAATGGATGTCGTTCACCGACCCCAAATCGGTTAAAAACAGAAAGGGAAAGCAAGCTTTGATGCATCGGTGAGGGACTTCGGTAGCTTAGTAGTAAAGCGGCTGGACTGGTTATCCTAAGATCGCAGGTTCGATTCCTGCCCGAAGTCAAATTTTTCTTTCTGTTTTTTCTTTAATTTCTTAAGTTTATTCGCATGTGTTATTGCGAAAAATAAATAGTACGCCATATAGGTAATTAAATAATTCAAGAAAAAAAACACCTACTATCTAAAAACTTAAATAAATATCTGTTGGTCTATCAGACCCCGTATCATCGAGCGGTTATTCCGACTCCCCCACTATATGGTCACGTAACATTTGAAGTGCGAACTCAATCGAATACGACACACATTGAGCGCAAACGATCTTCGATATCGTCGTAAAGTATACGGCTTTTAGCTGTATACGCAATACGTGATCTGACGTCGAAACGTTATGATGATTTTGTTTTCGCTTACCTCGACTATGTATTGTGTGAGATATTTAAATACATGTTAGCTTTTTTACTTTTATACAAATGTGCAGTTTGAACATCTATGGTTGATTATAATAGAACGTGCAGTTTTGGTAATGATAATTTAATCGGATTATTCGTCAACTCGACACAAATGACCGGACACACGTGCGTCCAGTTGGTGAAACTTGAAATTAATAAGATTTGTTATTTCGTCATCTGGACACGACAATATTTTTGCGTATGTCCATGTAGTGAAACTTAAATAAAATACCATTATGTTTTCGCCAACTGGACACACGTTCACATTTTAACCGAATTCATGACTAAGCCGGGGTTGCACCACGATATTTGTTAAAGTTAAAGTTATTGAAACATTTCACATCCTTTTCTTACTTTAAAAAAAAGTAAGTAAACTTTAACTTTAACAACCGAACAATGGCGGTCAAACTATTCCAATGGGGCGGTAGTAAGTGCAATAACGCAAATAGGCAGCAGCGTCCTGCGATGAAACTGGAACTGGACACACGTGTGTCCGGTCATTTGTGTCGAGTTGACGAATAACCCAATTAATCTACTAGTGGTAGAGTTCCAGTAATCAAGCTTGCGGGCGTTGGCACCACCGCGTTACCAATTTTCATCATCATTCAGCCGAAAGACGTCCACTGCTGGGCAAAAGCTGGGAGGTCAAAGATTGCTACAACAAACGGCCCTGGGCCGCCCTCATCCAGCGATTGCCCGCTACTTTCCACCACCAACCCACCATGTCGTCGATCCACCTCGTGGGGGGCCTGCCAACGCTTTGTCTTCCAGTGCGTGGTCACCATTCGAAAACTCCAGCCCTAACAGCCGTCAGGGCTTCCAGCTATGTGCCCTGCCCATTGCCACTTGAGTTTCGCTATTCGGTAAGCTATGTCGGTTACTTTGGATCTCATGCGGATCTCCTCATTTCCGATTCGATCTCGCAGAGCAACCTCGAGCATAGTTATCTCCATTGCTCTCTGCATGACCTTGAACGTTCTTACGAGGCCCGTAGTACCATGAACTGAAGTACCAGGATGGTTACTGACCGTCATAGAAGAAACACCGTAAGAAGACGATGTCGTATCAGCTCAGTTTCTAAAATGTATATTATGGCATTACCTATTAAGATAAAAGTATTACATCAATTTAATTTATTAAAAAAAAAATTGCTTCGAATTCTTGATGCGAATCAAACTAACACCTGACATATTTTTTGTATTAGAATTCAAATAGTGGCTTAACGAAACACCCCTGAAACTTATCTCCTCGGATCAAATATAGAGAAAAACATCACCAAACCGAACGATATGTACGGAACGAACTACTTTATTAAAGCATACTCTATATTCATAACGCTTCACCGGCACTATCATACAAATAATATCTCCCCCGAAGATGCATTGAGAAAGAAATGTATCAGAAAATGTATAAAAAGCAGCACTGTGAATATAACTGTTCTTGTGTTATGTCTGCTAGATGTGACATGGCGTCTAATTAAAATCTGTATACATATTTCACACAGAATCACAAAACGATTATTTTTGTGTTACGAAGGTGCCAAAGAAGTATTCAGTTCACATAGATGTTAAGTGATGACTGCAGCCTATAAACATCTACACAAAAACCAGAGGTCAAAATTCAGATGCGTTGCCACCTCTGAGACTTTAGGTGTTATGTCTCTGTGATAGTTATTACGGACCCATACATTACCATCTAACCGGAACAAGATAGTGCTGAACACTACCATTTGATGGCAGATAGATAAGATAACGTAGTGTCTACGCCCTCGAGTCTTTACACTGGAACTATACCATCAGTAAAAATTTAGTACGAATTTCATTTTAATTTCAGAAAAAAATGGTTCACAACCACAATTAAAGACAATGTAATTGCCAATCTAACAATTTCTGCAAGCATGTTCCTGTGTCTTTATCTTTATCTACTCATCACATTTACCTTATTGCCTGTAGTTTATGTTTATTTTCACAAGAAAAATATAATTATAAAACTACATAACTTGAATATCACCTTATAGCCTTTCAATTTTTAAGTAAGTTGAAATAAAATGTATTTGCAAAAATGGATTGCACCTACATGTATATAGTTTGTCCATATTTTACGAGGTGAGAATCTTTCCTTTTTGAACCTAATCCTTGGGTAGAGACGGGATATGAAGGATCAATGGACTCTCCAAACCGCCTCGAAGCTGATACGATTGGTCGGGTAACAGTTCCATTCTGTATACGCTCAGCAATTTCATATCATGCAAAAGTCACTTCTAGAATATAGTTTTCAAACAACATATCTACGGTGTTCGAGGACCGTGTGATTTTTGAAGGGAGATATGGGATTTTTCTAGATATAAGCCGGCTCGACTCGCCCTGTCCGAAAGGGGTCTCCGAAATTCGCAAACGATATAATGTCATGATGGCAATTGAGTAAATGCTGACTCTGTTATTTAGAGATAGACTTAAGTTAATACGTCTTGTCCTTTTTCTATATATTTTGGGTGGTAAACAGGCTCTGGTGGTATAGGTGGTCTTTTATTGGTGGTGGCTCCAGTGGCGGAGCTCGCGGGCGTAGGCACCACCGCATTACCTTATATACTTGCCGCTAAATGATAGTGTTCAGCCCTATCGTGTTCCGGTCAGGTGGCGGCAATGTACGGCCCTGTAATTACCGGCACTGAGGCATAACACCTTAGGCCTCAGGAGTGGTAACGCATCTGCATTTTGACCTTGGTCTTTGTGTGGGTGTCTATAGGCTGGAGTCATCACTTAATATCAATGTGAACTGCATGCTGAATTGCCACTTCCATTACATAAAAAAAATTGTGCAATTGATGTGGATATGTGAATCTTCAAAGGTGGCAACGTATCTGTATTTTGACCTCAGGTTTTTGCGTGGATGTCTATAGACATCTGTATTTAGGTACTTACCATCCATCTGAACTGTACGTTAATTTACCTCTTTTATAATCCAATATTTTATGTAACACGTACCTTAATAATTGAGTCACAGGAGACAAAAATACGCTGTCCACCTGACTGTCCCTCTATCCGTCTCTATTGTGTAATCTATGTGGCAAACAAACATGTAGTTCACATTGATGTTAAGTGATGACTGCAGCCTATGGAATCTTACACAAAGACTAGAGGTCAAATTGCAGATGCGTTGCCGCCCCTATAGGCTGCAGTCATCACTTAACACCAATGTAAACTGCGTGCTTGCTTACCACTTACACTACAGTAAAAGTGTTTTTTTTTGCCTTTTTTATAAATAAATAGCAGAGAACCCTTTTCACGCGATTTCAACTAGCACTTTGCGGTTTTTATACCTAAGGTGTAACAAAGTTGATATTACCAACTTCACCCTGACAGCTCGTTTCAGTATAAAAATAACTGTGACGCCAAGTGTTGCCGGACCATAACCTTATTCATTGCATGTTGGGCAAAGCCGTCCCGGTATCCAATTCCCAGATCAAAGGCTTGAGGCTTTGTTGAGCCAACTGGCCGACATCGGGGATTCCCCATTGATACCCCACATGCAAATACAATGTGACGGAGGTGTAGGAAATAATATTATGATAGGGATGGAGATTTATTCCAATTTTGAAAATATTTCTGTGAATTTAAAAATTGATAACGAGTCGATTTCGCGGACGGTTCCGTAATGTACTATTGAGTTTTTCATTTATTATATTTATTTACATTTATCAAAACTGCAATTACTGAAAATTATTATGCCTTATATTAGTTTTCAGTAATGTGTAGAAAAAGTAATATTTTCTGTATTTTTTATTTCAAAATTTTAAGCTCACAAAGTGCAAACAAAGGTACCAAGAACAAGGTAACAAGGTTACATATTTTCGTTTTAAAATGTAAAAATATTTTTGAGATCTTATGATCTTCTATTTTTTCTTTTTATAATTAGCACAACTTTATTTTTAATTATCTAATTTACCTCCCTTCCAAAAACGGCCCATATTCAGAATTTGCTTGTTAACGTGCATGTTTGAGTTACTGACTTACAACATGTATACTTACTGTACCAAAAATGGCTGTGACAGACTGACAGATACACAGACGCATGAGTGATCCTATAAAGATTTTTATTTTCAAATTTTGAGGTTCGGCACCCTATAATTGATGTTAAGTGATGACTAAAGCCTATAGACACCCACACAATGACCAGAGGTCAAAATGCAGATGCGCTGTCACTCCTGAGGCATTAGTTGTTATGCCTCTGTGCCGGAAATTACAGGGCCATACATTACCACCTGACCGGGACACAATAGTGCTGAACACTACCATTTAGCGGCAAGTATATTAGGTAATGCGGTGGTGCTAACGCCCGCGAGCTCCGTCAGTGGAGCTCTACCACCAGTAAATTTAAATGAGATGGACAATACCATCCATCTGCACTGTTTTATTACAACTGTACACGAGATCCATGAAACAACCATCCTGCATCTAAATTAGACTAAGCACCATATGCGATACGTCATTTAATATTAAAATTATATAGGCGTATCGCCCTAGCCCCACGTTGAGTGTGAAACGGGCCATTTTTTACATTCAATTATTTTTGTCCCTAGTTTATATAAATTGGTTGTCTCCCTTATAAATGGAGTCGGTGGAGGTACATGGCGAGGGCGGATATCTGATGCATGATAAACTGCTTTCAACTGATTGGTGAGGCCCTGGTCTTGTATTTTGTCCGAAGGTATTGTTTTTGCTTCGATTTCCTTTGCTTCAGATTTTGGAATACATTTTTTTTATGTAATGAAAGTGGCAAAAAGACATGCAGTTCACATTGATGTTAAGTGATGACTGCAGCCTATAGACACTTACACAAAGACCAAGGTCAACATGCAGATCCTTTAACATTCCTGAGGTCTAAGGTGTTATGTGTGTTATGCCGGAAATTACAAGACCGTACATTACCACCTGCCGGAACACGATAGTGCTGAACACAACCATTAAGCGGCAAGTATATTAGGTAATGCGGTGATGCCTACGCCCGCGAGCTTCGTCATGGGAGTTTTTATCTAGATGTTTATAGGTTATAGTATTCTTTTTATTCAGTTATCATCAATATGAACTAAACACTTGTTTGCCAACTTCATGACATAAAAACTACAAAAACTTTAACACGGCAGATCTTTTCCTATTTCCACACTATGAGCTTATTCCCGAAAGCCCTACAGGATTATTTGCGGGTTATGGCCACCATTGTCAACATATCACATATGGACGTTAAATATTCAGTTAGTTCGGAATGGATTCTCGAAGCCTCCCTTACATTGTCTGTGAAATACATTAATACGATGGACGAAATGTGTTTTGGACAATATTTTATTACTGGCTGGAGTTACGCAAAGGTGGTTTTATTAAGTTTATCAGATTAGTGTATTTATATAAAAAATAAAAATAAAATACGCTTACACTCACAGCCCCACAGTAGGTATAGACCTGTGTCGTGGGTGCCGTTGTACACATACACAAACAACCAGACCCAGGCCATACAAATATTTGTCCCGGTGCGGGGCTCCAACCCGCGACCCTTCGAATCAAACGGTCATCTCACACCGCTGGACCAACCGGGTCGTCATATATGACAATAAATAATAACTGCCTCAGTAGTATAGTGGTAGCAGACCACTAATGCTACGCTGGGGTTCTTGGGTTTGATTCCCGGATCGGGGGCCACCAGAGATAAAGGTGTAAAATCCTATATCTCTGGATCTATTTGAATTTTTCCATTTTTCTGGCAGTTTCCCAGTAGCCCAGAGTCTGGTAACGTGCCCGGAGATGTCAATAGGCTCGCCGGCTGTTAAATGGGTTATTAAGTAACCAGCGAATCGTGGGTGGCTTCAAAATGCTTGCATTTACCTCTGCATACCCCTTCGGGGATTACGGACGTGAAGTAAAACAAATAATCACGCTTGTCACACTTGTGATCCGAATCAACGTAAGAAATATTTTTTTCATCGAGACTTGTAGTTTTTTTGTGTTTAAAATATGCAGTTGTTATACTACCTTCACTACAAGACTACATGCCACTATTCTCATAAAGAACATCTATTTAAAATCCTATTTCCCAGCAGATTCCGTCTAGTCGTAAAAGGTGTCGCAAAAGACATTTCCATACATCGTATTAGTGCTGTTTACAGACGTACAGCCTTCGAGAATCCATTCAGAGTGGACTGAATATTTAACATTTTTATCTGGACTATATAATAGATGTGATCCTTTATTTTTTTATATCATTAAGTTGATAGACAAGCAGAAGGGCCCCATCTGATAGAAAAAGTGATCACCGACGCCTATGAATATTTGCAACACCAAGGGAATTGCCAACGCGCTGCCAATCCTGTAGGACTCTTTTGACGCCATTTTTGAAGAACGCCATAATGGTATCGGCGCTAACCTCAGAGGGAAGTTCATTCCACGATTTACATGTTCTGGGCAGGAACGAACGTGAAAACCGCACCGTTGAGCACTGCCAGGTGTCCAGTCGGTGAAGGTGGAACTTCTGTCTTCAGCGGGTAGTACGGTGTAGGAAAAAAGACCGCCACCATGTCGAACAGTTCAGCAGAGCACTCAGCATTGTAGGGACGGTATAACACGCCGAGACTCCCAATGTCTCTGCGCAGGCTCAGTAGTCGAGCCTGTCAGTAAGTCCTGGGTCATTAACGATACGAACGGCGCGTCTTTATAGGGATTCAAGTGGACCAAGCTGGTATTTGTGGGCGGGATCACAAATGAGAGCAGTATTCCAGATATAATATAAGCATAGCTCTATTGGAATGGTTTGAACACCATTGTGCGGTTGACTATCTGCACTAGCGGAAGAATATTTCTCCACTAGAGGGGATCGCCATGTCCTCGTACGTACTTCGTCTCCGTAAGCTTAAAAAGAAGGCATGTTCAAAACTTTTGGCAAATGGACTTATTTCATTCTATAAAGGCTGTAGGTTGCTAATGTTGGAGACGGATGACGTAAACGACCGACGACGTACCGACTGGATACCTGGCAGTGCTCAACGGTGCGGTTTACACGTTCGTTCCTGCCCAGAACGTGCAAATCGTGGAACGAACTGCCCTCTGAGGTGTTCTCTAGGTGCTACAATATGGGGTTCTTCAAAAATGGCGTCAAAAGAGTCCTCCAGGGCTGGCAGCGCGTTGGCAACACCCCTGGTGTTGCAAATGTTCATAGGCGACGGTGGCCACTTTCCATCAGGTGGCCCGTTTGCTTGTCTGTCAACCTTCAGACATAAAAAAAAATTCAGTCACTGTTTTTGTGCAGATGCTTAAAATAAAAAGCCTTATCCATTGAGTCAATGGATAAGGCTTTTTCATGAAAAATGATCACGATATTTACCTAGTATGCAATTCACGTGGTTGATAAGTGACGTCTGCAGCCTAAAGATATCTACAACAGTGAATGACAAAGAATGCCTCCTTTTCTGTTTCTCACTTCTTTGTTATCAGTTTGTAAAAGAGGAAATGTGACATTCTTTTGATATACAAAAGTGTATATAATTAGTGATTAAACGAACTTACCTGTACGTGAAGTTCGATCATAATTATACGAAGGCTTCGTCCGAAAGATTAGCATATAAAACAACATGTTATAATTATTCTTAGTGACATTTTTGAGTCTCAATTTTTACAGTTATAAATCGTCATGTGTATTTATTGTTATACACCTTAGTTTAACATAGTTATACATTTCTGACATATCATAAGAGGTGCTTGATATCCTAATTGATAAATAAACAGTTTGACTTTGATTTTGAAGAACCAGAGTCTATACACACATGCAAACAATGAAGCTATGAAAATTAAAAAGGAATACAAGAATTACTTAACAAGAAAAGCTGGTGGCAAAAGCGTATAACTTAAAAAATGACATTAAACCGAGCTTAGAGTAAGCGTCCTCATTTGAGACCACACACTCATCCCGCATCGCATCCGTCGGGTTAAATTGAGCTTTTTTTATTCTAAATAAGTCCTTAAAAAAAGCGAACCACCCCAGAAGCCAAATGGCCCAGAATTTGTTTAAATTGTCACGTACAGACACCGCGTGGTTACACAATCCCGGGCCACCGGTTCTCAATGTGTTGTTATCGGGTTTGTTGTGTGTCTTTTATTTCTGATTAAGCGTGACTTATAATTTTATGATTATAATATTTTTTTCATTTATGATATTGAGTTTATGTATACTTACTGTGTATTACGTACTGTTAACTGTCACACACTTTTGTAACGATAATAAATCAACGATTGGCCACCATCTTAAGTAAAAATGTGGTGGAAAACGTTGTGGTGGATTTAAATAATACTTTTTAACTCTCCACTTGTATATCACTGCCATATTACAATGAAGAAAATATTCATTTATTTATTCAATCTTTATTGCCATAACATATACAACATATGAGCAAATGGCGGACTTAAATATTGGTTCTAATTAAAACCTACACATACAGCTAATGAGCAGGCATACACCATGTTGATAACAATATTTTTCAAAATGTGATTTCTTGCACTTTGCAAGATTTGACAAAATTATAAAGTCATTTTATATGAATCGGCAAAGAGCAAAATTTAAAATATGCGCAACAATATTGAGATCCTCTGTCACCCATAGATACGAGGTAGGGTTAAAAATGCATCGTAGTCACATAAAAAAAAATTCACTACAGATATCGGATTTTAAATTTTAAAATGTGCATTGTATTGAGCGGCAGGGTTCGAAAATCGATTGGTGCCGCGGACAAAGGGTTAACCATTAATAATAAAAACCCATTGATTTTAGACGCGACAGCTTGCGAGTCTGGTCTTAACGTATCTCGTAAATGGGTAGACTGTCTGTTGTTTAATGTAACACGTAAAAAATGTATTTCAAATAGAATCAACGTAAAGAACTATGTACTGTTTTTCTAAACTTATCAAAAAATTACAAGACAATTTTTTTAATATTAAGTTTTTGGCTATATTTTCTATTTTACAGCCATTTAAAACAATGGTTATTTATTTTTGCTGTTTATTTTTTAAAGGCTATATTACATACATAAAATAAAATTACATTTAAATATGCTTAAAAACATCTCGCAGCATATACATCTCGTTTCTCACCCATTACGATGCCAATGAAATTGGAAAATTATCTACCTTGGAATTTCCGTAAATTTTGAATTAATATTGATATTTAGACCAAAACCAAAGCTCTCAATACAGATGAGTATTCTTTCGAGAATCCGCCTCTTATGGTGAGATTCGCAGACCGCACTTCGACTTTACTTTGAGCAAAGTATGCTTAGAACTGTGATAAATGTATGGGTTTTGACAGTCCGAAGCGTACTTTGCTCGAAAGTAAAGTCGTAGTGCGGTCTGTGAATCTCGCCCTTAGTCTCCGTTAATTTTCCCTAGTAACACGGTGGCAATAAAGTTAATACCGACACAGACGTAGTAGGCGTAACCTTTCTACGTAAAGCGCTGTAAGGTGTAAAGAGAAACTGGTGGTAGAACTCCAGTGACGGAGCTCGCGGGCGTAGGCACTACCGCATTACCTAATATACTTGCCGCTAAATGATAGTGTTCAGCACTATCGTGTTCCGGTCAGGTGGTAATGTACGGCCCTGTAATTTCCGGCACAGAGGCGTAACACCTTAGGCCACAGGAGTGGTAACGCATCTGCACTTTGACCTTGGTTTTTTTTGTAGGTGTCTATAGGCTGCAGTCATCACTTAACATCAATATGAAGTGCGTGTTTGTTTGCCACTTTCATAACATTAAAAAAAAACCACTTTAATCTACCGACCCACAAACGATATCTATATAGCCATAAGGAATAGCACACTTTAATCGCCCAAAGATAATTATCTAGGTATACTAAGATCTTTGCGTGGTAAAAATAGGAACAGGCTGCATCGGGTGGTTATTTACTATCAATATAAACCACTCAGAGGTATGTTTGCTACTTTATTTAGTTTATTGGCGTTTACCCAACTATTTAGTGTTTTTTTTGTGCTATGAAATATATATAATATATAATATTTACTGGTGGTAGAGCTACAGCGACGGTGCTCACGGGCGTAGGCACCACCGCATTACCTAATATACTTGCCGCTAAATGGTAGTGTTCAGCACTATCGTGTTCCGGTCAGGTGGTAATGTACGGCCCTGTAATTTCCGGCACAGAGGCATAACACCTTAGGCCTCAGGAGTGGTAACGCATCTGCATTTTGACCTTGGTCTTCATGTGGGTGTCTATAGGCTACAGTCATCACTTAACATCAATGTGAACTGCATGCTTGTTTGCCACGCCCATTACATAAAAAAAAAATTAAAAGTGGCAAACAAGCATGCAGTTCACATTGATGTTAAGTGGTGACTGCAGCCTATACCCAGACACCCACACAAGACCAGAGGTCAAAATGCATGTGCATCGCCACCTGCCTTAGTTGTTATGTCTCTGTGATAGTTATTACGGGACCACACATTACCACAGAACCGGAACACGATAGTGCTGAACACTACCATTAAGTGGGAGATAAATTAGGTAATGCGGGGGTGCCTACGCCCTAGTGGTAGAGTTCCTACACTGGAACTCTACCACCATTAAATGTGTCGTAACATAATAAATATTTAACCCCATCGCATTTAAAAATGAAAAAAAAAACGTCGCTGTCAGTTAAGGTAAGAGCCACCACTCGACCACCTAGTGTGCGATAATTTCGCTTCACCACAGGTTGGTGATGGTACCCCACGGTGCAGAGAACACCAAATTGATGGTACCAAAAAGTATTGTATTATTTGTATTATGAAGTTTGCGAATTACTTTTTTTTATTATATATTTATCAAAATGAAAAGGAAGCATGCTAGTGAAAACTGCTGTTGCAATCATTAAAAAATTTGAGTTCCTAATGAAGCTTTGCCTGAGGTTTTTTTTACCCTTACTGAGGCCTACGTTATTTTGCCTATGTCATATACCTTACCATCTATCCGGAATATGATTGTGCTGAACACCACCATATGACGGCAGATAGGTTAAGTAACGTAATTTCGCGTCATCGTCATGCTAGAGCAAATCTATGACTTGGGCGGAGTGGGGCTACCAATGAGATATTTTAAAAATCAATTAGTATCACATGTGTCCGATTCTGACACAATTACAAGTAAGCATGCTTATGAAATGAAGGCATCTAAATATTTTCTCTAAAATAATTTCGATTGTTATACATAGTATGTGTAGAAATTAAATTTGCGGATTCTCTCGCGTATACAACACTCCCAAACTTCTTCTTATACCCGACGTTTCGGTCGCTTTCCGGGTACCGTGGTCACGGGCAGACTGGGTTGGGTATAAGAAGAAGTTTGGGAGTGTTGTATACGCGAGAGAATCCGCAAATTTAATTTCTAAAGCTCGCGAAAACCTGCGAAAATGTTAGGTACATGTGATAAATACGTCAGTCTCTCAGCCAAATATTTTCGAAGCTCCTAAAAGGGTATCTTCATTAAGTGGGGTCCATCAAAATATTTTTTACATAGCAAGCAAAATCACTAGTCATGTTGCTGGCGACAACCCTACATTCGACCTGTATTTATTTATACACGCACCACAAACAAATATGCATTGACGGTTAATACATTGATGGTTGAATATGAACGCCAAAAAATTTGTTTATACCGAATCAGCAATGGATTTCATCTTAATCGAATGTGCAGTTTACTGTTAACCCCAAAATATTCAGGGCCGCAGCATTCATTGTATTCTACATCGCGGTGCCATTAATCAGTCTGTGCCAGAATCATCAATACAACATTATGCAGACACGTCCAAGCACTCGATTCGAATATTGGATGTATCGATTATGTATCGGTAATTCGATTACGCCAACTCGCATTGTGTGGAGGCTGTTCATCACTTGTTGAAAAATGACTGTGCCGTTACGTTGATATATGTAGCCCGAAAAACTTTCATGTTACTAGTAAGTTTGTAAATGAGATCTTAATACCTTTAGAAATATACGAATAATATATGAATACTACTATATAATACAACTAGCTGTTGCCCGCGGCTTCGCCCGCGTGGATGTCGTTTTATAAATAACTAAGTAGCCTACGTTCTTTCTCAAAGTCAGCTCTATCTCTGTACCAAATTTCATCAAAATCGGTTCAGTCGTTTGGACGTAAAAAGGTAACAGACAGACAGACAGAGTTACTTTCGCATTTATCATATTAGTAGGAATAAGTTTTTTTTCTTTATTCTTTGATCATAATAATATCAGTATAGGAGAGAATCATGACAATTTCTGGTAGAAGTACTCCAGTGTCACGAAAATCGACGGGGCGTAGACAGCACCGCATTACCAAATGTTTATCGCTCAATGGCAGTGTTTAGTGCTACAGTGTTTTTGATTAAGGGGTACCTAATTTCTAACACAGAGACAAAAAGCTTAGGCCTGTTAAATGTTTATAGCCCCTACAGTATTCACTCATCAATAGCGTGAATTGTATGTTGTTTGTAACTACATAACAAAAATATAACAAAATATTAGCGCCGGGTTATTAATCCGGCGCAACGCTGAGTTGGCGCGTCAAATTCTTCATTTAGTTTTGTTTCTATTTTTTGTTTTATATCTTTTTTTTTCCGTTTTGTTCTTTCTTAAGTACCTATTGTACAAATAAATATAAATTAAAAAAAAATACGTATGGTTTTTATTAAAAAATACTACGATATTTTTTTAGTGCAAAAAAATTTCGTGCTTTAAGTAACTTTTGAGTTAATCGCAAATAAACAGACAGACGCGGCGGGGGACTTTGTTTTATAGATATTATGTAATAGATGTAGATAAATTTACTTATACATTTTTACTACCCAATAAATACGAAACCACTTTATTTTTATCACATGCTATATTTATGATGCAATAATATCAATATTCTGAGACTATAAAAAATTGCAGTTTCTTTACATACCTACTTCTCATTTTGTGTATTCAACTTTCATAATTCAAACTCACCTTCTTCATAAACACATAATAATATGCTGTTTTTTCTGTAATACTAAACCCAAAGTTCTGAGTAGTTCTGAATGACTGATTAACATTGATTAAAAGTTATCAACCCTACCACCACAGCCCAATACCAACGAGGCCCACAGAATAGCTCAAGAAGTATATATATACCTCGAAGAACCGACGATATACATAGACGAGAAATATACATAACATAATTGGCATTTTGAATTAATAGAAATAAAACATCAAAAGGAATATGGAAAAGGCTTTAATGTCGCAAGCATTCCATCTTACCCCGAGTGGTTCTGTAGAGCGTCCACTTGGCGAGTGACTGCTTCCGACGCTGGAGGGGAAATATCTCGAGACTGGCAGCCCCACAGCTGAAAAATTTAACTTTCTTTACTTAGAATAATATATTCTTAATGTATTGTATCTTTATTATAATTCATAAATTAACCTTAATATAACTCCATGTCCATATTTCTTCGAAGAATTAGACAGTCACGTAGAGGAATGACCACGCTGGAGGGGGAATAAATATCTCAAGATAGGTCACAGACAAATGAAAAAGTATTGGAGGTTATAAAAAATATTCAACATAATATTACTAAATTTTAATATAATAATATGTCACCTTGGAAATTTAAAAACATCAAACTAAATATGGGAAAGGCTTTAACTGTCGCGGGTATTCCAAATCAAGACGAGAGTGGTCCACTATAGCATCCATTTGCCGCACTCTCGAGATATTTCCCCTCCAACGTCACTACGTTGGAAGGGAAATATCTCGAGAGTGGCAACCCACCGCATGAAAAAACTAACTTGTTTTAGATAAGAAATAAAAATAACTCGTATTTGTGCTCAAAGTAATAAGAGAAACGTTTCTGATTCATCAAAGCATAGCAAAATTATGAACCCGTAACGACTTTATCCAGACGTACTTTTGGGATAGAGATAAAAGATGTAAGACATCAGGAGTTAACCCTCAGGATACATCTGCACATCGACGACACAACGCAGCTTCTATCTGCATTAGTTTTGGTTTTTGTGTGGATAACTATTGGCTGCTAGGCTAATGTTCTAGTGACGTAGTTAGTGGGCATACAGAGAAGACATTATCCATTTTTCATGAGTTACCTGTATCACATAATCTGAAATAACTTAATAAATTGCCAACAAAAGGACGATAAGAGGCGTTGAAATGGCATGATTCATAGAAAACGCAAATTTCGGTAAACATTAGTCATCCTCGTTGAAAGGTATGATGTGAGAAATTAGATGTTGGAGCCACAGAGACCACGACCACCAGAGGTTGACGCTACAGTCTTTGCATACGCTTCAATTACGTTGCGGAGTAAACCTCAAGAGTTTCTTATCCAACGTAACGTATTTTATTAAAGAAATGATTATATTATGTACTGCCGACAAAAAGACGATGTGAGCATTGAAATGGCATTGCTCGTGGAAAACACAATAAAATAATAAAAAATAAAATACGCTTACACTCACAGCCCCACAGTAGGTATGAACCTGTGTCGTGGGTGCCGTTGTACACATACAAGACATACAAAAACACCCAGACCCGAAACAAATTTCTGTAGGCCATACAAATATTTGTTCCGGTGCGGGGATCGAACCCGCGAACCTTCAAATCAAACGGTGGTTCCGCACCGCTGGACTAACCGGGTCGTCAACAATGTGCGGCGGACATTAATCATACTCGTTGAAAACTATTTTGTGGGAAATTACACGTAGGGCTAAAGTGAGCGCGTTCGCTGCGGGTTGATGGGACATTCGTTGCAAGCGCTTCAATTATAACGTGGAATATTTTTTAGGATTTTCTGGTTGTTTCATTCAAAGTTGTGTTGCTATAGTAAACAAAGTTTTTTCCTGATTAATTCCTGCAATTTTATAAATGCTTTTTATTACTTGTTTTTACCTAACGTAATTTTAGCGTAATATCTCGAATAATATTATAACATTTTTTGCTATTCGATTAATAAATGCATGTATTCACATTTTGATAATTTATAAAACTACCGGGTTATTAGATTTCGATATTCAGTACCTGCTCGAAAAAAAAACTGAATCCAGCGTAACGTATCTTATTTACGCCATAATTACATTATGAATTTCCAACAAAATAACGATGCGAGCGTTGAAATGGCATTACTCGTGGAAAACACAACGTCCGGCGGACATTAGTCATCCTCGTTGAAAGGTATCCTGTGGGAAATTACACGCGGGGCCAAAGAGACCGCGGCGGCCGCGGGTTGACGCTACATTCTTTGCATGCGCTCCAATTTTCTATTAACTTGACGTTGTAGAGTAATTTATGTAAATTCACTGCTGTATATTTTAAATATCTTTGTGAATTATTTTGCGTTTTTATGGCCACTTTGATTGTTGTTTTCAAGTTTACGGGTAAAGTACAGGTACGACTGTACACGACACTGTACTTGTAGTGGTATATCGAGAGATTTTTATGAACTCTTTAGTGGTTGCGTAATCAAAAGCTGTGTTTTACTAGTGGTCGATCTTCAGCGGAGCTCGATGGCGATGACCACCAATCGCTGGTTTTCGATGTTTCAGAGATTGTGACATCTAGGTACATGTTTAAGCCTGGGTTGCACCAAACTAAACAACTTAAAGAAATATGTTAAAGTTAGAGAAGGATGTGAACTGTTACAATAACTTTATCTTTAACAACCCTTTTTTTTTTTTTTTTTTTTTTTTTTACGCGGGGAAACCCTCATGGGCACCCGCCGTCTAGGGGAAACGACGGCGGGTAGTGTGAGACTCGTACTCACTAAAACCCCGCGGTGTTCCGACTCTTCCGCCATCAGTGGCGGGGTCACGGGAACGCTTACGCACACATCCGCGACCCCGCCGGCGGCTGCTCGTCTCCGAGCCCTCCGCAGGTTGAGCTCCTTGGCTCCAACCAACACCAGTGGCGTGCGGAACACGTGCACGCCACCCAGCTTGGGACCCATCTCCATTTGGGCGACGGACATCCCCCAGTCCGACACCCAAAGGTCCCCGCCCCGACCACTCACAACGCCAGGCGTCCCAAGACGCCCGGGTGGAGGAGTCCAGGGGCACTCTGTCCGGCCCCGGGGGAGCGGGAGTGACAGGGATGAACTGACCTTCAACCGCCCCCCCGCGGCCCCACCACGTCCCTATCGAGCGGCGGGACCACCGCTAGGCGGCTGGGGATAGGGTGCAGGGCAACGACACACCCATACACCTCCTCCCCAGCCGCCTCCCCACCACGTCCCCATCTTACGGCGGGACAACCGCTAGGCGGCTGGGGATAGGGTGCAGGGCAACGATACACCCGTACACCTCTTCCCCAGCCGTCTCCTCACCACAGCAGCGAGTGGCGGGCAGAGCCACGCCAAACGCCGCCCCTCTCTGGGTTCCTCTTGGCTTCTCCGGTGTGAGGCCAACCACCGGGTACTGAGCCCCCCCGCCACGACAAGGCGGAAACCCTCGGGGGGGATCTTTAACAACCCTGGCTTAAGGCTACAGTATTTACGTACTCATTAGTATTACTATAAACTGTAGCTTGTGTGGCACTAACATGACTTCGAAAAATATGTTCTAAAATTACCTGAATTAAAGGAATACAGAATCGTCGTACACAATAATTACATACCTTACTATTCAGAAGTTATATTCCTTTGGAAGTTACAACGTAAAGCTAGAAAAATAAAATAATAAAGCAGCATTAAAGTGCTATTAACCTCGCAAAATCCTATCATGTTTTACTATAAAACCGACCAGATGTTAAGTGAGTAAAAAATAAAAATGTCCCGTTACTGCAGATATCAAGCGATTCGCCAAATTTTCCCACACATCCACAAAGGGTTAAAAGCTCGTCTTCATTGTAAGAGGATATCTAATTTCCTTGAAAGCAAAATTGGCGTAACATTGCCAAGGTACACTTTTTATACTTTTTTGTACCGATAACCCTTCGGTGCGTTTGTGTTTTTTTTCTTTTTGAAGCGTAAAGAAAAGGCGGTTAGTTTATATCCGGCTTCTTTTGACATATGGAGGGTTGACCGATGTTCTCAATGAGTATTAATTATTTGAAGTGGGATTCGGTATTCGAGTAGGTTGACGTGCATTGTAGGAGTCTGACTTGTACAATGGGCCTTAAGAAATTATTTTTCTATGCGCGAGGTTGTAATATTATAAGTTTTCTATTTTATTCACTAGGGGCAAACATCTCTTTTTATGAATCAATTCTCCAAAAGAAACGTTTAAGAAATTGAATACATCATCTTTAGACTGTAGTACCGCTAGTACTGCCTAACTAAGCAAATATACATGTATACTTCATAAATTATGGTGGGGTCAAAAGTCTTAGGAATCGGCGTGCATGTATAAAGAGAATGTTGAAGGTAGACGAGGCACGAGAGGTTTGTCAGAACCGGGATGTCTGGCGCTCTACACTCTCTGCCTACCCTGTTAGGGACCTGGCGTGAAGATACATACATACATACATACTTCATAAATATCCAACTCTGTATTAAAATATCTAGTGATGGCTGAACATCAATGGTGGTATACAAAAGTATAGGTTCCTACTAACCTACCGACCACTGCATTGTCTTATTTACATGATTCTTTCTGTATAAAAGTTTTTTGGTAGAGTATGTATGTATGTATACATACTATGCGGAAATGTCTTTATCAATTAGCAACGAATAAGCACTGAATATTTTGTTTGTATATTTATGAACACCGCGCCCAACAAAAATCTTCCTCTGAGAATTGTACCTATTAAAGGAAATTACCCAACCTGGCAGTTGAAAGCATTTGTGAAGATAGTTTATTTTTAGTTCTAGTAACATCGTTAAATAAATTGTAGACTTAACCGTTCTAAGCTGTAAGGATCGCGTTATTCAAACAACAGTTGCATCAACCCTTTAAAATGGCAAATCCGGTAGCATCTCGTGAGAACGCGGAAGACACCTGGTCTTATAGACCGTAATATAACTGTTCATAGACAAACAATAGAGAAACCCTTTGATATCCGCTACGGGTCGATGAGACCCTAATAGTAATCAAGGGTTAGTTATGGCAGGTGAGGAAGACGTCTTGATTCGCGTGAAATAATTTTTCTTTATATTTTTTTATGTACGGATTGAACATTCTATTAGATCTGGCTGATGAGGTGTGAACGTTAATAGCTTTCTTTTCAACTTTCAAAGTTAATGTTAAAATTTGAAAAATGTCTCGCGCAGGTATAAAACACAATTTATACCTAATTGTTATTTTTATGTCATTATTTTTATTTAATTTACTGCACAATTTTCTACGGTATTGTTTCATACATGCTATGAAAATATCAATATTTACTGTTTTTTTATGTCGTGAAACAAGGGTGCAGTTTACGTCGATGGTAAGTACTTAATACTGTATATTTTTAACATACAAATGAGAAATTTCAATGTAGATGCGTTGCCACTCCTGAGGCCTACGAGTAAGTTATGCCTCTTTGGCGGAAATTACAAAACATTGTATTACCACCTGACCAGAATAGGATAGTGCTGACTGACCTACTTACTGATAAATGGTAATCATTTATCAGCAAGTAAGTCAGTAATGCCTATGCTCGCAAGCTCCGTCACGTTAGCTCTACCATCAGTAAGAGCAGATAGTATAAAATACACTGCCCACACTGAAAAAAAATCAAAAGGAAAAGATAAACATGACATAATAAACGGAAATAAATTCAAAGGTATCAATTAAAATACGCGAGCTCTTATTACGGTACACGGAGCGTAGCTAATTCGACGCCCACGATCCACTGCGTGTTAAAATGTTATGTATGACTTGCATGAAGTTGCATGTATGTATCCATAGTTCATGCGTTTTATACGAAAGTAGAGAACGGACATATTAACTGTGATAGCAATTTATTAATGTAGCGCTTGGATATCAACAAATTCAAGTTTTAAGAATAAATATTGTGAAACTTGTGTCACCAGTTTTTAGGCTTTGAAAGGGTATATATAATAGGAAAAGAAAATGAAAGGAAATTATGAAATAAGAGTGTGAAAAACTGTAATCAAATTACTGAAGAACTTCAAAAGCACTATCTGAAAATTTGTATACCTTACTTACAATTAGTATTACACCAGAGATTATCAAATATGCTGCCCAAACTGAAAAAGTCATAAGGAAAATGTAAACATGATTTAAACCAAATTAATTCAAAGGTATCAATAAAAATAGGCAAGCTTATAACGGTAGTACACGAAGCGTAGCAAATTCCACGCTCGCGATTCACTGCGTGTAAAAATGTTATGGATGACTTGCA
Organism: Macrosoma leucophasiata; assembly: GCA_036365455.1. Classification (NCBI taxonomy): domain Eukaryota; kingdom Metazoa; phylum Arthropoda; class Insecta; order Lepidoptera; family Hedylidae; genus Macrosoma; species Macrosoma leucophasiata. The sequence goes on from JAWQUS010000020.1 coordinate 6,476,382, forward strand.
TATTCGTTGCTCAAGTCTTTTATATGGAAGTATCAAATTTACGTTGCTAATAATGAATTGTATTATCAGTTACTAGGTTAGGCTTATGTAATCGAATTAGTCTGCCCGTGACCACGGTAGCTGGAAAGCGACCGAAACGTCAGGTATAAGAAGAAGTTTGGGAGTGTTGTACGCGAGAAAATCCGCAAATTTAATTTCTACAATGTATGAAGCTCGCGAAAACCTGCGAAAACGTTAGGCTTATGTAACTTCACGTATGTCGTAAATACATGTCATGCATTCAAGGATACACGAAAATACCCTCGATTTATCCCTTGTAAAAGGTAGCAACCTTGTTGCTACTACCAGGGCATATTGCCAAACTCCGAAGGTGGACTATGTATTTGCCAAAAAGTTTAAAAATTCCAGGACCACAGAATCAGTAGGCTGCTACTACTAGTCTACTGAGACGGCTTAGTCTGTTCATTTTTTTTTCAATAGTCCGTAATCAATTGGATTTATATCAGGTCAGTTTATCAGGTGATGTATGTGAATTAAGAATATTCAGCTAAGGCTATATTATATTACTAGCTGTGCCCGCGACTTCGCCCGCGTGAGAATTTATGATTGTTCAGTATCTACCCGGACGAAGTCGTGTCGTCGTCGTCTCGTCAAAATCGGTCCAGCCGTTCCCAAGATAAGCCCCGCGAAACAGACAGACAGAAAAAAATTGTAAAAAAAATGTTTTGGTATATGTACCGTGTGGTGGGATTGGAAGGGCATTATTCATTATGAGCTATTACCACAAGGCAGGACTATCGATTCTGAACTCTACTGCGAACAACTGATGAGATTAAAGCAAGAAGTTGAGAGAAAGCGGCCGGAATTGATCAACAGAAGGGGTGTGGTGTTTCATCATGATAACGCTAGACCTCACACATCTATAGCCACTCAGCAAAAATTAAGAGAGTTTGGCTGGGAGGTGTTAATGCATCCGCCGTATAGTCCTGACCTTGCACCTTCAGATTTCCACCTGTTTCGGTCTCTTCAGAATTCTTTATGCAATGTTAGGTTAACATCACGAGAGGACTGCCAAATCCACTTATCGCGGTATTTTGATGAGAAGTCCCAAAATGTTTATAGCAATGGGATCATGTCCCTACCTACAAGATGGCAAAAGGTTGTCGAACAAAATGGTACATACATACTTTAGTTAAATTTAAATAAACTATAATAAAAAATGTTTTGAATTATCTTAAAAAATGCGAAGAAACTTTTTCCCCAACCTATTACATACACATGCATTTAGTAAAAAGCGGTTATTCTTTAATTACAAACGGATACTCTAATTTTATTTATTTGTATGTATAGATGTATAGATTTACCCCCTTATTCATAAACGTACATTAGAGACGTTTTAGCTATAGAATGATTTGTCTTTGTCAGTTGTATGGTCAAAAGTGCAGGATAGAAAAAGACAAAGGAGAGATTAGCAACACTTTAGCTAAAATACGTTTATGAACAAGGGGGTTAATGTATACCCAACTTTACTCGCATAAATAAGATATCATTTGATTTTTCCACAGCATTATAACCCGGTCGATGCTGGATGTCGCCAGCAGACATACGTTTTACGTAGCACAAACAAGCATTTTATCCATATTTGTGAAACGTTTGCAACGTGACACCGGCTACGGCCGGCGGATTCGGCACCGCAAATAGCATTTGGGGGTTGCAAACAATTCCGTCGGCCTATCACGTTACTAGTTAATGGAGATTAATATTATGTGTTTTTTAAGAAAAAATGCATATTAATACCAATACCATCTATATATTAACCATTGCTGTGCCGTATCAACTGGAATGACACGGACATGAGTTATACAATATACATATATATTTAAATTAAGTATTAGTTTAAATGTGATTGAATAATGTAGATTGTAACTAACCTAGTACTAAGTACAACTTTACTAACAAAATGAGTTTGTGTAACTTTATAAATAAATTAAATAAATAAAAAATAAACTAATAGCTATCACTGAGACATGATGGCAACTAAGGTCTCAGGGGTGGCAATGCATCTGCGTTTTGATCTCTGGTTTTTGTATAGATGTCTATAGGTCTTTGGAATCGATGTGCATGAATGAAGATAGTCGAGGCATAAGAGGTAGTTAGGTACCTATTTAAGAAACTGGTTATTTGGCGCTTTCTGAACACCCCGTAAGAGATCTAGCGTGAGATACGTACATACATTTTAGCGAATGAATGTTATACATTTTTAATTATATACCAAAAAATAACAAAATCCAACGTTTCATGAACCAAAGAAATATCTCGGGCATATATTTCGCATAGCCACTGATCAAATGCATATCCATTCCGTCGTATTTGTTCAGTGTTATCTCGAACGCGAGATCGATCTCATAAACACAAAATAAACCACGACCATAAAACGCTGGCGTGTACAAATAGACAAACTACAAAAAGAGACGAAATATACGAATAGGAAGCCATATTTCCACGATCTCCACCCCGGTATCTGTCCGAAAAAAAAGATAATCTAACTTTCTCCTAACGCCCCCTGGCCTTATAATAGTGTCCAATTTAATTTGAGCCACTATTGCAAATCGAAACTACAGTAATATTACAAGTCACAGCTAATTCTCGGGTCCGCAAATGTTGGTTCAGATTTACGGGGGCGTGCGCGGGGTGTACCGGCAGCAAATCATTACTGACAGTTGACCAAACGGGGTGCGCTTCCCCTAAAATATGTATGAGGCCAGAAAAGGCCTGTTATGGTGTCCGAATGTTGATAAGCCAAGTATTGGGGCTGCGAGATTGGATAGCAATGCCGGGGGAAGTTGGGGCGAAATGATTAGGATTTGTCGCAACTTTTTTTCGTGTCGTGAATTTAGTTGCGCCGTGTTAGAATTTTTGATGTGAAACTTTTATTGCTTTGACGTGTCATATAGCTTCTATAAAGTGGATATAATGCAGTTATATTGCCATAAAAGAAATGGAAATCATGTGATTAAGGAGAAAGTATCGAAACTATTATATGAAACTTGAGGGTGCAGATGTCTTGTTTATTTTCTTCTCGATTGTACATATTAATTTATGAGTACACTGTTGTAATACGTGCAGCTAATTACTGAAGCAAAGAAAAACTAAGAACGGCAACGTATATAAAGACTTTTATGTCAAATAGCTTAGGTTGTAGTAAGTTATTCATATAACAAAAATAAAAAAATAAAAATTTCAAACATTGTAATATATGTATTTTGTTACATAAAATGTAATAGTTATATCTTCGAGTTTACTCGTACAATATTTTTAATGTATTATTTATTATTAAAACATAAAAAGACTTAAAAAAGTAAAATATCGTCTAAAAAATTAAACTGACGTGTAGCGAAAAATTATATTACTTAAATGTGATGTAAATCGATTTTTAACACTAGATCTCGATCATTTTAACTAGGGTAATCACTGCCACATTCATCCATGGTATTTAAACCAAATATGTGTCGTGGGAATCGAAAAGTGTACTAAATCAAAACAAATATCGATCTCCACAAACGTCATTGTTGCCACAACAAAGTATCTAAATCCTTTTAAATCCGAAAAATAGGATTTGACAAAAAATGCAAAAAAAAACTACACTCGTTGACTCTCGCAATAGATACAATAGATTGGGTGCAATGCAAAAAAATATTTGAAAAGTGTTATTGGGAGTGTAAGCTACCAAAATACTAAATACAATTGTGTTTAGCTTTTTCTACTGATGGGGACGATTTTTTTTAATGTTTGACTAAAATTCATTTTGGTCAAACAAATGTTACGTGCCGATATTACGATAGCTTAACTAAGTTAAACTTAGTTAAAGTTTGCAATAATAGTAAATTAGTGCCTTAGTAGATAGTGGTAGCGTGCCACTACTGTTGCGCTCGAGTCCTGGATTTGATTGCCGGGTCGGGGGGTAACTAGAGATAAAGGTGTAAAATGCTTTATTTGTTCTATTGGGCTTTTTCCATTTTATGGAAGTTTCCCAGTACGTTGGTGTTTGGTAACATGCTCGGAGATGTGCAGAGGCTCGCCACGTGTTACATGGGTTAAAATGCAACCCGCGAATCGTGGGTGGTTACATGTAAGCTAGGGTGGGCCACTTATGTATGAGCAAAAAAAAAGACTATTTCTTATGGGCACAGTGATAAAACGGTGCCAAATTATAAGTGTAAATAGATTGTAAAGTTTGGTAGCAATGATAATGAATCTTTTGTCTCCGGATTCACGTGAAAATTGTAGTTGAAGACAAGACAAAAATGTAGTTTTTAAGGGCCTCAAAGCCCTGCCATACAACGTTACACTAATTTATGTAGTTTGTAAATAAAACTCTTCTACTAATAAAACTTACAAAAACAGTAACAAATCAAACAGTTTTTAGAACAAAAATAATTACCTACTAGTTAACATTTCAGTGAAAGGTTTATTTCGTGGAAAAATCCTTTTTGTTATCGAATTTCGGCATAGCTTTTCTAGAATCTATCTGGGCTTTGATGAATCCTTCTCTTGCTGTTTTATCACAAAAAGTGGCTGAAGGTTCAGTCACAGCTTGTACTGCATTTTCCGGCAGCTTTTACACCATTTTTTGTCATTTCCGGCATAGAAGCTAACACCTTAGGCTTCAGAAGTGGTAACGCATCTGCGTTTTGACCTCTGGTCTTTGTGTGGGTCTATAGGCTGCAGTCATCACTTAACATCAATGTGAACTGCATGCTTGTTTGCCACTTTCATTACATAAAAAAAACATGTAATTTTATAATTCCGATAAGCGCGTAATAAAAATCGAAACTAAAATAACCACTTCACAAAAATGAATAACGAAGGATTAACAAATGACTGCAATTCCAAAATACTATACAAACATAATTAGTGTTGTGTCGAACAATATATCACTGACTTTTTTTTACCGTAACATCGTCGATTTAACCCTATTTTCCGCAATTCGATGCTTTTTGCCCCAATTGGCAGAATCACAATGTTTTATGGTGTCAAGAGCAGATTATTGTGAGTTTTACGGAAAAGGGCAACGAGTTCTCATGACCCTAAACGGTTCTTTGTTACTTTTTATAAATAAATAATAGATTATTTGATTATGTTGTGTCTACACACAGATATTTTGAGAAGTAAATCCTAGAATCAGTTTACCATTAATGGTAATCTAGCTTAAAACAAATAAAAATTAAACGTAGGTAGCAAGTAACGTCAGAAAATACATCTGAAGTTAATATATATTACAACTAATTAATTAAAATTTAATGTTGTAAAGGATTTTTTAGACTTCGTTAAAAATACATATGAGAATCAAATTGGATGGTTCGTTGCCAAAACTTTATAGATAACCCCTTTCATATCCCTAACAATAGTGATTTTAACCCTTACGCTGCACACGGTGCTATTTCATTATTTTATTAATTTAAATGTTGCGATTTTTGCGTATACCTGATCTATGACAATGGGGTCCCTATTTCGTCTATTGAATTTTTGCATAGGGTACTATAGTAAGTATAAGCCGCGTATATGAAGCAGATGCATATTGAACATGTAAAAATGAATGAACGGCACATTTTATTATTGGGCAAACCCATTTGATAGGCAAACGGTGATGGAGCGACTGGTTTAGAGAGATATGATATTTTGGCTTTTGAAAAGATATTCTTTTATGGGTTGAATATGGTAAACAAGCGAGTAAATAACATTAATGGTCATTGAATCATAAAAATATGTAGATGTTCTACATCTAAAGGTTCAAGGTAGGTACCTATTTATCTTCGCTGCGCCACATATTACGGGGAGTCAGTTTCATTACATTAATCATCAATTATATAATTAATAGTAATTTTCAAACAATAAGAACACAACGATCTGCTGTTTTGTATTTATAATGTTTTTCTTTTAAGTGGTAAACAACTGCGTACGCGTACAGATAAATAGTTAAACCCATGAGAAAGCATTTGAAGAATCAAAGGAAATAAGTAATCCTTTAAATTCTCTATAATTATATGATTATTCAAGTACCTCTTTACTTATCTTACTATCTACAATCAGTGCACAATAAAAGCAAATTGGGTGAATAATTTGAAAGTGGGTACTAGGCGTCGTATGTCAAGTACAAAATCATTACCTTTTGTGTTTTATCTGATCTTAAATCTATTCAAACGGGTTCAAGTACCATTTAGTACTATTATTTTATTAGCTATAAGAGTTAATGTCACGTATTTTTTTAACTGACATCGATTTTGTAGTGATTTTTAATATTAATCAATTACGCTTCATTTCAAATATCAAATGTATGACTGCAACGGTTTGTTATTTCTAAACTGATTTATAGCCAGAGACATGGTTAAAAGAGAACGTTTTTTTTTAAATATTTGTGTTTGGAACGGGTGTTATATTTGTGTCAAAAATTCGCAAGGGTCGCTCTGACAACGACATCGTGATAAAGGGTTATTACTATTACTGGAAGTAAGTTAGTGTTACTATTGTTACGTAATGAATTATTGGGTCGGGACGTTTCAGGTACATTAGGTAGCACGTCAAGGGTTGATTTTGCGGAATGACAGTCGAAATTTTCACACGTGAAAGTGTAGTCAGGTAGGGCCTGGTAGGGCAAAGTTCCCGCAAAATTATTGTCATATCTCTTAACGTTTTTATGTGGTGTGCATCTTTATATCTACATATTGTGTTTTTGAACAGTGTTTTGTGAATTTAAAATTAAATTAAAATTAAAAAAACGATCACAGGTTTGGGCTTTTAATATTAACTTTTTTAAAGATAGGTATAGAAAACATCCTGTGAAAATATAAGACGTACGTAAACGTAAGTACGTTTTCTTATTTATTTAAAATTAGGTCTAAAAATCAACACACTTTTCTGCTGTTTTCAAAACTCCAAATTCAGTTAGTTAAAATAAAAAGGCCTTTACGATAACCTATAAATATTAAGACGCACTAGTTTACCAATGTATTTCGATGTTTAGAAGCGAATTAGCAAATACACCGCATCTGTATTTACGAAGTTATTGTCTTATCGGAACACAACAGTAGTATTTTTATTTTGTAAACGGGACTTAATCGCGTACTATTTTAATCAAAGTATTTACCTCGACACTCGAGGTAAATACTTCGATTAAAACTTCTACTTCTTGAGTGTCGAGGTAAATACTTCTATTAAAATAGTACTCACTTATATATATAAACTCACTTTACACGCGTGCAACCTCAACGTAACCAAAACCCGTCTCTTCAAAGCTTCTTTGTGCTCCTTAACCCTCTAATAATAATTACACCTTTTTGTCAGTTAACCCTTTAACGCGCCGGTAATTCTTAACCCCGCTACCTGACCCTTCGCTTCCTGATCCATTCCTTATTTGAACCGTCTCGAGAGTGCGTGTGCGCAGATTTTGATACCACTAAATGTGCCGCGAATTTTTTAAAAATGTGTTGGTTTTTGTGTTGACGTGATTTTTATTTATATACTTGTATGGGTAAGTGCGAATATACATATAATGTACATTTAAAGATCCCTATTACAAACTTCTGATTAGTAACGCAATTATAATAGTTTACCTAGTGAAATAAAATAAAAATTCTGAAGGTTACAAAATTAATGTCATATCTCATTAATGCCAATCAGTCAATATTAGACTGCTTATTCATTTCGTTTCATTTTATTTAATTTCTTTAGTTTAAGTTTCTTTTAAGTTTAAGACAATTTATACCTGATTGTTTAATTTAATCAAATTTGATTTGCCATCTCGAATCGCGCGTACATTAAAGAACATAACATTCATGCAAAACAACAAACAGTGCCCATAACGAATGTCAGCACTTCGAGACAATAAAACGGCCGGACCCGTCAAAACACGAATGTCCTCAGAGCTCGGCATCGCAAAGATGATACTCTGTTATTTCCAACATATTCCAATATATTATTTTTTATTGCCCTCCTTCCAAGAGGAGGGGGAGTCGCGTCATGCGTGATATTTGATATAAAGTCGGAACTCAACTTCGTTATGTGATATTCTTTTTTCAAAGGACAATGGCTTCGCATCGACGTAACATATTTTCGCGGAGATGGTGAATATTTTTCTTGAGCCAGTCGGATGGGTCCAATTATGCCTAACATGAGAATGTTCAATGTGAGTTTGTTAGTGTAGTTATATGTGGCGTAAAACGTAGCTTGTTAGAGATACTGTTGTAATATTTACATGATAGTTGTTAAGTTTGGATGAAAGGAAAATATTATTATGTCTGTTTTCAAAGCAAACGTATAATTTTTAGAAAGAATAGCTATATTACAGATTCAGTTTATCTTTCTCTCGTTTATATATCCGAATTATTTATTTTCCGAGTAATGTATTTTATGTTGTTATGATTTTTCGTGAAATTCATGAAAGTAATTGATGATTACGAAAGCAGTTGTAAAAATTTTAACATTGTATTGAGTACATAACTCAATGAAATGACTTCATTACATTTATTGAATTTCATTACATTTTATTATGATGAATTATCCAATGACAGATAACTTGATATACTAAATCCTTGTTTTGTGTTTTAAATTTAAACATTATTTTATTTCCAAAAGTAGCGATGCTAGTTTCAAAAAGAATTATGTTTTGGAAAGAAATTATCTCGCTTATGTTTTATGCACACTATTAACATTTTTATTGAAAGCTAGCTGTCCGGACAAATTTCGTATTGCCTCACAATTAAATAACATGAGTCAACAGTTTGATAGATACGGACTATTTGTATGGGAAAATGAAATTGTGGTTTTTACTATTTCCTTTCAATTTCTTCATATTTTCTTACCTTTTGAACCTTCCCTGGACTTCCAAAACTCATTCAAAACCGAAATTAGCAAAATTAGTCCAGCCGTTCTCAAGTTTTAGCGAGACTAACGAACAGCAATTGATTTTTATGTATATAGATCATACGACTGTTTTTGATACAATAAAATAGAATTCATCCTGTAAGATTTTTTCACGCATTAGGTATAGATTCAAAAATAAACTGGATATACCTGAACAAAATAGGTTTCAACTGAATAAACAAATAAATTTTGCCTTATATAAACGCTTTATATTTGAGATTATATTATTACTTCTATTAAAATATTATATCAATTTACATCTACGTTCAATTGAATTGTTAAGGCTTATTTTTATTTAGAATAGAAAAACCGTTGAACATACAAAAGAAATCACTATGAACTATAATTTGCAATGTGCCATTCGTACCCGTTCGACGTAAACCGGTCCGCCATGACGTGAATGTGCAAATAAAATAGTAAATAAGTCGGAGGGTGTTGGTCAGTTCCCCCGGACCCGCCCATGAAGGGGGCAGTTTGCTTCGCTGGTCAAAACTACCCCACCGGCAAACGGAGGGTTGGGGTAATATACGTTGTTTTCGTTTTTGCTTCTCAGTCCAAAATTGGCAAAATGTAACGAGGTAATGCTGAGTCTTATGTTATTTTTTATATGTAGTTATAATATGTAATTGAATCTGTTATAATAATAAGTATCGAGTTGTATTTGTAATAATTTGATTGAAAACATATATATATAGAATGCAATCAGAAATTAGACAACTCTATCATATTGTTTATGTCATTTGACTTATTACAATTGGAATTGTGACGTCATAATTCCGTAAATATAATGTAAAAAATGAAACTTCACGCCTGTAATCCTCGAAGGGGTAGGCAGAGTAAATGCATGCATACATGCAAACACCCACGATTCCCCGGTTACGTTTTGGCCCATGTAACAGGTGGCGAGCCATCTCCGGGCACATTACCAAACTTCGAGTTACTGGGAAGTTTCCAGAAAATGGAAAAATCCCAATATGACCAGAGACTTTACACCATTATCTCTGATAACCCCTACTCGGGAATCGAGTCCAGGACCTTAGCGTAGTAGTAGTGGCCTGCTACCACTAGGCTACACATACCGACAATAAACATTATCTTTTAATCTCTAGTAAATAAATTAAACTATTTCCATCAAAATAAGGTATGTAAACTAAGACGGGCCATAGATAACGCTAACGCTATCGCTCTTTCCGACCGTAGGAGCGCCGCGTGTCAGGGGGTTAGTGGTCGCAGGGGGGTGACTCGGGGAGCTTAGTGACCGCGACATTTGTCGCCCGTCCACCTCCGCTGCACCATCTACATGGAGCTACATCGAATCACTGTTCAAAGATAGTTCTTGAAAGTTATATTTTTAGATTTTCAGTAAATAATAATTATAGTCCTGGTAATTTTATCTTGATGATTTTTATTTTCAAATTATGAATACGAGAAGTAATGTATATCTCCGTAATGATTATCACGGAGGCAAAATAACTTACGTGTCAAAACTGGCAACCAATTACTAGGTATATTTTGAATCCTCTAGTCGTTCTCCCAGATATATATAGGCAAAAAGTGATACTTCCAGTTGGAAAAAAATATATTACTATGACAAAAAAAGAACAGATACCGTCTCAAATTAATTAGTCCATCCTTTTACAGTTCATCCTAGCCCGTATTTTGTTCAATTATCTAATCAACATAAAAATGAGTAAATCCATACCCCTTTACCGTAACATAAAGTCAATAAGGGAGCCGGGCAAAGCGTTAGCAAAAATGAATGCCCGGCCGAACAGCAAACACGCTAATGGCATCATAAAGTTAGCAGCACCAATATATCTTGGCCTCCCCCTCCTCCCCTGTCGTCTCCTAATTTGGGGGGTCACGAGGAGCTTTCGCCGATGGCCAGATGTCGACATACAATGGATGCGTAGTCTGAAATGTAACATCGCACCATTTACGTTTATTGGCCATTCGGCCAGTTCGGAATCTTCGTTCGCTCTAATTGATTCCTCCCCGTTCTGTATGCGAATTAGTTATTGGATGTATTGGGCCAAGGGTGGGTTGATAAGATCTATTTATTGATGAAGAATATTTTTATATTTAGTTAAATTTATTTCCAATTCATCCTACGAAATAAATTGTTGACTTGTTGTTGATATTTATGATTTTTAGTAGCTCTACGAATGTCAAATGCTCGCCTAATAAAATTGTAGGTGTTAAAAGAAATGAATTAACTTGTAAATAAATACCTTTTCAATCATATAAAGGCGTGAAGGTACGTAGTACATTGCACATTTTGTTACCAGTTATTAGGTGGTGGTGCTAAGAGTAACGGAGCTCGGTTTTATTATGTGACAAACGTCACGCGATACATACGGATTGCATGTGAATACTGATCATGCATTACCGCCTAACCAGAACACGATATTTTAGAATACTACATTTGGCGGCAGGATAGATAAGGTAACGCAACGGTGCTTACGACCTTGTGCTCTAACACTAAAAACTCTACCATCAATATAATATTGACAGCGTATCCATGCCATTGCGGTGGTGCCTTCTACCGATAATCTAGATGCCGCTATCCCTGCCTACCCCGACAGCGACCTGGCGTGAAGATACATACATACATGTTATCATACATGGAAGGGTCTAGGACTGCCGTGTTCCAATTAAGTGGTTATATACATTCTCGTAAATTCCGATAAGGAGTTATAACAGCTTAGGCCTTAAAAGTAGCAACGAAACATTGAAATTATAAATCTCTGATTTTCACGTAGATGTTTATAGGCTACAGTATTCGCATACAGTTACCATTAATGATAACATTTTTTTGTATGTAATGGAAGTGGCAAACAAACATGCAGTTCACATAGATGTTAAGTGATGACTGCAGTCTATAGACACCCACAGAAAGACCATGGTCAAAATGCAGATGCGTTACCACTCCTGAGGCCTAAGGTGTTTTGCCTCTGTGCCGGAAATTACAAGGCCGTACATTAGCACCTGACCGGAACATGATAGTGCTAAACACTACCATTTTGCGGCAAGCAGTTAATGCGGTGGTGCCTACGGCCGCGAGCTTCGTCACTGGAGCTCTACCTCTATATGTATGTCATTGATCTTACTGATCTAAAATAAAATAAAAAGTTAACATGCTACACTAAGAGAGCGTCTATTGGTCATGGTCGATTAATCCTGAAAACTTTCAGTGGGTTCCGCGATAGAGGTATCTCGTAAGATATGGACTACTGCGTATTAGAGATTTTACGGATACGATATTTCGGATCTGTATATCTGGATATACAGGTAATAATATAGATACCTACCGATAATATCTACTATACCGGTTTAAGCTACGTATATGTCAGATTATTTCGGTTCCAGATAAAAGATTTAGAAGGAATTATTGAATGAGATTATATCTACGTTACATTCTATTTACCAAAAATTGTCTAAATTAAACCATATTTAGAACACATTTTACGCATATATCGCATTTTAGCCCTAGAAGAAAAGATAGAGTTCTTGGAGAAGAAAAGTTGCTCGACTACTCTGGAAATTCGGAACGTTCCACGCCTAATATCCACACAAAACCAATTTGAAGGCAAAGATGAGTTATATAATTTTATGCACGAATTAAGTGAAATAGTAGGAGGCCAGATTAAGGAACAAGATATAAAAGATATTTATAGATTAAAAGCAAATGAGAATGTTACATGCGGTACAATTGTTGCAGAGTTTTCAACTGTTATGCAAAAAGAAAAAATGTTAAAATCTGTCAAGCAATTTAATAAAGGAAAAGATGTCAGCAATAAAATACACACCGGACATTTAAAAATGAAAGGAGATCAAAGGCCAATTTATGTATCTGAGGGTCTTACGAAAAAAACCGCGAAATTGTTTGCTCATGCTCGTGCATATGCAAAAAGAAATGGTTGCAACTGTTGGACATCTCGTGGAACGATATTTTATCGCACTCAAGATAATTTGCGTATACACATAAGGACGGAGCACGATTTACCAAATATTAAAAATGTATGACTACTTTTTGTGAATTTAATACTAGGGTATAGTTTATTGTTATTCAACTTTATAACTAAATTCCTAAATAATCAGAACATAACTTGTAAAAAACATGGCTACTATAATTACACAAATACAACATCGCAAACGCATAAACATGAACACATTGATACACACTATATTAATAACACAATACAATCAACGTCACCAATACATAAACACACCAATATGTACCTCATACAAATCGTAAAACAATTATTATACAGAATGCATATAAGTAAAATGACGTATAAGCAAACACATTACCCAATTAATGCTGGGAGATTAATATTAAATAATACTTTGGGGAATGCAATACTAGTGACTAGATTTAATTATATGATTAAAAATGGCTAACAATATATGCGAATCTCTACAAACGTTAAATGAAATAGACAATATTGAACTTGCAAGATCAATCGAGTGTAATAGTCAAGACCTTGAAAATTTTATACATATAAATAAAAGTGACTTTACAATTATATCACAGAATATTAGGAGTATCTACTGTAATTTTAACGACTTCTTACTAACATTAAATAATTTCTCGTTCGAAACTGACGTAATCATATTAACTGAATGCAGATTAAATACAGACAAACAGCTACCGAAACTTGACAATTACACCAGTTATTTTACTACAAGGCAATTAAACCAAAATGATGGAGTGGTTGTGTATATAAAACAAAACTTAGCACACAAAGTTAGTGAAATAAACTTGTTACAGGCGTCGTGTCTTCAATTGGAAATATTTAATAACATCATATTAGGGATTTATAGATCACCCTCAAATTCAAACGCGGAACCTTTTATAAATTCGCTAAGTACACATGTGGAAACTTTAAAAACAGAAAAAAAACACATTATTATAACAGGGGACATCAACATAAATATCAGACCAACACAAACGGAAACATATTATGATCATAAAAACAGAATAGGTTACTTAAATATGTTATCATTACAGGGTATACTGCCTGGTCACGTTTTGCCTACTAGAGAAGAAAAATGCCTAGATCACTTGATGATGAAAATAAATAATCGCAAAGTATCAGCATTTATTGCAATTTTACAAACAACTACTACGGACCATTATACAACATTTCTTTGTTTATCTAAATGTAAGATAATAAAATCTACCAACAAAACCAGAACAGTCATGGATTACAAGACTGCGCTCGAATACTTGCAAACTAAGAAATTAGGGGAATTACTATTTACTGATGATCCGAATGTAGTTATAAGAAACTTACTCCAAAAACTTTTTGAAACAATTGAGGTAAATACAGTCATTAAAACACTACCATCAAAGAAACGTTTAATTAAACCATGGGTTACGCAGGGCATTTTACGCTGTATTCATAATCGTAATTCTCTACAAAAGAAGGTTAGAAAAGATCCGCAAAATGAAATGCTGAGAATCACATACAAGCGATATAGAAATTACGTCAACAATTTACTTAAAAAATTAAAAAGAAATTATGACAGGGACTCACTCACTAAATCGTTAAAAAATAATAAACTTCTTTGGAAAAATATAAAGGCAATTACATACTCTACCAAATCACACACACAAAATGCAGAATTACTTAATTCCACCTCAACACCAATTGAGTCAGCGAACCTAGTAAATAAATACTTTGTGAATATAGGTAAACAACTAGCTGACCAAATTTCGGACGGTACTGGTGTCCATTTAGAACCTTTGGCTAACTGTACCGCAACACAATTGAATTCTTTTGTGTTACTTGACACTGACGAAATTGAAGTCGGTAGCATTCTTCAAAGTTTGAAAAATGACAGTGCTCCTGGCTGGGACAACATATCAACGAGTTTTTTAAAATATGCTAAAAATGAAATTGTGCCTATTATAACACATCTTGCTAATCTATGCTTCAAAAAAGGTGTCTTCCCCATTATGCTAAAAAAATCAATTATTACTCCAGTTTATAAGAGTGGGAATCGAGAAGATATTAGTAACTACAGGCCAGTATCTGTTCTACCAGCTATCTCAAAAATAATAGAAAGACTCCTGAATACCCGACTTCTAAAATATTTAAATAGATTTGATATACTGTCTACCTTACAATATGGATTCAGAAAAGGTAAATCAACAGAAGATGCGGTCATTGATCTTACTTCACTAGTTGCGGAACAGTTGGACAAAGGGGCTAAATGTATGGGTGTATTTTTGGACCTCAAAAAGGCCTTTGACACCGTCTCGATTCCTATTCTTGTGAATAAGCTGGAAAGAATTGGAATTCGAGGAACTCCGCTTGCATTATTTAAAGATTATCTATCAAACCGAACTCAAAAAGTTAAATTAGATCAATATATCAGTGAAGATGCCGAAATATTATACGGCGTGCCACAGGGAAGCGTACTGGGGCCCACACTCTTTCTGATATATATCAATGATCTCTGCAATATAAAAATAAATAATGCCAAAATTTTCTCATACGCTGATGATACAGCTATAATTTTCACTGGTAGTACGTGGGATCAAGTAAAGAGTTATGCAGAGGAGGGATTGTCCTGTGTTGCTGCTTGGCTAAAAGATAACCTTCTCACGTTAAATACTAGTAAAACAAACTATATCTGTTTTAGCATTTATAATAATAAACACTCCATTAAATACTCTGCAATTAAGGTACATAATTGCAGTAAGTGTATGAGTGATTTAACCTGTCAATGTCCTACTATTGGTGAAGTTAATTGTATTAAATATCTGGGAGTAGTAATAGATCAGCGTCTGTCATGGTATCCTCATCTACAACTAGTTATGAGCAGAATAGGTAAACTGATCTATATATTTAAGGTGCTAAGACATGTTGTACCAGAAAAGGACAAAAATAGTCAAGATTCGGCACAATCTAAGAATCTTCTAACTGAAATTTACATTTCTTTGGTACAATCTGTCTTAATATATTGTATTTCGGTTTGGGGCGGTGCCGCAAAATCTAAATTTTTAGCGTTAGAGAGAGCGCAGAGAAAAGTATTAAAAATTATGTACTTTAAAAAAAGATCATTTTCAACAGAAACACTATATAAAATAAGTAATTTACTTTCAGTAAGGCAACTGTATATACAACACATTGTTTTAAGAAAACATAAAGAAGTTCCGTATGACTCAAAGATACTAACGAAAAGAAGAAAAAATACTACTGTAGGGATCCCCAAAACAAAAACTAAATTTGCGAGAAACCAGTATAACATTATGTCGGGATATTTATACAACAGACTCAACAAACAAATATCTATATACGGCAAGCAAAAACATGAATGTAAAAAACAAATTATAAATTGGTTACAAACATTAAACTATGAGGAAACAGAAGCAATGTTGCAACGTTTAATATAGCACGACGCACGCACACACACACACACACACGCGCGCGCACACACACACACACACACACACACACACACACACACACACACACACACACACACACTCACTCACACACACACACCCACGCACACACACACACACACACAAATACACTTTAGTTTTCATTATGTTCTTTTTTATATTAGTTTTATCGCCAAGTATGTATTAAACAAAATTTAATAAGTTATATTTAGTCGGTAAATGATCATAGTGCTTTTGTGCAACTTCAAAAAGGGAAGAGCGGAGTCTCCAAACACAGGCATCCATATGCTTAAATGGAGATTCCAATGTCAATGAAATGTAAAGCTACTTTTGATTTGAAATAAAGATATTATTATATTATTATTATATATAACGTAAATATAATATCTTAAGACTGAGTAACTTTGAATTAGGATTTAATTACAGTAAAGGATATAAATATAACATTTTCTTTATTTCCTAAAGTTCATTCGCATGTGTTATTGCGACAAATAAAATATTACAATTAAATATACCTATTTCGGATACCTGGTAGAAAGTTACAGTAACGGAGCGCCATAACATCCCTACAGTGTATTAAAGTTATTCGCTGAACTCGTATTTCTGTAAACTTATTATGTATTCTCTAGTAATGCACAATTTTCGTAGTGAATTTGTGGGAAGAAGAAATATGTCGAAAGGGAATTAACAAGTGTCTTATCTATACTTCTGTTATAAAGCTGAAGAGTTTGTTTGTTGTTTGCTTAATCTCAAGAACTACAAATCCGATTTGAAAAATTATTTCAGGGTTAGATGGCCCATTCATCGAGAAAGGCTTTAGGTTATCTTCACGCTAAGATAAAAAGAAGTTAGTTTTAAATAAGATGCTTGTAAAGCTTTCGTGAAATAAAATATGTTAAGGGTATAGGCTCCAAATCATCGCCTCTTTATAGCTTTAAAATAGAATAAACAGATTAAAATAATGCTGAGAGATAATAATATGAATTAAATGTTTTCAACAAAACCTGTTTTCCTTTGTATAAAAAAGAAAATTCGCATATATATAATAATATCTGGGTCAAAATCTCTGTCACTGTTGTAATTTAATTTTAAAAAGTTGAAATTATTAAAAAACCCAATCCCCTTATTCATAAACGTATTTTAGCTAAAGTGTTTCTAATCTCTCCTTTGCCTTTTTCTATCCTGCACATTTGACAATGCAACTGACAAAGACAAAGCATTCTATAGCTAAAACTTATCTAATGTACGTTTATGAATAAGGGGGTTATTTTGTGAGTGTTTCAAATACCTGCACAGAGTTCTTTAGAAGAGCCAATGCCATAGACGATACAATGCGGCTATGGCCAATGCATATTCAGCTCTATTTGAGAAGATGTCTACAGACTGCAAATACATACTATAAACTTGAGCATCAATATCAGCAGCAAATTCGATTGATACTTTAATTACGAGTATATACTAAAATTCTTAATCAAACCACCTTTAGTCCTTACAACAATATTTAGGTAAAAGTGCAACCCCTTCTAATCCCTACTCCAATAAAATATTATCATTATATTAAGTTTATGAAGGCTGAAGAAAAAGGGAGTAACTTCCACGAGTTATTATATCTTAAGCGTCGGTCACCATCGCAACCATAGCCTGGCAACGGTGAATTGCCCCTATATGCATAGATATAAGACATGATTTCCCCCGACAAAAGCACAGACCGTACAAATAGCCAGCCGGTTGTTGATATAGAATCACTAGACAGGGCTAATATAAATAGATTTTATTGGCTTCTAGTAAGGGTTATTTGCTAAATTAACTGGGAAAACTGTGCTTTCATCACATTTGCTGTAATCACAAACCTCGTAGGATATCATATTTCTTGAAATTATCTTGCTAGAGGAACGTTTCTAGTCAATATTGAGCGACACTGGTGATGAAATGAGAATTTTCCGCCTGGACGCAACTGACGTACTTAATAATAATATGGATTTATTGCATAGGTAGCTGAAGATGGATTTATCTCTTCTATAATAATAATAATAAATAATAATGGCAACCCATTATACGTCCCACTGCTGGGTACGAGTCTCTCCCCTTTTTGGGGGGAGGCCTGGAGTTTACACCAGATGTACGCTATCCCATCTGCTAAGTTGGATCAAACTGCACGCTTTGTGCAAGTTTGATTTATATCGGTTAAGTAGTTTAGGAGTCCATCGCGGACAAACAATGTGACACGAAATTTATATATATTTAAATATATATATTGAAGTTATATTTCTCTTAGCGCGATTGGAAAAACGATGAGAGTGATTTTTTACAAAGAGCGTGCATACCGACAAATAAAAGCAATAGTCTAAAGTTAGTTGCAAATTTTTTTGTCGTCAAATTTTTATTTCTGGTATATTGGATTTTTACGCTTAGGAACTTTAACTTCTTACGTGCGTATATTATTATACACACACATTCTTTTTTAATGGACTTACGTAGGCGGCTCGTCTCGAGGCGGAAATAGTCTACTTTAGGGCAATTGCCGAGATTAAAAGGCTCTCAGCCTAGATAAATTTACACAACTGCCTAAAGGAGACCCCAGCGGGTTCGATCTAGACTTAGGGCGTTGTGGTGGTGCAACTTTCACTATAGACATCGGTTGGTGTCTATTATCAACAGTTCATTCAACGGCCTATCAGAACATATAGTTTTAGGGCGTTTTTAACACATTGACGTAAAATAGAAAACGTTCACTTTTATAGTTGTGGTGAACTTTTTGTTCACCATCAATTAGTGCTAGATCCGCTGCTGGTATTTAACTTTCAATTGTTCACTTATTTACATTAAAAAGACTGTGTGACTTTTTGTAACAGTAAACTTTAAAAAGTGCATTGAAAATAAACTTCATCAAAGACATGATTCAATTCATATCTTTCTAAAAATGTGAATAAATTGTTGATTATTCAAGATTATATAAAATATATTTTTCAAGTCGTTAATAATAGTAGTAGTAACAAAACGTTTGTTTTTCATAAAATCATGGTATTGTATCAAAGGCCCGTTCCATGAGTCACTTGTTCCGTGTAAGTACAGGTAGTGGGACAGTTAATATATTTGAAGTAAGGTAGAAAAAGGGTTTCTTGTGCTACCTTTGTGCGGGGATGCCCTTTAGTGGGATCTAATAAAACCTTGTTACGGCCAAAGGGATACCAATTCCAATATTGAAAGTGTTCTTTTACATGATACGGAATTTAGGGACTTCTTTCTGATATTAAACTCGGGAAATCTTTGTGTAACTTATGAGGTAACGTGGTTTTTTTGATGTTCGAGCCTCAGGTTATGTTATTTTAAGTGATTTATTTTTTTTTTAGGTTAACTGACTCGATGGTTTAGTGGTTAGTTTTAGCCTTGAAAATCCAGTTTAGGTTTTGCAGTCGAGTGATAAAGTAATATTGGAATATTTGCAAGATTTAAAATGTGGTTTATGATAGGTTTATAAATATCAGACACGGGAATTAAAAACTTTAAAAATCGGAGGTATTCGTAAAAAGTCGTGAACATATAATATAGGTATATGTAGACATGTATATTTTCTATCTACCTGCACATTATTATTCACATAGTCTTTCTTTTCAAGAAATACAGCCGCGACTACAGTCTCTCATTAAATGATAAGTAGGTATTTGTTGATAAATAAATATGAATGAGGAATGCCTTCATCCCTAGAATTTTCTGTTTTTTTTTCTCTACAGTAGCCATTACTTGAAATTTAATAAACTTTTACGTAACCGCACCTAAAGTAATACCAACAGCAAATAAGTTTAATTAATAAGGTAATTAGTCACAAGAAATTAATAATGTGTAAAAGTATTTGATACCTATTTGAAACTGACATTTTTTTTTAGTATTATTATTTTGTGAAGCTGCGCAAAATCTGCTACGGCGTAGCCATGCTCAATGGAGGGTCACGTGTCTCTATACCTTCAAAAATCATTAAATTATTATAGTACATGAATATTTGATACTTTTTCTGTTAGCAAATGAATCTAAGCAACGTCTCTTCAAGAACTGTATTACATCATATGATACTACATTCAAGAATATTCGATACAACACAATACTTCTTTCCATTATACTACGACAACCCTGACAAAAACCTTTAAAATAATCAATCACAAAAGTTTGTCATACAAAGTATATCAGTCCAAGTCTATACATTAAGACCTGCATCTCTGGTGCCCAAAGCGAAGGCTATATTTACAAGCACGCATGCGCCGACCCGTGGCCGAGACTACCTGACCGCGGCTGGACACTGATCAATATTAAAGTCCGAGGGAGGATGCCGGGGGATGTCTGTTTGTCTGTTATATTTATATGGAGCTGATGTTACCGCCACAAAAAATATTGACCTCATTAAAAATCATACGGATTTACTCAACCATGGCAGAACAAAACT
Organism: Macrosoma leucophasiata; assembly: GCA_036365455.1. NCBI lineage: Eukaryota > Metazoa > Arthropoda > Insecta > Lepidoptera > Hedylidae > Macrosoma > Macrosoma leucophasiata. Next base: position 6,497,156 of record JAWQUS010000020.1, read on the forward strand.
TAAAATGATCGATTACGAGTCTTTAGACACATGCATGTATGACGGGAAGGATGATGTAATGAGAAGCACGGGATGCGTGTAGGGACCAATATGTTTGATGCTCCATGCTCTCTGTCTAGAGCACATAAGGAGCTTGGTGCGAAGATGCATACAAAATTCCTCGTAGTCAAATATCTTTTGCGAAGTAACTAAATATAAAAATAAGCAAAGAAAGTTTAACTTATGCGATATACTTACACATTGTCTTTCAATATTCAATTGAAAAAATAATTTTTCAACCCGCTTTGTTTCATAATATAGATAATAGACTCATTTCTCTTGTCAGTCTTTCAGGGACTAACAATGAAATTATATAAATAGTTATTATCTCCAATTTTATGTAAATAACTTTTCCAATGCGAATCCTACATTCTTGATTCGAACACTACAAATACTAGAACTATATAACTACAAATACTAATACAAAAAAAAAATGGAAATAAAATAGGTACTTGGTTTAAAGTATAATTCTAATTACTTCGAAGTATATTAGAGACGATTTTATTTTAGATGTGATTTTAGGTTCTCATTGAAATAAATCTGGGCTGCCCAAAATCGTCGATAAGCATGTAATTTTACACTCACCGGCAAATTGACTGAAAAACTGAAATACAAAAAAAATATTTAATTTAAATAATTGGTTTCACTGCTCTATATAGATCTATCTTAACTCACCTTTCTGCGGACACTACGGGGAGGGTCCAAGAGAAATGACGACCCTTAACTAAAACACACATATACATGTACGCACGGCGGCGATCTCACACACAGATACACATTCAAGAGCGCCGTTTATATGTACTTGTGTATTCACGTTAGTGTGCGTGTCCAGTTTCCGCGCGCCTGGGTTTTGTTAATTTAATTAGAGGTACAAAAAGATTAAGGCTTGGAGAACACAGGCATTAAGAGACCGCTTTTGTTGTCTTACTCGTTATAACGTTCTGTATTTCCTTATTATATACACTGTATTTGTTTGGGACTAGCATTTAGGATTTGAACAACTTTACATTCTTACTTTGGTTCGGAGTATAAATTTGTTTCTTGTAATGTTGTTCAGCTATTATTTGTTTATTTGGATGAAACATGTCGATATTTCAAGAAAACTAAGATATCGAGCTTAGTTTTGCAAAGTCTCTAACAGTAAGTACTTAGTCATGTTTTGTTTTCGGAATGAGTTGGCACGCAGTTTTTGAATTTTCGTCCTTTTTTATACTGGTGGTAGAGCTCTAGTGACGGAGCTCGCGAGCGTAAGCACCACCGCATTACCTAATATACTTTCCGCTAAATGGTAGTGTTCAGCACTATCGTGTTCCGGCCAGGTGGTGATGTACGGCCCTGTAATTTCCGGCACAGAGGCATAGCACCTTAGGCCTTAGGAGTGGTAACGCATCTGCATTTTGACCGTGGTCTTTGTGTGGGTGTCTATAGGATGCAGTCATCACTTAACATCAATGTGAACTACATGCTTGTTTACCATTTCCATTACCTACATGAAAAGAAAAAAAACGTCAGTAAAGTGTATCCTATGCTTCAGAAGTTTGTTTTTTAATAACAGTTAAAAGTTTTCCGATATTATTTATCTTATGGTGGTGATAATCAAGCATGCAGAGCGCATTGATAGTAACTAATGCAGCCTGTAGATCGACACAAAATCGAAGGTCAAAATGTAAATAAATGCATTGCTATCCTTGAGGTCTAAGTTGTTATGCCTCATCATATCAGCCATAGGACGTCCACTGCTGAACATAGGCCTCCCCCAATGACCTCCATATGTTATGCCTATGTGATAGTTATTAAAAGACCATATTATTATATTTCATTATCCATTATTATATCATTGAAACACAAATTAATGATTAAATATTACAATGCTTAATCGAAATTTTATTTTAAAGCCCAAGGAATTTTCGCTGGTTGGTTTTTATTCAATTATGGATTTTATTGGGAGTGTTAGCACGAGTGGTAAAGCTTAAACAAATACTGGCCGTAATAGACAAATATTTTCTACGTCATGGATTTATTTTGACAAAGTAATCAATAGCGTACCAGAATAAGGACACACTGGTGGTAGAGCTCCAATGAAAACCTCGAGAGCGTACGGCGTAGATACCATCGCATTACCTAAACCACTTAATGGTAGGTAATGTTTAGCAGTATCGTATTTCAGTTAGATGTAAACCAACTTCCTCTTCAGGCCTCAGGTGTGTCAATGCATCAGCATTTTGAGGCCTACGGTGTCATGCCTCTGTGCCGGAAATTACAGGGTACCTTACCACCTGACCGGAACACGAATGTGCTGTACACTACTATTTGGCGGCAAGTATAATAAAATTAGGTAATGCTGTGGTGCCTCCGAGCTCCGTCACTGAAGCTCTACCACCAGTAAAAGGCAGTGTTCCAACGTTTACAATGTGTTGTACATTTGTTAAAATATAATATCCTTAAGCCAAATACGAATCTGAAATAAGACACCGTCTTTTGTTTTCATTGTGCGCCTACCTATAACGAGACGAGGTACGCAACAAAAACAGAAGAAAATGGCTCTATTATGTGAAAACAACCCAGAGACTACCTTGGTTATATTCACCGTGGGCTGAATTTATACGATATGTTCAGTGTACCATGTGCCAATATATCTGGACACACCGATGTTCGTACAACGTATGCGTCGGTCTCCGTCAAAGGCAGAATTAGGGGAGACACGGTAGATCAGGGTACGTTGGTTCTGTGAACATATTTCGAATATCCAAAAGTATAAATTCCGTCGGTAAGCTATCGACTTACTTTTTATATTCAACGGAATCGCGGTGTTGGGAATGGGCCGATGTTTTCAAGACAAACACGTTTTATGTAGTGCGTTAAGAAAGATATTTTTTTTAGTCGCGGAACTGACGCTTATCGTATCATCGTAATTTTTATTTTAGTCGCGTGGCATTGTCAGAACTGCTCTGGTATTATATTTAAACGCTAAGTTTCTAACTCCGACTTCTACAAAAAAAAAATGACTCAGCACATTAAAAATCTTACTTACTTACTTACTTAATAACCATTTAACATAATTGAACCAAAAAATATTATTTATTTTATCTATAGCTTATGTATTTTTATCTATATACTCGTAGGACTAATGACATGTATTGGTCATACTGTGATCGATTATTAAATAAATTCAGTTAAATTCTCAATAAATTACAACGGGCTTTATATGCAATTAAAGCAATTGATTAATTAATTTTAAAAATAAAGTTTTTTCATTTTCATTCTTTTCTAAATATAATTTAAACACAAGTATATTTCGTCTAAAAGTCGTCTGGCCAAAGCAAGTGACGAAGAAACAAAATTAAAGTTCAGGCATGCAGACTAAAGAACTCTAGAACACAAGGGTTCTTTCACAACGCTCGCTCATGTGCATCCAGCGTTAATGTACTGCATTCCAGCTAGTCCAGTCTGGAATGGTCCCACCGACCGCTGGAAATGGTTGGAATTTAGTTCCATTCAGTTACCGTTTCCTCTCTAGCCTTTGGCAGCTGCTTTGTGTAGGGTGACATAGTTTAATGGTTAGTAGTCTCCTATTTTGAAAATAAAATAATTTTTTTTTTATTTAAAATGGCAAATTATATGCATATAGCCTCTGTTGGTGTAAAATGGATACTGTAGCAAACATCTAAGTAGTAACCACATATACATATAAGGTATGTATACGAATAAAATCAGCACATTAAATTTTGAAAAAAATTACATGTATGGACTTTTTCAACAGCAACAGTTTGGCGTCGCTCCTGTTGTCGAGCATTCGTGGTACCGACGTCGTACTGTTGCCGCACCGTGCGTTTTGTACGAAAACAAATGACCGTCCGTGCGCCATACGACAAACGCACCGCTTCGGCACTGCAGCGGTCCGACTCGAAATGTCTAAAGAAAGAGCCCTAAAGTAGGGCTGTTTTTTTTTCTTCACGATCCCCATAGTGTTAGTTTAATTGGAAAGGTCTTTAAAAACTATTGGGGGTTTACGAAAACCATTATTAACAGTTAGTTTTAAACTAACGTATTCCAAAAATGTTAAGAAAAATGAAGATCTTTTGAGACAATTAAAGGTAGCATATGAAGTTCATCGTTGATTGGTTATTAATATAAATCTGTTCGCCGCAGTTTTTTCTGCGTTTTAGCCTATAGTTGTATATTATTTATTATATGAGTATCTACAGATAGTTAAAAAAAACTTGTGTATATTATTTTCAATGAAGTCATAAAAATATCAAAACTCCGTCCCATTTCCGAATGCTGATATATAGTCACCATCGCGATCGAGAACTTGCTAAAATACAGTGCAACTTGTTACCGGTCGGTTTCGGTACAAATTCGTAATATTACAATTTCTGCCTTTATGTTTTGCAGAATTCCCATCTAGGAGGGAAATAGATTTAGATTTGTATTAAATCTAATGTTTTAAGCAGTCAATTTAATTTCAAGGATATATTCGTCATCTTAATTAATTGTGATCAACCTCACAATGTTTAAGTATGATAATAGATTAATGTTAACTGTTTCATGCAATTATTGGGTTAGTTTCGCTGTGATTAGGCCCTATTGATATAGGCCTGATCACGTTTCATACTGTAACAAAGGGGGCAGACGAGCGGTTCACGAGGATGTTAAGTGATGCTGCATCACTTGCGACTGCAGCCTATAGACATCTACAAAAAAATCTGAAGTCAAAATGCATACATACAGTGGACATACATACATTTAACTGTTGCCACCCCTGAGACCTTATTTGTTATGTCTCTGTGATAGTTTTCACGGGCCATACATTACCATCTAACCGGAATACGATAGTTTTTTTTTATGTGATGGAAGTGGCAAACAAGCATGCAGCTCACATTGATGTTAAGTGATGACTGCAGCCTATAGACACCCACACAAAGACCAAGGTCAAAATGCAGATGCGTTAGCACTCCTGAAACCTAAGGTGTTATGCCTCTGTCGGGCCGTACATTACCTGACCGGAACACGATAGTGCTGAACAATACCATTTAGCGGCAAGTATATTAGGTAATGCGGTGGTGCCTACGCCCGCGAGCTCCGTCACTGGAGCTCTACCACCAGTCCATAAGAAGTGATGAACATTACCATTTGGCGGCAGATAGTTTAGGTAATACATTTGTGCCTACGCCGTCGAGTCGCTACAACACAAATAATTTAAGACATTTAGTAGAAATGTATTTGATGCATTTCCATAGGCTGGCTTTTTGTATAATTTATCTTTGGTACGTTAATATAGAATTAGATCATCGTGAATGTATTTATGCATGAATACACCTCTGCTCTTCTCTTTAGGGAAATATAATCTCATTTTTCTTGGTGTTGAATTTTTAGATAGACGATAGAATGTCCGATATCACTTAGCCTGGGTTACACCAAGATATTTGTTAAAGTTTTTTTTTTTTTTTTTTTTATGTAATGGAAGTGGTAAACAAGCATGCAGTTCACATTGATGTTAAGTGATGACTGCAGCCTATAGACACCCACACAAAGACCAAGGTCAAAATGCAGATGCGTTACCACTCTTGAGGCCTAAGGTCTTATGCCTCTGTGCCGGAAATTACAGGGCCGTACATTACCACCTGACCGGAACACGATAGTGTTGAACACTACCATTTAGCGGCAAGTATATTAGGTAATGCGGTGGTGCCTACGCCCGCGAGCTCCGTCACTGGAGCTCTACCACCAGTGTGGTAGAGCTCCAGTGACGGAGCCACAAGTTAAAGCTATTGTAACATTTCATATCCTTCTCTAACTTTAACAGATTTCTTTAAGTTAGAGAAGGATGTAAGATGTTACAATTACTTTAAGAAATGTCGTGGTACAGCCCAGTCTAAAACTAAATGGTAGGAGGTAACTTAGTAAAAAAATACAGATTAGTTATTATGACTCTGCGGCAGAAATTATGGGGCTGAAACTTATTCTGCGAGTTACTCTTATTTCTAATCAATTTCTCGTAAATAGGCACAGATGCTAGTAAGGTCATTGGAATGAAAAGGCGCCTAAAAATAAATATTAATATAATATGTACATTAGTCTATTTCATCCCAAACTTTACAGCTATGTTCTAACTTGTTTGGGCGTCAATGCTGACCCTTCTCAACTTGCTATCGGCGTCCGACTCTGACAACGGTACCTACATGTCATTTTCTACTTGTCACGGTTTAATAATAAATACACGCATCTTTATTTTTTGGGATGTGACATTTTGGGCAGCTTTATGTTTTTAATTTTACGCATTTGTTTGTAATAATTTTAGACATATACATATTTCACGGTTGTATTTTGTTAATACTACTACAGGTATTAGTGTACGAATTCCCGACGCATGTAGATAATTATGTAATTTTAGAGTCCCTTGTGATGGTCGGCACCCCTGAAACTCTAGTTCTTATGTCTCTGTGATATTTATTCCGGAGCCTTACATTATCATCTAACTGTAATACGATAGTGCTGAACACTACTATTTGGCGACAGATAGATTAGGTAATGCAGTGGTGCTTACGCCCTTAAGTCAATACACTGGAAATGGGATGCCGCTGACAATCTTTCCTCTCGGACGAAACTGAATGTAACTTTTTAAACTGTGGTAAACTCGACTTGTGATTGAACGTTGAGATGTGTAATTAAAACTCGCAAGTTCCTTACGGGGTAGGCAGAGAGTGTGAAGCGTTCTATATTCATCAATATTAAATGAATAAACAAATAAAATATAAAATATACAATTGAATTATATTATTATAAAGTACCAAAGCAAATCAAACTATGTGTTATTCAATTTTTTTATGTATTTAAAGGTATGAACATTTAATATAATTTTAAAAATAGTGGTTCGTAAATGGGTTTACATATTTTATTTTGTGTCAAATGAGTAGATAATTTGCATTCGTGTCATACATTTAAACAAAGCACCGCAAAAAAAAACCAAAGCAAAGAAACGTAAAAGGTATAAAATTGTTATTAAAATCAACAAACGTACCAATGCAGACCCCGCACGCGTTCACGCAAAAAATGCAACAAAAAAAAATTACAAAAGGGGTGTTGGGTGGTCCACACCGCCCACCTTTCCCCCTCTCGTATCTCTGTACTCGCCAGTGTTAATCTTGTCACTTCACAAACGTAATTTGTGCAAACAAACACCGATCTGATTTCAGCTTTACACCCTCGTTATAGAACACATTTTTTTCCGATACAAACATGACACATGTTTGGGATATACCAGCCAAAACAGCAGACAGATTGGGGAGTGAGGTCTACCTAAAAACGTGGAAACACTGATGAATGTCCTCCATTAGATGTTATTTATTTAGAATGTGGCCGAGAAAGGGACTCGCGCTTAAGTTACAAAAGTTTACTTAGGACAGAGTCTATTGGGTTAAACTGAAGACGTTCGCAAGACAAATTACTGATAGTTACCCGGGTCCGGTATTCCGCTGTGTGTTTATGATGGTGTTTTATCATGCGATTTTCTATGTTGGATGCCATTTTCCTGGTGTTGAAAAGGGTTTGCGATGATATGATATAAGTTTGTTTTTGTTTAAGAGAGTAGATTTTCTAAATTAGTATGACGTTTGATAAATGTTTATATACCTAGATTAATTCTACTATTTAGCATAAAGTGGATGTTTATGTTTCTATCATTATTTTAATCTGTATTACGATAGATACCTATACTTATTTATTAGATTTTCAGATTTGACTATTTGCTATGATTACAGCTGTTAAAGTTCAAGTTAACATGTTTAAAAAAATATAAAAATATAATATATATTAACTGCTTCAGTAGCCTAGTGGTAGCAGGCCACTACTTCTACGCTGGGGTCCTGGGTTCGATTCCCGGGTCGGGGTTACATGGACCAAAAGGTAACCGGCGAATCGTGGGTGTTTGCATATATGATGGAATGCATGCATTTACCTCTGTCTACACCTTTGGGGATTACAGGCGAGAAGTTCCTTTTTTTAAACGTTTAAAAATATGTCATTATGTACACATTTAAAAAAAATGTACAACCAATTACAGGTGTGCTTACACCTCATGCATTCTTTACATCTTACACATCGTGATCTGGTTAGAAGGTGCCGTAATAACTTACTATTGGTCCCAGTGGTAACGCATTTAGTCCTCTAATTTTTGTATTAACGTACGTGTAGGCTATTATGCATTTACTATCCATATTAACTGCAAAAACTTGCTATGATTTCTCGAAATATTTCAGAATTTTCATAAATTACAATCCATTTATCTGCCTAGCTTATCACCGACATATTTTATGATAAATACTAGCTGTGCCCGCGACTTCGTCCGCGTGAGAATTTATGATTGTTCAGTATCTACCCGGACGAAGTCGTGGGTGCAGCTAGTATAAAAGTTACTCTAGCCTAAGTTACTCCTTATTACATATGCTATCTGCCAGTGAAAGTCCCGTCAAAATAGGTCCAGCCGTTCCTGAGATTAGCGGGAACAAACAGACAGACAGACAAAAATTGTAAAAAATGTTGTTTTGGTATATACATATACCGTGTATACATATGCATTTAGTAAAAAGGGGTTATTTTTATATTACAAACAGACACTTCAATTTTATTTATTTGTATAGATATAAGTAATCTGGTGCTGACTATCTATGGAACTCCACTTCCTCAATTAACTCAGGTGATGTTTTTTAATTTCCCTTAAAAGTTCAGACTTAAATCTTTTTTGCATTATAAAAACCTGTATCGGACGTTTTTTTTTCAGGTAAGTTTCGATTTTTTCCTCGCTTATCTTATTCTGAGTTCCGACATGAACTTAAGTGCATTAATCTTACGGACAAAGCCCCCTACCTCGGTTTACAATGCAAATTCGATCCGATTATAATTCGAACTCGAAGATAAACTAGCAGTGGTTTTTTTTGTAGTGAAGGTTGCAATAAAAACATGCAGTTTACATTGATGTTAAGTGATGATTGCAGCCTATAGACACCTACACAATGACCAGAGGTCAAAATGCAGATGCGATGACATCCATGAGACTTAGGTACGTTGTTATGTCTCTGTGATACATTACCATCTAACCGGAACACGATAGTGCAGAACCCTACCATTTTACGGCAGATAAATCTATCTATACCTAATCAAGGCCCTGTAATTTCCAGCACAGAGGCATAAGACCTTAGGCTTCAGGAGTGGTAACGCATCTGCATTTTGACCTTGGTCTTTGTGTGGGTGTCTATAGGCTGCAGTCATCACTTAACACCAATGTGAACTGCATGCTTGTTTACCACTTCCATTACATAAAAAAAAAAAAAAAAAACAGGTATTGCGGTAGTGCCTACGCCCTACACTGGAACTCTTCCACCAGTTAGTTTATCTTCGAGTTTGAATAATCACGTGAATGAACTCGGGTTTCAGTTTCAACAGTCGACCGTTTAGAGGGAGGGGCGAGCAGGTGATGTCTAAAGGGTGATTGACTGGTTGGTTCTGGGAAGGAGATAAGTTGATACATGTATGGCAGTCATCATTGCCCAAAATTGGACATAAAATTTTGTTTAACTGTACCTTTTGTACCAGTGGGTTTTTTATATTCTTTCCAACGATGCTCTGGGAACTCTTCCACTGGCGTGAAAGTGTTAATAAAATTCAGCTTAGAAAAAGAGACTTTCTCACCGATAGTTCTATTAAAACTCACAAATTAAACATCAAAATGACAAATAGTACTGGCAAGTCAGTACAAACGGTACAGTGGTCTGTCTGTCGGTACGTCAATAGGTAACTAATGGTACGGCCCGCCCCTGAATTGATGGTACGGGGTTTATGCGCGAAAAATTATACCGGTTCTAGGCACACATTTTACCATTGTATACGGATTTACATTTTGATAGTTTGGAAGTTAGTGTGCTCTTGCGTGAGTTTAGTTCACATTTGGAATCCGCAAATATGAAAAGATTCCAGACTTTCCTAGTTTTTTTCTGTTCATATTTCCTACTATTTTTCTACTCTTAATCTATTTCTAACTCCTCCCAAAAAGTTTACGGGGACAGATATTTTCTTCTCTTGGCTTTCTTTCTTTTTATTCTTCTCATTTTATTTTAAAAGATGCTCTTTCTGAGTAGTCGCCAATTGTGTACAAAGATTCGACGCCAATATTTTTGCAACAATTTATTAATAACGTCGGGCCAGTTGGATCAGCGGTGTGTAAAGACTGCTTGAACCGAGGCTCAGGGGTTCGATTCCCGTACCGGGAATCGAATCTATACGTCGTACAAATATTTGTACGACGTATAGATATTTTTTTCAGGTCTGGGTGTTTGTGTATGCGTTGTGTGTGTACAACGGCACCCACGACAGAGGTTTACACCTAGTGTGGGGTTGTGAGTGTAAGCGTATTTATATGTGAAATAATATTTTATCATTACATATACGTTAAAATGAGGAGATTTTTGTATAGTTGCGACACTGTAATCAGTTAAAATTGTTTTTTCAAAGAGTCACCATACGCTAAGTTAGGACTGTCCATACGCTCTAGCAATCCTATCCATCTTGGCTGCGCAATTTGCTATTCCATTCGAATAAATAAATTTAAAAATGCATCATAACAAAATAAAGCTATTCTGAACACTGTCAGATAAGTGTACACTATATAAAATGATAAAAACGATGAGTAACCCGCCGTGATACACTTTGCTCCCGTATCGTATATGATATGTCGTATTCACGTCTAATGTATACTATTTTTAATACATCTACCTATCAACTCGCATTATGGACGAGTGAACAGGTATGGTGCGCAAAATCATTCGTAAATGTATTTTATTTTAGTTACCGAAAACGAGAGTTCTTTTATATTGCAAAAAAATATACACAAAGGATTGATATACTGCCTGTCTGCAATTTATAAATTGGAATTTTAACACTTTCATTGAAAGAAATTATAAAATATTTCATATTAAATGTATATGTTAACATATTTTCAGAAGTCCTTATTCAGAATCATCCAATCTTTATTCCGATTAATTATGGTATTAGAAGAAAAGAAATAACAATGATATAGATATTTACAAACATAATATTACAAACTGCTTCTCTGCTACTGGTGCTAGAGTTGTATGTTTGTACTAAGAAATGTATGTTTATAGTTCACAAAAAAACTTTTTTTTATTTTTTTAGTAAATAAAAAGTCATCCCTATATAAATTACTTGCTCAATTTGATGAAGATTAATTTCAGCTTTGCTACATTACCTAAATCCTATTTTTTTGTCGGAGGGAATTTCGTAGACGTAGCTCTATACTCAATAGACGTCTACGAACAAACCAAATATGGATAAGAATAAAAATATTTTAATACTACATCCTATACTTTGTTGATGTTGGTTAAATATATATACAGAAATTCAGGGGTCGAAATTTCGTAGAACAAGATTACTGTACTAAATAAAAAACAATGAAGCACAATAGATTGATAAAAAATTACCATTCAATGCGTGAGCATTAGGAAATCCTCGTACATTAATTTATTTGCAAACCGTACACACCTCACCCGGCCCTAGCAAATGTTGTGGTGAATTTCATATTTTTGTAAGTATCTACCTACCGTCTGTTTATTCTACATGTGTTTCGGTTCACATGATTTTTTTTATTTTTTTTCTTGCTTTCATAGGCTTATGTGGGCGTTTGAAGAACACGCTCTGTATATCAAATGAGTCATAATATTCTTGGCTTTTATTATTTTAACATAGAAAGAGCGTTATTTTGAAAAATGACCCACACAAATACCAGGGCTTACTATTATCCCATCCCAAATGTCACTTCACCCTCTCTTAGCAAAACCTGGGTCTGTAGTGAACGGATTGCCGCGTACTTTGTCTAAACAATTCTTAAGTGATCGGCTGTATTGTTTAAATGTGGTAAATCGTGTAACATTGCAAACAAAAATGAACTTTATGTTGTCACATTTAAATCGTGTATGCAAAACAGTCCATCTCGACTTTTCTTTTGAATTTTCGTGTATACTGCGACCGAAAAATCTCACGTCACATTATTAGTGCAAATTAATTTATCCCTTCGAAACTAGCGCACAAAATTCAGAATTGTTTACTTGCATTCATTTTAAAGCGTCCCATGAAGTGTACTTTCGCAGATCTCCGAGTAGTTGTATCAAGAGCATGGAATCAAAACTTGAAGTCGTCTTTAATTTTCAGTGCGTAAGATTTAAATCGGTATCGTTGCTAAATTGCACTTACGCTCTTTCCGTAACCGTATTCTCGGTTGTCGGTCCATAACAAAACACATAAATTAAGTGCTCAATAATAAATGGAAATGTCCCTTGCAGAGGACAGGGCATTAGGGCGGGATTATGAGGACTGTGGCCCTCTGCACTCTCGCCTCTGGACGGACTGTCTGTTTAATCAAACTGCATTTAATGGCTGACATTTTATATGCAACATATTGTGCATTGTTTAGTGTACATTTAAAAAAAAATAATTAAAAATAACCTGATTGGGAACTTTGGGTGAAATCAAATATTTGAGAATTAAATGCAAGTGAGTTATAATGAATTCATGAAAATTACAGTATGATCGTATGAGACTCAAGAATTTAAAAAATATAATAATGGTGAAAGTAAAAGTTAACTTAAAATAAAAAGTAAATTTATAGTATAAAATTAATTAATTTAAAAAAATGTTTGTGTAGGTAAGTTTTTTTTTATGTAATGGAAGTGGCAAGCAAGCATGCAGTTCACATTGATGTTAAGTGATGACTGCAGCCTATAGACACCTACACAAAGACCATGGTCAAAATGCAGATGCATTACTAAGGTGTCTAGGTAAGGTGTGTAGGTCCCGAGGCCTAAGGTGTTATGCCTCTGTGCCGGAAATTACAGGGCCCTACATTACCACCAAACCGGAACACGATAGTGCTGAACACTACCATTTAGCGGCAAGTATATTAGGTAATGCGGTGGTGCATAGGCCCGCATGGTAGAGCTCCAGTAAGTATTCTTTGTACAATTTGCAACAACTTCAAGTACAGCAACTTTACATAAAAACGAAGATACCTTAAAATCGAAAGATTTTACCATATCACACATATTTAATTTTAGTCGATTCACAGTTGATTAACGTGCGGTGACGTCTTGTTACCTAACCCTACAATCATATAAGAGCAGTTATGAATCATTTCACAACTCACAATGTTTTGAACGTTTGTATCTCAAAAACTATTATTTATAAACTAGATGTTCCAGGGATTTAATAATATCAACATCGAAATCGAAATCTTATTAAATAAGATGTACAAATAGGGGTATTTTTACGTCTTCCTTAATGAGATTTCGATTTCCAGCTAATTTTGGTTCCTATTTGAGATATGGTTTAAACAAATGAAAAGACAATATTTCACATTTTATTTTAAATAACACCAACTTATCCCTTACTATAAAACTTTCAACTTAGAGGAATGACGCTTATGACTTTCAACATTTCTGACCTTATTTTCTAAAGTCTATATAAATAAGAAATCATCCCGACCATAAAAAAATACGTAACAATACCATTCGAAAACAGGTTGACACCGCAAACGTCCTTTGTTAAGCCATCATTCCATCATTGTCCCATTTAAAGTCAAATAGGCACGCGACCGCTATTCACGGAGATAAATCTACAAAACCGGTGTCAACTTATGACCAATAAGTGGTCAAAATGTATCGCCCGTGTCAAATACTTTTGTAAACAAAAATCTACCTGTGAATGATTTCAATGAGATCTTTTTATTCGGATTCCAACATCCCGGGTCCATTAGACCGGCCGTCGTTTATATGGTATTGATCTGCCGGACACGCGCCAGGGGTTAAAACCGGTCAGCCATTGGTCAGTTTGGGGGAGATCCCTTGTTGGGTACTCAGGATCCGGATTGGCTAGTTATAGTAGCCAGGTGGTGCTGAATGGCTCGCAGTTTTTCTTTATTCTGTGAGATTATTAAATATTAACTGTTTAGTTTTAGAGAACTTACTAGGTTTTTAGGGTTCCGTACCTAAAAGATAAAAACGGGATCCTATTACTAAGCCTCCGCTGTCTGTCTGTCTGTCGCCACGACGTATCTCATGAACCGTGGTAGCTGAAATTATCACAAATTATGTATTTTCGTTGCCGCTATAGCAAATGGGTCCCCATACAGTAAACGTGTTTTATTCGTATTTTTTCTCAATATTAATATAACGGTAGCAGGTAGACGCATATTTTAACAGAATATTTTGTTGTATATTACCTTTTTAAATAAATAATAAAATAAAAATAAAGTTAATATTACAGAGGGAGCTTCCATGTTACAAACGTAATTTTTAAGCAAGTTTTTACTCTGTGTTATTATACGAGAACCTAAAGGTAGAAACTTAATATAACAAACGTGATTTTCATTTATAGATGATGGTACGGAACCCTTTGTGCGCGAGTCCGACTCGCACTTGGCCGCTTTTTTATTGAAAAAGATAAGCATAAATATACAGTAAAAAATTACCAAGTACGAGTCGGACTCTCATGCACAGTGGAGGACTAAACGACTCCATTATTTCTTTAGTCTCAGTAGAGACAACGCATCGGCATTAAAATTATACGACATTAGAAATCTACAGTCATCTGTTCTCGCCATATCTTAATTTGACATTTCATAATAATATATTGTATACTAGCTGACCCGGAAAACTTTGTATTGCCTCACAATGAAATAATGTGTCAAAGGTTTGCTAGATACGGACTATTTGTATGGAAAAATGAAATTGTGGTTTTGACTATTTCCCTTTAATTCCTTCATATTTTCTTACCTTTTAATTTTAAACCTTCCCTGGACTTCCAAAAATTATTCAAAACCAAAATAAGCCAAATCGGTCTAGTCTTTCTCGAGTTTTAGCGAGACTAACGAACAGCAATTGATTTTTATATATATTCTTATAAGTATTCTTGTTTACACTCATTGAAGTTTTATGTATTTATTTACACTCTACATCTAGTAATACAACGTTCAATTTTTATGTAAGTTTAGTATAATGTTTTTATAGACCAAATTATTATAACCCGACTGTAAACTTTTATTGTATAAAACATTATAGCCTACGTAAAATGATCGTAGAGTAACTCGACGTACAGTTCTAGTGTCTAAAGGTCACAGGCACCAGACCCTTACCTACCTAATAATCTCTAGACTGACTGCCTCGTTGGCTCAGTGGTCGCAATCGCGACAGTGAAGCCTAAGGTCCTGGGTTCAATCCCCAGGTCGGGAAAATCTGTTATTGGGTTTTTTCTGTAAGGAAATTCCCAGTAGTAGCCCGGAGACTGGTTGTGCCTCAGAGAGCACGTAAACCCATCAGTCCTGCGCCCGATCTCTGTCCGGTCGTGTCGGATTGCCGTCCCATCGGGCTACGAGAGTGAAAGAATAGAGAGTGCACCTGTGTTTGCGCATACACTTGTGCACTATAATATCTCCCGCGCAGTTGGCTAGTCTCCGTTGAGATTGGCCGCCATGACCGAAATTCGATCTGGCGGGCATCATTAATAATCTCTAGGCAATCTGTTTGCTACATTCTTAACATAAAGACATAAAATCGATATCGTAAGTATTGAAGCGCATTACTCGCGTTGTACACGTCGCATGCATATTTGAACGCATCCAGTGCGACATATTAAATTTCAAACGGATTCATTCGCATCGCCCCCGCCAATTACATCTGCGTCGGTGCAATCTCAAATATCGAATTTAGAATTTCACAACGTACAGTCCCTAGCAAGAAGTATTGCATATCGACCTTATAGATAGGTATCCCACTGCAGAATTCGTCGTCATTTCGTTCATTCAGATATGATGCAAACTTAATTTTTACACATATTTATAATCTGAGGAATATGTTTAAAATTTGGCCGCAAGTATTTTTAGTTAAATTATTTATTTTTAACAGCCAGCAACTCTTATATGCGGCTGATTAAATTTGGCTCCCGTATATCATAATAATGAGAAAAAAATACCTTTAATTTTATATATAAATAATATGTGTACATTATGGACGTAAAAAGTTATCGAGGCGGAACGTAAACATGTAGAGGCGGCCAAGTAGGTACGTAACGGCAGCCGTGATTTTTTAGTTTTTATACATATTGCCGTGAAGTCGACAATATTTTATTTAAAAAAAAAAGAAAAAATTTTTTTTTAAATATAAAAAAATACTTGCGGCCATTTTTTGATAGGCAACCTAGTGGATATTATATTCTCCCGATTTTAGATATGTGAAAAAATAGGTTCGCAGCATATCTGCATGAACGAAATGATTCTGTAGTGGGATCCTAACCTATTAGGAAAGGGACTAGGGGAAAGGCTCTATAGAGCCTTTTTTTAAGGACTTTTTTTATGTAGGCGGCACGTCTTGAGACGGCACTAGTCAGTACTTCTCCGGACGATCGGCGATCTCTGTAGTTTACATAAAGAAATCGGTTAAAGTTTTTTTTATTGGTATAGCATCGCTATTACGCCTATTGCCAGTGTCAAGTAAAACGATATTTCGTATTCGTAATAAGCAGCGTAAAAGTCAGAATCAGTCAGTGAATTTATCAATCCGTCAGTCAGCGTCACAGTCACGTAAATCGAGTAAAGCAATGGCTACTTTACCAGAACATTTACAATGAAGTTTTGGTGGCAACCTGAAAGCCTGTTTTCGCACTGTTATTCTATTTCACTACACACGGGCACTGTTATAAGCCTATATCAAACAAAATGCCACCAACTTTATTTAATAACCCAAAAATACAATAAGAAAATGAGATAAAATAAGTGCACCACACGTCTCTTTCAAGGTTCCCGCCAAAAAACGATCAGTTAAAGTTCGAGAAGGACGTGAAATGTTACAATAACCTTAAAAAATATCTTGGTGCAACCCAAGCCAAGTATATTTTAACAGAACAAGTATGTCAGGTCAGCCAGTAAAAAGACACATTCAAACAAACATAACGTGGATGTTCCATTACCCCTGTAACGTCAAAGGGAGCCATCAAATAAAGTCCAATACCTTAACAAACAGATCAGCTCGAGTCGGTAAATTACAATTTGAAGGGTTGTTTAGGGAAAACAAAAAACATTTATATCAATGGCGGAACCATCTAAATTTACTAGTCATTGACAGGCCGTAAAGAGGCGGAGGTCTCGTGGGGCTCGTTTGCTATGTGAGTAGATAAGAAATGCGTATAGTCCGTCTGGACGAGTTTTTCTTTTATTTTGAACATGCAAAGGCAAACAAGCATACAGCTTATATTGATGGCGATTGAATACTGTAGGTCAGTGATTCCCAAAGTGGTCCAGATGGACCCCCTGGGGTCTTTAGGAGACTCAATCGGGGTCTACGTAAGCGTGAATAAAAATTGGAAATATGGGGATGTGACATAAATGTATCACGAGGGGGTCCACTGAAGCCAGAAAAAAATAAGGGGGTCTACAAGAAAACATAGTTTGGGAACCTCTACTTTAGGTTATAAACATCTACATAAAAATCCTGTGATGGTTGAGTCATTAAAATGCCTAAGCCAGAAATTAAAGGACCGTATCACTTGATCGGAACACACTCAAAAACTTTGCGGGCAATAGTCGATTAACTCATAAAATGTACTTAGAATATACAATGCGCATGTCCCGACACGCACTTGGCTGGATTTTGTATATATATCATATTCACAGTACAGGTGGTAGTGCTCCACTGACGGTGCTCGAGGGCGTAGGCATCACCGCATTACCTATAACCTATTTGCCGCTAAATGATAGTGTTCGGCATTATCGTGTTCCGGTTGGATGATAATACCTATATGGCCCCGTAATTACTATCACAGAGACATGAAACCTTAGGTCTCAAAGTTGGCAACATATCTACATTTTGACCTCTGGTTTTCAGGCTGCAGTCATCACTTAACATCAATGTGAGCTGCATGCTTTTTTGCAACCTTCCTTACATAAAAAACATCAAAACAGGAGAGAAAACATTCTTCGACCCATTCTAAAAAAAAATAAAATACCTACGAAACCGTCGTTTTCCCAGCGCTATATTTCTTATCTAGGGTCAAAGACAAAGTTTTCGGACGGCGGGCACCCAGGGGACGGCGCGGGGTTCAAACCCGGATAAAACTCCGGATAATTCGCACGTTTCTGTTTAGTATCTATTGTTTACTGTTTGTATGCGACAGTTTAAGGAGGTGGTAATGTGGGGACCATTTGGAATAGAGCCTAGTTGCTTTTTTATGTAATGATGGTAAACAAGCATGCAGTTCACATTAACGACTGCAGTCTATAGACAGCCACACAAAGACCAGAGGTCAAAAAGATGCGTTACCACCCCTGAGACCTAAGTTGTCATGTCCTTGTGAAAGTTGCCTATTTCGGAGCCATACAGTACCATCTAACAGGAACACGATAGTGCTGAACACTACCATTTGGCGCCAGATAAATAATAATAATAATAATAATATTCTTTATTGTACACCAAAAATCTTAAAGAATGTAACAAAAAATAATTTATAAATATGCACAATTTTCGGTCTTATTGCTAGTAGCAATCTCTTCCAGACAACCAGGTGGAGGACAATTTTTATGAAAGTTCGGATAGGGGTGTACGACATAAATACACATATATATATATATATATAGATATACATATATATATATATTATATATATATAAATACATACATACATAAACTTATATAAAGAGATAGAAGATGAAGTGTGAGTACATATGAATTAACGAAATGGAAGATAATAACGATTGATTATTATAGGAGAGATAGTATTCATAAACATGTCTTTTGAAGGATTCTAGAGTTTGCACCTTACAAATAGATAACGGTAACAAATACCACAGACGTGCGCTTGATTAGTAAAAGAGTTAGAATAGAAGGAGGAAGTGTGAGAAGGAGTCAAAAGGCTTAAATTGTTGGAAGAGCGAAGAAAGTGGGAGTTAGAGAGGCTAAGATAGTGAAAACGCTCCTTGAGATATAAAGGATAGTGAGGATAGAATAACAAACAGTAAAGGAGTGAGAGGATGTGAGTACTCCTGCGAAGACGGATTGGCAGCCACTTGAGTTGTACACGAAATTCGGAAACATGATCGTATTTGCGTAAACCAAATACGAATCTTATACACAGATTTTGGAGACGCTCAAGCTTATTCAACTGCTCTTGGGATAAGTCGAGATAGCATACATCAGTATAGTCTAAGATGGGAAACAAGATTGAACGAGCAAGTGTAACCTTAGTGGCAATCGGTAAGAAATTACGCAATCTTTTTAAAGAGCCTACGGCAGCAAACATCTTCCTACTCACTATATTAATTTGAGGAGCCGAATAATTAAGAGAACGAAGTATAGCAAGCATAATATCGAAATCGACAGTATTAAATGCGTTGCTGAAATCAAGAAGAGTTAATATGGTAACCTGCCGGTTTTCCATACCAAACCGGATGTCTTCTATTATTTTAACTAAAGCGGTAGACGTGCTATGGCCAGGACGGAAACCAGATTGCAGTGGATTAAATAAATCGTGTTTAGAGAGAAAGGTGCTAAGTTGCTGGTGGACAAGACGCTCAAGGACTTTGGACAGGAATGGAAGTACGGAAATAGGACGATAGTCATGGAAGGATTTAGGATTAGTTTTTTAGGAATAGGTATTATTTGAGCGTCTTTCCAAGCTGAAGGAAAAATACTATGACCAATAGAAAAATTTAATATAGAAGAAATTATCGGAGTTATAGTATCTATCACGGGAACTATCATTTTCCGACTGATTACATCATTACCAACCGCATTCGAGTCAATGGATAGGATGGTTCTCTTAACATCACGATCGGAGAATTGTTCGAAGAAAAATAGTGGATAGTCAGGAGCAGTGATTGAAGACAAGTATAGTAGAGTGTTTAATTTATTGGTTCCATTCAGAACAGGAGACGAAGAAAAATGTTGATTTAAGGTATCAATATGAATGCCATTAAAAAGTGGATCAGAAGTATTACTAGATTTACCAACACCAAGCGACTTTAGAAATTTCCACACTTTGGCTGGATCTTCATCAGACACGGCATTATGAATATGGCGACGTTGTGCATCTCTACACACTTTATTGCAGCGATTTCTTAAAAACACATACCTCTTCCGATTGATATCGCTCGGATTTAGTTTGTATCTACGTTTGGCATTATTCCTTTTTGTCATGAGAGCTTTAATCTCCCCAGTGAGCCAGGGAGCAGGGAGATGCTTGACCCGAACTGGACGTAGCGGTGCGTGTATGTCGAAGAACTGAGTTAAAAGAGAGTTGAATAATTGGACTTTCTCATCGACATCACGTGCATCGTCAACAAGTGACCAATCGATTTTCACGACATCTTCTAATAACCGCTTATTTATGTACCGTTATCCATGGCACTAAAGTTACGCTGCAAGAGAATTTTATGTCTAGCTTTAGGGGAACGGATTTTATAGGACACGAATATGAGATCATGGTACGAAAATGCCTCAGCAGAGCATTGACCATGTTTAGCTACATGATTAGGGGAAGATATTAAAATTAAATCTAGGCAAGAAGGAGTAGAATTTGGAATAAAGTGGGTAGCAGAGCGAGGGAGAATGTGCATATTGGCTGCATCAACAATAGATTTCAAAGGATTACAACGTGTGTCATCTTTTAAAAGGCAAGTATTAAAATCACCCATTATAATGGAATGACTATAGAGAGGAGTAAGATCTTCGAGAATATTCTCAAAAGATGAAAAATAATTGATTGTGAGAGACGGGCTGTAAAAGACACCAAGAAGGAGTTTAGTATTTGAAAAATGGACATCAATGAATAAATATTCTGCACCATCACCTCATCCAACCTGGAATTAAATAGTTCTGTCATTGCAGTCAAAGTGGAACTTATAGTGGTGTCCATTGGTGATGTATGTGAAGTGCTTGAACTTTGGTTGTAGTAAACAGATGTTAAGGATCTTAAGTGCTGGTGGGTAGCTTTAGCTATTTAATGTATTTAAGCATTTAGCAGTAAAATTTAAGCTTTAATAAATACTTTTAATAATATTAAAACTCGGAAAAAATATTTTAGGTGTTACTATAAACAACTACCCCCGTATACATGTAATTACTTGATACAAAGTTAAAAGTAAATATTGCCAATTTGTCCCTCTCGCGTAGTTATATACTACCACTCTATTGGAATGGTATACCTGTGGGTAAAACAGGACAACCAGTCCAGCCGCTTTATCATTAAAGCTCGGTAGCTTAGTGTAAGAAAAAATTTGAGTAATGTAAAAAATGGAAATAAAAATTGCTAGATTGTTTCTTTCCATTTTTTCTTCAATTTCTAATTGCAGTAGCATATGTTATTGCGAAATAATAAAAATATGACGGACAATATTTTTTTTTATGAATGTCACTGATTAATAAAATAAATGCTTATATTATCATGTAGCCAGGTAAATTATCAGATATTCGAAAATTATTCAAATTTGTTTTTATGACCATCGTATAAAGTGCTCACGTGTACGACCGGACTTTTCCTTGATCTACTCCGTAAATAGTTTTTAATATTAGTCTTTGTTACCATATACCTAAAGAACAACCACATATTTATCATCAAGTTTAACCCTCAACTATTCTATTAAGAAAATATAGTCGATTACTTTAAAACTAGATACGGTGGTTTGCAAAGTGGAGCATGCTGCCTCATCAAATATTTATATTGGCTTAGGTTAACCCTTACACTGCGAAGTCCGTCCATCAGGTCTGGCCTCGTGGGACCTTCAGGTATGCTCAGAGATAAGAAAGTTTAAGAGTTGGCGTAACTTCAGAAATTCACGTCATCATTATGTAATTTTTATTGTGTTTTAGATTTTTTTATGGACAAGAATGTCTTTTATAAATTAAACTGTAATTTGTAAATGCAATAAATTTAACTTTTTGAGTATAAGTATTTCTCCAAAGGAGCATGATAGACATTCAGTAACGCATATACAACCGTATGTTTGTATTTTACTTCAATGTTGCCACATATCTGTGCCAGAAATTATGGAGCCTTCCATTATGTATGTAAGTACATAATCGGGATCAGGATAGCGCTGAACGGATGATAAATATGGTAATGCGGTAGTAGTCATACTTTATTTTTCGCACATGAGACGTCATTGGATTTAGAATATAATAATTAATTCGGCCCTGTAATTTCCGGCACAGAGGCATAACACCTTAGGATTCAGGAGTGGTAACTCATCTGCATTTCGACCTTGGTCTTTGTGTGAGTGTCTATAGGCTGCATTCATCACTTAACATTAATGTGAACTGCACGTTTGTTCGCCACTTCCATTACATAAAAAAATAAATAAAAGAAATCAGCTGTGACAGACGGACAGACAGATAGACGCACGAGTCACCTTACAGAGTTTTTTTTTCCTTTTGAGGAATGGACCCTTAAACAGCTACCGAAGCTGGGACTTCGAGCAGCTTCGGTATCATAGCGGTAAAGCGGCTGGACTAATCCAGAAGTCGCAGGTTCGATTATTGCCCGAGTCAATTTAGTTTCCATTCTTTTTAAATCATAAATGAATGTGATGGTGACTACGCAATCGAGCTTAGTTACTGTTGTATATTTTCGGAAATAGATTTTAAAATAAAAAGAACCGTTCGGTATTCTGAAGTCTATAGAGTCCAAGGGTCATTCGAGTAACCCGCAATAAAATATTCGCAGCAGGACCGCTTGGATGTAAAAATGTTGTTTTTAGGGCCGTCCTCAATAATGTATCCTTTAGGAAACGTTAAGTGCTCTGCCGTTACCTGTTTTATAGGTGGGTAACATGTGCTGGAATTATAATCGTAATAAAAAGAGGAATTATGTATTTTTATTTTTGTACATGGCCTCGTTTATGCTAAAGTTATACCTATGCCATCGTATTTTCTGTAACTTGGTTATAATATTTTTAGAATTAGATCACGTATTTGTAGATACGTTAGTGTTGAGGTACTTGTTTTACTGGTGGTAGAACTATGACGGAGCTCGCGGGCGTAGGCACCACCGCATTACCTAATATACTTGCTGCTAAATGATAGTTAAGCACTATTGTGTCCTGGTCAGGTGGTAATGTACGGCCTTGTAATTTCCGGCACAGAGGCATAACACCTTAGCCTCAGAAGTGGTAACGCATCTGCATTTTGAGCTCTGGTCTTTTTGTGGGTTTCTATAGGCTGCAGTCATCACTTAACATGAATGTGAACTGCATGCTTGTAAGCCACTTTCATTACATAAAAAAAGGTATTAAGAACGGATCATTAGATCCATTTTTAATACCTTTTTTTTAATGAAATGCGGATTACCATATTTTATGAATTTTACTACAAAGACTTCTTAAGAAGTACTAAATAGAACTATTTAAGCAGATAATATTTATGTATTACTTCTTCTTCTGCTTCTGGAGCCAGGTTATGAAGTGATATAGGCTGATGACAGTCATGGTGGGATCAGAAGGGTCAGGGGCTATTAAGTCAACAAAAACTGTTTTACTGGTGGTAGAGCTCCAGTGACGGAGCTCGCAGGCGTAGGCACCACCGCATTACCTAATATACTTGCCGCTAAATGATAGTGTTCAGCACTATCGTGTTCCGGTCAGGTGGTAATGTATGGCCCTGTAATTTCCGGCACAGAGGCATAACACCTTAGGCCTCAGGAGTGGTAACGCATCTGCATTTTGACCTTGGTCTTTGTGTGGGTGTCTATAGGCTGCAGTCATCACTTACCATCAATGTGAACTGCATGCTTGTTTACCACTTATATTACATAAAAAAAAAAAAAAAAAATAGTGACCATATTGACAATTTATTACGCTATATTAGTAGTATTATAATGACGATTACTTGTGATGCTGCATTATGTGGAAAAGATAAAATTAGTAGGTACAAAGTACATGTTTACGCCTATCTAATGTTAATGAGTGTTATATCCGGAAACTTCACATTTAAATCAGTATAATACATAAATTTATAAGACTAATATTTTGCAAATAAAATGGTTCTCAAAAATACTCTAAAGTTTCGGTTACTATTCTCATAAGAACTTACATAATAATTTAAGGGTGACATCCTAAATTATCTTCCAAAAAATTTCGTCCCACTTAACGTAACTCACTGAACTATCGGCTAACATTCACTATCAATAAAGTACGAGCCGTTGGGCAAAGGGCGTCGGTGATCGATGGATCTTCTAATTTATACCCAAAGCCCTAAGGCCGTATCGATTACACCCGCTAACTTTGCCCGGTCTTCTGTACCGGTGTGCGCCGCTTTTTGCCAAAATTTCACAGTCCTCTCTGGAGGGTTGACTCGCTTATAGAAATGAAATTTCGTTCGCAATCCGCTTGACCATCAATTTTCATTTGCACTTTGTCAATTATGATAATTTTATTGATGTTAAAAGGAATTAATAGTTGTTGTATGTGGCAAACAAGTCTGCAGTTCCCTTGGATGTTGATTGTTAAGTGAAACGAAAAGTACGAAAATATACAGGTACCTGTATGTTTTGTATGAACTATAAACATTCAGTGGCTAAATAGGAGTAGGTAGATACCCCTCGAATAATGGTCCAGGTTTCAAAACCTAGTTTGGAGAAAATAATTGAAAAAAAAACGACTGTAATCCCCGAAGGGGTAGGCAGAAGTAAATGCATGACATGTATTCAAGCATACATGCAAACACCCACGATTCGCCGGTTACGTGGCGAGCCTGTAACCATCTTCGGGCATATTACCAAACTCCGAGGTACTGGGAAATGATTGAACATTGGACTTTCTAGGACTATCAGGGTTGGTCATTTGTAGCATCTCTAGAATGAACAAATATGCCCGTTTGATGTCTATATAATTTACCTCCTATTTGCATAATATGCAATCGTGGATGCATTCACGCATCAATGTAACTGTTTATTGGGTGGTAAAGTTCCATGTGTCAGAGCTTGAGGGCATTTAAGGGGAATGTGGAGATGCTTACCACCGCATTTATATATGCAGCTAAATTATATTGTTCTTCAGAGAAAAATCCACAGAAGGTGCATCTTTGAAAAAGTCGTGTGTTTGCATTAAATTTAAAGTTCATAAAAAATTATAAAAGATAACTTTTTAAAGCCTCATCTTTGTCATGTAATACACATGTTACTCATATAGCGTGATATTAAAAGAGTACGTGTTTCCAGGCAATAAAAAATGTCATTATCTGTTTGCTTCGAAAATACATATCTAAAATATATTATTTACGTTCTCAGACTGTGGTTATAGTGTAACGAGTGGGCAACGCCAGTGTTTAAAAAAATAAAGTTAATTTAAAAAAATGTGAATATATAGGCTTAGGTTTTATAGGCATTGGTCACTTAAAATGAGAAACTTATGAACTAAAAGATAAATTATTGTGTCTGGCAGAACTGTGTGTAGGTAAGTGTGTTGGAAGGTGCGTGTGCCAATTTGTTGATACATTTTGATTTACTTCCTTTGAGAATAATAACAATATTAGATTCCTTGTTCAAATTACAACAAATTTTACAACGCAAACTATTTACAAAAAGGCAATATTAACGAAGATGATTTTTACTGGTGGTAGAGCTCCAGTGACGGAGCTCGCGGGCGTAGGCACCACCGCTTTACCTAATATACTTGCCGCTAAATGGTAGTTTTCAGCACTACCGTGTTCCGGTCAGGTGGTAATGTACGGCCCTGTAATTTCCGGCACAGAGGCATAACACCTAATGCCTCAGGAGTGGCAGCGCATCTGCATTTTGACCTCTGGTCATTGTGTGGGTGTCTATAGGCTGCAGTCATCACTTAACATCAATGTGAACTGCATGCTTGTTTGCCACTTTTATTACATAAAAAAAAAAAAAAGATATCTTAGGATTTCTTGAATTCGTCATTGATTTTTTTGAACGATCAAACCGTTGAAAATGTAATACACCGTCGTTTAAAATCAAAACCAATGGCAAATTCAATACGGAACCATTCATACATGCCTATGGGTCCGTGATACATTATAGTTCGTTAAGCAAGGGTCATCCCACGGGTCAGATATAGGCTTTCAATAGATTACCTTACTCCAATATTAATTGCTTCACATACTCTAAATTCCGGTTGGGTCCCGGTAAAGTATACATTACCTTATTTACAGAACTGTAATTCACGAAAGTATTAGGTTGCCACAATTTAATTTGGCAGGTACCTACCTAAAGGAATGTTCTGGTTCAATTCGGTTATTTATAGGTGGACGTGGCAATTCACTGTCGTCATCTGGAATTATAATTATTCATATCTTGGATATTTGGAAAAGTGGGAAAGTCGTCGCATATTAACAGGTGTAGTAAGAAGTATATGGTCAGGTCGTGGGTAGTCTATGCAGAGATATTTTTTCTGCAGCTTAGCACTAATATTGATGAAGGGGCATATTAGCTTGCAGTTCACAATGAAGAGTTCAAGATAAATATATTAGAGTTTTAATTTGTTAGCATTTCTAAGGCGAAAGATCTGATTACTGCGCTCTTTAAAAAAAAAATATAGACCATCTACGCTGTCTATAACGGGAATACGATAACGTTAAACACTCCCATTTAATAGAAAATGTAATGTAGTGATACCTACTTTCTCGAGTTCAAAGCTCTAATACGTAGTAACTCAAGTAATATTCCACGTTCCTTATTTCGCTTTCTGTCTCTCACTTTCTTGTAACAATTTTGTCTTCTGTTCAGGGACCATATTTAAACTCATTTTAGAAAGAGATTTCGATCTAATCGATTACTCTCAGATTGAATGATAATTTTTTCCCATATCTTCCAAATATTATATTTATTTCAAAGTTATACAATCAAGGGGAAAGTTACTCAGTTGGAGTCAGTTTTCGTCACAAAATAACATTGTAACAAACCTGTATCAAATTCTAAATCGGAGTAGATTTGTTTATTTTTGCCAGTAAGTATTGTACCTACCTACTTATGACTTGACTTACTTGACTTGACTTAATGTCTTATTTCCCCTAGGTGGGGCAGAGGGCGTCCACAATACTCCGCCACCGCGATCTGTCTTGGGCTGCGCGCTTCACCTCGGACCATGTCAGCCCGATAGTCTTAATTTCGGCCGCTACTGAACGTCTCCAAGTGTGTTTGGGACGGCCACGTTTTCTCTTCCCCTGTGGAGTCCATTCTAGAGCTTGTCTAGGAATGTGGTCGGGAGGTCTTCTGAGAGTGTGGCCAATCCATGTCCATTTGCGGCGTCTGATTTGCGGACCGATCGGGGTTTCACGACAAAGATTCCATAGGTCTTCGTTGGAGATTTTTTCTGGCCAGAAGATGCCCAGGATCTGTCGTAGGCATCTGTTTATAAAGACCTGGATTCGCCGCGTGATGTCTTGGGTCACCCTCCAAGTCTCGCAACCATAAAGCAATACAGTTTTGATATTAGAGCGAAAAATTTTCAGTTTTACTCTCCGTGTCAGCTTTATAGATTGCCATATAGGTCGCAGCTGCGCAAAGGTTGACCGGGCTTTGGTTATCCTCGAAGTGATGTCCTCTTCGGTCCCTCCATTCTCTGACACAATACTGCCAAGGTACGCGAATTTCTGTACTCGCTCTATACGTTCCGGACCTAATAACAGTGGCGAGGAAATTCTTCCTTCAGTCCGCAGCTCTTGTGTCTTCCTCGGATTTATTTTCAGCCCCTCAAGAGCGGCCTCGCACTGCAGATCGTTTAGTTTGGCTTGCATATCGACGTGTTTGTGACTGAGCAGGCACAGGTCATCAGCGTAGTCTAGGTCATCCAGTTGTTCGGTTAACCCCCACTCTATACCGCGCCGCCTTCCGCCGTTCATCCTGTACATTATACTATCCAGTACGATAAGAAACAGTAAAGGCAAAAGAAGACATCCATGTCTGACCCCTGCGTGAACATTGATTTCCTCGGAGATGAGGCCCTCGTGTTCAACTTTGCAAGAATATTGCCGATAAATGCACTGTAAGATGTTTCTGATCTTGGACGGGACTACAGTGTCATCCAATCGAGACCTGATTCTGGACCACCTGACTGTGTCGAAAGCTTTTTCTAAATCAACAAAAGTGAGGTATACTCTCGTTGCCATTCTGATGCTTCTTCCACAATGATTCGAAGTGTATTTATCTGGTCTGTACAGGAACGATTGGGCCTGAAACCTGCCTGTTCTCTCCTCAATAGAGGTTCAACGGCCTTGAATAATCTATCCAAAAGCACCTTACACAGTACTTTTGAAGGTACGGACAGTAATGTAATACCTCTCCAATTGGTACATTCGTTGGCTAAGGTCACCTTT
The DNA here is from genome assembly GCA_036365455.1 of Macrosoma leucophasiata. Taxonomy (NCBI): domain Eukaryota; kingdom Metazoa; phylum Arthropoda; class Insecta; order Lepidoptera; family Hedylidae; genus Macrosoma; species Macrosoma leucophasiata. The sequence goes on from JAWQUS010000020.1 coordinate 6,525,580, forward strand.
TTTGGTACGGCAAACAAAAGACCCTTGTTCCAGTCATCTGGAAGATTTTCAGCGGCCCAGATCTTATGTAAGAGCGATGTTAAGCACACAACGGCGGTAGACAGGTCGACTTTTAGCATTTCCGATGTTATGAGGTCTAGACCTGGAGCTTTGCCGATCTTCAGTGAAAGTATCGCACCTTCTACTTCTTCTTTGGTTGGTGGAGATGTGTCAATATCGATTAGTTCGGGCATTGGGGTATTGACTAAGGGGGCGGGCGAATCTGTGTCCGATATACGAAAAGCATCAGCAAAGTGCTGGCGCAATCGTCTAAGTCGTCCCTCTGATGTTGTGATCAAGTTTCCCTGGTTGTCCCTTAGAACAGTTTTCCTGTAACCACGCTTTCCAGCTAAAGTCTTGGTTGCGTCGTATAGCTCCCTCAGGTTACCAGTGTTTGCAGCTAATTGTGCGCGGTCTGCTATATCGTCAGCCCATTGACGCCTGTCTTTCCTTGTACTGCGATATATGCGTTTGCGCATTTGCTGGTACTGCGTCTTGAGCACAACCCGCTCTGTGTCGTTATGAGTCTCTGGGATTTTTAAATGCAGTATTCTACGTGTCTCAATGAGTCCTACTTACTTATGACGGACTTAATTTATACCTAATGGATTATCTCAATGGATGTCTATCAAACAACCAAAGTGCCAAATTGGAACAGTTGAAGATGCATTATGTAGTGAAGTAATTGAACTAATTCAGAACATTCAAATGCATTACCATTCCTCAAACGATGTATGACAAATGTTTCTTTATAGAACACTCCCCTTCAAGAACAATACCCTTATTGTACCTTCTAATTAACAATACTCTGTGTCCAGACGATAGTCATATATAATACGTATTTTAATCTTGCCGACAGTAAACATGGTAGCAACTTAGTTAGGGTAGGGTCATCCTAAGGGGCCAAAACTCCGGAGACCCAGTACGATACACGATTAATTAGGGAATAGAGGGAAACATGTAGTGGTCTGCGATGCGACAGGTACTGTCGCGATGAGAAGTGAGAAACAATATTTTAAATACCATTATTGTCATGATGATACTTCACACGAATTTATAGTAATTGTTTCACGAGTGAAAACATGTCTTCCAGCTTTAGTAGCAATTTTTTTAAATGTAATTATAGCAAATTAGTTTTGGTCAATTTTTTGTATGGCTTAGTAATAAGTACCTATCTCAGAAACAGCACTGTTTCGGCCTTCGTGAGAAAAACATCAGAATTTCTCTTATTTTTTTGTAGACGTCTACCTATAGGCTGCATTCATTTACCATTAATTCTCATGTTGCGACTTTGTTTTATACTATGAAGTGGTTATTCCTGAAACGTTAAGAAGTAAACCGGTCAAGTGTGTGTCAGGCCACTCGTAGTGTAGGGTTCCGAGGTTTTTAGGTTTGATTAATGCAATGAAAAGAATATATAATATTTTCTATGCAGTTGTTCAAAATTTTCGAGTATTTCATTTGGTCGACTATTACTCGCAAACTTGTATAGCCAACTTAGGTGTGATAGTTTTCCTTTTAATTTCGTTATATGAAGCTACTATTGCCGTAAAATTTGAATTTCTAACAACAACCGTTTAGTTGGTAGAGGGAGGGAGAATACTTGACTCTAACGAAAATTGACACTTTAAAGCTTAATAAGTCACGAACAGATAACTTAATTAAAAATAATGTTAGCACACCCTTAACATTTTTGAAAAACCTATCCAAAGATACCACACTAAACAGAAAACGAAAAATAAAAAATATCCGCGCATTACATGTAGGGGAGGTACCCTATATAATTCATTTTTTCATGTTTTTATTCTACCACTTTGTCGGCGTGATTAAGGTACGACACTTGTGTCAAATTGCATGTCCCTAGTACCAACAGTTTTTGCGCTAAACCGCGGACGGACAGACAGACAGACAGACGGACATGGCGAAACTATAAGGATTCCTTGTTTACTACGGAATCCTAAAAAGAATAATAATAAAATGTCCTTCGAGTTTAAATAGGTACATTTTTTTAAAACATGCATGTTCATTTTAAAAAATTGATTTCCTCAAATATAGTTGAAATACTTAAATATAAAGAAAACTCTAAAACCTTTAAGCGCGACTGTATCTAAAACGGAAGGTATTCGTCCAGCGGTTGTGTAACCGAATTACCTATCATTTTGATTGAACGTTTGAGAGCCTCTGGAGGTCCAATTTAATCGGATCCGTATTTACCTAGACGTTACCGGACTACTTTCACATAAGGTGTAGTTATGTAGTCTCTAATGCGATTAATTCATTATTACACTGACGATTTGATCTGATCTTAGAGTTCAAAAGCTTTAGTTATCAAGTTAGCCAAATTAATAGGTGTTAGATATCTAATCAATGATGTATACTTGTTTATGCAACTAGGCGTATCTTAGTAAAAAAATACTCCTAATAAAATATTTTGTGTATAAACCAAATTTAGTAATAAAAACAAGTGCCTCAATAGGGGTAGAGCTTCAGTGACGTAGCGCAAGCTCGTTACCGCCTCATTACCGCTATTTGCCGGTAAATGACAGTGCTATAGTGAATGTACGGCCCCATAAGGTTTAGCCTAGAGGAATAAAATTGAAATCCCTGTTGGTATGCGTATGTGTAGAGGCTACAGTATTCAATTACCGTCTCTCTGAACTGTACGCTTATTGGTCACTTTATGACCTAAAATAAATACATATCGTTGTATCGTACGTCTATTAAGGACAGTTTTCGAAAATTTTGTATCCTTTTGTGGCATGAATTCACTATGCGATTGTGGCATTGTACATCTTAATACTCGTAGATTAAATATGTTTCAGAGAAAATTATTTTTTTGAAATGACAAGGCAAGATTGAAATAAAACTATTTTTATGGATTTATCTCGCGTATATTAAACTAAAATGATTTTTAAAATCAACCCAACGTTTCAGTCGCTTTTCAGCTTCCGTGGTCCCGGGCAGTCTGAGGTGATTATTGTGTTAATCCTGAACGCTACGCAAGGCGTTTACGAAATCGATGGAGGTAGCTACATAATTTTTTTCAAACTTCTGTCAGACAAATGTCACCTCAGTCTGCCCGGGACCACGGTAGCTGAAAAGCGACCGAAACGTCGAGATGATTTAAAAAAAAAAATAGTTTAATATACGCGAGATAAATCCGTAAAAATAGTTTTATTTCAATGAGTGTAGCTCGCGAAAACCTAAGAACATATCACAAAGTAAGATCTACAATTTTACGGCGTTACATAAATGTAATTATTTATGTCTACAATACTTGTTGATGAAGAAGCCTAAACTTAATTTAAACGAACCACTTTACTGGTTACCTACATGTCAGATAAAAAATTAATAAGGTTTAAATAACCTTAAATTTTTTGTCACTATCTCTGCGAATATTAATGATATCATTTATTCACATAAACCATCTAAACGTATTTTTTGTTAAAAGTAGTTTCCATAGTAACATCCGCAACGAAAACAAAACAGCTATCGAGAAAAAAGAAATATAAGCCAATTTATTATTTAATCTCCGTAAACACAATACACTACACAAACATAGTAAAGTAGGGGTTTTTGGCACAATACACGTCTTAAACAAATATAAGAAGGTTGTGGCCGGTGACCTTTGGCCCTTTTGTCCGTGTGTGAGTAAGGGACACCCTGTAAGTATACACGAACACTGTCGAAACCCTTGTATTTGCAAATGTGACCGTGCAGAGTTAGGAAGCTACTAGACCCGTTGTGTAAGATGCACTGTCTATTAATAAAGATAAATACGAGTAAATTCATATTTAAGGTATAACAAAATAGTTTGTATTACATATACCTATTTACAATCATGTCATAATTTGGGGCTCATAAATGAAATGTGACCTGTTAGGATTGATAAATAATATACGTGTAATTTTCGTTTAAATAACAAATCAATTATTTTGTTACAGATACCTGGTGAAAACTAACAAATGAAGGAATCAGTAAATTGGGGAAACAACGTATGTATTATGAATATTGACCCGCTTCTGTTGAACATAGCGTCTCTAATTCGATACCTGAGGCTTTGGTTTAATATTTTGTCCAACTGAGAACGTAATTTTTTTCCACAAAAAATAGTTTGACTTTTTCAGAATTTTCCATACTTTGTGTGTTAGAGATTATCTCAAGAAGGAATACTTGTGGGAGCATTCGGGAAGCTTCATTACATTAACTTGTCCAATTTACCGCAGCGTCTCAAGACGAAGTCTAGAATGTAAGAAAGTCTTTGCCATGCGATGATAGTGATGACACACAACTGAAATGTGGTCGCTCACTATGGGCTTAACAAGAAGGCTCAAGATCAGAGAGCAATAGAGAGAGAGAGAGAGCATTGTTCGTAGTTCCCCTGTGAATCGGAACAGAATTGCTATAAAAATATTTTTCAGGCAGTTCTGGTAGCTTCTATAGTCAATACGAACGTTAAGACCGGGCACCTTCCGATACAATAACAGCCGCTATTCCGCGAACCCTTTCTTCCCCGGGTCGGACCCGGCTCGCTTATAAATTGCGGTGTCCATTGGGTACTGTCGCCAATTGTTTGTTTATATAAAATATTGTGCGTTTGCTTCGGCTAGATTTTGTTATTAAAATAGGAATAGACGTTTAAAATATCGCCATGTATATGATATCAAGTAACAGTTCATATTTATAAGGATATTTTGGTAGTGGACCAATTATAATTATTCAAGAGGAGATAAAGAGAAGTAAAGGAAAAGAGAAGTACGAGTATCTTAAAGGTAAGTATATTTTGACTGGTGGTAGAGCTCCAGTGACGGAGCTCGCGAGCGTAGGCACCACTGCGTTACCTGATATAGTTGCCGCTAACTGGTAGTGTTCAGCACTATCGTGTTCCGGTCAGGTGGTAATGTACGGCCCTGTGATTTCCGGCACAGAGGCATAACACCTAATGCCTCAGGAGTGGCAGCGCATCTGCATTTTGACCTTTGGTCATGGTGAGTGTCTATGGCTGCAGTCATCGCTTGACATCAATGTGAACTGCACGCTTGTTTGCCACTTTTATTACATAAAAAAAAAATATCCGGCTCGAAGGACCAAAAAATGTAATGTAGAGGCTTTTGGTAGCTACTACACTTGGTCGTCGATTGGAATAATACACTTGTATGAGTTATGGAATGTAATCATTTGATTTGATTAATGAACAATGATTAATGCACCCGTGCAACCTATTCATTTAGGTCGATTGCTCTTTTGTTGCTCCTTTGCAGTAGCAGTTTGCTACTTGACTCGCGTTAAAGTTTTACAATCATTTATTTTAACATGTACCTTTACAAATAGGCAACTAATTAGATATTTCGTATTTTTGATTATTTTTTTTATGTCATGAAGTGGCAAACAAGCATGCAGTTTACATTGATGGTAAGTAATATTGTGGCCTATAAACATCTACATGAAACCAGAGATTTCAATGTTGCGACTCCTGAGCCTAAGGTGTTATGCCTCTGTGCCGGAAATTACAGGGTCGTACATTACCACTTGACCGGAACACGATTGTCCTGAATACTAGTGGTGCCTACGCCCGTGAGCTCCATCACTGGAGGTCTATCACCAGTAATACCTGGTATCATTGTAATATACTAATACCAAATTTTAAACGCGAGCTAAAGTACGTATGGTTCAAGTGAACCCCAATTATATGTCAACTCTGATGACTTTGTTTATTTAAATCAATACATTTATTTTAGCAGTGATTGTAAAATGCACTAAATGTTTCTGTTATTGTTAAATTTGACAAAAACCATATTTTTTAAAATATGTTGCTACAACCGAACCTTAAAGTTTAATTCATCCGAGACTTTCAAACTAAACGAATTCTATTCGCACGAACTACAAGACAAGTGTCCGCTGAGCGAATGTTTTAATAAAAACAACATGTTTTGTGAGGAAATGAAAAAAGTCCCCCCAGAGCTGGTGGGGAGTAAATAACACAAGTGTAGGTGGTTGAAACAAGACGTCCTGGCTTTTTATTGCAATTTGAAGGGCCAAGGGTCGCATAATGTAGCAATATTTGTTTCAACGGACGTATGTATGGTACGGTCGAATATATTAAGCAAGCGGATAAAATTTAAATTGTATGAACTGTATTGGATTTTATGGAAAACGACTTATTTAATTGTTTTTCTACTTACTTATTATAGAATTCATCGCTTCAGCTGAAAGATGCCCACTTCTGGATAATGCCTTCCCCAAAGATACCCACAATATGCGTTGCCACCCCTGATACCTAAGTTGTTAAACTTGTTATGTATCTGTGATAGTTATTACACACACACATACACTTCCTCATAATGAAGCCTTATTTATATAGGTGAAATCTTTTGGAATTGTAAGTAGTTTTTTAGTTTAACCTTCCATACCCGACTATCGACCGATGGCTGTTACAGATCAAATCAACCGTAAATATTTATAGATATAGACGAAGGGATTCAATTTGGTCGATGCAAAAACTTGACTAATTTCGACGTAGCAAAAGCTGTGCGATATCTCTGCTTTAATGTATGCACAACTGTGATACCCTTGGTGCCTTGTGTAGTGAGACAAGTTTACTCGAATGCTTGATTAAAGGAACTTGAACTAGCAACATTGCTATTTTTTGGGTGAATCACATTAATGTATTTTCATGTACGTTACATATATATATCTTGTATCTACATGTCAAGTACCTTACGGGGTAGGAAGAGAGTGTGGAGCGGCAGATATCCAAGTCCTGACTGGTGAGTCAGTTGTTTGAATGAGGTGTCATTTGCTTTTTCTACATTCATCATCCTCTTGATATTGCCGATTTCTAAGACCCTTGACCCACCCTCAGACAGTTCTCAACCCATTTGGTCAAGGTGGGAGGTATGCTATCACTTAAATTATTTAATTTCTTAGGTATATCATCAAATTACGATTTTTGGTGGATTACGATTTGGATTACGTGGTGTAGGTAGATACTTTCAATGTGTCACGTCTGATAACAAGCTTCAATGATTAATTATGCTAACTCTTATCTGTTAACTGTTACCTAGATGGCTATGACTACGTGCAGTTATGCAAGTTAACGTATAATTTACCTATCGGTGTGTACTGGGACTTGGTTAACATTAATCGATTATCGGATTTATAAAAAATGCCGTAATACATTACATGACTCATCTGTGTCTATGTTATTTTTCATGTAATTAAGTCTTTAAAATGTAATACTCGTAAACATACTTGACATACACATCCTAGTATTATTATTGGTATTACCAATATACTAAGGAACTTAGATGTGTACTTAAAAATTAGACACTTATTATTTTGATCAAAATAAATATCTAAATTAAAAACAACTTAATATTATTATTGACCTTAATAACAATTTAATAATCTGAACTGAATTAAATATCTAACCTAATTTTATAGATGCTCTCTCATGCCAGTTGTGATAGGCTACAAAACGAAACTTATAATCAGAAGTATTTTAAAAATGACAGAACCAAGTCTATCATAATTACACCAAATTCGTCCAATATTTTTTTTTCACGCCTGTTTTTCAAATTCTACTTGCTCATAAATCGCGATCAAATTACTCGAAACAGTTTGAACGCAGCACAAAACGGCCGACCCTTTGCGGGCAGTTCTCCCTAGCTGTGGGCAGTACACCCTCTAAACAACCTTGGCCAGCAAAAAACATGCTAACAACCCTTCCAATGTACTCTTAATTGAACCTTATACATTGCGAATAGGGGCCAGATTAGTTTGAAAGAATCATTGTGGGCAGTGAGCTTTAATTTGGAGGGGACAATGGATCGACCCCGGCTACCGTGCGATTGTGTAGTTTTGATTCCAATCTTGTCCTTCATTCGATTATCCAATAATGTTAAGTATGTCTAGATTTTTTTTACTTTCATATTTAAAACATAACTTCCTGTGTAGGAAGCTTATTATTAATTATTTGGGGATATGAAAGATACAACATTAAAAAATGTAATAGGTATATAAAATTCTCGTGTTACAGTGTTTGTGACAATACACCTCAGAAACGGCTCGACCGATCATTATGAAATTTTGTGTGTATATTTGGTAGGTATAAGAATCGATTGTAGTCTGTTTTTATAACCCTTAAATGGTAAGGATGATTCCCACCAAATATTTTTTTCGATTTTTTGGTCATTTAATTTTTTTATACCTCTAATACGATACGAAGTTCGTCGGGGCAGCTAGTTTTATCTCAAAATTATTATTCTAATGAAATATACGTAGGTAATAATATGCAGGTGAGATCAATGGTAAGTCTTCGAAATCGGCAAGCATTATAATGTATTAATAGAGTGATGGATGTACAGGAGGCACGGAAGGTGAGTGAGAGCCTGGATATTTGGCGTTAAGGACCTGGCGTGAAGATACATCCACTAATTTTATCATAATGAAGGACAAAATTTGCTGTTGTACAAGAAAATAAATCGATCATAATAATTAGTTGTTTATCTATACTGAATGCACAATATATTAGTAGTAGGTGTTGTATTGTAGTATTCTCTTACCATGAATGTGAACTGCATGGTGATTTTCTGTATTTATCACGTACACAAAAAGTTATAATTTATGATTAGGTACGTACAAAACTGTCAGCCTTTCAAGTTATGGTTGTATTCAGCAAATTGCTTCGTAATGTATACTGAACGTTTTTCGTAACATGACAGAGGATGTTTGCAAACGCGGCTAGCACCAGTTGAAGAAAATATCCCTTTATGTGTACACTAACTTCGCTGTGTTTGTGTGGACCCGACCCAAGTCAACGGCTCATGGCGGATTTGATTTTGATTCATGAACGTAATGCATTATTTGTTTTAAACTTTCACAATTTGTATTCATACTTTAAAATTGTAAACGGGACTTAATCGCGTACTATTTTAATCGAAGTATTTACCTCGACAATGCATTACGGCCGAAACGTCGAGTGTCGAGGTAAATACTTCGATTAAAATAGTACGCGATTAAGTCCCGTTTACAATTTACATTATAGATATAATCTATGCTTGTTTGCCTCTATCAATTCATGAAAAAAAATTAAAGCTAATAATTACATAATAAAATTATCAACAAACGTGTTTTTTTAATAACTAAGCGTTAGGTTTTTATCAAAGTGAATCTTAGCTAAACAAAAATAAAATCTTAAAAATTCTTACAAAGTCAGTGTAAATCTATACAGTGAATGTACGGTTACTTTCCCTCTCTGAACAGGAAGAAAGCTCGTTTCTTGTGGAGCTTTGAAAGACAGACTTGTAGGTATCTATTAAAAAAATCCATATAGATCAGAAAATTCTTCATCACTGTATGATCTATATTTACGATCTACCTTTATTATGCTACCTTGTAAGCCACAGTTTGCATAACCATAGACGTCATGGTAAAATGTAGATAGCATGAAGGAAATATTTCCGCTTCAGCTCATGTCTCGCGCCACTCGTCCTGCGGGAGTGCGTGACAGCGTGACACGGGTCCAGCCAGTCCGAAATAGATATGTGTACCTATTTCGCCGACTGTCGCATTACTTGTGGCGTTTCCGAACCAGTTACATGTCAGTTGGGTTATGAAAGAATTATCGCGGAAAAGAAGATGAAATGAAACTGTCCGAATAATATTTCCTTTTCTTATTTTTAGGTTCCTCTAACGTAACTCTTATAGATCACTCGTGCGTCTATCTGTCTGTGTTTATCCATTTATCGCTGATTTTATCTGTAAGTATACTGGGCCAAAATTCATCGCATATTTGTAATGCAGTGGCCAAAACATGTACCTAAGTGTAAAACATTAAACGAAAGTAAATTAATGTTAAATATGCAAGCCACTTTTGGGGGATAAAGTAGAAAATTAAAAAAAAAGTCTTGCAAAAATATCTTTAATGTGTGACATACCAAATGATAGGTCTTATCACAGTCTACGACATTTTCATCTTTGCTTTTTTAAATATAGATCATCTGATGTTTTAATTAAAAGTTAAGTCCGATGGAAGCGATTCAAAACGCATAATGATATTACCTATACTCAATGGATGACTTTTGTTTTACTATTAGAATGCTACAGTTAAGTATCTACTTTTAATTTTATTTCCATTATCCCACACCATCGGTATCAACGCGAACGAAACCCCGGTAAAATGTTAGTATTGGGTATATGTTATTACAAATGTTTTTGTTGTATGAATAGAATATAGTAGTAGTTGGTACCTAATAATACTTGTGTTGTTTCAAGTTAGAATAAAGTCTTATGAGAAGTGTATGCTATTGTTTATAGCGCCATCTGTTGATGAGTAGCGCTTTACTAGTTTAAACATACAGGGGACTGTAATGCTATAGAGGGCGCTAGGCGTTTGCAGTTGGATTTCGTATTTATAAGCGACTAGAAATTGAACGACTAATGTTGTAAAGTTCAAACATCAGATTTTTAAGATATTTAATTGTTGTAGGTTACGATCCCACTGCAGTATCATTTCGTTTATTGGGTGATTCTAATGTAAATTTACTTTCCATAGTTGCACATTTCAACCATTGTTAATTTATGTTTAAATCAGTTCAGTAAGTTTTATTGCTTTTTGCGGAGAGAAAAAAATATTTTCTTTATAACAAAGTTTTATTTTTACCTCTTTTAACGTTAATAATAAATTATGAAAATGTTTTGATATTTGAATTGTTTTTTCTCGAATATTATTGAATTAAGAAGTATATTAATAATAAAATGAATTAGGTATCCTTATAGAACCGATTTGCATGTTATATTGAGATTCGTATTCGATTATCGCTTAAAGCCACATTTGGTTATTTAGGTTATTAATAAGATAATATAACTTATTCTAGTTAGAATTTTAAAAAACATTTAAAAGAAAATATTTATTTTTTATTATTTTTTATTTTCTTGTCATTATAAATGCAAAAGCAATGTTTCAAAACAAAAACTATACAAGGTTAAGCAAAACTAAAAACTTGAGCTTCTTTAGTATGCTGAAAGCTCCAGCTCTGCAAAAGTTACGCCGTGAAAGTTAACTGGGCGGGCGGAGTGAAAAATGCAATGAACTTCCCGGGAAAGTGAAAGTGACTCGCTTCAAGTGTTCGCCGCAAGTGATTTGAAGATGACGTCACTCAATTGATGGGTTTCCTTTGAAGTTTATGTTGTTCTTATCAGTTTTGTGTACGTTACATTATACTTCCGATAGGTGTCACTAAGTTTTAATGTAGATCAGTGATTCTCAAAGTCGAGTTCGACCCAGGTTCATTCAAATTGTGTTTCGACGCAAATCATCAAAAATTGTGACGTCAAGCGCGTCTTGAACCCGCGATCAAGTCATAAATATGATTTTATTGATTGTACCTAGGTATTATTAGTTTTTTTTTTTAATTTAAACCTCATAATTTTTTTGAAAAGAGTTATAGTCTAATAAGGTTTGCTTGTATATAATTCTTATTAGATTTTATTATTGTCTCATTACAATTCAAGTAAGACTGGTGGCACATTTTTTGTACCTACTTGAATGCCTTTGAAAATAAAAAGAATTTCATAATGGATGACAAATATTGTATCTTCACGCCAGGTCCCTAACGGGGTAGGCAAAGAGTGTAGAGCGCCAGACATCCCGGTTCTGACAAACCTCTCGTGCCTCGTCTACCTTCATCATTCTCTTCATACATGCACGCCGATTCCTAAGACTTTTGACACCACCATCAGACAGAACTCGACCTATTTGGTCATGGTAGGTCAGCCTTGGTCTTCCTGGGCCTCTGCAACCATCCACATTCGCATTGTATATCTGTTTAGTCATTCGCTCATTCGACATTCTTTCTATATGCCCGAACCATCGGAGCATGCCTTTTTTCATTTTTACACCGATACTATCATTCACACAAAGTCTCTTTCTTACATCTTCATTACGAACGCGATCGGTGAGTGATACACCGCAGATCTTGCGCAAAGATCTCATCTCGACCGCGTTCAACTTACTTTCATGCTCTTTCCTGCATACCCAGCTCTCGCTTCCATATAAAAGCGTTGGAGTAAGTACAGCATTATGTACGGCTAGTCGAGCCCGCTGGCTGAGATGTTTAGATTCTAGCAGCTTACCCAACGCTCCATTCACGCAATTCCCAGCAAGCACTCTTCTTTCTATGTCAGTGGTGTACCTACCATCCTTGCTAAAAGCACATCCAAGATATACAATTTCATCAACCTGTTCTAACACTGCATCATCTACTACTACCCTTGCATTTGTTCTCTGTTCATCTCTTTCAAATACTAATACTTTAGTTTTATCCACATTCAATTGTAAGCCTTTCTCCATACAATCCTCTTTCATGACTGTGACTAGTGCTTGTAGCCCAGATGGTGTAGAGCTAACAATTACCGCATCATCTGCGTAAAGCAGACAGTTCACCACTAAGTCACCCATACGCACTCCCACATCCATCAACTTCACCCTCTGGAGGCATTTGTCCAGATATATAATAAACAGCCTAGACGAAAGCACGCAACCCTGTTTGACACCGATGTTAACATCAAACCAGGGTGACATGTTACCATCTACCCGCACACATGCTTGACAGCCCACATACGTGGACTGCATTGCACGGAGCAGACTGCCATCAATACCATACTCTGGCAAAATGTCCCACAGCTCCTTTCGTAATACCCTATCAAACGCCTGACAAATATTAATATATAATACCTACTTTCTATTAGTAGAAGAAACATTTATTACTAAACGTTCGCACTAACCACTCATTTATTAAAATGTACTAATCTGCTGAGTGCCTGCCAATTATTTGACTATTATGTTTACTGCTGGGTGCAGACCGCATTTCACGAATTTATATGTAATCTCAACTTTACATACTAACTCTTTTTTTTTAATACAACGAAAGTGGCAAACAAGCATGCAGTTCACATGGATGTTAAGTGATAATTGCATCCTATATATATATACACAAAACAAAATGCAGTTGCATTGCCACCTTTTAAGACGTTAGTTACTATATCTCTTTGATAGTTATTAAGGGGCCATACATGTACACTACGGAACCCTAAAAACGCCTTACAACATGTAGAAATGCCATGCTACAATACCTACTAGTTTTAAGGTGATAATCAAGAAATTAGCAACGTAAATGTGTCCTCGCAGCTAACTCGTTGGGCGGCCGGGCGCGTTGTTCATTTCCGAATTACCGAACAAAAACTCATTTAGCCCGAGTTAAAATGGGCGGTCGACGAGCGGCGGGCCCATATCCGACGGCCGATTGAGTTCCAGGCGTGATTGATCAACCGATTCGCTGATTGATTTGATAGATTGCTTGATTCGACGCGTGGTCTCATTTGTATATGGTATGGTGGAGGGATTCATGTGTTTTTCGGGGATAGAAAGAGATTCCGTGTTAATAATGTTTATGATTAAGTATAAAGTTATGAACTAGTGGTAGAGCTACAATAATGAAGCTCGCGAGCATAGGCCGCATTACTTAATCTAGTCATCACTAAATGTACGGTCGCTTAGTGTGTGCCGGCCAAGTAATATACCTACGGCCCTGTACTTTCTGTTACAGAGGCGTAACAACTTAGGCCTTAGAGTCGCAACGCATATACATTGCAATCCAAAGATTGCTTTTTATGACAGGCTACAGTATTCGCGTATCATTAATGTCAAATGTTTGTCTTCATGATATAAAAAAAAATCAAACATTCTTGTATGAGTGGTAATTTATAGGTACACAACATTTAAGAAGAATCACGGGCGATGCCTCACTATTTGGATATCTGGCGCTCTTTGCTTACCCCAAATTTACTGGTTATACCTAGGCACCACACAGGTATCTTAGCTTCAGAGCCTAGGCACAGTCATATCAAATCTGTCTGCTGCCAAATAATAATATTCTTTGCTATATTTCTTTCAATGAATGGCAAAACATTATCATATTGACCTCTAGTTTTTGTGTAGTTGTCAAGCTATTAAAACGTTTATGTTCTAAGATCCCTTGCTCCTGTGCCAGAAATAACGCGATAGCTGTAGATATTATCTTTTGTTAGCAGATATATTGGACGATGTGTTGGTGTCATAGGTAAGTATATCCAGAGTGTCAGGACCCTGGAGTCAGGAGTTACAATTAACCCCGAGTTTTGAGACCACACAATTATACCTACATAAGCATTATGGCGTCGGGACGTGATGATCCAATCCTCCACTAGTGGAAGAATTTTCTTCTACTGGAAGATAATTCTTCCTCTAGTGCAGTCAGTCAACCGAACAATGGCGGTTAAACCATTCCAATGGGGCGGTAGTACATGCAACAACGGGAGATGGACAGCAGCGTCCCGCGATAAAGCCGTCACTGCTATCGCCAATCCGCCTGCCAAGCGTGGCGATTATGGCATTTATATTTTACTGGTGGTAGAGCTCCAGTGACGGAGCTCGCGGGCGTAGGCACCACCGCATTACCTAATAAACTTGCCGCTAAATGGTAGTGTTCAGCACTATCGTGTTCCGGTCAGCTGGTAATGTACGGCCCTGTAATTTCACAGCACACGGCACAGAGGCATAACACCTTAGGCCTCAGGAGTGGTAACGTATCTGCATTTTGACCTCTGCACTCTGACCTTGGTCTTTGTGTGGGTGTCTATAGGCTGCAGTCATCACTTAATATCAATGTGAACTACATGCTCGTTTGTCACTTCCATAACATAAAAAAAAAAAATTCTATTGATACACTACACTGTCGTGGGCGTCTTTGGAAAAGGCTTTGCCCAGCAGTGGACGTCATTTGGATGAAGTGATGATGATGATGATGAAGTACTTATTATGGTGTTGATTCAATACCAGTTTGGTTATTTACTTTGTACATGTGCTAATTGGGTATTGATATCGATATTCACTTTATGTTCTTCTCATTTCTTAGTTTGTTTTTTAAAATTCCTTATCTCTTCAAAGGGTGTGTTATTCAGTTAACGTTCATATTAGAGGAGGCAACTTGGTAACACCCCCTCTACCCCTTATATCCGTTAGCCAAACTCTCTTAAAATAGGCGTAACTTTCATTAGTCTTTTTTGGGCTTTCTTTATTTCATTTTTGGTTTATTTTGTTTTCTCTGTAACACGCCATTTTTGTCATTTTTAACCGACTTCAAAAAGGAGTAGGTTCTCAATTCGCCTGTACCTTTTTTTCCATGTTTAAATTTAACGTTAAATTCGCTAAAACTTACTCAAATACTTTTCGTTTTGTACAATTTTAAACAGATTGTTCAAGAGAGATTAATAGATGTTAAATTATTACTAAAGCTTGTTTTTTTTTGGAAGGAAGGTGGCAAACAAGCATACAGCTCACATTGATGTTAAGTGATGACTGTAGCCTATAGACATCTACACAAAAAACAAAGGTCCAAATGCAGATGTGTTGCCACCCTAAGAGACCTAAGTTGTTACCTATATCTCTGTGATAGTTACTGCGGGGCTGGCAACGATATTACGAATAACCGCTTTGACACTGATTTTACTAGACGAATGGCTGCATCAATTAACGCTGTCATAGATATAGAAAAATATAAGATTTAGCCATAATTTCACTTACAAAAGATGATTAGTTTAATTATGTACAAAAAATAAAGGTAAAAATTATAGGTTTCTGTGCAAATTTTTAGATTAAGTAAATTTTATAGAATTGGTAGTATTACAAAAAGTGTGAACTGATTAGGTACAAAATATAAACGTGAAAATAATACACAAGTATCTTTGGACATAAAAAAATACAAAAAACATATAAAAAAAGAGCCTAACAAGATAATCAATAGCAATTTCAAAGCAAATATTTACAGACCGGTAAAAAATATTTAGGTATAGGTAGACTTCTGAAACATAAATTTTATGTAAGTTTTTTACCGAACGAAATAACATAACCGCCTTGTCCTCGTCTAAAGATATTTATTGCCTCCGCCGTCTACCAATAAATTCTCTTTGTAGCGAATAAGTAGTTGGTATCTCATTATTTCTGCCCTCTCATGTGTAACGAATCTTACCCACTTTCATGTATCTGAAAAAAATAACCTTGTAAACATTTTGGTGATAAACGTTTATAACAAGTACCTATGCCTCGAAGAATATTGAAATCTTTTTTTATATTGTAAACGGGACTTAATGGCGTACTATTTTAATCGAAGTATTTACCTCGACACTCGACGTTTCGGCCGTAATGCAACGGCCGTGGTCACGAGTAGACTGGCAGTCTACTCGTCCAGTTTACAATATAAAAATATGAATACAAATCGTGAAAGTTTAAAACAATTTAATATTTAAATCGATATTTTTTTGACGGTCCGTTTTTTTAAGTTGTGGTGGTGGCAAACAGCCACGCTATTCACGCTGATGGTAAGTGAATAGGAAGCATTAGTCATCTTCGTTAAATCGAGACATCAGAATGCAGATGCGTTGCCACCCCTGAGGCAGGCGGATTAGCCATGTAGCAGGAGGCAGCAAATGCTACGGGCCCCGCGCCTTGGAGGGCCCGCGCCTGTGCCCAAAAAAGCCACAAATATGTAAAATATGTAATACACTTTAGTTAGTCTCAAAGTGAGTGTTGGCCACACTGTAATTATAGGACAGGTATATTGTTATGTTGCAAGTTGGCAATACCACAATACTTACAGGGGGAATCCCCTAATATTATTTTCGATTCCTTTTCGTAAATGTTCTGTTTTATTAACATCCTTAATTTCAGTAGGCAATGTAACTGTAAGGACCCATGGTCATATTTGCTACGGGCCCCACACCGGCTTTATCCGGCACTTCCCTGAGGCCTGTTATGCCTCTGTTTTAATTATTAGGTATCATCTGATCGGAACACGATAGAAATTAACCTACCATTTTACGACAGACAGATTAAAAATATAATTATTTCTACAAAAACATTGCTGATTTTTAATCTCATACTTGTTAAAAGGGGATCCGAGGCCAATCAATAACTGATTCACGTCACTTACGCCACTAAGCCACCGAGTCTATTGTCTTTGCAAACTATATGTTTACTGTTTTATTCCGACCCTTAAAAGTGTGATAATAGCTATGGTAAGCCTCGCCCAAATGTTTGCTGACCAATTCGATTACATCATGTGAAAATTTAGGCCAAAATATAGAATTATGAACAACAAGACGGAAATATTAAAAAAAATATGTTGTGTATTTTCACGCCAAGTTCCTCACAGAGTAGGCAGATTCCCAGACATCCCCCCGTCCTTATTCGTCCTTTAACCTCCCTTTCCTTTTCTACATTCATCACTCTCTTCAAATACCTACGCCGATTTCGAAGACTTTTGACCTTCTCGACTTAGGTAAAAATCAGTGTTAATCTTTCTGGACATTATTCTTGAACTGTTTTGTCATTCGCTCATTCGAAATTCCCTCTGCATGTCCGCATATCTGAAACATCGAAGCGAAAAAATATTACTTGTATTTTTATGCAAACTGTACCGTTAGCTAGGCTGCTGCATTTAAACCGCTCAAATGGAAAATGTCCGTAGCATACAGGACAACAGATAGCCGTGCGTAGGGTGGACGGGGTGGAGAGAGGGATGATGAGTGCGAAAGAGACAAAAAGAGACGGACATCGCAATGGCGTTCATTACATATGACACCATTCTAATTTCGCACTCCTTTGTTCATTCGATTTAAATGGCAATATACGAATACCTATGCGTCCCGTTTGTATGTTTTAACGACTGGTTTTGGTATGGTACAAAGTTGCATTGTTTCCATCTTTGCATATATTTAAGTATACGTATATTTAAATCATTTCTTTTCCCCTCCCCTCATTGTAACGTACACATTTTGTATATTTACTTGAAAGTTTTGTTATCTTACTTACGTTTTTTAGATTATTTGTCTTGCTTGGAGTCAGAATGATTTTATTTTTGTTAAGTTGTTTTATATTTGAGCAAAGAATCTATATTTTATATACGTATACGATAGACATACAGATGCACATGATTCTATAATAGTGCTGCTCATTTGGAAAAATCGAATCTTTTCTTAAAAAATTACGAATTCCATAAAATTGGTACAGTGCCGTATTCTGATGGATTAATTAAGAAAAAGTGATTGGCCCGTCCGTCGTTCAGATCCTGGCGCTCCACCCACCTTATGAGTAACGATCGCTGAATACGGCCCTGTATCATGTGATTATTAAATATGTACCTTTATGCGTGTGTGCTGAACTGTGGTATGTGTTTACAAAATCCGTTTTTGAGACGAATTATTGATTTTGAAAAGTCTTGTAGGGGATTAATTTTTTTCATATTATTAAAATGTCAACCACAAAGCTAACCTCTAAAATCAGGAAATCTGGTAGATTTAGAAAAATCTTTCTAAATCATCATCAATTCTATCTGGCCGAACCAGACTGACTATACCTAACTATTTCAAAATATAGTAATTTTCATATATATTATATCATAGTCCAAATTTATAGATAAAATAAATAATAATGTTCACAGGATCGCAATAAACAACACACAAAATTTATTGTCAGAGTTAAAAAAAATATAGTTTGAAACCAATAATTTGCTGTCACAAAACTAACTGTTAAAACCAGGCAACTAGCAATATTCACAGTACGATAAAAATAACACACAAAAATGTATGGTATGGGCCGATTTCAAACAAATCGATATATAACCAGTACTCTGGTAGATTAATTAACAAAAAGCGCCCCGTATAGGCTCGACCGTCGTTCAGATTGTGGCGCTCCGCCCGCCCAATGATTAATGACCGCTGAATCCGGCCCTGTATCTCGTGATTAATATGTAACTTTGTGCGTGTGTGCGGAAATGTTATATGTTTGTATATCAGATATTATTATGTCTTTGGATTATATTATCAATAGACGTTTATTCTATGAAAACAATGATATTGAGTATTGAGAAATGTCATTTTAATCGAATAGAGATTCACGAGAATGTTAATTGTCTAGATTTCATTTTTATTGCCTGTGTGCTGGTTTTCTATATTCTTTTTTTTCAGACTCGAAGGTGGCAAACAAGCATGCAGTTCACATGAATGTAAAGTGATGACTGCAGCCTATAGACATCTATACAAAAACCAGAGGTCAGAATACAGATTCGTTGCCACCCCCGAGACCTTCATTATTATATCACTATCATAGTTATTACGGGGCCATAATTTACTTAATGATTAATAATATAATTATATGTTTATAAATGATACCTAATGATGACGAAATATTTTCTGTTCATAACAAATACGATATATATAATAATCAATATTACAAACTTATTCCAATAAGAAAAGGTAGAAAAACATTAAATAACTTTATAAGTATTTTATTACCCTTTATATGTATCTAATTTTATATTGGTGGTAACATAAAGTAAGAGGCCTCAATATCGAAGATGTCTTGCCTCATTTTAAGAATTAGGTACCTACAGACCTGTACTTATGTACTTAAACAACCTTCGATTGATTATACTACGCACTATACAACGTGTTAGGTATGCAACCTATCCTACCGCCGGCTACCTATGTAATTTTGGTTATATAAACATATTGGTGTACATGAAATGAAGAGATTCGATTATAAAAACTTCCATACAAAACTTAAATACTATTAATTTTAATTAAAAAATGACAACCCTAACGTTAGTGAATGGAACAATGCGCAATGTACGTACCTACGTGGCGCGCGAATAGCATCAAGCCGTAGCGAGTAGGTACCTACTGTACTAGTGAGTGTGATGACGTGTGAGCGAAGGGAGGAAGGGGCACGCGCGCGCTCTACCCATCTCCCACCCGTTCTAATCGTAGTAAAAAACTGTTTGTTTAAAACTTACCAGTAGAAAAGAAGAAGGATGAAACATTGTGATCCTCGTACACATACACACATTAACGTAGCACTAACGTACACTAAAGACATCACATAGGTTATAGGATAACAAAGGTACCTACATTAGACTAAAGGAAGGGAATGATCCTCATCAGTCCATCCTACACCACCTGTACTTAGGGAGGGATCTTCTTCAAACAATTCTAATATGGTCTCATCCATGCCGTCTGTACCGCTAGACCCCTACTCGAGGGTCGCCCTTCATGTCTTGGGTGGAAAGAACCCGTAGTGTGAAGCGTGTTCACTAAACCTTCTAAACATGCCCTAGACGGGAGCCTTCGCAAAGTGCCTGGTCTGCCAGACACATGTCGCTTACCATAGAGCCGTCGAGCTTCGGCTAACGCACCATTAGCAGCACCCACACAAAGAATCCTGTCATAAAATTCTGCTTTTGAATAACTCACTATCACCACTCACAGCAAATTTTCGCGCGAAACTAAACATAAAATAAAATTTACTTTTTCTCAATCTCAATCGTGAATGTTGCCACTCACCATTTAGTTTTACCCAAATATGATATTTTCGTCAAAAGATAAAATAAATACCAATGTGCCAGGGACCTCGTCTAAACTCGACCTCGGACTAAATCAGTTATCATCTAAAGCTTGACAAGAAAATTATTCGTACGTAACTCATGTGTAAAAACTCAGTGATATTGTAATGACTTGAAATTAAAATTATGCCTTTAAAAGTAAAAATTGCTTCTTTACAAGAATAATGTGACATTTCATATAGAACGATTTAGATGAAATGTCACGTTATTCTTGTAGGAATAATGTTGCATTTCATAAAGAACGATTTAGATTAAATGTCACATTATTCTTGTAAAGAGGCGAAATGTTGTCTAATTTTAGGGAAATTAGCATTCACTTACAACATTGTTCTACAATAAAAACGTCCCTGGCCCAAAAATAAGCAAAAATCGAAAGATACTGAAATGTTTGTCTGAATGTCGAATGAGCGAATGACTAAACAGATATACAATGCGAATGTGGATGGTTGCAGAGGCCCAGGAAGACCAAGACTGACCTACCATGACCAAATAGGTCGAGTTCTGTCTGATGGTGGGATCAAAAGTCTTAGGAATCGGCGTGCATGTATGAAGAGAATGATGAAAGTAGACGAGGCACGAGAGGTTTGTCAGAACCGGGATATCTGGCGCTCTACACTCTCTGCCTACCCCGTTAGGGACCTGGCGTGAAGATACATACATACATACTGAAATGTTTAAAAGTTACTATCCATACATTAAAAACAATTATTTGATTTCATAACAATTTAAGCGCAAGTGGTGCGCTGGTTGTCTGTCCTCTTTCAATAAAAAAACATTGATGGCAAAAGTGTGTACTCAGTTAATTGATAATACAGCCATTTCAGCTATGTTCGATATTTTGTCATATGCTGGACTACTTGGACTAGTACGAGATAATCAGACCACTGTGCAGTCGGAGCTTCTTTGTTTGTTAATCGCCGACGACGCGCCGAAAGGCGACAAAATGAAATTCCATTGAATTTCGGTTTGTCTTTGACTATTTGCCGCCGTGAAGTAGTGATGTACCTACTTGTACAAAAAAAAAGAAGGCAATCGGTTAAGTTAAAAAACGTTATTGTCAAGACTCCATAAAAACTCCAAGTTTCACTCCCCATTACTCTACTGGATCAAATTCATAATCTTCCATGTGGCACAATCCATCATTGATATCGTCCATATGGATGGATATTCATTCAGTTGGAAGAAAATGTATGGAAATAATCCAAAAGTAAAACTGATTTAAAACGAAACACATCACAAATTTATTAGTAGGTAGATGAGCGACCTTTACACATTGTTGCAAAATATGAATGAGGTGCAAGCGGGTCGGGCGATGCCACTTCCCGCTCGCACTCTTTATGATAAAAAGCGACTAGTGTAGATGTAGGCGTGATTTCTTTTCTGTGTGTGAGTGTTGTACACTGAGTTTATGGTCGTAGCACATAGCTATAATATTAGAAGCGATAATAATGTTTTTATCTCTTCTGGTGATAGAGGTTGAACCGTTTCATACATTCATACATCTTAGGCTTAATTGCTTTTCCGACAATGTTTAAAGGCTTAGATGACGATAAATGTCATGTGTGAGTTTGTTTACTACAGTCAAATTGTAATAACATGAATTCGTCTTTAGTAAGTACGTATTGTTTGTTTATTAAACTACCTAATATCAAGAACTAAAAATTTTAAGAAAGGTTAAAAAAGGTGGAACACACGTGATGAGTCATTGTGGACTAGGTTGTTAAAACATCAGAATGAAATTTCGTAGGTAGGTAGCCTTAAAATACTAACGGATTACAACAAAGCTATCAATAATATCGCATTGCCATATTATCGTAAACAGTAAAGCAAGAGCATTATCGTATTTGACCGAAAGATGAAATTTTTGAATGAGTTTTAAAGTTCAATGACTCGATCAGCTGCTGATTAGGGTTTCCGCAATAAAATTTTGGCTTACATCTTAGTCATCATAACTCAAAACTACTGGACTTAGATTTTTTAAAATATTTTTAGAGCATGTATGCACTCCATAGTATTTGAGGTTTTCGGGAAGCTATGGTGCAAAACTAACACGTTGTATATTCGACGTTTAATTTGTTTATTTCATTAACGAATTATTGTGTACAAGCAAAGTCAAAATTGATAAATAATGGATAATTACAGAAACAGAAATTCGACATACAACAGTACTTTCGAAAACAACATTAGAATCATTACTGCACTAACTCGTACATACCTTTCTAGATGGCGAGGGGGCGGCGTGGGGGCGACATGGGCGGCCCCCGTCTGCAGGAATTTTGGCGGTTCACATTCCGCATGGTCATTCTTCGCGTCATCATTTTGTGAGGCGACAGACGGGAACGTAGGTAATTATTGCTGTGTTGGTCTGTTTACTGTTTCATTACGTACAACACTATTTCATTGGCAGCGATTTCTTGCACCACGATGATAGACGTTAGATCTTGTATAATGAATTTGAAGGCGTATTACGTATCTCGGCTGATATTATTTCGATAGACACTTTACAGTTCATTGCTGTTTTGATTCTATCGTGATAATTACGATTATTTTAAGAAAACAGCAATGTACTCTGGTTTCAAAATGATGACCACTGAGATACAGAATGCGTTTTTAGATTCAATACGGAAGATCCAACGTCTATCAGGACTATTAAGGACACATTTTAGTGTTTTGGACATCAAATGGCTTTTTTAGGATTACATGTCGCGGTTACTTGAATTCTGAAGATTTTTTTTCCATATGATAGTG
This sequence comes from Macrosoma leucophasiata, assembly GCA_036365455.1. Classification (NCBI taxonomy): domain Eukaryota; kingdom Metazoa; phylum Arthropoda; class Insecta; order Lepidoptera; family Hedylidae; genus Macrosoma; species Macrosoma leucophasiata. The sequence continues at coordinate 6,548,862 of JAWQUS010000020.1, forward strand.
TCCGAAATAGGTACAACTTTTTAGAAATAAGATGAATAGATGGGTTTAAATTTTGTGTTTAGAACTTTCCTGTTGGTTCTGGATACAAAAGATTATCCAGAACAAAAGACTTGACTGATACATTTATACATTAATAGCAGAATTAAATCAAGCTCAAAATTGAGAAAAACGATAAAACACGACATACAACAGTATTCCCCAAAAATGACATTAAAATCATTACTGCACTAACTCGCACATACCTTTCTAGATGGCGAGGGGGCGGCGTGGGGGCGACATGGGCGGCCCCTGTCTGCAGGAATTTTGGCGGTTCACATTCCGCATGGTCATTCTTCGCGTCATCCTTTTGTGAGGCGACAGACGGGAACGTAGGTAATTATTGCTGCGTTGGTTTGTTTACCCACTACCTAGTGTTTGTTACTCTAGAAATTAAAGAAAAAATGGAAAGAAAAATTTGACTTCGGGCAGGAATCGAACCTATGATCTCAGGATAACCAGTCCAGTGTGAGACTTCGGTAGCTTAGTGGTAAAGGGACATAACTGGTTATCCTGAGGTCGCAGGTTTGGTTCCTGCCCGAAGTCAAAATTTTCTTTCCATTTTTTCTTTAATTTCTAAAGTTCACTCACATGTGTTATTGCGAAAAATAAAATATTACAGTTTATTACTCTGCTTAATTTATTTATGTCGTATCAAAATCATACAGCTTACATTGAAAATAGCATAGACTTTAAAGTAAAAACTAGAATGCAGATGTGCTCGTACTCCTAAACTAAGCTGTTGTGCTTGTTGTGTGGTAGAAGGTAGAAAGAATTGAAGTGGCTGAAAATTTCAACAATCAGCGCTAAAAACATACCCCCTTATTCTGTAAACATACATTGGATACTTTTTAGCTATAGAATGCTTTGCATTGTCAAATGTGCAGGACAGAAAAGGACAAAGGAGACATTAGCAACACTTTAGCTAAAATTAAAAACGTTTATACTATGTGGTGCTTATAAAAACGATAATCATTTTGTATGCCATTAAAATTTACTTGATATAATTTAATTATACCCTGAACGTCACATCTAGTAGAAGGTAGTTGCATTGTATCACCGAGTCCGCAAAATACTTCAAAAAGAGCATTGGATTAATTTCACGGTATTTCTACCACTGGAAGTTACTGTAACTGTAATTTCCAAAAAAAATGGATACTTATGATCAATTATTTTTGGTAATTACACTCTTCAGACTATTTGTGTATAAAACAGCGTTTATTATGAAGGAAAAAATACGTGCAACTACCCTCATCCCATTCTAAATAGTACGTACCGCGCTCATGGAATTTTGATGCTTACTATTTCGCATGGTCATTGCCGTTTCAACAATTTCAGTCGCACCCCATGCTGAAATTGCTAAGTATGGAGATCACTCCATCCATTTTAGAAATAAAAAACACTTTTTTTTTAATTTTCGAAAACATTGTAGTGTAAATTGTTTAGGTGGCGGAGAGGCTGCAGGCTACTTACTACGCCTCTCAATGAGTATATTGTCATCATTCCACGCGTTTGAAGTGGACAATAAAAGGAGATGTTGCAAAAATGCATGGACCTCCGACCATGTATTGTACACAATATAATGAAACAGGCAAAATCAATATAAAAACGTTTTTTTACTGCATATTTTCACTTATTTAGCTTTGTTTGCAGTTACAAAACATTATTTGCAGTTAGATTTGCAACTTAAAACCAACATGGCGAATGTGGCGGGCGATGTCATTTTGACATTTTCATTTTTTATTTATTTTTTTGATTATATAGTAGGTACTTACTTGGAGAAAAAAAAGGAATATTTTCTAAATACTATCGAAATCGATTTCATGTGTTAATACTAAGAACTTAGTACTAATCGATTTGAAATTTAAAGAAATTCATCGGCACTTTTTTTAAATTGATCGATTCGGTCGTTTTTTTGACAATATGTGATTCACTAGTAAGATACAGATAGCATTCGTTTTGTTTTATCTACATAGGTTGGCTGTATCGTCGCCATGTTGAACATAGTTGCAAACGATAAAATCGTTTGAATTAAATGTGGTTGTAACTCTAAAATATATTCTTGAATAAATTAATTGTATTTATTTTGGATTCTTCTTTAATTTACTCTTTTTTTTTTTGAGGACGTGTACGAACTAGAGCCGAGCTCACAACATCTCCTTTGTTTTACAATTATTTCATTTATTTTTGAAATCTTCAAGCCAATTTAGATCAAAGCGATTGATATAGTCTCGTCAGCGTTTTTGAGGTCGACCTCGGAGCTGCTGATGCTATTATACGGTATTGCTATTTTTGCGCATTTTCTGCACGTCATGCTGCAAACCGGGATAGGTGGAAGAAAATTGGGAAGGTGTTTTCCCAACAGTGGAAAAAGCAAAGCTATTTAGAAAAATGTATTAAATTTTTTAATCGGTTTGGTTTTTGTTGTTCTTAATTTTTATACCTACTAAGTACTCTTGAATTTTTTCTTTCATGATTTCAAATCCCTTTTCAACGCCGTTTCTGGATTTTTTTTTAAATTATTTATTCTGAATTGTAGTGCCAAATACCATTTGCATTCGGCTCATTTTAGCTAGTAAATGTGAGTATCTAATATGCAAATAATTTATACGCGAGTGACTGAATCATAATAAATGACAATCGAGCGCACAATATGACGGATAACAAGCAGTATGAACCACCATGTCAACCGTGAATGACGTAAGAAACTTGGGTAATCAAACCGCTGAAGCTTCGTCAAAACACATGGAGTTGGATGAGGAGGCGGAGGTGGAGGGTTGATTTTTTGCAGAAGAATATGGATGCAACTGCAACTTTTAAGAAACTACATGTTGTGAATGTAAATACGGGTAAAAAGGCTATGGTAGGTGATTCTGTATTAAAAACTGCCATCTCTGCGACTCGGTATATTTAAAATAATACCTAATAATCAAATGCGTACCCGATAAAAGTCCATTTCCATACTTACAAGCAAGATATTCGCAGAATTCGGGCCCCAAGTTGATATTTTACGCGACTCGTTTTAAGAGCCAGTAACACATTAAACGAATAATTATGCGTCGTTATTACGTAAGTTTGTCTGTTCGTGCAGTACGGGCGTATGTGGGACTGCATTATGTTCTGAAATAGACCATTTTGCATTGCATATTTTACTAATGTTTTTTAATAATGAACTACGCAATATTAATTGGGCCTGTTTTAAATAACTTATTTGAAGGTTAATAATAAGTGACTTGAAATATTAATAAATATATATATATAAAAATATAATCATTTATTGACAAAAACATTTTTACAATGGTTAATATTGAATCCATGGATTCCCGAACTAGTCTACACTGTATTTCGGGAATCAATGGCTTCTCCGAGTTATAACTTCACTTAAAATTATTAACATTAAACAAGGTAGATATATCAAGTAATCAAAAATTTTACAAAGAAGGGTGAGTATGTGAGTGAGTGAAAAAGTGTGTGTGTGTGTGTATGTGTGTTTGTTTTTGCGAGTGTGTATGTGTGTGTGTGTGTGTGTGTGTGTGTGTGTGTGTGTGTGAGTGTGTGTGTGTGTAATAACTGTGTGTATCAGAAATCGTGTACGTCTATACTTCGCCATATTATGAAAAAAACAGATTTGCTAACATAACTTCAATACCATCATAGTCAAAATTCCTGAGCCATGCTGAAATAATCTTCTTAAACTCATTATTATTTGTATTTTTTATGTTTTTATTTTTATTTACAAGAGTTTTAAGTAATTTATTGTACAATTGTGTAGTAACTATATCGTACTGCGATTGTGACGGGATCTTTTATATTGATAAAAGACCTTAATTAATGTTTTTTATATCATCTTAATAATGTTATTTTCAAAGATTAATTTATGAGTTGATGTTATTAATGTAATTTATTAAGGTACCTTAATAAAACACACTATTCTACGCATAATATTTTATTTCTGCGCCAGCTTTCTGTCTGCGGCTGCATCACCGCACATCGCATGTCCGCATAAACTAGATATAGTACAAGGTTTTTCCTACTTCTTTTTCTGTCAATTATTATCACTTGTTGACATGACACATTTCAAAGACACATTTTCACTTTTGTCTTATTTTTAAGATGCGTCGTATCCGAGAAAACTCTAACAGAGAACTGACCACCGGTGGGACCTTGATCTTCATCGCTCAAAATTATTCGCATTAAAATTTATTATATTCAAAATATATGAAAATCTCTCATTACCCAAACTCATATTTCATCCAAACGAACAACCGGCATCCGTATACAGAATGGCGAACCAGACTAATTCCGATTTAATCTCAGTTGCCTATTGCCTACCGTACTAAATCATTCCATTATAATACATACTTATACACAAGACTCATCCGTGTGTCCGTATACCGACGAGTGTATAAATATTCCAAATATACTGAAATTCATACGCATCTATCTATCATATCATTCAATTAACATCCAATTGAAATCAAATCTTAAGTTGATCTCCTAAAGTTTATTTTCATTCAAACTAAAGTTTAGTTAAGGATGTTTTGGTATTTAAGCGAGGAGTCCTTACAATCCTTTCTGTTAAACTATTCTGTTTGAATAATTGCCGCGTGGACTTGAAGGGTGAGAGCGCATATTCATGTTCTGTCCTTACCATTGTGGTCTAGGGACGGCTATGTACGCTTATATGGAAGTCTACCGGACATTACGCCTTTGAGAAAGGGGCATGCATTTATGTAATGTGAGGATTCTGGTTTTATTGCGATTCAAGTGCTAAAATGGTTTTCATTTGTTTATATAACGGTATGTAAAACTGGCGAAATGCAAGTCGGACTCGCGTACGCAGGGTTCCGTACCATTCTAATCTATAAAAAAACCTTTAAATATTAATTTTTATTCAATTGTTTTTTTAAACTCGGTAGGTATATAACTAAACATTCTGTGAATATCCCAAGCGTCATCTTGTTAACGTTATTAAATTAAAATCTAGCAAACAAATAGAACTACATAATCTGTGAAAATTTCAACTGCCTAGCTTTCACGGTTCACGAGATACAACCTGGTGAAAAACAAACAGACAGGCGGACAGCAGAGTCTTAGTAATGAAGTCCCATTTTTGTCCTTTAGGTAAGGAACTCTAAAAACGAAATAAATAATTAGCGAATCGGTTTAAGTTCGAACTAAAAAATCACAATACTGTAAGCCTGCACCACGACTTTTCTTAAAGTTATTGTAACATTTCACATCCTGCTCTAACTTTAACAGATTTCTTTAAGTGAGAAAAGGATGTGAAATGTTACAATAACTTTCACTTTAACAAAAGTCGAGGTGCAACCCAGGCTTAATGTGACACTTCCTCTGTTTCTTTTTTTCTCTTTCTCTCTTTCTTTATCTTTCTACTTTGTATGTGAATGAAGTAAGTAGTTCATGAATTTATTATGTTAACGCTCAGTAGGTACCTACAGTTAAGGCAAAGCTAGATTGTTTAATTCAGGTTCATTTGAACAAAGCACAATATTTTTTTACATCTGTAATTTTGGGGCTGTAGATTACAATTGGATGTATTTTTAGGTTATTTATCACCAGCTGCATTTACTAAATAAAAAATACAATTTTAACGGCTTTACCTAACGTGAATTAAACTTAAATGATATTAAACACGTTGAACGCCATATGAAAAATCGTGTCTGGTCCAATAGGAACCAGATTTTCATATAAGTGTTAAGTTCATAAACTTTTTTCGAAACATTACCTACTAAAGAAAACTATTTCTAGAACTAGGTACCATAACTGCCAAAGGCTACGAAATTCTAGAATATACCCAGCAAACATTAACCGAAGCGACATCACGTGCCAGATAAAACCAGTACACGGAACAAGAAGCAATAATTGTAACGAATGTACCTAAGTTTGTAGCCCCGGGCAGTTCCCAAACTATCTTTGAGATATTGGGAGATTAATTTATGGGGCTATTGTGATTTGAGTGAGACCACTGCAGTCTGATATTTGTAGTTGTGTCTGGACAGATCTAAATGTTTTATGAATGGAGTTGTTTAACAAGCAGGGGCAATTTTTTATCCCTACTGTGATATTATAAATGCGAAAGTAACTCTGTCTGTCTGTCTGTTACCTTTTCACGTCCAAACGACTGATTTACGACGATTTTAATGAAATTTGGTACAGAGATAGAGCTGACTTTGAGAAAGAACATAAGCTACTTAGTTATGTATAAAACGACATCGAAGCGGCCAAAGCCGCGGGCAACAGCTAGTTTTTTAATACAATCAACGACCAATTTCTAGGTGTTAGTTACAATAAGTACAGAACTTTAAGCCACATACTGTTTCGGTTCCATCCAGGGTCCTTTTTAGTAGCGTATGTGTTTCTACACACACGTTCATATTATTATGGGCTTATATAGAGTCGAATGCCCGAGTGAAAGAAGGGTTACTTAACATCAACGGCAAGTGGCATCACCTTTTTAGGGTTCCGTAGACTACAAGTACCTAGCCGTTACAGTTACGCCATGTCCATCGGACGGATGGATATCTGCCCGGCCGTCCATTATTTTAACCTTTTTTCTCACGAGTATCCTGTTGTGTGTCGTATAGTTGGGACATTTGTACATTGGACATTTACATGGCAAATGTTCTATTTGGCGGTTAAAGGATCCGTTTGGGATATATTAGATAATATTTAACTTTAAAGTGCAATTTTTTGTTAGGTTCAAGTGTCCTCTCCCTCTGCCAGCTAAATGGTGGTACTAAGACGTATGGAAAATTCACTGTAAATATAGATATAACGAATATAAAAGGAAAACTACCAGTAATGGTGGTATTAAAACGTATGGCAAATTCACTGTAAAATACATAATAACGAATATACAAGGAAAACTCATCAGCAGTCAGTATTTTAGACTAAAAAAAGTATCGTTTACTTTGTATGTACATAATAAAATACATCAAACATCAAACCCCAATTCGAATCAACCCCTTCTCAGATAAATCCGGTTTTTCGTGATCTGGATGCTGGACATCCCCAGGTAAGGGTTGTAGGTCACAACATTCGAGAGGTCAAAAAGATTCTGTGGGGTCAGTCATTATTATAAAGATCTCTGTCAAAGGTCAATCTGAGATGAAATGTATTTTGTACTAAATTTATTATTACTTGTGACTTTTATGAGGGAAATAATTTATTTTGTATTCAAGATCAATGTTAACTGAACGATTTGACCCTGAGGGGGAAAATACATTTATTTCACCGCCGTTAACTAATATAGGCTGCCCATGTTTTAAAATTTTGTTTATAGTGCATTATATTGAAATTATTAATAACTATATATGGAATGTTTTTTTGCACATAAAATATACAATGTGTTGGGACACATTGTATATTTTTAATATATATTTAATATATTGTTAATATATTGTACCTACTGAAAATGACTCGTAACTTGGTGTTACTAATAAAGATATTGTATTGTATTGTATGATATCGCCTAGTCAACAAAAAAAATGAATTAAAAAAATGTAAAAACTTAGGAAATATCGTAAAAAAACTGCAGCACGTCACGCGTATTTACTACAAAATTAAAAAATCATTAAAAAAACCAAAGCCGGTAAGTCCCATATATATATGAGTAACATTCCTTAATTTTGTCCAAATATTTGAAAAACGCCGGGCGGTCACTTATCCCTTGGGAAACACACACATTTTAGAATTCATTTCGTGTAATTTTATATTATGTTTTTAATAATGTATCCTTATTTTTGTAAGGCGTCCGTATAGTACCGTAGATCGCTATGTGGTAGCCACCATAGACGTAGACGCAGCATTTCGTAGGTAGTAATGATAGGTACTATCCTTATTTTGTTTCTACTTTTTTTTAATGTATAATTTTTTTACATATTGTACGCGAAATAAGTAGGTATATGAAAATATTGGTACTTTGCACAAAATATTTTATTTTATATATATGTATGTATCTTTACGCCAGTTCCCCGGGTAGGCAGAGAGTGTAGACCGCCAGATAGCCCGGTCCTGACATACCTCTAGTGCCTTATCATTATCTTCATACATGCACGCCGATTCCTAAGACTTTTGAGTCAGAACTTGACCTATTTGGTCATGGTAGGTCAGTCTTGGTCTTCGTGGACCTCTGCAACCATCCACATTATTTTATGTACTTCAAGATTATACACGTACAATACAAGCGTAATTTAAACAATGTTACCTAGTTTAAGGTACATATTTGATATTTCAATACTCATTAATTTATTCATGATACGTCTAAATAGGTCTACATACTCGTATATTTTGCGTGTTACTTCATTCGTTTTTATAAAAAGTTCGAATAAGGTTCAAAATATACTTAATAAACTAGCTATTTTTCATAACTGCGTCCGCATGATGTTTACTTTTGGTAAAAATATTCTATGCTTCATGATTTAAGCTCTACGTTAAATTTCATCACAATTGGTTAAGCGTTTTGATCGTGAATGAGTTACAGATAGACAAAGTTACTTTCATATTTATAATAATAATATAAGCCTGGGTTGCACCAAGATATAATTTTTTAAAGTTAAAGCTATTGTAACTGGTGGTAGAGCTCCAGTGACGGAGCTCGCGGGCGTAGGCACCACCGCATTACCTAATATACTTGCCGCTAAATGGTAGTGTTCAGCACTATCGTGTTCCGGTCAGGTGGTAATGTACGGCCCTGTAATTTCAGGCACAGAGGCCATAACACCTTAGGCCTCAGGAGTGGCAGCGCATCTGCATTTTGACCTCTGGTCATTGTGTGGGTGTCTATAGGCTGCAGTCATCACTTAACATCAATGTGAACTGCATGCTTGTTTGCCACTTTTATTACATAAAAAAAAAAAAAAAAAAAAAAAAAAAACATTTATTTTACAAGCTATTTTAACAAATATCTTGATGCAACCTAGGCTCAGTGTGGATTGTATGGAAGTATACATAGTTTTAAAATGCGCTCTGTTTTAAGTCGTCGAATAAAATCATTGCAAACAGTTTGAGTTGTAAATAAAATCATAATTGTAAGTCCTTTTTTTTCTAACAGTTCATAAGTGCGGGATAAAAATGTGCGGGTATTTTTCACGGAGTAATTGTAAGTGAGACCGTTAGTATTACAGGGGCGGACTAACGAGGTTTTATTATTGAACTTTTTTTTCACCGCATCTTACATTTATTCGCACTTTTTAGTATGATTTCATAATACACAATACCTACAGTGCTCATCAAGAAATATTGCACATCGAGCCTATGAAAGTGACAATCGGCTAGTTTCGACTTCGTAGAGCGTTATCACTGTCGCACACTGCCTACGTAAGTATCCGTAGTCCGGTATTGGTCAAAACTTGATCAAAATGGTCGACAAACGTCGGACTGGTAAGGTGCAAAAGGGATAACGCTCTATAGACCCCCAATAAGCCGAAGTCCTTTCTTAGGTCGATGAGCAATTAGCGAATATTTCTCGTTGCATACTGTACATTTTATCGTGTCATGATGATGTCTGTCGTTCTGTAGAAGACAATCTTGCACCGATACAAATAGGTATTTTAGAAGTATCAATATAATTTATGTTTATGGCCCTCTTACTATTTGATTCAAGAATTGTCGCGTCCTTAATGTTGAAGCCTGAAATCACGTTTACTCTTTCTAACTGGTGGCATTAAATATAGCTAAGAATCAACTCGAAAAACAAGACTTTTGATTAATAAAAAACCCCTCAAATCGGTCCATCACCTTAGAATATACGGTACCACAGTCAAATGCAAATATTTTATATATTATTATAATAGAATTACGTTAGACTTATAACACCGATCTTTTTCCTTGGGGGTCATGAAATACCTGAGCTTTATTCATCACGTTCGTTATTTCTCATTGATATTATCTACATTATGACACTAGTAATGAAAAACTTAATGACTAGATTCTCATCTAAATAGATACTGAATATAGGAGTTATTTATTAGAAGCAACTCAGTGTAAATTATATCTAACTTCGACGAACGAAAGAATAACAACCGAATTTACAAACACTGCCGATAAAGTACGTCCAAACTGAGCAAAACTTCGAACATTCGCGGTTGAGTTCGGCCCTGTACATTGGCCGAACCCTTTCCCCTCCCCTCGCGGCCCCCACTTCCCGAGCTTCCGAATTAATTGCAATCAAAAGGAAGGACACAAGTGTAGTCCACCCCTAACTTCGTGTGCCATGTTGAAAATTTGCTCGAACTTGTATTAGGGATGTGTGCGTTGGGTTCTGCTGTGTGTGTGTAACACGCAATGGCGTAGTCCGGTTCTAGTGTTTGCATTTAAATGTAATCTATTTTAGTGCTTAGTGTTTAGATGTTAAATTAAACAGATATAAAAATGGTTGTAAAATATAGGTCTCGAAAAAATAAAAACTTTTTAAAAAACTACGGAAAAATTTTTTTTTTTTTCCGAAATATTACGTTTATACTTTCTTAGCGATTAAAAAGTAATCGCATCGCAAATTATGTACATAATTGAGCAACAAACAATCATCTAAATAAAAATTTCAAGAAGTGATTATTGAGATTTAAATACTATTTGAGCGAAATAATATTCTACACATACTTTATTGAGTTAAAAAATTTGTTCATGAAATTTAATAATTTAAATATCAATCTTCGTACAAAATTTTTAATAAGCTTTAATCAAATGATAATTGCAATGGAAATAATTGAATGAATTTATCTCAGAAGATTAATTATTGCACCTTGAGTTAACTTGTATGAGTTTTCAGTATATACGAGTATAGGTATGATTATGAAAATTTCAGAAAAAAATGAATGAAGTTTTTGAATTACTGTTTTTGAGACAAGCAAGTGGTCTTACAATTTTTTTAGTGAAATATGAAATTTGAAATAACAGTAAGCACTTATTTATCATGAAATATTCATACAGTTATAGGTAATAGGTGAAATATCTATTTTCTTCTAAACTTCTTATGATTACAATAGACAAAATTTTGCTCGCGATTTTGTTTTAAATTTTTTGCTCCTTGGATGCGTCGGTGGCTTGGTGGTGGGGCGACTGGGCTAATTGTCCGTATCTTGTAGGTTCGATCCCTACCCGACGTCAGATTTTTTGTTTACAAAACGCAAAATACAATTTTTACTCGTTCGTGTAAGAATTTTGGGATATCTTGTCATGGTCCTTCTCTGCATCTGCCATGACAAGAAACTACATACAAATTATCTAAAGCCACCGTTTTCAGTTGCGGCTTTGCGTAATTATAAATCACTACATATTGTCACTTAGACATATAGTATGTACTTAATTTTTTTTTTAATTTATTTAACGTATTTGAAATTTACAATTAACATATTTGATAAGTTAGCACTAAAACAATCAATGAGATTTGTATTAAGTGCTAAGGTCTACATCAGGAAACAAAATTATGTTATATACCTATCAAGATTTAGATCTAGTTAAATTAAGTACATTTTATAACGTTAAATTTCACCAAACATCAAAATCGCGAATTTCGATAAAATCTAGTAATAAATTAATACAGAATATAATCTGATAATCGTAATATTCATAGTTTTATTTAAGCACACACAGGACTTAAGTTTACTTTTAAAAGTACATTTATTTTTCACATTGCTTAAATTACGCATGTCGGACGGTAAGGCATTAACTAATTAAAACACCAATTAAAAAACCCATTGAATAAACTTATTACAAGCCAACAATTATGACAGCATATACACTCATATACGATTCTATGAAACTACATTAATATTACAGAGACCCGACCAACTTGGGGGTCCTTTCTAAACAGCCCTTGGTCTTCTAAAGTTATTCCAACTTTAGAGTTCGAAAGCTTTCGCTTTGGGGCCGCATGTAAAGATTATTTCGGGGATGAGGGTAGTGGCTTATCTTCAAGTTTCTTGTTATGTACTCCTTTTTGATAACACTAACATTGTTTACTTGGATTAACAGGACGTATATAATTTGTTTCGATCGTAAGTGTATGAATTATGAGTTTTTTTTATTGTTTTTTGATGAGATTCGATAAATATTGTGAAATGAAGTGAAGTGGTTGTACCGGAAAATCATATGAAAACAACATGTCGATTTGTTTCATCTTAATGGCTACAAACATGGTTCTTATTCGTCGCGAAAATATTTATAAAATAACTAGCTGACCCGGCAAACTTCGTATTGCCTCAGAATGAAAATATGACATGTGTCAAAGGTTTGATAGATAATACGGACTATTTGTATGGGAAAATGAAATGGTGGTTTTTACTATTTCCCTTCAATTTCTTCATATTTTCTTACCTTTTAAACATTCCCTGGACTTCCAAAAATCATTCTAAATCAATATTAGCCAAATCGGTCCAGCTATTCACGCGTGATGCCGTGACCAAGGAAAACGGGTTTCATTTTTATATATATAGATTACAAATAGACTTTGATAGAAACATCATTCTATGTAAATTGTGGCGAGTTTGTGGGTTCATAGCTCCTCTTCACGCTATGGTTTTAGGGTTCCGTAGTAAACAAGGAACCCTCATAGTGTCGCCATGTCCGTCTGTCTGTCCGTCCGCGGTTTAGCGCAAAAACTATTGGGTACTAGAGAAATTAAATTTGGCACAAGTATACACCTTAATCACGCCGACAAAGTAGTAGTAAAAAAAACCATGATATTTTTTTATTTACGGTACCTACCCTACAAGTCACGCGCGGACAATTTTTCTTTTTTTCGTTTTTCATATAGTGTGGATATCGTTGGATAGGTCTTTCAAAAATGTTACGGATGTGTGAATATCATTTTTCTATTTAGTTAACTGTTCGTGACTTATTAAGCCTTAAAGTGTCAATTTTCGTTAGAGTCGAGTGTTCCCCCCGTCTAACAACTAAACAGTTATTGTTAGAAATTCAAACGGTATGGCAATACTAGCTATAGGTATATAATAAAATTAAAAAGAAATCTATCACACTTAAGTTGGCTATACAAGTATGCGAGTAATAATCGACTAAATGTATTTAACTCGAAAATTTCGAACAACTCCATAGAATTGTTTTATATTATTTCGCATTAACACATGCTTGTGAATTATATTTTATTTTAAAGAAAAATGGAAAGAAAAATTTGCCGCTCTTCCAATTGAGCTACTGAAGTCCTGCCCGATTTGACAAATCTTTCCTTCACATTTATTGCATTGCTTTATGGTAGCAGCAGCGCCATCTATTACCAACTAGGCTGGACTAGATTCCCAGTAGGCCGCGTGTTCGAGTCTCGCCTGAAGTCAAATTTTTCTTTCCATTTTTCTTTAAAATAAAGCTCCATAGAAATTATTACAATATTTTTTTTCATTACATCTCTAACTCTGTAACTACGGAACCCTACACTGCGCTTGGCCGTCTACCACTTGTCCGGTTTTTTTTTCTCTACACAAAGAACGTTATATTAGTGCGAAATAGAATACTAAGTAAAATCGTAATGAGACTACTAAACAAATAAACAAATAAAAATAAAAATTTAATCTTTTTTTCATTATTTTATTTTATTGTTGGTAAAATAAGGATCATAACTATAAAAACTGTATATACTGTAGCTTTTAGTGGAAACAAATATAACAGCGTATCTAAATAGTATTTCAATTTATTTGTCCTTTCGGTTTACCAAAACAAACCTCATCTAAAATCCTATATGTAGTATAAGTACAGTCAGTCACATATAGCAACGTAAATAGTGGTATGTAATGAAACGCACTCAACTATGCGTGATTGTTAGTGAGTACACTTGTACCGACGATACGATCTTTCTACTGGTTGAGCGTACCAACCGTTGATATGGCTCTTAGACTAGCTTGGGGGTTAGGGTGTCCAACAAATATTGACTGTTGTGGATATTTTACGTGAGAACTGAGGATGATATTTTTGTAGTTTAAGTTAATGTTCAATGTGTGAGACACGAATAAATATAACATATATTACGATTCCGTTGCTTTGTCTTTATCATGCACACAGAGCTGAATACATACCTACTTTTTTATATAAGGAAGACAAAATAAATAATAGGAAATATAATATAATGAGTGGTGACTGCGACCTACAGACATCTACATAAAAACCAGAGGTCAAAATGCAGTTGCGTTGCCACCACTGAGGCCTAAGGTGTCATGTCTCTGTGATAATTATAACGGAGCCATACATTACAATCTAACCGGAACACGATAGTGCCAAACACAACCATTTAGGAGCAGATAGGTTTGGTAATGCGATGGTGCCAACGCCCTCAAATTCCTACACTTAGAACTCTTCCACAAGTAAAAAACTAAATATGTTTATCTTGTATCCATAGACTCAAGATATACCAGATATGTTTTATGTTGATATCAACTAAACGATTTTACACGCAAGATTGAGTCTTATTTAAATGTTGAGTATTGATGACAAAGGATCGTTATTACATTATGATTGAAATAGTTAGCCTGGGTTGCACAATGGCGTTTGTTAAAGTTGAAGTTATTGTAACATGTCACATCCTTCTCTTACTTAAAGAAATCTGTTAAAGTAAGAGCAGGATATGAAATGTTACAATAGCTTTAACTTTAACAAAATCGTGGTGTAACACAGGCTTCATTATTTCAAAGTATTGCTTCAATAATCTGGAGTGGTAAATCAGAAACTATTCAATTCTGCTTTATTTTTGATCCAGCTACTGGACCATATGGTAACTCTGCCGAGGTTGGTAGTAGTGGGCAGATGTATTCTGTGAACCCTTTTTTGGATATAAATAAGAAATATAATGGGCGCTTTATGTGAACCAGAAAACAAAAAAAATGTATTACGTAACATTTGGATAAAACTGATAATAAGGTTTCTAAAGCCATTCTCACAAAGTCAATCGCTTGATAGACAACTCCAGAATGGTAAAATGAACCATTCATAAGCGAGTCCGTTCGCAATGGACCCGTGACATAATTATTATATCCAAAAATATTACCTAATTCCGGAAATTTTATTTTTCGGAAAATCCTACCCATTTTCAAAAAAAAAAAAAAAAGTCTTAATAACCCTTGCCTACTCCTCCGCCCACCTTACCGGAAAGTATACCCAGCATTAGTAGCCATAATTGAATTGCTGGTGCAGATATCACAATATTACTAAAACTAACATCATGGTTACCCTACTGCCTACACAGAGTAGCAATGTCTACGAGGCAGCGAGATTTTGACCAATTTACAGCGTGCCAAGTGGAAAGATAAGCTAATACGGTGTGGGGGAATTTGTATTGGAAAACTAATTTTGCATGCTGATTCTATGTTGCCTACTGTGTTTATAATGACAGGTAACAGTAAAATAATTGTTTACAAATACATTACAGTGCGCGCAGAAGCGCGCATGGCCCAGCGGCTGGTGTAGATCGTAAGCGATCTGCTCGGTTAAGCACTACGGGCGCGGTCGGGTAGTGTGATGGGTGACCGCTAGTGGCAAATTAAATGCATGTTTCCGTGCTTCGGAGGGCACGTTAAGCCGTCGGTCCCGGTTGCTATCGATGGATAGCAGTCGTTAAACCTTGTCGGAGGCCTTATGGGTGGTTTGAAAACATCCGACAGTGGGTTGGCCACTAACCCACCCACCTCCACCAATCCGCATTGGAGCAGCGTGGTGGAGTAAGCTCCAGGCCTCCCCCCAAAAAGGGGAGAGACTCGTGCCCAGCAGTGGGACGTAAAATATGTTGCCATTATTATAATTATTATTATACATTACAGTGACTGAAAAAAGGGGAATTAATGACCGGATTCATGACGTGATTAATGTCATAGAGGCAAAACAGATTGCGTCGGAGGTGACAAATCTGCATTTTGACCTCAGGTTTTTGTTACTTTTGTTGTGTTTGTTGTTTTGTTTGTACTCACTTGACATCAATGTGAACTGCACACTTGTTTCCCTACCTTTAGTAAATAAAAGACTGTAATTTATTAGGGAATGAAATAGCTCTTGGCACCACTGTTTTACTTAATTCAAATTCAAATTCAAAAATTCATTTAATCACTTGGAAATAATAGAATTTGCTTGTGATAGGTCAAATTACAAATATAAAATTAAAGCGAAAACCAAATGACACGTTGATTAATATGTCAAAGTAAACAAAAATAATATAATAAATAGTGGTCAAAAAATACTTGATAATAAGACTAGGTATCAACAGAATGTTCCATACTCTCTTCTAAAAAGGGCAAGATAAGACTAAACAAAAAAAAATATGATTCCTTATTTCAGAAACCAATTTGTGCCACAGAGGTTTTCTAAAGGAATCATAACTCGTACTTGAGGAATGCTTACAAAGTGGTAAATAAATGGCAACGCATCTGCATTTTGACCTCTGGTCTTTGTGTAAGTGTCTATAGCCTGCAGTCATTCCTTGACATCAATGTGAACTGTTACCTTCAAAATATAAAAAAAAATATTAAGTAGAAATTTTAAGAGGTATTTACTTTTTTTGTGCTATTATGAAAATAGTCTATCGAATACATTACGAGCACCTCTTCAGTATTCATTGTTCATATGTTTAACATTTACCATCTAAACTACGCAATAAAGAGCAGACAGGCCATTAAAAAGATCGAAAACATTAAAAGGAGATATAAGGCGAGTCTACATAGCATGCACTAATGACTTAAAGGCACGCGCCGGCCCAAAGGGTGGTCAGGGGACGAAAATTTCCGAAAGGGTTACCCTAAAACTGGGGACGAAGCGATAATTAATGTCTTAAACGACTGTACTCAGCCTAACCGTACCAGCGATTTCCCGCTTTATACACAAGACTTAAGGACCAATATTTGACCAGATATTTGAACACGCTTGGTCCAATTTTATAGGCAGGGGTGGCAAATAATAAGAGGTTGTGCTGAGGTACATACAAAGTTGGGAGAGTTGTTGATGAATGACACTCCACGGACCCATTGCCCTTCGTATGTTTTAAGTGGGTTGGATAAGAAATGTCGGATATCTCGTGAAATATTTCGTTGGGTGTGCGAAGTCAGATATTTGCTTATGGAACGTAATTAATATGTAAAGTTGGTGATATTGCTTTGTGCGTGCCGTGATGGGCGACCAGAGAGTTTGTTTTCGGTTAATGTTTGTAAATGAGTGCTTTGCAAATGTTTGTAACGTATGGTGTAAGTTGAGCGTGCTTCAAGAGATTTGTTCGGTAACTTTTGTTGGTGACACGTCATATTCTGTTTGTACCAAGCTTAGATTTTTGTTGCCACTTCACCTTTACGTAGATATATTTACTACATAATAAAGAAAATAAGATGTTTTACTTCATTGATATAAGATTGAAAGCGATAACTTAGAGACAAAGAGATAGACGTTCCGACATTTTTATGTATACATATTTGTATCTTCATTTTACTAGTGGTAGAGTTTCAATGTCGGAGTTTGCGGCATATGCACGACCGTATTATCTAATCTATCTGCCGCGCCAAATGGTACTGTTCAGCACTGTCGTGTTCTGATTATATGGTATTGTATGGCTCCGTAATTACAAAGTAAATACCTTAGGACTTAAAAAGTGGGAACGCTTCTTCGTTTTTCACTTGGTTGCAGTATTACAAATTATTAAATTAGCATTACTTGTAATACTAGATATCTATTTTAAAAAATGGTGTTATAAAAACGAACGTCACAACGAAAACATGCATCAAGCAGAATGCTTAGGCATCGTATCATTCTATAGCATGTTCCGCACTCTCGCTTGCACGCTCGGGTGAGGCGGAACGTGACACTTTTTCGTACGTTATGCCGGCGCAGCGTTTATCGATGAATAAAACACTAGCTGTGCCCGGGACTTCGTCCACGTGAGTATTTATGATTGTTCAATATCTACCCGGACGAAGTCGTGGGCGCAGCTAGTATAAAATTGCCTAAGTTACTCCTTATTACGTAAGCCTATCTGCCAGTGAAAGTCGAAATCTGTCCAGACGTTCCCGAGATTTGCCCAGAGATAACAGACAGACAGACTAAAATTGCAAAATGTTGTTTTGGTATAGGTATGCAAATATATGTATACACGGTGTACATATACATTTGCATTTAGTAAGAAGCGGTTATTTTTATATTACAAATTCAATTTTACAAAATCAAACTCCATTTTATTTATTTCTATAGAAACCACGACAAAAATCTTCAGGGAAGCCACAGATTATAAAGGAGATGTTGCGAGCTCGGCTCTGGTTCGTACATGTCCTCAAAAAAATTTAAATTAAAGAACAATCCGAAAAAAATACAATTAATTTATTCAAGAATATATTTTAGAGTTACAACCACATTTAATTCAAACGGTTTTATCATTTTCAACCATGTTCAACATCTCGGCGATACAACCGACGCGACGCTTGGAATAGTACCTATGTATATTATGTAGATAAAACAAAACTAATGCTATCTGTATCTTATTAGTGCATCACATATTATTAAAAAAAAACAATGTATCAAAACGATCAATTTAAAGAAGTTCCGTTGATTTTTTAAAAATTGGACCACGTTTATTATTGTATTACCACGTTTATTACACGACAGTATAAATTTCGATAGTATTTAGAAAAAAGTACTATTTTTTCTCCAAGTACTATAAGTATAATAAAAAAAAAACAATTTAAAAAATGAAAATGTCAAAATGACATCGCCCGCCATATTCGCCATGTTGGTTTTGAGTTGCAATTCTAACTGCAAATAACGTTTAGTAACTGCAAAAAAAGCTAAATAAGTGAAAATATGCAGTCAAAAACGTTTTTATATTAATTTTGCCTGTTAATGATATTGTGTACAATACATGGCCGGAGGTCCATACTTTTTTATGTATGTAATTGTATTTATGTTCACATTTCACATCCTTTTCTGACTTTAACCGATTTCTTTAAGTTAGAGAAGGATATGAAATGTTACAATAACTTATACAATTATCTTGGTGCAACCCAGGCTTAATTCTCTATTAATATTTTTATACAACGCTCATCCTTTCTCATGAGCATAACGCTTCCATCAAAGGGTTAAATGATTGACGAAGACGTTAACATAAACCCCTTCCACCGTGATGACTTGCATCGCCATATGTTAGGGTGAGGATTAGACGCGCTAATTATCTTAGTTTGGCGTCATTACAAGGGAACTTTCGCTTGATTGCTTATTAGTTTTCATTGGCACGGAATATGAAGGATGGGGGTCAGAAAAATTGGTTTATTTTGTTTTTTGGGGTTCTGTTCTTTATTAACAAAATACAGCATCTTTATATCATTCATATTCTATTTGTCTAGTTATCTGTCTATCCATTTGTCGCAGCCGATTTTAGAAAGTATTAAGCCGATTGATACTCTGCCACATGACATGTATATTGACGAGTCCTTTGGTCCAGAGGTGTGTGACGATCGTTTTAACTGAGGCTCACGGATTCGATTCTCGTATCGGGACAAATATTTGTGTGGCCTACAGATACTTGTATTTGTTTCGGATCTGGGTTTTGTGTGCATGTTGTTACGCAGCACCCACGACTCAGGTTTATTCCTAGTGTGGGGCTGTAAGTGTAAGCATGTTTTATTAAATTTTTTTTTTTTTTTATTTAAGTTGTCCAAACGTGCATGTGTTTTTTATGTCAAAGGATTGACAGACTAGCAGACGGGCCACCTGATGGAAAGTTGTTACCGTCGCCTATGAACATTTGCAACATCAGGTGAGTTGCCAACGTGCTGCCAGCCCTGAAGGACTCTTTTGAGGCCTATTTTGAAGAACCCCATATTGTAGCGCCGGGGGAACACCTCAGATGGAAATTCGTTCCACAATTTGCACGTTCTGTGCAGGAATGAACGCGCGAATCGGTCTGTTGAGCATTGCCAAGTGTCCAATCCGTGCGGGTGGAACTTCTCTATTCGGCGGGTGGTACGATGAAGGAATGGAGACGACGGCACCGGATCGAAAAGTTCATCAGAGCATTCACCATTGTAAAGGCGGTAGAAGTTGCATAGACAACCGATGTCTCTGATCTTTCAGACTCAGATCTTCGAGTCGATCTGTGATTCCTGGGTCATTGACGATTCGAATGGCAAGTTTCTGAATGGAGTCAAGGGGACCGAGCTGGTATTTAGGGGCAAAGATGAGAGCAGTATTCCAAATGGGGCCTCGCATGTACGAATGAATTAATTTTATTATATATTATAACTAGCAAGATATGAAGCGCTTGGCCCGGCGGCTGGTGTAGATCATAAGCGATCTACTCGGTGAAGCACTACGGGCGCGGTCGGGTAGTGTGATGGGTGACCGCCAGTGACAAATGAAATGCGCGCTTCGGAGGGCACGTTAAGCCGTCGGTCCCGGTTGCTATCGATAGATAGCAGTCATTAGACCTTTTCGGAGGCCTTATGGGCGGTTTGAAAACATCCGACAGCGAGTTATAATGTAAACAGGTGGTTGCCATCATTGGTGTGAGCAACGCGTTTGAATTACATTTATTTTCATGCGCGCTTTTTTGTGCAGCAACTTCTGAGATATTCATTTTAATTATATCATGAAGTATATTAAAATAATGGGCAACAAAAGTATTTTATTTGATAAGGATTATTTATATATATTGGTCTAAATTATTAAAAAGTAATTATGTGTAGGTATAGTAAGCATTCCAAAAAGATAGATTATACGCCATCGCCGACTTTTTTGTAGATCTTCCAAAGAAATAATATCTCAAATGGTTTAGGCAACGTCTTTGATGAAAGCTCCCAGGCGGCTTGTTTTTTTCCGACATCTCCAACACTTATTGCTATATTCGAACTAATTTACACAAAACATTAACAAATTATATACACAAACCTTCCCCAAGAATCTTTCTATATATTGGTGAAAACTCCATGAAAATCCGTGTAGTAGTCTTTGAGTTTATCACGAGCAGACAGAGAGACGCGGCAGGGGACTTTGCTGTATAAGAACTAAAGAATAGACACCTATTCCGTAGACATAGACTACGCCACGTAGCTTCCGCTACGAGATTTAGAAGTGCATTCAAACATATATGCAAACACCCACGATTCTCTGGTTAGGTTTTTCCATGTAACAGGTGGCAAGGATATTTACAAATGTGAGCACATTATCAAACTCTGAAGATGGTACCTACTGTGAAACATTAAAAAAATAACAAAATTCAAATCGCACCACAGATGAAAAATCTTGGTGGCAATGGGGCTAACTTGGTAATATACCCTTTCAAACGACACCATATTTTTTAAAATCAGCACAATTGACGGAGTGATCCTTCTGTACACAAACTAATAGTTGACAAAAAAGATACATAATCAATAAGAAAGATCAAAATTAAATGATTAACCTGTTCATGCTCATGGCATTCAGAAAGTATAGCTAGCGTTCAAGTGTGTGGTGCTGTTTATTTCAATATTAGGATACTATAGTTGAAGATTTTTTTTAATGTTTGGTACTTAATATGATATTTATTATTAGGTTCCTTCAAATCCAAATATGGTTCAAAAGGTACAAACTTTACAGTGCTCTGTTTATGCCTATTTATGTACTTACTGCTGCCTAGATATGAAAACTATACCAATGTTGTACATTCTGTACCTTTTGTTTCTTCAGAGTAGTTTGTTCAGAGTAGTCATGACTGCGTACTTTTTAAAACAAGTATACCTACTCAACATAAAACATTCTTACCGCTTCACTTGACACCGCAATACATAAATCCGGCCATAAGTTTCATTTGCAACTTTGTTCAGCGCGAATTACACCCAAAACACAAACACTACCCAAAGGCGTTGTAACACATTAGAATTTTAAGTTCGCAGCAGTTTCGTACGAAGATTAACTAATCCCAATCACGGGAGAGATTCGCGTATTTCAAAGCAAACTTTGCCGCCCACGAGCGAGACGGATAATAATTTGTATGTATTAGACAGAGAGGTGGATCGAGCATGAGGGTTGCCAGTACATGGGTCTGACATAATGATATATTAATTTCTGTCGCGAGCTCCCATTGTTTTGGTAGGTATTTTACGATGTGACGTATGGTCATTACGTTTTCATAGTTTCATAAAGGCTTGAATTTCAATGGCGTCTGCTGCGCTCCGCTTAAGGCTTTGTGCGTTTAATGATCGAAGTAACACACGATGTGATGAATTGAGTGCTTACATAACACTGATGCGATAAAAGGAACGTAAAAGATTTGCAAAGTGAGTGGGGTTTGGTTGATGACTTGAGTAACTGCCTTAAAAAGTTGTTAAATGAAGTAATGAATGGGGGGACATTTTCTGAGAATACAAAAGTATTAGAATTTATTTTACTGGATGTAGAGATCCGGGGTCAGAGTTCAAGGGCGCAATCTATCTGCTACCAAATGGTAGAACATATTTAGTACCATTATGTTCCTGTTAGATAGTAATGTATGGCACTATTATAATTATCACAGAGGCGTGACAATTTAGGCCTCAGTACTGTTTGAGGGTCTGTCTGAGGGTGGGGTCTTAGTAAGAATCTTAGTAATCGGCGCGCATGTACGAAGAGAATGATGAATGTAGAAGAAGCTCAGGTGGTGTGTCAGGGCCAGGATATCTGGCGCTCCAAACTCTTTTCCGTGGTACACTACCCGTTATGGTACTTCGGTCTCATTCATTTATAATTAAGTATTAGACTTCTGTGTGACCTTTTAAATCATCTTTCTCGAACACTAGCTCTATTCTAATACGGTATGGTATGGTGACGTCATATAGGTAGGGGTGCGATATGGGCCTTCGAAAAGTGTAACACCGAATTCGCGAAACTCAAAAAAATATGAGAACGTTTAAATTGGAAAAAAATGCAAACATGTCCGCACAGAAGACTGTCGGTCCACATTATCGACGACACAACGCAGCTATCGTCGATGGTCTACGTATTTGAAAATATTCAGGCAATTCTTGCATGTCTAATATATTTGAAATTATTATAAAATAAATGACATATTTTCTATCATCATTATTATCCAAACTACACTCGCATCTATAATGCGACTGTCACACAAAGGCTTTGATACTGATATCCTTGTTTACACCTCCAAGAATATAATAACAACGAATTATTAACGATCTGATACAACATAACACTGTTAAAATTAAATTAATTGGTGATTTAATTACTTCAAAATATGTGTACATATCCATCCATTTCAAAATTCCATGAGGAAGAGCTAGGGAAAATCTTTTTTTCTACTTAAGAATATTATTCGAATTTATAGAACAATCCAAAAAGTATAAAAAGGAAGTGAAATACTCGGTTAAATGGCGGTGCAGTAATATCTATACATCTTCTATACAACTAAAATTGGAGTGTCTGCTTGTAATATTAAAATAACCGCTTTTTACTAAATGCATATGTATTTATATACGGTACATATACCAAAACAACAATTTTTACAATTTATGTCTGTCTGTTTGTCTGTCTGTTTGTTCCCGCTAATCTCGGGAACGGCTGGACCGATTTTGACGGGACTTTCACTGACAGATGTTATACTATCTGTGCCCACGACTTCGTCCGGGTAGATACTGAACAATCATAAATTCTCACGCAAACGAAGTCGCGGGCACAGCTAGTAACAAATAAAACTTTAGTGTCACAGTGTGGTAGAGCTCCAGTGACGGAGCTCGCGGGCGTAGGCACCACCGCATTACCTAATTTACTTGCCGCTATATGGTAGTGTTCAGCACTATCGTGTTCCGGTCAGGTGGTAATGTACGGCCCTGTAATTTCCGGCACAGAGGCATAACACCTTAGGCCTCATTAGTGGTAATGCATTTTGACTTGGTCTTTATGTAACTATCTTTACTCTGCAGTCATCACTTAACATCAATGTGAACTGCATGCTTGTTTGCCACTTCCATTACATAAAAAAAAAACTCCTCCGATTGTCATGAACTTTTTTTTGTGTATATTATATATAAAGTTTATTTTATTAGTGTCACAGTGTGGTAGAGCTCCAGTGACGGAGCTCGCGGGCGTAGACACCACCGCATTACCTAATATACTTGCCGCTAAATGGTAGTGTTCATCACTATCGTGTTCCGGTCAGGTGGTAATGTACGACCCTGTAATTTCTGGCACAGAGGCATAACACCTAATGTCTCAAGAGTGGCAGCGCATCTGCATTTTGACCTCTGGTCATTGTGTGGTTGTCTATAGGCTGCAGTCATCACTTAACATCAATGTGAACTGTATGCTTGTTTGCCACTTTTGTTACAAAAAAAAAAAAAAGTTGGTCATAATTTTTTATATAATTTATATAAACTTTTTTCAAAAATTAATATTTTGTCAGGTCAAAACTTGGCATCATTCTTTCGGCAATTGCAATTTTTTGTACCCAACGTTTACTAAAATTGTTTCCATTTGTAAAAACAACCAAAAATGTACAATTAGAAAATCGAATACTCGGCTAGAAGCGATGCAGTAATTTGCTAATGCCACGAGTACAGTCGTCTACAGAAAGGAGGGCACGCGTAGTCATGTCTTCGCTTTGCGAGCTCTTCACATCACAGGCGCAGGCTAATTTACACGGGACCGCTACAAAGAAAAATACGCTAATTAAAAACTGAGTCGACTCAAAGTGTCATAGCAAACGGGAGTCGGAATGCGGTGTTGTTTTGATGTGTCTCCATTGGTATGTTGCTGTTGTGCGTTGTATTGGGACTAGAGTGACTGATGCGTTGATGCCGCTAATTACTTTTTACCATAACGAATGTTTTCATTTTTAATTTAAAAATGGTAACTTTTTAGTTATGGAACGAACACCTTATTTGTACGGTTGTAAGCATACGTGATTAATTTATCTCTTTATGATTTGTATGTACCTATGTGTCGCAGTATAATAGATAAAGTTTAATCGTAAAACGCACTTTACAGGCGAGCTATAGCAGAAAGCGGTGTAAACCTGAAAGGAGTTTTTCCGGAATCCGCACCGGGGCTAATTCTCGGCCACACATGAGGTGTGCAATCCATTAGTTAATAAGTATTATTTAACAACAGCACTGTAGGTACAGTCAGGGAACTCGTAACTTATCCAAAATCAATCAAACATAGTATTTATTACCACCGCATAAGGTACCCGTTTAGTCCAGTGGCCAGTTACCTGGTAGTACATTAGCTGGCAACGGTTAACAAGCGTGTCTATAAATAATAAATATTTATGAAAAAAAAAAGATTCCTAACATTGAAAAATAAGTCGTAGTCTATAAGTTCCTATATTCTAAGCTACTATTTTTCATCCCAACGCACCAAGACTTTTACAGGCGAGCTACCGCAGAAAGCGGTGTAAGCCTGAAAAGAGTTTTTCCAGAATCCGCACCGGGGCTAATTCTCGGTCACACAGGAGGAGTGCTAATTGGAAAACGTCTACAAAGAGTTCTGTCGAGACTGAAAAACTTGGCGGTTTGAAGTGCATGAAATATGTAGTCCGTGTGATGTTGGATAGAGATTATAATTGTGGTGACACTTTATCTCTTCAGCAGTGTTAGTGGTGGGACGTGTAAATAGTCCACACCAAGGCGGATTATAAATCCTAAGTATAGTAAAATGATCACTTAAACAGTGTTCACAGTTGATAAAGTAAGAGAGCAATGGAAAAAACGTCATTTGTTTATTTTAATTCAATCATTGAAAATAAACTTTTTTCTTTTTAAATATTCGGCCAGTCATGGTCGCGCTAATTCTCATTAGGCCAAGTAAAAACTCTTTGGACGCCCGGCAAATCAAATTAGTGCTAGCGATACACATCAGTCATTAAGTATCTAATCCAGAGGGATAAAATAATGAAGTACCAACATTAAGAGGCTTCACCAGTTAGGTTTAGGTAAAATAAGTTAAATGATGCTTTCAACATTTTAATGCAGTATATTAATGCATTTTATGGCATCGCTTGTTATGCATATTGCCAGTGTCAAGTAAAACGATATTTCGTATTAAGCAACGTAAAGTCAGAGTCAGTCAGTCAATTTATCAGTTCGTCAGTCAGAGTCACAGTAATTCGAGCAAAGCGATGGCTACTTTACCAGAACATTTACAATGAAGTTTTGGAGGCCTCTTGAAAAAACGTATTTTCACACTGTTATTCTATTTCACTATACACAAGCACTGTAATAAGCCTATATCAAACAAAATGCCACGAACTTAATTTGGTATAACTCAAAAATACACCAAGAAAATGAAATAAAATAAGAGCACCACGCGCATCTTTCAAGGTGCCCGCCAAAAACCCGCATCTTATTTGTTCTTGTTCATCATTATTAAGTTAAGTGTCAAGCGGCGTTCGTTGCCCATCGGCGGACTGATTCAAGATCATCTGCGTTAACACGTGTCTTGAAATCTTTAACACAGAATGATTAAAAAAAATGTAATTTTGTCTGTTTGGTACGTTATAACTTCGAAATTACTAAACTGATTTGAACGCGGTTTATAAGTGGAAATCGTTTAAGGGAAAAAGGAGTTATGGTCAATTAAAAATTTACTCTAAGCTTCAAAAATTTTAAACAGAGTTGAATGCGGTTTAAATAATAATAAAAAGCCTTTTATTTCTTGCACTATAAAAAATAACAAATGGTAAACTTAACCTAGATAACTTAACTTAAATTACTAACTTAACTTTTCACTACATAGTTTGTTTAATTTAATGAAATGCGGTTAAAATAAACTTATTTATTTTGACTAGCTGTGTCCGCGACTTCGTCCGCGTAGAATTAAATAAAATTATTGTTCAGTATCTACACGGACGAAGTCATGGGCACGGCTAGTATGACAATAAAATAATAATTTGTTTTCCTTTCTATTTCCGGCACTATTTAGATAATTTATTTAACTAGACGCACATTTTGTATTCCGATCTAACATTATCCCATTCTATTCATATTCATTACAAAACCATGTCGCAGAATAACGATAGAATAAACCAAACATTACAAGGAAATGGCATAACAAGACGAACATGGAAAGCTATATACCATAAAACAAGATGTCTGAAGGAAATGATGCGAAGGAAATACTTTAATGAGGTGATTCGAGTATGGTGAATGCACCGCACTACAGTCATGATAACAAAAGAACCTTTCGCATTATACTGCTTTTCAAAGGAACGTGCGCTGTATGGCTTAGAGCCGCGTATTCTAATGTGAGTTGTAATGGGCGTTTGTTTTTAATAAGCTGCCTGATACAGGTCAGTTACGGTAAAAAATGTGTGAAAATAATTATTTTGCTCGAATTGAAAAAAACGATATCCCTATCGTATCGTCGATTCAGATTCAGAAGATTTTTTTTTAATGTACAAAAATAGAAAACGATTTTTAATCGATTCGAATTTAAGTGTCTTATATCGATCCACGATTAAATCGATTGCCAATTAATCGATCTGTTTTCTATTTGTACAAAATATACTACAGGATTTTTCTGTCAACGCCATGTATTTTTGTTTGCTGTGGTTTGGTTAATACACATTACACTATTTGTATGGTTGTTATGGAAACAAAAAGATCGAACCTAAATTCTTTAGAGAGTATCGATTCACTGGATCGATTACTTAGATACGTTTGATCAGTACTAACATATCGATTTAACAAATGCATTTTTTCAGTTCATAAGAACTATTTCCCGATAAATCGATATCCCTATCCCGATATGTATCGTACATTGAGTTGATTTTACAATTCATTTTATTTCAATGAAACGAGGTATTGGATATGTGCCACTTAAATCCGTAAAAAACAGTCTTTTATTTCTATGAGTGTGTCTCATTTTCTGCATTTACTTCGCTTCTTTTTGCCTTTTTTCATATTGCCAAACTCAATGGATGCCACTAAGAATATTGCCGATCATTAAATATTTTAATGGTGGTGGAGTTCAGTGTCGGAGCTTGAGGTCGTTGGGACCACTGCATTATCTAATCTATTTGCCGCCAGCTTTTAATGCCCAACATGGATGGTAATGTATTACGTGATAGGTATTACGGTGCTACCTAATACCTATCACAGATGCAAAACAACTAAGCCTCAGGGACGGCAACGCAATTGCATTTTGGTCTCCTGTTTTTGTTTTGATGTCTATAGAATGCTCTTCATTTAGCTTAAAGGTAAAATGCAGGCTTGCCATCATTTTAAATAAAAAAATTGGCACATGTTAAATATGTTTTTAAACGCAATTTTCTGCATTGACTTCGTTCCCGAGCATAAAGTGGTAGAGCTCCAGTGACGGAGCTCGCGGGCGTAGGCACCACCGCATTACCTAATATACTTTCCGCTAAATGGTAGTGTTCAGCACTATCGTGTTACGGTCAAGGGGTAATATACGGTCCTGTAATTTCCGGCACAGAGGCATAACACCTTAGGTCTTAGGAGTGGTAACGCATCTTCATGTTGACCTTAGTCTTTGTGTTAGTGTCTCTAGGCTGCAGTCATCACTTTACATCAATGTGAACTGCGTGCTTGTTTGCTACATCCATTACATAAAAGTTCCTGACCAACCCTGAGATCGAAACCTGGGACCATAACAACATGCTTGTCTGTGTGTAAGTGAATTACGAATCCAAATTCTATCTCACATTAAGGTTACCTACAAAATATACGTATGTACGTTACATTCATGGAAAATTTCTTCTATAGGAGGTAGGTACTTCTGCTCATCCGGTGAGTTGTTGCAATTTATATGCAAAAGGGTGTCAGGGGGTCCCTGGAAATGTATGTTCCATTTGCAAATGTTTATTGATGAACGACGAATAGGCAAACTAATATGTACAATTTGAATATTTCCGGTACTATTACTGTCGGCAGTTATTTCACTTTAAGTGTTTTTTATTTCGCAACTAAGGGACTGCTTGTGTCTATTGAAATAGTGTTAACCATCAGTGAGCTCCGTCTCTGTAGCTCTATCACCTGTAAAAGGCGACGCATATCGGTAAGTGGCGACGCATTTACATTGAAAAATCTGGTTTCATGTAGGTGTTGATAGACTACAGCAGAGGTTCTCAAACTGTTTTTTCTTGTATACCCCTTTCATTTGTTTTCTGGTTTCGGTGGACCCGCTCCTTGTTACATTTATATCATATTTGCAATTTTTATTCACGCCTTCGTAGACCCCGATTGAGTCTCTCATGGCCCCAGGGGTCAACCTGGACCACTTTGGGAATCACTGGGCTACAGTATTACTAACTATCAATGAACTGTCTGCTATTTGCCACTTCATCTCGTTAAAAAAATATGTACATAAAAATTTAACTCACGTAACAACATATTTATTTCTTTTTTATTTCTCCCCTATAGGATTGGGATGAATTGACAGCATCGTTAATTTATACCGATGCAATGAAATAAGAACAATCATTGATTACTGTCGCGGACAGTTCATTAGTCGGGAGTAGTTTAAATAGAGGCTGTACATAAAAAATATATGTTTGTTTCAGATTCACGTGTATCAAGCCAACGAATGGGGCGAACATCAAGAATTAAAAGCCTTTTAATGACAGCTCCGCTCCGTGCCTTCGGCTTTAGACCGTGTTATGCTGTATGGAACCACTGATTGTAAAAATATAACAAATTAAATACGAAATTACTTTTTAAGGTGTCGTATAATATCACACTGCTGTTTTAGTTATCACATAAAATCTCACTATTTGGTTAGATCTAGGCTTCGTCTTATGAATTAGGTTTATTGCGGGTGTCATGTGGAGAAAAAATTCATTGTTTATGTAAGATTGTAATACTTTAATACATTTTTTCGTTGTAAAAATAAAAGTGTTAATGATTCGGTATATACATATGTTATGAATATTGTGTTAAAACTATTAAATTATTATGAGTTGTAACTACTTATATTTTATTAATATTATGAACATAAATGGTTTATGAAAAATATTCTTAAGACATATGACAACTTCTAAATGGTGTTTAGTTTTTACATTTGTTATTGTTGTATCTTCAGCCACTGTACGCTTTCTGAAAAAATACAAAAAAAATGTATCGTAAAAAAGTACTGGACATAAAATATTATAATCACATACCTCGCACATTTTTAAATCATTGTGTTTCGCATAAAACCGTCCCACTGAGTGCTGTTCGCTTCTTAAAACCATAGATGGTTTTACCCGAGCGGGGAACGGTTCGAATCGATGGTTGTCGATTATTGTTGCTTAAATATAGGTACCCACATTTACAAATAATATGCATTTCAGACAACAGCTCCCATTTAGCGGTGAAAGACTGCAGTTTAGGTGAATGGTGTTTTTCATTTCTGTCTCTCATTGCATGACGGATATTTCAGATCTATAGTCATTCACGTCACCGATAAAACTTTATGTGATAAATAGTATAGTGTTAAATTATCCCTATCCCTACTTCCCTACCAATATTATAAATGCGAAAGTAACTCTGTCTGTCTGTCTGTCTCTATGTCTGTTACCTTTTCACGTTCAAACGACTGATGACGGGTTTAATTAAATTTGGTGCAGAGATAGAGCTGACTTTGAGAAAGAACATAGGCTACTTAGTTATTTATAAAACGACATCCGCGCGGGCGAATTCGCGGGCAACAGCTAGTATTTTTATATATATGTTAGTGTATAAAAAATGTATTTAATGGGCTTCTGTTGCCTGAGATAAATAAATAAATATAGTGAAATTGGTATGCAGACACATACCACTTCTGAGGTAAAGACCTTTTGCCTCTGTGCTGAATTTTACGGCGCATTTAGATAAATAAATGTCTTGTACATAATAACAGAGTCTTTAAAAAGTGAAACATTCCTAACAAGGTATATGTTTAGATATATAGACCATAAAGCGGCATCATACAAGTGTATTTCGATATCTTACTTGCAATTCTGGTACTTTAGTGGAATGGAATTAGGTATTTGTTGATTTATATTATATTACGCATTATTTACACATGGCTACAATTTAATGCTGAGCAATTTTTGGCGGATAAATATTACTAGTTAGGGTTTTACTTTTTGAAAGGCATTTTGTAAATTAGTATAATTTCATGAATATTCAACAATTATTATTTTTCCTGATGTTTAACTCTTTTGTTTCGATTATCTACTGAAAGTAACAGTGGTTCTGGAGCGGGAAAACAACCATTATAATTTAACTCCCTATAAACGCTAACTAAGCCAATTGGCTTAGTTAGCTACCTACAAATAAACAAAATTTTACTCCTTTATTTGAAAAAAACACAAAAATCCTTAAAACATAAGGTTCCCTTATTATTCCGCATCTCTGAGCGAGACCACCACAAAACCTAATTAGGATCTAAGATTTATCAAAGAGCTAACATCACAATTGCAATCTAGCACTTTAATTGGCACATCGACGCCCCACGTGACAACCACAATCAGGGAAAAAGCTGAAGTCAGAGTACAATCGGGGAAAAAAGTGGCAATTCCCGACCACTCGGTGTTGGCATTGCGCTAATTAAGGTGGTACAATATCGCACGGCGCAACGATAGTTGGTTTAGGGTTGGGTAGAAAATGATCTCGACGAAGTTTTAGAACCATAATCACTTAGAATTAACTTTCAATGAAATTCCTGCTTTCAATACCTAATTTGATTTTACTAATTTCACATAATCTTTACTTAGTAAAGTTGTGTTCCTAGAGTTAGGGCACAGTTTGAGACGCCTGTGAAACAGAATCAGTATTAAAAACCAGGGATTTCAATTTAAATGTTTTGCCACTTCTGAGTTCTAAGTTGTTGAAGTCGGTTGAAACTGGCTGATTTTAGTTATTCCATTGACACGTTGTTGAAAAAAAAACAACATATTTAAACATGTCCCTAACATTATCCGAAGGATAGTTCTCAATATTAGTTTCTATGCTATGTTTCTATGCTATATTTATATCACAACTTTACTTTTTCGGAAGGGAAGCAAATTCTAACTACAAGTAAAAATAATTTATGTTCAGCTTTCATGAATACAACACTTACATTTTTTTTTATGTCTGAAGGTTGACAGACAAGCAAACGGGCCTCCTGATGGAAAGTGGTCACCGTCGCCTATGAACATTTGCAACATCAGAGGAGTTGCCAACGCGCTGCCAGCCCTGAAGGACTCATTGACGCCATGTTTGAAAAACCCCATATTGTAGCACCTAGGGAACACCTCAGAGGGAAGTTCGTTCCACATTACTAGGTAGTACTTGGTAGTTACGAAAATGAATCAGAATTCCCATCCACATTACACTTTACTTGTCTTTTAGGTATAAGTTCTGCTTGCGTTTTGATTTGTATAATAAACCCATGTTTAGACTTTATATAGCTATTTTAATATTGTACCCGATGACATAGGTTGGGGAAAAAGTCTTTTCGCATTATAGTATGTATGAACTTGTAATAAAATTTCTTTGGCTGTAGTATTTGTATCTGGCTGGTTTTGGTATCATTGAAAGTTAAAATTTTAAAGAACATAATTCCAAATTCATATTAGGCAAATGTGTGATTTTCATTTGTTTTTCGTACTGTCAAGATGAGTGAATCTAATGAAGAAATTCGATACATTTTAAAATTTTACTACAAAAAAGGTAAAAATGCAACGCAAGCCGCGAAAAAATTTTGCGATGTTTATGGACCTAGTGCAGTGTCTGTGAGAGTAGCACAAATTTGGTTTAAGCTTTTTCAATCCGGAAATTTTGATGTCAAAGGTGCACCTCGCTCTGGTTGCCCTATTACGGATAAAATGGATGCCATTTTTGAAAAAGTGGAGCAAAGACCGACATATCAGTAGTTACGACGTAGCTGAAGAACTGAGAATTGATCACAAAACAGTTTTGGCGCATTTGAAAAAAGCTGGGTACAAGAAAAAGCTCGATATTTGGGTACCTCACGAGCTCACTGAAAGAAACCTAATGAACCATGTACTCATTTGTGATTCTTTATTACGACGTAATGAAACCGAATCGTTTTTGAAGAAGCTGATAACTGGTGATAAAAAGTGGATCACGTACGACAAGAACGTGCGAAAAAGGTCGTGGTCAAAGGCCGGTCAGGCTTCACAGACTGTGGCGAAACCCGGGTTAACTCGCAATAAGGTGATGTTGTGTGTGTGGTGGGATTGGAAGAGCATTATTCATTATGAGCTATTACCACCAGGCAGGACTATCGATTCTGAACTCTACTGCGAACAACTGATGAGATTAAAGCAAGAAGTTGAGAGAAAGCGGCCGGAATTGATCAACAGAAGGGGTGTGGTGTTTCATCATGATAACGCTAGACCTCACACATCTATAGCCACTCAGCAAAAATTAAGAGAGTTTGGCTGGGAGGTGTTAATGCATCCGCCGTATAGTCCTGACCTTCAGATTTCCACCTGTTTCGGTCTCTTCAGAATTATTTATGCAATGTTAGGTTAACATCACGAGAGGACGGCCAAATCCACTTGTCGCGGTATTTTGATGAGAAGTCCCAAAATGTTTATAGCAATGGGATCATGTCCCTACCTACAAGATGGCAAAAGGTTATCGAACAAAATGGTACATACATACTTTAGTTAAATTTAAATAAACTATATTAAAAAATGTTTTGAATTATCTTAAAAAATGCGAACGAAAGAAACTTTTTTCCCAACCTTATTTATACCGAACCACAAACTTTAAACGCCGCATCGTTCGCGAATGCATTTTTTTTGTTAGCGTGGTTATGAAAAGCTTTATAATTGGTAATTTACTCAGCGCCTGAAAAGTGCCTCGTGAGCTATTGACGCCATGTTTACACTGATCAAGTTCCAATAGTTGCAGTCGACTGAAATCAGCTGAATGCAATTATTCCATTGTAACATTGCTGAAAAAAAATTGAATTAGGGACATTAGATGATCGTTTATTTTCATGGTTTTTCTTGTCGTTCACTCCTAATAGGTGCATTGTATAATGAATTTCATAGTTTTCATAATTAACTGCTCTGGTTTTTTTTTCACTGAAGTAATAGATAAGTACCTAGATATTCCTATATCCAGTCATATATGCTAGACATTTCAGGAAATAGGTTTTTTTTTAACTGGTGGTAGAGTTCTAGTATCGAGGAAGTAGGCACCATTGCATTACTTTATGGTTCTGCCACTAAACGTTAGTGTTCAACGCTATCGTGTTACGTTTAGTTATAAATATGCTAATGTGATAAGGAATATTATTTGAAGTTCTATTACTGATCGAAACAAATTAAAACGAAGATAAAATAATTTACATGATATTTTGCATCATGAAATCAACGAGGACGTAGGTAAAATACTCAAGAATTTAAAAGTGTATGTTTGTTTTTTATTCTATGTTGTTGCGTCACGAAGCATTTTTGACATATATACAGACAAATGTCAATTCAGTTTGGAAACGCAACTGGCTTTTGTTTCCCGTATCTTCTTAATTATATTAATCTCATTGTGAAATAAACCGAAAATTAAACAAACAGCACGAAACATAGTCCATTTTGGTAGCTACCAGAGCCGTAAATTCAATGGGCTGTCGTCCAAGTCGACGGCGCTCGTTTGTATGGTAATACTAATTCCTGTTAGCTATGTGTATGTGCAAAAATAGCAAACTGAATAGTGTAATTTTCATCATTCTGGAACCAATGGTTATTTGCTACTTCGATACAAAAAATAAACAAAACTCTACTGACTAATCCCTACTTCCCTACTTTAATATTATAAATGCTAAAGTAACTCGGTCTGTCTGTCTGTCTGTTACCTTTTCACGTCTAAACGACTGAACCGATTTTAATGAAATTTGGTACAGAGATAGAGTTGACTTTGAGAAAGAACATAGGTTACTTAGTTATTTTTAAAAACGACATCCACGCGGGCGAATCCGCGTGCAAGCTAGTATCACATAAACTCTAGTAGTTTATGGGTAGTTTCATTCGTTATTTAAACATTTAATTATTACTAAATAAATTATTTTAGAGTAATTTTTAATTTTGTTTGACACACAAAGTGATGAACACGATCTAATTCTGTGTATTATTGGGGTACGTTTTACCAATAACCGGTATTTCGGGTTTCTATTGTCACCTCGTAGCGGCATTTTAGGGTCATTTAACTAGATCACATAATGGCCCAACTGGGCGGTGGGCTAACAAAAAAAATATTGGTCGTTTGGGGTAATACTGTCCAATCTTCGGTAATAAAGTTTTGTCAACAGGAGGCGCGCTAGGGTTAGTTGACAAATTGTTAACAGTTGAAAATAATAGCAGTGTGGATGTTTGTGATCCATCGATCAAGTTTAGGGTTATTTGAACGGTGATGATAAATTTGTTTAGTTTAGTCATTTGTGGTTATTATTGACCCACTTTTTTATTTAATCTTAATAAATATTTCAAAACTATAGATCATGGCTATATCATAAATGTTTTGCAATAATAGAGCAAATAGTTCCAAAATTATGTAGTACTTATTAAGAATTAAGTAGTACCTACTACTGCCCTACTACCCAAAATGTGTAACAAAATGTATAATATAAAAAAGTTTTCGATAATGCATGCAATAGTTTTGAAGAAAAACTGCAACAAAATGACATCGCTTTTAAATATTTACATTTCAAATATTTGCACATAATATTTTTAAGAGAATACAACCATAGTAATTTTAGGTGAAAAATCACCCAACTGTAATTATTAACATTGATTGCAGTAATAAGGTAGGTAATAATTCTTTAGGTATAAATATTTTGGTAAAAGATCTTATAGCGAAGAGTACCTATAGAGAAATATCTGAAGACCCTTGGTTGACGGTTGAATCAAGGGCTGGCGCAGAAGGCAGAACTCCTCGACACGGCACGCATGGTGTCCTTTCATTGGGTCCCTAGCCACCTGTGGCTTCGCCCCTGTGCCCGCCGCTGCCAGTCCAGTTGTTTGCAAGTTTTTATATGTCCATGTATTGTATAGTACATATATTGTATGTATCGTATTAACGTATTCGTATTTATATTAATAAATTCATTTAATCAATATTAAATTGAAAAAAAAACAGGAAAATAAAAACTGTCACACATAAATAATATCGTCTGTACCAGATATTACAGTACCGTACATTACCATCCGACCAAAATACGATAGTAGTTAACACTACCATTTAGCGGAAAGTAGATTAGGTAATGCTGTGGTGCCTGCGCCCGCGAACTCCTTCATTGGAGCTCTACCACCAGTATAAAAATCAGAGTTTTCTACATTTCAAGTAATTAAGGCAGGCACATCTCAATAAAATTATGCGGAACCTTCTGACACGTTCGATTCTCACTTGACCATTTTCTTTTCTTATAAAAACGTTAGTATATTCGCTATTGAAATTTCAATAAATGAAATATGTAATTGAACGCGAAATCTAATTCCTACATGATAGGAATGTGTTCGCTTTATAAGGTTTACTGGTTGGTTAGACCCGTCCACCTGGGTCCAAGTTTATTGGATAACTGAGTAGAATTCGTTATACTCTCATTATTTGTTGTAAAGGCTGTATGTTAATTTCTAAATTTCCTTCATGGCTCTTAACTACACTAATATTATAAAGAGGAAAACTTTGTTTGTATGTTTGTTTGGTTGTATTGAATAGTACTAGACCGATTTTAAAAAATCTTTCACCATTCAAAAGCTACACGGTGTAAAAATCAACCAGAAAAGTTACTTATTTTGCGTACGCTCCCTAAACTATGAAAGATAGAACCATAAAATGTCCTAATTAATTGTAGATCTTATAAATATCTACAAAAAAGTCCGCGACACTAATCCTATCTATGTCGAGTGAGGCACAACAACCATTTTTTTATTTAAAAGTCTTGAATTTTTTTGGACTACATTTAAACGCGTTTATTTTACTCATGCTATTAATCCTCATCAAAATAATTTATTTAATTATTTTATCACAGTTTATGTAATATTGGTCTTTGAATGATTAAAATTGGACGTTTGGTTTTGAAGTTATGGTGAAATTAAAATATTACGATTTCTGCTGCACGGCCCGTCTATAATATTATAAAGAGGTAAAGTTTGTAACTTTGTTTGGTTTGTTTGTAGGATCTAATCTTCGTAAATACTGAACCGATTATGAAAATTCTTTCACAATCAGAAAGGTATACTATTCAGGAGTGCTATACTCTATATTTTATTATGATAGTAGAAATGTAGGTAACATTGCACCCGTGCGAAGCTGGGGCGGGCCGCTAGTATATTATAAGGTTAGGAAAAGGACCGACTTATGTAGGAGAAAGCTTTTTTAAAATGTTAAAGTGTGTAATACATTTTATCATCAAAAATCTATTGATCTTCATATTATTATCATACGAGAATATCGTGGATATTTACGAAAATGAGCCAATATCTCACGGGCTCTAGAGATGACTGATATAATAATTTATCGATTCATCAATTTCCTGACTGGCATAAAGTTATCTAAAGAGTATGGTCGAAATACGAAGAATATCAATTTTGTTGATCAAAGTATAATGTAATTGGAGATACTTAAATATTTTAATTTTATAGGTCGTACATTTGCTGACATCTGAAAGTTTATAATAACTAGCTTTGCTTAAAAGTATTACTATCTATACCTACTAACTTGAATCTGACTGTCATAAGTCAGAATGTGAAAATAAAGTTCTTAAACATACAGAAACGCTACCTAGGTATAAGTCAGTAGGTATATATTATTAAACTTATTTCTTTTTTGATATTTTTTCATTAAAACTAAAATGCATGAAGCGCGCATGGCCCAGCGGCTGGTGTAGATCGTAGGCGATCTACTCGGTTAAGCACTACAGGCGCGGTCGGGTAGTGTGATGGGTGACCGCTAGTGGCAAATTAAATGCGCGTTTCCAACCTTCGGAGGGCACGTTAAGCCGTCGGTCCCGGTTGCTATCGATAGATAGCAGTCGTCAAACTTTGTCGGAAGCCTTATAAGCGGTTTGAAAACATCCGACAGCGGGTTGGCCACTAACCCACCCACCTCCACC
Organism: Macrosoma leucophasiata; assembly: GCA_036365455.1. Taxonomy (NCBI): domain Eukaryota; kingdom Metazoa; phylum Arthropoda; class Insecta; order Lepidoptera; family Hedylidae; genus Macrosoma; species Macrosoma leucophasiata. Next base: position 6,586,899 of record JAWQUS010000020.1, read on the forward strand.
AATCCGCATTGGAGCAGCGTGGTGGAGTAAGCTCCAGGCCTCCCCCCAAAAAGGGGAGAGACTCGTGCCCAGCAGTGGGAAGTATAATGAGTTGCCATTATTAAAATGCATGACGTTGTCATATCTGTCACAGAGGCATAAATAACAACTTCGACCTCAGGAAGTGGTAACGCATCTACATTGAAATGTCTGTTTTTTAAGTAGATATTTAGGTACTTATAGTCTACAATAGTCATATACTCATATACCATCACCAATGTGAAGATATAAACTGTATGCTTGTTTGCCATTTCATTATCTACATAAAAAAAATGATTTTTTTTTATGTTATGGAAGTGTCAAACAAGCATGCAATTCACATTGATGTTAAGTGATGACCGCAGCCTATAGACACCCACACAAGGACTGAGATCAAAATGCAGATGCGTTACCATTCCTGAGGCCTAAGTTGTTATGCCTCTGTGCCTGAAATTACAGGGCCGTACATTACCACCTGACCGGAACACGACAATGCTGAACACTACCATTTAGCGGCAAGTATATTAGGTAATGCGGTGGTGCCTACGCCCGCGAGCTCCGTCACTGGAGCTCTACCACCAGTAAAAAATATAAGTTATAATATAAGTTGGTAACACAGTGCATTAACATTTTAGTTCTCCATGTAATTACACATAAATTAATTCAACTTTAATCGTAATATAAAATATCGGTCACACTTAAATATCCTAATGAAACTTCGTAATTATAACCCACCAAACTTAAACTGGACTCATTTCGTTGCCAAAATGTCTACAGTAAGAAACCATTTTAGTTCGCATTACGAAACTTTGAGTACGTTAACACGAAAACTTCGGGTGAATGGGGGCACAGTGACCAATAGCATGCATTTAACCCTTCAGGATTAGAGAGCATTGTTTCAAACGCAGTGGATTCGGCCGCCATTTTGTTCATTTAAAATGGACGCGCCAACAATAGGTCACTATTGTTCGCCGAGAGACGGACTGCAGTAAGCGAATGTTGCCCATTGTTTCACCGTTTCTAACTTTACATTTTTAATATGAGTATGTCGATGTCTGGGGGACTTTTATTTTGTGGAAATGGAAGGTCGTTTGAACGCGGTCACAAATAATGGAGTAGACTAGATTTGTTTCTTTGCAAAATTTGATCTTTATCGTGTTATATCACAGTATTTCTATTGTTTCATTGTGTTGTTAATATAGGTATCATTAAAACATTTACTGACATTTTTATATTGTCAAGAATTATTCGTGCTTGAAATTGAGAAGCCCATTAGTGAAGCGCGCATGGTCCCGCGGCTGGTGTAGATCGGAAGCGATCTACTCGGGTAAGCGATACGGGAGCGGTCGGGTGTGTGATGGGTGACCACTAGTGGCAAATTAAAATGCGCGATTCCGTGCTTCGGAGGGCACTTAAAGCCGTCGGTTCCGGTTGCTATCGATAGACAGTAGTCGTTAAACCTTGTCGAAGGCCTTATGGGCGGTTTGAAAATACTCGACAGCGGGATGGCCACTAACCCTTATGTCCATCAATCCGCATTTGAGCAGCGTGGTGGAGTAAGCTCCAGGTCTCCTCCCAAAAAGGGGAGAGACTCGTGCCCAGCAGTGGGACGTATTAAGGGTTGCCCTTGTCATTAGTGATACCTACTGCATTTTTATTAAAACAACGTTTATCGTTACGTATACGTACAGGGCCGTACATTACCACCGGATTGGAACACGATAGTGCTGAACACTACCATTTAGCGGCAAGTATATAAGGTAATGTGGTGGTGCCTACGCCCGCGAGCTCCGTCACTGGAGCTCTACCACCAGTAACAGGCCACGAGTATTGGTTATAAACAAGACAGCGGAGCAATAATTCAGTCGCGCTTAACGACAATTACGTACTTAATATACTTGCCGCTAAATGGTAGTGTTCAGCACTATCGTGTTCCAGTCCGGTGGTAATGTTCGGCCCTGTAATTTCCGGCAGAGGGGCATAACACCTTAGGCCTCAGGAGTGGTAACGCATCTGCATTTTGATGTGGTCTTGATCTTTGTGTGGGTGTCTATAGGCTGCAGTCATCACATACCTAACATCAATGTGAACTATATGCTTGTTTGCCACTTGCTGTGCAATATTTAAACACATATTCCCTGTTTAATGTACTAACTGACCATACACACACATCTGTGAATAGCAAACAAACAAAATTATTAAAATCCATACAAACATTCACAGTAAATCTTGAAACCTTCATCAAACTAAAACTCGTTACAAAATGTGACTGTTCGGAATAAAGGTGTTGTTTTAATTACATTATCTAGCGAGCACACGCGTCTTGGGGTGGCTGGGGTGGTTTAGACCCTTCTCACGGGTTGAAAGACATTCAAATAATAGTCTTTGGAGAAAAGTGGGACGTGTAGGCGTCGGTGTTACCGGTGAGGAGGGAAGTTTTGATTGCGTTCGACTGTCATGGTTGACGTACTCGATGAATGCGTGGCTCCTTTATTTTTGGGGTCCATACGACCGCGGTCGAAAGTTAGACAGTGTTTGTGTGCTTTTACGAGAATTAAACTTTTGTTGAGTGTTAGATGTTGATTTACAATTTTTGGCACATTTTGTAAATTGCTAGATAGTGTATTTTTAAGATCTGTTGTGTTTGCGTCATGAACGTGATTCGTTTTCTAAGAAACAGTTGTTAGAGATTATACAATACTTTTGATATATTTTGTAGCCTTTTTGTATTATGCTTAATTACATGTAAATAACTTCCATAAGCTAATTTTGGTAAATGAATTTGTATAATATTTAAAAACCGACCAGGTAAAATTCGAAAGCGTATTCAACAGGTTTACATACAGTTTTTTTTTTCAACGTTTCCTTTAATATATTAGACTTATCGTAAGTTTCTTATAATTCATTAATAGGTAAAAAACTATTTTCCAAATATTTTTTTTAATTTCAGGCCTACCATTTTCGGAAACGCGAAGAGAGGAAAAACCTTACTCTTAAAAAATACATTTTTTTCATTTGATTCATTTTGACCTTTTATTTAATACTAGCTGTTGCCCGCGGTATCGACCGCGTGGATATCATTGAAAAAGTAGACTATGTTCTTTCTCAAAGTCAACTCTATCTCTGTACTAAATTTCATCAAAATCGGGTCAGTCGTTTGGACATGAAATGGTAACAGGCAGACAGACAGACAGAGTTACTTTCGCATTTATAATATTAAGTACGGAAGTAGGTATCATACAATGTAATTTGCAAAACTTTTTATTTTAAATCTCAAATTCATTCCCTGGCCTCTACCAGTATAAAATTAATTCATGTACGTTATAGGATCTAGGATAGGATATGCGTGTTTGAATCACTGTCATATGTATATCATAATTTAAACTCAATCGGCCCACTACCTTCTGAGAAAATTACTGTGACAGACGGAGAGACAAATGCAAGCTTGATCTTATGCAAGGGTTTCGGTTTTCCATTTGAGAAACAGAACTCTAAGCAGATACATACGGAACTATCATATACCTACAGTTTCAGATTAAATTCTACATAAAGCTTTAAAATACAAAACAAGAATCCCAAACTATCACAGCCAATATACCGAGACAATATAACATAATCTTAGATTTAAATTTGAAAGTGAAACTGGATTTTCGTGGAAAATTCCGGGGTAACATTATACCCGTACATTAGGGCTAAGTGATAGCGTCACATTTGTTGGATTAATTCATCATCCGAATTGCCGTGGCCAGACTGATGGCCCGTAACGCCCCCTTCTCCCCACAACCTCCTACCACGAATTTTCTGCGGAGTTTACGTATGGTTTTAAATTACGACTACTTCGTGTTAGTTGCTCTTAAATTTTGTGTATAGTTGCTCTTAAATTTTGTGTATTTTTTAGTATTTTATTATCATATTATAATTTATTGTACACATTGTAATGATAAGTGCAAAATTAAAGGTAATTGTGAAGAATCAGAATCAGAAACTCATTTATTCATTTAGGGTGACAGGCATCTCTTATGACACGTCAAAAACAAACAAAATAAATTAAAGTGAATAACAATTGATATACAGGTCAAACAAGATAAAAAATATATGTATTAAAGTCAAGAATATCACTAAGATAAAATTAAATATAATATACTAATGTAAAAAGTATATCAGTAGAATGTCTCATTTCCCCTTTACAAACTGATAACAAAGAGTAAATTGTGAGAAGAATTGGCAGGCGAATAAACATTTATTTTATTGTTGTTGTCAGTACCTACACATTTTTTTATCCAGAAAATGATTGCATCAGCAGCAGTTCATGTCATATCACTGCTGGACCAAAGCCTAGCCTAGTAATAAGCATATGCCATAATCGCCACGCTTGGCTGGCGGATTGGCGATCGCAGTGGCCTATCTTGCGTTGTTACAGTTATTACCGCCTCATTGGAATGATTGGACTCCCATTGTTCAGTTGACTGATTAAACTGTTGGAAGAATACTCCACCACGTGTGGACAGGGGGGTAGTCAGGTTCTAACGCCTATACGACGCCCTCCCCATGCGTCTAGTTAAAAAAGCCAAGTCCCTAATGGGGCAGGTATAGAACGTACGTACACAAACACAAAATATTAAACGCACCGCTTTCATTAAGTTACTTAATGAAATTAAATAAATAATGCCCTTTATGTGCACGTAGAATCACGTGAATCAAACTAATAAATTTAAACATCCCATGGCTAATGTGAACAAACCAAGCTCACACATAATATCCAACTGCCTAACAAAGACGTGTGTTTGTTTCAAAAACTTTGCAAGTTTAAAAGTTAGCCAAAGAGCAAAATCAGCACCCGTAGCTGAGTTGCGCGAGCGCCCGTTGCCCTTTGCACCCCGAATTGGGCCCCCCGGGGACACCCCACCCCCACAGGACACCCAGTGTAAGGATAAATGGGAGGGCTGGCTCTTCTGGTTAAGTGTAGATTTTCCGAATGCGGTGTTGATGATGGCTGGATAGGGATTGAAAATTGAGTATCGATATGTCGATATTTTTAGTTTTATTTGTTTTGTGTTTATATAAGATATTCAAGCTAAGTTTTAGTGTCGATTAATAAAAAATAACTAGTTCTAATATACCTAGACTATATTTTATTAACCTTCATCAGCGAATGTATCCATATATCCTTATCCATATGCCTAACTAAAACTTGTGTTTGTTTCAAAACCTATGCAGGTTTAAAAGTTAGTCAAAGGGAAAAATCAGCATCCGTAGCCATTATGTGCATGAGCGCCGCGACGACGCACCGCCACAATTTTTTTTGGCGCGACTCTACCGTAAGGAACGTGTCTGTGGGGCACCATTTTAAAGAATTTTAACACATTGGGTGGGTTTCCCTTTTATCCACTTATGAGAAAATTGTTACTTGAATGAAAGATCAGGTTGAAAAACATCTTCACCAGAGCCAATCGCTTAGAAGGTAAATATGCATCACTGTTCGTTAAAAACTACTAATATCACATGTTTACAAGAAACATACTTGCTTCATAGAAAGGGTTGATTATTCGAAATTCCTAATTTATTACGGGTATTATGCGAGGAGACAGCAGCAGCTACTTTTTAAGGAAATGCAGTCATGTAGTTTAACATTAAACAAAATAAAGTGACTTATCATAAAGAAATATCGTATATCTTGTATTAAAATGCGATCCATAATTTTAAAAAATGCTACTTGCATTTGGCACCCGGTTACTTCATCCACAGGACACCCAGTGTAAATATAAATGGGAGGGCTGGATTTTCTGGTTAAGTGTAGATTTTCCGAATACACACCGCATTCGGATTGTCTATCGATTGGGTATCGATACGTCGATGAAAATTTTATTTTTCAGTAAGTATATAGGAAGATTTTATTGAAGGTTCACGTTGATGTAGATTTTGGATAATAATCTTTAATTTTAAATTGGTTAATCCTTGCAGTTGTATAAAAGAATCAAGTACCGATATCGATAAAATAATTCCCATACCTAACCGACAATTTCCCTAGACCGTTGGACAGCGGGGTTGTAAATACTCGTGTAAAATTGTCCACGTTCCCTCCCTGGAAGGCTTTTGTGTTACATATTTCTTTGTTATTTACCTCGCACTCGCTACCTGTACTCAGTGTTGGAATGACTCATTTATATTTGTGGATCATTGTACTTATATATGTGGATGTTCGTATGTGTATGTCGGATTCTTTAAAGTGGTTTGTTGTGACTTTGATATTACCTACCTTAAGCATAGAGATATCTACGTTTTGATTTTTAAATGATTTTTGTTTCGGGACATCTTAATAAGCTGGTACTGTACTAACATTAGAATTTATCTTTACCATTATGTTAAGAAATATTTAGCCTTTCTTGCATAATATGGTACCTACACAGCATTCTCTCAGAGTCAACCTTTGTAGTGTGCAGCAAAACCCCTTTTAAACTTATAGAATTAAAAAAATGTAGTGCAGTGAGAAGGGGAAGATTATAAATAGCTTAATTGATTGAAGGTAATAAATATTATGTGATAGATAAAAAGCGCGTGCACGAGCATCTTTATTTTCAATACTAATTACCTATAAGATAAGATTTTAGTAGAACACAAGGTATTTCGTAGATTTATAATATAATGTCTGTTAAGGAAGAACAGGACCTCTTAGCACAGGTATTGTAGGTATACTTAAAAGAGGACCCTGGTCACAATATAATGTACAACATATCATTATAATCTATCGATTAAAGATATTTTTATTATTTATGTTTTAGGTACATATTGGTCAATAGTTTCAGAATGCTTTTCCACCAGAGATGTGCTATGCAGCTACGCTGCGAAGATGTGAATTCTACGCTGAAATAAGAGAGCGTTTTCACCGATACTAAGCTATGTAGCTGTACGAGGAACATGTGCTATGAAATGCATCCATAGCACGCATCCATAGCATGCATCCATAGCACACATCCTTCCATATAAAAAAAAACATATCTGAGCGGAATCCGTTTAGTAGTATTGGTGGAAACGGTTGACTGACTGTAGAATTCTCCTCCACTTGTGGGCGATGGGGCCGTCACGTCCCGGCGCCTTCATAATTGATATAAGTGTCTACTTACCTATTTCGATTTCAGGTACCTGGCAGGCATGTCATAAGTTACAAGCTACAATTTAAATATTTAATTACCTATACCACACCGCGGAGACTTTGCCAAAATTCCATACAAACGCTTAATTTGGTCTCTTTTACACAGCCATCAATCAGTGACGTGTATTTACACGTGCACCTTTATGCGTAGCACGTAGAGAATACCAAACGTCGCCCATAAGAGGGGAGGAGGTTGGGTGAGGCGGGGAAATCGGGCATGACGTCGAAGTGTCCATTCTGTACGTAGTATTATTACATATTCTCTGCCTATAATATAGCGGCAATGTAGATATATAAACTAAACTGTTTTTTCATGTAGTAGAAAACTGTTACTCATCACACATACATCATCACACACACTTTGTAATGAAAGGCGACTATAACCTCAAAGTCGAACGCTCATGATTAGAGAATGCAGACGGCATAGTTGCAAAGTCTGAAAACTCAGGTGTTATGGGTTCAAATCACGATTGGTGCGGGTTAATTACTAAACACAAATGAGAGCGCGTTACACTGCTTACTGTCGACCGCCACCTGCGATTAGTCGCACCGCATACTGAGCTACAGTCAGAAAGTTCTAATAATTTAATTAAAACATAATGGGAATCCGACTGAAAATAATACTGCTTTTTTTATTGCTCCAAGGCAGGTATGAGCCATAGTGCCTAGTGCGAATTGCAGGTAATTTTAATGACATTCAAATGACTACATTATCGAGTGAATCGAAATAATATAAGACAAAGCAGCTCCGAAATGGATTGCTGATTATTTTCATCACATAGAATTGTTTCAATCCCATACCAATTTTAGTTAACGCATTCGATATAGGACAAATATAAAAAGGAAAAAAGTTGCATAGCTACATAGATTTTTAAATGGACATGTGTCATATCACGCGTTGGGTTAATTTCACTGAACGTCGTGTTGAATTTTCATCTTTACACGCATCGCATCACGAAATTTGTGTGATATTCACATTAAAATTACAGACATACTTAATTCATAATATATAAAAAATTTAATGTCACAAATTGCTCGAGACTTTTTAGAAATGATGCAACTATGAATGCTCACTCCATATCTTTTTTCCCATGTAAATAGCATGGGAATGTATTTTTAATTGATGATAGATTTTTTAATATAGTTTAAAATATACCTTCTTTTGTAGGTAAATAGCAACGTAAATGATTTTGTCTTGTACTACGATATAGAATTCATAAAAATAAGTTTTCTAATTCATCTCTGTGCACGCAACACCTTACACAAAATGTCTCCCTTTCACCTTCTACTTTCGCTTGGATAATCTTATTTTTATCCCTCACAAGCGGTTCTGATCCTTCCAGACCAGCAATAAAGTTTATAATACCTCGCAAACACCACAGAAGTTAAAATGTATTACCTTTTATTGTGATCCTCAACACGGATTAAGAGAGAGCGCGGTTTTGAATTTTGATTCGGATTGTAGCCCGTAACTTGGCCATTCAAATTAGAGCTCTCATGGATTATTTGTTGCCCCTTTCCTAATCTGTTTGTAGGTGCCCCGGGGGACGGGGTAGGTCAAGATAAATTGGTTCCACTCGTAACTATGCACACCTATTTTGTCTATGGCTTTGATTACATTCTGCAGAATAGACTTTAATGAAGATTTTGAATGTTGGGTTTTGAACCTTTGGCGTTTTACGTGAGTAATAATTTTAGTAAAAACTAGCAAAAAAAAAGTAATGTAACTTCACGCCTCTAATTCCCGAAAGGGTAGGCAGAGGTAAATGCATGCATTCAAGCATGCATGCAACTATCCACGATTCGCCGATTGCGTTTTCGCACAGGTGGTGAGCCTGTTGACATCTCCGGGCACATTACTAAACTTCAAGATACTGGGAAGCTTCCAGAAAATGGGAAAATCGTAAAAGAACCACAGATAAAGGATTTTATCTCTGGTAGCCCCCGAGTCGGGAATCAAACCCGGGACTCCAGCATAGCAGTAGTGGCCTGCTACCAATAGACTACTGAGGCAGAAAAAACAAATGAATACACAGAAAATAATAAAAGGAATTCGACTTTGGACGCAATGATATCACTTGAAAAAACCTTCATTATTTATAATACGAGTATTTATAACGACAGATTTCTATACCTATCATCCTATTAAAAAAAGATTTAAGTGTCCAGACCTTGAAAGTAGATGTTCTTTTTCTACTCTGCTAGAAATTACAGGCCCATGTGTTAGCTTTATAGTGTTAAATCTCCAGCGACGGAGTTTGCGGGCGTAGGCACCATCGCATTACCTAATATATAATAATAATAGCGACCCATTATACGTCCCACTGCTGGGCACGAGTCTCTCAACTTTTTTTGGGGGAAGCCTGGAGCTTACTCCACCACCAAGCCATGTGGCTTCAATGCGGATGGTGGAGATACGGGTGAGTGGCCAACCCGCTGTCGGATGTTTTCAAGGAGTCCGACAAGGTTTAACGGCTGCTATCTATAGATAGCAACCGCGACCGACGGCTTAACACGCCCTCCGAAGCACGGAAATGCGCATTTTAATTTGCCACTAGCGGTCACCCATTACACACCCGACCGCGCCCGTAATGCTTAACCGAGTAGATCGCTTATGATCTACACCAGCCGCGGGGCCATGCGCGATTCTCTAACTTTTCTCACCTAATATACTGTCCGCTAAATGGCAGGGTTCAGTGTTATCGTGTTTCAATCAGGTGATAATGTAAAGCCCTGTAATTTCCGGCACAAGGCATAATATATAAGGCCTTAGGAACGGCAACACATCTGCATTTAAATATAGTGCGACAGACTGCTACTTTGGTGTTTGTAGACTTTCCACGAAAAGGAATACTCATTTCCTAGTGTATCAATTTGAACTTACATGTCATGATGGTAAAGCCAGCAGCAGATCACTTTATTACTCGTTGCTGTTCTAATCACGTTTATTGAACGACCACATTGGACTTTTTTTGACCACTTCAAATTTGGAGAAAATATTTTTTAATTTTAACATAAGCTTGCGCCCATTATGTCCAAACTGGTTGGAAATTCTAACCCTTTACTGCGCCCGCGTGGCCAGTTATTAGGGCGTTTAAACCCTCCAATGCTGCCCCCAAAACGCGATGACCCTTGCGACCCGTTTCCAAATTTTTCTGTAACCCTTCCGACGCGTGCTGTTTGTGGGGTAAAAATATTGTATTCCTGTTATAATTTTTAGTTTATTTATTATGAAACACATGTCCTCGATCATTATTTTTATTGTGATGTGTCGATCTGTTGTAACTGTTGAACTGTAAAAGGTGATTTAATGTGGAATTTTGTTGTCATTACTTTCTTTATAATAATAAAATAATAATGGCAACCCATTATACGTCCCACCGCTGGGCACAAGTCTCTCCCCTTTTTTGGGGGGAGGCCTGGAGCTTACTCCACCACGCTGCTTCAATGCGGATTGGTGGAGGTGGGTGGGTTAGTGGCCAACCCGATGTCGGATGTTTTCAAACCGCCCATTAGGCCTCCGACAAGGTTTAACGACTGCTATCCATCGATAGCAACCGGGACCGACGGCTTAACGTGCCCTCCGAAGCACGGAAACGCGCATTTTAATTTGCCACTAGCGGTCACCCATCACACTACCCGACCGCACCCTTAGTGCTTAACCGAGCAGATCGCTTACGATCTACACCAGCCGCTGAGCCATGCGCGCTTCACTTTCTTTATATGATAAGTTTATTTAATATTTAATTCGAGTGGTTCGCTCCAGATACGCACGGGTGCAATAAATGTAGTATAGCCTATGTCACTCGGTGAAGATGCCGCCTTCTAATGATGTAACAATTTTTAAAATCGGTCCAATTGAAAACTCCTCTTTTGTGTAGTAAAAGAACTGAACATTATACTATAGTTATGTCAAAAATTACAAGTCGCATAAGTTAGGTAGATACTCTATTGTAATAATTTATTTCAATAATAGCTTCTACTACTGGTGGTAGAGCTCCAGTGACGGAGCTCGCGGGCGTAGGCACCACCGCATTACCTAATATACTTGCCGCTAAACGGTAGTGTTCAGCACTATCGTGTTCCGGTCAGGTGATAATGTACGGCCCTGTAATTTCCGGCACAGAGGCATAACACCTAATGCCTCAGGAGTGGCAGCGCATCTGCATTTTGACCTCTGGTCATTGTGTGGGTGTCTATAGGCTGCAGTCTTCACTTAACATGCATGTGAACTGCATGCTTCTTTGCCACTTTTATTAGGTACATAAAAAAAAAAAAAAAAGCTTTATCAGATTCGCTTCACATTTTTTTCCTTCCATTAAAGTTTCAAAAGGGTTTACGATTGCAATTTTGAAAACCAGTTTTTAAATAAACATCTACCCTAAATTTTGGCAAAGTGCAATTCGCAAAAATTGCATTGTCCATAACGGCAGATGGTCAGAGTCATAATGGTCATTGATATTAAAAATAATAAATGTAGTCAAGTAACGGTTAGTATTTCAACTTTGTATCGAAGACTATTCCTCTTTTTTATGTAATGGAAATGGCAAGCAAGCATGCAGTTCACATTGATGTTAAGTGATGACTGCAGCTTAAAGACCAAGACCAAGATCAAAATGCAGATGTGTTACCACTCCTGAGGCCCAAGGTGTTATGCCTCTGTGCCGGCAATTACAAGGCCATGCATTACCACCTGACCGGAACACGATAGTGCTGAACACTACAATTTAGCGGCAAGTATATTATGTAATGCGGTGGTGCCTACGCCCGCGAGCTCCGTCACTGGAGCTCTACCACAAATGAGGAATAAAATAACAATATTTTTGATATATCTGGGTATCTTCAAATCTAGAGTGAATAGGTACTTTTTAGACCAACGTGCTCCATCTTCGGTATAGGTATCACTATCCATCAGATGAGTTGGTAGTCAAAGGTTAGTCAATGCAAATTAAAAAAAAATTGCTATCACGATTTTTTCTATTTTTAGGTAGATTTAGAAGTTGGTCTTAGGGGTGGCAACACATTTGCATTTTGACCTCTGGTCTTTGTGTGGGTGTCTAAAGGCTGCAGTCATCAGTATCATTTTGAATCGCATGCTTGTTTGGAACCTTGATTACGTAAAAAATTTATTTGAAGACAATTTATATTTTTTGGAATTTACATGGGCCAAAACGTAACCGGCGAATCGTGGGTGTTTGCATGTATGCTTGAATGCATGCATTTACCTCTGCCTACCCCTTCGGGGATTACGTTTTATTTTTTTACATATCGGCAAAAATGGTTGTCTTGTTATTTTTATTATTTTTTTTTATGTAATGGAAGTGGCAAACAAGCATGCAGTTCACATTGATGTTGAGTGATGACTGCAGCCTATAGACATCCACACAGAGACCAAGATCAAAATGCAGATGCGTTACCACTCCTGAGGCCTAAGGTGTTATGCCTCTGTGCCGGAAATTACAGGGCCGTAAATCACCACCTGACCGGAACACGATAGTGCTGAACACTACCATTTAGCGGCAAGTATATTAGGTAATGCGGTGGTGCCTACGCCCGCGAGCTCCGTCACTGGAGCTCTACCACCAGTAAAAAAAAAGTTAATATAAGGTACCTATAGGTATTATTGTTAAAGCGATAGGAACCTATTCGTTAACGACTAATGAAATAATAACATTATAGATCGACTAAACTACCAATGCAAAATCATTATTTCACTGCTTGAAAACAACCACAATAATTTCACCCTGTATATTTATGTAAATAAGTATATTGTGGGCTTACCCCACTATTGTACTTACCTCAGTATACATATAAATACAAATTTACAAAACATATAAACAACATATAAACACACACACACACACGTACATACATGCACACATACATAATTATATACATGCATAAATAATTATGTATGTGTGCATGTATGTACGTGTGTGTGTGTGTGTGTGTGTGTGTGTGTGTGTGTGTATGTGTGTGTTTATATGTTTTGTAAATTTGTATTTATATGTATACTGAGGTAAGTACAATAGTGGGGTAAGCCCACAATATAATCCGGGAAATTTTCGAATAAAACTTCCAAACTATATGAAAATCCGATAATGAATCACATAACGAGCCATCACTAGTCACTTTACGATCGATAAAAGTAGAGCAACACTACCCAGTGTCCGAGTGGGCGGGCCCATTGGTGACCACTGCCCACTGGTCAGCTACACGCGTGAATGCGTGGACCCCACTTTACTGCGTGGAGGGGACATTCTTATATGAACCACCGCTTGCGTCCAATTCTACGGACCGCTGTCCAATACGAATTGGGCTAATGCATATTCATTATCCGTTTAAGTAATAAATATATTTCTTATAGTCCGAATCAAAGGATTGTTGTATTTAGAACTCGCGCATTGTACAGTAACACTATAAGTCTAATATTTTATGGATTTTTTTTTATTTGAATAAAACAAAAATTTATTGTTTATTGATACATATATGTAAAGAAAACTTTACATACTTTTCTTAAATAAATTTTCTTAATTCTAAATTGTGACAGAAATAAGCGAGCCAAGTCAAAAAAAAAAAATTCTATAAAAAGATTACGCCTAAAAAGCATCTCGTAATTTTAGAGTGCTTGTAGAAATCGACACCGTGTTAAATAATATTAAATGTCGTTTCTTTGTTTACAGGTAAGGTTTTATTATTGCAATGAAGTTATTTTATCTTTAGTGTACATGTAAAATAAATAAAAACACATTAAAGGAGATGTTGCGAGCTCGGCTCTAAATCGTACACATCTTCAAAAAATGGGTAAATTAAAGAAGAATCCGAAAAAAATGCAATTTATTTATTCAAGTATATATTTTAGAGTTACTACCACATTTAATTCAAACGATTTTATCATTTTCAACCATATTCAACATGGCGGCGACACAGCAGACGCTTCTTTAAATTGGAAATCGATTAGTTTAAGTTCTTAGTATAAACACATGAAATCGATTTCGATAGTATTCAGAAAATATTACTTTTTTCTCCAAGTTCCATATAATCAAAAAACAATTTAAGAAATTAAAATGTCAAAATGACATCGCCCGCCATATTCGCCATGTTGGTTTGAGTTGCAATTCTAACTGCAAATAATATTTTGTAACTGCAAACAAAGCTAAACAAGTGAAAATATGCAGTAAAAAACGTTTTTATATTGATTTTGCCAGTTAATGATATTGTGTACTTACATGGCCGGAGGTCCATACATTTTTGCAACATCTCCTTTGTTTACAGAGAAACTCAGTTGTGTTTGATTGACGGTGTCGCATAAATAAAACATTATTGAAAATAATTCTTAAATATATCTACTAACAATGCAATGATTTGCTAATATAGCAATGAGAACTCTAGGCCAGCCGAAGCAGCAACGTGGCATGGCTAGACAAAGACGTCACACCGACCCGTGCCGCCTGATCACGCACGGCATGACTATCTAAGGTGGTAATGTACGGTCCTGTAATTTCCGGCACAGAGGCATAACACCTTAGGCCTCAGGAGTAGTAACGCATTGACCTTGACCTTGGTCTTTGTATGGGTGTCTATAGGCTGCAGACATCACTTAACACCAATGTGAACTGCATGCTTGTTTGCCACTTCCATTAAGAAAAAATATTGCTGAACATCGTGGCGGCGCCCCGTCCCGCCACGCCACACTCGTTGTCTGGCTAGAGCATTAATATGATTATATTTTAAAATATTTCATTTTTTTATGCTAGTTGACAGTTATCCTTGAGACTTACTTATATTGTAGCCATACATTATTTTTTTAAAATTATGAACCTAATTTTAGTACTAATACATTTACCTGTGTTTCGCTTTTTTATGTCATGAAGTGGCAAACAAGTTCACATTGATGGTAAGATACGTAAAATACTATAACTTTTATAAAACAAGAAATTGCAATGTACATGGATTTTAATTTCATTCGGTTTGAATTTATCAGTTAGAACTTTATATTGGTTTGCAAGAAATCTGTCTGTTGCCTTTCTCTTCCTATTGTAAATGCATGCCGCATAAAAAAATATTACCTATGCATAAATACGTTTGTATCTGAGCATAAATACGTAGTTGGTAGAAATCTAAGCATAAATTCCTTTTGAAAAAATATAGTACGTATTATCATTGACAAGGTAACGATAAGTGAAAAGCTCAAAGCTCTTACAAATCTTACTCTCTACTCGACACTAGATGTCGCTACGAAAGGGATATCATACATGTTATGACTTGTGAGATTTTTATTTTGAAGGCACTTACATTAAAAAGTTTTCAAAGTTCTCATGACTAATCTTTAATTAAATGTTATTAATATTGTAAGCATTATGGATTTAATTTCCTTAGGTACATACATCCCAATTGCAAACTCAAAATTTGGATTTTATTTTCTTATTAGAAATTACTAAATAAGATTTGGTGACATAGATTAAGCTAAAGCAAGCCAATTAGATTGTTCAAACCTGTTTATTTTTGTTGTAAACTAACACAAAATATTTTTTTTTTATTTTAATTTAAGTAGGTATGATTTTTTGTTTGAATTTTACTTGGTTTTTTTAATAAACCTTAACTGAGTGGTTTTTTTTATATTTATCGAAATATTTGACTAGACTTGAGATTGTGATTCATGATTTAATTTCTAATAAGAAAATAAAATCAATATGTGGGATTTGCAATTGGGATGGCTTCTAAGGCTCCTAAGAAAGCTGAAAACTTTCAATTGGCAATACCTTCCGCACACAAAAAAATACATTTCTATCCGAATAAATAATGATAGATTGACATCCACTTCGATTTCGTAAGAGCTCAAAATTTACGAATTAAGTACCTTCTCAATATTATTCAATAAGTACCTACTGTAGGTTACTATGAACTTGCAGAAATAATAAAATATCCGGACTAAATACATTTTGAAACCGCAATGCGACGACTGTTAATTTAAAAAAGTTGTTCGCTTCATTATTTAACACTGCCGTGGTCAGCGTCTCCGTTGATAAAAGTTGGGTAAGTGTAATTTCGGGAATTAAGCTGAATGTGTCTCATAAGGACCGTTGATCATTCTCGCTGAAGTTCCTGGCCGTGGAAGTGGAATATCAGTTAATTCGCACCCCATTTCGCAATTTAACTAACGTTACGTGGGATTCATTTATTCTGTGAGGGTAGACAGATATTTTACTGGTGGTAGAGCTCTAGTGACAGAGCTCGCGGGCGTAGGCTAAACCGCATTACCTTTATCTGCCGCCAAATGGTAGAGTTCAGCACTATTGTGTTCCGGTTAGATGGTAATGTTTGGCCCAGTAATAACTATCACAGAGACATAACAACTAAGGTCTCAGGGGTGGCCACGCATCTGCATTTTGACCTCTGGTTCTTATGTAGATGTCTATAGGCTGCAGTCATCGCTTAACATCTATGTGAGCTGCATGCTTGTTTGCCACCTTCATTACATAAAAAAAGATATCTTATATTGTTTTTGTGAATGTTGCATCAATATTTGATTTCGTAATGCTAAACTTTTACTAGAGTTCCAGTATTATAAATAAAATAATAATAAAATACGCTTACACTCACAGCCCCGTAGGTATAAACCTGTGTCGTGGGTGCCGTTGTACACATACAACACATACACAAACACCCAGACCCGAAACAAATATCTGTAGGCCATACAAATATTTGTTCCGGTGCGGGGATCGAACCCGCGACCCTTCGAATGAAACGGTGGTTTCGCACCGCTGGACTAACCGGGTCGTCAGATCGCCTTATTAGAACTCAAAGGGCGTAGGCAGCGCCGCACTACCTAATCGCCGGCAAATAGTAATGTTCAGCAATATTATGTTTCGGTAGAGTTCGCAATCGCGGTTCGAAACCTGAAGTCCCGGATTCAATCCCCATGTCAGGAAAAGTTGTTATTGAGTTTTTTCTGCTCAGAAATCCTCAGTGGCCTTAGGTCTAGTACCTGTGGCTAGGAGAGCACGTAAAGCTGTCGGTCCTGCGCCCGATCCTTTTTCCGGTGGTACTGTAAAACATAGTTTCTCACCAAAGCACCTCTCTCGAGAAAAAATCCGTATAATATTTGTCAAAATATAGATGGAACTTCTTTGATTGGTCATTTACCAATAATAAACATTAGCGCAGTAGTACTTTTGTGAATTCGCTATGGCTGCTTTGAAAAATTACTGAAAAATAATAGGTGCAATTATATTTTTTTTGCAAATAGCTCCCAGTTATTTTAATGACATATTATTATATAAGTATATATGTCAAACTAAGTATCAGTCACTTAAGTTACTAGTGATATGGATAAATCTGCTTCATGTTTTAAGAAACTATAAATGATTGTAATCCGTAAAATATATTTTTAAAATTTCAACTTTACATACAATTTATTATGTATTCGATTTTTTCTTCATAAACCAACAACTACGAAGCAAAAGGCGTCGTCTATCCACACTTCATATAACGCCATCTCGCGTATAATCCTTGCATTATATCCCCGAATCCAATAACAACTGAACATTCGGACAAATTAATGGTTTTGTTACTAATTTGATGTTATAAGAATATTATGACCAAAACGTTCAAAAAGTTTATTCATAAACAAAATCATTTGTTTTGTTATGTTTTGCCAAAAACAATTTTTATACTATGTAAAACTTTGGATTTTATTACTCTTACAATGTTGTAGAACTGATAAAAGTGTTAAATGTTATTATTGTACAGTTTCTGAATTAATAGTTACTTTTTTGGGCAAACCATCGTAAGGCAAATTAATTTTACAAATCAAATCATAAAAGTAGAATCCATTTCTAAAAGTTTTTAAGCAACACAAAACATTATGAAACTTTTAATGCTTTCGTGTCTCTGCTACTCGACAATAGATGGCGTTAGTAGCGTACAAAAAATTGAAACGAAACTCACTTTTATCAAGTTAGCATGAACTGAAAATAATTATATTATTATACAAACGTAACTTCACGCCTGTTATCCCCGAAAGGGTAGGCAGAGGTAAATGCATGCATTCAAGCATACATGCAAACACCCACGATTCGCCGGTTACGTTTTTGGCCCATGTAACAGGTGGCGAGCCTGTGGCCATCTCCGGGCACATTACCAAAGTCCGAGGTACCGGGAAACTTCCAGAAAATTGAAAAATCCCAATAGAACCAGAGATAAAGGATTTTAAACCGTTATTTAGGATTTTTAACCGGATTATAACCCCGACCCGGGAATCGAACCCAGGACCTACAGCGTAGTAGTAGTGTAGTAGTGGCCTGCAACCACTAGGCTACCGAGGATGTCTATTATATATTTAAGATCTTTTTTCAATATTTCCTATATTAAAAAATTATTATAATATTTCAGAAAGATCCTATTAAATTTATTTTGACTTTTTTAAATATCACGCACCTATTTTCTCGAAGAAGTACCTGTGCAGAACCTTTCGGTCCCCATTTATTGTGGAACCAATATAAGTATTTTTATCTCAAGCGAAATTCAAGCCTTTAGAAAAGTTTCCCCTAAGAATTAGGTATTTAAACTGAAAATAACCTGTTTTGACTCTTTGGCCTACACAGGGTTCGAACCCGTTATCTCAGGCCTAGTTGTGGATTTCTACCAATAAGCCAGTGAGATTGGTCAACTTCATATTTAATCATAGACCACATAGCTCATTTAGCAAATCTAATACCTAATATGATAATTAATGTGTTTTTATTTGTCCCTCATATTTTCAGTTCTTTGTACCAGGGCTGCACGCATAAAGCTAAAACGCCTAGTGGTAGTTCAAAGCCTACGCCTACGCCATGCATTTTTTATGTAATTAAGGTGGTAAACAAGCATACAGTTCACATTGATGTTAAGTGATGACTGGAGCCTAAAGACACTTACAAAAGACCAGAAGTCCTGAGACTTTAGTTGTTATAAATCTGTGATAAGTTATAACGGGACCGTACATCACCATACTGGAATAGGATAGTGCTGAAGACTACCATTAGACAACCACACAAAGACCGGAGGTCAACATACAGAAGAGTTGCCACATAAGTCTTAGTTGGTTTGCCTCTGTGATAGTTAGTTTTTACAGGATCGATTTTTTTATGTCATGGAAGTGGCAAACAAGCATGCAGTTCACATTAATGTTAAATGATGACTGCAGCCTATAGGCACCCACACAAAGACCGAGGTCAAAATGCAGATGCGTTACCACTCCTGAGGCCTAAGGTGTTATGCCTTAAATGTCTGTGCCGGAAATTACAGGGCCGTACATAACCACCTGACCGGAACACGATAGTGCTGAACACTACCATTTAGCGGCAAGTATATTAGGTAATGCGGTGGTCCCTACGCCCGCGAGCACCGTCACTAGAGCTCTACCACCAGTAATCATATATTGTTATTGTGAGTGCAAATGTCCTAAGTGTTCCTCCATAACGCCCTAAGCTGAAGGATAAGACAGTTGAACTCGCAGGGGTCTCCCTTAGGCAGTTGCGTAAGGAAGAATGATACTTTTCCATATATTTCTGGGCCCAGATGTTAACACTGTACAAATTATGTCATTTTCTAATTACTATAAAATAAAAAAAATTAAATTCGGGCATTTTTTGAATTGCCAGTAATTGAAGTAGGTATATATGATTAAGTAAAAGTTAGGATACTTGCTAATTGTTACCTATATTACAAAATGTACTATATTGTTTATTATATAAAATGTACTATACTGTGTGTGTAATGGGTTAACGAGTAACGATTTTGCAGGCCCAAAATTACCTGTCTCCGGCTGAGAGCCCCGTGCGCTCTCCAAGTAGATTAGTGACGTCTAGAGATGAGTACGTCCCGCCTACGTTAGTCTAATAAAAAGACATTAGATAAGAGAGAATTAAGTACTAACCCCCTTATTCCTAAACGTATTTTAGCTAAAGTGTTGCTAATCTCTCCTTTGTCTTTTTCTATCCTGCACATTAGACAATGCAACTGACAGAGACAAAGCATTCTATAGCTAAAACGTATCTAATGCACGTTTATGAGTAAGGGGGTTATTTGATAAGTATTCTAATTGGAAGATTTAGTGTAATGTTTTAAATAACATCTCCAAAGAGTAGAAATATATTGTATAAGAATTTACATTTAATAAAAATGTTTTAATTATTTTTGGATCAATTGTGATGCACTTTATTTATATTTTATAATTTGACCTATCATAAGGAAAATATATTATTTCCAAGTGATTGAATGAATTTAGAATGTTGGAAGTTGAATCTTGAATCTTGAAAACATAATATTGACAAGTAATGTCTCTTAGCCGTCAACTGCCTCGGTAGCCTAGTGGTAGCAGGCCACTACTACTACGCTGAGGTCCTGGGTTCGATTCCCGGGTAGGGGGTTATCAGAGATAACGGTGAAAAAGCCTTTATCTCTGGTTCTATTGGGATTTTTCCATTTTCTGGAAATTTCCCAGTACCTCAAAGTTTGGTAATGTGCCCGGAGATGTCAACAGGCTCGCCACCTGTTACATGGGCCAAAACGTAACCGGCGAATCGTGGGTGTTTGCATGTATGCTTGAATGCATGCATTTACCTCTGCCTACCCCTTCGGGGATTACAGGCGTGAAGTTACGTTTAATGTCTCTTCTATGTTTTACCAAGAAGATCGGCGAGATTCAAACAAGCGTATGCTACGAACATCTAATTATATTTTTTGAGTAGTGTAATTCCTACTCTTTTATTACTCTTACATTCATTACCAAGATCCAGGAGTGTCTCTGGGAATATTTTCTATTACTAAAATCAGGTAATCAGTCACTCACCTACCCAAAATCCAAACTTGAATCTTATAGGTACTTACCTAAAGTAGTTTCAATCGGTCTTAGCAACCAGACCAATTAGAAAAATTGTTAAAATATCAACTCACAAACACCTTATTACGAAACTTCACGCCTGTAATCCTCGAAGGGGTAGGCAGAGGTAAATACATGCATTCAAGCATACATGCAAACACCCACGATTCGCCGGTTACGTTTTTGGCCCATGTGGCGAGCCTGTTGACATATCCGGGCACATTACCAAACTTCGAGGTACTGAGAAATTTCCAGAAAATGGAAAAATCCCAATAGAACCACAGATAAAGGACTTTACACCATTATCTCTGATAACCCCTTACCCGGGAATCGAACCCAGGACCTCAGCGTAATAGTAGTGGCCTGCTACCACTAAGCTACCGAGGCAGTTTTTCAGAAATATCGTGTTTCGGTGGTTTGTTTCAGGGGTGGCAATGCAACTGAATTTTGAAATCTGGTGCTTGTGTGAGTGTCTATAACCTGCAGTCGTCACTTAACATCCATGTGAACTACATACCACCTTTGTTACATAAAAAAGTAGTTTTAATACTTACACATCAAGTTATTCATTGCTTGAATTTTAGTATAGCCGGAATGGCTATACTAAAATTACTAGTACTTATAGTACTCGTAATTAGTACTTATAGATTAGTATCGATTTAGATATAGTAATGTCGGTAGTAAATATTGCACCCATGCGAACCCGGCGCGGGCCGCTAGTTACTCGTATTATATACATACTAAGATAGAAGAGTTTTGGCGGGAACCTTGAAAGAGGCCTATGGTGCTCTTATTTTATTTCACTTTCTTGGTGTATTTTTAAGTTATATTGAATAAAATTGGTGGCATTTTGTTTGATATAGGTTTATTACAGTGCCCGTGTATAGTGAAATAGAATAACAGTGCGAAAATACGACCTTTCAGGTTGCCTCCAAAACTACATTGTAAATGTTCTGGTAAAGTAGCCATCGCTTTACTCGAATAACTTGATTGTAACTCACTTGACTGACATATTATACTTGATAACTTATGTACTTGATACTTACATATTATACTTGATGACTATATTATACTAACTCTTACGCTGCTTAAATAAATATGAAATATCGTTTTACTTGACACTGGCAATATGCGTAATAGCGATGCCATAATAACAAAAAAAAATACATACTAAGATACATAATGACATGCATTGATGCATACCTACACCCACGCTTCATTTCGTATTCTTGAACAAACCTATCGAAGATCGCTTCCAATCCATTGGAGATAGGCATCTTCTTACTACTTATCTTTTTTAAACTTCTATTTCTAGGTATGTATCATCATGCCAAGTCTATTACGGGGTAGGCAGAGTGTGTGGAGCGCGGTTATGATACACCTCCCGTGCCTCTTCTACATTGATCAATCTCTTCACATGAACCCATAAGAGGTAGCAATTGTATTGATATTCCGCCATAAGACGACCCTAATAATCCAGCGGTGTGATTCCCGCACCGGCACAAATATTTGTATGACCTACAGATATTTGTTTCGGGTATGGGTGTTTATGTGTGTGTTGTGTGTGTACAACGGCATCCACGACACAGGTTTATACCTAGTGTGGTG
Organism: Macrosoma leucophasiata; assembly: GCA_036365455.1. Classification (NCBI taxonomy): domain Eukaryota; kingdom Metazoa; phylum Arthropoda; class Insecta; order Lepidoptera; family Hedylidae; genus Macrosoma; species Macrosoma leucophasiata. The sequence goes on from JAWQUS010000020.1 coordinate 6,609,539, forward strand.
CTGTTAGTGTAAGCGAATTTGTTAATAAGTATGTGTAAATTACGAAGAAGTGTTAATAAATAAATAAATATTCATTGGGCGCATTACTCAAGTTTAGACAGAATGGAGAATGACCAAAGTCGCCCTGATGACGTCTTAACAACTTGTATGTAGAAAAATGTTTTTTGAATTTAGATTTCACTCACATTTTTTTCACGTTAAAACGAATGCGGATTTACAAGATATTTTTAAAAAGTTAATAAATTGTTTTGTAGTGAACTGCCAATCACAGACCAATAACCAAGCTGCCAATGTCAACACCATTGCATTATTTACTTTTTTGCGTTGGATACTGGTCATTTTAGGACCTTTATGACTTTGTCGAAATAAAATCGATTTCAATCATCGATTGCTTTATTCTTGATATTCAACGGAATAGATTATTCATGTTTACTATTTGTCTTGTAAAATCACTAGGTATCGAGTAAATACAATTTGTACAGTACCTTAGCTTTGACTTAGCTCAAATTCATCATAAAAAATGTCTCACTTTTTATTATCACGAAGCGACACATAGAAAAACAGTTTACATTGATGGTAAGTGAATATATAGCATAAAAACACCCACATGAAAACCAGATATTTATTTATGAATTGTTAAGTATTTAATGTTTGTCTGGTACTACTACCTGGAGAAGAATCATGACAACGCCGTGCGGCTAAACTATAATACTGAATGTAAGTAAAACAGCTAAGATGCTACACAATACTTTAAAATAGTCTTCGCTTATTTTAGTATTCTCTGGCAGTTACACCACTTAACAAAACTTAACCTATAAATAACCAAAAGAACGTAATGCAGTTTCTTAAAAACTCCTATTGATACATTTTTTTCTTTTTTGCGCATGCATTACTTACGATATTGCCTATATTTTGCGAGTAATCCCGTCGAGACGCAAGAAGGGCGAACTCTCATACAAAATTGGTCAATCTCCTTTTCTTCGTTGGAAAATCACAATAAGTGTTATTGTGAGCGCCCTAACGCACTAGCGGTTAGCCGATTTTACAATTCAATATGCAACCGCCTGTTATGTACTTAGAATACGTACGTACGGCGGTATAGATAATTTCCGACGCGGAAATCAAATCCAAAACTTCAGGTCCACTAAGTCACTGCCACTTGCTGTAGGTATTGTTTGTGATATGTAATGAAGACGGCAGACAAGCAAGCAGTCCACATAGGTGGTAAGTGGTTGATACCTGGCAGCTGGCAGTGCTCAATGGCGCGGTTTTCGGGTTCGTTCCTGCCCAGAAAGTATAAATTGTGGAACGAACTTCCCTCTGGGGTGTTCCCTTGGTGCTACAATATGGAGTTCTTCAAAAATGGCGTTAAGAGTCCTTCAGGGCTGGCAGCGCGTTGGCAACTCCCCTGGTGTTGCAAATATTCATAGGCGACGGTGACCACTTTCCATGAGGTGGCCCGTTTGCTTGTCTGTCAATCTTCAGACATAAAAAAATGATTACTTTTTTTATGTAATGGCAGTCGCAAACAAGCATGCAGTTCAGGAAGAAGGTCAAAATGCAGATGCGTTACCACTCCTGAGGCCTAAGATGTTATGCCTTTGTGCCGGAAATTACATGGCCGAATACTACCATTTAGCGGCAAGTAAATTAGGTAATGCGGTGGTGCCTACGCTCGCGAGCTCCGTCACTGGAGCTATACCACCAGTAATATAGTCATATTACTGAAGCAAAAGCCACGTCATCACTCCCAACACGTCCATTGCTCGACAAGCCTTCATCAAAGAAACTTACAACAACTTGATGCCCTTCCTTGATTCTGCCTCTATAACGATAAAGGGAAAATATGCCATAATCGCCATGCCTGGCAGGTGGATAGGCGATCGTAGTGTCGGTGGAATTGGGATACGGTGATAGTAAATGTAATAAAGAGGGAGGGGCAGCAGTGTCCCGTGATAAAACTGCCACCGCTGCGATCGTCAACACACTTGCCAAGCGTGGCTATGATGACATATTCTCCCCTAATGACGCACAACGCACAATCCTGTTGTGGGCATCTTTGCCTCCCTAAAGTCCAGCTTTTCAGACGGTTTTGAAATGAAGTGATGATTATAATGAGTAACTTAACTACCTCGGTAGCCTAGTGGTAGCAAGCCCCTACTACTACGCCGTGGTTTTGGTTTCGATTCCCGGGTAAGGATTATCAGAGATAATGGTGTAAAGTCCTTTATCTTTGGTTCTATTGGGATTTGTCCATTTTCTAGAAATTTCCCAGTACCTAGAAGTTTGGTAATGTGCCCGGAGATGTCAACAGGCTCGCCACCTGTTACAAGGGCCAAAAACGTAACCGGCGAATCGTGGGCGTTTGCATGTATGCTTCAATGCATGCATTTACTTCTGTCTATCCCTTACAGGCGTGAAGTTATGTAGCTTGAGTCAATAACCGGCACAGAGGCATAACACCGATATAATGCTGAAGGCAAATTGTTCTGCCGCGGGAAAACAAAACCACTTAAATTTCACCCAAAACAATCATACCACAATTAAGCGACCATACCTGTATTTCCATCAATGTGATAAATCAAACAACATATTGATTAACAAATCGTGGATATTTATTGAAATAAAAATAATAAAAATGAAAAATAATAAAAACAGTTCATCTTTCACATAGTTACACAATAAAATTTGTCTTAGTTTTTTTTTTAATCCATGTTTTGTCTCCGCGGTCGCCTTAACATCCATTTTAATAAAACAATAAGTTAATTTTGTGACATTATAACCTAAAATATTAAATTACATGTTACAAGTAAAAAATTATGAGATTTTGTTTTTAATTACTTAATTACAGTTTACTGGTCATGTCACTGTCAATGAAATAATTTATCTATTAAGCTTTGTACAATACCGATACACAACAAAAAGTCATTATAACAGGTAATAATAACAATAATGACCTTTTGGCTACTTAATCGGTTATTTAAGTGTTAACTTAGGGGTCGTCCAGACGATGTAATTGAATTTACATCGTCTGAAGAAGCCCTAAATAATTCAATTATGACGCGACAAGTCTAGGAGACAAAACGTATTATTATAATTTACTTATAATTATCTAATATAAATTCTATTATAATTTACATTAAGTACGTATACTGAAAGATTTCACTCTTGGACTAATTTAGGTACAAGTGAAGGCCTTCCACGAATCAAAAAAAAATCACAATGAAACATTAATTTAAAAAACAAAACTGGAATATTTTTCAGTCTTAATAAAAAATAACTAGTTCCCATACGAAATATAAGCAAGGAAAAGGTTCGAATGGCTCACAAGATAATTTTTAATTTAATAAATTTTAACACTAATTAAATATAGAAGTACCTTGTTACGAATAATGCCTACCTTTACGCTTCCATTTTTGTTTTCTACAATGCTTAAATTATCGATTACAGGAAACTCACCGTTTTTTTGCCAAAAATTTGTTATTTATATTTTGCGAATTTATATTGTTGTCTATAAATATGAACATCAATAGGTAGGTACTCGATTTACACATTACACTTACATCAATTATTTACATTAGTATTCTTTATCTAGGATAGGAAACATTTGCTTATTATTGTACAAGATATCCTAAAATTACGAAACAACTTACCCAAAAAACATATAATCACTACGTCAAACTTCTAATATGAAGATCTTAGAAAATACTGGAAAAAACTGTTTTAATTGACACTATACAGCTTAAAAACTAAACGATACAGTAACTCAACGTAGCTAACTTTGGCATTGGTTTTCTCATTTTTCTACAATATTATAACATGTCAAAACAAGGTCGAGATAATGTAACTTAAAGATCATAGGACAGCCCCAAGGAAAAATATAAAAACCAAAAAAGTTTTCTTGAACAAACATCAACAATGCAACTGGAATCTCAACACAGATCACACGAAAGATATGTCACTAAGATATTATAGCGTTTAAATTAATGCCCTTCGGTGCTAGGAAAGTTCGGGCTCATATTGCAATGTTTTTATTTTACTTTAAACAATAATTTCACCTCGTCATTCCTTAAGACTAGAAATTGAACAAAATGTCGACCCGATAACACTCTACGCAAACGGATCGTGCTAGGACGTTTGTGATATTAAGCTATGCATCGAAACATATTTGCTGAGGATCTAGGACTTAGAAGATCTGGCTGGGCGGCGCGGGCGGCGGCAGCCGAAGGCCACCCCAGGGGTAGAGTCACGAAGCCTCGTCACGGCACGCATTAGAATCGTCGGATAAAGCGAGAGGAGCACCATTACTTTGATTCACAACACACTTACGCATATGTTTCTCTAGCGTAGAGGGCACAGAGAAGGGCATTTCACAGAATCTGCATCGGTACACGTCCTTTCCGAGTCGACCGTGTGTCTTCATGTGTCTGGTAAGTTTTGAGCTCTGAGCACACGCGTAAGAACATAATTCACATTTGTAAGGTTTCTCTCCTGTGTGAGATCGACGGTGGACTGTCAAATTTGAACAGTTCTTGAATACTTTCCCGCAGAATTCACAAGTGTCATTACGTCGGCCGTCTTTCGACTTTAGCAGAGGATTCTGCAGCAAACCATTGCTACTGTTTTTTAGACCGTCGAAAATGTTTTCGGGCGGTCTCTGTGCGTGTAAAGTGGGTAACCACCACCCGTCGCCTCTTTCCATATCCAATTTCATTCGTTTGGATGCTTCAAAAGGGTTTTCGAAAGGGTTGAAGAGAGGATGCGGTTGCGGTGGCATCTTTGCAAACTCCTCTTTTAATCGTAACGCCGCAGTGGGTGGCATTCCATTTGGCTTATCAGGAGGAGGACCATTGTTGTTGTCACGGTCTTTAGCTAATTGCCATTTTAGTGAGTTACCCGATTCTTGCAAAGCTTGTTTGAAAGCTTCACTATATTGGGCAATATTTGACAGTCCAAATTTATCCATTAGTTCTCCGACAACTGATGCTGTAGGAGGATGTGCTGGAACAGCGGATGCTTGTTTTCGTGGTGGAGCGGACGGAGCGCTGCTGTTCGATACAGTCAGGTCCTCAGCCTCTTCCACGTCATCACCATCTTCATTATCTTCTTCCTCTTCACCATCCAATTCCTCATCCTCGAGATCATCTTCAGTATCGTCATCTCCAGTGTCACCACCAGATTCTCCATCTTCAGTATTCGCGTCAGTACCTCGATGGATTTTCATGTGTTTTTTCAACTTGGAGGCTTTTTCAAAAGCCTCGTCACATTCTGTGCATTTAAATGGTTTTTCCCCTGTATGCGATCGCCGATGTACAATCAAGCTATTTTCAAATCGGAATTTTTTCCCGCAAAATTCACAAGAGTGAACCGCCTCATCATTATTGCGTTTGGGAGGAGTAGAAAGAGGCCGCTCTGGGGGTGGTGCATCGGCTGTCTGCGGTTCTATTCGTCGATCGGGTGACAAAGAACTATGCGGTCTCGTCGCTTCGCGAGGCGTATCCACCGTTCCGGGTCCGGCGCCCGCCGGTGGAGTCTGGCCGACTCGGGAGGGCGACGGGGAAGCGAACGGCGGCGAATGCTTCCTGGGGCTAGGAGAGCTGGAATTGCCTGTGGCCGCCCCTGGACTGGTCGTACCGGCCAGTTGCCGCAAGCGCTGCGAGTAAAAATCCAGCTGGGGTTCAAGTGAGAGAGGTTGGGATACTGGTGGTGCTCTTTCTCGACCCGGTAATGAAGTGGGTACAACAGGTGGTCGATCTGCTGGCGATGGGAAAGCTTGATGAGGAGGCAGAGAATTAGCGGCCACGGCAGCTGCAGCGGCCGCTAAGTTTAACCCATGGTGACGGAATTGTTCGGAAACTAGTTGTTCCATTCTAAATCTGTGATCGTGGTGATTCGGTCGCGCAAACAACGGCGCTGGAGGAACTGAGGGGTGGGCTAGAGGTGGCAAACTGCCAGGCAAAGGCATTCTGAGCAGTCCACCGACTCCGAAAGGCGAGTGCATATCCGGAGGTGGCAGCAGAGGATGGTGGCGTAATGACGGAGTCGGAAGTGGGCCACCCGTTGACGAGCAACCCGAACTGCTTGAGGATGTACTCGATGTTGAGTGGTTCTGTTTGTTGGGCTGCAGCGGCATGCTCTCCACATAGATCTTGACACCGTGCACGTGTTGAACATGCTGGAGGAGTCTCCACGCAGAATGGACGCGTGCTTTGCAAGTCGAGCAAACGTAGTTACTCGGTTCTGTGGACAAAGAAAAAACGGAACGTTAAAAAACGAGAAACGCTATCCGATGTGAAGATTTACGGTAATATTAACACGAGCAAAGTGTCTAGTAATAGCTCTCACATATCGTAGCGTAGGCCTAGGGTGGGGACGCGGCACGCATGCTAAACAGGCGATGGTCCAAGGGCTGTGTCGGCGGCCGTGAGTGATAGCCCCTCCGTGTCTCGCGTGATTCATGCACCTTTAAAATCTTATGAAATATATGCGGGCTGGAATCACGTACATGCGCGGGTTAAGACTGTTGATATTGAAATCTATATGTAACACTATCCTGGTAAGGGAAAAATGAATAGCGGTGTGCGTAGCTTTATATATTTTTACTTCACGTTGACTTTGATGAAAGTACGCGGTAGTGTATGCTGTAAATCGTTGGTTTGAATGTTTTATGGGTTGGAAAAAACAACGTTATCTATACACGTAATAGTGAATGTTTGTTCGTTCGTATGTATTCCTGTTTTCCCGATTGTTATGATTTTTTCACATTCGATGCGATGTATTTTTAGGATAAATTTGTACATCATTAAACAGGAAATAAATAGAAGGTCACGTGGTCAAGGTGTGTCCAAATCGGGGCCCCTTTACTTTTGACAGTAATTTGATTGCTCATTGTGATCCCAAGACAAATTTTACTGTGGACACTATTGTGTTGCATTACGTCTCAACGAGCTCATAGGGATGGGCTTAACTAATGAGGACAATTATGTTTAGTGTTTGGCATACAGTAAAAGATATGAAAATATTGAAATATACAATTTCACGCCCATTTACCCCTTTGAAGTGTCTATCTTTCAAACGATTGAATTTGAGAAAGAATGATTTTAGAAACCTCTATGTCATTTTCAAAGATACGTATAGGTTTAATGAAAAAAAGTTTTGTTTAGTTTTAGTTGCAAGTATGAGGATCTTCCAATTTTTTAAATTATTTTAAATCGGATTACAGAATACATCTACCTACCGAGTTTCAATTATATAAATCTTAAAAGTTTCGGTCAGACAGACATAAACAGACATGATAAATCTATAATGTTTCCGTTTATTACCATTTAGCCACGGAACCCTAAAAATTGAGACTCTTGTACTAGAAAGAATGAGAACAACAGCCGTTTCAGTTCCATAGAGAATTCCGTTAAGTGGCCGTTTATATGTTTGTAATATTTTGGTCACAGTGATATACTCTTGCCGTATCGCCGCGTTTGGGTCTAGCAAAAAAAAATTTAACGGCAGAATCGAATACTCGTGTTAATGAAGGGTTATTTATTCTTCAAACCGGAAACCTTAAGTTTAGCACTATACTATCAATAAGCCACAGATGACATATTTGGAATGTATGGCCCTGTGATAACTATCACAGAGACATAATAACTAAAGTCTCGGGGACCTCTGGCCTTCGTGTGGGTGTCTATAGGCTGCAGTCATCACTTAACACCAATGTGAACTGCACGCTTCTTTCTCACTTTCATTACATAAAAAATAGGCCACAGAAATGATAGATTTGAAAATATTTAGGTATTAAAGTGACATTCTTCTTCAACTAAACATGTATTAAGATTAAATGCCATAAATTAACAATATATAAGAAATAAAACGTTTGTTAATATAAGCTGCTTTGCGATCCCAATATACCTACATTCAACACAATACAATATTCTAGATTAGATTGGGTATTAAAGAATTGGCGTTAAGCTGAAGATTTAATCTAACTAACCAGTCCTAATTTAAATAAGAATAAGTATGGTAATGTCATGTTGATCGATTTGAATTTTTATCGATAACTGTATTGTATCGATACTAGTCCACCACTAGTTATAGTAGGCGCGGCCGATAAGCGATCGCGACTGTTAAGACGATTATTGAAATGTAACGGTCAGATTGTGGTCGACCGGAAAGAAGTTAACTACGGGGTGTTTCTAAAAGTAAAATTTAATAAAAAATCCGATGCAAATAATAAATGAATCAATGTAGTTGTCACTTTATCCTTCGGGGAAATCCAAAAAAAGTTGTTTGTAATCGATTGAAGAGATTAAATTGACCAAGAAAGTTCTTATAAAAGAGAAAAATAACAAAAATCTATTCGCAGCCGACTTCAATTGGCCCCTTGCTATAAAATTACTTACTAATCTATATAAAAATCAATTGCTGTTCATTAGTCTCGCTAAAACTCGAGAACGGCTGGACCGATTTAGCTTTGAATGATTTTTGGAAGTCCAGGGAAGGTTTAGGTTAGAAAATAGGTAAGAAAAATATGAAGAAATTGAAGGGAACAGTAAAAACCACAATTTTATTTTCCCACACAAATAGTCCGTATCTATCAAACCTTTGACACGTTATTTCATTCTGAGGCAATACGAAGTTGGCCGGGTCAGCTAGTATTTCATAAAATACGTACGTAAACAATAAAAGTTTATGTTACACATTTGAGAACATCGTCATTTTCCGTTCTAGCTATTGAATTACCCAATCAATCAATAATCATTCGCTTAGAATAATGCATTTTCAACATAAGCATTATTAAAAAAATATATACACTTAATAATTTTATCATACTTATTTTATTATAATAAACAACATATTTTATTTTTGGAACCGCTTGTATAAGTGCACTACGCATGATATCAATATATTTTGACCTTTTTATTCCGATCATTGTTCATTGTATTTCGTTTTGGTCATCGTAAGGTAGTGGTTGCAAAAATATAACTAACAACTGTTAAACAATAAATATGGATTATTGTGTCAATTGTTAGTATTAATACGTTTTTTTTTATTTTATATTTAATATTTAAGAAAACATGTTGTTTAAATTTACTTTGGGATTTTTTTTATCTAGAATTTTGTAAGTGTGCTCGATAGTGGCAGTTATTTCTCATTACATGTGACTGGAAAAATGCATAACCTTATAATTAGGAACATGCAAATGAATGGTATTAAATCGAATTAAGTTAATTATTGAGCCTACTAAGTACCAACAAGAAACTCCTCGAATAACAGAACGGTTGTATCAGTTATAGAACATTTTTAAATCCTATCCCAATTCCAGAACAACTAAGACGATATCAACTCTGCCCGCAATAGTTTTGCTGTCACTACCCATCAGACAACGTCACATATACACCACAATTAAAGCGAACCTATTGACTGCGCGATAAGACGATCCTGACTGAGGTTAGCTCCACGATAAAAGCGACAATTAAACAATAAACGTGGGTGATCTGATTTAAATCGCTTTTAGATTGAGTTACGGTTAATCGATTTACGAAAATGTTTTAAAATATAACTAGCGAAATCCTCCCGCCTATTCTATATAATGTTTTCAAAGATTACCAAAATTCAATGGCCAATTTTATTTTATAAAATGAAAATTCTAGTCTTTTTGGTTAGTTTTGAAATTGAATTTTTGTAAATTTCTAATGTAATTTCAAAATTGAATTTGAAGTGCTTTGCTTGATAATAGCAGCTGTCTCCCTTCCCATTACATGACACTATAAACATATAACGAACGAATGTATCTATTAATGTTGGTATGAACTACTCATTTCAAGAAATACGCACATTAAATTATGCGAACCACAGAAGTTCCAAAGCCTTAAATAGAAGTTCAGCAGTAAATCCATAGATTACAATATGTTAGTATAATGTAATCTATAGATTTACTGATAAAACGGAATCAATTCGGCCCCCAATAATTTTGCTGCCATTACCCATCAATCAAAGTCACATGTACACTACATCTCAAAGCAAACCTATTGGCTGCGTATTAAGACGATATCTGAGGTTAGCTCCACGATTATGGCGACAACTAAACAATAAACGTGGGTGATCCGATTAACATCCCTCTTAAATTGAGTTACGGTTAAGCGGTTTACATGTGTATTTTAAAATGTAATACAATCACTAGCGATGTGTCTTCTGATTTGCAAACTTTATTTATAAAATGCCTCAGAGCCTAGTGGTCAGGCCACTACTACGACGCTGGGGTTACTGGGTTCGATTCCTGGGGGATAATGGTGTAAATTTGACATTTGGCCTAATTGATGCCATTTTATTTAGTACTAGCTGTGCCCGCGACTTCGTCCGCGTGCACAGCTCAGTAGATCAGTAGGTATATATTTTTTTTTTTATTTTTTTTTTTTTATGTTATGGAATTGGCAAACAAGCATGCAGTTCACATTGATGTTAAGTGATGACTGCAGCCTATAGACACCCACACAAAGACCAAGGGCAAAATGCAGATGCGTTGCCACTCCTGAGGCCTAAGTTGTTATGCCTCTGTGCCGGAAATTACAGGGCCGTACATTACCACCTGACCGGAACACGATAGTGCTGAACACTACCATTTAGCGGCAAGTATATTAGGTAATGGTATATTAGGTATACTTGGACGAAGTCGCAGGCACAGCTAGTACTAAATAAAATGGCATAATTTCGGCTCCTAATAATTTTGCTGCCACTACCCATCAGTCAAAGTCACATGTACACTACATCTCGCTTCCTATTGGCTGCGTATTAAGGCGAGCATACTGAGGTTAGCTCCACGATTATGGCGACAATTAAACTATAAACATGGCAGATCCGATTAACATCCCTCTTAAATTGAGTTACGGTTAATCGGTTTATGTGTGTATTTTAAATGTGATACAATTAACTAGCTGCATGTCTTCTGATTTGAAAACTTTATTTATAAACTGCCTCAGTAGCCTAGTGGTCAGGCCACTACTACGACGGGGTTACTGGGTTCAATTCCTAGGGGATAATGGTGTAAAGTGCTTTATCTCTGGTTCTATAGGAACATTTAAATTTTCTGGAAGTTTATCATTTTCGTGAGCCAATAAACGTAACCGGCGAGTCGTAGATGCTTGCTTGTATGCTAGAATGCTTGATTTACCCTTCCTTTAACCTTTTTTTTTGCCTTCTTCGGGGATTACAGGCGTGAGGATACGTGATTTATTTAGCCAAAAAAATACTATGTAGGCTGTGGCATGCTTACGAGTGGGGAAGTAACTGATATAGAGATTTCTTGCTTCATAGGTACCTATAGAGCTTGGTGATGTGCATGGTGTGTGTATCCTCCTATTCACTAAAGACTTAAAAAATTTGATACACGACAAATCGTTGGTGTTGACCTTTGTCTGATCTTACAAATAATACAGTCATGAGGTTACCACAATAGTATAGTAATAAACATGCAAAAGATTAGAGTTGCGAAAATATATTGCCAACTTTGTATGCTACAGGTTCCTTGTTTTGTCGCTGCAGGCATTTTATGGATTTGCAAATACATCTTATATTATCTTATATTATCTTATAGTATCTTACATTATGAAAGAGAAAACAGATATATAATGCAATAGTGGTAACAAGTGCTGGGAAAGACTACTTGACCAAGAGTCAGATATTATTTTTTTATGTAATGGAAGTGGCAAACAAGCATGCAGTTCACATTGATGTTAAGTGATGACTGCAGCCTATAGACACCCACACAAAGACCGAGGTCAAAATGCAGATGCGTTACCACTCTTGAGGCCTAAGGTGTTATGTCTCTGTGCCGGAAATTACAGGGCCGTACATTACCACCTGACCGGAACACGATAGTGCTGAACACTATCATTTAGCGGCGAGTATATTAGGTAATGCGGTGGTGCCTACGCCCGCGAGCTCCGTCACTGGAGCTCTACCACCAGTTAAAAATTATCCGAGGATGGCCTCAAATATTCTTGAAATCATACAGTCCGCATTGATGGTAAATGTATTCACTTAGCCTATAAATATCTACATAAAAAAGAAAGATTTCCATGTAGATGCATTGTCACTTCTGAGGCCTAAGTTATTACGTCTCAGTGATGAAAATTACTTGACTTTACATTACCATCTGCTCGAGACACAATAGCGCTGAATTCCAACATTTCGTGGCAAATAAGTGAACGTATCCCACGAACCCGCATTGGAGCAGCGTTGTGGAGTAAGCTCCAGGCCTCCTCCCAAGATGGGGAGAGACCCGTGCCCAGCAGTGGAACGTATCAAGGGTTGCCATTATTAACTGAACGTATGAAGTGAGTGATTAATTTAATGTGATTATATATTATGACCATCGAAGAAAAAACAGGAAGTTTAAAACATTAGGGATGCTTGTCATTCCACGCTAAGCTTAAATACCTACCTATATGTGTAAATACACATTATCCTATACTAAAATGACCAAGCAATACTTGATATATCTACGACAAATACCAAATCCTAGTTTTTCGGATAGCATCGTTGGCTTATGCCTAAAGTTTAAAAACCGTATCAATTTCAAAAGGCAATCGTTGATTATGGGCATTGTGTGGGCTGAACCAGTAGAGAGTGAAATTTTTAAACGCCACCCGTCTGGGCCCCTAAGCGGGGTTGCAGGGCAGTATTCGCTAGTATTTGTTTCACGGGAAACTTGTAGATATTTATTTTTATTGTGAACTAGCCGTTGGTTGAAGCTTGCTTGTATGGGTTTTGAAATCAATATTTCATCTATTTTTTCTTATATTTATATTCGTTTTAAGTTTTTCTAACTGCTATACGACCCAATCAGTCCAGCGGTGCGAAACCACCGTTTGATTCGAAGGATCGCGGGTTCGATCCCCGCACCGGAACAAATATTTGTAAGGCCTGCAGGTGTTTGTTTGGGGTCTGGGTGTTTGTGTATGTGTTATATGTGTACAACGGCACCCACGACACAGGTTTATATAATACCTAATGTGGGGCTGTGAGTGTAAGCGTCTATAATAAAAAATACGGATTTAAAGGGAAAGAAAAAAAATGGGTGGTTATGCACCACTGCATTACCTAATCTATCTGACGCCAAATGGTAGTGTTCAGCACTGTCTTATTAGGTAATGCAGTGGTGCTTATTTGACGCCAAATGGTAGTGTTCAGCACTATTGTGTTCCGCTTAGATGGTAATGTATGGCCCAGTAATACAGTAATAACTATCACAGAGACATAACAGCTTAGGGCTCAGGGGTGGCAACGCATCTGCATTTTGACCTCTGATTTTAATGTAGATGTCTATAGGCTGCAGTCATCACTTAACATCAATGTGAGTTGCATGCCTGTTTACCAACTTCGTTACTTAAAAAAATCTCTTCTACAAGATGAAGATGAAGAATTCTTCTAGAGAGCGGTGAAAGATCATTACATCCCAACGCCAGCTAAAAAAAAAGACAGGCTACGTCCCGATCAGTTTAAAAAAAAAAAGACAATACCACAGCACTGGTGGTAGAGCTCCAGTGACAGAGCTCGCGAGCGTAGGCACCACCGCATTACCTAATATACTTGCCGCTAAATGGTAGTGTTCAGCACTATCGTGTTCCGGTCAGGTGGTAATGTACAGCCCTGTAATTTCTGGCACAGAGGCATAACACCTAATACCTCAGGAGTGGCAGCGCATCTGCATTTTGACCTCTGGTCATTCTGTGGGTGTCTATAGGCTGCAGTCATCACTTAACATCAATGTGAACTGCATTCTTGTTTGCCACTTTCATTACATAAAAAAAACATGTTTATGTGAAAATTTCGTGCATGCAAATTCACAGTTAAGGTAAGCAATAATAAACATACTATTTAGAGTAATCGTGGTCAGCGCACAACGTTTAGAGGTGGTAAGATTTCTTGATTTTAATTAATCTAAGCGTTCATCTCTTTATTGCTACAGATCACCATCTTTATACAAAAGACGTGACGGACCAAATTTTTATCTTATTGCAGTCAGTTTTGCTGCTGTGTGGATATTATTTGGGAAGTAAATTTATTTTTTGCTGATTTGAAGAAAGAATCATGGCAAGTTTCATACATTGATTTGTACAAAAAAAAGGTACAAGGTAAAACGGATTAGAAATATTATTCTAGGGTCTAGGGAACCTAAAAAAACATTATCTGGTATTTAAAATATTTTTAAATCACCGGAATAGAAATCGTCTTTCATAACAACAGTAGAAGCAATCCATACTAAAGTTCAAATTCAAACTCTTTATTTCGGAGAGTAAAAAAATTTTAAGTATCAGAAATGTTGTTTAGGTTCACTGGTTAATATTTCTATGCTGTTTTACCGTGTACCTTTTTTCATTTTTTTTGTACAAATCTTGCCATGATCCTTTCTATAATCTAGTAGTAGTAGACCACTACAGCTTTTTTTTCTTATGTTGGAGTTTGGTTATACGTCTGTATATATCACAATATACGGATATATTCGGTTTATTTATTTATTTCATATAATTAGGCTCCTGGAGAGTTTTACATCGTCATTTTTTAATACTACCTAGAGAGAATAACCAACAATAACAATCAAAAACACATAATAAATTAAAAAGAAACAAAACAATTATGTATTTTATGGAAAGAATCAATTATTTACAAATTCCTCCATTTCCCCATTTAAAAAAAAACTAAGAAAATAATGAATTTTACATGCTCAAATTTATTACATATATCAAAAATTACATCATCATCCCTAGCCTAGCCATTGAGATTAAGCAGAGGTATCTATATCAAGCAGTTTTCATGGAAATATTGTTGTAATTTCCATGTATCTAACTTAACGTAACTTCACGCCTGTTATCCCCGAAGGGGTAGGCAGAGATAAATGCATGCATTTAAGCATACATGCAAACACCCACGATTCGCCGGTTACGTTTTGGCCCATGTTGTCCGGCCACATTACCATCATCGAGGTACTGGGAAATTTCCAGAAAATGGAAAAATCCCAATAGAACCAAAGATAAAGGACTTTACACCATTATCTCTGATAGACCCCTACCCGGGAATCGAACCCAGGACCCCAGCGTAGTGGTAGTGGCCTGCTACTACGCTAGGCTACTGAGGCAGCCCATGCATCTCTTAGAAAATATCCACAATCAACAATTTCATACTCAAGAATCAAAATGATGAATAGATGTTTCAGGTTCGTTTAGTCATGTATTAGATCAGTAAACATCATAAATTTAAGTATAGACTTGACTTTAACATCAAAATGAAAAGAAAATCTAGTTTCTTGATTTATCTACATGAGTTTAAAACATCATCCGAAATAAAATAAAAAATCCATTTTTTTCAAAATCAAAATTATTTTACACCAGTAACCCTTGCGAATAAAGAATAAAATTCAAAACCTAAGCTTGAAAATGGAATACGTTGTATCATTCGTAGACCGGAAGACGCCGGCGTTGCTTCCGGCCTACACTTGTTCGCACGCCAGCGCCTCTAGCGGCTACTACACACACTGCAGACGTAACTAAAGTTCAGATTAGGGTTGTTGAGGAAGTGATTATGAGGAAGAGGAGGAGGAAGAGGAATTATGACGCGCAAATTTAGAGGATGCGGATGAGGAAGAGGAAGAACGTACGTCACGCCTGTAATCCCAGAAGGTGTAGGCAGAGGTAAATGCATGCATTCAAGCATACATGCAAACACCCACGACGAGCCGGTTACGTTTTGGCCCATGTAACAGGTGGCGAACCTGTTGCCATCTCGCGGCACATTGCCAAACTCCGAGGAACCTACCTATGGAAAAAACCTAATTGAACCAGAGATAAAGGATTTTTAACCGTTATCTCTGTTAGTCCCCGAAAATCGAACCCAGGACCCGCAGCGTAGTAGTAGTGGCCTGCTATCACTACGCTACTGAGACAGTTAATGATATAATCATAATAATAATGGCAACCGTTGAAACGTCCCACTGCTGGGCACGAGTCTCTCCCCTTCTTGAAGGGAGGCCTGGAGCTTACTCCACCACGCTGCTCCAATGCCGGTTGTCCAATGTTTTCAAACCGGCCATACATATGGCCTGCGACAAGGTTTAACGGTGCTATTTATCTATAGCAACCGGGACCGTTGGCTTAACTTGCTCTCCGAAGCACGGAAACGCGCATTTTAATTTGCCACTAGTGGTCACTGGTCACGTACCCGACCGCACCCGTATCGCTCAATCGAGTAGATCGCTTGCGTTCTACACAAGCCGCGAGGCCTTGCGCGCTTGAGAACGATGAAAAGAAGATGATACGAAATTATAAATACTAGCGGACCTAACCCAAAATCCGCTGTCCTGTCTATATGTACATAACTAAGTACATACATACAAAAAAAAATAATTAAAAGGGCATTTTCCAGTGGACCAAACTATGAATCTAAACCATTCTCAAAACACACACAATAATGAATCATCAAAATCGGTCCAGCAGTTACGGACGAGTTCAGTAACATATCTACACAACATACGCACACAAAAAAAGATGAGTGAATGATACAATTTAATTTAGAAATTGAAATGAAAATAAGAATGCAGTCTTTATTTCTTTGTTAATTAGGTACTTCAGTCGAATATTATTAATCAAAATAAAATAATTGAATACTATCATAGAGCAACAACGGAGGAAAGTAGCCATATGCAGGCCTAGGCCTGTCGCCTAGATGTTTATGTGTGCGTGAAATTGTTTCTGTATTTTGTAAAGTAAAGGTGTGAGTTTCGTAGTAATAGACGATTTTTGTAGTGTGCGTGTGTGTCGCACGCTTTTCCGCCCGTAAAAAATGGCAAACTGTTTTGCATCGGTACTAAACGCTATGGCTACTCCAAGGCTACTCCCCTCCAGTCCGCCGCGGCCGATGGTCCGTGTTGCTCTATGAATACTATTAATCACAATGAATTACAGGGAGGTTATTTTTTTTTTTAATTTAATTTGGAAGCTGTTTTCCCTGACAACCGGTTTTCTAGCTCATCATATTAATTTACCAATCCAGCATTGCTAAAAAGTCGTTCGCTGGGACATTTGATGGAAGAGAAGATAGGTATTGCCATAGAAACAGTTCCGTAAAGCCCCGAATATTTCGAATTTTTTAGAGGCGTACGCGTATAAACATAGTATTTTATGTAATGTATGTCAATAAAAATAAAACAAACAAGCAAGGAACAGCGCCGGTGGCGGGAAGGGAGGTCTCGCTCGCTTGTTCGGCCCGGCATCGCGCTGCGGCTTGCGTGTGCGTTGCCATGGATACGCGACGTGCAATGAAATTCCTCATAAATTCCTCTTACATTTTGAGGAAGCGATAGCGGAAGAGGATTTTTTTATTTTTATTTATGAGGATGCGGTAACGGATGAGTAACCCAAAATATTGCGGAACTTCCTCATTATGAGGAAGAGGAAGAGGAATCCTCAACAACCCTAGTTCAGATGTTTCGTATTCATATAGTTTTCGATTCTCGGAATGTGCAATATTACATGCTTTTATTTGAAATATTTGGTAGGAATTTTAAAAATGTGCAATGTGCTTGAATCGGGCATATCTTACATATTCTTTGTAAAAATATTTGAATGAAGAAGGGTTTGAGCAAATGTTGGTCGCATAATTTAATCTTGACATAAAATTGATAGTGTTAAAAGCTACTGTGTGCCCATGAAATAGTACGGTACCTAATTACATTTATACTGAACGTTTTTTCTTCCCCTATTTTTTTATGTAATGGAAGTGGCAAACAAGCATGCAGTTCAAATTGATGTTAAGTGATGACTGCAGCCTATGTAGACACCCACACAAAGACCAAGGTCAAAATGCAGATGTGTTACCACTTCTGAGGCCTAAGGTGTTATGTCTCTGTGCCGGAAAAGACGGGGCCATACATTACCACCTGACCGGAACACGATAGTGCTGAGCACTACCATTTAGCGGCAAGTATATTAGGTAATGCGGTGGTGCCTACGCCCGCGAGCTCCGTCACTGGAGCTCTACCACCAGTAAAATTCTCTTTCTTGTTAGTTCGTAAAAGAAAAGGAGACATTCTATTGATATACTTAACTGTATTCTTTAATATTTATTTTGGAGTGACTTTATTCCTTCGTTACTTTAAAAAAAATTGTTGGTAACCTGACACGTCCTTAGTAATTTGTACAATTCTATGTCATAAAATAGTCTCTATAGTGACGACACTACATTGATTTTTCTTTTTTTAAAGCAACTGCCTACAACTCGCGAAAATGGTAACTTCGTATGAACAGTTAAACATTTTTGCTTTATGTGCTCTTTGAAGTGTACTTATTAAATTAAAAGAAATATTTAATAACCTTCATAGAAACAATAAAATTTGCCAGTGATAGGTTAAATTACAAATATAAAATTAAAGCGAATAACAACTGATAGGTACGATGATTGATATGTCAAAGTAAACAAAAATAAAAAAAATTAAATAAAGGTCCAATAATACTTTATAATTAAAATAGGTACTTATCAATAGAATGTTCCATACTCTTTTACAAGCGGCAAGATAAGACTAAACGAAAAGAATAGAATATAGGTAATATATGACAATATTTTATTTTTAAAGAAAAATGGAAAGAAAAATTTGACTTGAAGTCCTCTTCAGTGAAGTGAGGACTTCAGTAGCTCAATTGGAAGAGCGGCTGGACTAGATTCCCAGTAGGCCGCGAGTACGAGTCTCGCCTGAAGTCAAATTTTTCTTTCCATTTTTTTTTTTAAATAAAATATATTTCACATGCATGTGTTAATGCGAAATAATATAAAACAATATATGAATAGAATATATGATACGGCATCTAGAATACTTCGATTTAATTATGTATAATTCAGTAGACGTTTCTGTCAAAAAAAAATCTAAATAACAAGATTTATACGTTAACTTTGAACCAACTTCAGAAAGTTCTACGCTAACTTTATTTCTTAGCAAACACTTCGCGAAAATATCCGGTGTAGAATTCATATTTAATGTTATTATTTCATGAAAATCATTACATCATGGGTCTCTAGTTGATATTAAGGGTTTGTAAAATTAATAACTTGTTTTAACATTATAATTCATACACCTAAACTTGTTTTTATCGTAAAAACGAATTGACATCGGTTTGAAAGTTGACTTTATGATACTTGCAAATGAGCATAGAGTTTACATTAATGGTGGTAAAGTGAGCACTCTATTTATCTGTACCATATACCTAGATTATCTGTTCATTTTTAACAATAGGATTGTTTCTAAGTCTATACCTGCCTAATGACAGGAGTAGACATAACCATCTAAAATACAGAAGTTTGAACAATAGTATGAGCAATTCAATTTATCTAACACGTCCCTAGTTAAATTATAAGGCCAACCTAAAAAAAAACACAAAAATATCAATAAAGTAACATTAATCAAAATAAAATCGAACCAAAAAAACCTAATAAATCTCGAGCCAATTGGAACCGCAAAAAGGCGTCCTATTTTCAAATCTATGCGATATAAGATCCAGACTCGCCATCGACTTGTTATGCGACGGAAGTCCGTCGCGCCGCTGCGCTGAATGACCGTCTTCCCTTTCCGACCCCCACCGCCACCCTGGCGCGGAGTTATAACCCGAACGGTGCAAATTGTGACCCATAAATGGAACATGTTATGCTCTGGGATGGAATAAAAAATCGGGGAATGGAACGGTGTTTGGTGTGGATTTTTTAATTTATTTTTTACATTTCCAATCCTGCGATCCAAATGATGATTGGAAGGCTTGGTTATTAGAATGCTGATTTTCAATTATACTGACGGGTTTAGATTTAATGTATTATTTGATCTCAAAACAGATTTAAACAAGATAAAAAGGAATTTTATTGTCACATCCGATGAATACAACACATCAAATAATTGCTGCCAAGTAAAATGATCAGTTGATGTGCATTTATTATATTTTATTTGCTTTCAACTGACATCAAGAGGTAGCGGGAGGTAATTATTTTTCGGATTTTTTTATATTAGTTCGTATGTTTTTTGACTCTGAATACTCAAAATTATGGCTTGACCGATTGTCGATACAAGAAGGCAATTAGAGATAGTCCCATAGAACAAATAATATCAGATTCATTTAAGACCTTAGAACTGGTGGTAGAGTTTCTGTGTAGAGACTCGAAGGCGTAGGCACCACTGCATTACCTAATGCATCTGCCGCCAATTAGTAATGTAATCAGCACTGTCGTATTCCGATTAGATGGTAATGTATACCCTCGTAATAACTACCTCAGAGACATAATAACTAAGGTCTCAGGGGGGGCAACGCAGCTGCATTTTGACTTCTGGTTTTAGTGTAGATGTCTATAGGCTGCAATCGTCACTTGACATCAATGTGATCTGCATGCTTGTTTGCCTCCTTTTTACATAAATAAACCTTAGAAGCTATAGACCCTTATCCATCCATGGAATACCTAATATACTTGTCGCTATATGGTAGTGTTCAGCACTATCGTGCTCCGGTCCGGTATATGTGGTTATGTACGGCTCTGTAATTTCCGGCACAGAGGCATAACACCTAATGCCGCAGGAGTGGCAGCGCATCTGCATTTTGACCTCTGGTCATTGTGTGGGTGTCTATAGGCTGCAGTCATCATTTAACATAAATGTGAACAGCACGCTTGTTTGCCACTTTTATTACATTAAAAAAAATGGATGTCATATGGAAGTAGGTACATTTGTAAAAAATCTTAGTGATGTAGATGCAGGATATATACTAAGTCCCAATTAGATTTTCCTGTTCAAAACGAAATATATCTTTATTAAGTAAGTAAAATTAATCTAAATGAGACCTTTAAGTATAAGCGACGAGACATATGCCCAGTTATTGTTGAATATCAGTCTGAAAGTTAAACGACTAAAAATAAAGATGACCTATTCGACCTCGCAAACACAAGTGTTTTTATGCCTAAAGTCAGATAATAAGTTATATTGAATAACTCAGGTGTGAATAAATAGGAATACCGGGTAATGTTGAAGAATTATGCTCGAATGGCTCAGTGATAGGATTGTTGCTACGGCTGAGGTCCCGGGTTCGATCAGTGTTTTTTTTTTTTTCTTTTTTTGTTCACTCAAAACTGTAATAATCTGTGCACGAATGTATAATAATATATTATTTCACTGACGTTAACTTTTAGGTTATAAAGAAGGAAAACAAGTCTGCAGTTCACATGGCCGTTATTGTTGCAGTTATAGAAATCTACAGTATTTAACTGTAGTACAGTATCAAAATATAGGACAAAAAGCAAATCTCTCAATGTCTATGGGTGTGTATCCATTAGGTAACATTTAAGATATGGAATAAGTTGTTGACGTAAATAAATGACCTTGTGTTTGAGCATTGAGGCTGGGTTGCATCAAGATATTTGTTACAATAACTTTAACTTTAACAAATATCTAGGTGCAACACAGCCTAAACCATTTGACGGCAGATAAAAGACAATGCGGTGGTGCCTACGCCCTCGAACTTATTATTCTGATACCTCCCTACCAACAGTCAAACCAGTAAAATGTTTTTCATATCAGTTAACTATGCAATGGGATAGAAATTCCAAATTCTAATTCCAAATTTTAAATCAGTACGCAGCATTTGAAAATCGAACGGTAGGCAATTATCAAAACGATAAAAGCTATACAAAATGGCCGCACCCACAGCGTTAATAAAACCTCGATTTTTGTAAACTATCGAGTTACTCCACAAATTGTTTCCACCCTCCGAACAAATTAGTTACGCCTATGTACGTTGGGCGTGATATTATTTATAAAGTGAAATTTCCAAAGTAAGTTGAATTTAGAAAATCACCATAGGTACTAGATTCTTTCATTATTTTTGGAGTTGATTATTCATAACAAAAATATACTTTGGGACATAATCCTAAATAGAAATAATAACTACTCACTAAACGTTAATTTTGAAATAATTAAACAAATATTAAAAGAAAATAATCTGAAAGGGATGTTCACAAAAATTTTATACGTACCCAATAACAGTTTTTATTCAATAAGTGAAGCTTGCAAAAATGAACCTTAAAACATACTATTAAAGAAGTGAACAAACCAAATAATATACAAAAGCATCAAAATAGGTATCTTCATTGAAAAAATAATGCTGTTAAACCTAACATCAAGTTGATTATCAAATCAATAAATAAGAGTCTTCAATCCTATCCTAAACAATATTAGAGCGTCTACACCAAAAATCATAACAAAGCTCATTGACAGTCAAGCGACACTCAAAATCTTATGAGGCAACATAATGTGATCTCCAAAATTGGTCCGCAACGTTGCCCAGATGTGAGGGCTATTTTAAACTCATAATAACGGTTGTCGACACGTGTGTGTCGACCATTACCACATATTACAAAAAATGTAGGAAAAACAATAAAATGCTGAGGGGAGGCTGAGGGACAACCAAGTGGACGTTTAAAATTGATTTTTGAAATCATACTTGGGGGCCAAATTGCAAAATACGACAAAGAATTGTCAAACACAAGAACTCTACAGCTCTGATAATCTTGTAGACAATTTTTTTGGTCAACCAAAACAAATTTGACTTAAACCTTCTGTTAGGAGGACAGTTAAACGAAAATCTGTATAAAATAACAAACGGTAAGCCGCGACAATTTTTCTTGTGTAATAAATGTGGCAAATAAGCATTCAGCTCACATTGATGTTAAGTGATGACTGCAGCCTATAGACATCTACACTTAAACCAAAAGTCAAAATGCAGCTGCGTTTCCACCCCTGAGACCTTAGTTGTTATGTCTCTGTGATGGTTATAACGGAATTTTCGATTCATCAACCCAGGTTGGACCCACAAAACAACTATGACTGCAATTAAATTGCAACCAACACACTCTACCTACAATCAGCAATCCTTCAAAAATTCCCCGCCAGGAGGACGGTACTATACCTAAATAGTACCAATAGAATACAACCCAACCATTATCAAACGTACTCCATATTGTACCGTTCGCCGCAAAGCAATCTATCATAGAATAAATCTATGATATATTTACACACAGTGAATACATTATCGCCATTCCTAAATCAGCTATCAACGGACTCTTTTCACTAAAAGGGTGAGCTCCACTATAGA
Organism: Macrosoma leucophasiata; assembly: GCA_036365455.1. Lineage (NCBI taxonomy): Eukaryota > Metazoa > Arthropoda > Insecta > Lepidoptera > Hedylidae > Macrosoma > Macrosoma leucophasiata. The sequence continues at coordinate 6,632,701 of JAWQUS010000020.1, forward strand.
AAAGGTTGACCCTTCATAAAGACTTATCACCTCATATACAAAATAAGGTTGTACTAATCCTAAAGTGGCCGGACAATATAGTATTTTAAAAATACCACAACAAAGATCAAAATCGAATAGCCGATCCGCCGAAGATGGGATCTGACTGAAGTTAGCGGTAGTTTTTTCTCAACAATCTCCTCTCGGACTTAACTTACGTTATCTCGCCCACGAACGTCACAAGGAATAGAAACCCGCACATACATAATAAGGACGATATTTCTAAAGAAATTTAAATTCGCCCGCAAAGGTCCCGAGATAGGATTAAAGATTGGGCGTCGAGATGGCCCTTTGTGGTCGACCCTTAAGAAAACATGTCTTGATATGGAAATATCTTGGACGAGTCTAGCGAGGAATCATTTACGAGGGCGATCAAGGAGACCGTCCGTGAATCCGTAATTAGTCTACGAATACGGGAGATTTATCATCGTTGAAACTCTTTTGTGGCAACGTTTATTTTGCATGAGCGGAGAAGTAAAAAGGCATCATTGTTTAGACTTCGCTGACCGACCGTTTTACGATGCGGTAGACCGTGCACGTTCAAGTTTAAAAGGATAATTTTTATCAGCGAGCTTTGCGCGAGGGGTCCTGTCAAATCGATATGGCTGTTATTTTCCACCCAATCGTATTCCTGTTGAGGTCTAAAACACAATTTACAGCGTGTGGAAGTGGCAAAGAATACTGTTTACATTCATGGAGTAATACTGTAAGCCTATAAATAAACATCTACATGAAACCACAGATTTCAATGTAGATGCGTTGCCTCTCCTAAGGCCTAAGATGTTATGCCTCTATGTCGGAAATTATAACACAATAGTGCTGAACACTACCAAATGGTGGTGACTACGCCCGCAAGCTTCATCACTGAAGCTCTACCACCAGTGATGAAGCTCGCTGACCAGAAAAAAGTACCCTTTTGGCAAAATGCAAGGATGAAACCAGACTTAAGATTATTATTTATGTTAAAAAGATAAGACTTATTCAGACAAAATTTAGCAACAATACTAAAAATACCTGTACAGTCCAACAATCCTTCATTAATTTGTAAACCAAACAACAGACGGCAAACACTGGACTTGACGTACACTTGACTCAATATTTACTTTGATACAAATAACCGACCATCGGTTTTTCAATGTTTTGTGATGTTAATGACTAAAACGAAGACGGCGTGGACAATATATTCATATCCTTTGTTACCATTTGTAACAAATAAAATATTAATATGTTTGTATCACATGAGTACATAGTGACAATCGTAACACACAATGGCACAAGTATATGAAATATCAGTTACCACTTTCTAAATATAGCTATCGACCGCATAGTCAAAGGACACGCGATAGGCACGAGACACTCTTCCCCTCACCTTTCAGACAACCCAAGACGTCACATCTAAAATTAAAACCCACTTATTTAAAACCCGCCACTTAGGCACCATCCCGTTTGTACAAAAACTAAAAATATCCTCGACCATTGTGTCACGCTCAAAGAAGTTCCGTAGGTCACGGCGAACGCATGAGCATGTACGTGTCAGGAGCACGCCAAACATTTTTTATCTTTGAAAAAATTATAAAAGACCGCTTTTGACAATGGATCCTCGGTAGCATCTTTGACAATTATAATAATACATTCAATGGCACACGAAAAGCCGTTACCGTCACCCGATTGTCCTTCGATATTGAACTTTAAACAAACAGCATCACCGCTGAATATTCAAGGTCCGGGTCAGGAGACCTCGGCTCTTTTGTCAGCTCAGTCGTCATGGTTAACATAAGGGTCATCACAAAAGGCAAAAGATAACAATACGCGTACGTCAATCGTGCGCTCATGCAAATAATTTTTTTCTTCCAAAACATCCCCTTTATCTGTTCATAGAGCGACGGGGTTAATTAATATGTACAAAATACAATTAAATTTAAGATCCCTTTTTTAACGTGGCACGAGGTCGGGACTTAACTGTCACCATTAGAATTATACTTTTATTGTCACAATAAGCCGTGTTTAGTAGATTTATAGATATGAGTGCCTTTGTTTCTGCCTATCAATTTAATATAAAGCGCTATATAATATTATAGCGGGACCCCCATGCATTATTGGATATAGCTGGTTTGACAGCTCACTTGAAGGGGTTAATATGAACGTTTAGGATAAACTCAATAAGTCGTAACAACTGGTGTTGGATGAAACCTGCACTTGACATTTCTATGATAGCGCAATCGTACTGGCTGACAGGCGTTTCCTACCATTTGGTGTCCATCTACGATTCTGGATATTTGAGAGCAGAAAATGGCGTTTATATTTGAAAAATTATAGTTGCTCGAATTTTATCCCGCTTAGTCCGTTCAAAGTTTTGTTACAAAGCGTTTTGTTGACAAAATGCGGGTTGAAAATGTTGAACGGTGCAACGATTTCGGGGTTAAGAAAATCTTTTGTTGTGCAACGGTTTAATACAAAAGTGTCAAATGACGGCACATCTGCTCCCACAAAGGGTTACGCTTGGATAGATTATTTTTCGAACCACCCCCGCAAGATTGTTCGATACTCGCTTATACAGATGTTTCAAATTCGTTTCTTTTGCAAATCCTTCAACAATTAGTCAACTAGTGACAATTAGTTAATCATAAATACAAAATTTCCATGTCACAATGTTAGTTACCGTACTCTTCTGAAACGGCTGAACCGATTCGCTGACCGATTTCGAAATTTTGTGAGCATATTATGTATGTAGGTCTGAGAATCGGCCAACATCTATTTCTCATTATATTTTTGGACATTTTTTTTATATTTTCTAGAGCAATAGGAAGTTTGCCGCGACAGCTAGTATTTTTATAATCATACAAATAAGAATGTTATAAATGAACTAATGTCAAATAACTCACATTAGGTATACAAAACATATTTTTGCAAAAATATGTCTTGGCCAGATTTGTAAAAAATATTTCAAGAAAACACTTAGAAACTTGGAAATAACGCAACAAATCGAACATTCAATACTTTCAATTTAAATACTTGTAACAGAAAAACGTCCTGTAACTGACCAGACGTGCTCATGAAGTTAGTAAGCACCAAAATGTATGACCCAAGGATGACGTAAGCGTTCCCCGAACGGTCCAGTATTGTTGTTGTGCAACTTATACGATACGACAAAAGAAAGTGAGCGTGACGATGAAATTGTCTCCGAACACCGAATCCTTTGACGTTGTCAGATTGTAAGAGTCATTAATATAACACTAAATGCTGGACTGAATAGACGATGACGCAAGTTTTCTGCATGATGCTTGGATTCAAAATTCTTTATTCAGTAGACAATGTGAGGCTTTGTCATTTATATTTTTACAGCTGACTAGTAGTCATTGCAACTACTAATCTTGGATTTGAATTCCCGAATGGACAAAATTTTCAACAGTAGCGTGGAGCTTGAAAATGTTTAGGAACGTATCGCCTTTTGTATCTTGGAACTTAAAATAAACAATTCCTATTTGTTCTCTAGGGTGAAAGTATGAAAGGATATTAAAAACTTACCACTATGCATGGTATTGGATTCAGCGTCGACTACTTCAGTTCTAGATTTCTTCTGGTCTTCAGGTGATCCTGAAGTATCCATGTGTTCCTGTTTGATCTTCGGCTTGATGTCTTCATCGGGGGAACTTGAGGGCATTGGTGAGGTAGATGCTCTTCTTTTAGGCGTTGACGCTTCCGCATCAGCTTCTGTTATATAAAAACATTAATTTGAATCAACCTTCTAGAACAGGTTATCCATATGTGCTAATGCGGCTAGTGGTGAACAGAGAATTAAGTGTTAATAGGTCTCATTCAAAAGGAAGATAAAAGTTGTCCAAAATCTGTGTGCTTGTTTATATAAATAATCTAATATAGACAAAGCTGGGTTAGAAACCACTGAAAATAATAATGTGCTGATTTGGGGCATCTTTTTTTCTAATTGGCACTAAATTTCTTCGTTAACTGATGCGTATTATAAAATATAAATCTTACCATCCAAAAGCCTCTTGGGTGTACTCGAAGCTCCACCATCCTCGATCAGATCAGGCGGGGCTATTGATGGACTAGCAAGGGGAGGCGTATGGACCCTACTGCTGGGAGGCCGCCTCGCAGTAAGTAGGGAAGGTCTCCGACTGCTTGAATTCCCACTCGCCATCTGACCCGGTCTTGATCCATCCTCTGGGTCGGAATTAGGACCTGATAAAAATATTATTGTTTCATTAATCTCATTAGGACTAAAGTTCAGACAATGCATCATCTATCTGTTCTAATTGTCTGAGATCCTGTACCACAGAGGATTTGAATTAGATTTACATCATAGTTCAGATAAATATAAACACGAAGGAAGAAGAGAATGATGAAGGTAGACGAGGCACGAGAGGTTTGTCAGGACCGGGATATCTGGCGCTCTAAACTATCTGCCTACCCCGTTAGGGACCTGGCGTGAAGATACATACGAAGGAAGAAGAAGAACGTTCGGCGCTATTACGTAATTTAAGCAATGTGGATCATTGCATTCGAAAATGTACTTTGGAGTTGTACCAATACGCAGAATATTATTTGTTTCTAGTCAAAATAACAAACGTGTCTCATAATGTTGTTGTACAAATTGGATCTCCTTGGTTTAGTCAATACCTGCTCGTTAACTGGTGATAGGGCACCAGACGCACATCTAGAGCGTAGGCAGAATCTCACTATTGTCATCGAAAACTCGGTAATGGGCATCGCACGGCAAGGTGTCTCGCACAAGGAAATGGCGACTCCTCTCTCTTTACCTCGTAATCCGTTTTGTCATGATGGTGGATGTACTTACCAGCACTATAACAATGGTAAGAAGTGAGGTCCTTATCACAGGCGGAGACTTTGTGCTGGATGAACCGCACGATGTCAGCGAGAGCGAAGGCTCGACGGCAGGCTCCGCAGGTCAGGGTGTCCGCCGGCACCCCTGGTGTCGGTGACCCCCCACCCTCTGCCGCGCTGTCCGCATCCGCTGGAGAAGAAGGAAAGAATTAGAGATATCTGAAGTAGTACATTTGATCCGCTTGGAAAGAAAGGGACGAGTCAAATAAACCTATCTCTGAGTTGCCTGTTTTTTTATTGAGAGTATTTTTATATGATGCAAAATAATGATACTGGTAGCAGAAAAAGAGCTTTACTGGTGGTAGGTATTTGATACGATGATGATCAATTATTAAAAGCGAATTCCTTCAGTCAATATCAAGCTCTATACAAACATGAATTATTAAACGTAATTATTATTAGCGGTAATATTTTTCTTTGGTAAAATTAATTTTATTTCATTTCTCTAATGTCAAAAACTTATTTAGATAAAGTTTGTTAAAAACATTGGTTTGTTTCACAGTTCGACAGAGAGTATAACGTTAATCGTGTTGTAGGCATATTATATTAGCTAGTATTAATAGACTCGTTCTTTAAACTTTGCTGCTATTGCGTTGGTACCCAGTTAAGTTCCAAACGTAAAAAAAGAAAATAACAATTCATAGTAATGTGATCTAAAAAAATTTTTTAATTAATTACATGCGGTATTATCGCATAATGTTAGTAGACTTATAAACACTAGAATTAAATAAGTATAAGATATATAGGTATAAGTGAATATTTACAATTAGTCTAAATATCTGCTTGGCAAGTGTTAAATCAAATATCCACTTTAGCCATGAATGTTTGGACAGCTGACAAATTACATTCCCCAAATATACAATTTGGCAACAAAAACGCGTTACCCAGGATTACTGAATAAAACGCTTTAAAATTTTGCATAATGAAGGGTGGAATAAAACTTGCTCAAGCCTGTGCCGATGCATCATCTTAGTAGACACTAACCAAAGAGCTAAATAAGATCTGAATTGTTTAAATCGATTCGCTAATCGATATTTTAAGTATAGGGGTATGTCAATTGCATTAAATAAATTGATATTTTATAAATCAATTAATTGGTAATACCCCCAAAATTTCCGGCACAAAGGCAATAACTGCTTAGGCTTTAGGAATGACATCTGTTTAAAAAAATATCTTTTGGTCTGTTTCCATTAATGGAAACGGTCTATGCTTGCTGCAACGCCATCCGTATTTTGATCTCTGGTCTTTGCGTGAGTGTCTATAGGCTGTGGTCATCACTTAACATCAATGTAAACCTTCATTAAAATAAGAAAAAAAAGAAAGAGTTTGTTAGTTTCAGTACTGTTAAAGCAATTAAAAATTTAACCCTTAAATCCATAGCGTATCAAAAATTAAACACTACCTTTCAAGAAGAGTTTTTACTTTATTATTATATTGTACGTTTACTAAGGTATTTTAGTTTATTTACCCTTTTAAAACTCATTATTGAAATACAAATTGCTAAGAATATCATTAAATCACGGAAACAAATTAATCATATTTTAATAAAACTTTTGTTTTGCAATTTTGTTTCATACATCATTTTGAGACAGATTTGTAATGCGGCTTCCAGTACGAATAAAAAACGAATAATTAATTATTTTAACTAAAAAACGCAGGTATAAACCCCATCTGTTGACAAGGTGCGACTATGTTAAACTTCCATGATACCATAATTGACGACACGCTCGACACCTAATACAGGAAGGAAGGAAGCTCATGTTGGAACAGGCGAAAGGAAACTTTAAAAAAACGCATTTGCCACGAGCCACATTCGTACAAAAAAATCCACTGCATTTACATAATAAACCCCCTAAACAAACGAAGCAATAGTAAACAATGTGGACGAATCATGTAGTTTTTACGGTATATTAATTTAGTACTCCGGTTTCAAACAACCCTTGTGTACATAAAATGTAAGAAAGCACGGCCTACATTTCTTTACAAAGAGATTGAAGGAAAAATAATAATAAGAGCGGATGGAATGTAAGGGCGTCTGCGTAGTACTTATGTGAAATTAGCTCGCGAACGCCTTTGATGTGCCGACCAATTGTGCGCGGAATATGAAAGCGCCTTTATAATTCTTAGGCGTCGATGCCGACGACTTATTTATTAGGCAATTAAGTACCTATGTGATTCGTATGTAATGACCTATTTTACGTAAGTAACACGAGGAGATGTAATTAACATTTTTGGAAAACAGAGTAGTATCAAGGATCGGAAAATGAAGGGATGAGAGTACCAAAAACAATGCTTAAACAACAATCATTATTTTAAGTGAATATTAAAGAAAAAGTTAAAGATAAACCCTAACACTTATGGCCAATTAACCGAAACATGCAATCTTACTAACCTTTATTAACACGGACTACACGAAAGCTTTCTTTTGTAACCGACTTCAAATAAAGGAGGAGGTTCTCAATTCGTCCGGATCATTATTTTATGTATGTTCACCGATAATTTGAAAACGCCTGTACCGATGTTTATTTTTCTGTGTTAATTTGTTTATTTTTGGTGGTTTATTTTTAATTTGTCAATACCTACTTTTACGTTATGAGGCTGGAAATAAGCATATATATATATACAAATATTTGTCCCGTTACAGGGATCGAACCCGATCCTAACCGGTTAAAATTCTCAAATTGAAAATAATTAAGCCAGACCCATCCACATGCCGTACATCATTAGGCATGCTCAAGAAACAAAACCTTCGCATATGTTTGCGAAACGTTTACATTGCGTGTCCAAACAAAATGCATAACCCTTTCACGGGAAGAATCCAATTCTTATTATCCCTTTTGTCCTACAGCCTACAGATAAGTGGTCAATCCCACAACTGACACCTTAAGTTTGAGGACCGTGACTTACAAGATGTAATTAAATGTTATTTAGTATTCGTGTCATTGTCCATATGTCGGAGTGTTTCTGTCGCGTACTCAATAATTTGTTGACTACCAGATGGTGGGTTCCAGGTGCTAGGTGGAGAGACAGAGTTATTGCAAAGTTTGTTTGCGTCAATGGGTGGTCAATAACTATTAAATGAAATGACGGGTAACAAGGCTCTGCCTAAATACTACAGCCTGTTCTGTTATAGGTATAGGTCGCGCCAGGTAAAAAGAACGCTGGCGGTCAAGCTGCGCAGTAGACGATTTATCGATCTATTTGGTGGTATGAGGTGCGGCGTTTTCAATCTGCCTACCAATACACGAAACCGCAAGCGAAAGCTAGATCAAAAATAAACCAATAGGGCTAGTACTTTCGTGCGCGAGTGTACCGATGCGCGAACACATCCCTTCTATTTTCTTCCAGCGTTCTTTTTACGTGGCGCGACCTATAGTAGAGTGATCAAAATTAAGCATATAAAATCAAATCATTTATTTACTAGAATGTAGTAGGTACATGCAGGTTCAGATGTTAAGGTAATAAAATTATGGAAACTATACCTAACATTCTATCATAACAATGGTGTGTAATTCTTTTTTCAAAATGTAATGCCTACCGGTAAACAATTCATATTAAATTTTTTTCATTAAACATACTTAGTTACATTACGTGTTTTTTTTTTGTATTTTCTCTCACATTTTTAGTGATATTAATGTGTCACATGTAATCACGGAAGAATTTTTCTTTATGCACAGTATGAATATGTATGTATCTTCACGCCAGGTCCCTAACGGGGTAAGCAGAGAGTGTAGAGCGCCAGATATCCCGGTTCAGACAAACCTCTCGTGCCTCGTCTACAGTATGAATATTACGTAAACAATCCATTATAATCAATCAATATACAGCCCATCTTTTTCCTAATGATACTAGCAAACACGTCTGCAGTTCACTTAGTTTACCATCTATGTAAACTGTCGATCTATCACATCACATTATAAAATGGCAACAAATCGTACAGCTTCCATTAATGGTAAGTAATATTGTAGCCTATAAACATATACATGAAATCAGAGATATCAATGTAGATGCATTGTCACCCCAGGTACGTACGCCTGGGCACCAGGTATTATGCCTATGGCCGGAAATTACAGGATCATACATTACCACCTGACCAGAACACAAGCGTGCTGAACACTATCATTAAGCGGCAACTAGATTAGGTAATGCGGTGATGCCTGATGCCTACGCTCGAGCTCCGCCACTGTAACTCACCCACCAGTAAACAAGTACAATTAAAAAATAAGTACTTACAATTAAAAAGGAATTGTTATCGCAATCAACTGTCCTAATCCATACATGGTTCAAATACAGTATGCTCCATTAAAAAATTCTCAAAAAAACTTTTCATTCGATTCTATTTGAACACACATACGTATAGACATTACCTATATTTATTCATCCATAACGCCTACAATCGAACCCTATCGGTTTCCGTGAAAGTGGAAATATGGCCCCACCCACTCTGGACATTGGTCACTCTTTAACCCACACATGCGCTGTACAAAACTACCTGATTTATTGGTATCGAGGTTTGTAGGGGTGTGTTTAAAATTAAATACTGTGGTTAAATTATTCTGTAAACAGTATTATGTCTCTTTGTGTGATTAGTTGTTAGTGGTTATGTGGAACATGTTTGAGGTTATATTAGAAGTAGATTGCGTAAACAATAGATGTCTATAAAAATATCATTAGCCCTTAAGCATGCTTACATTTAATCGCAGGAGCGGAGAAAATTAAAATATTATATAAAGCATACCTGATATTATGAATGTTTAACTCCGTTTGTTTTTTTCTTGAAGTAAAAAAAAATCTTTGAAATGTAAAACTAAAAAAATAAAAGATCCGGACGAATTGAGAACCTCCTCCTTTTTTTGGAAGTCGGTTAATAACGAACGATTTATTATATGCAACACGTTATCACAGTTCGCTATGACTTGTAGGGTAGAAGTTGGTTTGACTAGATAATTATTGATTAATATCAATGATATTCTATACACATTAATATACTCGGTCTACCGGGGTTAGGTTGAAATAAATAATTTTCACGGATTTTTCTCACATTTAGAAATTAAAGAAAAAAATAGGTAGAAAAACAGAAGCTCCCGTAACTTAGTGGTAAAGCGACTGGTCTGATTATTCTGAGGTCACAGGTTCAATCCCTGCTCGAAATCAATTTTTTCTTTATTTTTTTTCCTTTGTAGTGAAAAATAAAAATATTACAAAGAGTATACATGTACTGTCTATCCCTCCAAATAAATTACCTATCAGAAATAATCAATCAGTAAATAAAGTTAACACAGAAGATATACCTAATTGCCATACTTATTTCAGGTAAATAAATAAAATAAAAAAATAAAATACGCTTACACTCACAGCCCCACAGTAGGTATAAACCTGTGTCGTGGGTGCCGTTGTACACATACAACACATACACAAACACCCAGACCATACCGAAACAAATATCTGTAGGCCATACAAATATTTGTCCCAGTGCGGGGATCGAACCCGCGACCCTACGAATCAAACGATGGTTTCACACCGCTGGACTAACCGGGTCGTCAAATTATTATTAGGTATTTTTCATAATGCAAATATCACCTGCGAATTAGTGTAAAAATGTTAGAAAGAAAAGTTTTCTTCTAAAATCTCAAAGTATATTTTAATCACTGTAGATAAAAGGTACTTTCTGTACGTCCTAACATAGTATGTTCTTAGGTTTCCGCGAGCTACACTCATTGAAATAAAACTAGTTATATTTCTAAAAAGCTAATAGGTACTTTGTTTTAGTCTCAATGTCTACATGACCTTTAACCTGAACTTGTTAAATGTTAACCAGAAATGTCTAAACAGGACCGAAGCTACCCACTGTTATTTCACGTGATGCCCTCATACTTATGCTATGTGATTTATTGAGAACTACCGTCTAGCCAGGTGACAGAGGGAGCCACCCTTTACGAGGACGAAAAGTTTAAATTAGCTCGTTACATATGGCTGTTGGATCCACAATTTGTTTTTTCTCAACGTGAGACACGTCAAGTTTTGGGGGTAATCCTAATTATTACATTTTCCAGTGAGGATTTGAGTTTATGGACTAATTTACAGCTCTCTACAATGGGTTTTTGGTCGCACAGTTCCTTGTTGTAAATTGTGTTTTGATAAATAAATTTTACGGGTACCTACTACTGCATTACCTTTTGTGGTTACCGTTGAATTGTAGTGCGGCTCAATGATCATATTAGATTTTAGGCCTGAAAAGTGGATCTACAAGTATGTTGTTAAGCTGTTTGTTTTAATCAAATTGATTTTTTAATATCAATTTGAACTGTATGCTTGTCTTTCATGCTTTGTTGTTCATCTTCCATAAAAATGTAGGTATTCATTAACCCGAAGTTTAAGACAATCCCTACTTAATATTATAAATGCGAAAGTAACTCTGTCTGTCTGTCTGTTACCTTTTCACGTCCAAACGACTGAACCGATTTTAATGAAATTTGGTACAGAGGTAGAGCTGACTTTGAGAAAGAACATAGGCTACTTACTTATTTATAAAACGATAACCACGCGGGCGAAGCCGCGGGCAACAGCTAGTTAACAATAAAAATAAATATTCTTTCATTTATTTTATCTGCTTATTGGTAATATAGGTATCCATACAATTAAAACTAGAAGATTTATTTTACACTAGTCTATTGTTTGATTTGATCTTATAATGATGTACCTTGATAACACTTTTTCCATTACTTATTTATAAAACGATATCCACGCGGGCGAAACCGCGGGCAACAGCTAGTAAACAATAAAAATAAATATTCTTTCATTTATTTTATCTGCTTATTGGTAATACAGGTATCCATACAATTAAAACTAGAAGATTTATTTTACACTAGTCTATTGTTTGATTTGATTTTATAATGATGTACCTTGATAACACTTTTTCCATTCGTAGACGCATTAGATATCTAACATTTTTATGTTATGAAAATTTCAAGCATGCACTTTGTACCTATAACTACAGCTTTTAACTACACAGACACCAAAAGTCTAAATATAGATTAAGGTTAGCGTTATTAGGGTCATAGCTCACTACAGCCACCCGGCACCCGACCAGCACCGCCCCGTTTTACGGCGTCCACTCGTTGTCAACGGGTGAACGACGCGATGTTACTTTCAATTGGTTCACAGCGCGTTGGCAATAAAAAGTCATCGCCAAACAAGCTAGTGGTCACCGAGTGGTCCACCCAACGTCCGCGCGTGGACCGCGCGCTGCTCTCGCGTTGACAGCTTGCGGTCGATGCGATACGACGCGGAGTTGATGTAATGAGCGCAAACCGCTCGAGGCGGTCGGGCACTAATCGGGTGCCGGGTGGCTCTCGTAGTGAGCTATGACCCTTACCCCTGGGGTCTAAGATCTTTTACCTACATGTAGTAATTATAGAACTTTTCATGTTAAACGAAATGAAATGGCAAACAAGCATACAGTTTACATTGATGGTAAGTGTCATAATTTACGCGGCAGTACATTACCATCTGACCGGAACACGATAGCGCTGAACACTACCATTAAGCGGCCCGAAGATTAGAATGCGGTGATGCCTACGCTCTTAAGCACCGTCACTGAAGCTCTACTACCAGTAAAATAGTTACACATACTCGAATTACATACTATACACAGAATTACATATATACACATAGCATACGTTCGTTTTCATAGTACAAAGCAAACCGTTTGTGGAGAAACCAAAGATTGATCGGCCCTAGGGTGACATGTAAACAAAAAATGTCAAACTCTGACATAACTATGACCACCGTGTCCAATGTTAATTGGCAGGGGATCCCTATTGTGACCCCGGCGTTTTTCGCGAGAGCAAATCGAAAATAAAAATAATACAACCAACGTGCGGGGGTGCGATTGTATGAAACTATTATAACTTGCCACTGGAGCTTAGAATGGTTTCATAATTATTTATTCGATATTTCTAGTTTTGTGGTTGGAAATAATATTTATGAACGTATCATATACAAACAGGTAGGGTAACTATAATTCTCATTTGTTTTAAATACATAATTTTATTATTGATTTTTGCAAATGATATAAGTCTTAGAAATCGGCGTGATTGTATGAAGAGAATGATGAATGTAGAAGAAGCACGAAGGTGTGTTAGTGCCAGGATATCTGCCGCTCTACACCCTCTGCCTACCCCGTAAGGGACTTGGCGTGAAAATACATATAATGATATAGAAGGTAATATGTCACAAATTCAAAATTTAAAAAAATCAGGTGGTAGAGTTTTAGTGTCGGAGCTTCGAGAGCCTAAGCATCACCGCATTACCTAATCTATCGGTCGCGAATTGGAAATATTCAGCACTATCGTGTTCTAGTTATAATAGAATGATTGACACTGTAATACTTAATACAGTGGCAACACAACTTAGGCGTCAATAGTGGCCTACAAACAACGAATCCGCATATAGACGTCCAGTTTTTGTGTAGATGCCTATAGATTGCAGTATTTACTTCCATCAATCAAGCCAATCAAGTGAACCGCAATCAAGTTTGCTATAATTTAATATATAAAATTCTCGTGTTGTTTGTAACAATATTCCTCCGAAACGGCTAGACCCATCATTATAAAATTTTCTCTGTATGTCTGGTAGGTATGAGAATCGGTTGTAGTCTACTTTTTACGAGTATATCCCTAAATGGTAAGGGTGATTCTCTCCAAATATTTTTAATTATTTTGTTGACATATAGGTACCTAATTTTTTATACCTCTAAGGCGATACGAAGTTCGTCGAGGCAGCTAGTTATTTCATAAAAAGACATAGTAATATAATAGCAAAGTAACTTCTGTCGTTCTGTCTGTTAAACTTTCACGATCAAACCGCTCAGTCAATTATAACAAAAGTGGATGTGATAAGTTTAAATTTTAATGAAAGTTACTTGGGACTATGAAAGTTACTTGGGACACTAAAAAGCGTGAAGACAAAGTCACGGGGAACAACCAGTTATTAATATACTTAATTATAAATGGCGTGATCGATTTTGCGATTTTGTAGAGTATACATTTTGTAAGTCTAAAAACAGATTATAGGATACCAATTTTCTAGCGGACAGTTATGTAATAATTGCCTTTTTTAATTAGAATTATCAATCAAAGTAATGCTTCCAATAACTAATAGCTAAGATAAATTATAGAACAACGGCAACATACGTGATAAGAAGTTTTTATTGGTCACTAGCTGACCCGGCGAACTTCGTATCTTCTATCGTATCGAGGCTTAGGATTAAACAATGTGTCAAAGATTTTACAGGTGCGAATTGCTTGTATGGGAAAATGAAATTATGCTATTCCTCTTCAATTTTTTCATATTTTCTCTTACCTTTTAAACTTTTCCTGGGCTTCCAGAAATAATTCAAAACCAAAATTATCCAAATTGGTTTAGCCGTTCCCGAGTTTTAGCGAGACTAACGCACAGCAATTGATTTTCATATATATAGTATATAGATTACAGTACATTTAATAATTTAATCACACGTTAAATCTGGGTATATTTGTATTTGTGTTCGTATTTTTTTGATTTATTTGATCAATATTTTGTGTTCCAAAGGATTTTGACATCGTCTTTGTCGAGGCATTCAAAGGGTTGAGTTGTCGGAAATGGACATTTCTCTTAAAAGCCCTTTCGGTATAATATAAAGCCTTGTCGGCAAATTTCGATTGAATTTTTTTGTTTTTATTAACAGTGTGCGTTAGTTTTTTAATTGCTTCAATGGTATGTTTGTTTTTTTTATAGTGTATGGTTATTTTAACGGACCTTGCATACATGAAGGGCTTGTTTGTTTTGGCTTGATGTCACAGTATGAATGAAGTATCTACTTAGTTTTTAAAAAATCTGCAGCAACTTACAATTGAAACTGGCAAATTAATGACCTGGTTTAACCAGCGGTGTCAGACGACCGTTAAAATAACCATACACAACGATTCGAAGGGTCGCGGGTTCGATTCCCGCACCGGGACAAATATTTGGCCTACAGATATTTGTTTCGGGTCTGGGTGTTTGTGTATGTGTTGTGTGTGTACAACGGCACCCACGAAACAAGTTTATACCTCGTGTGGGGCTGTGAGTGTAAGCGTATTTTTTTTTTCATTTTTAAACTACACATTAGTTTACATCAATTTCATCCGCGAATGAAAATAGTCATATAATTCTCAATTATATAGTACTGTGAGTTCAGTAGATTTTTATATATATTTTTTTTTTTATGTAATGGAAGTGGTAAACAAGCATGCAGTTCACGTTGATGTTAAGTGATGACTGCAGCCTATAGAAACCCACACAAAGACTAAGGTCAAAATGCAGATGCGTTACCACTCCTGAGGCCTAAGGTGTTACGCCTTATTGGTGTTTATATGTATTATCCAGCATACATTATTTTTCTCTACAAAATATTGGTTCAATAGACTTGATGATTGCAGTCGTACTGGTCAAAATCATTACTTTTCCAAGAAATATTAGCGTTAAGTTGACTTTTGACAACTATGTGCGACAGTACTTTCACAATTTTAAGAGGTCATTTTACTCATCATAATAAACAAGTCTTACTATGGCGCCAACTCTGAAACCGAGAAAGAAAAACAGCTGGTCCATTCAAAAAGATATATGCCGCGGGGCTAATATGTATATTTAACATTATTTGAAAAGAGTTGATGGGATAGGTATATGTAGAATCAATATAATGTATGAGATCGTTCACAAAAAAAACGTAACTTCACGCCTGTAATCCCCGAAGGGGTAGGCAGAGGCAAATGCATGCATTCAATCATACATGCAAACACCCACGACTCGCCGGTTACGTTTTGGCCCATGTAACAGGTGGCGAACCTGTTGCCATCTCCGGGCACATTACCAAACTCCGGGGTACTGGGAAACTTCCAGAAAATGGAAAAATCCCAATAAAAGCAGAGATAAAGGATTTTAAACCGTTATCTCTAATACCCCCCGACCCGGGAATCGAACCCAGGACCTCCAGCGTAATAGTAGTAGCCTGCTACCACTACGCTACTGAGGCAGTTTCGTTCACAAAGAATCACAGTTCCAGCAAGTTTATTACTCAAAATATCAACTCTAGATTTACTATAAAAATGACGTCACAAAACACTCTCTCAATGACCTCATAATACATAGAGTGGCCAAATCAAAACATTTTTTCTGAAACCCCGCCCAGACCTAGTTCAGTTCGCCATTGACTCACGAAGGCGGTCTGTGTCAACACTGCACTAATGACGTCACTAGTCTCAGCATGGCTACTTTCACCCTTGCTTTTCAACTATAATTATAGTTAGCAAACTGCGCGTACCTTTATGTAATTGAAGGGAGCTGGTTGAAATATTATTGACGTCTATGTAGTCCTTGCGGGTTAAAGATTTTTGGTAAAAGTTACTCTCAACAATAAAGGATTTTGAAATGTTCTTATAAACTGTAGAACTAAAAATTGAGACAGTGGAATATTATATCTAATAGAGATAAAAGCGTTTCATTATTTTAGCCAAAAGACTGGACCAGAGCCTCGGAGCCCAGTTGTGCATCATCTAGGGGGAAATGCCATAATTGCCATGCTTGGCATGCATTGGCGATCGCAGTGGAGGTAGTTTTAACGCAGCACGCCGCTGCCCGTCTTTAATTATTGCACTTATTATCGCCCTATTGGACTGGTATGGCCATTATTGGTCGGTTAACTGACTACATTAACGGAAGACTTCTCTTTTACTAGTGTGTACTTTCCAACAAACAAAAAAACAAAAATAACAACGCCACCTTAATAAAGTGATACTTAACGTATGACCTCGTTGTTTCTAGCATAGGGACATCTTAGGCCTAGGGACTGACAACGCATTGCGTAGTTTCTCATTTTTTTTATATTTTCAACAGAGTACCTATTCACATCCCCAATGTACACTTTATGCTTGTGCGTGAAATGACGCCTCCGCAGTAAATCTCTATCTCTCTATCCACTAATCAATCAATTTATAATAAGATATAATTCATTAGCAACCTTAAAAAGATATTAAACACGCCAAAAAATCGTTATTTCAAAACGCGCCATTTTCATAAACATGAACATCGTACTCTCGAATCGACTAACAAACCGAATAAAACAGTCCAAGACGGCCAACGATAACACCTAAAAACAAAGTCTATCAAATTAAAGAGTACCTATAAAACAGGATTAACTTAAGGGGAAACGCCACCAATATCTAATAAAATTATGCGATGTTATGTCAAGCAACGAAAACGGTAGATCTCTATCCAATTTTTTGTCAGTCCCCTGGAGTCACTAAGATATTACTGGTCCGAAATGTTACATAGTTAGAACTTTGAATATATAGTTTTTTCACAACTGTGATTTCTAATTCTTCAAAGCTAATGTAAAGAGAATTCAAAATGTATAAAGTATAGATAGATTAATACAATTAAGAATTCACAGAAGATTTTAAAAATTATTTAGTTTAATAAACTCGAAATAAATCCGTAGAAATAGTTTTTTTCCCAACAGCATTAAGTTCATCATCATTATTTCAGCCAAAAGACATCTACTGCTGTACCCACCCTGCGTTATTACATTCACTACTATTCGTTCACTGGGATAGTTTGACCGCTATTAACGCATATTGTTCAATCCAAAATAAACCCTATGTGGTATGCTATCTTCCAGTCATTTTTGCTAGCGTTTGTTCAAATACAAGAACAATTACCTACGTACCGCGTGTTTCTTTAATTTTACCTTTTTACAATGTTCACTAAATTATTAAAACTTAGCCGCCAACAGCAACAACAAATTCTAAACAAAGCTTGAGGCATATAATTATCTAATCAGCTTTCATGTAAATATTTCAAATATACTTAATAAGACGTACATACATGTACACGCTATCCGAGCAAAAACATTAGTACCTATGAATTAGCAAGAGAACGTCCAAAAAAGAATACAACCGTAACAACGTTTCTTCGCTCTTAACAAACGAACTAAATGAATTATGAGTTTGCTTCGTTTTTACGGGCCAGGTAAACTCAGTCCTCTGGGTTCGAAAAAACTGCGACCACGGTACTGATCGAATTAAGGCCGGGTCAGTAATCGTGTTACTGATATCCAATACTGCGACGAATATTGGAAATAACCAGAGGAAAACAGAGCTCTCTTGTGTATTGACTCTTCGTTAGAGGGATTTGAATTTTTGCGTGTTTTTTACGGTAACACGACACCGGGAGGGAATGGACAACCCATAATAGAAAAATATTGGATGTAAAATTGAAAATTTATACGCACTTTCGATGGGAGTTATATAACAAAATAAATTGCCTATTTAGCTTTATTTTTTATTATTATCAGTGACGTGTTGGTCGCGAATAGACACAGTTAGCTTTGATTACTGTTTAAGGTTTTGTACTTGGCTGTGGCAGATAGGTTATTGCTGGTGAAAGACCAGTTAAAAAGTTTGATACAGAAGTAAAATCGTGAGACACTTATCATCATATCAATATTTTTTATTCCTTATTCTACCATTTTGTATGGATCGTTTTATTTTTGTTGGAAAATACTCCCTTATGCTTAACATGCAAATATAGAACAACTTTTAAAAAACACAGTGTAAAATACGTTTTTAATTTGTAATTCTCGTGATGTTATAATGTATTTTTAATGACGGAAAACTAAACTAGAATAATTAAAGTCCAATACATGCGTCATTCATAATTTATGGAGATATGTTAGTGCCATACGTCAACAATATTACCTACATTTTGATTAGGTTTTAACTATAAGCACGTAGGCAACTTATGTAACGGTTACGACGAACCTGAAATCTATATATTCACTAGCGGACCGCCCCGGCTTCGCGCGTTTCAAACCCTCTCCTATTCGTCTTAACGTGATGTTATATAACCTAAAGCCTTCCTCGATAAATGAACTATCCAACCCTGATAGAATTTTTCAAATCGGACCAGCAGTTCCTCAGATTAGCGTGTTCAAACAAACAAACAAACAAACTCTTCAGCTTTATAATATTAGTACTATAGATTTACAGCCAGGGAACTTTCCGCTTATCCAAAATAACCCGCCATGTCACAAGAAAAATATGACAATGGATTTCAATTGTGTCTCCGCCAATATTGGCCTCCTGATACGTGAGACAATAAACATAACGTTTATAACGACCGCATATGAAGACCATGTGGTCAAGCGAGCAGTTCCCTGATAGAACCCTTACCAAAGGTGACCCGGTTAGTCTAGCAGTGTGAAATGACTGTTCGATTCGGAGGGTCGCGAGTTCAATCCCCGTACTGGAACAAATATTTGTATGGCCTACATATATTTGTTTCGGGTCTGTGTGTTTGTTTATGTGTTGTATGTGTACAACGGCACCCACGACACAGGTTTATACCTACTGTGGGCTGTTTACACTCACTAAACGTATTTTTTTATTAAAAAGGTATGTTATATTACCCGTGAAAAGGTTATTAATTAAAAAAATAATAATGTGAATCGAGAGGAGTAACCTGAAGTTGAAAAAAAGAAGAAAGGAAGAGAATAAAAGAACTAACTTTTAATAGCATAAAGCATTCCAATATTCGATCACTAGAATATATTATCCCATACAAGTGATATATATTTCCTATATGTGGGTAGTAAAAGAAAGAGTGGTGTGCTTCCATTCGAAGGATATTTGTCACGGTACGAGTGTCAATAAAAACGCCACACCGGACTGCCACTATACTGTGCTAGTGTTGAGATTCAGGATTATTTTATCGATGAAAATGTATGTTATCGTTATAGAGTGAAGGCTACAATAATATGAGAAGCTAATGGTTTCTGCAATTTCCTGTATTAAAACCCGCCTTTAGTCACCATCTCCGTGCATACCTAAAATAAATAATATGGAAATTTACAGAAAGCAGATTTTCTGCACGTAAACTAACACATTCATATGTTTTGTAACAGTCAAAATAAAGCGTATTAGCAGGTATTCTTTGTTCTTATTGGCATTATAAAATCACCCATTACTATTTTTATAAATTGTAATGGTTGATCAATATCTTTAAATTGTTTACATACATGTAATTAAACGATTTAAGTTATTGCATGGAATTAGCACCAGTCACGGAGACCATTGAAAGCACCATTTGAAGTAGAGGTCTCATTATTCCAAGGTCCTTCTCACAGAAACTATGGGGCCATACTTCTGTCTTTTTAAAAAATAATTCACAATAGTGTTAATAAGTAATATAACGGAATATAAATTTGATAAATTAATGATCCCATATCAACCATCACAGAAGCAAACCAACTAAGGTCTGGGGTAGCAACACATCTGCATTTCGACCTCCAGTTTTCATATAGACAGTATTGCCTTAGCATTAATGTTACATGCTTTTTTACCGTAATGAACTTTATTGAATTTGATTACTTCAAAATCGAAAAACAAGTGAACAACGTATCGATATCGATAGAAAGTCCTTCCCTATAACAATACACCGGTTAAGGCGGACACTTAACCCCTAATCCTCGGCAGTTTTATCTCGCCGGCGGGCATTTATGGCAAAAATCTTAATTCTACCGAGGCTGTCGTTAACTGCCCGACAGTAATTATTGCCAGCGACTGTATCTATTACATTGAGTACCGATACATAACTATACTCATAGATAAAGCTATCCAATTTGGTACGTGTAGTAGGTACTGTACGGTATGTTTAATGTGGAATCACCTATTACTGGTGGTAGAGCACCAGTCACGGAGTTCGCGGGCGTAGGCGCCGCCGCATTACCTCATGTACTTGCCGCTAAATGGTAGTGTTCAGCACTATCGTGATCCGGTCAGGTTGTAATGTACGGCCCTGTAATTTCCGGCACAGAGGCATAACACCTCAAGCCTCAGGAGTGGTAACGCATCTGCATTTTGACCTTGGTCTTTGTGAGGGTGTCTATAGGCTGTAGTCATCACTTAACATCAATGTGAACTGCATGCTTGTTTGCCACTGCCGTAACATAAAAAAATATATTACGCAATCTACTGCATGAGATAAAACGTAACTGCCGAATCGTGGGTGTTTGCACGTATGCTTGAATGCGTGCATTTACCTCTGTCTACCCTTTCAGGAATTACAGGTGCAAAGTTACGTTATATTTTTTTTGGCAAGAAAATTAAATAGGTACCTTTTTTTTCAATTTATTTATCTCTAAATACAAATGATTACATGAAAAACAAACCAAAAATCACGAAGAATTGTCTGGTTCGCTTATAAACGTCGAGTTCTTTGCGTGGCTAGCTATTTTTGTTTTTTTTTTCATCTCTTATTCAGTAAAATAAGTACAAGTAATATTCGCAAAATCGTTAAGATTTCCGGGTAAAACAAAGTATTTCCTTAAGTCAAGATTTGGAAGCTTATAATTTGGGAAAATAATTAGTTCAATATTCTTGGAAATCAAGCAATTTGACCTAACATAATACCACGTACCGACTGTTTAAGAATATCTTGTTTTTTACATTAATTAATATTATTTTGTGTTTCTTATACTGGTGGTAGAGTTCCAGTGCAAGAGCTCGTTGGCAAAGGCACCACCGCATTATCTAATCTTTCTGATGAGATACATCGATTGTTGATTGTTAGCGAAAACAAAATGGTATTTTATTTAAGTTTTACTATGTGGACACACGCAAAAATATTGTCGTATCCAGACGACGAAATAACAAGTCATTACAATTTCAAGTTTAACCAACTGGACACACGTGCGTCCAGTTGGTTAAACTTGAAACTTGGTCGTCCGTGTCGAGTTGACGAATAACCCAAAGAAAGAGTGGTGTGCTTCCATTCGAAGGATATTTGTCTTTGAGGCTCGAGGGCAAATCTATCTGAAGTCAAATGGTACCTATGTATATATATAATAATGTGATCTGCATGATTGTTTGCCACTTTCATTACATAAAAAAATCTAAAAGGGACACGGTAGTGTTGAATACTAGGTACCATTTGACTTAAGATAGATAAGGAACACATAAAAAAAAATTTTTTTTATAATATAATACTTGTAACGTTAAAATAATACTTGTTGAGGTTGGTATATTTTTCATGTATTGTATGACATTTATGACAGTATTTGTAAAAAAGCAAGCAGTTAATATGGATGGTTAATATAGGCCATAGAATTTCACACCAAAACCAGAGGTCAAACTGCAGATACGTTGCCATCTTTGAGGCTAGTTGAAGTTATTTTAACGGAGCCGTAAACCGTCTCAATACAGTATCGATAATTTCTCATCAACTACCCTAAAACAGCTAAACTGAAGGCAATTTTATTTCCATAATTGACTACCATATCCGATATTATGGATACCCCAATAAGATTCCAACTAGTCTCGATGCGATGTAACATATCGATAAACCTTACATGCTATCCGCAAACATGAAAACAAGAGATATAGTTTTTCCTGAAGTAATAAAAGTAGGGTTATAAAAATGCGTCCGGTCGGGATTGGTGCCAGACCACGGTAACCCTTGCGATGCTTACATAAAATACCATTCACAAATATACCGGAGACTTTATAATGGCGAAATGTCTTTCATGTGTTTTTTTTATCAGATAAATGTATTTTGTTTGATGCGTCAGAGTAACCTATGGCTTTAATTTGCAAAAAACTATGACAGTTTTTTCGTATATTAAAATCAACATGTACTCTATTAAATTTTCCGGAATTTAATGCAACGTAATAAAATAGGGGTTAAATATTATAAGAATTGCAATCCATTTTACAAAACACTAGAATTTTTGCAAAACATTTTACCATCAACGTGAAGTGCATATTTGTGTGCCAGTTTAATTTCATTAAAAATAAATATTATAAAGAATTATGTCTAATAATTTTACTGAAAATGCACTAAAAGCCAAATACTGAAAGACCATTTAAATGTAAGTGGCACTTAAAAGTCTTTTGTCTCTATAAAACACGTCCAAACGACGGTATATAACTTAAATTTGAGAGTTGCTTAAAATTAAGTGACGCATGAGTATTCAGCCATAGGAGTCACATAAATATTACAATGAATACCTAGAGTACCAAAGTCTGTAAGTAAAGTAGAGTCACGAGTCTAAAATGACCTCGTAACAATTTTCTCTAATGAAAACAGTTAAACATTATTTGAAACCCACGTAACCAGTATCGACTCCTGAAATCCTTCAGATAAAAATTCCATTTGCATTTTTATTAAAAAAAAAACACACACAAACGTTGAGTTATACGTCTTTTCTAGCAGTCTATTACTCGTCGGTCATTATTTTGACTTACAGCCACTATGGCAAGGAATTTGCGGTCAATGCAGACGTGGAATGCAGTTTTATCTAAAATATATACTTTTAAATATTGCTTTATGTTGATGTAGTGCTGAGCTTTCTTGGCAAGTACCGGGTTCACATACGCGGGCACTTATGTAAGTCTGACAAGAAACGAGGATACTGGAATGTGGATATAGTTTCAAACTTTACAGACGGCAAACAATGAAAAAAACTACGTTTTTTCGGTTCCATACTACAACTACTTCTACTCGTTGTTTTATATTATTTCGCATTAACACATGCTTGTGAAATGTATTTTATTTTTAAAGAAAAATGGAAAGAAAAATTTCACTCGAACTCGCGGTCTACTGGGAATCTAGTCCAGCCGCTCTTCCAATTGAGCTACTGATTCAGTAGCTGAAGTCAAATTTTTCTTTCCATTTTTCTTTAAAAATAAAATATTACTACTCGTGCCGAAGAAGAAATATTTTCTGATTTTCTGAGTACTTAGACAAGTAAGGTGAAATTGGTACACACTCGCCTCCCGGGCAGGAAAGTGTCATAATACAAATAGCTGTTTCAGAGAAAAATTCATTTTATTAGTTAACTCACTAATGTCATTTTTTCGAATCTGATTTTTTGTATTATGACACTTTTCTTGTCGAGAAGCGAATGTTAATCAGTGACTCAAAGAAGTATGTGTAACGTAAGTAAATGACATAGAAAAACCGAGAACACTTTTGGAGGATATATAAGACCTTTAAAAAAAAGTATAATGTGCGATATAAGTACAAAAATAAGGTTTCGTCACAAGCGAATAGTCGAAAATTGATCATTGAATATGCGAATCAACCTAGTGTAACATTCCGCAACAATAATGAATATTAGATGACAGGAAAATTTATAAGAAGTTTTATGAAATTTTAGATATTAGATCTTGCAACTATACGGAACCCCGTGAACGCGTGTTCGACTCGCACTTGGTTGCTTTTTGGAAAACGATGACAAACATTATGTATGTAAACAAAACAGCAGAATCTGCTAATAACATAATAACATTAACCTTTGCAAAAAAAATAGATTTTTGACACTCCAAAATCTCTGCCCATCCAGTAAGATACGAACCGTGTAGAAAGTACATTATTAAAATTAATAAAATTGGAGTGTCTGTTTGTAATATAAAATAACCGCTTTTTACTAAATGCATAGGTGTGTATCGGTACATATGTATATCAAAACAATATTTTTTACAATTTTTGTCTGTCTGTCTGTCTGTTTGTTCCCGCTAATCTCGGGAACGGCGGGAAAGATTTTGACGAGACTTTCACTGGCAGATAGCTCATGTAATAAGGAGTAACTTAGGCTACTTTTATACTAGCTGCGCCCACGACTTCGTCCGGGTAGATACTGAACAATCATAAACTCTCACGCGGACGAAGTCGCGGGCACAGCTAGTCATAAATAAAATAATACAATCATACACAGTTTTCCAAAAATAATATCCTTAGCATTTCACTTATGCACATGTGTTCTGCTATAAAACATTTCATATAGCAATAAACCACACAAATTAATATCAGTTTATAGCCAATACAAAGTTCAATCTATAGGGGCATATAATATACGAGGCAGTCCACTTACGCACTCATTTATATGTTAATGTGAATGCTATTCGATTCGTTCAGATTCATACAAAGATATGTGTAGCCCAGATATCATTTTCACTGCCTTATTACTTTCCAATTTGTCTCCAACATCGGTTATTGTCTGGTTTATTGGAATCCACCCCGTATTAACTCGCATTCATAGGTTGATCAAAGAATTTGAAGGCGTAATGAAAGATAAACGATACTCTGAAAACAGTACCTTTTCTCCGCAAGTCGATGCCAGAGTCAAAAAATCTTGACTTACTCCGAGACGATAAATCCATTTCGCTTCCTCAAAGTCCACACGAGTTAAAACTCAACCAAACTCAGACAACGGACAACTCAAACTCTCGACCACTGGGTACTGATAGACCCATAAACCATGTGATCATCTTAGCAGATGAACACAGACTGACTGGCTAACACTGTAAACTCTGGGTCCCCGTTTAATAAAAAAGACCCCAAGACTCAGGTAAAAAAAATCCCGTATCAAAACCGCCGTTTCCTAGTGACCCCGATCGCTCTCCCATCCCTTTGTTGGTCTCCTTTCTTTTTATAATGGTACATTTTTTTCACACACGGCCACCCCTAATATCGTGTGAGCGAATATATGCGTAATCGTCTCCACGGCGCAGTATAGGGACGCATACGAAAGCTCTGTACAGAAAAAACACAACTGTCCCCACATTTGAATAGCAAAAATTGCATGTCACTCCGAAAATGGTATTAGTGAATGAATATGAATTTGCCGATCCAAATGGATGACTTATAATTGTGTCGCGTTATATTTAGCATGAATTATTGGTTCGATGTGCTTTTTGTGTGAGCTTTTGTCATAATGTGTGTATGTACGAGCTCTTGCCAGTTATGGTAATCGTACTGGCAGATGACCTCTGAAAATGTAAAAGGGATAGAAATTTTTCAATCTTTAATTTAGACATAACTTATCTGAAAGCCGCAAAATGTTGGATATCTACATAAAATGACAATTATGTAAATCGTTGATGAATTACTACGTGGCTTCAGGCTTGTACTACTTGAAGGTTTAGGCTGAGAGCGCGTTCTGCGCTCGCCGATTGCCCGGTGAAGTCGACTACATAATGCCGTCTCGAGACGTGCCGTCTACATGAGAACCCAAAAAAAACCATTCGAAGGTGTACTAAACTGCCAAGATTCGCTTAAACGATTGTCCAGATACAGACACCTCCGGTGTTCCAAGTTATCCAGTACCAGAGTTGGGTAATGATTAATTTGAAAATTTGAAAAAATCCAATAGTAGCTACCTACTTATCTTTCGACCCTAAAATCGAACCCGTTTGGAAGCGTTTGACCTCTGGCTTTATTTATTTTATTTATAGGCCGCAGTCCACACTTAACATCTATGTGAACTGCATGCTTATTTGTCACCATAGTGGTACAAATACTTCGTGTTGGTACATTCAATGATCTCAAATCATGTGGATTTTACCGTATGCATAAAATACGTAAAAATAATCCCCAATGTTTGTATTTCTACTAATTCCGACTACCCATTGATCGACGCAATATAATTATGACAATCGAATTTCGCCAAAACGCGAACGTAGTGACCCTCGAGCCACGATGTTTGCTATATCTAGGTAAACAAACAGTTTGACAGTACATCTGGTGGTTTGACGCAAATAATGGGGGATTCAATAAACAATGTAATAATTTGATTTCCTTACCAGCTGTAGCGTGAGGAATACACGTTTTTCTATTAGGATATAGGAAATGAGCTTTAATAATAAATTATTATATATTTTACTCGTAGACTTCCTGACTAGTACACGTAGAGTGACTAAGGTGGTGATCATGCGCATTTAATTTGCCACTAGCGGTTACCCATCACACTACCCGACCACGCCCGGAGTGCTTAACCGAGTAGATCGCCTATGTTCTAGACCAGCCGCCCGGCCTTGCGCGCTTCAACCTTACCTAATCTACTTGCTGCTAAATGGTAATCAACGCGTAAAAAACCTAAGCGGAAGACAATAGTGCTGAACACTACCATTTAGCGGCTAGTATTATTAGGTAATACGGTGGTGCCTACGCCCGCAAACTCCGTCACTGGAGCTCTACCACCAGTCCTTTTTAATACATTGGTTTTGTGCAGATGTTTATACGTCACACTATTTATTTACCATTGCCAAGGCCTCAACATCATTTTTTTTTAAGTTCAAAACCTCGAAACTTGATCGATTCCGGTCAAATGCAAAACAAAAAAGGATACAGTTACCGTTGTCCGAATCTGTACCTGATGGAGCGTGTGAAAACGAACAGGTGGCTCCCGACCCGTAATTATAGACGGACAATAGAGGCGTGATGCGCGGGAGTGGATTCACGCGGTTTTATGAACATATTGCAGATAGCGTCACTGCTCTACATTTTTCTTTACTGTGTAGTGACTTGTGCTTCGTTGAGTAGTATAAGATTGGAACTAATTAAGAAAAATTAAACGGAACTTTTACCGAGTAATTTAACAGATCGTCTCTATGGGTTTTATCACCATATCTGTTAATTTTTTGGGAATGCAAGATGACTTTTGCCTAGCAATATAATAAACTTAAGGTTTAGTTCACTTAGATTAGACTATCCAAAAAGTTAAGTACGAGTAAAATTAATCAATCGACTGGTAAATTAAAGACGGATAATAGAGACTGGATGCCGCGGGAGTGGATTATTTTGGCTAGATTGTGAGATAATGCAATGGTTTTTATGATTCTTTGTTGTGTAGAGGCTTGTTAATGGTTTGTTCAGAATTGGTTACAACTTATCAAAAAAGATGTAGACTAAAATGAAAGCATTTTGGCCCCGTAATAACTATCACAGAGACATAATAAGGCGTCTGCATTTTGACCTCTGGTTTTTGTGTAGACTGCAGACTATAGGTATAGTGTCTATAGGCTGCAGTCATCGCTTAACATTAATGTGACCTATATGCTTGTTGGCCACCCTTACATAAAAAAACATTATGAAGAAATTTATATCCAAGCTCTCCAAACTAATAGAAGTTGAAAATTCACTGACCATTTTGAACTGCTTTCCGCAGATTTCCGATTACAGGTGGTATAATAAAGCGTTAAAGTTGACTAATGACCCCAAGCGGATACGAGTAATTTCTTTTTCTTTAAACGTCCTTCACAAAAAAAAACTTCCCACACATATGCTCTGATTCTGGTCAAGAAATCTTTTGTGGGCACTATTGTAAGTGCATTCGACATTCCAAAGGGTTGGATGACACCTTTGCAAAAAATCTATGACAGCGTGAGACTGGCCATGATGAGAATCATTTTGAAGATAATATTTTATGCTCTTGTATACGATAAAGTTATTATTTATGTTTTTTTTATGTCATTGAAGTGGCAAACAAGCTTGCAGTTTACATTGATGTTAAGTGATGACTGCAGCCTATAGACACTTACACAAAGACCAAGGTCAAAATGCAGATGCGTTACCACTCCTGAGGCTAAGGTGTTATGCCTCTGTGCCGGAAATTACAAGGCCGTACATTACCACCTGACCGGAACACGATAGTGCTGAACACTACCATTTAGCGGCAAGTATATTAGGTAATACGGTGGTGCCTACGCCCCCGAGCTCGTCACTGGAGCTCTACCACCAGTTTTTTTTTATTTATATAAATATAAATCTGAGAATGAATATGTCTGTATTACAAAAAAAATCGGGATAAGATGGTCAGTACCCTGTAGTAAAATGCAACTTCTCAGGCCTCCGTTGTTTTGACTTTGTAATTAATTATGACTGCATGAGGCCTAAGAAGTTGCATTTTGACCACCTGTTTTTGTGTGGATATCTAAATACAGCAGCATCAACTTATTATCTATAATATGAACTTTGTACCTTTTTTTTCTTGTGTGTATAATTTGTTAGTTTTCTGGTGTACAATAAAGTGTTTAAATAAATAAATACGAACTCAGATATTTTCTACCATCATTCAATGAAAAAAAATAGTACTTATAGTCAACAGATATGTGATTGAGTCCAACAAATTCAAACATATGCACGTTGTTATGTCTTAATTGAACTAATATGTAACTGAAATAAAAGAAATAATAATTAGTTAAAGTGTAGGTTGTTTCAAGTATAAATGTTCATACGATACGTAAGAGTGTGTGGGTCGATGATACTAATTAACATTAGTGTGAACGTGAATTAACTCGCGCACTTTTAATGATTGCACGGTGCATAGGGTACATAATGGATAGAGGCGTCAGTATAGAAGTAAAATATTTGTATTGTTTACATCATTTTTGTCAACAAGATAATACATACTCAATGTTGTACAGTGAGCATTATATATACTCTACAACATTCCAAGGGTGCTTGTTAATATCAAATTTAATAATAGCCAAGTCTAAAACACTCACGTTTGTAATAACTACATTTCTTAGCTGCCATGAAGCTATAATCATTTGAATATCTAGTTGTTTTTATTTACTTATAAATATAATGTTATTTTACTTATATATACGTTTTGTGATTAAGTTATGAGACGAGACGACTTACAGATAAAATTGTGATGATGATGGTTGTATTTCTGTTCACTAGTATGACGAATAACTTTCCGTTCATTTATCCAGTCGTGGGCCCTGACAATAGAATAGTAGTAACAACAATTTTAACTTAACACCTACTTCTTTCTATTCTATCAGCAAAACTGTAGTGAATATTTTCAAGGATATTACATTTCTCTAATAACTCTTATACGAAGATGAGTAGAAGTTATGTTTAACGAAAGAACTCAAACAGTATAAAACAAGTCATAGGTGTTTTTATAAATATAAATACATAACATAATTTTTACTTTATTTATTGTGTGTTAATCACATAATAAGAGACGTTGCATCAAAAACAAGTCTATAGTACCAAAAATATGATAACAAAACTAAATTTTAACAACCAGTTCGAAATTAACCATGTCAAATGTTTAACTTCAAACTGATTTATTTGTGGCTTCTAATCTTTCGATGATCCCGTTGACGTTTGAACCGCCTCGCAAACAATGGGCCGCGGACTCGCACGGGTCATTCGGTTATCTGATCATCACAAGTCGATCTTGAACGGCGCATTGCCATCAAAATTTCAATTTCCCTATTAGTACTTTTTTTATATATAAAAATAATCTATTTAACTAACACACTGCAATAGATACCTTTATCTGTTGCAGTGCGTTAGTTGCGCTAAAACTCGAGAACAACTGAGCCGATTTGGCTAATTTTGATTTCAAAATAAAAAGCAAAGTAAATTAAAGCAAACAGGTAAGAAAGTATGAAAAAATTGTGAGGAAAATTATTGCCTAAACTACCTATCCTGTCAAACATTTGACGTTTATCCCGTCTTTTATTTTTTTATTGACGGGACCTATCAACGTTTGTTACAGGTCAACTAGTCTCACATAGATATTTTAAATTTTTTAATATTAAGAATAAGTTAATTTGCGACATCTAATCGTTTTATGACGAAGTTTCCCGTAAACAATGGGTCGCTGGTCGCACGCAGGTCAGTTGGCGGTTATCTCCCGATCGGAAGAAAGCTGATCTCAGTTGCGGCCGCGCCATCAAATTTATTGTGCTGTTCGCCTCTGCATTTACTGTTAGTTGTTCGCTCTGTGGTTTGCAACGGCCGTATGTATGGCGCTCGTATGAGCTTAGTGTAATTGGTTTGAAGATTTCATGGCACAACTTATTCTTAAAACGTCCATTTGAATTACTGTTCGCAAATCTTATAACTTGTCTGCTCTGCTAATCTTTAAAATATAGTTGCGAATTTATAACTGAAAGATTTTATTTGCTGATTAGGCGCAAGCACCTCGCAAATTTTGTCGGTATCAATTTGAAAATTGTAGAATAATTGTTTTTTATCTTAGTACATATTTGAATTTCTATAAATCACTCGCATAGTACAGATTTTTAGGATTAAAGATCTCTCTTCTAAAGATCTATCTCGAAGAAATCTAAAAAAGTTGCAGAAAACGTCAAAATGTAATTTCTAATCACAATAATTACAAATCTTGCTTAAGTTTTTTTTTTTATGTAATTGAAGTGGCAAACAAGCATGCAGTTCACATTGATGTTAAGTGATGACTGCAGCCTATAGACACCCACACAAAGACCAAGGTCAAAATGCAAATGCGTTACCACTCCTGAGGCCTAAGGTGTTATGACTCTGTGCCGGAAATTACAGGTCCGTACATTACCACCTGACCGGAACACGATAGTGCTGAACACTACCATTTAGCGGCAAGTAAATCAGGTAATGCGGTGGTGCCTACGCCCGCGAGCTCCGTCACTGGAGCTCTACCACCAGTAAAGAAAAGTGAAAGTAAGTTAGGAATCAAAAACGATAACTACCTCAAAACCGAATAACTTGATACAGAACTTGTAGTATCTCATTGTACTTGTATCGTACACTTGCGAAAAATCTCACTTGCGGCCTCAATTAAATCATCATCAACGGATGCAACACAATCCGCGGGGCATCACTAACGAGGTAGCGGTCACGCGGTGCCCGGTATGGGAAAGCTCCCATCGTTGATAATAGCATCCAAGGAAATGCAGTTGCTTCACCAACACATACACACGTTACTTAACTGTAATATAGTCAATTAATAAACAATAATGCTCAAGTAAGAAGTGGCTACTTATGTTGTTAGTTTTTCAAAGAATTATTTATTAGATCTTATTATTATGTTTTGTCATATCGTAGCAGTAAATAAGTGTAAAGTGAATCAGAATCAGAAATTCATATACTCATTTAGGGCGACAAGCACCGCTTATTACAAGTCAAAAACAAACAAAATAAATTTAAGTGAACAACAATTTATATGTCAAATTTCAAATTAGAATAATTATAATGGAGAATATCACATAAATATCACTAAATAATATGATATACTAATGTAAGTAAGTACATCAGTAGAATGTAAAGTTGCATTATTACTTGTACAGAGCTAACAGACTTAGGCACTATCGCATTACCTAATCTACTTGCCGCTATTTAGCCGGTAGATGTTTATATTCAATACCTTAGTCAAGATCGTCAAGGTAAGTTATATATAAATATGGTTGTTTGTCAATACATGCCAAAAATAATAAATACGGCAGTAAGTTTAATTAGTATAAATTCTAAATTCAAATTAAAAAAAAAAAAAAACCATCTACTTGTAGGACTCAGTCCCGTGCCTTGGACTAGTGAACCTTTTGGTCAAAGTCCCGCACAAAGACAAATACTTATTAATTTTACTCTTTATATGAGTTATTGCGATGAGTTCTGTACAAATATCAATTATATTTCCCCAATTTTTAAAAATATTTCTAATACAGTCATTATAATGCAGTTAAACATTGAAGTTACGTGACGTGTTTCTTCTTTGATTTATTTCATCTTCTTCTAACATAATTTTGCATAAGGCAACAAGCATATTAAATCCCTACTAAATACGATGTTTAGTTAAAGGAAAGGGCGAACTATTATAAATCTAGCGAAACACCCACATGAAACCGATACAACTGAACAATACACAAACATAATGTACAACACAACATAAATCATAAATGAACATCGCACTATCTTTCACTCCCTTGACTGTGTCTTATAATTTTTAACACCCACTTAATCTCTTTAAAGCGAAACAATACGCCTTTGGGATTGCAACATCGGGTCGGATATGTTTATGTTGAATATTTTTTATATGTCCCTGTCTAAACCTTCTACATTTTTTGCATAGATTATAATAAACAAATTGAATTGTCTAACAAGCTGACAACACATTTAAGTTTTAGTAAAATTAATTGGGTTATATTATCCACTTTCGGTGGCGTCGGGATATGATGACCCCACCGCTTACTGGCGACAAGAATCGAATTTGCGATCAAGAAATCTACTGGAAGAGAATTCTTATTCTTAAGTGCAATAACGCAAGATGGGCAGCAGCGTCCTGTGATAAAAATAACGCCACTGCAATCGCCAATCCACAAACCAAGCATGTCTATTGTGGCATATCCCCCTTATGGTGAGGCTTACTATCCACTGTCTTACATACTTCAAATCAAAATCTATCATAAAAGGACTGTAATTTTTTTTTCCAAAATCGTCTCGATTTTGAATTTAACCGCTGTGCTTGATTTAAAACCACGTTTGTCTAATTTGACATACACACACTGCAGATAAATAAAAGTTTGGTCGTATCAAAAGATATTGGACAATGGTCACGGCATCGTTCGACACAAAAATTTGGATGAAGAATGGTTGATATAAAAGATCAGGTAGAATTCGACACTACAATCTTCACGTCAATCAACTTTTTTGTACCTTGAATTGCAGAATCCCTTTCAAATTATAGATATAAAAAATTCATAGAATTAGACGAATACGTTATCGATCTAGATATAGATAACGTTAAAGAACTTTATCAACAAATACAAAATATTAAACATACAACAAACAAAAAAATAGGTGAGATTGAAAAAGCTGAAGAAAGTTACACTTATAAACCCTTTTCTATTATAATTGATGAAAGAATGTCAAATAATGATGCACAATGGTTTATTTTCTTACGACAACTATGGTACCGGCTTTATCCTGTATTGTTACGATATTATCGACATTCGTCTCATATGGGTGTGGACTTCTGAGCCTGTTTTGCAGAAAAAAAATCTTTTGACCAATTGTTTGTCAAAGGCTGGCTGGAATATTTTTTTGTTGTGGTGTTTATCTAAGTTTGACCATGGGAAAATATTGGATCTTCAGGTGCCTCTATCGAATTCGGGTCCTTTGTCAACCTGTTATACGCGATCCTTTGATAAAATATTTGCAGCTTTTGTTTGATCGATTTTATATAATATATCGTTCCTATTAATGATATTTCTATTTATAAGACAACAGCTAAAGATATGTGATTACAATATCTGTCAACAACGGGTGTATCAGCAATATCTGACTACAACTGAGCAATATCACTAATCTTAGAAGAAATGATAAAGATAAAGCATTCGCCGGCTATGTTTCAATCACTGGGTGATCTTGTTTGATGATATCTAAATCACCGACGAAGTTGGCCGCAATAAACTTGTACTCGATTACTGCAATGACATAACTATTATTATTAAGTCTTTTGTTATAATCTGATCCTTTTTAAGCCTAATAAATCTTATGCCTCTAACACCTACCAAACTTTAAATCGTCTGGCGTTGAAATGCCGACAATAACAAATTGTGATCAAAGCTTGACAAAGATGGACTCTTGAGAAACTGTCCACCCACTCCCCATCTATTGATCGTGGTCTGCTCACAATAAATTAATTCTTGTTATGAACGTTTTTTACTCTATTGTGTTTTAGTGGAGTATTTATTTTACTAGGCCCTGTAATAGAGCCTAATGGGCGGACATTGGTCAAAGGAGATTTGGTTCATAATAAAGGCTGAATTGAACTACCTTTGAATAGAGCCTTTTATAGTACGTTGATTTTCGTAGAATACAAAAATCTGTACGTATTTTAATACTCCTTAAATCTGATTTAATATTAAAGTTTTGCATTTTTAATATTTAATATGTAATGTTTTATAAAGATTTTACAATAATATATTTTTCTATTGAATACCTACAAATTAGCAAATAATTGAATATGTACAGATTACTGGTTCAAGATAAATATTATTGGAAGTGAACAATTGTCAAATTATCGCAATGTTTCATCTTAGTTGCATGGATTTTCGCTTGAACACCTTTGACGAAAAAAATCTATGTTTGGCAACCACTTTCATTGTTTGTAATATGATTTGCATTGTAGATAAATATAATCCTTTCTCGGAGAAGGATTGCTTATTTTTTTAACTAATAGTTTGCAATAAACTAGACGCATTTGAAAGGTATAGGCGCAGATACTACTAATATTTTATCTATTGAATCATGCTACTCTTTAATTCCTTTAAATTTATATTAGTCACCTGTTGCTCATACAACATCGCTTATAGAGATACTTAGATAACATCAAGGTATGATACTTCAACCTTCAACGTTAAAAAAATGCACTTCTTGCCTCGATTACATCAATATGAATCGACTTAAATACCTCCTACGTAGCTTGATATTGTTTAATAGTAAGGACTAATAAATCCAATTTAAATGTTGCCTGGACCTCCACTGACATAACATATGTAAATCAATACGTCTTTATCTTGAGAATCACAAATACAGAATGCCGAAGCGGACATCTACAAACAAAAAAAAGTTTTAAAAAAAACTAACCAGTCCAGTTGCAAATTCAAAACGGGTGGCCGCCGTCCGCAGATTCATTATTCTAAATACTAAATTAACTTTATTCCCATAATTTAAATATCTACTGCCTGTTACTCCGCGAAATAAATTATTCGATACATCTCTCTCAGTCTTTCTTGCTGCCCCATTCTATTGGATGAGAGATGTCAATTGGTAAATTTATTTGGTCTGTTGACGAATTCAATTAGAACGATTTGTTTTTGGATTGCTATTTCCCACGGTTGCAGTCTTTGTATAAATTCTTTATGTTATTTATGAATTATTTACCGGAGTAAATTAGATGAAATAATAATTCTTTCAATTATTGAAGTTTATTGCTGTGGTTTTGATCGTTATGCAAATCTATTTGTCTAAGCTTAAGTGTATAATCTTGTTTGACAGAAAATGGTCAAAAGCTTTATTTAAGTTTCGATACTATTAGATTTCTTAGATCCAATATTCTAAGAACAAATTTTAGTTGCATAATTTCTTACTTTTTAACTTATACCTAATTGTACTACTGACGTTGATTCAGTTAATCCCAAAATGTTTATCTCCCTTGTCCTATATAATATTGTACTAATGGACTGTTAGCGTTTGTATTTTTTTTAATATACGACTTGTTTATCAAAAGTTTCATGGCACACCTTTTCGATTAGTGTTACAAAATATATATTAGGTATACAATCATAGTGATAATACTGGTAACACTATGAATTAACTACAGTAACTTTTATTGCATTAGAGTATTCGTAGAAGTTTTTTGGATTCAAATAATTAATTTCTCGGACAATTTCTACTTAGTAATTTTAATCCTTAAGTGGCATCCTAGGTGACATGTCTATTAGATGAGAAAATATATTAAAGTGTTTTCTGAGAGGTAGGTAATGCACTACTAATATACTTGGTAATTTATTCAACAAATTTTTTATTGATCTTCACTTTTTATTACTGAAGGTGAACAAACTGAAACGATTATTTAATTTGAGTTTCTACTCGTTTCTTTTCTTAGCATTAACGTTAATTCCAATTCTTAATAATAATATAATTTTATTAAT
Source organism: Macrosoma leucophasiata (assembly GCA_036365455.1). Classification (NCBI taxonomy): domain Eukaryota; kingdom Metazoa; phylum Arthropoda; class Insecta; order Lepidoptera; family Hedylidae; genus Macrosoma; species Macrosoma leucophasiata. Next base: position 6,668,910 of record JAWQUS010000020.1, read on the forward strand.
CGATGTTGTATTGTCTAGTTTCCGTTGCCGTTAAATTTAAAACGATTAATTTAATTTTATGCTTTCGTATCTTATGAGAATTTAGTTACAAAAGCAATGTATCAGCAATAATTCCTGACCAAGGATCAAGATTGAAAGTTCCGCTTGTAAATGCGATGCTTCGATATTCTCTTAATGAAGACATATTGAATCGCTAAGCGGCGAAAGACAAGATATAGGCAATGGTTTAAATTGACATGCGGTGCTTTTATGTCGCATCCGTTTATTTATAAAAAAAAAATTAAACACAATAAATGAATAACAAGTAATAAATTTGAATACAAATTTTGAATGATTATAATTGAGAATAAAGACTTTTGCTGCATTGAAGTATGTACCTATAAACAAACAAAATTGGCGCTGGAGTGGAAATAATAATAGCATCAATTAAAACGCAGTTGAGACACAAAAACCCGTGTCAATTAGCGTTACACATTGAAAACCCGAAACAAATCGGTGAGCCTGTTAATATTTTATTTGGAGCCAGAGCGACGGGATGAAGTTTACTTGGATTTTTAAAACTTTCGATAAGTTCAACCCACAGTTTCCTCGCCTGTCTAGCCTTGCACCTGATAAAGTAATTTGACGATTCCCTAATTCACACTTTTGAGGAGGGTTTTTAAAAGCCAAAAGGATCTCGTAAATGAGATCACGCTTAAACTTCTGTCGAGGCTTAATTTATTAATCTGTGACCCGTGTCATTTTGAGAAGGACTTGGGTAATATGCTTTTCTAAATTTCGATGAATTTTAATATAAAATAATAATCATTGTTGGCTAATGAATTTGCACTCACACAAGTTTCAGTAAGTACAAAGGGGTTGGCATTGTTGCGTACAACAAAAAGCGAGTACCTCAAGCCTCTTACGCTCAAAATAAGAACAAACGTGTCATCGACGAAATGACGCGTGTCGACCAATCGGGCGCGAAGGCCGCAGACGTTGATGACGTCACTCTGCCACCGACCAATCAGATGGCCTGTCGCCTCCGGTCAACTTGGACTAATTGCCCATGTGTGCGATAACGCTAGGTTTGAGAAGAAACCATGCGCTCGAGTCGACAACGCACACGCACAATTTAACTACTATGATAAAAGAATAATGAATTCGGTATGGCTCCGGTTGTATTTACGTAAAATGAAAATGAGAGATAAATAATAATTCATGCGTTTTATATTATCAATGTAGCAAAGGAGCATGCTGGCTAGATGGACATTAAATGAAATCAGAAGATAAAAGTAATTAAAGATTTCTAAGTAATGATGACGATGTATTCATCTTAATATATATAAATCTCGTGTCACAATGTTTGTCCTCAATGGACTCCTAAACCACTTAACCGATAATAATAAAATTCGCACACCATGTGCAGTTCGATCCAACTTGAGAGATAGGATAGCTTACATTACGCTATGACTAATAGGAGCAGAGCAGCGCGGGCGAAGCCGGGGCGGGCCGCTAGTAAAGATATAAAGATACTTTTACTATTAAGGATGATATTTTGCCTCTAATTTAAAAATAACTTATTATTTATTTGACTGGTGGTAGAGCTCCAGTGATGGAGCTCACGGACGTAGGCGCCACCGCATTACCTTGAATACTTGCAGCTAAACGGTAGTGTTCAGTATCAAGTTCTAGTCAGGTGGTAATTTACGGACCTGTCATTTCCGCCACAAAGGTATCAGGAGTGGCAAGATGTTTATAGTCTACGGTATTACTTACCACCTATGTAAACTGTATGTTTCTTTCCCACTTCATGATATAAAAGTTAAAAAAAATGTCTTATTTTTTTTTACCATTTATTGATTAATAGATTAAGAAATGTGGTGGAACTTTGAACTTTAAAGTATTCGTATTTTTACTGGTGGTAGAGCTCCAGTGACGGAGCTCGCGGGCGTAGGCACCACCGCATTACCTAATTTACTTGCCGCTAAATGGTAGTGTTCAGCACTATCGTGTTCCGGTCAGGTGGTAATGAACGGCCCTGTAATTTCCGGCACAGAGGCATAACACCTTAGGCCACAAGAGTGGTAACGCATCTGCATTTTGGCCTTGGTCTTCATGTGGGTGTCTATAGGCTGCAGTCATCACTTAACATCAATGTGAACTGCATGCTTGTTTGCCACTTACATTACATTAAAAAAAAAAAATTCGTTCGTTCCCGCCAACCGCCAACAATCGAGACATAAAATTTCATATTTGTCATATTTTGACCATTCTTTTGAAACTAAAGTAAAACATGAGAATTTCTTGGATACAGTTGTGTGTAATTAAATTAAAAGTAGCACTTGGGCAGTGGGAACGGCGTCCGAGAAAACAATGGGAAAGGTATAGAAGCGTGTTAATAAAACAGTTTCTAATATTTATACATGCAATACTAATATTTTAAACTTTTTTATGAACTCCATCATTAACGCCTTTGTTATAAGCTGAGTTGAATAAAAAAGCAGGTCACTATCTATTACTTCTTTAATTTTTGAAATCTTATCTTTAGGTACTTATAGTTTTGTTGCACATGATTCTTATATTATTCTTAATATTATTTTTCTCAGGAATAATGAACTTTACTTAAACCAGTACCTATTTGGATAATAAACTGTGATCTGTGGGACTGGAATAATTAATTTTCATATACATCTGACAATGTAGTAAATTGCAATTGATCCTAGAGATTAAAGGTTGAGGTTACGTTAATCAGATCTTTTACTGTCTTTATTTCTAATATTAAGAATAGTAAATTACACGAATCATTAGCTATAAATTGTAACTTTTCAAGATAAATAGAAGACGTTTTATCCATTTTTATTAATAGGAGATTTTTTTGTTCGAACAATTTTTATTTCAGCAAAGAATTATTATATCTTAAATTGTTTCAACGACAAGCGGAATACTTTATGGATAATAAAAATTAAGTTGGCGTGACCAAATCATATCTTTATTGTACTTGTTTCAGCTACTTTAAATGTTTTGACGTCATAAAATTATACGGTCATCATGTCATAAAAGTCTTATTTGTCGCATATTTGTATGCAGAGAACATTTTTCTTTTTTTTTGTCTAACTACCGATTAAGTTTCGAGTAAAATAGCCACATTTGATTTGTCCATTCATATTTTCTATCTACGTCATCTCCAAGGGAGTAGTTAATATTTGAAAGCGGCTACTGTTTTGCCCGGGAAGTCTTTTCAATGCCCCTATCCCTTTCGGACAGTGGAGATGACCAGCGTCTTGTGTAAATATTGACACTCGAGCACAGCTATTAAGTAGCTCGTTGCGGATTTGAATAGAAGCGACGACGCGGCTAAAGTGAGGACGGGATGCGTGGTTTTGTTCGTGCGGTAGAAAAATTGATGTATTTTTCTAAGACACGACGAAAAGTAGGCGCGATGTTATAACAGTTAATTTAATTTGAAATTTGGTATACACAAATTTTAAGGAGTCAATTTTAAGTTTGATGAAATTAGAAAAACAAAACATTTTTACTAGATATGTTTAAATGCAAGTCTATGTCTAGTCTACAATTTTTTTTAGTAATGTTTTTGAATCGTAATTTTTATGTTTCTACATTGGTTAACAAATGATGTTTAAATACTTAATCTACTTTCTATACTAACTAACATGCAATTCTTTTCATAAGATATGATGAAGTAAATTAATTCGAATTAAATTATTTCTATAAATTATCACTTGTGACTAACCTTGCGCGATGCGTACAGCTGGCATCTTGATTCTCATCTTGATTTGGTCACCTATTTTTAGATCTTCAACAACTTCTTTTATCCTCAGAAAACCTTTATCTTAATATCTCGATATCAGACGATAGTTTGTTAGTGCACTTCACATATGCCGCCGTCGGTCCGGCGGCTTATCGTCCAGCTCCTAAAATGTTTTCGATAAAGGAGATCGCGATGTCACAAAATTATCCTCAACTAAAGTCCGACGGCGATACACTAAATGGTAGTTTATAGTCATCTTCCCAATTTTGAGGTCATCTTTAACTTTAAACATCACAGTTCCATTTTTTACTTTTTCTTTTCATGCTGTCGTGTATCGTATCGCACAGTGGTCGAATGTTTACTTGCAAAATTCGACTGGTCATAAACAGTCTTATCAACACTTGAATGAACGTCTCAGAGCCCTATCTAATCTATCCGCACCTAGTGGCGATCTTGCGATTTGGCGAGACGTTTATTCACTTTATTTAATTAAATTTCAGATCGTAACTTTTTCACTTTTCAGTCCCACAGGTTTTTCCGAAATTCACTGTCCTTGATCAAAACATCGGAGAAAGTTTATTTTAATGGTTGAACAATATTTAAATTTTCTTAACGTAAAACAAAACAAGATAAAATAGATTATGGGCTAGTCTATATTGTTTTGGGATTCAAAGTGTCGCGTTCGAGTACGTAGCGCGTGCGGAGCGGTGCGAGGCAGGTGCGCGGCCGGCCGCCCGCTCTCGCCTGATGTCCGAGAACGTCTGTCCTGTGTCCCTTCGCGCGAGGGCTCCGCGGCCTCGTGTCCACGACTCGCGCCGTCTCACTCGGCCGGCCGACGACGGCGCGTGCGAGTCCGTACGAACTAGCCAGGGGTTACTCGCGGTCGCCACCGCCTCGGCAGCTCGACAGAGACCGCGGCGCGCGCCCCCTCTTACCGGCTGCGTGGGTGCGAAGAGGACAGGCATAAATCATAAGTGCCGTGCGTCGGTGTGCGTGCGCGGGTGGGGCGAAGATGCAGCGCGTACAAAAGAAAAGGGATAATATTTGCTTGCATATTTCATGACTCGATTAGGAGATGGAATTTTTAATTGAATGGACCTGCGACGCGCGGTCAGTCTACGTTTACGACGGAGCTTAAAAGCTTCAATTAAAAATACGGAGGTGTTTCGTACAGGTAAACGAGCACTTTATTTTAATTGGAGGGATTAATATTTTCTTTTATGAATTTGCATTTATATTTTTCATAAACTTATTGTACTATATGACAATACATAATTCACTAGCAATTGAATGCAAAGTAGAATTTAAAAATATGATATGATTGATTATATTTATCTAAGTTAAAAAATCTGGAAAATTCCACCATAAATTCAATTAATGTAAAACTTGCCCTTCTTATTGACTACAACCGCCAAAAAAAAACAAAATAAATACAGCTAACCCAATTCCAAGTTTCGTGTTTTTCGTAGCATCGCGCTACGACTGCTACGTAGCGCGTAGATGTGCGTTTAGGCAGCCTGTTAAAAATGTTCGTAATGTTATCAAGTCATTTATAATGCATCCATATTTTTCAGTTAATACGTAGCTTTGATTAGTGGGTATTATAATTATTATTTGCATATACGATGTGTAGCATAGTTCACATATTAAACGTAACTTCACGCCTGTAATCCCCGAAGGGGTAGGAAATGAATGCATTCAAGCATACATGCAAACACCCACAATTCGTCGGTCACGTTTTTGGCCCATGTAACAGGTGGCGAGCCTGTTGACATCTTCGGGCACATTGCCAAACTTCGAGGTACTGGAAAATTTCCATAAAATGGAAAAATCCCAATATAACCGGAGATAAAGGACTTTACACCATCATCTCAGATAACCCCCTACCCGGGAATCGAACCCAGGACCTCAGCGTAGTAGTAGTGGAATAGTTCACGTATGATTTAAAAAATTCAGCAGTCAAAAACCGTGGCAATAAATAGTCCTGTATCGCTAAACGCAACACGTAGGAATGGGAGTACGCCGAGATCTTTCACTCTCACTCACAACTTTAAGAGCGCATTTTTTTCCCCAACGTTATTTTACTTAAGACGCCACGAAGAACTTATCTCGGTCGGTCCTTGACTTTAATAAGTTTTATGAGTGTCAGTCGAGACTTAACTGGCGCGCGAACGGGCGACGAAAAGAACTTTTTCATAATTGTTTCTCAACTGACTTCGTGAACTTTTCGGAATGGTGTGTTCGATTATTGAAATTTAAAAGTTCTTTGCCGTGAAGTTCCTTTATTTTTTGATCTGATTTAGGTTTTTGATGCTTGTCCATTTGAAACTTGATTTATGTTTTTGAAGCACTCTGTTTCATTTTTAATTAAATTGTCGTTTTGAGTAATGGTTTATTTATTTTATGTCTTTTTAATAAAAATGTTTATAACTACATTAAAAGAAAACAAATGAACTAAATGCTTTCAATGTGATGGTATTTCAGAATAGTCTCTCAGATTTTTTTTCTTTGACATGTCTATTCCACATACGTTGTTTGCAGAGTGAATCACGTGTTTGAAAATTTCTTCTGATAGGCTGAAAAAGTCGTCGGCCCGTGGTCATCGCGTGTCCATGTCAAGATACAACCTTGAAAATATCACCGTCCTGCTCTAATCAGCGTACGCATAGGGTGAAAATGGAGACAGATAGGGTGGTCCGTTTTCTCGAGTGGAAAGTGCGGGATGTCAGCCGATATACGCCTATCTCGTTCATATGTAAGAATGTGTGGGTGATTTGAAAGGGATGGAGTTGACGTGTGTGGTTTCGGGGCGCTACTCGACGCTAGGTGGCTTGGGAGGAATCTACTCCTAAAAGAACCTTTTTAGGAGTCTTTACTCAGGATATTTCATAAACATATCATGAAAATTGTATATGTACTAAAAAGACTCTTTTAGGACAAATTAAGCTCTACAGTCATCCGGAACCATTCTTTTTATAGCCTACTTAGAATAAATCACTATATCTTATGTGGTAACGCCTGCTTTTATGTACAAAATAAAAAACATTTTTTCTAATTTTTTACTTCTGACGTTCAATCAAAGTTCATAAGCATAGACTATACATTGTACCCCTATTATAAAATTACTATCAAGTGGTAAAATAGTATTATGTCTCTCGGTTAGATAATAATGTATTAACCCGTAATTTTTGAAGAACCTCAAAAATTCAGATCTTTGGAGGCTCATCGGTATTTGGTTCTCCAGTTTTTTGTAGATGTCTTCACTAAACACCAATGTGAACGGCAAGTTTGTTTGCCACTTTTAAAACTTGTAAAAATAGTTATTTTTTCTTGAATTACGGGGCTTGTAGAGTTGGCTCTACAAGTAGGTACAAGTACTTACTGAAGCTGCCTTATTTACTACTCTTATTGTCATTTAAGCTCTTCATTTAACACACGATACACCATATTATGTTTAATAGTGGTAGAGTTCCACTATAGAGACTCGAGAGCGTAGGCACCACCGCATTACCTTTTTTTTTTTTTAACACGGGGAAACCCTTCATGGGCACCCGCCGTCTAGGGGAACAAACGGCGGGTAGTGTGAGACTCGTACTCACTAAAACCCCGCGGTGTTCCTGCTCGGCGCCTTTTGTTGCGGAGCCACGGGAAAGCTCTCGCATACTTCCGCGACTCCGCCGGCGACTGCCCGCATCCGGGCCCATCTTCAGGAGCTTTTTAGAGCTCCAGCCATCACTAGTGGCGTGCGGAACACGAGCACGCCAACCATCTCAGGGACCTGACTCCATCGGGCAACGGACTTCCCCTAGTCCGTCACCCGGAGGTCCCAGTTAGGGCGGCAGGTGGTGCGCGTAGGCTGGTCGCCTGCGTCCGATACGTCTGCGACGGATTGGAGCAGAGAGAACGTCGTCCTCCCTTAGTCGCTCCGCCGCCTCCTTCTGCGATATAACTATTTCGCAGAAGGAGAGAACCGCCCTCCACGCATCCACGCCACCGACCATAGATTGGATCACCGCCGGCAGCGAGAGATCGGGTCCGACCACAGCGACTAAGTCGGAGCGAGGCTCGGCCCACGTCGGGCACTCAGATAATGTATGCTGAGCCGTATCATTACCGCATTACCTAGTCTATCTGCTGACAAATGTTAGTGATCAGCACCATCGTGTTCCGATCAAAATTGGTTAATGATGCATGCCCTGTAATAAATTATCATATAGACAGCGTAACTAAGGTTTCAGGGTTGGCAACACAGGTGGTGTTTTGACCTCTTGTGTAGATGTCTATGGACAGCAGTCATCCCTTTACATCCATGAGAACTTCACGCTTGTTTACCAAAAATACGAATATTTTTTTTTATAGCGCGGGTGTTACGAGTTACGTATCTTCTCGGCAGATAAACAAACAATTCTACTGCCGTAATACAAGACAGCGAAGCGAATTCAATAGCGATCCAATGATAATTATTTAATTACGTCAGCGAAATTAGACCTAAGGGATTCCCTTACCTAAGGATCAATTTTAAATCTGGTTCTAAGTGGCTTAGTATAATGTATATAGCTTGAGATACCATTAAGCCGATGGGATTTTTAATAGAGGGAAACCAAGATTGAACTGCTTCCCAAAATATTATTTTATTAAATTTCCTTATGGGGTCATAAGGGCAATATGCCACAATCGCTTTGGCTTTTTGTTTATTCCACAGATTAAGGCTTTTGCGAGCTACACTCATTGAAATAAAACTATTTTTACGGATTTATCTCGCGTGTATTAAACTAAAATTATTTTTGAGACTAACCCGACGCTTTTCAGCTTCCATTGTCTACAAAGAAGTGTCTATCTACTTTTAAAATGCATTAGAAAATACATTTTACACGTGAACTTTAACTGAGTTCAGTAGACATATCTATAATTGTACGTCTCAACGGATACTTTTTTTTCACTGTCCCATGACAGATGTGGGACAGGATATCGAAAATTGCTCAATTTGAGACATGTAACGTTATATCTGAAGAAGTATCGGGTTTGTGTTGACATGCGATTTACTTTGTCGACAGTCATTTGGTAACATCGGATCTTAAATCTTATTTCTTAAATATACACAGACAGTACAAAATATGTGATAATGTAAGAAAGGAGATGTTGCAAAAATGTATGGACCTCCGGCCATGTATTGTACACAATATCATTAAACAGGCAAAATCAATATAAAAACGTTTTTTACTGCATATTTTCACTTATTTAGCTTTGTTTGCAGTTACAAAACATAATTTGCAGTTAGAATTGCAACTCAAAACTAACATGGTGAATATGGCGGGCGATGTCATTTTGACATTTTCATTTTTTAAATTGTATTTTGATTATAGAACTTGGAGAAAAAAGTAATATTTTCTAAATACTATCAAAATCGATTGATCCCAAGTGTCGGCTGTATCGCCGCCATGTTTAACATAGTTGAAAATGATAAAATCGTTTGAATTAAATGTGGTTGTAACTCTAAAATATATTCTTGAATAAATTATTTGTATTTTTTTCGGATTCTTCTTTAATTTACCCATTTTTTGAGGACGTGTACGAACCAGGGCCGAGCTCGCAACATCTCCTTTTATTATGATTAAGCTTTACTGGTAGTAGGCCGATGTGACGGGTCAACTTTTACCGGAAAGTTTCAGTGTATAAGCTTGAGAGCTTAGACACCATCGCATTACCTAATCTATCTGCCGTAAAATGGTAGTGTTTTAGCATTATCGAGTTCCGGTTAAATGGTATTGTGGCCATAACACTTAGGCCTCAGGGGTGGCAACGCATCTGCATTTTCACATCTAGTTTTTGTGTAGATTTTTTTTTATGTTACGGAAGTGGCAAACAAGCATGCAGTTCACATTGATGTTAAGTGATGACTGCAGCCTATAGACACCCATACATAGACCGACGTCAAAATTCAGATGCGTTACCACTCCTGAGGCCTAAGGTGTTATGCCTCTGTGCCGGAAATTACAGGGCCGTACATTACCACCTGACCGGAATACGATAATGCTGAACACTACCATTTAGCGGCAAGTATATTAGGTAATGCGGTGGTGCCTACGCCCGCGAGCTCCATCACTGGAGCTCTACAACCAGCAAAAAATACCACCAGTAGATATCTATAGGTTGCAGTCATTACTGAACATCCATGTGAAGTGTATGCTTATTTGCCGCCTTGGCTATATAAAGGCCCCACTACATTATTAAGTGGTAGTGTTAACCGCTATCTTGTTCTGATCAAAGGGCGGCCCTGTAATTTTAGGCACAGAGTTATAACAGCTTAGGCCTCAGGAGTGGGTGCCGCCACTGAGAAGCCGCCACCAGTAAGAAAGACTATTACTTCAATGTAATAGTGTTTCTTACTGGTGGAAGAGCTCCAATTATGGAACTGGTGGGGGTAAGCACCACCGCATTGCCTAATCTACTTGCCACTGAATGGTACTGTTTAGCACTATCGTTTGCCGGTCAGATGGTAAAGTACGGCACTGTGATTTCCGCCACAGAAGCATAATACCTTAGGCCTCAGGATTGGCGACGCATCTAGGTTGAAATCAAAAAATGTTGATAAAAGCAGATGCACTCATTTACATTGAAATCTCTGGTTTTTATGAACGCTACAATATTTACTTTCCATCAGTTCGAACAGTGGCTATACTTGTTTACTGCCTTCATACCGTAAAAACTGTTATTTAAAAGAGTATCTAATGGAACCATTAAAGAGGTGTATCATAAATTAAAGAAATGTAATAAGTATGTTACAGTTTTGTTAGAGCTTTCAATTATCATATTTTTCATTACCAAAACGAATGAACCATCAACCACAGATAATATATCTTGACATATGTATACATAAAGAATCACATGGAAGGTCATATATTTTGTTTTATCGACTACGACGCTTAGCTTAAGTATCATTCTTTCGCAGTCCGTGACACGAAGTGCATAGTAGTAGTCTAAAATAGATCAGAACTTACGCGAGTCCCTTTTCAAGGGCACCACATGTGTGACCGACAGGAATTAATGTCACAAAGTTTGTATGTGACAATATTCCTGAAAACCTATCGCAGATAAAATTATACTCTATCTTTCTTCATATAAGGTGCAAAGTTGGAGATGATGGTTTAAAATTTAAAAATAGAAAAGCATCCCTTGATGAACATTTCACCAAACTACTTTTCTGAATTTCAAATTTTGAATATGGAACACGTTAAATGTTTTTATTTTAACTGATACAATTTTTATACGAGGACTTTCTCGTAGGTTGTTTAAGTAAGAAATAACTACTCTGTATAGGTAGCAAAGAGTATTTTAGCCTGTTATGAACGTATACACTGTGAAACTTTAGTAGTGTTTTCCCGTAGCATATTATTTTGTTTTGGTAATACAATTGATCCATAATATTATTGTAGTTATGCCTGTGAAGAGAGCTACTGCAGCCTATAAATAGATTTACAAAAAAACCGCCGGTCGAAATGCAAATGCGTTGCCACACCGAGGCCTAAGTGCTTTATATTCTGTAATAGTTAATTAAAAAAAAAAACATGACCTAACAAAACACTACCTAAGTGAAAGACGATAGGTAGTGACCGAAGACCAACGATTGGCGTCATAATATAGGCACTGGCGGCCTAGTGCTTCGACATTGAAACTGTAAGACCAATATCGTGTTCCGGCGAGTAGATAAAGTCTGGTTCCGTGATGTCTGTCATAGAGGCAAAATATTTAGGCCTCTGGGGTGGCAACTGGCAACGCATCCGCATTTAGACCAATTAGGTTTATGTATATAATAAAAAATAAAAATACGCTTACACTCACAGCCCACAGTAGGTATAAACCTGTGTCGTGGGTGCCGTTGTACACATACAACACATACACAAACACCCAGACCTGAAACAAATATCTGTAGGCCATACAAATATTTGTATAATAATAAATAAGTAGGTATAAACCTGTGTCGTGGGTGCCGTTGTACACATACAACACATACACAAACACCCAGACCCGAAACAAATATCTGTAGGCCATACAAATATTTGTATAATAATAAATATTTGTAATACCCTTCAAACGGTCATCTCACACCGCTGGACTAACCGGGTAATAATGTCACATAGTAAAATGTATTCCTAACATTGAAATTTTGTCCATCAACAAGCCACCTCTTTAGTCCAATATTTTCACACTGTTACCAAAGATACTATAAATAGTTCGAAAAATGTTAGGGTGGGTCGCCACTGCTTGTTAAATTTAGAATGGTCATAATTCGAAAGGACTTCGACGGTTTTATCTTATGGTGATACAAATAGACTAATGGAGACGCGGTAAATGTGTCTGTTGTGTCTAAGGACACTTCCTTAATACAAAAAAACATTAACGTAAACGTTTTAATTGTCGTTTATTTTCTTTTTGTAACAAAAATATGTGAGTGAATATCGAAATTAAACAAAAAAAAATCTAAATATTTTAGACTTCGGGCAGAAATTGAACGTGCGACCTCAGTATATTCACTCCTTATTGTGAGAATCCCAAACATTTTTAATTTAGGTTTTTTTTAAGAAATAGGTGGACCATTGACCACCTGTATCTCACAAAATGAATGGGTCTAAAAACTGAACATAGGTATTTGCCTATAAATAGGCAATACTGTAAGAAGTTTAAAGTACTTAGATTCGGTTGAAACAAAATATTTGTAAAAGTTTTTTTTATTTAATCTGACCCGCACTTGGGTGGATTTTTGTTTTTATAAAGTTATGATAAATATAAAACAATTTCACGTGGACTGTATTATCAAAGAAAATTATTATTAAAATAATCCGCTAGTAATATTTGTGGTCCATTCAGATAAGCAGGCTAATTAGGATGAATGTTGGTTGTGCGGCGTGAATCAAGTCGGCGCCTACGACGCGCACCCTAATCAACCGACTTGCCAAATAAGTCAACGTGAGAGTTTAGTGTTGTACGATCATGATATCGATAAACTCGGACAATTGTACAACATTTCGAATTTTATGAAACTCGAAAAACTTGAATGCTGTGCAAATGTGTTATCGACTAAGTCAATGACATTTTTTTTGTGTGTATAGGAAGAGATAGATTTACGTCGCTCTTATTAAGAAAAGTATTTTTTTTTAACTTAGAAAAGTACCATAGTAATTTAGAAGAGTAACAACATAATTAAATTATATACTTACAGCGCAGTTTAATGGTTAAAAAGATAAACAACCGATAATATGAACTTTGCATTATACAGTGTCCTTACGATATCGCTATACCCTTAATAATTATCGTAAATATATTATTCAAAAAAAATCCTTGGGAGTAAATTAAGAGTAGGAATAAAAACAATAAAAACTTAGAAATAGTAAGCAAAGGACAGATACTGTCCAATTAGATTCAAATATAATTTTGACGTAAAAGGATTCATAAAACGTCATAGTTTAATAGCAGTGTAAGAAGATTAAAAAATATTCATTGTTGTGCAGAATGATTGCACCCGTCATTGAAATATATATTGATTAAATTCTAATCCTCTCTTAATTCATGTGTAAAACCTTATTTCAGTTTTATCACTGTCAGCCATTAATATTTTAAAAACGTTTTATCTGGCTCAAATATCTGAAAAATATCGATAGCGCTAGAACGTCACTAGATGTTCTAAGCAAGGCGTTCAGTAGCTCAACAGAATGTAGTACCCGCCAACATGGGCTATAAATTCAATAGGTACATCCATTTACAACTGCAACGAAGTAAACTATGAACAATTAGCAGACTAGACGGTATGAATAATTCTTTTTACTATGCATTTGAGCACTTATTATACATACTAAGTGTTATCTTACTAGCGTAGGAACTATTACGCTGCTGGTATATTCCTGTAAATATTTCGAACTATAGTTGAAAAAGAAAATACATAAACAAAGTACGAAAAATAAACCTACGAAACATCAAAAAATTGTAATATTATTTTTACTGTAATAATTTGAATGAGTGAGAATAGGGTTTGACCAAGTTTTGATAAGTTTATATACCTATGCGGCCTATATGAATCACAATTCAGATGTAGGTGTATTTGACCAATGAGTAAGTGTATTTTCCATTTATTTTCCATCAATGTGTAATTTCTAGATATCTGTAAAAAAAAGTAAAAACTTACTAATGTTCACCGTAACATTATATAAAAAACTCCAAAGACAGAGAATACAGAGATTTACTAGGTATTGCTCCTTTAATAAACAGTTGAGAGCTATCTGACTTTACACATTTTGACGACGGTGACGACATTTAATAGATAATAACTATTCTACATTAAGCATCTTCGACAAATTAATCAAGTATCATTATTGACAATCACATTTTCATTTCAAAGAAACTAAGATTATCTTGCACGAATTGAACTGACCCCACCAGTAAAACCAATGAGTCATCACTCAATCACCAAACTCAAGTGATTTATGCCAATAAATGCTATATAGCCATATCAAATAGTGTACTCACAAACACTTCGCAATTTATCCGTTTACTCACACCCACACACATCGATACTCCCAGGCTGGCTGACTCATCAATTGCGAAAGGCTTGTGGTTTGTTGATGCTGTAATAAGAATGAACAACTTTACTATGCCCATTCAAAATTAGCAGGTACTATTAAAAGTTTGTTGCTGATAAATACCATTAAAAATATTTAATTCAGCTTACAATGTTTAAAAAAAAGAAGATCCCTTCCCTCACATAATAGAAACGAATGAATCTTCACACCATGTTTCTTACGAAGTAGGCAGACAACGTGGGTCACAAAATTACCAGGTCGTCCACTCGCCTTCTGTGCCTCTTCTATATTTATCACTCTCTTCATACATGCTCGAAAATTCTGTAGACTCTTAGGGGAAGGTGGATCACCTTCAGGTCAGTCTTGGTCTCTCTAGGCCTCTGCAATTATCTACATTCGCATCGTATAGTCACTCGTTTGATGTTGTCTCTACGTGCCCGAACCATCGGATCATGCTTTTATTATTTTTACACTGATATTCTTATTAATGCAAATCCTTTTTCTAATATTAATATGCATTTTAGGAATACTTTATGTTGTAGTACTAGTACAATAGTGGCCTGGATATTCAAAGCCTGGAACGGACTCTTATATCAGCTAAGTACAATCTAAATCAAAATGTTTAAATTAATAAAATAATAATAATAATGACAACCTTTGAGATGTCTCACTGCTGGGAACGAGTCTCTCCCCTTTTTGGGAGGAGGCCTGGAGCTTACTCCACCACGACGGCTTAACGTGCCTTCCGAAGCAGGAAACGCGCATTTTAATTTGCCACTAGCGGTCACCCATCACACACCCGACCGCGTCTGTATCGCACAACCAAGTAGATCGCTTGCGATCTACCCCAGCCGTGGCGCCATGCACGCTTCAATTAATAATAGAAGAAACAAAAATGTAACTTCTAGTGGGATTTGAACTTGGATAACAAGTCGAGCCGCTTTACTACTAAACTACCGGATCTCCATAAGCAAGCATCGAGTTTGTATTATTTTTGATTACAACCATCTCTGGAGCCGGTAAACTTTAACATTGAATGGTCTTTACTATGAAGCTATTTATTTATTTTTAAGTGAACTTTTAAGTTAGACTGCTATATTGATGGTCTATGTAAGTTTAAATCAAAAGAATAGACATAAAAAAGTACCAAAATAAAAATGTAATTCACTTCAAACATTAAATATGATAAAAGATAAGTATTTTAATTCAATAAATTATTTTTACAGTACAAAACAGGTATTTTTGCCAATTTAGCGATAAAACCCGAAGGGTCACTCCAAAACAAAAGAGAATTAGACAAAAGTAAGGGACCGCAAACAATCGTGTAGCTCGGCACGTGCTGGCGTATTGTGAGTGGGCGATACGTCCGAACAACGCGCGATAGCATCGATGTGTACAACCCTTTATTTTTTTTTGCGCGTTGTTTTTTTTTTCGATTGTCCTACAGCGTGTTCTTGTTCTCCGTGGAATAGGTACCTAAAATTCTAGTAGGTACTATCTGTAATAGCAGCTTATAAATGTATCAAGATTAAAAAAAAACATGCAACTAGTTATGTTACGACGGTAGGATTTGTTAAAAAAAAATATATTTATTTAATAAAAAGAAGAATATGTTTATTACTGAAATAATCCTACAAGACTAAATTACAATTAAAAAGATATCTATAAAGTAAACTAAAATAACAACTTAAAACTAGGTTGCCGAATAAGCACTGTGGGCACTGTCCACACAACACGTGCCGGATGTCCGATGCGTAGTCAGCAGGATCGGGCGTCGGGCGATTGCCTAACTAACTTCACGCTTGAAATCTTCGAAGGGGTAGGTAGAAGGTAAATGCATGCATTGCAAGCATACATGCAAACACCCATTATTCGCCCCGTTAAGTTTCAGGCCATATAACTGATGGCGATCCTATTGACATCCCCGGACACATAACCTTACTCCAAGGTACAAGGAAACTTCCAGGAAATGGATAAAGCCCAGCCCTTAATAAATAGAACCAGAGATAAAGGATTTTACACCTTTATCTCTAGTTATAGCTTCCCTGGTCAGGGAATCGAATCCGGGACAGGACCTCAGAGTAGTAAGTAGTAATAACCTACACCTAGGATACAGTTATCTTACTGACTCTCTTTATAGTCAACAAGCTAGATTTGATAACTGCTGTAGCCTAATGGTAGCAGCCCACTACTACTACATTTCCCAGTGTAGTAGGTTCCTGGGTTCGATTCCCGGGTGATAATAGGTGATAGAGATAACGGTTTTAAATCCTTTATCTCTGGTTCTATGGGGATTTTTCCATGTTCTGGAAGTTTCCCAGAAGCTCGAAGTTTGGTAATGTGCCCGGAGATGTCAATAGGCTCGCCACCTACATTGGCCAAAACGTAACCGGCGAATCGTGGGTATTTGCATGTATGTTTGAATGCATGCATTTACCTGTGCCTACCCTCTCGGGGATTACAGACGTGAGGTTCGGTTTTTTTTAATTTTCATTAAATGACCAATAAACTGGAACTTATAATAACAAAACAAGTGTTACCTATAAAAGATTCCATCCTTTGCGTGTTCCACCAAAAAGTACAACCGATTTGTGTATGTTAATTTTTATTAAATTATGGGTCTATTATGAAATCGCCCTGTATTACCCACGCGCGTGGTACAACCAGGCACTAACTATTGACCGGCCCGGTCACAATACCAGTCACGGGTCACTAGGCTCAGGTGCTTTTTGAATATCGAATGCTTTCAAATATCGATCCTTATCGGTCAGGTGGCCAATATCGCTGATATCGCTGATCTGAATTGTTTAATTAATTCGAGTTACGCAGTTTGTTTTGAAAAGGAATTTTATACTTTATTCAGACTGATTTAGTAATTTTATTATGTTCCAATATAGTATACATGGTTTTTACCAACGATTAGTAGAATACAAGAATATCTCATCTGGTGATCAGTATTTTAAGATCACTACAATTATCACACGAGATTTCATGTGGGACAACTAAAACACCTAAATAGAGAAACGTTATTATTATGCTTGTATGCACTAATATAAAATATGATGTACAATTAAGCGACTTCGCGCCTCTATTTCCCAAAGGGACAAAAGTAAAATCTATGTATTCATACATATGCATACATGTAAACACCCATTTGTGCTGGCGTGAAAGCAACTCTGAAAATAATACCAAAAAGACTCTAAAACAGAGAATCCTAAGAGATATTGTACTTTAACAACAAATCGTTGCTATTTTCAAAGTGTGTTCGTAAAAAAGTTTCTTTTATCACCAGTCAACTAAGGTAAAATACGGACACCCCAGTAAAAAGTAAAGATTTGAGAAGTGTATGGCACGAGCCGGCACCATGTATTGACCGCCGACGGCTACATCCGATAGGTCAGATGGGAACCACGCTTATTTTTACTGATTCTATACGAATATCTTTACATAATTTGTGTGTATTAAGCCGTATATTAGGGTTTTCGTGGCGACCAACGCCGACCATTTGGAATTAAGTGCGTACTTAGATATTATTCCACTTTGCAAACAAGCATGCAGTTCATATTGATGTTAAGTGATGACTGCAGCCTATAGAAACCCACACAAAGACCAAGGTAAAAATGCAGATGCGTTACCACTCCTGAGGCCTAAGTTGTTATGTCTCTGTGCCGAAAATTACGGGGCCGTAAATCACCACCTGACCGGAACACGATAGTGCTGAACACTATCATTTAGCGGCAAGTATATTAGGTAACGCGGTGGTGCCTACGCCCGCGAGGTCCGTCACTGGAGCCCATAGAAGGCTGCAGTCATCACTTAAGATCAATGTGAACTGCATGCTTGTTTACCACTTCCATTACATAAATATATATAATATATAATATAGAAGCTATTCATGGGAAGGAAAACAGTATTAACCTTTTATTCATATACTGTAATTTACACATTACAGTGCCTAGTCGCCATCAGGTTCAAACACTAAGGTTACCCGCATGCTATAACGGTACCTAGGTAGCGTGTCAATGGAAATAAAAAAACCTTGTTGATTATTCTAATATAGCAACCGTATAGTTACGATTTTTCAATGAACTTCGTGTAAGATGAATACGAAGAAAAATACAAAGGTACAGTCAGAGATTGTTTTTGTGTTTTGCAAAAGCGATTTTAAAATCAATGAAAGTTATTTTTATTTATATTTGAATCAAGCCCAGTGGCATACTGAAATGTGCTAAAGCAGAATTCGTGGAATGAAATATGACTGACCCTATTTCGGAGTGGTCAGTTCGAGTGGATGTCTATTTTATGAAACCTATGTTTTTGGTTCTGTATACAAAAATGATATTTTTGGTAGATTGTTTTAATGTTTTTTAAATAAACCATCCATTAAATTAATCCAAATATTCATTTTTTTGTCATTTTGGACAAGATTCATAAACCACACTTATGACTTCACTTGGACTTAGAGTAGAGTCGAACTTTAGATGTGTCAAAACTTTTGTTTTCCTTTGGAAAACCCATTTTTTTACAAAATATGGAAGGAGTGAAATAAGAGTTTGACTCGTCTGTGCAACAATATAATCATTGAAAGTTTGATTCTACGTCAAGTTTTTAAGGTCACCCGTCTATCCAAATTCAATCAAACATAGCTTTTATTACCATCACATAAGATGCCCGTGTGATCAAGGGCCAGTTTCCTGATTATGAGTAGGTAGGTTCTCAAGGAAAATGGTGGAATTGGGAATAACCTACAAACCAAAGGTTTCAACAATAATCCATAGATAATAAATCCATTAATATTTTAACTAGGTACATATGCTTGCATATTAAATTCACAGTAAAAAATATTAATATCAATGACATTTTCGTTGAATATTACATTAAAAATACTGTTGGCTTTAATATTCTGCTGTTGTTTGCAATATTTTTACATTCTTCCATTTCCATTATAATATGCCGTCAACAATTCCATGTAATGTATTAACATAAGTATCTGCGGTTTAATTAAGAAATGCATACGCCATTATACTAATTGCATAAACCTTGGCTTCAGAAAGCCATTGAATGATTTCCATAATTATATGACCCGTATGGTCTATACAATACAACTAAACAAGTCAGTATGGTTTGATTTATGTTTTTTTGTTTCCTTTTAGACATATTTTATGAGTTGATTGATAGACATCTACATAAAAACTAGAGTTCAAAATGCAGATACGTTGCCACTCCTGAGACCTGTGCTGACATGTCTCTGTGATAGTTATTACGGGGCCATACATTACCATCTAACTAACCGGAATGCTCTAAATGTCTACTGGTGGCAGAGCTCCAGTGATGGAACTTGCGGGCGTAGGCACCACCGCATTACATAATATACTTGCCGCTAAATATACTACGCTAATACATAATAATACTGCTAGTAAGCCAATTGAATTTTGATGAGCTTTTTTATTTGTAAGGAGTTAGGTTTCAATCTGTGGTTCTTACCAAGTTGGTAATTTTAAAAAATGCCAAACATTATTAGTGATGTTTTTGATATTTATCATTCTTTATATTGTTTCTCACGATTGTTTACTAACCGACACACCAAGAATTATTTTCATTTGTTACCATTTCCATTAAAAAACTGCAATATAATTTTCTCTGTTCGGTTCGCTGTACCCAGCGTTGATGGCTCCACAAAAGAGCCATTTTGCTTTCACATATGACAGGCTTCGGCTTTCTCGAACAAAATTACTTTATATTCTATAACGAGCTACTTTTACTGAACAATTTTTCTTTGAACTTGCTTTATTAGACCATCTGATGGATGTCTTGTGAAAATGCATGAAGACTTGCATATGACATGCAAATTGTTTATTGCAGTTTATGAATGAGTTGGACATGGTGTGTGACAGCTGATACGTCTATAGAACTGACTGATTGCTGATTTGTCTTTTTTATGTCTGTGTATAGTAAGTATGGGACAAAATGTAACATTTCACTAGCTGAACCAGCTGAATAATCTAATGCGCACTCTATCTCTATCTTTGAATGCCCAAACATTAACAAACCAATCCCACCAAACCCTGCTAAGGATGAACGAAGACTATAACCTGTTTTTGGTGTCTAAATTTTCAGGTATGTATGTATGTTTATGTCAAGTCCCTTTCGGGGTAATGGGGTAGGCAGAGAGTGTGAAGCGCCAGATATCCCGGTCCTGACACACCTCCCGTGCTTGTTCTACATTCATCATTTAAGTAGTATATCTATGAAGATACATACACGCTGATTCCTAATACTTTTGACCTCACCAATTTTTTTTTAATAGAATAATGTTTAAGGGTACACCCTTCTATCTCGAAAGACTTGTTTATCAGAATAATTAACGTAATTAAAGAATATTATAAATGTAATTTCTAAATACATAATCAAAGTCCTCTATAACAGGCTTTTTTTAAAAGAAAATATGTATTTCATCTACTTTTAAAGTCTTTGTGAGTAGTGAAATAACGGATTGCCGTTTTAAAATTTGATGTTCTGAAGACTCTTTTAATATTAATATCCACGTCTTGTCTTTGAAAAGCAAATAGTTTTTATGTAAAAGGACTATTGACTTACCTACCTACTAACGGACGAAATAACACAATGATAGGACTGGATAAAATAATAATGATACGTTAGTCATTTTGAAACGGAACTCTAGGAACCCGCGAACAAAACGTCATGACGACAATCATTTTAGACCTCTGACCGGTCGGTCAAGTTCGATTCTTAATACGTTTCTGATGACTCCCAACCAAGGTCAGAAAACATTTACATACAACAAGAATAATGACCGTCCATTCAATAGGGGTCATACTTTTTGTCACGTCTGACTAATTATAATAATTGTTTACCACTTTATATTTGCCGTGTTGTAATCGAACCTTGATCCTTATGTCGGTAGTGTAGGGTTGAGAATGATAACGGTTTTAAAATAGAAATTCTTATTTCAGTTTTGTCTCCCCTTTTGTTATTTTTTTATGACAACAAAACAATAGCGCGATGATGTGTTTTTACATTTTCTTTAACTAAAACAGCTATGGGTTTTTAGTGTTCTTATTCTTCACGTTTAAGGCATATAAGGTAAAAATATACCGCTTACAAAAGTATGTTTGTTTATTTAAAAATTATTAAATTATTTACCAATTTAAGGATTAGGTACCTTTATTTTGCCTCGAAGGGGATAAATTGATATGTCTTCTTATTCGTTTCTGTTGTGATCAGTATCATTAGTACGTAACATGGAGTTACTCCATGCTCATAGAAGCGCATGCAGTCATACTTGCAAATCTTGCGTGCTTGAATGACGATACCACAGTACGATACTGTCCAAAAAATTAACATGTTTTCTACGGTGGTAGACCTCTAGTGACGGAGCTCGCGGGCGTAGGCGCCACCCCATTACCTAATATACTTGCCGCTAAATGGTAGTGTTCAGGACTATCGTGTTCCGGTCAGGTGGTAATGTACGGCCCTGTAATTTCCGGCACAGAGGCATAACACCTTAGGCCGCAGGAGTGGTAACGCAACAGCATTTTGACCTTGGTCTTCTTGGTCTATAGGCTGCAGTCATCACTTAAAATCAATGTGAACTGTATGCTTATTTGCCTCTTTTATTACATTAAAAAAAAACGCATTTACATTTCACCAATAACTTATCACCAATCCTACTAATATTATATATGCGAAAGTTTGTGAGTATGGATGAATGGATGGATGTCTGTTACTCTTTCACGAAAAAACTACTGGTCGAATTTGGATGAAACTTTATAGTAACATAGGTTATATATTGAAATAACATATAGTAAGTTACAATTAGCAATGATTAAAAGTACACGCGGACGAAGTACGAAGCTAAAACTAGTACTAAATAATTATCAATATAAGTTAGATATGACAAGTAAATCTAATAGAGATACTTAACCTAAAACTAACTCTGAAGCTTTCGTTTTATTGTGATTCGTACATAGGTAATATAGAGACGTCGAGAGTGAGTGGAAGAGAATCTGGTGAAATAGAGTGACGATCTTTGTAGGCATATTTTAAGAAGGCCTTTGTTTTTTTATTGTTACGAAAGTGGCAAACAAGCTCGCAGCTCACATTGATGTTAAGTGATGACGGCAGCCTATAGACACCCACAGATAAACCAGAGGTCAAAATGCAGATGCGTTACCACTCCTGAGGCTTAAGGTGTCATGCCTCTGTGCCGGGAATTACAGAGCCGTACATTACCACCCAACCGGAACACGATAGTGCTGAACACTACCATTTAGCGGCAAGTATATTAGGTAATGCGGTGGTGCCTACGCCCGCGAGTTCCGTCACTGGAGCTCTACCACCAGTGTCCAGCCGTGAACGTGTTTTGGCTGAAATAATGGTACTGTAGTGATTTACTTAGATCAAGAAGAAGCAGAATGTCATGAAACATAAAAATTCGTTCTAGTACTTCGTCTAATAATTGTATTCAAATACTCCTAATACATTTTTATTATTATGCGAAATTTTCATTCTCAGCGTATCAAATTAAAATTCGAACACCTTAGGAACTGTAGCAACACGATACTTGTTATCTTAAGATCTACAGCTATTCTTATCAACTGTCGACAATCGATACTTGAGTGACGTACTCACAAAACGTTTATAGAAAGAAAAAGTTGAAATTATAATGACAATTACAGAGTATTTCGAATTTGAATAGATTTAACAACACTATTAGCTGAGCCATTGTGTGTATGTGCCCCAAAGTAAATATTGTGACTAAAGTCCGTTGCGTAGTCGTATTGAGTTGCAAAAAGGACAATTGGTTGGAATTGTGACGGAAAATGGGTCGCTAAAAAAACATTAACTTTAAAACGATATTTTGTATGAAAGAGACACACAGTCTGTGATACGAGTAGGTACGTCAGATTTTTTATATAATCTGGTAATAGAGCTCTGGTGGTGAAGCTTGAAACGATTTGTGATTAACATTATCGTAAATGGGTCTACTGTAAATAAATAAAAAAACATGCTGTGTTGAATTGGAGTGAATATATGAAGAGAGTGGTTAATTTTCATCTGTATACACCGTAGAAGTGTTGGCGTGAAGATAAGTACTGTTAATATATTAATAATATCAGTATTGTAAGATGCATCGCCCCGTAATACCCACCTATAACAAAGACATAACGACTTAGGTCTCAGGGGTGCCAACGCATCTGAATTTTACCTTTATTTTTTGTCTAGATGTCTATAGGCTGCAGTTATCACTTAACATCCATGTGAACTGTATGCTTGTTTGCCACCTTCGTTACATATAAAAAACATACCAAGTGATAATTGATATTTTTCAGTAGTATACAATACACTTTATCTTCGAGCCTCACGATAATTGGTTACACAGATATTATCATGTTTTCATATCTCATACAAAAATTGCAGTTTTATCATCATTTTAACATCCCTGCTCAGAAGTCGAAAATCTCTCTTTTTTTTTAATTCATGTAGGTTCTTTTCTACGAAACTGTCTGGTGGTGATATAGTGGCGGTGGCGATGATTAGTGGTGGTAAGCCATTATTGCTACGATGAGTTTTCAGGATCAGTTTCCGGTTCGGAATGTAAATGCTGTTGGGTTTATTCAATTTTCCAGAAGATTCCCAGTAACACTGAACTAGACATAAGGTATAAAACCTTATGTGCCTAGTTCACCACTTATGTGAGTGTGTGTATGAACGCATGCATTTACCTTTTAAAAGAGTAGGAGCAGACACAAAATTAGGTACGTCTTTGTTTTTGAATTAACCTATCGCTATGAAAATGAAAGTAAGGCATTTCGAAATAAAATCTGATCCCATTTTTTTAATTTACCTTTATTTTAATACATTTATTTTATGCATGTGTTGTATATTGGTCGTCTGTTAAGTGCGTGTGGTAATCACTCTATTGACAATGCAAAACATATACCCAGTGTCCGAGGATAATACGCCTTATGGACAATAAATGTATGGAGTCGTTTTTATACTTACTTATACCTACTTTAAGTGAGAATTATTTTAATGGTGCTTAGCACATATAACAAGCATTCAGATCATTACTTAACTGTTATTTCAGTCACCAAAATAATAGATGTTTTATAAAACTGAGTTTTTTTTTTAATTAAAAAAACCTTTTTTTTAGAAAATGATATTTTTTTTTATCTTTTTTAATCATATTATAATGTCCACTGCAGGACGAAAACCTCCATCAAATATACATCTAAATTTCCTTGGCCCCCTTATCTACATTGCCCGCAACCTCAAGGAGCCTATGCTTTGCGACCGGCATTCGAACACTCGTTTGCCCAAACCGTTCTCAGGCGATCTTCTCATTTCCGTATTCAGCTCATTCAATCTCGTAGGGAAACGCCAACCATCGATGCATATGCAACTTTCTTATGAGGCCCAAAGTGAGCGACGTGTCAGTTCCCTATATCATCAATGGCAAAACACACCGGTCAAAGAACATCGTCTTTATTTTGAATAAACCTATAGGTATACGTTATTAGCACGGTAAAGGTTTTTAAAAAAATAACGTGTCTGCGCAACATTGTAATCCTTTTGAGTTATAAGACAAGATAATTTTGGAAATAAGACAACAATTGAGCCTATTCAATAAAAACAAACAAAATACAAATATTCTCACTTTACAATATTAATGCGTTTAGTACAACAGTCTTCAACAGGTCTGTTAACTAACCGTTGTACTAAAGTCCCTGTTCTATGAATCACATGTGAGAATTTGCATTGTTTAAGCTATTTAGTTTGTAATAGGTAAGACATAGTGTTAAAACTAAGAAGACAAATTAATTAACTTTTTTTTGTTCTAATGCACCTAAAATCCTTGCCAAATATTTTTGTGAAACATAACGCGACTCCACATCATTTTAATCCTTTCCAGCTATAAGACAACATTTGGCTGAACCGCGAAAGTGGAATCGTTGCCATCATTGTTTGACACACACGAACTTCCACAAACATGTCATTATTGAATGAGTTCATTTTCAATACTTTCTCATTGTATGAAGCATTTACTACACTTATTGTTGAACAACACAATAAAGAGTTTTGTTCGATTTTTAATAATCGTAGTATTCATATCAGTTCTTAAATCACAAAGGAGGAAACATATTTTGGTTTTTCACGACAAAAGATGAACAGACGTGTAACCGATTGATGGATTTTAATGCTTTGTTATCGAATAAAATGATAATGTCCTTATATTATGAACAATTCAAAGATTATTATTATCTTATTTTTGGTTAAATATCAATGTGCTTACGTCATACTGCGTGCAACATTGACCTATATGTACTAAAGTACGAGTACTAGACAGGACATTGCCCTTGGTAACAGTGGTAACCTGATTCCAGTTTTTTGCATTCAATTAACTACACTTTCCCATACCTAGTAACATGACATACTAAATAGCTGTCAAATCAATTTACAAACAGAACCGACTGTTTGTTCCTAGTGTCTACTCTATACATTGACTTATTATATTTAATCAATTATATTTTATTACTAATTAATACATCATTGACTAAGCTATACTCCCAAAACTAAAGAAGGTAGATACATAGCTTCCTCTGTACTGTGTACATAATCGATAACTGTAAATGTAATTTGGGGTTTGTGAATCTTTTCTACAACCTTATTAAGTACGCCACTTTTTTAAGTAACAAAGGTTGCAAGCAAGCATGCAGCTCACGTGGTTGTTAAGTGATGATTATATTTTGTGCTCATAATAAACGATAATTACGCGCGTAAATTAATCTCTGTGATTGGAATTTAAAGCACAGATAATAAATACAAATTTCATAATGATACCACAGTCTAAAGAAAACGAACATAATATGCTATATAGTATCAAAGTTTCATCTATATGTGATCTGCAGTTTTAACCCAAAAGAGTAAGATCCATATAAACACGCATCTTTACAAAATTTCTCGCTTTATATTCAGTAAGACCTAGCCCACTGACCGCACATTTTATTCGCTTTCACTGTTAGTATTACAATATTTTTTGACAAATTCAAAAATCAAATTTAAATATTGTACGTACATCGGTTGACCTCCAGCCCACATGGCTGTCGGCCCACACCAGTCAGTCATTTGCGATTCGGGCCGCGTATCCATTGTTTAACTTTTATTTGAATTTGGAATCCCCGATGTCGACAGCTCGAGGGCTCGTCATCCTGATCGCCTAATCTACTTAGACCCACACATCACATATGCTTTACCCTGAAGACGTTTCCTGCAACAGATCTTACTAAATTGGTAGACGCAAGATGGTCAGTTTCTACAGGAACTTTCCCTAAAGTTGGCGATGTCATATTAGTATTGGCGTTTAACCAAATGGCTTAGGGGAAATTTGTGTCGACTTTCGTCAAGCCAAGGTCATGAATTTCTAAGCATATGGGAGGCATGTGTTCCTTGAATTTAGATTATATTATTAGGGATCCTTAGGGAATAACTTATTTAAATATGACAAAAGTAGGTATGTACTTATTCTAATACGCCTTATTCAAAAACGTGCATTAGATTAGTTTAAGATAAATTATGCTGTGTCTTTTTCAGTTGCACTATCAATTGCGCAGGACAGAAAAGACAAGCGAGAGATTAGCAACACTTTAAGTTAAAACACTTTATGAATAAGGGAGTAAATCTCTTTGTAACGACGGGACTTCATACCTAACAACATATTAAAGATACACAAAATATTAATCTACTATCAAATCGTGAGACGTAAGCACCTAAGAAAAGAGATGAGGATACAGTATGTTTTAATGTGATTATGAGTAACTAAAATAATACCACAGCATAGTCTTACTTTTTACTGGTTCCTTCATGGTTCTACATTTTGGTATTTTTCTTCGGTGCCGCGGTTTGGCAACCGCTTTGGAGAAACCGAAAGTATTGGATGAATCATCATTCCATATTGTGTCTGTATGTATGACTATAAGACTTACACAAATAAAATAAACAATACAAAAACCGGAAACAAAAAAAAGTAAAAAAAAAGAGGAGAACAACTTAAAAAAAAAAGAAAACATTATGGGCAAGGTAGGTATGGCTGTGTGAAACCAAGAGAGAAGTACTTACATAGTGGCATTCGTACTGGTTAGTGCTAAGCCAGGCTACTCAGCTCAGCTCCCTTAGAAGTTCTTAGAAGTGTCTTTCGTTCTGATACGTCTACGTCGCTATGGCCCACAACTACACACTACCAGAGAATATGTAATAATACGACACTACCTATAGAAAAAAACTGTTCGACTATTGCATAAGCTTTTTTATCTAAACACTTTTGCTCTTGTTTTAGCAAAAGACTTTTTATTTAAAAAAGCTTATTTAAATATAAGTTTTGTGACCAAAAAGGTGGCCCTGCAGACGGGGATATTGTTCTATGATTTCGCATTTAGTTTGAATACTTGCACAATAAGAACCTGTAGATCACAAGACAAGGAAAATATTTTGATCTAGTCTCGTCAGCACGTGTATTTGTAAATTATTATGAGGAAATTCTTTATCACCTCGAAAACTTTATCCTCCTTCTTTGCCTACGATTTCTTTGTTGCTTAGTACTATTTAACACATAGTGTGCTACTTGGACTGCGGTCCTAATGATCGTTCATATCTCACTACCAGGTTCAACAACAACGATCTAAGAACGAGTTCTTTTTCTAGGTCAATTTTCAATTCTACAAAAGAGACGTTTCCAAAAAGGATTTTACAAATTGTTTTCTTGATTTGTACCGAGTTCAGGATTTAGGATCAAGATTCTTTTTAATTTCATCGCATATTTCAATAAGCTCATTTACGTCCCATTCAACTAAGCGTGAACTTCTTCTTCTAAGAAAAAAATAATAATAATAATGAAAAACAGTAAAGAAAGTCTAAAATTGAGCAATTCAAGAGACTTGCAAATAACCTTAGAATTTAAAATAGTCGACCATATGCCTGTGGTCACACTCCGTTTAGTGTACCAAAATAAAAAAAACCAGGTCCGCGAGCATTGCGGTTGGCATGCGCATGTTGATTAAGTATTTAGGTGGTCAAGACTTCACCTGCCGCACACTTTTGTACGTTTTTGGCGCATTGACAACAGTTGGTCAAGTATCGAAACGGAATATTATGCTGTCAAGGGCAGTTTTTTGATGCGTTTTGATGTTGTAATACACGGTAATTTGACTTGACGTTTTTTTATAAAAAATATTCAAAATATGTTAAAAGTCGTTGCTTGACATCTTTCACGAATGGTTGAAAAGTTACTAAAATATATTTCGTGTATTTTGAATTTGAGCAAATAAAATAAAAAAAATGTTTTCTTTCTTCATCCGTTCTACTTACATTTTATTGAGACTCACAAGCAGTGTATCGGCTATTTTGTGTCATACTATTTGCCAAATATTTGAGTATATAAATATAAAAAACATACCACTACAAAAAACACAATATTACACTGTCTGTGCTCTTCAAAGCTTTAGGTATATAAAACCTTATTTGATTTTTTTTGTTAAATATTAATAACATGTTTTTAAAATGTATTAGACATAAACACCTACATAATACATTTTGGCAGATGTTCCAATTCCTTTTTGCCAATTTTCATGTACCATTTTCGAAGATGTCTTATCTAATATCAATTAATAATTTTGTTATCCTCCATAATGTCCCATACACACGAAGATAAAAAAAAAAACTTAAAAATAAAAACAATGTTACATAATTCAAAAAAGACTAATACTACTGAGATGAATAATAAAGTATCCACAGCGTAAGTCTAAACGTTTATTCCCACCAAATTAATTATTACGAAAAAATTAAGTAACAGACCTCATTTGAGTACTAGATACATAACAGTCAACAAAAACAAAAAGTGGTATAAATCATGGGTCCATTACAATGCGTTGGGTGATGTTGTGAAAGATATAATTGGTTTTGTCTATTTATAATGAGAGGTAAGTGGCGTTTAATGAATGGGAAGTTGAGTGATGAAGAGAGATTGCTAAACGGACCGTCTGCCCACCGAGTGCGTAGGATTTGGTATTATTCAATTGTGTACAGACAACAGAATAATCTGAACTTTCACCTGGATAAAATTAACCTATGTTTGGGACGGGATCTAGGTCATTAGGTAGGCAGTGTTAACTAATTTTACACTTAATATTTTTTTTTATGTAATGGAAGTGGTAAACAAGCATGCAGTTCACATTGATGTAAAGTGATGACTGCAGCCTATAGACACCCACACAAAGACCAAGGTAAAAATGCAGATACGTTGTAACTCCTGAGGCCTAAGGTCTTATGCCTCTGTGCCGGAAATTACAGGGCCGTACATTACCACCTGACCGGAACACGATAGTGTTGAACACTACCATTTAGCGGCAAGTATATTAGGTAATGCGGTGGTGCCTACGCCCGCGAGCTCCGTCACTGGAGCTCTACCACCAGTAAAAATCCACTTAATAGTGTTTATAGTGCTACTGTCTGTCCGAAATCAATCAAATATAGCTTTTATTACTTCTCTATAAGGTCTCAATGTGCCCCGGTCAATCATGTAGTTCCCTTATAGGTAGTACGCAACGCAAAAGGTCGTAGGCCTGAATAATATAACTGATAACGCAATATGGTTGTTTATGGTTTTTATGATATGGTTGTGCCAACAACATTACAACTCAACCACATGAATATTGTTACAATATAGTCTTTTGCAAATGATATTTTAATTGTATGTATGTATCTTTTTTTTTTTTTTTTATGTAATTTAAGTGGCAAACAAGCATGCAGTTCACATTGATGTTAAGTGATGACTGCAGCCTATAGACACCAACACAAAGACCAAGGTCAAAATGCAAATGCGTTACCACTCCTGAGGCCTAAGGTGTTATGCCTCTGTGCCGGAAATTACAGGGCCGTACATAACCACCTGACCGGAACACGATAATGCTGAACACTACCATTTAGCGGCAAGTAAATCAGGTAATGCGGTGGTGCCTACGCCCGCGAGCTCCGTCACTGGAGCTCTACCACCATCTTATCTCTGCCTGTCCCTAACGATGCAGGCAGAGAGTGTAGAGCGCCAGATATTTTAAATGGAAGTCTGAAATATGTCTAATTTTTAAATTGGAGCACCAAAAAAGGTGTTCAATTAAATATCATTTTTATATGCGAAAAACATCAATTTTTTAGTGTTTACTAGCTGAGCCCGCGACTTCGCCTGCGTGAGAATTTATGATTGTTCAGTATCTACCCGGACGAAGTCGTGGGCGCAGCTAGTGTAAAAGTAGCCTAAGTTACTCCTTATTACATCATTTTTTATAGATTTGTTTAGATGAATGTAACATGATCACTGCATCAACATAAAATACTTAGTAATATTATGCTCAAGAAGTGTAAAAAACTGAAATGAAATGCGTGCCTATAAAAAAAATAATAGGTGGATTGCGACGAACCACTAGGTCAGTGCAAGAGTCAGGGTGTGACCATCAAAGTAAGTACAGCTAATTAGTGTCGTGACGTAATATGCGTTAATTAACACGTCAAATTCATGCGTTATTTTCACTGAGACTGGATTTCTGAACTCGAGTTTAAAATCCAAGTTAACGCTTTTGCTTTACAAGATGTATAACACATATTATTATGTTTGACATTATCATTTCATACTTACTTTTATATTTAACTGTCAACTATTTATTAAGTATGGCAACTATTAATGCTACATCGATGAAATCTGCCTTAAGGGCTTCCACCAAAGAGCAACTCGGCCCACCGGTTGCGGCGCGGCAGACGGGAGTAGCCATAGAGTTTATAACCGATGCAAAATAGTCTGTTAATTTTGGGGGGGGGGGGGGTATACGTGCAACACTCACGCACACTACGAAAATCGTCTATTACTAAGCAACTCACACCTTGACTTTAACAAAATACATAAACAATTTCATGCACGCATTTAAATATCTGGGCGACAGGCATAGGGCCATTTAGTCTTGTACTTTGACAGAGGGGGAAGCCTGCATATGGATACTCCCCTCCGGTGTTGCTCTATACTCCATGCGATGCGACGCCGCATCATAGGCTTCGTGTATTCGTGAGAGCTCGCAGATATTTGCGATGCGATGCAAATCCACAGTTATGTATGGGAGCTATAGAGCAACACGGGCCACCGGCCGTGGCACGGCTGTCTCAAAAGTCTCATATAATTTCGTGTCTATACCGCAAGTGATACGAGGTAAAAGGAAAAAAAAACTGTTTTTCGCGATTATCTCAGTTTCAATTGCTCCAATGATGTTAACATCTATTATGAGAATGTAGAGCATAAAATTTAGAATTTATTTCATTCTTTTTTTTCAAGGGCTCATTCGTTTTTGAGATAGAGGGCGGTAAACGTGCAGCGCACTGCCGCGCGTAATGTAATCAAAGGTCAGCTGTGAATATTACCTAATGGTTAGGGCATGATTTGGAATCCCTGGAATGGGGTTTTCGTGGTTAATCGCTAAAATGTCTGGACTACGTGTATTTGAATATTTTTGTCTCAGTAATCATTATTCACGCACAACAGGATTGCGTTGCGTTGCGCATAAAAAATCATTCTACCAATACCAAGGAAAAAAAAACAAAAAAAAAATTAGTAATATTAAACAGCATATTTATACCAAAAAAAAAACTCGGACATGGACATGAATAAATTTATCTATGTATGATGATGACCCATTGAATGTTTTCAAAACATCACATCAAAAAGGGTGTGGTAACAAAAATGTACAGTCATCAACAGAAACTTAGTTGAAGAGTTTGACATTTCATATTGTACTTATTAGCATACTGGCCAGCGGTGGACGCGCCTCCGTTCGTCATTTAAATTTTTAAACAGTCTTTCACAATCCAACAATATTAACATTGGTGTTATGGATAATGGTTTTATGATTTCTTTCATTAAATTTCTAATTTAAATCATTATGAATAGAATCCGGTTGAGTACGAGCTTTCGTTGATTTTTTTACTTTATTCTAATAATTTTTTTTTATTTTGAATGCAAATCCACAAATAAATATTATTCTCAAAAATATAACCCTAATTTACTATCATCGACTTTAAGGCTGAATTTTGTAAAATTTAATTAATTTAGTGTAGGCAACACTTCCTAAAATTGTAGGTCGCAAATTAATCGCTGCTTTAATAAGTATACGGTATAGTATAAGATACCTACATATCTGATATTTAAGAAATATCAGATATGTAGGTACAGATATGACGGAGCTCGCGGGCGTAGGCACCACCGCATTACCTAATATACTTGCCGCTAAATGGTAGTGTTCAGCACTATCGTGTTCCGGTCAGGTGGTAATGTACGGCCCTGTAATTTCCGGCACAGAGGCATAACACCTTAGGCCTCAGGAGTGGCAACGTATCTGCATTTTGACCTTGGTCTTTGTGTGGGTGTCTATAGGCTGCAGTCATCACTTAACATCAATGTGAACTGCATGCTTGTTTGCCACTTCCATAACATAAAAAAAAAAAAAAAAATTGTAAAGATATTTGCAGAAACATACATTTGTATTATGCAAGTTATTAAGCACAAACTATTGATTCATACTGTACGATATCAATAATGGTCATAATCAAGATCAAAATCACTTATACAACAACCGATCTGTACAATCCAATTCACTTTCGAACGGCACAAACGATTAACCATCGTTTGTAAAACAATAAAACAAAACGTCTGCCCACTCTCGCGCATTGAAAAATTAATAAAAAATCGTCCAAATATGTATGAATGGGCCAGCCGTGCGGCGTAAGAACGAGATAGGTGTGATTAGAATGGGCTTGCGCGTAGGCAGGCCCTGTCATCGCTGGGGTCATTGTGTACGGCGAAGACTTGTGAAGTTACAGAAGAGTCTGACAATAGTATCTCTGTATTCTGCTGAAATGTTTTCCTAATAATAATACTGTAATCTGAATCAGCTTATAATATTTTTATTCTATTTGCATTTTTTTTGCTTTTGTCTTCTCTTAAAAACATACGAAAACATCAAAGATCGCCACAACTTCACCGTGTTCTATTTATTGTATTAAAAAAATGCTGTCTTTTATTTTCATCTGTACAATATACATATACAAATAAATAAAATTGGAGTGTCTGTTTGTAATATTAAAATCTGAATTAGGTACTGTACTTTTTACTTAATGCATATTATTATATATGTATACACGGTACATATACCAAAACCACATTTTTTACAATTTTTGTCTGTGTGTCTGTCTGTCGGTCTATTTGGCGGGGCTAATTTTGGGAACTTGACGGGACTTGGGATTTTGACGGGACTTTCACTGGCAGATAGATTATATGATAAGTGGTAACTTAGGCTACTTTTATCTCCATACATACATAAATACCTATATACAAATGAATAGAATCTGAGTGTCTCCGATTTTGACGGGACTTTTATTGGCAGATAGCTGATGTGATAAGGAGTAACTTAGACTACTTTAATCTCCATACATTTATACAAACCTACATACAAATGAATAGAATATGAGTGTCTTCGGTTTTGACGGGACTTTCATTGGCAGATGGCTGATGTGATAAAGAGTAACTTACGCTTCTTTTATCTCCATTCATGCATACAAAGAAATAGAATTGGAGTGTCACCGATTTCGAACGAGCTTTCACTGTCGTAAAATAAAACGTTAACGTTTTATTTTTAAAGAAAAATGGGAAGAAAAATTCGACTACAGGCGAGACTCGAACTCGCGACCTACTGGGAATCTAGTCCAGCCGCTCTTCCAATTGAGCTACCGAAGCCCTGCCCGATTTGTCAAATCTTTCCTTCACATCTATTGCATTGCTTTATGGTAGCAGCAGCGCCATCTATTACCAACTGGCGCTGCTGCTACCATAAAGCAATAGATGTGAAGGAAAGATTTGACAAATCGGGCAGGCAAAGATTTTTTCTTCCCATTTTTCTTTAAAAATAAAATATATTTCACAAGCATGTGTTAATGCGAAATAATATAAAAACAAAACGTTAACGTGCTTATGTTAGCAGCAATTAGTGGCGTTGGTGGCGTTGATGGCATTGGTGGCGTTAGTGACATTGATGGTGTAGTTGGTGGCGTTTGCGGCGTTGGTGACATTGGTGGTGGTGTTGGTGGAGCTGGTAGCGTTAGTGAAATTGGTGGCATTAGTGGCTTTGGTGGCTTTAGTCTTATAACGTGTACAGATAAGTATTAATGTAAACCAGATTTTATAACTACCCATAAGTGTTTTTGTATAATCTAAAATTAAGCAAATTGTTATATCCAAAAAATGATGCTCAAAGACATTATTCTACGCAAACGAGGTCGCGGGCACACCTAGTACTTAATATAATTTGTCATCTCGGCACTACTAAACCTCTTTTTCCTGGACCTCATGAGTTTGCTCTTAAAATATACTAAACTAAATATAGCTACATATATACTAACTAGAAAGTTGAATATATTTCGTATCTTCGAGGATGACGCCATTTAAGCATTTTGTACAAATATAATTTTAAAGGATTTGAATAAGCCCTGCATTAGTGGACATGCAATCTTCACAACTCCACCCTGTTCCACTGAAATGCTTGTGTTCGTAATTGCAGGACGCTAAACAAATAATGTATCTGTTTTGTTGGTTTCAATAGAAAATAAATTAAATTCAAGAAAACGTTTTTTGTCCTGTATTAGAATTGATTTTTGCAAGGAACACAAAAGATTCTCTGTTGTATTCATTTCAAGATTTTCTGTTGTATTCAATAAAAACTTAAGTAAATCAGTAAAGAAATAAGTAATAAAATGTCATGTCTAAAGATTGCTGCATGCCAACTGGATTAGCATTGAATGAGCGCGGGCTGGCAGGCTGGACACACGTGCGTCGCGGCCTGTCATTAGCGGACGCGCGATCGTCTCAACTCCACCCTGTTCCACTCAAATTATTGTGTTCGCGACTGCGCTTGCGATTGTGACACGGTCCATAAATATTTTGCGGTCTATTTTATTTTGAATGTTAATTTTATTTAGCTAATATGATGGTAACTGATTTTGTGAAAGTTTTTCGTACTGTATCTGAATCCTTAAGCCTTAAAGCTAACTTACAATTAGTGGGACTTGTTTTATTTTCCAATTCCCCATAAATACAAAAATGAAAGAAATAGTATGAAAATAAGTAGGTACATAATTATGTAATGTAGTCAAAGTTCCCGATCCCTTCAGCTTCAGTCTTACAACACATTAAATTATAAATATTATTTTTTGTAAATTAATTACAGTAATATACTAAATCAAAATTTTCAGTGTATACAATAATAATAAATATATGTAGGAAAAGTTTAAAATAAACATTGTTTATTCCAAAAAAAGTTTATTCAATTCATATGACTGCTTCAAGCTACGTAGTAGAACATAGCTTGAAGCAGTCATATCTAATCCCTATGCTTACGGCGATACTAAATGCACGGAGATTCGATTACAATCAATCCGACGTATGTAGAGAACGGACCTATTGAAAAACTATACGGTCATCAGAAAAAGCTGTATTATGCCCCTTTGTGTGCCGGCCTTTCATAGTTTTTTACCATCTACCCCCATTTTTGCTTTTTTGCAACAAAAAACACGATGTTTTTAAAACTCAAAGGAAACGATGCGAATAATTCCTCGTTTCATGTTTCTTCAATTTTTTTATTGGAACTATTTCTAAACGCCCACAGGCATTGTTAGGCCTATCGATTTGATCTCCTTTTGATAGACCTTTAGTGTGATGGACTCCGGGATTGTATTGTCCAGTGTTTTTTCATAAAAAAATTGTTTATGATGTTTCTCACGTGTAGGCAAGAGTTGATTGATGATGGGGCATGAAATTCTTTATTCGTAGATTAATTAGTAACTGTAAGTTTATTCGCCATTTATTTCATGCTTTTTGTATTTGAGGTCAATATAAAAAATGACATCTTCAATTAAAATAATTCAATAAAGCAAACTCTACAAAAACTAAATGCAATATATGTATACTTGGTTTATATTTTGTAACTAGCTGTTCCCGCGACATCGCCTGCGTGAGATTTTATGATTGTTCAGTATCTACCCAGACGAAGTCGTGGGCGCAGCTAGTATAAAAGTAGCCTTAGTTATTTCTTATTACATCAGCTATCTGCCAGCGAAAGCCCCGTCTAAGTCGGTCCAGCCGTTCCCAAGATTAGCCCCGCCAAACAGACAACAGACAGACAGACAGACAGTCAGAAAAAAATTGTAAAAAATGTTGTTTTGGTATATGTACCGTGTGTACATACATATGCATTTAATAAAAAGCGGTAATTTTTTTATTACACACAGACACTCCAATTTTATTTATTTGTATAGATAGGTAATTCTTACATACGCCAAACATTTTGGAATATTTTTTTACAAAGAAACGGACTTTAATTTTGTATTGTTTGTGAAACTAGTCAATTGTCTCTTTCGTAGGCTCGATGTGCTGCTCGAAATATTTTTGCTGGATACTATCAGAGAATATGTAATATTCGTTTATTTATGTAAATATGTAGTATTATTAGTTTTGTTATTTTTTATTTTTTGTTTGTAAGCAATAATTTTACATTCACTAGCATTAATTAAAATAATAGGGGTGTACCCTATTATTTTAATTAACGCTGTTTTCTAAACCCAATGGTTGTCTTGAAGAGATTGCAGTTTTGTGATAGGACCGCCTTTTGTATCATCTATTTCTTCTATTTTTTGTCTTTTTAATGTATTGGTGTATAACAAAGTAAATAAATAAAAAATAATACTACGTTAATGTACATGCTCTGTTGTTTCTGAAATTAGTGCTAATATTGTATGACAGATTCAAACTCATATTTGGAAGTTTATCACTACAAATGGCGAGTTTTTTACTTACTCCACTCGATAAATTTTTATGACCGAGTATTCCATAAACAAAGTTTTTAATGATCCACTTGTCCCCGATCCTATCTGACACATGTTATACGGTCTAATGAATTTGAGGACACGTTAGAAAAAAAAGTACCTTGTTTTGGCCGATAATAGAAAAATGACCCATTTTTAGTTATAAAAAGTTTTTTTTTATTATTAGCTTTTTTACCGGCCGCTAATGCCGATGTGACATTGAGTGAGAGTAAAAACTTAAATTATTTTTTAACGTGATTTTTTTGATCGATGTTAATAATGGTATTAGGTGGACGTTTGACATATTCCTAGAAAATTAAGTAGTAATGTTAAATTCACTTTAAAAACAAATAATTACAAAGAAAGAAAATACACATTTAAAGGAGATATACCCATACAATAAACGTGATTTTTGCCGTTTTTTAGAGATAAACGTAACTTCACGCCTGTAATCCCCGAAGGGGTAGGCAGAGGTAAATGCATGCATTCGAGCATACATGCAAACAGCCACGACTCGCCGGTTACGTTTTGGCCCATGTAACAGGTGGCGAACCTGTTGCCATCTCCGGGCACATTACCAAACTCCGAGGCACTGGGAAACTTCCAGAAAATGGAAAAATCCCAATAGAACCAGAGATAAAGGATTTTAAACCGTAATATCTGATAGTTCCCGACCCGAGAATCGAACCCAGGACCCCCAGCGTAGTAGTAGTGGCCTGCTACCACTACGCTACTGAGGCAGTTAGATTTATAGAGATAACGTTACGGAATCCTTCATGCGCGAGCCCGACTCGCACATGGCTGGTTTTTAAGTTACTGCTAGCAAAAATACTTGCTTTCCTAATTTTGTAAAATCTTATTCAATAAAAAATATTTGTTTTATCGCAATTTCATGACTAGAGGACAGTTTCCATTCGTCGCATTATCTTATTTCAAATCCATCCTTTCAAACATACAAGTATACATCCAACCAGTCGATTAAGTATAAAATAAATATTTTTACCAAGTAGAAGTTTCACTATTTTTTAACCTATCAATACCATATGCAACATGCAACCCCTTACAGACGAATCAGTTCGAACATTTTTTACTAACGCGCAATACTGTGAAGTTCCAATAATCTCACCACGACCACTCGACATGATTTATGCAAAATGGTGTCCATAACGGTATTTTTTTTACTGTCACAAGAACTCTGGCGCAAAAAATAGCCTCATGCGTGTCACATATGCGCCTGCGCCCCGGGGCTCGTTTCGATTTTCGTTCGTGATACGTATTTTTAATAGCGTTCACAATTTCAGGACAAATGGCGTAACTCATTGGATCCTGTTTGATAACACTGGTTTAAGATTTTTTGAATTCAATTGTGAAGTATATTTACAATATTTGTACGTCACTAGCTGACCCGGCGAACCTCGTATTGCCGTAGAATTATACAATATCATAACTAAAAATTTAATTTCTATTGTCTCCTTTTTTTAATTACAGGCGTAACTTTAAGCATGTCTTATGCATTCTTACCTTATGCATACATATTTAAAGCAAAATTAACAGACATTGTGGAAAGAAATTGAACATTTTTATGAAGATCATTATTCGTGTTACTATTTGTGATTGTGTGAATGTCACTTTATCTGAAATATCTCCAAAATATTGAGCAGTGTTTGAATTGCGACGGCAAAGTTAAACTTTATCGTCAAAGAAAGGTTTTAATAGATATATCGCCGGAATATTTAGTGCAAATTTTTATATTGTAATCAATACCTTTATCACTCAATTTTATGTTTCTTCATTTGATCTTCAACTAATTATGTACCAAATCGTTCTCCACATACAATGCTCGCCACGCAACATTCCTGAAAAATGATTCAAAGTTTTCGCTCCAACTATTCTTCTACAGATTTAATAAAATTCAAGTCACCGCGTCTGTCCACCTTTCGAACTACTAAACTAACCCGCAGATTACAATCTAACGAATGGTTTTTGCCTTATTTTTTGCTGCCACGGATTTTGAGTTCGTCAAATCGTGGGTCATTTTGGTGCGTGAGCGGTTCCCACGTA
This sequence comes from Macrosoma leucophasiata, assembly GCA_036365455.1. Taxonomy (NCBI): domain Eukaryota; kingdom Metazoa; phylum Arthropoda; class Insecta; order Lepidoptera; family Hedylidae; genus Macrosoma; species Macrosoma leucophasiata. The sequence goes on from JAWQUS010000020.1 coordinate 6,708,255, forward strand.
GCTTTCTGATTTATGTTTCCAACCTGATGTGCGGATTTCACTTGAAAGATATATAACGTTATATCTCACCTGTAAAGAAATATTATAGTTTTTTATGGGATTTAGATTCAGTTTTCCGATTCAAATGTCGCTGGTGTTAGTGCTGAAGCTACGTTAGGCATAGCCATGTATAAGTAATTAAGTAGGTACGAAACTATATTGTACTATTCAACAATAAGTACCATGAACAATATTTTTCTGTTATAAATATTATGTAATGTTACAGTACTACCATCAGTGTATGGCGTAAATCTACAATATTATTCTGAGAAAGATGGAACACAGAAGACCACGATTGAACAACCCATTGAAGAAAGTCGAGAACCAAGTTTGAAATGACAACTACTTAGTCATGTAATTGTCATTTCAACCTCAAATCAGACAGCCTATTTAAATGTTGGCTTTGTATCAAAATCAAATAATTTATTTCAAATTGGTCTACAAGGACACTTTTGCATTGTCGGGTTACAAGCTACCTATAGTGAATGACCTTTAATAATAATCCAATGGGTATAAATGAATACCAATTTAATAACAAAATTTAACCGACATGTAAATCATCGAATTTTTCAATTGCTTCATAGAAGAAAAAGAAAAAAATGCTCGTCATAATCATAGTCATTCACGTACTTTCACTTAGCAGAGTTCCAAGTACAAGCACTACTGAGAAGAACTCCGCTACGGAACAAACTCAGCGTGTTGCTCATGTATGTATGTTTTTGTAACGTTTTCATGTCCAAGCTCTTATAAAGACGAAAACTAAAACTGCTTGCATCAGTTAAATTCGATAGTAGGCCTGTTTCTAAGCTGACTGAAAAGGTACTCTACGAAGTTTATTATCAATTTACGACCCCGAAATTTCCGGTACTTAGGCCTCTGTTGTGGCAACGCATCTACGTTGATATCTCTGTTTTATGTAGATGTATATAAGCTACAGTATTACTAACCATCAATGTAAACTGTATACTTGTTTGCCAATTCATGACATTAAAAAAATCAGTCGAAGTTCATCAAATGTTCAGTTGAGTTCTATAGTAGACTGCAATAATAATATAAATATGTAAGTAATTGGTTTTTTTTCTTTTTCTCTATTCGAAAATGTTTACAATGTTGAGATCACACAGGGTCACACGTGGTCGCCAGCAGCACATGTGTAGACCAGTCCAATGGCCGACTGATGTGGACAACTGGATACTTTAAAGATAGATATGTTTGTTGTACAATTGTGTGAATTGGTTTTGAAAAACATTTTAACACGAGTTTCTTAGCGCGGAGGAGTTGGAAAATAGAAACAAAAGCATAATAGAAAATTGTTAACAAAACAGCGTCACGCAACGGGATGATGGTTAAAGGGATGGACGGATGGATATCAACGAGAAAAAGAATTTTCTTTCCATATTACTACGTTATACGTTATTTTATGTTTATTTTTTTTATTTCATAAAGTTCACAAGCATACTGGTGACATAGATGACAAGTAACACTCCCTATAAACCTCTTAGGGTTCGTGGTTTTGTGTTTACGTTTCCACTTTTCTACTTTACAAACATCGAGTAATCTCTTTCCAAGGTAAATTATACCTATCGAAAATAGATGTATTTTATTTTAAAGAAAAATGGAAAGAAAAATTTGACTTCAGGCGAGGCTCGAACTCGCGACCTACTGGGAATCTAGTCCAGCCGCTCTTCCAATTGAGCTACTGAAGCCCTGCCCGATTTGTCAAATCTTTCCTTCACATCTATTGCATTGCTTTATGGTAGCAGTAGCGCCATCTATTACCAACTATGCTAGTTAGGCAACCGATATAATAGACTTTTCAGTTTATTGAATATCGTAAAGAAGTCGCTTTTACCCTTAATAATTGTTTTATATTATTTCGCATTAACACATGCTTGTGAAATATATTTTATTTTAAAGAAAAATGGAAAGAAAAATTTGACTTCAGGCGAGGCTCGAACTCGCGACCTACTGGGAATCTAGTCCAGCCGCTCTTCCAATTGAGCTACTGAAGCCCTGCCCGATTTGTCAAATCTTTCCTTCACATCTATTGCATTGCTTTATGGTAGCAGTAGCGCCATCTATTACCAACTATGCTAGTTAGGCAACCGATATAATAGACTTTTCAGTTTATTGAATATCGTAAAGAAGTCGCTTTTACCCTTAATAATTGTTTTATATTATTTCGCATTAACACATGCTTGTGAAATATATTTTATTTTAAAGAAAAATGGAAAGAAAAAATTGACTTCAGGCGAGGCTCGAACTCGCGACCTACTGGGAATCTAGTCCAGCCGCTCTTCCAATTGAGCTACTGAAGCCCTGCCCGATTTGTCAAATCTTTCCTTCACATCTATTGCATTGCTTTATGGTAGCAGTAGCGCCATCTATTACCAACTATGCTAGTTAGGCAACCGATATAATAGACTTTTCAGTTTATTGAATATCGTAAAGAAGTCGCTTTTACCCTTAATAATTGTTTTATATTATTTCGCATTAACACATGCTTGTGAAATATATTTTATTTTAAAGAAAAATGGAAAGAAAAATTTGACTTCAGGCGAGGCTCGAACTCGCGACCTACTGGGAATCTAGTCCAGCCGCTCTTCCAATTGAGCTACTGAAGCCCTGCCCGATTTGTCAAATCTTTCCTTCACATCTATTGCATTGCTTTATGGTCGGGCAGGGCTTCAGTAGCTCAATTGGAAGAGAGGCTGGACTAGATTCCCAGTAGGTCGCGAGTTCGAGCCTCGCCTGAAGTCAAATTTTTCTTTCCATTTTTCTTTAAAATAAAATATATTTCACAAGCATGTGTTAATGCGAAATAATATAAAACAATTATTAAGGGTAAAAGCGACTTCTTTACGATATTCAATAAACTGAAAAGTCTATTATATCGGTTGCCTAACTAGCATAGTTGGTAATAGATGGCGCTACTGCTACCATAAAGCAATGCAATAGATGTGAAGGAAAGATTTGACAAATCGGGCAGGGCTTCAGTAGCTCAATTGGAAGAGCGGCTGGACTAGATTCCCAGTAGGTCGCGAGTTCGAGCCTCGCCTGAAGTCAAATTTTTCTTTCCATTTTTCTTTAAAATAAAATATATTTCACAAGCATGTGTTAATGCGAAATAATTTAAAACAATTATTAAGGGTAAAAGCGACTTCTTTACGATATTCAATAAACTGAAAAGTCTATTATATCGGTTGCCTAACTAGCATAGTTGGTAATAGATGGCGCTACTGCTACCATAAAGCAATGCAATAGATGTGAAGGAAAGATTTGACAAATCGGGCAGGGCTTCAGTAGCTCAATTGGAAGAGCGGCTGGACTAGATTCCCAGTAGGTCGCGAGTTCGAGCCTCGCCTGAAGTCAAATTTTTCATTCCATTTTTCTTTAAAATAAAATATATTTCACAAGCATGTGTTAATGCGAAATAATATAAAACGAAAATAGATGTATTCATAAAAAACTTGTATATTATTATTTACAAAACATCTGAAAGTCAACTATCAATTATTCCCATTTTGTAAGCTAAGATAAAAGAGCATTAAAAGTGAAATCTAATCACCTCTCTACCCGAGTGTACATGCATTGACATACATAAATGTATCACTCCGTCTGACCAGATGGATCACTTGTTCATTTTACACGCATAATAACCAGAAGCTATTTGACTTACAACGCTATCAAAATTAATATGTATAAACTGCGTCTCATTTTATTTATTTTTTTTTATGTTTTGGAAGTGGCAAACAAGCATGCAACTCACATCGATGTTAATTAATTACTGCAGCCTATAGACACCCACACAAAGACCAAGGTCAAAATGCAGATGCGTTACCACTCCTGGGACCTAACGTGTTATGCCTCTGTGCCGGAAATTGCAGGGCCGTAATAAATAATTAAAATAATTTCATTTCTTTTATTTTAATCTCTACAAAAATGCTTTGAAAACCTAGAACTAGTTAATTAAATATTTTGCTTACCAACTAGTAAAATTTTAGAGTGTAGCTAGTAAAAAATCCTCTAGTTACACGGAATGCGATAATTATAAAAAAACGTACCTTTTTTTTATTATTTATTTAAGAAATCAGTACAAAATATGTACATCAAAGCAAACCAAAAGTCACCAAGACTTGTCCTCATAGTTCTTCCTCAGAGAGATCATTAGATATACTGACACCACATTTTCGTGTAGCCTTTGTCGCCGATTATGCTTATATAAAACAGAAAATTAAGTCAGAGCTAAAGGTAATTAATAAAAATGATCTATTGCGTTTATTATACCTGTGTCACGCGTATTTCATTTTGTACTAGCTGTACTTGCGACTTCGTCCGCAAGCCTAAGTTACTCCTTATTACATAAGCTATCTCCCAGTGATAGTCCCGTCAAAATCAGTCCAGCCGTTCCCGAGATTAGCCGGTACAAACAGACAGGCAGACAGACGGACAAAAAATGTAAAAAATGTTGTTTTTGTATACGTACCGTGTATACATACACATGCATTTCGTAAAAAGCGGTTATTTTTATATTACAAACAGACACTCCAATTTTATTTAATTCTATAGATGTCTTTAATACCACTAATAATAACCCATATCTTAAGCTTCATAAAAGGTCATAATATACTAAATAACATAAAAGTACATATTGGCTATCTAATAGATAAATAAAAAGTTTTACAACATTTTTTCTTTTTAATTATAAAAATAACCTGTCTATAGCAACCCCATTCACAGCTTTGAAAAAAAAATTGTGAAATGCCGCTACACGCATCTGGAACCCATAGTTTTACCGTTACTCTGCCTCTGACCTGGGTGGCAAAAAAACGTGTAGTGTAGGTGTGCTCTGCTTTGTTAGAGGGGAAATTATATCTTACTTTTATAGTTGCGTGCTGCATGTATGCCATGGAAATTTACTGTTTGGAAACTGTTTCTTGTTAGTCAAATAAAATAAGTAGGTAAATAGTTTTTATTGATAAATTTAATGAAAATAAATTTAATTAAAAAGGGGAAACTTGTATTTAATTGTGAATTTTTGACATTTCCCAACTTATTCTTATACCCCCTTATTCATAAACGTATTTAAGCTAAGGTGTTGCTAATCCCTCCTTTGTCTTTTTCTATCCTGCACATTTGACAATGCAACTGACAAAGACAAAGCATTCTTTAGCTAAAACATATCTAATATGCGTTTATGAATAAGGACGTAGGTTTTTCATTTTTTGATAAGGTTGTCCAAAAATGCTGTGTCATTCATTTTCATCATCATATCAGCCGAAAGATATCCACTGCTGGACCAAAGCCTCCCCATAATGATTGGAATATGCCATAATCGCCACTCTTGGCATGCGGATTGGCGATCGCAGTGGCGGTAGTTTTATCGCCAGACGCTGCTACCTCTCTTACTAATGGTTTTACCACCATTGTTCGGTTGACTGATTGCACTTGTGGAAGAATTCACTTCTAGTAGAAGAAAATTCTTCAGTCAGATCCCGACGCGAGAACTGTGTCATAACTGTGTGTAAATGCTTTTTTTTTATTCAATAAAAGTGACAAACAAGCATGCAGTTCACATTGATGTTAAGTGATGACTGTAGCCTATAGACCCACACAATGACCAGAGGTCAAAATGCATATGCGCTACCACTCCTGAGGCATTAGGTGTTATGCCTCTGTGCCGGAAATTACAGAGCGGTACTAAATTACAGAGCTTTTACAATTTCGGTTATTGTTTTTTCTTTTTAGTATCTTGTTGCAAGAAATACCTAAGTTTTTTTATCATGAAAAAAAACATGATAACCACGGCGTCGCAGTGGTGCATCCAGTGGAGTTGATGATATTTATTCTCAATCCACCCCCCCCCCCCCCTAAGTTGCAAAAAAATTGCGACTTCTTCTAAAAAATACAGTCATGACGTAGAAAAAGGGTATGTAAGATACATAACTATTACTTAAGTTTTCTCATCAATCAATGCAAAATAAAAAAAAATCGAAATCTTTTGAAAACACCCTGTAGTAAAAGACACAGGATAAGCCACCGATAAAACAAATATCCGCTGGTTCTAAGGGTCAAAAACCATATTGCGTAAAGTTGGTCCACATGAGACGCCGCTTGTTTTTTGTCCATCTGCCGAACTATTTATAAACCGCTAGCTTTTGCCCACGACTTTGTAGTTTGTAAAAAAATGGTTTTGCATAGCTAGGTTTCTGCACTCTTTAATAGGCCTGATTATCGTAATTTGTTGAGAAATTTAACCAGAAAGACGACAAATATGACAAATATTGAAAGGCCATTTTCGCATAGATCATTAGGCACATCGCATAGGTACTAGATTTATACAGATGAGATTAAAAAAACATTATTTATCAGTATGAAATTTACATAATCGCTTAAAATGTTACATATTATCAAATTCGATACCGAACATAGTGTCTATTTTTTTGTGTCCAGGCATCAAAGTTATACAAATAAATACAATTATAGTGTCTATTTGTAATATAAAGATAACCACTTTTTACTAAATGCATATAATATACATATACCAAAACAACATTTTTCACCATTTTTGTCTGTCTATGTGTCTGTCTGTTTGTTGGGGACGGAATCTCGGGAACGGCTTTACCGAATTTGACGGGACTTTCACTGGCAGATAACTTATGTAATAAGTAGTATATAGCCTACTTTCATACTAGCTGCGCCCACGACTTCGTCCGGTAGATACTGAACAATCATAAATTCTCACCAGAATGAAGTAGCGGGCACGTTTCGTTGTAAATATTTTTACAATCAAAGTTTAACAAGTCGCTAGAAATAGAAGTAAACTCGAAAAAAAACCTATACATTCAGACAGGCAGTGGGAACCATTATAATTGCTTATTGAGGATACATAACAGCAAGCCATCTTTGATAATTAACTTCATATTTTCTATTTCTCGAAGAATTTCCCACCATGTTCAATAAAAACAATCGGCCCACTATAAAACGCCCAAGATATTTGCGTAACGGACGGACCTTTAACAAATACAGCTTTGAATTAAAAACAAAGGCTTCCTTTATCTCATAGCGTGTGTACGAGAAATATTGTTCAGTTTACTTTTGGCACCAAATTCCGTTAGGATACCGTTTGCACCTTGCAACTGCAAATAACCTGCGACCTATTTATCCGGGGACGAAAAAAACACCTTTTTTAAAAAATAAAAAGTGACTGAGAATTTTGACTTTCAGCCTAATGTAATAGAGGTTATGTTTCATCTATTTGGTCGTATTTCTAAGTTTGTCGACACAACCACATGTGGGAAAGATATTGGTCGGTTTTTGTCGATAGAAAAGTTTGGTTTACAACGGATGTTTGGTCGCTTTTGGTTATTAATTAACTTGTGGTATTTTCAAGTTAGCGTGTCGTTATAGTTTTTAGATGGTAATTAAAATGTGTGATTAGACTGGACTGTTTAAATGTTTTGTTGATTTTAAATGTTAGATCGATCACGGTAACTTTTAATTTCATTTGCAAGAAATTATTTTTACAGTCAGAAAATGAATTCTTTCAATATTAAAAATATGAGAGTTCCCATAATTATAATTAAATGGCTCAACATAATTGAATTAACTTTAAGCCCGCAGATGGGATTATCTAGACTTTAGTTTTTACAGCAGATAATATGGAATCTTTGTACCTACCTATACTCACATAAATTAAAAAAAAAACACAACGGTAAAAAGAAAGATTTAAACGATGCGGTTTCGGCTAAATTACCTATTTAGCTATCTTAGATTTTTCCACGTCCGTCATAAAATTTACAGTATCGAATCCAAGATAAAGCAATAGGTATATAGTTTTGTCCAATGTATTGTACGGGTATGGATCAAGTCCCCCGACGATCACGTGTCGTGTCCGTTACGTATGCCGCCTCCGATTTATTGCAGCCTTACAAACATTCTGTAACAAATTTAGAAAGTGTAGGGTAACTTCATAACCTACTCATACCGGTGGCAGAGTTCCAGTGTCTCCGGATCTATCTGCCGACAAATGATAGTGTTTAGCACTACAGTTTTCCAAAACAGACAGAGACAAAACCACTCAGTAGTGATATTATACATCTCCATTGGTATCTCTTACTGTTGTATCTATAGGGTTGTAGTATTTAGGTGCTTTCTATCTATTTGAACAGCATACTCGGGTTTTGTTTCTTAATTCGATAAACGTATACCTAATCATTAATTACCTATTTGTGACACGCAAAAAGTAGTAGTTTTACCCGTACATATTAAAAAAAAAAGATTTTTGTATCCAATAATATTTATTTCTCTTGTTTCGTAATGCGCCACCAAATTTCGTTTTGTGCACAGCCCTAAGGTTGCCTGGTAAAAAATGCTTCCTAGCGTGAAGTACGCCTCGTGTTTGCACAATGTGCTTAAGAGTTTAAATAAATTAGGGGTGTAAGTGGCGCCTTACCATCCTGGTGCCGCAGCCAACCTTACCTGCACGTGGTGCACCCTGCCGACCAGCAAACAAGGCTCTGGCGACTGGTTCCACATGGTTGCTGGGTCGGCACTACCAGCGTAATCCCTCCTAGTGTCCTGCTTGGTGGTAAGGTCCCTTGGGTCCTGCCTGGCTAGCTACCACCCTCAGGTCGTAATCTGCCGCCAAACGTCTTCGGGCGTGTTCCGGCTTCCGAGCCTGAGAGCCAGTCCCCCCCTCCCCTCCCCCTATCCTCTTCCTCGTTCCTATCCTTGATGTGCACCGTATTGTCCGCCCCCGGGGCCGGTATGTGTAAGGACATCTTGCGCTCAGGGGCGCAACATGTTGGCCCGGGGGCCAGGGAGAGCCGATGAAACGGTAACGGTCCGCTGCCGCCCGCCGGTCAGTAGGGGACCCGAACCCAGGCCTCTCTATTAAACTCTGGCCTGGGAGGCTGTCCCGCCAACCGGTGTTAAGTCCCGTGTGCAGTCGTCGTGCCGGAGTAAGAGACCGGAGTGGGCCCGGCGCCTGTGCACGGGGGGGATCGGGGGTCCTTCCGTCCCCCGGACCAGCAAATTGCACCACCTCTGTGTGCAGATGGTCTGATGCACCTGCAACTTTGCCCCTCGGGCGGTCGATACGGTGCACATCATTATTTCCTTTATCCGACGCTGTTAGGAAGATTAAAAAAAAATGGTCATAAAGAAAAAAAAAAAGAGTAAAAACGCAGCGGACGCCCCTCCCACATTTACTGTGGACATGTGCAACATCAGGGGTTTACATACCAACCTTAACGCCGTTCACCACCACCTTGAAACGGCTAAGCCGGCCCTACTCTTTCTGACGGAGACACAAATATCCTCTCCACTTGACACATCGTACCTTACTTACCCCGGCTATACTCTGGAGAACACTTTCGTTCGCCGCGCCGGGGTATGTCTGTATGTCCGAGAGGATGTCTGTTGTCGCCGTCTTGACCATTTTGAAGACAAGGACCTGTCGCTATTGTGGGCACGCGTGGATTACGGTGGATCTACCCGAATATACGCGTGCGTGTACAGGTCCTATAGCGGAGACGGGGAGACAGCCCGCTTATTCGAGCACATCCAACAGGTGGTCGACACAGTGCTTGTGCAGTATCCTTCTGCGGAGTTGGTGATTCTTGGTGACTTTAACGCACACCATACGGAGTGGTTGAGTTCCCGGATCACGGACTTCGCTGGAAGATCTGCACACGATTTCGCGTTGGCTAATGGACTCTCACAAGTTGTTACCGGGTTTACCCGGATACCAGATGTCGAGGGTCACACTGCCTCTTTGCTGGATCTTCTGCTGACCTCACATCCTGCCAACTATCAGGTGGTGGTCGAGGCTCCCTTAGGATCCTCGGACCACTGTCTGGTACGCACAAAAACCTCATTGTCGGTTCGAGCGCCGCTGCGGCCCTCGGCAACTCGACAAGTGTGGCATTACAGGTCGGCAGACTGGGATGGACTGAGGGAGTTCCTGACGTCCTACCCATGGAGGCAGCTTTGTTTCTCGTCGGAAGATCCGAGCACGTGTGCCGATGCTGTAACCGATGTGATACACCAGGGAATGGAATGTTACATTCCGTACTCTGTGGTATCCATTGGCGGACAGTACCAGCCCTGGTTCGATAAGTCCTGTGCTGTGGCTTCTAGTCACAAGCAGGAGGCTTACAGAACCTGGACTGCGGCTCACGCTTGTAAGGATCCTAATGCCTCCGGCCTTAAGAGAGCACTCAACGCTGCATCCAGGTCCACTAAGCGGCGCATGGCCAAAGCGAAGTCGAAGCACATCGGTAGTGTTGGCAGGAAACTAATGAGGCACCCTCCCGGGAGCCGTGCCTATTGGTCTCTTGCCAAAGCTATCGAAGGGAATTTTTGTCGGTCATCTTTCCCACCACTGCGTAAAATTGACGATAGCCTGGCCCACACGGCAAAAGAGAAAGCTGACCTTCTGGGCAGCCTCTTTGCCTCAAACTCGACTCTTGACGACATGGGTATCACAGCGCCTACCATCCCGCGCTGTGAAAGCTCTATGCCTGACGTCAAATTCACTCAGAAGAACGTCAGGCGAGCTCTTTTATCCCTTGACGTCAAGAAGTCGAGTGGGCCGGACTCCGTCCCTGCGGTGGTGTTGAAGATGTGCGCTCCCGAGCTGACCCCCGTTCTGACGCGCCTGTTCTCGCTTTCCTACGATCAAAGAACCGTACCGTCTGCGTGGAAGACCGCCCTCGTGCACCCGATACCCAAAAAAGGGGATCGCAGTGACCCGGCCAATTATAGGCCCATAGCAATAACCTCCCTACTCTGTAAAGTCATGGAGCGTGTGATCAATACTCAACTGCTGCAGTATCTAGAGGATCATCAGCTGATCAGTGACCGCCAATATGGATTTCGTCATGGCAGATCTGCTGGTGATCTTCTAGTATATCTCACGCACCATTGGTCCCACGCCTTGGACAAGAGTGGGGAGGCATTGGCTGTAAGCCTGGACATTGCTAAGGCCTTTGACCGGGTCTGGCACAGGGCACTCCTCGCGAAACTTCCATCCTACGGTCTTCCCGAGAGGCTATGCAACTGGACAGCCAGCTTTCTGTCTGAGCGTTATATACAAGTCTTAGTTGACGGTCAGCGCTCAGACAGACTACCTATCAACGCTGGTGTGCCGCAAGGCTCTGTGTTATCTCCCACGCTTTTTCTTCTGCATATCAATGAAATATTGGAGCAAAACTCCAATTTTCATTGCTATGCCGATGATAGTACGGGAGATGCACACTACACTAGCCGTGCAAATGCCTCTCGGACACTTATCGAGGAAAGCAGGACTAGACTTGTGTCTGAAATCGAGCACTCTCTGGAGCGGGTCTCGGATTGGGGTCGACTTAATTTAGTACAGTTTAACCCCTCGAAGACACAAGTCTGCGCGTTCACCGCTAAAAAAAACCCATTCATTGTAGCACCACAGTTCCAGGGCATTCCGCTCGCCGTTGATAAGAGTATCGGTATCCTGGGCGTTGACATATCGAACGAAGTGCAATTCGGGAGTCACATTGAGTGTAAGACCAAGTTGGCATCCAAAAAGTTGGGGGTGCTTAACAAAGCGAGGCAGTATTTCACATCGGGGCAGCTACTACAGCTTTATAAGGCCCAAGTGCGGCCCCATCTGGAATACTGCTCTCATTTGTGGGCGGGAGCCCCCAAATACCAGCTTGGTCCACTTGACTCCCTACAAAAACGCGCCGTTCGTATTGTTAACGATCCAGGACTTACCGACAGGCTCGAACATCTGAGCCTGCGCAGAGACATTGGGAGTCTGTGCGTGTTGTACCGTCTCTACAATGGTGAGTGCTCTGCGGAACTGTTTGACATGGTGCCACCGTCTCTTTTCCTACACCGTACTACCCGCCGAAGAGAGAAGTTCCACCCACACCGACTGGACACCTGGCAGTGCTCAACGGTGCGGTTTTCACGTTCGTTCCTGCCCAGAACGTGTAAATTGTGGAACGAACTTCCCTCTGAGGTGTTCCCTAGGTGCTACAATATGGGGTTCTTCAAAAATGGCGTCAAAAGAGTCCTTCAGGGCTGGCAGCGCGTTGGCAACTCCCCTGGTGTTGCAAATGTTCATAGGCGACGGTGACCACTTTCCATCAGGTGGCCCGTTTGCTTGTCTGTCAACCTTCAGACATAAAAAAAAAAAAAAAAAAAAAAAAAAAAACCGAAACTATTCAAGATAGAGCAAAATCAATTTTTTTCCAAAGTATTGTACAGGTATGGATCACGTCCCGTGGCAGTCACGTGTCGTCTCCGTCACGTAACCCGCGCCCGATTTATTGCAGCTTCACAAACATTTTGTGACAAATATATTGTAGAAAGTGTAGGGTAACTTTATAACCACAAGTTGGTATACATTATACAATTGCAACAAACAGGGAAATCTACATCACTGTTTATTGAGGATATCAAACCACAGTTTCGTGTCACGAAATGGCATACAAGCTTAAAATGCACGTTGTTGAGTAATGAATACTTCTCACACATATAACATTACCTGGATAGCTAGTATCCATGAGTTTAGGGAACCTTTTTTTTAATAGCCTTAACTGTCCCACTGCTGGGCAAAAGTCTCCCCTAACTTTTTTCACCTATCGCGGTCTTTCGCAACCTCAAGCCAGTCTGGTTCAAAGCGGTCGAGGTCATCTCGCCAGCGCTTTCGAGGTCGGCCTCGTCAACGCCGAACATCCGGAATCCAGTCGTGTGTCCACTTTTCTTCAGACATCCTACAAACTTCACTCTTCATAAACAATTATTGTACCTCAATAACATTATAATTAACTTCTTATGTAAGCCTAATGTTTGTGGAGAAAAATAAAGTTTGTCTTTATTATTATGATATTAAACTTGATCCGCCTAATCTCACTTTAACCTTGCTGTTTTCAGGCCTACATCTATGACGCCGGTTTTTTCGCGCAAGACGGTATTGCCAGAGAATATGTAATAATACTACGTATAGAATGGACACTTCGACGTTCCGCCCGATTTCCCCGCATCACCCAACCTTCTTCCCTCTTATGGGCCACGATTGGTACGACGTGCTACGCACACAGGTGCACGTGTAGATACACGTCACTGATTGATGTCTGCGTAAAAGAGACCAAAATAAGCGTTTGTATGGAATTTTGGCGGAGTGTCCGCGGTGTGGTATTGCGTATTTTGTCACTAAACTTTACGCCCGGGATGCTGTGCTCCATAGCTCTTTGGCAAAGATTGAGTTTGAACTTCTGGGCATCAGTCAGTGACCAGGTTTGAGCACAGTTGGTTAGGACCTTATAGGTTAGTAGAGAACCTTTATACAATCTAAATTATTATTTTCTAGTTCTTAAATTTTGAAAAATCTATGCTACGTCAGGAATTGACGATACCACCGCCCACTATCGGTAGAATTATCTTCTACAGTGCAGTCAGTCAATCGAACAATGGTGGTCAAACCATTCCAATGGGGCGGTAGTAAGTGCAAGATAGGCAGCAGCGTCCTGCGATAAAACTACCGTCACTGCGATCGCCAATCCAGATGCTAAGCGTGGCGATTGCATATCCTCCTTATGGGGAGACTTTGTTCCAACGGTGGATATCTTTCGGCTGATATGATGATATGATAATGTTTAACCTTCTCATCTATTGTACTATTTATTTTTCGCAATTACACATGAGAGTTAACTTAAGAAATTAAAGAAAAATTTGACTTTGGGCAGGAATCGAACCTGCAACCTGGTCCTGAGGAGAATTTCTATACTTCTCATCTATTTCTAATTGTAACATTGTTTCTGAAGCAGCAGTTGTTGTTCCTTTCAGTTTTACTTGCTATGTTGCAATGCCGGGGCTAGACTTTCGAGAACATTACAAAGGGTAATTGTCTCTACCTATACCCTAAGTCGAACGTGATGTACATATTCACATGAAGATCACGTAAGTCCGGCACACCTCGTCTCGTAAGGCCGTGTTTACACTGTGCGACACCGACGCGATCAATCTCCATCCGCCAGCGCATTATCAGTGTGAGAGACAGAAGAGGATTATAGACACGGCAATGATAGATAAATTGCCTCGGTAATCATGTGGTAGCAGGCCACTACTGCTAGGCTGGGCCATGGTTTCGGTTTGCGGGATAAGTTTTGTTAGGTTTTTGTTTTCATTTTTAGCAGGTTTCCCAGTCTTACTACGGAGTTTAATAATGAGCCCGGAGATGTTACTAAGCTTGAGCTTAAATGTTGACATTTTTTTAAAGGGACTAGACGTTTGTATCTGGCGGTTCTTGGATGTTTACATTTATGCTTGAATGTATCAATTTACTTCTGCCTTCTTCTTTAAGGAATATGGGCGTGAACAAAGAGCGTGAGCAATTCCTAAGTTCATTTAAATTTTGCATTCACAATATTATGTCCAATTACTACAGCTGTGAGGAAATAAAAAATGTAGGTAGGTACTTCTTCAACTAATTATTCTGCATATTTTTTATTTCGATCAATTATTTCAAGCATTAGCACATAGCATCATCATGTAACGTACGTTTTATGTGATTTAACAACGTCCATTTAAATTTCATTTATTTATGAGTCGATATGTAATTTTATTCCAAACGCATACAAGTGGTAATGCTTATGTCTGTTAGAATTACTTGCTTTAGTTTAGAGATAGAAAAAAAGTATAAATAACATTAAATCGTTTTTTTATTGTTTGTAATAACTAAAATTTTTTACTTGTGACACTTTTTTAAACACCAAACTAACCAAATTTGGCAATTTTTCGCAAAAACCTCTTTATTACAAGCTAACTAACACAGCAACTACCACCATGACAAAATTATTTCATTTAACTAAATAGTTTAGCTTGTATAGATACTGTTTATTTATTTATTTGTCACACCAACAAGGCGATCACTGGTACATATTAATAAGATAAACATAAAAAAACAATTCATGCTGAGTGACACCTCAGTTATAGGTGTACACATCAATTCAAGGAGAATTAAACAAATGTGAAAAATACATCGAAGTTAAAGTTTTAAAAAAAAAAAAAGACATAGACTATAAAAATGGTAACAAAGATCAACTAATAACACATAGTGACGCAGTGACATACCTGCGTTATTCGAATTAAAAAAAAATAAGTATGACAATATGACACTTGTTTCATGATGACTCTGTTCATTTTATTTATCTACCTATTTGTGTTGATTTAACAATTTCGTTTAATAAAGACACTTCTGAAATTTCTTACTATCACCATGAGAACAAAGTTTAACAGGGTCGTCCATCACGCGTATCACGCATGCGCTCAACCCGTAACCTTATCTCATGAGATGAAAGTGGGAAAAAATGTACAAGACAACAAAATTATTGTCTTCGGTAGCGAAACGTGACGGAAATGCCGAAAAACAATTGCTCAATCTGCATTCTTGTAAACAGGGCTTTAAGTGACCCTATTTATAGTTAATACTGATAAAGAGCTATAGTCTAATACGTTCTCACAATCGGTTATTACCGCTTTATGGAAGAAGTGCGTAAGGAAATATGTATTTTTTTTTAGATAAATAAATAAAAAGAAAATTTATACAGAACGGAATCAAAGTACACCAAAACAATGTATTTAAAAAAAAAAGACTATTTTTGGGAATCTATTGTGCATAAACCATATTTTTTATTGTTTTTTTTTTTCATAGAATGTTTTGAATATTCTTTTAAAATGGATAGATATATTTAAACCAGAGAACACTGAATACAAATCCTTCCGAAGATTTGTCCGAATTACACGCGTGGAAATAGTTTTATTTCTGAAGAAGGACATTATTTCTATGCTACTTTTTGTATCAAAAGCAAATATGTACATAGTCGCACGAAACAGGTGGTAGATATAAGTCATCATCATCATATCAGCTCAAAGATGTCCACTGCTGGACTATAACCTTCCCACAAGGAGGTTATTTATGCCATAATCGCCACGCTTGGCATGCAGATTGGTCTTTTTCAGTAGAAGAAAATTCTTCCGCTAGTGGACGGTGGGGTCATCACGTTCCGCCGCCAGGAGTGGGCGTAGGGTTCGTCACGACCCGATGACATGTCATATAAGTAGAGAGTTGAAAAACATAAAAATGATACTTACTCGCATACACTCGCATAACATAAGCTCTCATATGAAACACCGGATTTGCCATTCATCCGTTGACAACTATATACGGTAATAATTCTTTTTAATGACCCATTTGATTAGAGGCGCTCCGTCAAAATCTCACAAAAGCTTCACGAAGGCTATACACAAGGCTGTTTTGCTATGAGTTATACTTTGTTTAATTCAACATTCGTGTCTGAATAAACTTTAAGTATCGTTTGTATTTATTTACGTAACCGCTTTAAGAGCAACTAGTTCAAAGGCAAAAAATAATCGCCTATGTCGACGGTGACTCAAAAAAACAACTAAAAAAACCTAGGAGGCACGATTACCAGCCAGCTCTTTTGATGACATATCTGCCAATATTGAAATATTGGTAGAAGATCTCCACTGATGGATGTCTAAGATACCACCGCATTACTTATTCCATTGCCGCTAAATGGTACTGTTCAGTACAATCGTATTCCGGTAAGCATCCCGTATGTACCATCCCGTCGTTTTCGACTCAAAGATACGCATAACAGCTTAAGCTTCAGGAATGACAACGCATGTGAATCTGTTTATTTATGTAGGTCTATAAACAGCAGTATTCTCTCTAGCCATCAATGTTGCCTGCATGCTTATTTGCCACTTTAGGTGATAACGAAATACATAAAACATAATCTAATTGAAATAAAATTATTAATACGGACTTATCTCACGTGTATTAAACTAAAATTTTAAAATCAACCTGACCCATCGGTTGTGACCACGGAAGCTTAGATCCAAGATTAGAAGCAAGGTTAGATCCACCATATTAATTTAAAATAGCTAATGTGACATTTTAAAGTAGTAACTATTTAGTAAACAGACAGCGTTTTTATAAACAAAAACAGTTAGATGTTCCCGGAATGACCGCGCTCAGATCATACGAAAGATAAAAAAGGACAAGATGTTTTGACAAAGGAAATAATAATTTGCTACCCACCATAAAGCCCCATAAAATATCCTAGACGACCATGGTCTTAAAACGTGCATGACATGGGCAAAAATGGGAGTTGACCACCTGTTATGAATCCTGTTGCATCAAAATATCATCTCCGTCGACTATTAATTATGGAGAAATTTATACGTTTACGACAAATCCGTTGTAGGGTCAACAAAATATTATTTTATTTCTTTTGAACCTACTACTTTATTTCGCAGTCAGTGCTGACGATGATACGATAGCATAGCTACTAGGATTTTTATGTATTTAATTTGACAATGAATTAAATACATTTTCTAATTCTTAAAGAGAGAAGTTATCAAGTCGCCGGTCGACCTAATGTTGAATTTTGAAAATATTGTAAGTTCTCGTATATTGTAAATATTAGTACTAAGATGGAGTCTTTTTCTACGTCTCTTCTCGGAAATGTTTTTTGTATTAGTCACTGTGAATTAGCTGCTGAGACTGACTGACTGTTGTAATAATATTAATTTTACTACCTCTGGTTCAGTTGGCATCATATTGAGTTTGAATTTGTCCTTCCAAAATGGGCAATAAGAGCCATAGCTTCCACTTGCATACTCGTGAACGAGTGCTGAATATGGAGACTGCAATTTGCTGTAAGAAAAACTTAGACTAGATAACAAGTACCTACCTACTGAACTGTTGAGTTTTTGACGTTTTGCGCTTTTTAAATGGGATTAGTCTTATTATGGTTCGAATAGACTTTTATGGTATTTATGTAACGGATACGCCTATTACCATGATGTAGGACATTTTATAATGAAGAATCCAAATTAACTTTACCTTTTAGGCTGATAACCCTTCGCGTTCGCTGATAGACCGGTGAAGTAGACTATTACTGCTTCGAACGGAGTCATCTATTCGTCGTACGTTAAATGAAAAGAAAATCCTCTATCCTCAGTGGAGCTCGGCTCAATAACAAAACTAAGGCCAGCACCGGGCACCAAATGCGTGAAATGGTATAAACACATATACACACAGGGAATCTAACTCCAACTGGAACATTCTGCTGTCTCTACTTGCACAAAACATGGGCACGTACCGTTTTTTGCTGCTAAACGCACGGCCATCTGGTAAGATTTTTTTAAACACAAAAAATATACGCCTGACCCTTTCTTACCTTTGTGTTAGCCCTCGGACTTTTTTATTCTCGAAAGAAGTAGACCCCTAACAATATGTTGAATTAGCGTATTAGTAAAATTCAAAGGGCCTGATGAAATGAAATTTTTGATTGAACCTAACGGATTGTGCCTTAACGGTCTTGTTTGGATAAAAAAAAATAAAGTTTTCAATAATTGGACAATTTCCGATTATACGCGTAACACACATTCACCTGCTTTATTCAATCAAAATATTACGAGTAATAATCCATATTGAACATAAAAGATCGGAAAGGACGTAATCTGTCGTTATAATCGCAGCGACAGGCTGTAGATTTTTGTAATTCTCAAGTTCAAAAGCCCGCCGACTGTAGTGCCAATCGAAGTGCTTAAAAATTTTAAAAAAAGAAATCCCGTTTGAGGACTGAACGAATGAGTGATCGAATGAATGAATGTTATATCGCCTCGCGGATCTCTGTGTATTGTATTAAATAGTTTTTACAATGGGCAATCATGCTTTGTGTGCAATGCGGGGGTTGGTTTGAGACGGTATGCAGTTTATAGAAATATTCTGCAATGGAATTCGCGAGGGGAGTTACATTTTGAATCAATGGTGCATTCAAATTCGTATTGTTCAAATGATAGGTAATATTGATTTTGCGTGCTGAATTTTGATATCGACCGAGGCGTTTCACACAATTGGTTTGTTCAAATCATAATATATTTTTTAATGCCGTGTTGGAGCTGTTTGTGGCCATAGAGAGCAACACGGGCCATCGGCCGCGGCGGATCGGAGGGGAGTAGCCATATGCAGGCGGAAAGCCTGTCCTACCTCTGTCAAAGTACAAGCCCAATTGGGCCTATGCCTGTCGCCTAGAAGTTTAAATGTGTGCGTGAAATTGTTTATGTATTTTGTTAAAGTCAAAGTGTGAGTTTCGTAGTAATTGACGATTTTTGTGGTGTGTGTGTGTCATACGCATTTCCCCCCACAAAAACTGACACTGTTTTGCATCCGTAATAAACGCTATGGCTACTCCCCTCCGGTCCGCCGCGGCGGCCGAGCCGGAGGCCCGCGTTGCTCTATGTTTGTGCCACAATCAAAGAATAATATAGATACAACTTGATTCTCGGGTTGAAAAATAAGTAATTGCATTGTTTTTATTTAATTTTTGATTATATCATTTTCAGCCAATTAACGTCAATATATTTCAATATCATATGATTATTATGGAATTAAAAGACAAGGAGTGAGGTGGACTGACAAACAGGTGAAAGTCGTGAACTGGATGAGAGCAGCCCAAGACCGGTCGTTGTGGGAGGCTTTTGTAAAACTTACTTATTATGGTACTAAAATTACATTTATAAATACTATATTTTAAAAGGTGAAGAGTTTGTTTGTTTGAATGCATTAATCTCAGAAACTATCGATTCGAATAGAAAAAAAATACGGAAACTGAACTAACTACTATTCAGTACTGATTGAATCCCGACATTGGCAGTCTAAGAGCAGTGAAATTCTCTAACAGTTGCTAGACTCTGCGATTATTCTGAACTGCCTGATTATTTGCCAGATTTACTAAGTTAAAAAAGTCGCACAGACACGTAAAAGTTGCGTAGCCCTTTGTGTTGCCTTTTACCGGCTACCTAAAGTCTTAAAGTTTTTAGTTTATACGACTATAAGTCCACGAACATCCCCATTGGCCTTCGTGACTGACTGAGCCATTTCGCCGTTGTATTTATCGGGACGTTCCGTGCGACACGCTGTTACCTATAGTGTCGTGCATACGCCAGTACAATGTGCGACGAATTGCTAGCTTTTGGATCACATTTTGTTGATATTTGAATTGCCTCAGTAGTTTATTGGTAGCAGGCCACTACTGATATGCTGGGATCCTGAGTTCGATCCCCAAGGATATTTTTCCATTTTTTATAAACTTCCTAGTTCAACCTAATGCTACTACGTAGCATTTAGCTTTACCATGAGATAGAATACAGTTATTTTTCAGCAGGACTTAACAATAGACAGGTAGGCGTAGAGTAAATAGAGAAGTAATCCGTTATTAAAAGAACACACGATTTTTTTTGACGCGAAATCGGCATCCATTTTCAAAACTACTATAGACACTTATCGATAAAAATAAAAGGTAAAGAACAATGTAACGTCTCAAATGATAGTAACTAAAAAAAATGAGATCTAAATAACAGGAAACGACGTAATCGTGGCATCGTCACCCGACTTCGAACGTGGTCGTCTGTACTGCAGTATGCAACTGGACTGCTATTTATATGATAGCATAAAGAAAATATAAATAATAAATATAAAAGTAGCACATTATTGCAGCGGGCGCAGCCGAGGTGGGCAGAGGCCACGGGTCACACGTCATGGCACGGACATCGCCGCCCCGCCCTCGGACGTGGTCGCCTGTACCGGCAGCATTCAACTGTAAAGCCATTTATTTTATATTAATCCGATGTTCAATAAGACTTGTATGACCATATGACCATTAAGAATGTACGAAACAATAAACAGGTACTTTACACTCAAGACATTGTAATTTTTTTTATTCAATCGAGTGTTAATATACCGTAAAATTCTATAATGTATGAAGTTAATTATTGTCTTATTTTAATAAATTTATGATATACTTACTTTAATTAATTGATATTTATATTCATAAGTGTTTTCTTAACACTGCATCTCCTTTGTGACTGAATGGACACGATAAAAATACTAATAATTTTCGGTTAGGTAGGTCCAACTTCGAGATGGAGGTTAATTGCCGAATTCGAAAATTTTGATACCCGCAAACGAAAGTCTGTACGGAAGCGCGCATGGCCCCGCGACTGGTGTAGATCGGAAGCGACCTACTCGGTTAGGCGATGCGGGCGCGGTTGGGTGTGTGATGGGTGACCACTAGTTGCAAATTATAATTGCGCGTTTCCGTGCTTCGGAGGGCACGTTAAGCCGTCGGTCCCGGTTGCTGTCGTTAGATAGCAGCCGTTAAACCTTGTCGGACGCCTTATGGGCGGTTTGAAAACATCCGACAGTGGGTTGGCCACTAACCCGTATCTCCACATACCCGCATTAGAGCAGCGTAGTGGATTAAGCTCTATGCCTCCCTCCAAAAATAGGGGATAGACTCGTGCCCAGCAGTGGGACGTTTAATGGTTGCCATTATTATTATTATAAACTAAAGACAACAACGATGAATTAAAGGCGATTGTAGAAACTGACGACACTCAATCTACTCGTACCGGTAAGTTAGCAGATTTCTATAAAAGAATATGGATCCATTTGCGTCAAGACGGCACGGTGAAAAACTTGATAAGTGCCGCACGAACACGGCGATTACGTTGATGGCTCACATTGACTAACAGATACAGAAATGAAGCATTACCGCGTCGTCACTTGCGATACCTAAATTAATGTTTTTTTAAGTAACGATAGTGGCAAATAAGTTACGACAAGTATGCAGTTAAAATGGATGTTAAGTGATGATTGCAGCCATTTTAAGAAAAACCAGAGGTCAAAATGCAATTGTTTTGCCTTTGTGCTTGTTATTACGGGGCATACAATGGCATCTAATCGAAACATGATAGTGCTAAACACTGACTTACTTATGGTCCTATGTCCCCTAGATGGGGCAGAGGGCGTCCACAGTGGTTCTCCATCTCGATCGGTCTTGAGCCTCGCGCTTGACTTCACTCCAACACCTTCCGATCTTCTTCACTTCGTCAGTAACTGTTCGTCGCCAAGTCTGCTTCGGACGACCACGCTTTCGCTTTCCTTGGGGGTTCCAGTCCAATGCCTGTTGGTACGTGATCAGGACCCCGTCGGAGTGTGGGGCCAATCCAGTTCCACTCACGGCGCCTAACTTGTTCCTCGATTGAAGTTACCTAGAAATTACCTACTTGAACGATGCCACGAAACTTCAATCGAGTGCTAAACACTAGTTGGCTGCAAGTAGATATAATGCGGTGGTGCCTTCTCCCTGACACTTTAACTCTACGTACCTCCAGTGAACGATTTTATTTGAACGCTTTCGACTTGTGAATTTTGATCTGAATAATGACCCTCGACGTTGCACGAGAATTGAAGTCACCAACGACGAATTGACGATTAGATAAACTGACGAGACTAAATCTAAAGATTTAAAATTTTATATTTGGAAAAAGTTTTTTTATGTAAGCGATCACCAAGTTAGACACCAATGCTGAAGCTAGGCAATGGCCTAAAAATGTAATAATAATCTTGCTAAAAACGAAATAAACACACCTGAAACTGCTGTCGGTACGCAGGTGAATACTTAATCCCATTTTTTTCCACCCTCGGTGGGGGTGTCCGTACGAGGCGGGGACGGTACGAGCGCGCGTGGCCACAGGCCATCGTCGCCGCCCTTGGCCTGCGCCGTACACTGACGTAAGTGGAGATATTATGGTAAGAAAGTATATGGTGAGAAATTTTCGTAGACTGGTTTATAGTCTACTTTCATTTAGCGACAGGTACCTATGCAATTCCGTGGTCTATGTCATTAAACTTAGCCGCTGAAACTCTACCACATCAGTGTAACCTACCTATCTATTACTTATTAAGATCGTATCCCTACCGATAGGGTTGTCATCTATTAGTCTTAAACCGGACACGAATGAGTTTATGGGACAAGTTTCGGAAAAAATAATGATGTGTCTGGCATATCCAGGTTTCACTAGGCTTTATTTCTAATTAGGGCAGTAGGTACATAAAAATGTATTTCTGACTTTAAAATAATATTATAATGTCTGGGTTTTAGTGCAAAAAGTCTGGGTTAAACGAGTCAGGCTTATTTATATTATCAGATGGCAATCCTACCTACTGAGGATGATTATGATTTACACGCAGCATCTTTTATTTTATAAAAAAAGAAATGTATTGCTCGTTAGTTATTAATAAGTATACCTAATGTAGGTAGTGACGATTACCAATTCAATAAGGTACCGATATAGGGACATACTTTTACTCGCAATTTTGGATTATTATTTAAAAAATTTTAAAAGTTTAATAAAACATAATTAGATGCAAAAATAACAGCATCACTTTAACACTACAATGTAATCCGGTTACAGTATTTGTTAAAGTAATGTGAATTAAACGGCAATTTAAAAAAAAAAACTTGGTGCACAAATTCATTATCATTATTCTGAAAACTTTTTGCAGTTGGCAATGCAGATACCGCGATAATAGGAGATCGTTAAAATTATAATTTATTTTATTTTTTTTACCCACACAACATACGCAAAACACGGGGGAACTTTTTTTGTGTCTTCAAAATACTCTACCTAAAGAAAAAAGTAAACCTTATAAAAGGGCATGGTGTATACCTTCAAGAAATTATGGCGTTAAATGTCAAAAAGGTGATGTTACTCCCTTAAATGAGCACCTGAGAACAGGACAAAATTAAGTATTTTTTTTATGAAATGGAAGTGGCAATCAAGCATGCAGTTCACATTGATGTTAAGTGATGACTGCAGCCTATAGACACGTACACAAAGACGAAGGTCAAAATGTAGATGCGTTACCACTCCTGAGGCCTAAGGTGTTATGTCTCTGAGCCGGAAATTACCACCTGACCGGAACACGATAGTGCTGAACACTTCCATTTAGCGGGAAGTATATTAGGTAATACGGCAAGTATACTATGAGCTCCGTGTTAAAACTATTTAAGTTCTTATTAAGTAAAGACCATCAAATTGATCTAAAATAATATTCTTGCATAAATACTCTTGGAGTCGTTGGATATCTAGTGAAACAATGGACCAATTTGATTGATTTACGTTACTACTAATACTACCGTGTAATCAAAGCGTTTCGCATGAGTAATTTATATCCTGTAGATCCTAGAGAGAGACGGGTGTTGCCTCTAGTAGAACCTTAATAATCATATATATTTTTTAATGTAATGAAGGTGGCAAATATATGCAGTTCTCGTGGATGTTAAGTGATGTCTGCAACCTACAGACATTTAGACAAAAACTAGAGAGCAAAATGTAGATGCGTTGCCACTCTTGAGAGCTTAGTCACACCGCGGACACACCGCCAAAATTCCTTACAAATGCTTAGTTTGGTCTCTATTACACAGACATCAATCTGTGACGTGTATTACACGAGCACCTGTGTGCGTAGCACGTAGAGAATACCGAACGTCGCCCATAAGAGGGGAGGAGGTTGGGTGAGGCGGGGAAATCGGGCCGGACGTCGAAGTGTCCATTCTATACGTAGTATTATTACATATTCTCTGCCTTAGTTGTTGTCTCCGTGATAGATATTACGGGGTCATATTTATAATGAATAACAAAAGTAGCAGCATTAAAGGATATAGCCAGGTAAGACAATCGTGTTTTATTTAATAAATAAGTTAAGCGCGAAGAAAGTCGCCAATTCAGACACCTTAGAACAAATCATCAATCTGTTGTAGCCTAATCTATGCTTTGTTACTCGGTTTTATAATAACTCTCCGACGATAATTAGTTAATGTATGTATGTATGTATCTACGCCAGGTCCCTAACGGGGTAGGCAGAGAGTGTAGAGCGCCAGATATCCCGGTTCAGACAAACCTCTCGTGCCTCGTCTACCTTCATCATTCTCTTCATACATGCACGCCGATTCCTAAGACTTTTGACCCCACCATCAGACAGAACTCGACCTATTTGGTCATGGTAGGTCAGCCTTGGTCTTCCTGGGCCTCTGCAATCATCCACATTCGCATTGTGTATCTGTTTAGTCATTCGCTCATTCGACATTCTTTCTATATGCCCGAACCATCGGAGCATGCCTTGTGTGATTACCTAATGGTTTAATCCATGAAAACTATCAAAAAGTGATTTCGTATTTTTAATTCAATACTAGTAATATGTGCTTCCAAGCCATTAAACGCATAAATTGAAGTGAAAACGAATGAATAATATGAAAATGTATAATAACTTTAGAATACAAACATTCTTGACCGTAGGTAAATAATTAGCATCACGCAAATATATATAAATTATTCAGTGAAGTGGTGAGAGCATCAAAAGCATAAAAAGTTGCCAATAAACAGTCGAAAATTTCAAAATGTTAATGGGTTGGCTTATTTCTATCAGTTATCACAAAAACAGACACTAAATATGTATAAGGATCTACTGTGTAGTAAGTACCAACTAAAAGTAAAAATGTTGTTCGAATGTCATTTTCCAACTAATGTTCTACACCGCACTGCGATTTTCTAATCTTTCAATAGGAATAGTAATATTCCATGTTCCACATCTTGGTCGCAGCTAAAATGTTTCTCTAGACGTTCTGCAAAGCTTCTTATATTATTATTAGCTGTTAGTCATGTGCATTTATTTTATGTACTACAAGTTAATTAACGATATTCTATTCTATGATTGATATGATATTGAGGCGCGCATGGCCCAGCGGCTGGTGTAGATCGTAAGCGATCTGCTCGGTTAAGCACTACGGGCGCGGTCGGGTAGTGTGATGGGTGACCGCTAGTGGCAAATTAAATGCGCGTTTCCGTGCTTCGGAGGGCACGTTAAGCCGTGGGTCCCGGTTGCTATCGATGAATAGCAGTCGTTAAACCTTGTCGGAGGCCTTATGGGCGGTTTGAAAACATCCGACAGTGGGTTGGCCACTAACCCACCCACCTCCACCAATCCGCATTGGAGCAGCGTGGTGGAGTAAGCTCCAGGCCTCCCCCCCAAAAAAAGGGGAGAGACTCGTGCCCAGCAGTGGGACGTATAATGGGTTGCCATTATTATTATTTATTATTATTCTATTCTATTCATTGGTTTTCATTATTGGAAGTAAGAGTCTTTGTCATAAAACAATATTCACAAAAAAAAATCACAAATTGCTTTCATAAATTATGACAATGTTCTCCACTATATCAAACAATACTTTTTAGCTGATCCGGTGAACTTCGTACCGCCATTGGAAATTTTTGAAAATCTTGTCTATTATTTTTCAAATATTTTCATACAAACCCTCTCCTGACAATGAAGAAAGTTTTATCCAATTTGGAGCAGTCGTTTTGAGGTTATGTGCCCACAAATATTTCGGTGATTCATTTTTATTTATCGGCCTACAGTATTCATTTCCATCAAAAATCTAATCCCTTGAAAGGTATCATTAAAAACTGAGCAGTTCGTCTCAAGATGTCTTTTTAAATTTTGACCAAAACGAAGAAGCTCGCCGTCACGGCCCTGAGCGGCGCGTGCCCCTCGGTCATGTAGGAAGTCATTTGTTGGTCACACATATGACTCTGATACAGTTCACCTATTGTGTGTCACGCCGCTTCTTTGATTTGTTATGACGTATAACGGTAGTGAACCACGTCTCGTGATTTTAAATCGTTTAAGACGGAATACTTCGGTCGGAAAATTACAGCGTTTTATTCATTTTGTCTTTTCAGTATAAGTACGAACATTTTTAAAGTATTATCTTAATGTTATACAATGTGTACCAGGGATAAGTGACCGCCCGGCGTTTTTCGAATATTTGGACAAAATTACGGATAATTACCCTATACATGGGATTTACCGGGTTTGGTTTTTAATGATTTTTTATTTTTATAGTAAATACTCGTGACGTGCGGCAGTTTTTTTTACGATATTTCCTAAGTTTTTACACTTCTTCATTAATTTTTTTTATTGACTTAGCGAAATCATAGTTTATCAATTAAAACTATCAAACATAACTAAAATGGCCTGGCCTTAATTTAGAAATTCAGCAGTAATTCCGTCATGACTCGCGTCAAGCCACAGAAAGGCGTAAAATCTTAAAAGCTTACTTATATAACTTACACAAGTATAGTATCCTCTTTCAAACATCAGATTAGGGTGGTTTTCACCTCAGCTATGCCTTTTGCTATGGATTCGTTTGATTTTTTTAAATGTAATATAAGTGGCAAACAAGCATGCAGTTCACATTGATGTTAAGTGATGACTGCAGCCTATAGACACCCACACAAAGACCAAGGTCAAAATGCAGATGTGTTACCACTCCTGAGGCCTAAGGTGTTATGCCTCTGTGCCGGAAATTACAAGACCGTACATAAAAAATTGGTGATATCCATCAATCATATTCATCGGTGCAATAGCTTAGCACTGGTGGAAACGGATTCAACTAAGATATGTTTTTTGTGTGCTATGGATGCTTGCTATGGGCCGTCGCGTGTGCTGAAGCTAGTCCTCGCCAGTTCCCTACTATTGATACATCGCATAACTCAAGCTGCGCATCTTCTTCGTACTGCTACATAGCTTAGAATGGGTGGAAACGGTCACATATTTTCATAGCGTATATTTCGCATTTTCACAGCATAGCTACATGGCATATTTCTGGTGGAAAAGCACCCTTACAGTCCTAAAGCTGAGTCTTAGGTACATTCTTTTAAGGATAATGACCGGTCATATTTATAAACTGCAATATTCATAAAGTGTTTGTCCGCTTGTAAGACAATTCCTGACATGATAAAGCAACCTTTTATCCCATATTGTGATGGAGTTCGAGGGCACGGGCTTCACAGCATAGTCTAGTTCATGTTTCTGTTCCTTGTAATGTATGGCCCCGTTAATCTGATGGCTAATGGCCCTTGAGACTGCTGGGCACGAGTGTCTCCCCTTTGTGAGGGGAGCCAGGCCTCCCCTTCATCTTACTCCACCACGCTGCTCCAATTCGGATTGGTTTCCAATTTGGATACGGATTTGTGGCCAACTCGCTGTCGCATGTTTTCATATAATGCCCATCAGGCCTCCGACAAGGTTTGACGAATCCTGACTAACGCTTCTAAAAAGAATTCAAGAAAGGATAATTCAAACAAGTAAGTTGGTATATTTGAAAACTCTTCAAAGAAAGCACCAAGAAGGAAGGCACAGCATCATTCATCAATATGCTGACTAAAAAACTTAAAATAAATCCAACATATGTCGCGAATCCAGTTGGACCAGACACGCATGTTACATCCAAATGACAAGTATTCGAGTTAACGATCTTAACGCTTTGGTGCTCCTCAAATTACCCCAAGACCATTGCCCTTGTGCTCCCTGGCACATGACAGCTTACGGTGCACCATGTCCGAGGCTTCCGCGTCTAGATAAGATGTAATGACAATGGAGGTGGTCCAACAAAGTGTGGTGACGATTAAAAGATGGTTTAAGTGACATTAATGTATGCTCTTAGTGAGCTTATTCATTCCCTCTATGCTAGAAGTATTATTTCACCAATTTCACTAAGTTAATTTACCACGAAATTTGAAAGAAAAATAGATACAGGTATAATTTAAGATTAAAGCGATCAGTGCTCACAAGGAATATTTTCTAAACACTAGCGTACCTTAAAAAACACAAAAGCATTTTACACGTTTTTAGATATTAAGTTATTTTTTATAGATTTGTGTAAGTATTAATGGAATGTATCCATTCTGGAAAACGCTCCTTGGATTTTGGAAATATACCCATGGAAAGTCAAAACTGACTTCTAAAAAAAAAGTTTATCAAAAATTGGTCATTAAATCGGGAATGGGTGTACACTCTGGAACTCTAAATATTTAAGTGTACTTAACCTTTTACGAAAAATACATGTATGAACATTACTTCTAAATGTAATTGAAGGGCAAACGTTACATATGATTCAAAGCTTGTTACTTTAAATTTTTTTCATGTATTTCCCACACATCCGATTCATTATTTTGAAAAGATTCACACATAATTCAAGTGATATTTATCTACGAGTAAAACAATCTAATTAAAGAAACAACAAACTAATCAGAAGCGAATCGAGACCACAGGAAACAGGATAATTCAAACATAGGAGTGCAAACACCGGTGTTTCCTTTGACCATGTTAATAGAACCTTTATCATCCCTTTATCTGAAGGTGGAACAAGCGACGATTGTTGTACGCATCAACAGTCGTTATCAGCGTCACAGGTTTGTAAATATTCAACACAGGTTTACATTGGCATTAGTTTTCTCATTGCACGTCCTTGCTTGCGAATGTTATAACTGTAATGAACAATTTAATATCTTATTGTTTTATGTTGTTTATTTTAGTTAAATCTTGTGTTGCTGGTTTGTTGATATGATTTACCGATGTGTTTCACGTTAGTTGTAAAAGTAAATTTTATAGAGTGTTTAATACCAAGAAACGGCTATCCGTTCCTGACAAATATTAATGATGTACAAATGTTAAATAAGTTATTATTGAAGTAATTTAATAAAAAAACGTTACTTTTCCACAAGAAGTAACGGTATTCAATACATATTTTGATCTTTGTCAATAATTGGAACATGCAACAATCAACAGTAAAGTCATTAAATAGGTAATCAATAAACGCCATGACAAACGTTACTACTTTCTACTAAGTATAAAATATCATTTTCACGCAAAAAGGGTATTTTAAAATTAGGTATTCATCCATGGAACGTAACAATATTTAATTAATGTTTACTCTCGTATACTACGTACCTACAACATTTCTTTGATCTTCTTTGTTTACTTAAGATTTTTCCATTTCATATCTTTCAAACTTTACAGGTTTGAACGAGATTTTACTAGTGCGAAGTCAAAACGATACTAAAATTTTATTATATTTTTTCCCAGTTTCATAACTGACCATCAGATGAATTTTGATTTTCGTAATTATCTATACCGTACATTTTCAAAAGAGACTACAAAACTAAACTTTAAAAAGTACACATTTGATGTACTAGTTACCTAATTCTTTGTATGAAATTATTAAGTTGTGATCACACTTGTTAAGAAGGCGACTATACAAATACAATACTTAGACCTGTGTCCGTTTTGATTACGTCTGTTCAGATAACAGATAGTATTATTTATTTTGGAGTCATTCTCGTGTTTGTCAGAGTGAGATAACGTTGTAATTTATAGAGGCTAGCAAAGCCTTTCGTTTTATGATTATTTAAGATTGTTTGAACGTTGAAACGCTTGTCCTATTTACGTACTGTAATGGCAGTAACATCATTGCGGTTTGTGATTGCGCAATATGATTGCGAATCTTCGTTACCTCGCCATATCCTTTAATATATCACTAGGTGCGCTTGAATCGTGAGTGATCATTCATGGTCATTACCAGGAAACGTTCATGCTTATGTATTTTGCTACGTAATGACTGTTGAGATGTGAGATCTCATTGTTTGGTTAAAGGTTTAATTAGCGGTTCATCGGTATTTACCAATTACATCAATATTTCAGGTACATCAATTAATGAATCGTTTTAATTTTGCAAAAACAAAAAGAAATAAATCGAAACGGCATGTAAAATCATTTATAGTTACATATTTTAAGCGCGTACGTCTTCTATGAAAATTTCGCTTGCATTATGAACCCATGATGGACGGTTCGATTGAGCTGCGAGAGCTGAACTAAAGGAAAGTCTTTTAACACGCCATGTCATGGATTTTAAAACATTATGGAATATTAGCTGGAGTAGTATTAGGTGGAGTAAGCTCCAGGCCTCCCCCCAAAAAAGGGGAGAGACTCGTGCCCAGCAGTGGGACGTATAATGGGTTGCCATTATTATTATTTTATTATGGAATATTATATTTTCAATAATCATAGAAGAAGTATTAGTCTAAAAATCTTACTCTCTACTCTGAAATGACTTAATGACTTTTCTCGAGACAATAAGCAACAAACCAATACTTGGATTACATTCTTACAAATATAACTATAACAAATTCACTAAGTACCATCAAAAACATTAACCAATACGCATATCAATCCGTAAAGATTGTGTTTGTCCAATAAAATTTATGATACACATTGTCCTACGGAAACCGTGGACCCATTTCGTTAATCGTTTATCGAAAAAATGCAATAACGAGCCCCATGGTCAGCACCATTAGCAGCGAACCGTGATTTCTGCCAGAACTGTATAATTATTATTCATGTTTTTTTTTTCCACCCTAGAATTGGGCAGCCATTTATCAATGGAATAATCTGCGACATTTATTCGCATCCAGCCAGATTTATTGTCAGGTGGAAACTTTGGAGCTGCTATTTTTGTATATTTTTTTTTGATAGGCCACTAAATCAATGTTTTAGTACTTTTAGTGGTGGTAGAGCTACAGGTACCGAAGCTCTTGGACGTGTACCTACGTCCAAGAGCTTCGGCACCTGTAGCACTCCATTACCTAATCTACTTGGCACTGAATGCTAGTATTCAGCACTATCGCATTCCTTTTCGGTAGTAATGTACGGCTTTGTGATTTTTTATTTTCGGTACAGATGCATAAGAGCTTAAACTTAGGAACCTCTTGGTCTACGTATCTATCTACATTGAAATCTCTTTAAGCAAATGTTTCTAGGTAATGATTGTTGCCATTTCATTACATAAAAAATGTACTCATATATCAATTTTAGATGCTGTTAAACAGCTGGATGGATCAGCTACCCTATAGATAAAGTATTAAATTAAATTCCATTGTTCTTATGCAATTAAGAACTGGGAGATAATAGAAGAACCCCAAACGAATTGTCACTTTGACAGATTCCACTTTCTCTCGCTCTTCCATACAATTGAACTGAGATCCATTCGTTGCGATGTAAGTCCAGAGTAAACAACGTCTTTTTCTGGGTTGCCATGGAGTAGTTGGTCAGAGAATGACTAGGTATTTGATTATATTTCAGTTTATTGGGTCCGTGGGATTTTAATAAATAATTTAATTACTACTAATAACTGTACTACTGTTGAGTACAATAATTTCATTACTAAACCTTCACTTTGTTTTTGTCAATTCAAACAGAGCCACCAAAACTATATCTGGATACTCATCACGTAAAATGATTGGATATCATAAAATAAAATTCAAATTCAATAAAACAGCTCCACGCAATTCCTATTCCCCCAAAGGTGAAAGGTCGCATAAAGCACACGACGGTCATCGGCGAATGGTACGAACTGGGACCCTAACTCCATATAAAAATAAGTTATATCTTATTTCGTAGTTACATTACATCAACCGGCAAATCCTGGGTGTTTGCATGTATGTTTGAATGCATGCATTTACCTCTGCCTACCACTTCGGGGATTACAGGCGTGAAGTTACGTACGTTTTGCAGTTACATTATATTACAGCTTAATCTCTAGTCCAGTAGCAAATCTTTAGTTTCCAAACAGTAGCGAACACGTTGTTTGTGTGAACATTAGGTAAACATTTTTAGATGTGACTCTTCCATTAATAAAATATTCCATGTAGCTTTAATTTAATTTTATATTACGTTACGTTTTATTTAATTAGGTAACGTATCTAGTACCTAAATGAAATGGAATCATCTATATCTAAAACATCTACCACGTAAATCAACATGCACGACGGATTTGCTTCTTAAAGAAATTAACTTTATTAACATTTCACCAAGTTCCCATTAAAATAACCTTCGAACTAATTTGTTTAGTTAAATCAAAATACAACCATAATTTTCTGTTTTCGAACCGTAAACAACCGGTTGTCCATCACAAATGTCAAAAGTCCAAGTTGTAACGAGTCGGTGGTCCAATTTGTACGGAATCCAATCAAATCTTTAATCTAATAATTTAATTAACAATGAAATTTCCCGATTATTCCAACAATATTTCGAGTCGGGAAAGATGAAGTAAATAATAAAGGATCGATCTCGTGCGTTTTTTTTTATAATTTCATATTTTAATTTCACAGATTTGTTTATTTTAAGCTTATTCTGAGCCTATTTATTCTTTGATTATCAAAAACTAAAAAGTTTTCTTACATCCTATATGATTTCGTTTATGAATCGTTTTTTTTATCTTATTGATGTGGCAAACAAGCATGCAGTTCACGTTGGTGGTAAGTGATGACTCCAGCCACCCACACAAGATCAAAGTCAAAATACAGATGCGTTACCACTCCTGAGACCTAAGGTGTTGTGCCTCTGTGCCGGAAATTACAGGGCCACCTGACCGGAATACGATAGTGCTGAACACTACCATTTAGCGGCAAGTATATTAAGTAATGTGGTGGTCCGCCCTACGCCCTACTGCCTACTGACTACGCCCGCGAGCTCCGTCACTGGAGCTCGACCACCAGTAAATTATTATGTCATAAAATTATTAAGAAATAGCGTTCTGTGACTTCTGTGATACGCAAAATAATCCACCGTATTGGACTGCCTCCATAGACATTAGTCTATTGATCACAGTGCTGTCTGTATCCTTAGTACCATAATAATTTGAATCTTTTTAAAATATATAAATACATGTTTATAGAAAATTGTGTAGCTTTCTTTCATCTGCTTACGAAAAATATATGACAGTTGATTTCATATTGTTCGTGGCCGATATCGGCCAAATGCCGCTCAACAGATTAACATCAATGTGAACTGCATGCTTGCTTGCCACTTTCACTACATAAAAATCAAGTAGATCTGGAGAATACCTATTTATAGATCTTCAAACCTCTGTACATTTTAAAAATATATTAAAACTATATAATATGGTATTATAATATAAAGTAGTATAATAACGTTTTTGCAGGTTTTCGCGAGCTTCATACATTGTATGTATCTTCACGCCAGGTCCCTAACGGGGTAGGCAGAGAGTGTAGAGCGCCAGATATCCCGGTTCTGACAAACCTCTCGTGCCTCGTCTACCTTCATCATTCTCTTCATACATGCACGCCGATTCCTAAGACTTTTGACCCCACCATCAGACAGAACTCGACCTATTTGGTCATGGTAGGTCAGTCTTGGTCTTCCTGGGCCTCTGCAACCATCCACATTCGCATTGTATATCTGTTTAGTCATTCGCTCATTCGACATTCTTTCTATATGCCCGAACCATCGGAGCATGCCTTTTTTCATTTTTACACCGATACTATCATTCACACAAAGTCTCTTTCTTACATCTTCATTACGAACGCGATCGGTGAGTGATACACCGCAGATCTTGCGCAAAGATCTCATCTCGACCGCGTTCAACTTACTTTCATGCTCTTTCCTGCATACCCAGCTCTCGCTTCCATATAAAAGCGTTGGAGTAAGTACAGCATTATGTACGGCTAGTCGAGCCCGCTGGCTGAGATGTTTCGATTCTAGCAGCTTCTAGCAGCTTACCCAACGCTCCATTCACGCAATTCCCAGCAAGCACTCGTCTTTCTATGTCAGTGGTGTACCTACCATCCTTGCTAAAAGCACATCCAAGATATACAATTTCATCAACCTGTTCTAACACTGCATCATCTACTACTACCCTTGCATTTGTTCTCTGTTCATCTCTTTCAAATACTAATACTTTAGTTTTATCCACATTCAATTGTAAGCCTTTCTCCATACAATCCTCTTTCATGACTGTGACTAGTGCTTGTAGCCCAGATGGTGTAGAGCTGACAATTACCGCATCATCTGCGTAAAGCAGACAGTTCACCACTAAGTCACCCATACGCACTCCCACATCCATCAACTTCACCCTCTGGAGGCATTTGTCCAGATATATAATAAACAGCCTAAACGAAAGCACGCAACCCTGTTTGACACCGATGTTAACATCAAACCAGGGTGACATGTTACCATCTACCCGCACACATGCTTGACAGCCCACATACGTGGACTGTATTGCTCGGAGCAGACTGCCATTCATACATTGTAGAAATTAAATTTGCGGATTTTCTCGCGTATACAACACTCCCAAACTTCCTCCAAAAACTCGTCTTTCCAGCTGCAACGGGCAGACTGCCCGTGACCACGGTAGCTGAAAAGCGACCGAAACGTCGGGTATAAGAAGAAGTTTGAGAGTGTTGTATAGGTACGCGAGCAAATCCGCAAATTTAATTTCTACAAGTAGTATAATGTTATATAGTTAACATTTTAAAATATGTTTTACTCTTATGTGTTTCCAATCTTTCTTTATGCAGCAGAAACATGGTCTCTGAGACTGCAAGACCGTCGCAAAATCGATGCCTTGGAGACCTGGTGCTGGAGACGCCTCCTGAAGATCCCGTGGACGGCTTTCCGTACAAATGCCTGTATCCTACAAGAGCTTCAAATTAAAGAACGCCTTTCGTCAACTGCGCAATTATGAATATTGAAGTTCTTTGGTCACATCTCCAGAAATGAGTGTTCGATGGAGAGACTCGTGGTCCAAGGTCAAATAGAAGGCAAAAGAGGACGCGGACGATCACAAACCCGCTGGACCGACCAAATTAAAAGCGCAACTAAGTGTACTATAGTCCAGTGCGTACGCAACGCCTCTTTCCGTCAAAAATGGTAGCAGATCACCAAAGCAGCCGTACCTACTAGACAAAAACAACATAACAAGTTAACTCATCTGCACAACCACGACCACTCTGACAAGAGTGCCCGATTAAGAAGATAATTCTGTGCATAACTAGACCAGGCGGGAGTGTACAAAAATAAAAAAATCGTCTGCAGTTTTTACATGCACGTGCGTGACTCCATAAAAAAATTGCTCACCGCATATTCACTTGCGTCCATGTTATCGGATGTATATTTTTAGGCTTAAAATTGAAAGGTACCGCCCGCAAATAAGCGCTACCGTTTGGCTCTAACATGATTATTATTTTTTTAATTTCTCCTCAGTTTTCCACCTAAAAATATGAAAGTAGCCCTATAACAGGGATATAAAGGCTATTATTGATTGAACTCAAGTTACGAGACTGTACAAAATATTTTTGTTTTGCAGCAGAATGCTATTGAGAATGTCAAACGAACCGCGAAGAATTCTGCCCCAGCCGTGTTTGCGTAGCGGACATCGACTTGAATAAAATTCTTTGCCAAATAATGGTATTAAATTTTGGCCAGATAGGGAATAATAGTGTTAAATTTCGTGAATCCATCTCGAAATATGATGAATCTGTCGGCGGTCGCTTTGAATTTTTTTTAACTTTGAATTCGCCAACGAAAATTGCTTCGCCTTGATGAGTTCGATCTCATATTGGTTTATCTTCCAATATTCGAATGGTTACTCAAGTACTCAAGTAACTTAATTTATTTATTAAAATAAATAGAGCTATACATAACTAAAATCGGCGAAGTACGAGTCACGTTCACAAGTTTAGGTTTATTAATTTCCCATGTAAACAAAAACAATGCGTTGTCAGTGTAGTGACCCCGGAGACTTAAGTTGTATTGCCTCTGTAATAGTTGTTAAGCGGCCAGTTTACGTAAAAATACCATAGACTTCTTGTAGATTTTCTTTCATTCCATATCTTTTTGTTTTTTTTGACGTGACAACGTCTTAAATTAGGTTGCGGCTCGGAGTCACTCATGAAAAAGTGTAACGCCCGGTAACGTAACGATGAGTCACCGAACGAGAGAGAGGCCTGCCGGACCGGCGAATGCCTTTCTACCGAGAAAAAGACGTTGTCACGTAAAATCTTCGCCCGTAAAACCGACTTTACAGGCAACCAGTTTTTTAATTTTAGGTTTAGTAGTGTCCGGAGGTGGAGATAACGCGGAGACGGTAAATTTTTGTCTATTTCCTTGAATAACTCGAAATTACTTATATTAAAAATAGTTAACATTAAAAAAATCTTTAAGATCCGAAACTTATATTATTTCCGTTTCATTTTTTCATATTTTTTTACCTTTTAAACCATTCCTGGACTTTCAAAAATCATTCAAAACCAAAATGAGCCAAATCGATCCAGCCGTTCTCGAGTCTTAGCGAGACTAACGAACAGCAATTGATATTTATATATATAAATAATATATTTACATTCCACTTTGTTCACATAATAAATATAGGCGTGAAGTTAAGTTTTTTAGCTAAAATACGGAAATATCTAAGTATCGTATATTTTATCCAACATGCCCAACAAACGCAAAACCTTTGACCAATTTTGCACCAACGCTAGTGCTTAGCACCCGTTGGGGTCATAGGGTTTTCTAGATAATGATAGGCTAGGGCGGATCGTGACGTGGTCGGCCGGTGCTATGATATGACACATTAGCGCGCATGCGTTGACAGCGCGAAGCAATTTGCAATTAGCTATGGAAATAACGTGAGTCGAGGGATGTGCCTCCAAATCTCGATTATCGATTCCTATCTGATTTAAACTGTACTAGTTGATAAAAGGTGTATTACCTTTATTCGATATTGTTGGAAGATTGCGTTGGTATGAACATATTTAAAGTAGGTTACATTTGAGAGTAGTAGACTTTTCCTTGCTTTTTTATGTTATGGAAGTGGCAATCAAGCATGCAGTTCACATTGATGTTAAGTGATGACTGCAGCCTATAGACACCCACACAAAGACCAAGGTCAAAATGCAGATGCGTTACCACGCCTGACGCCTCTGTGCCGGAAATTACAGGGCCGTACATTACCACCTGTCCGGAACACGATGGTACTGAATACTGCCATTTAGCGGCAAGTATATTATTATTAGGTAATGCCGTGGTGCCTACGCCCGCGAGCTCCGTCACTGGAGCTCTACCATCAGTTGTTGTTTGTCATGTAGGTACATACGCTCTAGAGTTTGGTTTTGAGCGTCATTAGTGTCTTATTACACGAGATTGAGAGAGTATATAATGTAGAGTATCTACATTATTATCACTTATGTACATATTTATAGGCTACAGTGTTACTTTCCAATGTAAACTGTATACTCGTTTGCAAGTAGCTATACACATGACATAAAAAATATGAATCTTGGTAATAGTATTGACATTTTAGCACCCAAAACAAATAAATTTATTAAAAAATTTCGATATTAGTATTTTCAAGTGGATCGCAATGATGAACCTACTATTTAAAACTATGCAAGAGATTATCATTAAAATTAAATAGGTTACACCAATCAAGATAAGAAATTCTATAACCGGAATATACATATAATTATGCATCGATATTAATAAGAGCACATCACTACGTCCTTCGTAGATGCAACGAAGGTACCCACGAAATAGGTGATCATTATGTAATCATCAGCTGGCCTTTGGTATGCCCACACCGGGATCGTTCCCAGAACTTGGCACCAGGAAGAACTTGGGTAATGGGATTTTCATTTATAATAAATATTTATTGTTATTAGCATTCTTGGCTTGAGATAAATATTTCTCATACTTTGATACTGTTAGACTTCATCAAATGAAATGAAATGAATATGAATTTAGAAATTTGAAAGGTTTTTAAAAGTTTTCTTTAGCTATTGAACCTTGAATGACATTGAGTTTTAAATCATCCATTTTATTTAATTTTTAGAGAATAAATAAATATTTGGCTGATTGGTCTGCTTTTTTATCTCAGTTCATTATATTCTTTTCAATTTTGGCCGAACACAAAATTATGCAAATTCCTTTAACATATTTATAGAATTTAAACCTTTGACTAGAATAAAAGTAAGTAGCATTATCCGCATTTTGATATACTTCCAAAATAATTTTCACTGAAAATTCTAACTAACCATTTTAAAAATTGTATAAGTAAGTAAAGTTAATCAAAATGTTCGTCATAATGTTCTTCAAAACCATTTCAGTTAAGAAGTGGTTGGAACAGTCTTGGGAATATAGGCAGGTACGCTACAGACTTTTACAAGACTTGACCGCGGATGAAATGTCACTCTTTACAAATAGTAGGCGTCGAGTCATCCGAAGTGGTGTTGTTACGAGTATTCGGAGGAGTTGCCACCTAGGTAAAATTACTAGTAGTGGTTTCATCCAAAGTTGAGTAACATTTGACGATACGGACTTGACATGTATTAAATCAAAGATTTTTTTTTATGTAACGAATTTTAACATCCAAGTATGCAGTTCGCATGTATGTTAAGTGATGACTGCAGCCTATAAGACAATCTTCACGAAAACAAGAGGTATAAATGAAATGCGCTGCCACTCTTGCGACCTAAGTAGTTATTATCACAGTGAGATAATTAGTATTACTTTACCATCTAACCAGAACACTATATTGCTAAACACTACCATATTTTGGTGGCAGGCGGTGGTGTCTACGTCCCCGAGTCCCTACACTGAAACTCTCCTCGCGAAATTTCTTTAATTAGGAGTTTGTTTTATTTTAGAAATATCTTTAGGATTTGAAAGCCATTAATAACCGAATTGCATGCTATAAATGTTGAAGATAAAATGAAAAAGATACTTTTAAATAACTGAGTATACTAATGGTGGGTTTGTCACTATTTTTATTAATATTATTTCAGCTGTATGATCTCCACTGCTGGACCAAAGCCTCCCTATTGGATTGGCCATCGCCATTGCGGTAGTTTTTATCGTAGGACACTGCTGCCCATCTTGCGTTTAGGTACTACCGCCCCAACTTTTTTATTTCCACCATTCAGTTAAAGTATCGATCTTACCACTTATCCCTTTCAAAACACTTTGTGAAAATATGTCTGAAACCGGCACTGGGCAATTAAATGAGCTAAAAAAAAACAACTACATTCAGCAGACAAATTAGCCCATAAAATAAGTCCATTAACATACAAATAAGTACCAATGGTATTCATTTCCAAGATAGTCATACAGAACCGGTCCACTAAATTTATCGGTAATTAATTACCGGTCTTCGCACCGGTACCATATCGGTGTCATTAGCTGTGTATTGGTGTCACTCTTTTCATTTCAGTTGGCCTTTATCTTATCTAAAGAGGACGTGCGGGCGGTATATAGATGCTTCATTGTAACGAACCATCCTCGACACCTACAATGGACTGTAAACCTTAAACGAAAGTTTTACAACTCAAATTTTCTTGCATTGAATTTTTTTTTCCGGCAATTTTCTTGCATAGCTCTTTCAGTTTAATTTGAGTTCTATCATTCGTTTTTAAGGTGTATTT
This sequence comes from Macrosoma leucophasiata, assembly GCA_036365455.1. NCBI lineage: Eukaryota > Metazoa > Arthropoda > Insecta > Lepidoptera > Hedylidae > Macrosoma > Macrosoma leucophasiata. The sequence continues at coordinate 6,748,338 of JAWQUS010000020.1, forward strand.
TCGTGCTGCCGCAGATGGTTTTTCCGGTAGTTTTACTATCTGAGGCGGTTTGAACGACAATGGGCCACTTGTTCGCCGATAGGTATGTAAATAAGTAGATGGATGGCTGGTCACCGACCAGTTGTTTGTCGTGAAGATAACGATACGGACTGGTTTTTTTGGTTTCACTTGGATGGCATTAAACAAGTACAACATTTAGGAATAGATAAATGTTCATTGACTTTTGACAATTGTAAAGAAGCAATAACCGAAATGTAACGTAGATAATAACAAGATTATTTTATTAAATAAATTTTAAAAATTTTGTTTCACTCAGAACGTCGGGTTTATATAAGTTATATGAGATAATATCGTAAAAATAAAAAGTATCGATAAATTATTGTAGAAAAAAAGGGTTTTGTGTTATTTAAATAAAGAATGTATAGCGTTTAATATAAATAATATTAAACGTATATATATATATATATATATATATATATATATATATATATATAAAAATACTAGCGGCCCGCACCGGCTTCGCACGGGTGTAATTTATGTACCTACTTACATAATATTGCAACAATAAATATTTGAGATATACGCTATCCTATCTGGTAAGTTTAATCAAACTGCATACGGTAGGTATCCAAGTTTCATTAAAATCGGTTAAGCAGTTCAGGAGTCCATCGCGGACAAACATTGTGACAGGTAATTTATATATATTAAGAAGAAAGATTACCATCCAATATCTTGCTCTTCTTATATTATCAGAAATGTATAAACAGTAGAAGAAATTGACCCCATAACAATGATCACAGAGACATAACGTAATTAGGTCTCAGGGGTGGCAATGCAGTTCGAAATTGGTTTTTAGTACTTTTTAGGTAGATATTTATAGGCTGCAGTCATCACTTAACATCTGAACTGAACTGTGAACTGCTTGTTTGCCACCTTTGTTGCATAAAAAAGACGAACGTACATGAAATAACATATAATCCGACAAAATTACAAAACCTTAGAGATGATCACGTAAATAATTTATAACGATCATGTAATTCCTGTATTACGTTATCACAAGCAGTACAATCGCGCACACAATCGCCTAAAGCCACTTGAGCGCATAGAAAAGCACACGTGTCGATGTGGTTTAATCCACGGCTTTGCGTTATAATCCGACCACCCAGCTACGTTGCGCGTCCATTATACTGCCCACAGGAATTGTACACCCATTATTATATAGAACAGAACACATAGGTGCCATTATTATTTTGCGCTATAAAATCGAGACCACCTACGTCACTGCTCTTTTTCTGTTGAGTGATTTTTTTGCAAAACACTTTTCGATGCGAATGTAATGATGCGTTCGTGATTTTTGGCGGTTCTGTTCATATATTATTTCTGTAAAGATTTTTTATTTAGTGTAATGGGCAAATGGAAATAATTCGCAAATGCTCCATTTAATACCAACAGTGCCGTTTAAGCTTTTTTTTATGTTATAAACGTGGCAAACAAGCATGCAGTTCACATTGATGTTAAGTGATGACTGCAGCCTATAGACACCTACAGAAAGACCGAGGTCAAAATGCAGATGCGTTACCACTCCTGAGGCCTAAGGTGTTATGCCTCTGTGCCGGAAATTACAGGGCCGTACATTACCACCTGACCGGAACAAGATAGTGCTGAACACTACCATTTAGCAGCAAGTATATTAGGTAATGCGGTGCTACGCCCGCGAGCACCGTCACTAGAGCTCTACCCCAGTGAAGCTTTAACAAATATGGCACATCGAGCCTGCGAAAGAGACAGTCGCCTAGTTTCGACTTCGTACAGCGTTATCTCTGCTGCACGCTACCTAAGTAAGCACTAATAGTCCGGTATTGGTCAAAACTTGATCAAAAATGTCGACAAACATCAGACCCGATATAAGCGGAAGTATACTTCCTAAGGTACATTTCTTGTTGGATGCTGTATTGTATATTTGTAACGCCTGTAGATTTGTATCCTGCACAGCGCCAAGTTCAAAGTTTTATCCCAAGCCTTTGCACGCGTAGTTATTTGTATAAAATACTAGCTGACCCGGCAAACTTCGTATTGTGTTATCGAAATAATGTGTCAAAAGTTTGATAGATACAGATTATTTGTACGCAAAAACGAAATTATGGTTTTTACTATTTCCCTTCAATTTCTTCATATTTTCTTACCTTTTAAACCTTCTCTGGACTTCCAAAAATCATTCAAAACCAAAATTAGCCTAATCGGTCCAGCCGTTTTCGAGTCTTAGCGAGACTAACGAACAGCAATTGATTTTTATATAGATCGACCAAAATATAGCGAATCAGTTTATGTAATGGAAGTGGCAAACAAGCATGCAGTTCACATTGATATCAAGTGATGACCGCACAAAGACCAAGGTCAAAATGTAGGTGCGTTACCACTCCTGAGGCCTAAGGTGTTATGCCCCTGTGCAGGAAATTACAGGGCCGACGATATTGAATACTTCCATGGGGAAACGGTAACATACGTTCAAAGGCAAAAAGAGGCTAAATATAATCATAAGGTCAAAAGACTTCCGTGACAGGGCTGGCTTTTAGTCCTTGATGTAATTGTATATTGCATTTATTGTTTTGACTCAGTTGACGAGTTTTCCACAAGTTTTCACTTTTTGAGGGTTCCGTACTTCAAACGGAAAAACAGAACCCTTACAATATCACTCAAACTAAACTTCAAACATAGGGAACAGTTTTGGGTGATTAAGCAATTAAAAAATATTTCGCAATTTGTATTGTGTGAATTTCTTTATTGTGTGGTTTAGGCGTCGGGAAGTAACGATACCACCGCCCACTTTTGATTGAACGACTGCAGAAAAAAAATTCAGTTAGTCAACCAAATAATGACGGCCAAAGTAATACAACACAGTGGTATTAAATGCAAAAACGCGCGACAGGCAGCAGCATCCCGCGATAAAACTACTGCTTCTGATCACCACTCCGCATGCTAAGCGACTTAAGAGATTATGACTAAGACTTATTCTCTCCTAATGACGAACAATACTGTTGTGGTAAGACTTTTGTCCAGCAGTGGACAAGTTCTTCTGAAATGATACCTAATGATGGAAGTTGGCGTGAGGACACATAGGTACATACATACGATAATGATAATGATAATGATAATTGGGTAATGGATGCGGGAACACTAACTGATTTTTTCACTAAATTTCTATTACCCCTGAGTATAGAGTTTTCTGCACGTGTCTATGAAGCAGATTGCAATTCAATATAAATTTCAAAAAATTAATAACCATGTTAAGCTAAGATGAATAACAATAGATACACATGACGATTTATAACTGTAAAAATTGAGAGTCAAGAATGTCACTGAGAATAAATATATATGCACTTATGGGTTCGTATATCAGTAAAATGTCTCATTTCCTCTTTTACAAACTCATAACAAAGAAGTGAGGAAAAGAAAAGGAGGTTACGTTATGTTGAACTAGTTTTATTTTGGAAAGTGTCAGAGGTGTAAACATATATATTTTTTTAAGTCTCATTGTAAAAGAACTTATATGTTTGTATAAGATTTAATAAAGATCTTTAAACCTAAAATATATCAACAATTCATTTTATCTCAGGGGTGGCAACGTATCTGCATTTTGACCTCTGGCCTTTGTGTGGGAGTCTATAGGCTGCAGTCATCACTTAACATCAATGTGAACAGCAACGTTTGCCACCCTCATTACATAAAAAAAAATAGAATAAGACAATTTTCATGCAACAAATAAATCGGATAAAACATTAATGAAGACATCAGGAACGATATATCAATACAACTAATGACGGGCCGAGCTAATGTATCTGTTCGTCCGTGCATCATTCGAATTAATGATCTTACAGACGGACAGACGATTAGCTCGCATATGTACGCTTTCCTGTATTCCGGAGGGAAATAATCAAATGTTTGCAATTTGATTTTCATGTTTGTTTGGTGTGGGAAAGAATTTCGAGTAAAAAGACAAGTGGCAAGTTGTGATCTTATTTAGTGAATATTGAGTGAACTTGTCTTTTGAATTTTGAAACTAAGGAAAATGGAAAGAAAAATTTGACTACATTCAGGGCAAGATAATCCACCCGCTTTACCACTGACCTACCGAAGAAAAAAGGTAAAAATATGTAGTGTTTAACATAAAATTAATGAACAATTCATGAATTTTTCAACTTCATCACAAAACGTATTTTGATTAGGATGCAATGTTTGTGAAATTAGGACTTGTTGAGTTAAAAACCTCAACGCAGTGCGAGTACGGTTTGTTAACATATTACATGACTGTTTTTAGTGGTTGGTATTTCAAAGAAATGCAAAATCTTCTTCAATAGAAAACAATAGTCCAGTAGATAATATACTAATATATTGTCACAAATTCAAAGTCGTTTTAAGCTTAAAACTATAGCAATCAAGCAATATTTCAAACGGAAATGTCACAATACACAAAGCATTTCCAAAAGTTTTCGTGTTGCCGAAGCAAAATATTGTAATTTATGAAACTGTCTATTATTTCATAAACTGCATTAAATCAGCTTACACGTTTCGCTAATGAATAACGAGAAAGTTTCGACGAAAAAAATATTTTGCGGTAAGAATCACGCAATGCCAGTAATACCACAATGGCTTACGTAATAGTGAGAATGCAGTCAAAATGATTCATTGTGTATTTCGTTTACAAATTGAAGTACGGAGGTATTAGGTCCTAAAGTGCAGTTTGTATGGGTGTCCATAGTTAAGGCTGATTTGGACTGATCAAGTGACTGGGTCAAGCAGGAGTTTAGTACTATACATAATACATTTATGTCAAAAAGTGGACAGACAAGCAGACAGGCCACAGATGGAAAGTAATCACCGTTGCCTATGAACATTTGTAACACCAAGGGAGTAGCCAACGTGCTGCCATTTCTGGAGGACTCTTTGGCGGCACAGCGCCCCTGGAACATTACACAAGCAACGCCTGAAACTTAAAAGGCGACAACCTACTGTATATTTTCTTGTACTATGATATTATTATGTTTAGTATGAATGACAACAAAACCATCTATGCTCTTTTCCTGAAGGGTCGTCCTTCAAGCCCGCAGCAAATAATTTCCTAATTCAGTTACTAATTACTTGACTAAGTTTTAGTAACTTAGTCAAGTAATTCAGTCTGAACAGCCTTTACGTACAAGTCTGTCCTGTCACGCTCCACTCGTTCACCATGTGCCAAATGCATATATTATTGGTACCAACAAAACACATACCATGAAATTAGTATAGATTACGGGTTCTACAACTAAGTTTAAGTAAGGGTAAGCTCTTCGAAAAACATTTCATGAAGTTGGCATTTTGGTTTCACGACAATTGCAAGAGTTTAAGTGACCATTAAATCTACAAATAACATGTTAGTATCGACATCATAAGAACGCGCACGGCCCCGTGGACCAGCCACGGGGCCGTGCGCGTTCTTATGATGGCGATAGATCGTAAGTGATCTACGCGGTTAAGCGAAACGGGTGCGGTCGGGTAAGTGATGGGTGACCGCTAGTGGCAAATTAAAATGCGCGTATCCGTGCTTCGGAGGGCACGTGAAACCATTAAACCTCGTCAGAGGCCTTATGGGCGGTTTGTAAACATCCGACAGCGGGTTGGCCACTAACCCTTATCTCCACCAACCCGCATTGGAGCAGCGTGATGGAGTAAGCTCCAGGCCTACCCAAAAAGGGGAGAAACTCGTGCCCAGCAGTGGGACGTATAATGGGTTGCCATTATTATTATCGTCATCAAATCGATTGGAGCACACTAAATCCTGAATTAGTTTCTTTGGTATACCTACTGTATCATACTAGCGGACCCTGACAGACGTTGTCCTGTGTTTTCTTTGAATATTAAATTCGAATCGATATACCTAAGTGGTAACTGTCATACACGTTACAATTATGTCACACGCCCTAAAGTTACCAAAATATAAGAAATAGGTATGTTCTTTACCACCAGTTCTTCTTATAATGTGATGAAAGTGGGGAACAAGCATGCAGTTCACGTAGATGTAAAGTGCTGACTGAAGCCTATAGACATGTGCACATCAACCAGAGGTCAAAATACAGATGCGTTGCCACCTTAGTAGTTAGTCCCTAAGATAGGAATGGGGCCATACATTAGCATCTCACCGGAACACTATGATGCTGAACACTACCTATTATTTGGCGGCAGATAGATTAGGTTGATGCGGTTACTTACGCCTTTGAGTCCTTATACTGGAACTCTACCACCAGTAAGAACCTGTGTTATTGCTACCTTATCATTTTACTTGTCAAAAGTCTTAGGAATCGGCGTGCATGTATGAAGAGCATTATGAAGGTAGACGAGGCACGAGAGGTATGTCAGGGCCGGGATATCTGGCGCTCTACACTCTCTGCCTACCCCGTTAGGGACCTGGCGTGAAGATACATACATACATTCTAAAATAGTAGGATCACGCTAACAGATATAGCAATAGTTATGCCTCGCTTCAAATAGATATTCACATAGGTGTATCTATATGTATTTAAAGCTTCGTGGGCAGTAGGTACTCCGCTGTCAGAGTTACTCTTAGACACTTCTAAGATAACCATACATTTTGCTTCGTCAGCACGGACTGTATCGTGCTCACCATCAGTGCCGATAAGTCAGGACATAGGTGTTGGCCACGATCAATAGTGTGTAATCGTTAATCAGCGCTGAGTTTTCACAATTATTCTAAAACGCCAATTCCAAATCATATACCAAGATCCATCAGCGCTAATGGACAGCTTAACACTGCAACCAGCCTTACCTGCGTTTTTCCGCGCAAGTATTATGAGACACAAAATCAAGCTAATGCGAAATGTCTATGCAATGGCAACACTCAGCTATGACGCAAGTAAAGGGCAGAGCAGAGATGTACCTATTATCAGTGTGGTAAGTGCAACCACAGACTAATTGCGTCCATCCTAATATCACAAATTAAGATATAACGTGGTGTACACACTTACAAAAACATGGACAAAATAGTAGCATTTTTTCGTTATTAATTATAAGAACTTAGTTCTTACCTTTATTATTCCTTAACAATTAACCTTTATTGTTATGAAGAATTTTGCAAATGTTCTTTGCTATACATTTAAGTACATATTTGTATTGCAATTATTGTTACGTTCCGGTACAAATAGCATACTCGTACATGTTAATTCTTTAGCTTCACATAACTTTTGGCACCACCTGGTTGCTGTATTGAAATCTATTTGCGGGAGGATCAGACACCAGTCCCTCACAAAACTATGATTTAAAAGCAAACAATGTATTGACAATAAGAAAGTGCATAATTTTGATTAATGTAATAAAGTGTCTTTTTTCCAAATGTTCGTTATATCCGACGAAACTTCTATGAAGGGAAGACAAAGGAATATTGTGAGAGAAATTGTGAAAACATTTTTCTTTTTCAATAGGGTCTCAAGTAACTAAAACTTCGATGTGGCAAAAGTCAAAGAACGAGACCTCGTTCTTGAAATAGATGCCTATATTGGGTCAGCTAGTCCTAAATTAAATATATGATAGGTACAGTATCCAACAAGAAATATATCGACCTCAGGAAGGAGACGGCTTATTTCGGGTCTGTAGAGCGTTATCTCTTTCGCACCGTACCTATTTGACGTTTGTCAACCGTTTTGATCAAGTTTTGACCAATACCGGACTGTCAGTGCTTACGTAGGCAGTGTGCAGCAGAGATAACGCTCAACGAAGTCGAAACGAGCCGATCGTCACTTTCGTAGGCTCGATGTGCAATATTAATTGTTGAGTATATCATTCCGTCAGATGTGCAATCGTCTTTAGAAGCGGTCGTGTCTGGACACAGAGCGAATTGAAATTAAAACTATACTGAATGCGACAGCTCTATTATGGCTAAATTATCCTTGTGCAACCGCCCGTTTCCCAGCTATGTCGAGCCACAGTGACCTGCTAATGTGACGTCATCATTCATGTCATAAAATTAGTAAAGTATTTAAAAATAAAACAACCTGCGAACATATGCCTATCTAAATCGCCCACGCCGTTCTGGAGTTGTGTTTTTAAGAAAACATTTAGCGAAGATGTACGTATGTAGGTTTATTCACGTCAAAACCTTTACAAGGAGGCAGTACATTCATCACTTTTTGTATCACTAAGTCGGAGACCACTGAAGCTAAAATGCGACCAAAACGTCGGGTTGATTGTAAAATGTTTTGCCTCTTTTTCTGTTACGGTACATATATGCGAATCTGTAATACGTCAGAGCCATATAACGTATAAGTAGGTATCTCACTTTTTTATGTAAGGTGATAAGCAAGCATGCAGTTACGACTGCAGCCTATAGAAATCTACACAGAAACCAGGGATCAAAATGCAGATGTGTTGCAACCCTGAACCCTACGTCGTTTTACCTTTGAGATAGTTATCTTACCGAACAGACCGTAGACCAGAATAGTAGACCGATAAAATGAATTAGGTAATATGGTGGTGCTTACACCCTCGAGTTTTGACGCTGGAACCACCGTCTAAAGAACCTATCTATTAACTCATACTGTGCTGTAACTCTACTCCCACTATAACTTGTGGTAAAGCTCACTCTGGAATTAACCCTTACTTTATGTGACAAAGGTCGCGAACAACCATGCAGTTCATATGATTTTTTAGAGATTACTGCACCTTTTAGACATCTACACCAAAACCAGAGGTCAAAATACAGATGCATTGCGCCTGAGATTTTTGTTATTATGTCTCTGTGTCGTCTTATCCGTACACGATAGCGCTGAACATTACCATTTGGTGGCAGATAGATTTTGATGCAGTGGTGCCTATGTCCTCGAGTCCCTATACTGAGACTCATCCACCAGTAAAACCTTGTCTTTTTTTATATAATGGAAGTGGCAAACAAGCATGCAGTTTGCACATTGGTGTTAAGTGATGACTGCAGCCTATAGACGCCCACACAAAGACCAAGGTCAAAATGCAGCTCCTCCACTCCTGAGGCCTAAGGTGTTATGCCTCTGTGCCAGAAACTACAAGGCCACATAGGTACATTAATTACCACCTGACCGGAACACGATAGTGCTGAATACTACCATTTAGCGGCAAGTATATTAGGTAATGCGGTGGTGCCTACGCCCGCGAGCTCCATCACTGGAGCTCTACCACCAGTGTTTGAATTGTTTATATTGACTAAGCGTTGGACTAACCTTTTTTCAATAAAATAGTATATTTTTTTTTTATGTAATGGAAGTGGCAAACGAGCATGCAGTTCACATTGATGTTAAGTGATGACTGCAGCTTATAGACACCCACACAAAGACCAAGGTCAAAATGCAGATGCGTTACCACTCCTGAGGCCTAAGGGTGTTATGCCTCTGTGCCGGAAATTACAGGGCCGTACATTACCACCTGACCGGAACACGATAGTGCTGAACACTACCATTTAGCGGCAAGTATATTAGGTAATGCGGTGGTGCCTACGCCCGCGAGCTCCGTCACTGGAGCTCTACCACCAGTAACTCTACCACATTGAACAATCATGTTCTGTTAACGTAATACGAGTATACTTGCGCAAATTAATTTCAACCTTAGTAATTGTCCACATGTGATGTAATCATGCCGTTTATAGCATAAGAGTGACAGATTTGGAAGGCACACATCGTTATCTTCCACATCGGACTATGTAATCAACAGATATCACTGCGTTATTTAATTAAAGATATGGTGACCGCGAGATAGAGGGCATTATGGTGCTGGAGAAAGCCGAGTCGTAAATTTATCTTGAATGTTTAATAAGAAGATCGTGATACTGTGAAAAGAGCAGCGTTATATATTACCTGCACTGAGGTGACAATAGTGTTCTTCAATGCTGGTAACGCGTTAGCAATTTTGGTGTTACAAATATCTATAAGCAACTGTTCAACTCATCAGGAGGTCCATCTACAATAAATAAATTATACATCAAAGAATACTGATCGTAGACATCTATGAACATATAAACATTAGAATGTCCAAAATTTCAAATTGATGATGAATGATATATTCTACAACGCAATGATTATAGCATCTGCGTTGTGTCGTCGATGGATTATAGCCATAAAATATTTATGTTTATTAATACTTTGCGAAAGCTCCAAGTCACTCAGCGACCAATGGAAAGGGCTATGCTCGGCGTTTCCCTACTGGATCGAATCAGAAATGAGGAGATCCGTAGGCGAACAAAAGTCGCTGACATAGCCAAGCAGATTTCCAAGCTGAAGTGGCAATGGGCAGGGCACATAGCTCGGAGAACCGATAGCCGCTGGGGCAGAAAGGTTCTCGAGTGGAGACCACGTATTGCACGTCGCTTCCGATCGGTCGGCATGGAGGTCCTTGGGGGAGGCCTATGTTCAGCAGTGGACGTCTTATGGCTGATATGATGATGATGATACTTTGCTGTTCTAAAACAAAGAATGTTCTTTCCATTGCCAGACAAAATATGGATGCAACGTCCGGTCCTGAGTTACAATCATTCAGTGATTGCCCGCGACGTACACCAGGTCATCGGTTCAGCTCGTGATCGCCACTTCCAACGAACCTTTTTACCTCAACAGTCATCGGTTCTTCGAGATATTTTTTAATTTCCTGCGAATCGCATTGTCTGTCAAATCCAAACCCAAGCTATATGGAATCAAAAAAGACAAATCGTTTCGAGGAAAGTAGGTAGTGCCCAGATAGTAATATATTTTCCGCTAACCGCTTCGCTTGTGACTGAACACCAAGGCGATGACAGTTTCCAACACCCGCATAATACATTTACAAATATTGTCCATGTCTGTGGACCACACGTAATATCATCTTTATCATATTATTGGCGTTGTAATTGTCTTTGAATTGACATTCTGGTATGCCGTGGAAAGATTCCGCTAAATGTGACTTTCAATGTGATGAGTTTTATCACATTTTGTAGACGTTATAATTATAATTTAATTACTTTAATTTTAGTCTAGAACTTGTAAGCCAGTACTCCTAAGTTTGTGTTTGTTTGTGGTTCAATTCAATTTCAATTCGGCTCATCAGATATGTGCCCCAGCAAGAACCTTTGAACCTAACTGTGTGTGACGAAGAACAGACATACTAACACACGTTCCTGATATGGTTTCCGTTTCCTTTTGGGGTACGGAACCCCAAAAACAGGTATTGTAGCTTTCTTATAGGTATGTACGAAGTATTCATATTATATTCGTATTTCGCTATTGAAAAACATGCAGGCGGAGAAACATACGAAACAAATTGTAGATACATTAGCGTATAAGCATAGCAGCTTGTATTACAAGGTCCTAGCAACAGATAGCGTCAAAGCCAAATCGTTTAGACATGTCGATGAGGTAGCAAACGGGTATTTGGTATTGGCGAACTTCGTACGGCAACGGTAATGGTTGTGAAGCTCGCGGTCGCTCCTCCATTACTGTTGTAGTGATAGAAAAAAAATCGTGCAAGAATTCTTTTTGTCCTAGTATTATTTTACATCATATATATTTTTTTATTTACCCAGTTTGTTACGTTTTATCTCGTATATTTGATGTAAATTAATATCATGGACACAAAAATGATGTAGCGTCCACTATATTAAGGCGCCAACTAGTGTAACACAGATGAAACCTCACTGTACTTGTCTAGTACGATAGATGGCGTGCATCCGAATTACATCGCACATGCGAAGATTTCTCAAGAGTTGGCATATATACAACTTCCCAACGTCAATCGTTGGGCCGCGGCCCGCCAGGCGCTACCACCTCGCCTGGTCGGAGGATCCTCCCTATTTGCCGGAGGAACACTTCCACCCCTTCCTCCACAATGAGTATAAATGAATGGCGGTGGAGTTCCAATGTAAGCGCTCGGGAGCGTAGGCACCATCGCATTGTCTAATCTATCTGCCGCCTCAAGATAGCAATCAGCTCTGTCATATTGCGGTTAGATGGTAATGTATGACCCCGTAATAATTATTACAGGTAAAACAAATGCAAAAAATGTAAAAAAGGCCAAAAAATGTAAAAATACAAATGTAAACAAGGCCTCAGAGTTAACAGCATATCTTTAAAAAAATAATAATTTAATATTAAATTTGCGTAAGTAGGTATATTCTACTAAGTAGTCAATAGTTTCTGTTGCTTTTGAAAGAAGCATCCAATTCACACAGATGTTAGGTGATGATGCAGCTCCAGCCTAGGTATAGATATCTACTTACATAAAAACCAGAGGTCGATATGCAGATACGTTGCCACCCCTGAGACTTAAGTTGTTATAATATCTCTGTGATATTTATTACGGGGCCATACATTACCATCTAACCGAAACATGCATAGAGCAACACCCGAGGGGAGTAGCCATATGCAGGCTTTCCCCTCTGTCAAAGTACAAGCCCAAATAGGCCTATACCTGTCGCCTAGATATTTAAATGTGTGCGTTTTTTTTTTAATATGTAAGTTGAAGTGGTAAACAAGCCTGCAGTTCACATTGATGTTAAGTGATGACTGCAGCCTATAGACACCCACACAAAGACCAAGGTCAAAATGCAGATGCGTTACCACTCCTGAGGCCTAAGGTCTTATGCCTCTGTGCCGGAAATTACAGGGCCGTACATTACCACCTGACCGGAACACGATAGTGTTGAACACTACCATTTAGCGGCAAGTATATCAGGTAATGCGGTGGTGCCTACGCCCGCGAGCTCCGTCACTGGAGCTCTACCACCAGTAAAATTTGAAGATTTTTTCGGGATTTTTTTTCTGTATTTTGTTGAAGTCAAGGTGTGAGTTTCGTAGTAATAGACGTTTTTTGTAGTGTGCGTGTGTGTCGCACGCATTTCCCCCCGCAAAAAATGACAAACAGACTGTCTTGCATCGGTAATAAACGCTATGGCTCCGGTCCGCCGCGACCGGTGGGCCGCGTTGCTCTATGGGAACATGCTAGTGCTGAACGCTACTATTTGGCGGCAGATAGATTATGTGCGATGGTTAGGTAATGCGGTAGTGCCTACGCCCCCGAGCTCCTAGACTGAAACTCTACCACCAGCAAATAATATTGTTATTAGCTGTTATTGTTTGTTAGTTAGTTGAACTGTTTCAATTCTCTACAAATTTTAATTAAGTTTAATACATTAGTATACATAGAAATGATAGCACCATATCTGGCTGCATCTTCTAACGCTACCAGCAAGAACAGATTAGAATATGCGTTGAGATTGCACCTAATTCACAGGTTGACTCCGGTCACCCGACCGTGACCACTTGCGGTCCTGGGATGTATTTCACTCAAATAGGCTTTTTCACTTCGAAATTATTATTAGATTCCATCTTCACTTTGTACCAAACTGTTATTATTAAAAGTAAGTAGCTAAATTTTATTCCACGGAACAATGACTTCGTAAAAGTAAAGTCGTAGTGCGGTCTGTGGATCTCACTCTTAGACTACCTATTGGAAAGTCATCGTTCCGTGGAATAACATTTAACTCTTACTTTTAATAATAACAGTGAAGATGGAATCTAATAATAATTTCGAAGTGAAAAAGCCTATTTGTGTGAAATACATCCCAGGACCGCAAGTGGTCACGGTCGGGTGACCGGAGTCAACCTGTGAATTAGGTGCAATCTCAACGCATGTTCTAATCTGTTCTTTCTGGTAGCGTTAGAATCTACAGCCAGATGTGGTGCTATCTTTTCTATGTATTCGAATGCATTAAACTCAATTAAAACGACTTTACTTTGAGGAAAGTATGACTAATAATTGTCAGAACCCATACTGCACTGACAGTTCTTAGCATACTTTGCTCAAAGGAAAGTCGTAGTGCGGTCTGTGAATCTCACCCTTAGACTATAAATAATAACGCGGGATGGAGAGCAGCGTCCCGCGATAAATCTATCGCCATACCCAATCGCCACGAGTATGGCATATTCTTTCCTAATAACGTACAAAATTGTTGTAAGGCTCGTTGAAGAAGTGACTTTGATAGACTTTGGCCAACAGTGGACGTCTATCGGCTGGAGTGATGACGATGAATATAGTTGCGACTCAATATGCTCGTAGTATATTGTATGACAGAGCTTTTTCAGAGAGTACTGGGAATATGAGCACCCCAATTTACTTGCCAAAGATATTGATGACTTCTGCATTGTCCTTTCACCTATTTGCAGCACTTATACAACACACTTTCAATACTTTTAATAATAACAATATGTTATAATCTGCTCGGTTGGGTAGCGTTCGGGAAGCTACAATAAATCTTCTCATCCTACTTACCGCAGTGTCTCAAGATAAAGGTTTTTGACCAATGTGTGCTGCCAGTGATGACATATGGGACAGAAACGTCGTCGCTCACTATGGGCCGCATAAGAAGGCTGAAGGTCACTCAGAGAAAAATGGAGAGAGCTATGCTTGGAAGTTCTCTGCGAGATCGAATAAAAAATGAGGAGATCCGCATGAGAACCAAAGTTACCGCCATAGCTCACCGAATAGCGAGACTCAAGTGGCAGTGGCCAGGGCACATAGCTCGAAGAACTGACGGCCGTTGAGGCAGAGCAGTTCTTGAGTGGCGACTGCGTACCGGAAAACGAAGCGTAGGCAGGCTCCCATAAGATGAACCGACAACCTAGTGAAGGTCGCGGGCAATCGCTGGATGAGGGCGGCCCAGGACCGTTCGTTGTGGCATTCTTTTTTGTTCAGCAGTGTACGTCTTTTGGCTGAAATGATGATAATCTGATAACTTTTTTTCTAATGAATTGTGAATTGAAGCTTCTGACATTCAAGCTATTCCTCTTGTTTTTTTACGAATATCCGTATTTAGTAGTTATCTAAAATATTATCATGGAACAAAATCAAATATTTGATGTCTTTTTATAATTTTAGGTGATAACCCAACAGGTATTATTCAGTTAGTATTCATCTCTATGAACGACTACTTTGAATAGTAATATAATTCAAGTCATAAAAGTACCCAGTCATAAATTACACATCCTTTTTACTTATCCTTCACAACTTTTTGTGGTAAATAATTGATACAAAAACTGCATAATATGAAAAAAAAAAATACCAACAAATAACTCTCGTTAAGAGGCGTACTACTGTTTCATTGTTGGTCAGTCAAAACAACAACAGTGTTATCTATGAAAAACAATTGCACACTAAAAACAACACATCGGGGAATCTTAGAAAAAAAGGATCACTATTGCCGACACGGTCCACATTGACAAATCGATTGTCCTTTTATTTTTTGTCGAATTCGGACAGGCGGCGGTTTGTAAAGGAATTTTAATGCCTCTACAATGTACACACTTCATAATAGATGCCACAGATTGAGACGCGAACGAAGAGAGTTTTTGGTATACTGAATATTTTATGTTGCATCGCATAGATGTCTTTTAAGCTGTGACCATTATAAGTTAAGTAGCAGATCGTAGTTAGTATAGACCGCAAATTTGTCAGACCACCTTGCGAGCGAAATGAAATTTATGGCTCTGGGGTCAGGAAGAGGACTTAAAGCGTGCCGTTGCATAATCTACACAATTTATGATAGCCTTTGTTGACATTATTGTATATTGTGCTTTGGCGTTTTTATTTAATTACGTTTTCATGAATTTGGTTTACAATGGCATTAAGTTGCGAAAACAAAGGGTTGTTAAGTTAATCGAATGTATAGACTTGCATCAATTTTTACAAATATTATCAGAATATTTGTATGAAGGTTAACGGTACTACTTAGGTATCTCACCATTTGAGCCTAAAGCCGTCCACTGCTGCACTGCAAAGATTGGCACAACCAAAATTCCTAGGCCGCCCTCATCCAGCGACTGCAGATTTTTAGAAATAATAATTAATATAGATATCTTATAATATAAATTATATCCTTATACCAGCCCATTGCACATCAGGTAACTTTTCTGGTGGTAACTTTTTACTGGTGATAGAACTCCAGTGACGGAGCTTGACGGATTACCTAATCTAATTGCCGCTTATAGGCCGTGTTTAGCTCTACCGTATTCCGATCAGGTAATTGGTAATTAATACACAGGTCCTGTTATTGTCGGCACAGGGGCTTGATGACTTAATGCCATGATGAAAAAAAAACAAACATCTGTCAGGCCACAAGAAAAATATGACAATTGATTTCAATTGTGTCTGCGCCGATATTGGCCTCCTGATCCGTGACAGATATTATGCTTAACATTTTTTTTAAACATGACAGTCACAAACCCAAGGAAGTACCTACGTATTTTGTTGGACACATAATTATTTTATGAATTGTTAATAAAATCAAACATCCCAAACCGAAATAATTATATCACATTTTGAGCCGTATTATCACTTAATTCAATAAGCAAATGGCGGAAGTAATTCCTTCCGAACCAATAAAATCGATTTCACATAATCATGAATACTATCTCCAAAATCAATCACGCCCATGAAAATCGGTCAGATTGTATTATTTCTGCACGTGAGGCAAAGGTCGGGACTTGTATTAGAGAGAGGAAATCCGGGGTTCATTGTTGTATCCGACACTTAAGCACTTTACCTGACCGATAGATAAAAGACCTTTTTTAAAAAATACGACCGCGGGTAGCGACTTTTTTTTCGTAATTACACAGTAGCCTTCCTTCACAAAAAAAAACTTTTGAAAAATGGAAC
This sequence comes from Macrosoma leucophasiata, assembly GCA_036365455.1. Lineage (NCBI taxonomy): Eukaryota > Metazoa > Arthropoda > Insecta > Lepidoptera > Hedylidae > Macrosoma > Macrosoma leucophasiata. The sequence goes on from JAWQUS010000020.1 coordinate 6,765,027, forward strand.
GCAAAAAGTATGCAAATAAGATGCAACGGTTGAAATAAAAAATGAAGTTTAATTTTCTCACGTTAGCATTTCTTTAATGAAAATTTCTAATGAGGGTTTAATTTGAAGAATCCTTTGAGGTTTGATTTCGGGTTGTTTTTTTCGTTTTTTTTTATCGGATTTCTTTGTTTGCGAAAACAAAGTCTCGTATCACGGTTGTCGCAAAAAATAATTACATTGTTGATTTATGCACGTTGGGTGCTAATGTGTAGATATGTTTTTTTTTTAATTAAAAAAAATCCTTTTACAAGTATCATTTATACAGAAATTCATTGACCGTTCTTTCTCACCTTGTTTTAAAGAAATTTGATACTAAGTTTATCAATATATTTACTTCATTTTCAAAAAAAATACATATATGGTCAGATTTTTTAAATAAAGCTTCGTATTCTTTTTAAATAACTTTTTTTTTAAATAAATACATGGGTGCCGTTATATACAAACAACACAAACACAAACACCCAGACCTGAAATAAATATGAGTAGACAGAGATACAAATATTTGTCCCGCTGCGGGGATCGAACCCGCGACCCTTCGAATCAAACGGTCATCTCACACCGCTGGACCAACCGGGACATCAAAAGAGTTATAAATATAATTAAGAAAAAAATGATATAAATAATAGGTCCCAGAAATATTATTTCTCAGTCCAAAATATTATTCCAATATAGAGGTACCTAATAATTGATTTTCCAAGTGCGATAAGTATAGAACATTGATTGATCATTCTCCCGTAAATCTAACGGAACTTCTAAAATCAAAATATCATTGTCAACTTATAAAAAACTGGCAACATTACATTTTTAGCACCGTAACATCCACAAACAAAGCACAACCGCATCTCCTTTTGTGCAAAGAAATAAATTAAATGATTCTAAGGGGAGAGATTTTTACCGTTAATTCTAATCTACATAAAAAAATGGTTAAAAAACACACGGATGTCTGTGGGAACAGGCCGTCTTAAAAAACTATACAGGAAGCGTTACGGTAAGTGTAAATATGGGAGTTGACATAGAAAGTTTATGGGGCGATATTTATTTGAAAGATTTATGTTTTCTCGTATCGTCCTCGTACAGTGTTGCCAGTCCGTCCAGTTGCCACGGTTATAAATCTTGACGATATTTATGGTAACAAATTTAATAATGAAACTCTTATTTACACCTATTTCATGGGAAAAAAGATCACTGCGTTTAATAAATGAATCTTGCTAATCATCTTTGTTTATACGTTTAAATATTTGGATATGCGATACTCAATTTTCATTTTGAAAAGTCACGGATTTCTATGCTAAAAATATGGATAACAAGTACTTACATGTCTGCAATATTTTTATTTTTCGCAATAATACATGCGAGTGAACTTTAGAAAATAAAGAAAAAGGGAAAGAAACAATTGACTTCGGGCTGAACCTGCGACCTCAGTCCAGCCGCTTTACCTCGGTAACTTCGGTAGCTAAGTGGTAAAGCGGAACTGGTTTTTAAAATTTTTCTTTATCATTTTTCTTTATTTTCTAAAGTTTATGTCTGTAGATACGTACTAACTAAACAGTATATAACACGGAACTCTATCTGAATTAAGACTGCGGACTAAATTGATTATTGTTGCAAACGTATGTTGTATACATTAAACTCGAACTTGAATTAGTCTTCTATCCAATTTTTTGAAGTATTAATTTTGCATATACTAAAAAATAGTAGATCTACGTAATAGTAAAATACTATGCTAAAAACTGCCTCGGTAGCCTAGTGGTAGCAGGCCACTACTACTACGCTGAGGTCCTGGGTTCGATTCCCGGGTAGGGGGTTATCAGAGATAATGGTGAAAAAGCCTTTATCTCTGGTTCTATTGGGATTTTTCCATTTTCTGGAAATTTCCCAGTACCTCAAAGTTTGGTAATGTGCCCGGAGATGTCAACAAGCTCGCCACCTGTTACATGGGCCAAAACGTAACCGGCGAATCGAGGGTGTTTGCATATGTGCTTGAATGCATGCATTTGCCTCTGCCTACCCCTTCGGGGATTGCGGGCGTGAAGTTACTATGCTAAAAATATGTGATATGGCAATACATTTATCAATTTAGAAACACATGTGAAACAACAGGGTAAAGCTAGGGACTGTTTAAGGAAACACTGGAACAAAATAATAAACTTGCTGTTTATTTCCGCCTGCCTTAGCGATCACAAAAAAAATATAGAGAGTTTATCACGAAGTATCGTCCAAATCACTGACGATTCTATATATTAGGTTGGGGTAAAAGTTTCTTCGCATTTTTTATGATAATTCAAAACATTTTTTAATATAGTTTATTTAAATTTAACTATATGTACCATTTTGTTCGATAACCTATTGCCATCTTGTAGGTAGGGACATGATCCCATTGCTATGAAAATTTTGGGACTTCTCATCAAAATACCGCGACAAGTTGATTTGGCAGTCCTCTCGTGATGTTAACCTAACATTGCATAAAGAATTCTGAAGAGACCGAAACAGGTGGAAATCTGAAGGTGCAAGGTCAGGACTATACGGCGGATGCATTAACACCTCCCAGCCAAACTCTCTTAATTTTTGCTGAGTGGCTATAGATGTGTGAGGTCTAGCGTTATCATGATGAAACACCACACCCCTTCTGTTGATCAATTCCGGCCGATTTCTCTCAACTTCTTGCTTTAATCTCATCAGTTGTTCGCAGTAGAGTTCAGAATCGATAGTCCTGCCTGGTGGTAATAGCTCATAATGAATAATGCCCCTCCAATCCCACCACACACACAACATCACCTTATTGCGAGTTAACCCGGGTTTCGCCACAGTCTGTGAAGCCTGACCGGCCTTTGACCACGACCTTTTTCGCACGTTCTTGTCGTACGTGATCCACTTTTCATCACCAGTTATCAGCTTCTTCAAAAATGATTCGGTTTCATTACGTCGTAATAAAGAATCACAAATGAGTACACGGTTCATTAGGTTTCTTTCAGTGAGCTCGTGAGGTACCCAAATATCGAGCTTTTTTTTGTACCCAGCTTTTTTAAAATGCGCCAAAACTGTTTTGTGATCAATTCTCAGTTCTTCAGCTACGTCGTAACTACTGATATGTCGACCATGCTCCACTTTTTCAAAAACTGGCATCCATTTTATCCGTAATAGGGCGACCAGAGCGAGGTGCATTTTTGACATCAAAATTTCCGGATTGAAAACGCTTAAACCAAATTTGTGCTACTCTCACAGACACTGCACTAGGTCCATAAACATTGCAAATTTTTTTCGCGGCTTGGCTTGCATTTTTATAATAAAATTTTAAAATGTATCTTTATTAGATTCACTCATCTTGACAGTACGAAAAACAAATAAAAATCACACATTTGCCTAATTTGAATTTGGAATTATGTTCTTTAAAATTTTAACTTTCAATGATACCAAAACCAGCCAGATACAAATACAACAGCCAAAGAGATTTTATTACAAGTTCATACATACTATAATGCGAAAAGACTTTTTCCCCAACCTATTAGTTCGATCAGATGTTCCCAAACTATTAGATCCTATAGGCAAAATATAAAACAAAGTATTTTATGTAGGTAGATCATGTAGTAGTTTACTTAACTAGAGGCGAGCCAATGGACATTTATTAGGCATATTTTTAAACACCATGTTCACCACTGCGTCTTCCAGATTAGAAAAAAAAAAACTTAATTTGTAGGGCAGTAAGATGTTTTATCTGTTCTGAAATGGTAATTGAGCATACTTTTACCACAATCTAAGAACATAAGGGTATTATACTCTATGACAAACATTTCTTAAGTAGATCTGATTTCATAAAAAATATTATTTCATAGTATTTTTACTATCTTCGAACAATTTTTTACATTGTAGGTACTTACTTAGTTATTTTTTATCTATACATCTATAACAATTATGCTTAGTATTCTGGATATAGCGGATACCTGAAGGTTGACGGGTTAGTTTACCAAGAGCAGAACGGATGGTGTGATTTGCGAAAATCAAACAGAACGTAACGTAATTTAAGAAAATCGTTGATATTTAAATGTTTTTCTAAAGTAATAAAACATAATTTACAATGCATATATTATTTGAATCAATAATTTTGCAACTATTTACACAAATACACTCAAATCCCAAAATAATTGTATTATTGCGTATGCTCCAAACTTTGACGACCTCTGGCTCAAGCAACAGACCCGTGAGTTTTTTTACATCCTGAGAGTCCCGTATGTTTATAAAAACATTATGCACATTTTTTAAGAACGTATCTACGATCCAAGGTGCGCGAGCGCATTGTGCAAGGGACATCTTGGAGGGGTTTTTTAATAAATCTGTAAGTACGTTTTTTTTATGTGAGGATGTTTTTTAAATTTTCTCACGCAGTGTCCCATTGAAAACTAGATCTGTGGGTAGATACATCCGTAATTCATTGTTGATGCACCATTCGAGTGGAATTGATTGTGTCTTTCAAATATTGTATAGTTATGATTATTGTTACACGGATCACACTCAGATTTGAGTATCGACGTATTTTTTTGGATTTTTTTTTCAAATCTTGGGAAAACATTATTTTATGAAGTTTTCTTGTGTTTCAATTAATTAACAAGTAAATAAAAGCGTTTTTATGAGTAAAATATATGATATATAAAATAAATAAATAAATAAAATACGCTTACACTCACAGCCCCACAGTAGGTATAAACCTGTGTCGTGGGTGCCGTTGTACACATACAACACATACACAAACACCCAGACCCGAAACAAATATCTGTAGGCCATACAAATCTTTGTTCCGGAGCGGGGATCGAACCCGCGACCCTTCGAATCAAACGGTGGTTTCGCGCCGCTGGACTAACCGGGTCGTCGTATATATGTATATCAAATCGGCATAACATTGTTTCCCACATCAGAAAATATTCAGATGAACATTACTGTAGCGTAATATAGTTAGAAATATAATTAAATGAATCATAAATTATTCAGTTATTGATATGAAAATAGAAACATAAAGAGAATACCTATTATAGAAGAAAGTAGGTACTTATCAACGTATCTATAGTAGGTACGTACCTACTAATCGACGCAAAAGATTAAAATGGTTGTAGTTCGGATTTTTTTTATGTCACGAAGGTGGAAAACAAGCATGCAGTTCACATGGATATTAAGAGATGACTGCAGCCTATAGACATGTGCGATGACTGCAGCCTATAGACATTTACCCAAAAATTTGAGGTCAAAACGCAGATGTTTTGCCAGCCCTGAGATCTTTGTTGCTATGTCTCTATCATAATTATTACGGGAACATAGATTACCATCTACTCCAAAAACTATAGTACTGAACACTACCATTCGGCAAAAAGCTTGCAACACTCAAGAAGTAAGTACCTACGTAATATCCTCCTCCTTGAATCGATTTCCTCATTGCTGAGGGTCGTGATCCCCTCGTTGGGAAGACAGTTTCTCTTTCACGACTTCCTTCCACTTTTTTCTGTCTTTTGCATTGTGGAGTAAGTACCTAGGTAATATAAGGTCCTATCATATTCAGATATCAAAGTAAATCTCAAGTAGCACTCTAGTAGGCATACATAGGCATACTAATAGGTACATAAGCATGTCATTCCTGGTTAGAGAAATATAGTTATCCATATATAACGTAAAAATGACTAAAAATCTTACAATTATAAATTTAAAAAAATACGTTTTTACTAGTGTCCATGGTGTATTTATTAAAAAAATGTTCCTACAGCTGTCATTGTTTTTTACAACAAAAAAAGTGAGTGATAATAGTCGCCCATTTTCAATTCACAAATGCATAATAATTTTAATGTATCCCGCATATTCATTACATCATAAAAACTGTAATTTAATAACTGCAAGACAGAAATCCGGCCAATCACAAAAACAGTTTGAAAAAAACAATGAACGGGGGCTACTGATGACAAAAAATCAAAGGGGTGGATAAAAACAAAGAGAAAAAAATATGCCCCATTAGCGTCAGCTAACTGGGCTTAGAGACAAGCGGTTAATTTCGTTAAAACAGATTTATAGCTCCATGTACCGTATTTTTGTTCACAATTTGTTAGATGCTGGATAAAATTGTAATGGACTGTAGCTACAAAATTTTACGTTGCATAATCAATTCTAGATAAAACATGATGGAGTTCTTTGATGCAAGTATGTAGGTATATTAATAGGCTTTGTAAATTAATATATATAGACGTTTAATACATAGATTTTTTATGTCAATAAGTGAAAACTAGCATACAGGTCACATTAATGGTATGTGAACTTACTACTAAAACTAAAATTTCAATGTAGATGCGTCGCCAGTGTAGCCACTCCTGAGGTCTACGATGTTCCGCCTCTGTATCGAAAAATATATATTATCATGCATTACCACCTAACCGGAACACGAAAACGTTGAACACTACCATTTAGCGGCAAGTACCTATGTGGACTAGGTGATGTGACGGTGCCTACCGGAGCCTACGCCCGCGAGCTCCGTCACTGGAGCTGTTAGCGGCACGTTATGTGTATGCAGTTATTAGTATGTAATGTTATTACAAATTTGATTCTAAATACGTTTTTATTTAATTTAACATTTTCAATTTCCAACTTATTTCAACCGTGTAGCTTAAAATTTCGAATTGATTTAGAGCAGAGGTTCCCAAACTATTTTTCTTGTAGACCCTTTACAATTTTTTCTGGTTTCTGTGGACCCCCATCCTTGCTACATTTATATCACATTCCCATATTCACGCCTGCGTAGACCCCCATCGTTTCAACCATGGACCACTTTGGGAATCACTGGTGTGATGTGAGTAAATTGGTACTATCAGTGTATGTGTTGAGATCCAATATCGTGGACCCCCATTTTCATTTCATGGACCCCCAAATTTTTTTTTTGCTGACGCAGACCCCTTTCACGTTGTCATAGACCCCCAGGGGTCGATATAGACCACTTTGGGAATCACTGATTTAGAGGAACTACGTATTTTGAACTTCAATAAGCATACCACTGCCATCGTTGGACGACCCGGTTAGTCCAGCGGTATGAGATGACCGTTTGATTCGACTTTTCGTTTGGGTCGCGGGTTCGATCCCCGCACCGGGACAAATATTTGTATGGCCAGATATTTGTTTCGGGTCTGGGTGTTTGTGTATGTGTTGTATGTGTACAACGGCACCCACGACACAGGTTTATACCTACTGTGGGGGCTGTGAGTGTAAGCGTATTTTATTTATTTATTTATTATTTATTTATCGTGTCTATGACGCCATGGCAAAGATTTAAAGTCATAGATAGAGTTTTATTTTTTTATGTGATACAAATTTTAGACAGGCTTTTTACTGGTGGTAGAGCTCTAGTGACGGAGCTTGTGGGCGTAGGCGCCACCACATTACCTAATATACTTGCCGCTAAAAGGTAGTGTTCAACACTATCGTGTTCCGGTCAGGTGGTATTGTACGACCCTGTAATTTCCGGCACAGAGGCATAAGACCTTAGGCCTCAGGAGTGGTAATGCATCTGCATATTGACCTTGGTCTTTGTGTTGTGTGTGTATATAGGCTGCAGTCATCACTTAACATCAATGTGAACTGCAAACTTGTTTGCCACATCCATTACATAAAAAATGAGACTTGTTTATCACTTTCATAATATAAATACTGGTGGTAGAATTCCAGCGTTTTAGATCGAGAACGTAGGCATACCTACATAACTCAAAACTACTACTAAGATATACCAATTAATAAATAATGTATAATCTCTCGACTTTTGACACAGAAGCAAACCAACCTGAGCCGCACCTACGGTTTGACCTCTGATTTTTGTGTTTAAGATGCAATAATTACTCACCAGTCGTGTCGGTCAAGACTGACCAAATAGGTCGAGTTCTGTCTGAGAGGGGAGTTAAGTCTTAGGAATTGGCGTGCATGTATGTATGAAGAGAATGATGAATATAGATGAAAAATATCAAAAATGTTTTATTCATTTTAAACGGTTGTACAAGTAACATCGCAAGGTCCCCCATACTGGGTTAAGAAACCGGTGTTACAGAAGAAGCTGGAGGTGTGTCAGGACCAGGATATCTGGCGCTCGACGCTTTCTGCACAAACCTTGCCCAGGACTTGGGATGATGATACAATACACATACCTATCTGTACAAAGTTGGAGAATATTATCAACTTTAACAAAACACCACGCGCACACTCACAAATACACGCACACGCACACACACACACACACACACACACACACACACACACACACAAGTCTAAAAAATATAACTAAAAACCTTAACTGATCATTATCTACGTTTACTTGAATATTACATAGTTTTACAAAGAAAAATCTCCTATTGTTACCCTCTTAGGAAGTAGCGAGACATGCCCAACACAAGTATCATTGATTACTTACTAGGAAGTCTCAACCACTTTAATGTAAAAAGAGATTTTTATCAATAAATATTATATATATATGTACATTTTATTATTCTTATCTGTGTAGGCTGCTTATAACAAATACTTTTGATCACTAATACAACTGAATCCTAAAGCATATAGTCTCGCATTTCGCCACCACACTGAGAATGACACGAACTTTAGGACGACAATCAACCTCACCATCCCTTTCACTTTTAGCCGTCGATTGAGTTGTCTACACCAATATTATAATCAATGTATTGTTTTATTTCTTCACAATTGACACCGGGTGTTCGAATTATTCATGAAGCAACTATTATTGTGCGGGTACAATTCTGATTTTCTAATTGAGCTGAACCTACTCTTGTCAAGTAAGACAAGTGAGGTTAAGGCAGTTTACATACTCCAGTTGAATTATTTTATGTAATGAAGGTGGCAATCAAGCATGCAGTTGTCGCTGATATTAAGTGACGAATAAAACCCTAAAATACACCCACACAATTACCTTAGTTGTAACGTCTCTGTGATAAGTTATTCATCAACATCATCATCATCATATCAGCCATAGGACGTCCACTGCTGAACATAGGCCTCCCCCAATGACCTCCATGCCGACCGATCGGAAGCGACGTGCATCCAGCGGGTACCTGCAGCCTTCACTAGGTCGTCGGTCCATCTTGTAGGTGGACGTCCTACGCTGCGTTTGCCGATACGTAGTCTCCACTCGAGAATCTTTCTGCCCCAACGGCTATCGGTTCTTCTAGCTATGAGCCCTGCCCATTGCCACTTCAGCTTGGCAATCTGCTTGGCTATGTCAGCGACTTTCGTTCGCCTACGGATCTCCTCATTTCTGATTCGATCCAGTAGGGAAAAGCCGAGCATAGCCCTTTCCATTGACCGCTGGGTGACTTGGAGCTTTCGTACGAAAGCTAAATAAATTAAAAAAAAAACATGATCAACAACAACAACGACGCTGAGATAAGTTATTACGGGGCCTATAATACCATCTTACTGGAACACGATAGTGCTAAACATTACCATTTGGCGGCAGATATATAATGCGCGTTTCCGTGCTTCGGAGGGCACGTTAAGCCGTCGGTTCCGGTTGCTATCGATAGATAGCAGTCGTTAAACCTTGTCGGCGGTCTTATGGACGATTTGAAAAACATCCGACAACGGGTTGGCCACTAACCCTAATCTCCACTAACCCGCATGGGAGCAGCGTGGTGGCGTAAGCTCCAGGCCTCCTCCCAAAAAGGGGAGAGACTCCTACCCAGCAGTGGGACGTATCAAGGGTTGCCATTATTATAGGGCTTGAACTATTTTTTTTTTATCTCCATCATCATCATCCCTTAAGCCAAACGACGTCCACTGCTGGAGCGATGCCTTCCCCAAAGATGTCCACTACAGTGTTTTACGTCATTAAGAAAGGATGTGCCTTAATATACCGTCCATGAGCTCCATACCTGGAGATTTACCACCAGCAGAATTTATAATTATTTCAGGAATATTTATTTATGATTCACTTCGATTCTTTCTCTAACTTCGTTGAATTTTTGTTCACATAACCTTTCGATGAATTTATAAAAACAGTGAAAGAACTGATTGCAATCCTTATTCCGAGAGATTTAGAAGTTTGTTTGGTATTTCAAATAAAAGCTGCCCATATTATTATCACGAAATTTTAATAATCGTACGAATAAGTTAATATTCAATGGTTTATTGCGTCAATACCGTAACGAAAGTGCGACCGACTAGTTGTGACCCCTCACAAAAAGTTCACCCCCAGGATTTTTTCTAAACCCTTTTATGCATATCCTGTGTCAGACCCGTACAGTGTTACAAGTCAAATTTAAATAATTTATGTCTTGCCCCGTAACCCTAGAGTTCGTTAGTGAATATATTTTATTTTTTGCATCTGCCTGCGTGCGCTTGCGTTTTATGAAAAGATTTATAAACATGAGAATTGTCCGAAGTTTGTATTCATAAATTAATTGTTTAGTCATACTGTTTTTTATTCAGGGAAGTTGAGGTTATTAGTATCAGAAATTATTATTAGTTTCCTACTTGGATTTTTCTTGGATTTTTCTTTTTATATAACGAAGGTGGCATATCACATAGATGTTAAGTGATGAAACAGTCTATAGACATCTAGATACAAAAAACCTGAGGTGAAAAATCAGATGCGTGGCCACACCTACGTTGTTTAGTTCCTGTAATAGTAATTACGGGGCCATTAATTACCATCTAACCGGAACACGATAGTGCTGAACACTACCATTTGGCGGTACATAAATTAGAGAGCCTTATTAAACGCCGATATAAAAACCAAGATGTCAATGTAGATGCTATGCCACTCCTGAGGTCTAAGTTGTAATAGGTACCTCTGTGCTGGAAATTCTAGAGCCGTATATTAGGTACCACCGGGCCTGAACATGATAGTGCTGTAAACTAACCATTTATTGGCAAGAAGATAAGGTAACGCGGTGATCCCTATGCCCGCAAGCTACGTCATTGGACATCAGTAATATAAGTACCTATAATTTTGTTATTCATTCATTTTATTGATGACATCGACCTTGTCATTTTGATCTACTTTGTCATTTTGTAAAATGACAAAGTAGATCAACAAGACACTACATTCCAAACCATAGTACTTATAAAGAAGAAAACATGTTCGTTAGGCTGTGCTAACTATCAGATCATGTATTTGTGGTACCTACTTACACTAACTTTAACTGCCTCGGTAGCCTAGAGGTAGCAGGCCACTACTACTACACTGAGATCCTGGGTTTGATTCCCGGGTAGGAGGTTATCAGAAATAATGGTGTAAAGTCCTTTATCTCTGGTTCTATTGGGATTTTTCCTAGTATCTCGAAGTTTGGTAATGTGCCCGGAGATGTCAACAGGCTCGCCACCTGTTACATGGGCCAAAACGAAACCGGCGAATCGTGGGTGTTTGCATGTATGCTCGAATGCAGGCAACCTCTGCCTACCCCTTCGGGGATTATAGGCATGAAGTTACGTTACTTACACTAATTCTCATTCACTTCACTCCAATTATGTAAACAACTTCATACCACCCTCATTGCTCTGTTCCCTCTATTAAGTCAATTTCCATACCTTTCACTGTTGTACCTGAACTTAGTGAAAATATGTGTGCCAAGTTTCAATTATTCTGAGTTGTTGTAAAAACAAACTTCACCAACTAAGACAGAGTTTCGTCATTATCAAAATATAAAGTCCTGGTGTAAACTGAAATTATTGTTTTAGTAAACTCTAAAATTTCGTCTTGCATGAACTTTGTTTTGCTTACGTGAAGCTAAAAATGTTACGAGGTAATGTCTGAACGTAGAGGTACACGTAGATTAAATCTCTCATGATGAGGCAGTCTGAAATAAAAGATATGATCCATTTTTTATTTCAAGTAAGTTACAACGAAGCATACAATTCACGTTAGTATGAAATGAATCAAATCAGAGATTTCAAAGAAGTACTGGTCTGTTATACTTCTGTGCCGGAGATTATGCGTACTTTAGGATCTGACCGGATCACGAAAGCGCTGAACACTAACATTTAGCGGCAATGTACGGCCCTGTAATTTCAGACTCAGAGGCATACTCGTAACACCTTAGGCCTCAGGAGTGGCAACAGTTTCGTGTAGACGTTTATACTTAGATTACATTATTAGTTACCATCAGTGTAAACAGTATGACTGTTAGACTCTTTTAAAAAAAAATTGGACAGACAATTTGGCTTCAGGCAAGAAAATTTTCTTTCCATTTTCTTAAAAAATATTTCACTCGTGTTATTTCGAAAAATCCAATAAAATAAATCGAATACACTAAATTATTAAATTCAGCTTAGATATGAAAAATATAGTTCTTAAGCAGATAGCTGTCGGGGCCTATCTTTTTTTGACTGAATGTTCTTTATTAGGTACTTAGCAGTAGATAAAGTTAAGTAATGCGGCAGTGCCTACGCATTCGAGTATCAATATAGGAGTTACTGACAAAATATATTGACATACAAATTGTACTAACGGACATCGAGCAAACCCATAGGTATTTTGTTTTTTTTTCGTTCACGGGACCCCTAAAAATTGTGACTTGAAGTTTAATATATCTTATCTGTGAGTCCACAAATCACAACCCATTCAAATCGAATCTCTATAAAGACCACTGATCAAACTCAATTTTAAACCTTCAACTCCATTGTGTAGTCTGTCGGCTACCGCGTCCAATGCGACCCGAAATCATTTTTTATCTTTATCTATTTTAAAAATTGCCAGGTGTTTAAAGGAAATTATAAAAAAAAACTGCATCGCATTGTTGCATGGGCATGAACCCTTATTGGACAATGGCATAATCCTTTCGGTTATCTTCATGTCTTCCGAGACATGTGTAATGCTTCGTCTACTCCATTGTCATGTTTTTTCGCGAACGTATAAAAATTTACTTCAAAGCTTGCTTCCACAGACAAAAAAAAACTAAAAAGAAAATTTTTAATCTGTCGAGACATTTTTAATTATTTTTTAAGTTCCCAAGTCAGATATATCAGAAAAGGAGATGTTGCGAAAATGTATGGACCTCTGCCATGTATTGTACACAATATCATTAAACAGGCAAAATCAATATAAAAACGTTTTTTACTGCATATTTTCACTAATGTAGTTTAACATTATTTGCAGTTAGAATTGCAACTCAAAACCAACATGGCGAATATGATGGGTGACGTCATTTTGACATTTTCTTTTTTTTATTGTATTTTGATTATATAGTGCTTGGATAGTAAGAAGTAGAAGTAATATTTTCTAACTATTATCGAAATCGATTGATCCCAAGCGTCGGCTGTATTGCCGCCATGTTGAAAATAGTTGACAATGATAAAATCGTTTGAATTAAATGTGGTTGTAACTCTAAAATATATTCTTGAATAAATTAATTGTATTTTTTTCGAATGTCTTCTTTAATTTACCAATTTTTTGAGGACGTGTACAAACCAGAGACGAGCTCACAACATCTCCTTTACATCAAACGCGAACAAAAGCTGCGTATTGAACTGCCAGCGAAATACCTCATCGGCAGTGAACTGTTAAAACAAAAACAATAGGAGCACACGTGTCCGCTTAGCATTATCGATCCTCATATTGTCCTCGCCATGCGGGTAGTCGTAAATGAGTTATCGCCGTGACGTCACGGGACAATGCATTTTTGTTTTAGTCGGCCGCCGGGTGGCGGGGGGGTCAGATGTGTTCAAATCAATTGCTGACAGTGTTTCGAAATATTGCTGCTATATTATAATATCTGTTTGCGTTAACCCACATTTCGATAATTTGCTTAGTCATTTAAGACAAAAGTCCATTATGAACACGTCAAATAGAAAACAATGTTGAAGTTGGATGTTAAACATTTTTTGACATGTTTTGTTTTATTTCTGCTATATTGGATTGTTATGGTAAAGAAGTATAACTTCTTACGTGCGTATATACAGTATCCAACAAGAAAAAATGCATATCGATCTCAGGCAGAGATGTCGGCTTATTTCGGATTTGTAGAGCGTTATCTCTTTCGCACCTTACCTATTTCACGTTTTGTCGACCATTTCGATCAAGTTTTGACCAATACCGGACTACGGATGCTTACGTAGGCAGTGTGCAGCAGAGATAATGCTCTATTAAGCCGAAACTAGCCTATTGTCACTTTCATAGCCTCGATGTAAATTATTTCTTGATAAACACTGTAAGTAACATCCTTTTTTTAACCTAAAAATTACAAATAGCATTGAGGAGTTATTGATACTATGGACAATACTGTTAGACAGTTATTTAAAAATCACAAGCAATATTCTACATTTATCTATTATTTATCTATTATACGCAATATTCTATCTCTTAACAAATATAATTCTCTAACAATACTTAAAAATTCCCACGTGAAACGCGAAACATTTGGCTACCGAAATTGCAAGATATCGGACAGATGTACGTGCGATTGATAAAGAAGACGATCTCAAAAAACTCATGAGAACTCGCTAATCCTCACCTATGACCCCAGGCCATTCGTACCCTGGACCGTTAAAAAAATAAATTACACGGCCAAAGAAAAGAAACTATTGTTTGACGGCAAAAAAAACTAGGGAGTAAAGTTACCTTGCGATTTGAATAACTATTTTTTACTGTGACAAAATTGAGGGGTGAAACAAAAAAACTTGCCCCACCGACGTGATTTTTTTAAGACGGGGCCAGCAAAATGTGTACACGTAAGTATAGTTTATTGCAAATTGGTTTTGGTCAACTTTCACACGGTATAGCATCTGCAGAGCTGTTAGATGATGAGGACTTAGTATTGTCGCTGATTAAATTGGGATTTTTAGCTTTCATTTAACGTGTCATAAATCATATATGGGACATAATATACTACTAATACTAATATATAGATATATATATATATATATATATATTTCACTACCTCAGTAGCGTAGTGGTAGCAGGCCACTACTACTACGCTAGGGGTCCTGGGTTCGATTCCCGGGTCGGGGACTATCAGAGATAACGGTTTTAAATCCTTTATCACTGGTTCTATTGGGATTTTACCATTTTCTGGAAGTTTCCCAGTACCTCGGAGTTTGGTAATGTGCACGGAGATGGCAACAGGTCCGCCACCTGTTAAATGGGCCAAGACGTAACCGGCGAGTCGTGGGTGTTTGCATGTATGCTTGAATGCATGCATTTACTTCTACCTACCCTTTCGGGGATTACAGGCGTGAAGTTACGTTTTTTTTTGTTACATTTTTTTAATACTAATATCTTACTAGTGGTAGAGCTCCAATGACGGAGCTCGCGGGCGTAGGCACCACCGCATTACCTAATGTACTTGCCGCTAAATGGAAGTGTTCATCACTATGTTCCAGTCAGGTGGTAATATACGGCCCTGTAATTTCCAGCACAGAGGCATAATACCTTAGGCCTCAGGAGTGGTAACGCATCTGCATTTTGACCTTGGTCTTTGTGTGGGTGTCTATAGGCTGCAGTAATCGCTTGTTTGCCACTTACATTACTTAAAAAAAAACACATAAATAACGTGAAATTATCTCTTTGTTTAGGAATACACATCAACAGCTTAGGTTTTTGCAGTAATACTATTTTGGCGCGATCAGAAAAAAATATGAGAGTGAATTTTTACGATGCGCTCGTGCGTAGGTAAAAGCAACACTCTGAAGTTAGTTGCTAAACATATAAAAGCAACAAACATACATACTGTTTTTTTTATATTTAGTAGCAAGTTAGCATAGTCGATTAGAATTTTTATGTATGGATGATTTGGAAGATGGATGAGGCAAACTAGCAAGCAGTTCACATTGAAGATAAGTAAGTACTTTATGACAAAAAATAGCATTAGGTATTGTGAACTTCCATGACATAGAAAACCGTTTATGAAGCCAACATTGTACCAAATTGACATGTGGGTGAGTGCATCTATCTCTTATCTAAGTAGATATTTTTGATGGACTAACATAATGCGGGCAAACAATACGGTTTGAAACGTGGACGCAATTAACAATTATCGCTGATATGTGGATGATTTTAGTTTTTAACCGACTTCAAATTACATGACAATGACATTAAAGGTGAACTCACTTGAACGCACCCCTGTCTCACTGTTGTTACATGGGATAGATATTTGATATTGTTATGGATTGTGCAGCTCTTCGTAATTAGGTACTCATCATTTTAGTCGAAAAACGCCCACTGCAGTACAAAAGTCTCCACAAAGATTGCCACAACGAACGGTTCTGTGTAGCTCTCAACCATTGATTGCCCGCAACCTTCAGCAGGTCGTCGGTCCACCTCGAGGAGGATCTGCCTCCGCTTCTGATGCGCGGCGACCATTCGGGAACTCTTCTGATATTTGACATGATCTTCGTCTTGTCCATGTTCATTTTAAGGCTCACGTCGCAACTACGAGTATAGACATCTTAACTTGTTCACAGATACAAGCCAAGTAGATACCTTTCCACCTCCAGAGTAAATAAGGGTTCCATGTTTTTTTTGTTTTTTGGATAGAAGGTGGCAATCAATTTAGCACCTCAAATCGGCGTAAAGTGATGACTGGAGCCTATAGACATCTT
Organism: Macrosoma leucophasiata; assembly: GCA_036365455.1. Taxonomy (NCBI): domain Eukaryota; kingdom Metazoa; phylum Arthropoda; class Insecta; order Lepidoptera; family Hedylidae; genus Macrosoma; species Macrosoma leucophasiata. Next base: position 6,781,617 of record JAWQUS010000020.1, read on the forward strand.
CATAAAAACCAGAGGTCAAAATGCAGATGCGTTGGCACCCCTGAGACCTAAGGTAGTATATCTCTGGGATAGTTATTACGGGGCCATACATTACCATCTAAAAGGATCACGATAGTGCCGCACACTACCATTAAGCGGCAGCCTCGTGCTCCGACACAGGAACTCTACCATCAGTAGTAAAATGATGAACAAAGTCGCATGCTGCCACCAGTCCTCTATATTTAGAAGTCTGCTTTCAAATATTTTTACATAATACCGCAAGTGCGGTTCAATAGGCCACCGTCATTCGATCGCGGTAGTCAAGTTACCGTTCATTATTGTCGATAAAAAAGTTTTTGAATATCGAACGCAATGCGTGTACGCAGATGTTTTGTCCACTTTTTATGCGCCGAATACCGTTATATGAAAATTTTGTTGGGTTTTTTTACGCGATAGATCAAGTCGTTGACAGATGCCCGGATAGCTTGGCCCTTGAAAATCATTGTAATTGATGATCGTGATTATGCTTTTGTGCATCCATGCAATAGAAATTTTAATCAAAGCATGAATATTGAATAGATGTCTTTCCGGCATTGATTTACTCTTATCAAAAAATAATTTCAAGCACACATTACGTACAGAGTTTCTAAAATATGTACCTACTACTATTGAAATAAAACTATTTTTACGGATTTATCTCGCGTATATTAAACTAAAATGATTTTTAAATTTTAAATCCCGGGCAGACTGACGTGAGGAACAAACAAATGTCACCTCAGTCTGCCCGGGACCACGGAAGCGACCGAAACGTCGGGTTGATTTTAAAAATCATTTTAGTTTCATATACGCGAGATAAATCCGTAAAAATAGTTTTATTTCAATGAGTGTAGCTCGCGAAAACCTAAGAACATATTACCTACTACTAATTCAGGCGCTTTTTTACCGGAAAAGGTAAGCAGATTGGTACATGCAAGCATACATGCATAAACGATCTTCGGCTGAGACACGAACCCGTAGCCCCTGGGCCCTGAAAAACTATTCTAGTCGCTCTACCACTAACAGTAAGTTACCGAATGCTTACACCGAACTACTGATTTTTTATAACACCTTGGGGGTCGTCCATTAATCACGTGATGTTTTTAGCGTCACTTTGACCCCCTCCTCCCCCTTGGTGATACGTGGTGAGGTTTCAGATTAACCCCCCCCCCCACCTAACATCACGTGTATATAATGTAAATAAAATATAATAAAATAGGTAGGTAGGTAGCTACCTATTTTTTTAATTTAGCTGAATATAAGGCATCGGGATAAAGAATCGCGCAAATGTAATAAATGTACTAAGCATGTAATTGGCGTGAAAATGACTGATTGTCGTGACGAAAATTTCTCTAATTGTTGCCTAAATCACGCACCAATTTTCGATTGAATATGGGCTCTCAAAGAAGAAATAAATACACGTGATATCTCCATATGCTCCCCCCTCCCCCCTTTGTGATGTTTAGTGATTTTTCCTGAACCCCCCTCCCCCTTTCGAGCCTCACGTGATTAATGGACGACCCCTTGACGTGACGGTAACGACATCTATTAACAATTAATGGTAGTTTTTGTAATGTTTTATTAGTTCCACGCAATAGTTCATAGTACGCATAGCAATGTGTAATAGCACTTAGGAGTAGGTAAATAGTTTATATTGGTGGTAGAGCTCCAGTGACGGAGCTCGCGGGCGTAGGCACCACCGCATTACCTAATATACTTGCCGCTAAATGGTAGTGTTCAGCACTATCGTGTTCCGGTCAGGTGGTAATGTACGGCCCTGTAATTTCCGGCACAGAGGCATGCAGATGCGTTGCCACCCCTGAGACCTGAGATGTCATGTCTCTGTGATAGTTACTACGGGGCCATACACAACCATCTAAACGGAATATGATAGTGCTGAATACTACCATTTGGTAGCAGATAGATTAGGGTCATGCGGTGGTGCCTCCGCGCTCAGTCTGACACTGAAACTCTACCACCAGTAAGTGAGACATGATATATTTTCAAACGTCGGATGAGTACTTCATTGAGAGTGACCTCAATTGCAAAAAAAAACTCACAGCTTCACATTAGGTATTATATAAAGCTGTATCGTAGATGCCGTTGTACACATACAACATATACACAAACACCCAGACCCGAAACACATATCTGTAGTCCATACAAGTATTTGTTCCGGTGCGGGGATGGAACCCGCGACCCTGCGAATCAAACGGTGATTTCGGACCGCTGGACTAACCGGGTCGTCGGGTAATTAATTTATAATTTACCCAATTTGTGGTCACAGACAGCCTACTACCAGTAAAACTTCGACTCGACCTAGTAGGTAAGTGTTAGATAATCTATTAATCGCTTACAAAACCCACATTACTCACTGTCCAACAAAATCTTTATTACTTCACAAAATTATATTAATTTCTGGCCATAAATCATATTTATATTACGTTAGTCATCTTAATCACTGATTATCAAATAAGATCGCCCACAAGAGTTCTCCATACACGGTAATTTAGGTACATTACAGATCTAGGACCTGATTTTCGTATATGTTTTAGGTATTAGCTGTGCCTCGCAATTCGCACGGCTTAATCATAACTTCACACCAAAAGCCAAAAAGGCCTTCTAATTTTGGGGAATATAAGCTTGAAAAGAGATTTAAGCAAGTCAAATGCGAGTCGGACTCGCACACGAAGAGTCCCATGCGATTATTTTTTTTAAAAACAACAAAAATTTATAGTGTGTTGTAGATGTAAGTATATTCCCTTTAGGTTTTCTTAATAACGAATGTTTTAAGGTACCTACCTACACATCTCTTTTAACTCTACATACACCTTCGGGGAATAAATAGGCGTAAAACTATGTTTCGTCTATTTACTGGTGGTAGTGCTCCAGTGACGGAGCTCGCTGGCGTAGGCACCACCGCATTACCTAATATACTTGGCGCTAAATGGTAGTGTTCAGCACTGTCGTGTTCCGGTCAGGTGGTAATGACTTCTGGTCATTGTGTGGGTGTCTACAGGCTGCAGTCATCACTTAACATCAAAGTGAACTACACGCTTGTTTGCCACTTTTATTACATAAAAAAAAACGTGGTAATTTTATGGGATCATTTTATTCATCATTATGAACAACTTTTTTATCTCAAAATATTAACACACATTGAGACACCTTTTTAAAAATATTTTTTTAATCATATCGAATTGATATTGCACACATATCTATATCCACTGATAATAGAGCTTAAGGCATTCAATGGATCCGTTGACCCCAGAATAGTAATGAAGCTGAGTCATAACTTTATCAAATTTTATACCCGCAGCTATCCATGATGGCGTTCTTGATACTTAAAAATCTAACACTTTTCAAAACGACTATATTAAAAAAAACTACTATAGTAAGACGTGTCTACTTTTATTTTTAATTATGACTTTTTTTCTTTTAGTAAAATAGTATTTTATTTGGTTTTTACCAAATTCCTTAAAGCCAAGTTATGAGTAGCTATATCAAGTGGAAAAAGTGTCAATTCTATAACCATTACACTAACATCTTCGAAAGTAATATCTTCGAAAGTCTATATCTAAAGTATCTATATATATACTTTAGACTATAGACTTACATATATATATATTTCTAAAAAGTATCTAAAGCCTTTTTTCATATACATACAATGTTTACTTAAAGGGAACTTCAAGGCACAAAACAAGCTAAATACCCGACCCGACCCGCATGGGTCACCCTTAAGCAGTTGCGCTAACTTTTTGCTTATGCTGGAGCGCCTTCTGCGCTCGCCGATTGCCCGATGAAGTAGACTAGTGCCGTCTCGAGACAAGCCGCCTAAACAAAGCCCGACCTAAGAAAAACAATCTAAATAGTCTCATTATTTTAATAAAATAACGTAGGTACTGCTGATTTAATATTCGACAATCATTTAGGTACAGTAAATGTTGCTACTAATTATGCTAAATAGGTATGTATATGACTTTATTTCCAAATCCTCATAGGCAAGAAACCATCAAAACTGCCATCATAGTGTGCCATTACTATAGTAGATGCATTGCACAAAACGGCGTAGGCGGGCGGATGGTTCATACTGGTTCGCTATTTTCATTTGCAATCTAAATTATAAATTGATTTCTGTCAAAAGTAATACTTATTTGAAAAGGCTTTTAAAGAGTCAAACTATATCGGATGCCATTTTGACCTTTTAATTATTTAAATATTGTGAAAGCGAAACTCGAGAATTTGCTAAGAAGTTTTATTATTTTGGGCGGAAGATAAATTTTGTTCGTGAAGTTTTATTTTATTACCACAGACATATATAAAATATTGAAATAAAACTATTTTTACGGATTTATCTCGCGTATATTAAACTAAAATGATTTTTAAAATCAACCCGACGTTTCGGTCGCTTTTCAGCTTCCGTGGTCCCGGGCAGACCGAGGTGACATTTGTCTGACAGAAGTTTGAAAAAATTATATGTAGCTACCTCCATTGATTTCGTAAACGCCTTGCGTAGCGTTCAGGATTAACACAATAATTACTTATGGTATCTTGAGGTTTTGCAGCCTGCTGCGGCTGGGATTTAATCTTGCTAAGTATGGGATCCCATGATGTTGATAATCGCCATCCATCTTCTCTATTGAAATTTGGGTGTTTTTTAATTTCAATAGCCTCGCGTACCATTCGTGGAATGGGTTTGTGTTCTCTAGCGAGTATTTGAATTTTATCAAACCGGATGTAATGGTTCGGCTTATCCGCTATGTGTTCACAGACTGCAGACCTCCCTGTTCTTCGGTTTTTGACATCAGCAATGTGCTCTTTAACGCGGGTGGATACAGCTCTAGTAGAACGACAACCAGCTATACTACCTTACGTTAAGGGTATCACAGATAAAATCAGCAACATTTTAAAAAAGAATTCCATTAAAACAGTTTTCAAACCATATAAAAAGATTCATCAGTATTTAAGACCCATTAAAAGTAATATTCCATTACAAAATTCTGGCATTTATAAATTAGATTGTGATTGTGGACTCTCATATATTGGTCAAACGAAGAGAGCTGTATCCACCCGCGTTAAAGAGCACATTGCTGATGTCAAAAACCGAAGAACAGGGAGGTCTGCAGTCTGTGAACACATAGCGGATAAGCCGAACCATTACATCCGGTTTGATAAAATTCAAATACTAACTAGAGATAAATCCGTAAAAATAGTTTTATTTCAATGAGTGTAGCTCGCGAAAACCTAAGAACATATCATATATAAAATATTACAATAAATCAAGGCTGTAGAGGTAGGTGTAACTACTGAAGGGCAACGAATTAATTATTACTTCACAAAATAAAATATACCTACCTACATAATGAAAAAGAGCACATGATTATCCTAGTAGATTCCGACTGAATTTGAATGGGATTAATTAACATTTGACAAAACAACCAAAACACATTTTGGGTATATTTCTAATTGGAAAAACATTGTTGTTTTTCCAATTAGAAATATACCCAAAATGTTTCTTTTTCCAAAGAATTCCAGGAAAGGTATTTTTCTATTGTCGAAACAAAAGAAATACAAGATCAAGATTTATTGGTTGTTATTCTCAGGAAAATGATTTTGAGGGAAAATCTTTCTGCTGTGAGAAAACCACCTTTATAACTTAACCTTATAGATTATAATCTACTCAAATTATTTAAAAAATCCAATTGGGTTCCAGTCAGTTTCTTTCATATTGTTGTCATCGGCTGCTTCAGGGATTAATATTAGAACCACGTTCATTTTAGGTAAGCATTTAAATGAAATAGTTCCTACAAATGACAGGTCCGGGTAAAAGTTTTTTTTTTTTTTTTTTTTTTTTTTTTTTTATGTAATAAAAGTGGCAAACAAGCATGCAGTTCACATTGATGTTAAGTGATGACTGCAGCCTATAGACACCCACACAATGACCAGAGGTCAAAATGCAGATGCGCTGCCACTCCTGAGGCATTAGGTGATATGCCTCTGTGCCTGAAATTACAGGGCCGTACATTACCACCTGACCGGAACACGATAGTGCTGAACACTACCATTTAGCGGCAAGTATATTAGGTAATGCGGTGGTGCCTACGCCCGCGAGCTCCGTCACTGGAACTCTACCACCAGTAAGTTTAAGGAAACGGCGTGTATGTATGAAAAGACTGATGAATATAGAAGAGCAGGGAAAGTTTGCAAATACAGAGTTTGACAGTTCACTCTTTCTGCCTACCCAATAAGGCTGAAGATACATACATACAAAATCAACCCACCTATTAATCCATATTTTTGTTCATTCACAAATCATTATTGCATATACTTTCCTATCGTAAGCATGCAAATTCAACTGACAATGAGCCCATTTGTGCATTACTACAAACTTATGCCTAACGTAATCATTACATATCGCATCCTTATTCCATAATGTTAAGGTTCAAAATATGTTTTATGTAAGTAAACAGAAGATGGATGAAATATTCATATTATAATGCAAATGTGAGTACGAAGCACAGACGGACAGACTGAGAACAATGATGGGTGTGGGTGGAATTAACTCATTACAGTTAACAGCGGCTGGACGAATGCCTTGACCGATATTCTGTTTATCCATAAAGGTTGTGGGAATGAATCCTTAAGAATTTGTGTATGGGTAAGGCTATCTAATATCTTTTAAATACCAGTAGAGATGATGCGATTTCATGAAAACGAAAGTTTACGAAATTCATTCTCCCTTTATACAAGATATAGCAAAATAAGCTAGATCGTGTACACTTTCTAAATATATATATATATATATATATATATATATATATTTTATTTTTATTTATTAGGAAGACTATCGATTATTACAATTAGAGCGTAGATACAATATAAGAAACGGAAGAATCATTTATAAGTCTCCACTAATAGAAAAAAAGTAGATAGCGAAAGACATTAGCAACATTCAAAAGACATTCTAGAGAACGGTTCTAGCTAACAAACAAATCATATCACAAAGCGAAATGGTGTGAATATACACTAATGCTTAACAAGTGTGTCAGTTAAACAAGTAAAAAAAAAGTATTTGTAATATAACAAAAAAAACGAATAAAGCAGTATAAGTACATACTACATCTACGCATACTTATAAATATATAAACATATGCTTATCATTCACATTGAAGAAAAAAAACAAGTAAAGAAATCACGAGTCGACAAGTGAAATTAACTCTGTCTATCTGTATTTCTGTCGGTCTGTTACACTCACCACGACGTTATCCACCGCTGACACGATTCTGGTCAAAGCCAACAAAGAGAACAGTATGAATCCTGAGGTTGAATACTATCTAAATAATTTTTTTTCTTATTATATTTGTTAAAGAAAGTATCACTTAATCTTTTTTTGATTGAAGGTACACTGGAGAAAAATAGGTCCAGGTCGAACTCCTGATCCGTACGTTTGCATAAGGCATTGAAGAGCTGACATGAACGATAGATAAAACTATTCTGGCGATAATTAGTGGTTACCGATGGAAGAGAAAGTAGCGGGCTACTACGATAAGTTATAATGGGGGTGTAAAGAGAAAATTTACCTTATAAATCCGGGCAATCTATGGAGACCATAATTTTCTTTAAAAAGATGATATCGGAAATGTCTCGTCTATTTTTTAGAGGAAGAAAGTGATGCTTGGCACAGGAAGTATTGTAATCCGTCTTTTTAAGCTGAGCTCTAAAACTAAGAAATCGGATAAATTTACGCTGTATTCGTTCTAACCGCTCAGAGTAAACGGTATACTTCAGGTTCCAAATTTGAGATGCATATTCTAAATGACATCGCACACATGTACTATAATTAATTTTAATCGTTTTAACCTGTTTAAATTCCTTAGAGGATCTCATTATGAATCCTAGAGACCTAGAAGCTTTACTGACTATAGTAGAGACGTGTTTATCAAAAATTAGTTTAGAGTCGTGTACAACTCCCAAGTCTTTCATCTCTGACACTCTTTCAAGAACTAGATTTTTTAATTTGTAATTAAAGCAAATAGGATTCTGTTTCCGCGAAAAAGACATAACTGAACACTTATTAACATTAAGGTCTAGTTTGTTAATAACACAATAGTTATCAAGTCTAGCCAGGTCTGTTGTTAGGCCAGGGCATCATCAGTATTTATAACACATTTAAAAATTTTCATGTCATCAGCAAAACTGAGTAGTAAAGAGTTCTCAAAACAGGTATCTATATCTGATATGAAAATTAAAAATATTAAAGGACCCAACAAAGATCCTTGTGGTACACCGCTTGGAACACACATCCATTCAGACTTTTAATTATTGAGAACAACGACTTGGGAGCGATTATTAATGTAAGAAGTAAACCATCTCAATAAGTCCCCTCTTATACCAGACAGCTCAAGCTTAGAGATTAATAAATGATGGTCTATTCTATGAAATGCTTTACTATAGTCTGTATATACTACGTCGGCCTGCGATCCCCGGTCCATTGACTCAGAAATGAAATCATTCAAAAGATTTAAGTTGCTGACTGTAGATCTGCCTTTGAGGAAGCCATGCTGAGACGATGGAATCGATGTCTTAATTGCTGGATACAACTGATTGTAAATGATTTTTTCAAGTACTTTTGCAGTGATACATAGTTTAGAAATAGGTCTATAATTGGTCACTTCATTTTTTGAACCTTTTTTATGAATAAAAAAAATTGTTGGCATGTATCCTTCATTAATAGATCTGTTGAAGAGAATATATAAGGGAATTGATAACTCATCTGCACTATTAGCAAGTAGTATAGCAGGCACCGAATCAGGGCCCTCCGACTTTGTTCTATCCAGTCTACACAATTCCGATTTTATTGAGGACACTGAAAATTCAATAGCCGTAATGTTTGCGTCACTCAAACTAAAGTGATGGTTAGAATATTGAGTAGTAGAGACTGAAGTAGATGACGCAGAGTGAGGATCTAAAAAACTAGAACTAAAATAATTTGCTAACATGTCACAGATCTCTTCTCCACAATTCGAGTTATTGTTTTTATATGTCATCGTATTGGGTAAAGAATTAGACTTAGAGATTGATTTAAAATATGACCAATAATATTTTGGAAAAAAATACTTATATCTTTCTTTAAGTACCTTAATAAGTGCAGATGAATACCAAGGAGGGTATGAACCTGATCGTATATAGTTAGTTGGAACATGCTCAGAGCGTATTTTTTTAAAAGTATCATAGAAATAATCCACTGCTACATCCGGATCCTTGTGAGATAAGATAGTTTTCCAGTCGATTGTTGATAGATCTCTGTTGAAAGCGTCAAAATCCGCTTTCACATAGCAGAATTTAATGCAAGCTGCTGATTTTAGGGGTAGCTGACATTGCATGTCCACCATTATGATCAAAGAATTATGGTGAAGATCAATTGGTACTAAAGAGTCCGAAGTATTACTGACTGTAACATCATTATTCGATAAAACAAGATCTAGAAGCCTACCATACTGGTTAATAACGTGATTGTATTGATGCAGGTTCACCACGTTGAGTTCGTCGATAAAATTGCACTCATTGAGACCAGTAGCATTTAAAGCTTTTAAATAAGTATTACCATCGTCAAAAGTAAGATTCCACTGGATTGTACTCATGTTAAAGTCACCAACTACCAAGTATGTATCATCCGGGTTCGAAGTCATAATATCGCGAAGCTTTGTTAAGAAATTTGTTAATTGCTGCGCAAAACTAAGACCCATATTATGACTGCATAAGTAGATAACACAAATGTGCAGTTTGTTCTTACCTATGGAAATGGTAATCCATAAGTCCTCCGCAGTGGAAGTCCAATCCAGCTGAGGACAGACACCTAATTCCTTACGAACTGCTAAAAGTACACCGCCACCCATCGACTGGCCAGTAACGTTGTACTCACGGTCATGACGATAAACTATATACCTATCATCGAATAACTCATACTCAGAGAGCCCATCAACGAACCATGTTTCTGTTAATGCAATCACGCTATAGTTATTCAGAAGTACATTACGACGAAAAGTAGATGTTTTCGTCCGTAAACCACGGGCATTCTGGTAGTAACAAGTTAGCTCCGTAAACAGCTATTCAACAACAGCGTAACATAAAACGAATTATTCCCGTGCTTCTTATCACGGGCTAACATAACGTTATAATAATAAGTGGATAGACAATGGTAACAACACACCGCAACTTCACTTCGATATAGGTAATATACTTGGTCATTTTAGCATAATCCGGAAAAAGGGAAAATAAATAATGTTAGTAAAGTATTTAAAAGCTACAAAATTAATTAAAATTAAATCATTTTCGCCAATTCTTAATGTGGCGATATTGCTGATCTTAAAGTATATTTTATATTGCACTGGAATATCTCTACTCTAAGATGGCCATACACCTCGGCTCGCTATAATATAAACGGATAAACTTATAGTCGCCTTATAGTCGCACGTTTAATCCTTGCCCGAAATCAAAGTTTTCTTTTTAATATTTCCTTTAACTTTTAACGTTTGGTCTCATAAAAAAACGTAACTTCACGGCTGTAATCCCCCAAGGGGTAGGCAGAGGTAAATGCATGCATTCAAGCATACATGCAAACACCCACGATTCGCCGGATACGTTTTTGGCCCATGTAACAGGTGGCGAGCCTGTTGCCATCTCCGGACACATTACCAAACTCCGAGGTTCTGGGAAACTTCTAGAAAATGGAAAAATACCAATAGAACCAGAGATAAAGCATTTTCAACCGTTACCTCTGATAGCCCCCGACCCGGGAATCGAACCCAGGACCTCCAGCGTAGTAGAAGTGGCCTGCTACTATTAGGCTACTGAGGCACGTTTTTTTTTTTTTTTTTTTTTATGTAATGGGAGTGGTAAACAAGCATGCAGTTCACATTGATGTTAAGTGATGACTGCAGCCTATAGACACCCACACAAAGACCAAGGTCAAAATGCAGATGCGTTACCACTCCTGAGGCCTAAGGTCTTATGCCTCTGTGCCGGAAATTACAGGGCCGTACATTACCACCTGACCGGAACACGATAGTGTTGAACACTACCATTTAGCGGCAAGTATATTAGGTAATGCGGTGGTGCCTACGCCCGCGAGCTCCGTCACTGGAGCTCTACCACCAGTAAAAAAGAAAACGTGTTTGGTCTTATCCGCTCAAATTCTTTGTTTTGTAAGGAAGGTGGCAAACCAGCATGCAGCTCACATTGATGTGAAGTAATGACTGCAGCCTATAGGAATCTACACAAAAACCAGAGGACAAAGTGCAGATGTGTTACAACCCTTGAGACCGCATAGTTGTTATGCCCATGTGATAGTTATTACGGTGTCATAATCTGAATCCGAATGGATTTATTTATTTTATCAATGGGTGGGACCCATAACGTGAAAACTAACTCGAACACACAAGAAAAAAATCTGCATGTTCAGCAAATTCAATCACACCAATTAAAAATTAAAGAATATTGTAATATTTATTTTTTGCAATAACACATGCGAGTGAATTTTAGAAATTAAAGAAAAAACGGAAAGAAATATTTGACTTCGAGCAGGAATCGATCCTGCGACCTCAGGATTACCAGTCCAGCCGCTTTACCACTAAGCTACCGAAGTTGAGTTCAGTGACAAACATAATAACATACATACATATACATACTTGCAGTATATAAATTCATTCCTCAGCGCAAAGCACTTGTAATTGAGTATTATGCTCATGACACGATTACAGGTTGTCGTCACATTCAGTGATATGCGATGTGTACCGACGGGACATCCTGATCATGCCGCGTGTCCGCGTCCATGTACACTGCCGGCCACTGCTAACTGGGAACCAAGGATCGTGCCGCTATATCTTCACGGTTTCGCAAATATATTTTTTAATACATTTATTGGGCGCATGATATAATTATAGAAATACAGCAAAAATCAGGGGATCAGTTAAAGGTTCTTACTTATATAAGTAAGTAGATTAAAGTGCAAGAGAAAACAAAAGGGGAACGAAAGAACATGAACATTATCGACAACAATTTAATGTAATATGGTGGCAAACAAACATACAGAACATTGATGGAACATTGAAATACTGAAGTCACAATGACAATTCACTGTTGGGAATGATTCAATCTAAATATGAATTGTATAGATCGTGTTCAGTAGCCTCTCACATGCAGGCAGGAGCATGTTTTTTTATATAAAAAAATATTATGAACTATCTTTACTTGGATGGTAATAAATACTGCAGTATAGACATCTATACGAAACCAAAGCCGAAATATTATAATATAATATTCTTGGCCGAATACTCCAATATCATTTAATTTAAGCTTTTATTTTAAGGGAATTTTTAAGTACACGCGGACGAAGGCGCTAGCGCAAAAGCTAGTTATTTCTATAAATCAGAAAGAGTAAATCTTTCTGATTAGTTATGATTATTATCGATTGATATGAATATTAAAATCAAAACCACAAAAAATCTTAAGATTAATATAAATATAATATTGATTGTGCTGCAATTTCTCAGTCCGCACGTGTACAAATATAATGGTGCGACCAGTGGCGCGCGGTCTGCCAATTACCCTATTGCCAACAATTGTTGTGCGACACTGTCCAACGTCCTTATCACTAGCGTTATCACTATCTATGGGCCGCATATCCACTCGCTAACAACCTATTGTTGGTCACATCCCCTCGAAATTGGCAGGTTTTTTCAGGAATATCACGTGAAGGTGCTAATGAGGCACTCGTCGTTGGAAAGGCTATTGCAATGACAATTTACTGTTGAGAAAGCTTCAATGTGAGTTGACATTCTACCTCGATAGTTCGCGTGATCATGTGTATCCATCTGCTTGAAATTTTGAACATAAGTATTTGTTAAATTTGTGTTACAAAGAATGGAAATAAATATTGACTCTGGGCAAGACTTGCACCTGCGATTACTGGACCTCAAGCCCAGTTTCTTTAACTATTAAGCCACTGAAGAAGAGAAATTTGATGATCGGGTACGAGCTTAGTAAGTAGTTCGACCGCCAATACCATCTAATCTTCACATGGTACACAAAGTATGAGCATAATTTTACCAACAGCTTTTTTTATTTAGCCTGGGTTGCACCACGATCTTTGATAAAGTTAAAGTTATTGTAACATTTTACATCCTTCTCTAACTTTAACAGATTTTTTTAAGTTAGAGAAGGATATGAAATGCTACAATAATTGTCACTTTAACAAATATCTTGATGCAACCCAGACTTATTAGTTATGTCATGAAATGGCAAAGAAACATACAATTCACATTGATGATAAATAATACTGTAATCAATAAACATCTACGGGAAACCAGACATTTAACGTAAATGGATTGCCACTCCTGTGGCCTGAGGTATTATGCCTCTGTGCCGGATATTACAGGGCCATGTATTACCTGCCACATGAATGGAAACCGATAATTAATACTACCATTAAGAAATTAAAGAAAAACTCTCGTACCATTAAGAAATTAAGGAAATTGGTAATGCGGTGGTGCCTACAGCCAAGCCAAGCCTAATAAAGAAAAAAAAAATATTGTAATGAATTTGGAAAAGAACCCAGGAGCCTCGCTTCCAACGGTCGTCACACACCATAGGACCAACTGGCTCGTCAATTGTCGGCTTGTTTTGCTACGACCATGAATGGAATCACACAAAGAAAAACAATTAAAGGCATTACCCAATAGTTCTAAAAAAGTCTTCAGTTTACGAAAGATTGAAATGTTATTTTCTATATTTACAATCTAGTACGTTTTCCGATGGACTATGCAATTATTGCATAAGTAATATTTATGAGTAACAAGAGTAACATTGTTCAATGCTCGTGGCTCAGACATTACATTGTCGTTCTCGAAGCACGAACCATCATCATTTTGAGATAGGATGCCTGCTGACCCATAAAACTTAATAAATATTCTTGATATCTTCAAGTTGCTTACATTTATTGAAAATGTAACTTCGCGCCTGTACGGAAGGGATAAAACAAACAGTATGAAATTATGAAATGAATAAATGCTTAAAAACGTCAATTTATAATCGAACCTTGTACTTTTTTTTTATGTTATGAAGTGGCAAACAAGCATATAGCAGAGAATATGTAATAATACTACGTATAGAATGGACACTTCGACGTCCCGCCCGATTACCCCGCATCACCCAACCTCCTCCCCTCTTATGGGCGACGGTTGGTATTTTCTACGTGCTACGCATACAGGTGCACGTGTAAATACACGTCATAAATGATTGATGTCTGTGTAATAGAGACCAAATTAAGCGTTTGTATGGAATTTTGGCGGAGTGTCCGCGGTGCGCATATAGTGTTGCGTTGATGGTGAGTGAATTCCGTAGCGTGGAAAAATCTACATTAAAACCAAAAAAAACAATGTTAATGCGAGACATTACTACCTGACTCGAACACGATAGTGCTGAACACTACCATTTAGAGGAAAATAGATTAGGTAATGCGGTAGTGCCCGCGCCCGCGAGCTCCGTCACTACTATGTAGTATTAGTAACGAAACCAGTTAAGTTTATATAAAACAAGGATAATACAAAACGGAAGTTTTTTTTAATACTAAATAGTTGACATACTTACTATAAAATGTGGCCAATCAGTGAGTCTTTTACTTCTTAACACAGGATCTATAGCGATACCTCAAACGTAATAGTACTAGCTTATTATTATGAGATAATTAAATATCCACTCAATCTCATTATTGCTATCTCAGGTTTTCCCAAACTACACCCCTGTTAATAAGAATGGTTTCACGAATATATATAGTGTAATTTATATGATTACATTGATCATTAACATAAGTAGCGAACGTGCACAAAGGTCAACCAAGTAGCTTAAGTTTGTAAAACAAACCCCAGACATTGTCGATACATCACGGTCACATGTATCATATTTATTACCTGCGTATTTATTGCGTGGCCATAAATTTAGTGGGAAAAAATCAGGTGCATATATCAAAGTTGTTCACAATATATTTTACATTATGTCAAAAAGTAAACATAAATATCTATCGCTCCACGCTTGCTGCCTACCCCAAGAAGAACTTTTTTTTGTAATGTAATATGGAAGTGGTAAACAAGCATGCAGTTCGCATTGATGTTAAGTGATGATTGCAGCCTATACACACCCACACAAAGACCAAGGTCAAAATGCAGATGCGTTACCACCCCTGAGGCCTAAGATGTTATGCCTCTGTGCCGGAAATTAAAGGGCCGTACATTACCACCTGACCGGAACACGAAAGTGCTGAACACTGCCATTTAGCGGCAAGTATATTAGGTAATGCGGCGGTGCCTACGCCCGCGAGCTCCGTCACTGGAGCTCTATCACCAGTAAAAACTTGGCGTGAACATGTTCAAACAATGGTTTGTGAACAACCGCCCTAGTGGAATGCCACTCGGGCGGTAGTAAGTGGAATAACGCAAGATAAGCAGCAGCCTCCTACAATAAAACTACAGCCATTGCGATCGCCAAGCCGCATGCCAAGGTTGGCGATTATGGCATATAAGGAGATATGCCATAATCGCCAACCTTGGCATGCGGATTGGAGTTGTGGAGACTTGGATGAGTTTTTTTTATGTTACCAAAGTCGAAAACAAACACGCAGTTGACGTGAATGTTATGCTACTAGAATTAGAGGGCAAAATGCAGATGCGTTACCACCATTGATGCCTAAGCTATTCGCTATGTGATAGTAATTTCAGTGCACTAGAAATTTATCTCCGTACCCTGTTAAAAAACAATCGGAAATAGCTCTCCATATCGGCTATTCCTATAAGAATCGAACAGCGTGTTATCCAATAGGTATTTGATAGTGACGGATAGCCGGACAAAGGGATTAGAGGGATCGTGAGGATTTGCCGCTTCGACGACCGCCGTTAATGAATTCACTCCATGTTGACCCTCCATGTATATTTGTTTTTTATACTGTTTTTGTATTGCAACTACGTCACCAGTATATTGCTTTATTTCCTGCTTTACCTGCGTCATTTTGTGTAGGCTATATAGTGTTTTTCATTTAGATTTTTTTATGTAATGGAAGTGGCAAACAAGCACCCAGTTCACATTGATGTTAAGTGATGACTACAGCCTATAGACACCCACACAAAGACCAAGGTCAAGATGCAAATGCGTTACCACTCCTAAGGCCTAAGGTGTTATGCCTCTGTGCCGGAAGTTACAGGGCCGTACTATCACAAGTAGTGTCAGAATTGAACTAAAATCAGATATGTATTTAAATTTTAACTGCCACAAGGTGGACCTATAATCTGCATAGGTTCACTTCTTGTGGGACCTGCCTAGGCTTTGCCTTCCGGTATGCAGCCGCCATTCGAGAACTCTTCTACCCGTCAGTTCTTTTCGCTATGTGCCGTGCCCTCTGCCACTTGAGTTTTGCTATTTGGTGGACTACAACGGATACTTTGGTTTTCATACGGATCTCCTTATTCCTGATTCGATCTCGTAGGGAAATGGCAGTCTTTGGTGACAGTTTTTGTCCAGTAGTGGATGATTACGAATGGATTTTCTTTTATTTTTTTTTTTATGTTATGTAAGTGGCAAACAAGCATGCAGTTCACATTGATGTTAAGTGATGACTGCAGCCTATAGACACCCACATGAAGACCAAGGCCAAAATGCAGATGCGTTACCACTCCTGAGGCCTAAGGTGTTATGCCTCTGTGCCGGAAATTACAGGGCCGTACATTACCACCTGACCGGAACACGATACTGCTGAACACTACCATTTAGCGGCAAGTAAATTAGGTAATGCGGTGGTGCCTACGCCCGCGAGCTCCGTCACTGGAGCTCTACCACCAGTAAAACATGGAACACAAAAAATATAATTGGTTATAATAAAATCGTGAAGATTTTCATGACTAACCAATTCTATTTTTACTAAGCATTTTCACGAAAACCTAAAAACAAGAGAATAAAAACTACAACTCAAAGCCAGTGAGGCAACCTAAGTTTATTGCTAGAGATATGGCATTTGCTTCCACAATCACGTGTAGGATACACCGTACGCTAATGAAAACATACGACTCTTTGATAACCCGTTATGGTGGTACCGCACCCTTGGTCGCCAATCTACTCGGACCTCCAATTTACTATTGTTGCTTTTATTTATCCAAATTTTGCGTTAGATATGCGGGATAAATTTAAACTGAATATATTTTTTAAAGATTTAGCATGTGGAAAATATGAAGAATATAAGAAAAAAAAATATAAAAAAGAACTTTATTCCTATGATGAAACATGTAGTAAAATGGTACCCCTTCATGAACTTCTTGAAAATCGTGGGTGTTTAGAGGGTGGTGATATGCCTGTATTAAACTTTGCCTTACGTTACGAGAAATGTAGGCATGAAGCAACCTTTGCTTACGCTGTAATTGCTGTACATGAAAATAGTAATTGCAATGGTTTTCTACTTCTAGGTCAATTATATTCTTCCGTGACAAAAACATTGGTGCCATACATCACAACAGCGCTAAATATTTAAGGGCGGATAAATTTAGTAATGCGATGGTACTATACCCGTCGAGCTAACTGTAGTTCTACCATCAGTAAACACGGCTGTAGCCTAAGAATGTACTTAGGTATTAAAGATACAATACTATGCTCATCAAAGCAGAGAAGCTCGCCGATTATTAAGTACATGAGGCTAAACGTAACTGGCAAATCATGGGTGCAAGCATGTATGCTTAAATGCAAGCATTTACCTCTGTTTACGCCTTCGTGTAACACAAGCGTGACGTAACGTTTTGTAAACCTACATTAAATAGGTGTTGTGTTATACCATATTATCCCTTATCTTCAGACGCCACTGCCAAAGGGAGATTTTTGTTAGTCTAAAATCGACAATAAAGCCCAATAAACATCCTCTTTCAATGCCTGTAATCGAGTAAAACACTAGGGAAAGCTGAGAAAATCCAATAGGAAAATCCTCCACGATCTGTAGTAGCTCTCATGAGAAATATATGAAACTGCATAATGTTTGTATAGACGCGACTAAATTGAGACGTTTACATGTATTGACAGTAAAATGTTGAATCGATGTTCGACGGCGCCGCAGTGAAATTTGTCCCGTTAACCAGCGCATGCGTTTTGCACGCAGCAGTTCGGACGCGCAAAACGAAGTTTATCAATTTTTAGGAATAAAAAGGAAAAGGCCTCTCGCTGAGTGAGATATTAACAAACAGTCTGATTTAATCCTTGCACCAAGAACAATGATTATTTTCAATAAGTTTGCTATTATGAACAAACTGTGATATTCGAACTAAATACCTCCTTTAAAAAAGACCAGCACTACGACTATGCTGAGTTCGATTCCCGGGTTCGGGGCTCACAGAAATAAAGGTATTATCCCTTATCTCTTGTGCTACCAATAGCACTACAAATACACCCATCTCAAAATCTTGGGATTTTTCCTTTTTCTGGCAGATTCCTAGTGCCACCCTCGGAGTTTGATAATATGCCCGAAAACATCAATAGACTCGCCATCTCTTTTCAAAATAATTTCATCGATCGCTTCTATTCACAATGGACGTTTAAAAACTGCTCCAATCAACACGCCAAGCTGCAACACTGGGCTATGATTACATACGACACGGGTACACCACGGCCATCGCCCACTCACTCGCACGCCACTGATTTATTGCAAATGGCGCGAAAGCGAAAACCCTCGTAAAACTCCACGTTTATAGCACGTTGTTCGCACAATTACATCGTCTACAACTACCCTTTGCGATTATTAGATTGCATATGATGAAATGCAGATATTCCACGTTATTGTGTTTGTTAAATGACAACCGCAACATTTCGTGAAATGGTCAGTGAAAACCATCAAAGATTGTTGTATTTCTAAGGTGTCTATTAGTTAGTTCTGTAGGTAGTTTATACTTCAGCACAAGAGAGTTTGCGTTCAGTAATTTGAAATCCGACCCGAAAATGTTTAACATTAAGTAACTCATAAACGTATCGTTAACAAAAGAGTCTCACGGAGCAAGAAATGCGTGAGCAACTCTTTCGCTTTAAGCACCTTCGAGTACTTAACACCAGATGAATCACGTTTACTTGTTTTAAAACATCGCTCTCCAAAAAGCCAGGTTGACGAAATGCCTGCGCGACATTTCAGAAACAGCTTACAGCAACGTGAGGCAAAACCAGAGGAATGCCGTAAATTCGCAACAAATTTCGCCTGGCTATGCTCATGACGCCAGAACTCTTGGCGATACAGTATACGGATTTTCAAAAATTACGTTTAATGATCCCTTATGAATATAATGCATTGCATCACTCCAGGGCACTCATGAGTATTGCAAGTGACCATAGACAAGGTCACGACAAGGTTAACCACGTTCCATCAAATGGTTGCAGACAATTACAGCAGCAGTTTGACTAAACAGATATACAATGCGAATGTATATGTTTGCAGAGGCCCAGGAAGACCGAGACTGACCTACCATGACCAAATAGGTCGAGTTCTGTCTGATGGTGGAATCAAAAGTCTGAGGAATCGGCGTGCATGTATGAAGAGAATGATGGCGCTCTACACTCTCTGCCTACCCCGTCAGGGACCTGGCGTGAAGATACATACATCAGACGGTCCGTCTGTTTAAGTCTATCAGTAAATAGACAAAAATAAATATTAACAGCCTGTCAATTTACCTGCAATTTAAGTGTCAGTACCTTTTTATTTAAACAACTCCGACCAATCCATGGCATATTCTAGATCGGTCCATCATATCTAAGATTCCCATACCCACACCTAATTGACAAAATTCCTGCGCGACTCGTGACGTATGCAAATGTGCGCCTGCTCAATTCGGCCACAACTTACAGCAACATGAGCTACCGGAGGAACGCCGTCACATTCGCGATAAATTTCGCCTGGCTATGCTCAATGACATAACAAAGAACTCGGGAAACGATCGTGTACCAAAATCGTGCTGGACGGTCCGACCGTCTCACGCCGAGATCCGAGTGTTGAATTTATGAATGTGGTTAGGTGATGGAAGGGAATATATTCGAATAGGTGTCTGTGTACGTGATGTATCAATGTCTCCGTGAGAACGTATCTGTTTATTGAGATTTGAAGAATAATAGACAGGACTGCCACCTACGAATAAGTAATTGGGAAGAAGGTCCATTGTCAACTCTTTGACAGTAAACGACACGTTAGCGAAACGACTAAGTGGGCAGATACGAAGGAAATCGCTCTAGTAGGTACTTATCGAACTACTCCCTTTTTTATAACCTGTATGAAAATATCCAGTGTATTAACAAAAAAACTCGTCAGCTTGAACTGAGATTAACCTCTTGTACACAAGGTAGTAGAAAAAAAGTTTAAAATAATTGTTTCAGTATGTTTTTTTTTTTCGTAGTTTTAAACAATTGTTCCTTTTTTTTTCAGGCAATTGTTATAATTTATAGGTCAATTACTAATAGGTCTTTAAAAAAATCGTCACTTTTACATAACTATGAGAAGGAAATATCAGATTTTTAGCCCGACTCTAGTCTTTATGTCTTTAACTATCAAGCAATCATCATTCCATTACATCGAAACTATCCGCTATACGAAAGTAGGGAAAGTCGAATTTCACACGTAATAGATCTTAAACGGTAAAATTTCGTATTACTATCGATAATGAGTATTCAAACAAAAGTTAACATGCTAATACAGTTTTCGTCAACCTGTGGCACACAAAATTTACATTTACCATATTTACCATTTTATTACTCTCAATTGTGTTATTCTATACTGTTGTTTTAAAGAAAATATTTTAAATGTGTATTTTTTTAAACTATATATTGTTACAATATATTATTGCTGCAAAAATATATGCATTTTATGAATAAAATATGCTCTTAATTTTGTCAGTTATTTTTCACTTTGTTTTTGTTTAAGAATTTAAAAAAAGTAAGTTTTTTAATTTTATACCAAAATACTTATCTTTTGACCTTTTGTTAAAGAAAAACATGCAATAATAATATTGCTAATTTTTCTGTGAGTGTTAGCGTATTTTTTTTTATTTCAGGAATTACAATATCCTCCAGTTCCTTTCCTAAAACCATAAAAATGTAAATGGATTAAAAAGGTTGGCCACCACTGCAGTAATCCGTGGGAGCGGGCTGGGATACCATGACGTACGTCACGAGCGGCCGCCAGCGTGAGCCACCCTAGCCTAGCCTACATACGCCGATACGTGCTGTAATTACGTGGGATACCTATCAGAATTGATCTTTTTCGGGGCTTGTGACGTAAAGCTTCATGTATGTAAGTGTGTAGAAATCTACAGATGTATTACTTTATTGATGCCCTGATAATGTTCTATAATGTGGCTGTCTGAGTCTGTCGTGAAACATTTATTGCCTCGGCCAATTTTAAACATTTTTAACAAATATCAAACTGCTGTGTTGACTGACTTAGTTTTTCTAATGTAACGAAGGTGGTAAACAACCATGCAGGTCACATGGATGTTAAGTGATGACAGCAGCCTATAGACATTTACACAAAAACCAGAGGTCAAAATGAAGATGCGTTACCACTCCTGAGGCCTTGAGGTGCTATGTCTCTGTGGTTACGTTTCGTTTGAAACAAATGATACTGAGCATTTTTTATAAAATTACCACTGCCCTTGTAACATGGTAAGATGACCGGTAAATGTAAACAGACGCGCCGGGACACCATTTTCATGGAATGACGGACATTTACCTCTGCTTACCCTTTTGGAGAGTACCTACAGGCACAAAGTTACGTTTTTCCTCAACATGTAATCGACACGTAGTAAAAATTCTGTCTCTGTTTGCAACGTTTTAAAATTAGGCTTTTTAAATGATAATATTTTTAAATAACATATTTCTTAAATGAAGCTTTTGAAACAATGCATAAATCTATTATTCACTTAATGTTAAAATATCAAAGCTGTTACGTTTATTACATAATCACGCAGAAACTTTTGTATGGATTTCAGTTTTTGCTCATAGACAGGCCTTGACCTTAATGAGGTGTTAGGATAAAGTAAATTTCAATAAAAGTGCACGTGGGTTGGCAAGATGGCTCTTCTCTGCTGCATAATTAAAATTATTATAGTATTTTAATCATAATTATAATTATTATAGTAATTATAATTATTTTGCTAAATGGTAGTGTTCAGCACTATCGTGTTCCGGTCAGGTGGTAATGTACGGCCCTGTAATTTCCGGCACAGAGGCATAACACCTTAGGCCTCAGGAGTGGTAACGCATCTGCATTTTGACCTCGGTCTTTGTGTGGGTGTCTATAGGCTGCAGTCATCACTTAACATCAATGTGAACTGCATGCTTGTTGGCCACTTCCATAACATAAAAAAAATAAAAAATGATACTCTACGTACTCTACGATATCGTTTGTTAGATTTTATTATTTAGACAATAGAACCCATAGTAAGTTCGGTCGCATGTATGATTTTTATAAACTGTGGCTTATCCCTTTTTAAAATAAAACTGCAAAGATTACTTCTGCATTAATGTAGAGGCCAAATGTAGAGACAGCCTTATGGTTTACTTCAACAGTCACTTGGCAAGTGGTTGGCACGAGTCGCTTTGAGTCTAAATTTATAAGAGCCCCTATTGGTCCGAACTTGGCCTAAGCGCTTTTTCAGTCACATTCATTGGCCATATTACCGAAATTTGGAATGCTCCGTTACCTCCTCTAAAGAATAACCCTCATAAAGTGATATCGATATGTTATAATTCTTGGATCTAGCATGAAGTACTAGCAGAAGTGACCTGCTACCTAAGCGCCCTCTATCTGACCTCAATTTCAATTATGACATTAAATTATATTTTAAAAAGATCAACAGAAAAATGCTGCTAAGAAAATAGTTAAGGTATCGTAAAATTAAATGCAAGTTATAAATTTTGAAGGTAGTAATAAATAGTGTTCTCATACCATGACTTTATAGTCGCATCGAGCTGAGCGGTATTGCGCAAGGGCACATCCCATCTCGCACGACCATCGCCGGTCCCTCCCAGGCCCATTGACACATAGCGGGGACGCGCTAGGAATGGTCGAAGACCGTGTTATGCCACAAGTCACCAGTAGGATAAAAATATTGACCCATTTTAAAAATAGAGATTAAAATAGAAGTCATAAAGTTTTCAATATAGCGTGTTCTTACTATGATTATAGCTGCAGAGCTGTGCTGGTGTAATTTTTATCGGCGGGACCGCACCCGCTATTAGCCCTGTCCTGATATTCGACGAACCTGTCCCTTGAACCAGGCATTAATTTAGGCTGAGAATGAGTCTTGAGACGAACTGCATACGTAAGTCCATTAAAATTATCTGAAAAATATTACCCGAAAATCAAAACATTATATTAGGTTGGGGAAAAAGTTTCTTCGCATTTTTTAAGATAATTCAAAACATTTTTAATATAGTTTATTTAAATTTAACTAAAGTATGTATGAACCATTTTGTTCGATAACCTTTTGTCATCTTGTAGGTAGGGACATGATCCCATTGCTATAAAAATTTTGGGACTTCTCATCAAAATACCGCGACAAGTGGATTTGGCAGTCCTCTCGTGATGTTAACCTAACATTGCATAAAGAATTCTGAAGAGACCGAAACAGGTGGAAATCTGAAGGTGCAAGATCGGGACTATACGGCGGATACATTAACACCTCCCAGCCAAACTCTCTTAATTTTTGCTGAGTGGCTATAGATGTGTGAGGTCTAGCGTTATCATGATAAAACATCACACCCCTTCTGTTGATCAATTCCGGCCGCTTTCTCTCAACTTCTTGATTTAATCTCATCAGTTGTTCGCAGTAGAGTTCAGAATCGATAGTCCTGCCTGGTGGTAATAGCTCATAATGAATAATGCCCTTCCAATCCACACACACACACACACAACATCACCTTATTGCGAGTTAACCCGGGTTTCGCCACAGTCTGTGAAGCCTGACCGGCCTTTGACCACGACCTTTTTCGCACGTTCTTGTTGTACGTGACCACTTTTCATCACCAGTTATCAGCTTCTTAAAAAATGATTCGGTTTCATTACGTCGTAATAAAGAATCACAAATGAGTACACGGTTCATTAGGTTTCTTTCAGTGAGCTCGTGAGGTACCCAAATATCGAGCTTTTTTTTTGTACCCAGCTTTTTTCAAATGCGCCAAAACTGTCTTGTGATCAATTCTCAGTTCTTCAGCTACGTCGTAACTACTAATATTACTAAAGAGATTTTATTACAAGTTCATACATACTATAATGTGAAAAGAATTTTTCCCCAACCTATTATTAGACATTATATTATATTCACTTCATCAATACAGCATAATGCCAACCAAAGTAGATCACAATGTTCGAAAGTAAATTGATTGACAGGCCAACACAACAATGAACGATAAACAATTATATTCTTATTTATTGCTATATTCGGATATCGCAACTTTGAATATATTTAAAATGGCAAAGGTCGCAAACTTTGGGCTTTATTTTGACGCTATTGTGAGATACAGAGCGATCTGTAACGCTTGCATCATCTTTGTATAGACTGGGATAGTCTTATCTATTGTTATGTTTCCTAATTGCATCTATTCTCACTCTATCTATCAAAGCAAGTTTTGAACAGGTTTTATGTGAAACGGTTTTCTAAAACGCTTCTTTATAAGAGGTGTTACAATGTCCAGTGTCCGAAATTGTAGACACCAGCGCATTATCTAATCTGTCTGCCATGAAATGGAAGTGTACAGTAATTTAATGTTCCAGTTAGGCGGTAATACATGGCCTCTTAATTTTGTTACAGATGCAATCGTAGACCTCAGGAGTGGCAACGCATCTGCATTCCGAACTGATTTTTTAGGGTGCCGTACCCAAGACACTGCAATCGCCAGTCTGGAGTAATCCGGTCTTAGGGGAATACTTTTTTCGGCTGGAGAGATGGCTTTCAACTTGCTGATTTAAATTTAATGTTAAAAAAATATTCACTTTGCTACTGATTGTTCACTGCTAATAAGTACAAAATGTTGTGTGTGTTACAAATGAGTAACACACAATGAAAACATGATGTACCTTTTCTAGAACATTCGAAACGATAGCCCGCATCTCCACAGGTACAGTCAGGGCCGTTTGCGACACACCAAATGCCAAAATAAGGTTAAAGGTAATAATTGTTGGATGTAGCCTTTTTAGTATTCCAGATTGATTTATGCAGGAATTTCCTGATGATAATATGATAGGGTGTGAACTATGGGATTGTGAAAAAGTAAATTATATAATGCCACTTATGTTATACAGTTACAGTTAACACATTATACGTCCCACTGCTGGGCACGAGTCTCTTCCCTATTGGGGGGAGGCCTGGAGCTTACTCCACCACGTTGCTCCAATGCGGATTGGTGGAGGTGTGGGTTAGTGGCCAACCTGATGTCGGATGTTTTGAAACCGCCCATAAGGCCTCCGATAAGGTTTAACGACTGCTATCTATTGATAGCAACCAGGACCTACGGCTTAACGTGCCCTCCGAAGCACGGAAACGCGCATTTAATTTGCCACCCATCACACTACCCGACTGCGCCCGTATTACTTAACCGAGTAGATCGCTTATGATCTACACCAGCCGCCGGGCCATGCGCGCTTCTTTGTAATATTAGAACAGAGAAAAAAGTAAAAGAACAGAGGAAACGTTATAAATATAAGTTGCGTATAAACGTGCAGTACCACATCATCATCATCACTCCATTTTACTGATTTTACGAACCAGGTCGTAACGCAATATAGATATACATAAAGCCGTGGTCCAGGACAGAATCTGTCCGCAACCACGGCTTGTGCTAGCAAGCCGAAACGTCGGAATAAAGGTAAAAAGTGTTTTTGTCCAATATCCATATCGCGTCACGACCCGGTTCGTAAAATCAGTAAAATGAGTGTTAAACGCGAGTGTTTTAAAAGTTATATCATCACTCCAACCAAAAGACGTCTACTGCTGAATTAAGCCTTCCCCAACGACGCCCACAACGGTGTTGGGCTATGCGTCATTAGGGAAGAATATGCCATAAACGCCATGCTTGACAGGCGGACGCAATCGCAGTAGCGATAGTTTTATAGTTTTTTTTTATGTTATGGAAGTGGCAAACAAGCATGCAGTTCACATTGATGTTAAGTGATGACTGCAGCCTTAGACACCCCCACAAAGACCAAGGTCAAAATGCAGATGCGTTACCACTCCTGAGGCCTAAGGTGTTATGCCTCTGTGCCGGAAATTACAGGGCCGTACATTACCACCTGACCGGAACACGCTAGTGCTGAATACTACCATTTAGCGGCAAGTATATTAGGTAATGTGGTGGTGCCTACGCCCGCGAGCTCCGTCACAGGAGTACTTCCACCAGTACAAACTGTAAAGTATAGTGGAACGCTGCTTCCCATCCCGCGTTGTTATTTTTACTACCGCCTGAAAGGAATGGTTTGAGCGCTATTGTTCGGTCGACTGACTACACTAGCGGAAGAATTCTCCTCCAATAGAGGGTGAGCGGGTCGTCACGTCCCATCGCCTTCCAGTAGAAAATATTGTCGGCTAATTAATCCAACGTGCTCATGCTTTCTGCTAATTCGCCTTTAGTTATAGTTATCGAAACTAGCTGTGCCCGCCACTTCGTCTGCGTGAGAATTTATGGTTGTTCAATATGTACTCGCACAAAGTCGTGGGTGGAGCTAGTATAAAAGTAACTTACTCCATATTATATATGCTATCTGCTAGTGAAAGTCCCGTCGAAATCGGTAGAGCCGTTCCCGAGATTAGCTTGAACAGACAGACAGACAGACAGACAAACAAAATTGTAAAAAATGTTGATTTGCTATAAGTACCGTGTATACATACATGTGCACTTACTAAAAAGCGATTATTTTTAAATTACACACAGACACTCCAATTTTATTAATTTGTATAGATGTATACTTTATTATTAATCCTAACGAACCTAAGATTCACTGGCAGGGGATGCCTTATTGCATTAAGTCCACATAATAGATATTAATTATTACATATTTTTATATGTGAATAAATACGTTTATTGAATAATATTAAATAGTTCGTTTGTGTTTATAAAACCGTTACTGTTTTTTTTATTATTTCTTAAAAGTCGCGAGCGGCGATCTATTCATACACATAGCACGGTTGAAGGCGCAGGTCATGTTAGCCAGTGGGTCAGTGAGTCGCGCGTACTACAGGGTGCGTGCGCGCAAGTTCGCTGACTTAGCAGTTGTATACGTGACTCCGTTTTTTGGGGTGTCCCATGGGTCTCTACATTTAATTTTGTATCTTCGCCACGGGTCCATCTCTAAAAAAACTATTATTTTGATACTTAATGAAATTAATACCCTTTGAAAATCTCATAGGTTCTTTTTTTATATTATGGAAATGACAAACAAGTGTACAATTCACATTCATAGTAAACCAAACTGAAGATAACCTGCAGTGGCCACCTCTAAGACTTAAGGCTTTATATCTCTGTGTGGAATGATGAAGCCATACATTGGATAGGAACACGATAGCGCTGAACTCTGCCATTTAGCGGGAAATAGATTATGTGGGATTATAGGTAGGCCGTGTTGCCTACCCCCTCGATCTCCATTACTGGAGCTCTACCACCAGTAATTCTGCATTTTTAAAATATTTATATCAGAAACGTCATGAAATATGTTTTGTAATAGCTAAAAGTTTACAATCATACATGTCTTAAACTGTTATATCTACCTACACGCGTGACCATTTATGCGGTCGAGGGCACAGTGCACGTGTGTTCACTGGGTCACTAAGGCGAGCTTGTCCTACGGGATTCGCCCGCGCATGACGCCTTATTACATTTAAACTGAATATGGTTTTTCTATTCTGACATTGAACTGCCCTTGTTTCCTTCTCTATGCAACATTTGTTTACTAATATTACCTTTGAATAGCCTTTAAAAAAAATAACCTAAAAATAAAAAAATAACCTTTATCCCATTTGAAAAAAAAAAAAAAGTTTTGTAATTACTAATAACTGGCTGTAACGTAATCAGTAGTCTGCTAGCATGCCGCTACCGCTTTGCCGGGACCCTTACTTCAATCCCTGGTTTGGGAGTTTTTCACTTTTCGGAAATTTCCCAGGGTCACCTTCAGAGTTTGGTTATGTGCCCGAAGGGGTCAATAGGCTTATTTTATTGCCTATTTATTACTTGGGGCAAAAACGTAACTATCCAATCGTGTGTGTTTGCATGTTTGCTTGAATGCATGTATTTATCGCTGCCTATCCCTTGGTGCAGTTTCGATATCCAGACAATACTTAGTAACCAAAAAGTAGGAAAGTTCATCCAAACTTCAAACTTTTCGCGCTAATTCGTCTAAAACTGGTTCTGACTTTAAAACTTCTTAAGGTGACTATTACTCTATTGTAATAAAAAGGTCATAATATTAAAAACAAAGAACAACAACGTAAATTCAGATATTATTGACATTACACGACCTTACTAGATTTCGAAACAGATCTATAAAGATTTCAACAATAACAAGTCGGTAAATAAAATAAGAAAATATAAAGCAACATCAAACACACTTCTTTGAAATTTGAAAGCACCATGAATATCACCAACTTAGTGACGACAATCCACCCAAAAAAGAACCCTGTCCATAAAAAATAAGAGTTTAATATTGCTTGTTTCCAGCCCAGAATAAATTTGTAAGCTCACCGGCCGGCAGTCCACGCGCTGTCCGCTCGTTCATTGAGCTCTTCCCATGACATTATCCAAACACCCTATTGACACTTGCAATATAAGCCGACACTTTACAATCTAATTTCAACCCTAACATTAACATCATTAAATTCAAATTAGTTCGCTACCACGGGATGTATAGGATGTTGCATTGTGCTCACGAAAATAGCGCATCTGAGGAACCGATGGCCTCACAGATGGACCCAGCGTTTTATTTCCACGGAGGAAGACACGACTTTACTACGATACATGGGGAAAATATGGGCCCTAAGTCCGTTCAACCGTATTTCACTGGGGTCGGTCGGGGTCACCCGTGCGGACATTATTAAACTGTTACTCTTCTAGAATCGTGAGACGTGACTTATGCAGATGTTTAAGTAGTAGTTTGACTGATAGTTTCACGTGTTTGCAGTGGTCTTTTCTCATGTGAATCTTCCCCGCACGATTTGCGATGTTCGCGAAATTAGTTGGAAAGTTTTGTTTTGGACGTTTATGTGTTGTGGAAGACGTGTCTTTCACTGTTTAGTTACACTGATGTTCGTTAGAAATCATGATAATACGGGTAATATCCCGCCGCGGCGTCGTACTGATGTAATTTACTTACTTTTTTCTAGCAATAAACCCAGTCTTCACTCCAGTGCAGTTTATTCATTAATCAATCATGTGCCAGCAGAATTGTTTTTTTTTGTCGTATAAAATACGATCCTTTATAGCTGTTTTCATTCGTTTCACATTATCCGAAACCTTTTAATAATAAAATAACAATATTGTAATTAAGAATTAAAACAACATGCCAAGCAATTACACCTTACCTAGAACCATAATATTCACTGAAGGAAACTATCGGTATCCAATTAAAAAGTTTTAAAACTAATCAGTCGCTCTCAGAGATACGGTTACCTATTTATGGATTACGAGCGTGAAGTAACGTTTTTTTCTTTATGCTGTGATTTTGACGGAAGTCTAATCTAACGCTAAGTGTCAGTGTTTAATTATTTTGGGAAAAAGTATGACCATAAAAGAATGGATTTACAAATTATTATGAGTATTTTGGAAAAGAATCCGTTAGTTGCAGGTTGGCTATTAGCTGTGAAATAAAAATTTCACACTCTCTTACAATACGATTGAATATCAACAAGAAAAATATATCAAAAACAAGGGCGACTCTCACGACAAATAGTTATCTAACAAACATCTAGAAAGATCCATCTTTTCCTACACTAAGTAAAAACACGATGAGCCGCACACTAGCTATAGGCACAAAGAATGCAATTAATATAGTTTTTGCCAGTAAATCAGGAAGCTAAGTGTAACTGTAAAAGGCGAAATGTGGGAAAATTGGCGGGAACAATGGGAGAGATGGTTGGTTTTTTCGGTTGGAAGAGCGCATGTCGAACGCAATTACGCGAACCGCTCGTATGCTGTATGAAACGGCTCGGTGACGCCATGTCTGGTTTAAATATGGTTAATCATTGATTTCGAAAAACATTTTATGTGTATAATGTAAGTCGATAATTTAGATTTACTGAAGTACATTGTACAATTAAATTAACATTTACCCTAAAGATCAAAAACTAATTAGGTACACTTTTGAAATCGAGATATATATTTTATGACAAAAACTTTCATTAAATTAAGTTGTTTATCTTAAACCACAATACACAGTTATAAATTAATATTATACACATGATTATTATTGAAGGTTATTCCTTTAGTTCATTTTGTAATTTATCAATTGCCTTATGCTATGCCCACTTTTTAATCAATTAGTATTCTATTCAATTTTATTACAATCTTTGTTCTTTAATTACTTTATACACATCGATAAAGCAGACTTTTTCACGTTATCAGAACATCATATATTTTTTTCAACAAGCTTAACTTAATCAACGATTTAAATTAAATTGCCAACCACCGATTAAAACACGTTCAGAACCACCGTATCACCGGGCGTCCTCATAAGTTTTTCACGAGGAAAAGCGCATACAATGCACAGAACACAAGAAGTTGAGAAAGGCAGCTACTCATTACCCTGGACTGGACAGTTATTGTGTAGTGATCACATCATTATATGCCTTCCTCATTCCACACTGGTTAATTGAGCTTTTAGCTAATACGACAGCTTTGTTCTGTCCTTCCACTGCTCTTAAAGGTCGTGAGAGCCCTTCCGTTGTTATTGTTTATTATTTTTATGCGATGTATCGTAAACGGGATAACGGGATTCAACGTTTTTTTATCCTTTCTGTTTTGAATTGTTCATATTACACAGAGTCATCAATTAGTGGCTCCAGCGTACTTCTTGGAGAAATTATATTGGTACTTCATTACAATTCCAGTTATGGAGTTGGCGTTAGCCACCACCTCGTCACCTAATATGCCATACACATAGTGGTTTTGTTCAGCATTGTAGTGTTAGATGGTATCCAGTTAGATCGTAATGTATGTAATTTCTATCATTGAGGTATATCAAGATCCTTTTAGTCGAGTGGTTCGGAACAACCGCTTGGTTCAAGAGGTCGAGAGTTTGATCCTCGCACAGAGACAAATATAGCCTACAGATGTTTGTTTCTATTCTGGGTGTTTATGAATGTGTTATGTGTGTACAACGGCACCTATGATAGCGTATATGGGCTGTAGGCTGTGATTGTAAAATGTATTTTAGTTATTTATTTATAATAGCTGCTGCGTTGGCCTCAAAGATGGTTCTGGTTTTTGTGAAGATGTATACAGGCTGCAGTAATAACTTACCATCCATGTGATCTGCATGCTTGTTTGACACCTTTATAATACAGTTTACTCGGGAAACACGTGTTAATGAATAGTACTTAAAAGTCATTTGTCACACATATTTCTGTGTAAATTAATATTCCTTATTGAATGGCATCTACAGAAATCTAAATACCTACATATACATATAAGCCTGGGTTGCACCAAGATATTTGTTAAAGTTGAAGTTGTTGTAACATTTCACATCCTGCACTAACTTTAATAGATTTCTTTAAGTTAGAGAAGGATGCGAAATGTTGCAATAACTTTGACTTTAACGAATGTCTTGGTGCAACCCAGACTAAGATTGTGACTGTGATTGCAACTAAATGCGACACTAGTTTTCGATATCCAATTAAAATACTGATCAAAGTAAATGGTCTCTGACAGAAAACACCATTGTAAACTTAATAAGCTTTTAACTGCTATATAAGTTCAACATTATTAACATAGTAAGCAAACCAATGGCATGTTAACAAGTTTATTTTGTACTGTGTTAATAGCGTCAATTTGTTTAACAAGTAGTGCTGCGCGCGCGTCTATTTTAAAGCTATTTTTCTCCTCCGGTCTTAGAACGTTCCATTTACTTTGTGTAAATTATATATAAGATTGAATTTGACTTTGTAAGACCGTGTGAATTCTAAGTTACTTTACTGATTTGTATACGAATATATAAGGTTGGGGAAAAAGTTTCTTCGCATTTTTTAAGATAATTCAAAACATTTTTTAATGTAGTTTATTTAAATTTAACTAAAGTATGTATGTACCATTTTGTTCGATAACCTTTTGCCATCTTGTAGGTAGGGACATGATCTCATTGCTATAAAAAATTTGGGAATTTTCATCAAAATACCGCGACAAGTGGATTTGGCAGTCCTCTCGTGATGTTAACCTAACATTGCATAAAGAATTCTGAAGAGACCGAAACAGGTGGAAATCTGAAGGTGCAAGGTCAGGACTATATGGCGGATGCATTAACACCTCCCAGTCATACTCTCTTAATTTTTGCTGAGTGGCTATAGATGTGTGAGGTCTAGCGTTATCATGATGAAACACCACACCCCTTCTGTTGATCAATTCCGGCCGCTTTCTCTCAACTTCTTTCTTTAATCTCATCAGTTGTTCGCAGTAGAGTTCAGAATCGATAGTCCTGCCTGGTGGTAATAGCTCAAAATAGCTCATAATGAATAATGCCCTTCCAATCCCACCACACACACAACATCACCTTATTGCGAGTTAACCCGGGTTTCGCCACAGTCTGTGAAGCCTGACCGGGTTTGACCACGACCTTTTTCGCACGTTCTTGTCGTACGTGATCCACTTTTTATCACCAGTTATCAGCTTCTTAAAAAATGATTCGGTTTCATTACGTCGTAATAAAGAATCACAAATGAGTACACGGTTCATTAGGTTTCTTTCAGTGAGCTCGTGAGGTACCCAAATATCGAGCTTTTTTTTGTACCCAGCTGATTGATAAACTATGATTACGGCTAGTCAATAAAAAATGGATGCAGAAAGTTGTAAAAACTTAGGAAAAATCGTAAAAAAAACTGCGGCACGTCACGCGTATTTACTAAAAAATTAAAAAAACCAGAGCCGGTAAGTCCCCTATATATAAGAGTAATTATCCTTAATTTTGTACAAATATTCAAAAAACGCTTGGCGGTCACTTATCCCTGGGATACATTGTATATAAAATGATATAAATTTCAGTACTGTTTAACAAAATTAAGGATAATTACTCA
The DNA here is from genome assembly GCA_036365455.1 of Macrosoma leucophasiata. NCBI lineage: Eukaryota > Metazoa > Arthropoda > Insecta > Lepidoptera > Hedylidae > Macrosoma > Macrosoma leucophasiata. Next base: position 6,814,949 of record JAWQUS010000020.1, read on the forward strand.
TATAAAAGTCAAAAGTCAAAAGTCTTAGGAATCGGCGTGCATGTATGAAGATAATGATGAAGGTAGGCGAGGCACGAGAGGTTTGTCTGAACCGGGATATCTGGCGCTCTACACTCTCTGCCTACCCCGTTAGGGACCTGGCGTGAAGATACATACATACATACATACTGTTTAACAGCAACAAAAAATATCTATAAATATCTACAAAAAAATAGTTAAATACATCCATCATACCCTTCTTTAGTTCTTTCTTCTTCTCTTCTTTAGTTTGTTTGAACTGTAGAAAAACGTTATGTAGTAAATAATATACATTCTGTCAATTCTAGTCACGTACTTACTTTCGTAGGTACTTTCAAATCTTTTTAACCTGATCTAGGGTTTAGAGATAGATGATTCTACATTGTGTTTGGAAATAATATTCACCTATAAGTCTGTCATTTGTAGCAATCATTAATTGGATGATGCGCTGATATTCAGAGGTCCAGTTGCGCCATTCGCATTACACGACACCGCTGTTTTGGCCGAGTGACACCTAGAATGGTTAAAGTTTAGTTAAAATTAATTGCGGTTAATAGTTACTTTAAAAACAAGTCCTTATGCACGTTTTGACTGATGATGATGTTTTCTTTTATTGATTAAAGGTTTAGTATAATTACTATGTGATTTCATATTCAACTTCTGGTATATCTATTTTGAAACATTATTACAGACTACTCCTTGTTATATGTTACTCATTGTTACCGCGTCGATGAAATGACATATCTGGTATTAAATTGGTAAATTATGTAGCCTTTTTTCATCAAACATCTGTTTCAAAGCCTATTAATATATAGGTAAACTATATAGTTTATGTTTAGTATACGTCGTAAAACCTTAACTTTTACATATCATTTAATTTTAAACTTTTTGTAATAAAAGACAAATGCTTTAAAGTGCATCCCTCCAAAATTAAATTGTGAGCGTATATTTAACATATAGTCGTAATGTCACATACCATTTTGATTCAATAAAATTATTAATTACTGGCAAAGAGGAACTATCTCTCAAGCAAAAATTTATCTTCCTCTGAAGTATTGTTACAGTTTATAAATAATTAATTACATGACATGACAATAATGATTATTGTAACTTTTCACAAATATTAATCCCCGTTTAACGTCCTATGTCACCGGGCTCGCAATTTCTGCGCGGGCGGCGAGTTCGTGTGGTCGTGCCTGAAGCCAGATTAAACTATTGCACCTCACCGACATTTCGGTCCCCATGGTAACCGAAAATAACAACACTTCCCATATGCATTTCAGCACTCGTAATCCTTATTTTTAGCAGCTTAAGGTACGAATTAACACTCTGACACAGTGGTTCTCGTTCGTGGTCTGATGAAATAAATGGTTGTATTTAGAAGGACCTGTCTAATACTTGCACGATATTCTGCAAATATTTGCTCTAAATAGAGTACCAACCAACTGAGGTGATTGTTAAACGGACTAGGAACCACATTGTGCAATTTAACTGAAAAAGCCAATTTCTCATTAGAAAATGATCAAGTAATTTTAGGACAAGGAAATCCTGCATGGACACTGAATACCCGCCTTGACTTTTTTTTTAATATAATGGCATCGTTTTTTACGTATATTGCCAGTGTCAAGTAAGACGATATTTCGTATTCGTAATAAACTGCGTAAAAGTCAGTCAGTCAGTCAATTAACAGTCAGTCAGTCAGAGTTACAGTCAGGAATTCGAGTAAAGTGATGGCTACTTTACCAGAACAATTACAATGAAGTTTTAGAGGCAACCTGAAAGGCCGTGTTTTTGCACTGCTATTTAACTATGCACAGGCCCTCTAAACCTATATCAAACAAAATACCACCCACTTCTTTAATATAACTCAAAAATGCACCAAGAAAATTAAATAAAATAAGAGCACCACACGCCACCACACTTTCAAGGTTCCCGCCAGAACCTCTTGACTTGTGACGGGAGAATGCAGGTGACGGGTAGTGTGAGATTCTTACCTATTAAAACCCCGTGATGTTTGTTGTATGACTTTTTGCAGTGAGATCATGAGAAAGCTCTCGCATAGAGTTATTCCCGAAATCCCAATTGAGAATCCCCATCAATGGGGAATTCTCGGAACTTTTGTCCATTACTTGTCATTTGCAAACATAATGGGGATTCCGGGACTAATTCTCGCATAATTCTCGCATTCCGGCCTCATCATCCCAGCCAGGCCCATCTCCAGGAACTCAACAAGAGCTCCAAACATCACTAGGGGCTCGCGGAACACCGGCACATCAAATACCACGGGGATCTGACACCATCGAGCGATCGACTTCCCCTACTCTATTACTCCCAAGCCCCAGTAGTCTGCGATGGACTGGGCCGGAGAGAAAAGCGCCCCGCCTCAGTAACCATCTCCTTCTGCGATTTAACTACTTCGCAGAAGGATAGAATATTACAGAGATATAACAACTTAGGTCTCGAGGGTCATAGACTGCAGTTATCACTTAACATCCATGTGAACTGCAAACTTATTTACCACCTTCGTTACATAAATCACACTATACTATAAAATTAAATTATTTAAAATAGTCTTATATCAAAACAATAAACACTCCTGTTTCCCACCGAATCCCTTACGCAAATCAATTATCAATATTAAACAAACGTGTGAAAGTATCGAAATAGTAGTCGAGACAATCGGAACGGAAACTCCGCGCTTTAGCGCCTGTAATTGAGGATATTTTATTTATAACTCTAAAATTGCACTGGCGAGCATTTCATCGACAATCATGGATTGTATGCAAGCCGCTAATGTATGGTACGGATTGTTATTTATACGGAGCTGATAGTAGGGACGGAAAGAGTATTTTATTTAAAAGTTAAAATATAGTTCGCGAGCCTATTGTAATCTCCGAGCACGTTATCAAACTTTGATGGTACTGGTGAAATTCCAAATAGCACCTACTCTCCTATTTATAGATCGAACCCAGTACAGTAGGGGCCAGCTACTACTTACTAGATCACTGAAATCACTATACGCAAATCAATTATCTATATTGTAAAAACGTGTGAAAGCATCAAAATTGTCTCGAGACACTAAGACACTACTATTTACTTTATTAATTAGAGTTATCACTAAAATTCTTATGTATATTATTAGAAGCTGTTGTCAAAAACAAGTGTCTTCTAGAATGGGTAAGGAGAGAGATTTATATCGATCTATGTACTCATAAAGCTCAAGATTTGTCGGTTACTTTTTTTAGTCCCATTTAGCCATCTCTTTGACACTCAACTTCCACATCAGAATATCAGTTTCTGCTGGCATTGCCGTGGTTGTTAAGAGCAATATTGGGCAAATTCAAATTTCACTTATCCATCACTTCCATCCACCCAAAAAATAGACGAAAATCATAAATTAAATAATGTAAACTTTCTTAAATTTAATTCATATACGTTTAATTTATTTTTCTTTAAATTCTATATAAGCAGATAATAAATGAATCTCGAGTTTCAAAATATGCGCAGAGATAGCTTTGTTAATCTCTCAAAACAACAGTAACAACAACCACAACAACAACAATATTCTTTATTGCACACCAATCAGTAATAGGTTAGATACAATGACAGGAGGATAAGCACAAATGGCGGCCTTATCGCTACACCGCGATTTCTACCAGGCAACCAGATAACAAGGTGAATACAACATAAATAATAATAGGGGCGAATATATTACAAGAAATTACTTTAAAAAAACTTAAATTACTTAAAATTACTTATTAATTATAATAAAAAATATGTCACTAAGTATACAGGAACAAAAATAACAACTTTAAAATTACAGTAAGTATGTAGCGTCACATTATTAAGCGTCAAATAAATATCCGGACGCCGCAAGCTTAGCGTTGCGTCGTCAGTTGTCCCGTAACCCTAGTGCCGCGCACACGCACCTCAACCCGTATTATTATTATATTTATTTACAGATAAAAATATTCAAATGAAGATTCCAATGGCAAATATCACTAAGCCCAAAATATCACTAAACTTATCGCTTTTATATGCTCAGTTTATTTTAAAATGTTGTCACACCAAAACAATCTCAAACACACCCACCCAACTCCCGCAAATTTAACCTTGCCCTATTCGTGACTGAATCCTGCTAATGTGTGTAGCGTAGAATCGAACCGCAATGCAATGAAGATAGCAATGGCAGTATTAATTCATTGCGCCCGGCCGCTACAAGCCCTGGGTCATTATCTAGTCCTGCCCTAGGAATTTTAACACCCTGTACTCAGTTCGCACGGCTGATTTAAAGTTCCTGTTAATTAAGAATGATAAATGATGATCTGTTTATGCTTTGATACGCATTATTAATAAATCAGCCGACGCGAGAATATTATTATAATGTTATAATAACGTTGTAATGAATAGCATGTTATCAACAGTTTAGAGTTCACTTGGCAGCGTAAGTAAGTAATAATATATCTATTAATCTGACAAAAAAATATTTCAGTTATCATTAATTATCAATGTAAGATGTATGATAATTTGCTACTTTACTGTCACTTATCTAAATGGATAAATACATTGCTGTGAAGAGATGTATACCTATACATTTTTGACTAACGTACGCAATTCGCCTCTCACCTAAGTAAATTTACACAACTGCCTAATGGAGACCCCTGCGGGTCCGATCCTCGGTTTAGACATATGCGATTAGGGGCGGTGCAACTTTCTCTCTTGTCATCGGTTGGTAGAGAGGTATAACTTCGTAGTACGTACAGTATCCAACAAGAAATAATGCACATCGACCTCAGGAAGAGACGTCGGCTTATTTCGAATCTGTAGAGCGTTATCTCTTTCGCACCTTATCTATTTGACGTTTGTCGACCATTTTGATCAAGTTTTGACCAATACCGGACTACGGATGCTTACGTAGGCAGTATGCAGCAAAGATAACGCTCTATAAAGCCGAAACTAGCCGATTATCACTTTCATAAGCTCGATGTGCATTATTTCTTGATTGATGAGCACTGTAAATACGGTTGAGTCCGATATAAATGTATCGGAAATAAACGTTGACCACTATTAACAATATTTCTAAATGACAACTTCCTAAATCCTATAAATACTCCTTAATTCAGTGAAAAAGACTATAGTTAATACAGGTTGGTGCAGTGATATAAAAATTATTGCTCGAAATATTTTTGCTCTTAAGACCCGATAATGTAATGATTGAATTCGAAAGGGTTGACTTACAAAGTTGCAAATAATTGTTTTGCAGTCTAGTTTACATTCTTTCTATAATAGAACTACATTTTAAAAAAAATATGCTGTTACAAGGTTTATTTTATTTGAAATATCGCAATGACATATAAAAATAAAAAAATATGCTTACATTCACAGCCCCACATTAGGTATAAACCTGTGTCGTGGGTGCTGTTGTACACATACAACACATACACAAACACCCAGACCCAAAACAAATATCTGTAGGCAATACAATACAAATATTGGTCCCGGTGCGGGGATCGAACCCGACCCTTTGAATCAAGTGGTCGCCTCACACCGCTTGACCAACTGGGTCGAATAATAAAAAAAGATAAACGGCTACAAACTTATGTAGATTCATATTCATTTATAACTTGCCTTACATTTATTCTATACCGTGACATCGTCTACCAATCTAGTAGTAATAGAGTGCAGCAATTATACAAGCCAGCCAGCAATCTGGCCGACATAAAGTCCGGCCGCTATCCATCTAATCTCCACCAAACTGTATTCGCACTTTGCGCAGCCGGTCGGATCACGACTCTTATATTTACAGTGCTTGAGATTACGCGTCTAATGCGAAATATTAATTCTGAAAATATACCCCTGTAAGGCTACTCGAAAACTGAAAATCTGATTGATATGAATATATATCTATACAAATAAATAAAATTGGAGTGTCTGTTTGTAATATTAAAATAACCGCATTTAACTAAATGCATATGGATGTACACAAAAAAAACTACATTTTTCACAATTTTAGTCGGTCTGTCTGTCTGTCTGTTTGGTGGTGCTAATCTTGGGAACGGCTGGACCGATTTTGACGGGACTTTCACTGGCATATAGTTGATGTGACAAGGAGTAACTAAGGCTACTTTCTACTAAGGCCCACGACTTCGTCCGGGTAGATACTAAACAATAATATTTTCACCCGCGGGCGAAGTCGCGGGCACAGCTAGTTTCTAATAAAACTGCCTTGGTAGCCTGGGAATCGAACCAAGGATCAGTGGTAGGTCCTTGGTTCGATTCCAATTGGGAATTTTGGATTGGGATATTGGGGATAACAGTGTAAAATCCTTTATCTCTGGTTCTATTGGGCTTTTTTCCCTTTCTTTCATTTTCTGGAAGTTTCCCAGTACCTCGAAGTTTGGTAATGTGCCCGGACATGTCAATAGGTTCGCCACCTGTTACATGGGTCAAAACATAACCGGCGAATCGTGGGTGTTTACACATCTCTAAACCTCTGCCAATCCCTTCGGAGATTACAGGCGTGAATTAATGTTTTTTATTTCTAATATTTGAATAAAATCTTGACACTCGAGTCAATCGAAATACCTCGGATACCTCGGACAATCTACACTAATCTATAAATCAACTCTAATACCTACAATCGAAAAATTCGGTACTGCACGGGTTAATTGACCAATCGCTGTGTTAGCATCCAGCCTAACTGCTAGGCGTGAAGCCGGTAGTGATTCGCGTCTAAATGGCCAGTGGTTACTCTCGATATATGCATCCATCTAAGTCCGCCGCAAGATACCGTGGTACCGGACATTAAGATCAAGATATCGTGACCTTTACTTAGCGGGATACGTATTTAAATAGAGTACGTAATCAAATAATTATACTCACAAATAAATAATTACATGTGAAGAAAAACAAATATTGCACTGCCTTGTAACACAGAAACATGGTTATTTTTTTAGTCAATATCCGAAATTACTTTGGTTAGCATCATAATCTATACTTATAATAAAACTGTAGAAGTATGAATTCTGTACATTATGTACTGTGTATTAAAAATATAAAAAAAAAAAATACCAGGGGATGTTACTAGATCGATACCGAACACAAATATGTGATTGGAAAATTTTTTGTCTGTCTGTCTGTATGTCTGTCTGTTTGTTCAAGCATCACAGAAAATCTACATCAGTTTGTCTGTGTGTTTGTGCACGCTAATTTCAGAAATGGCTTACCCGATTTGCAGTTTCACTAATATATTGTGGTAAGTTTTATTAAACATTAAGTGTTTGTTTCGTGTCAATCGGTTCAGAAATAAAAAAGTTATGACAAATTTAAAGAATCATATCGAATATTTTTAACTATTCTGTATCTATCTTCTATCTTTTAGGAGGTTTCGTACATAAAAGGCAAAAACGGACCCTACGGATTACTAATTCTCCGCTGCCTGTCTGTCTGTCACCAGGCTGTACCTATCTCATAAATAGTGATAGCTAGAAAGCTAACATTTTCACAAATTATTTATTTCTATTATTTATTTTTAAAGACAAAATTAATTACTAAAAATAAGAAAATGAAAATATTAAGGGGCCCAAGGAGGCATACAGTAAACGTATTTTTTTGCACGAGTTCGACTCGCACTTGGTCGGTTTTTTCTCAGTGAGTAACGTTAAGCATACCGCATAGCAGCGTCCCGGCATAAAACAATCGCCGCTATGATCACCATTCAGCATGCCAAGCGTGGCAATTATGGCATATTCTTTCCTTATGACGCACAAAATTTAGGAGCATCTTCGGGAAAGACGGGACGTCAAGCGTCGGGACGCTAGGCGTCGGGACGCTCAGCGTCGGTACGCTGGGCGTTGAGGCGCTTGACGTCGGGATGCTGGGCGTCGAGACGCTTGACGTCGGGATGCTGGGCGTCGGGACGCTGGGCGTCGGGACGCTGGGCGTCGGGACGCTGGGCGTTTGGACGCTGGGCGTCGGGATGCTGGGCGTCGGAAAGCTCGGTGTCGGGACGTCGATGTCGGGACGCTGGGCGTCGGGACGTCCAGCGTCCCGACGCTCAGCGTACCGACGCTCAGCGTCCCGACGCTCAGCGTCCCGACGCTCAGCGTCCCGACGCTCAGCGTCCCGACGCTCAGCGTCCCGACGCTCAGCGTCCCGACGCCCAGCGTCCCGACGTCCAGCGTCCCGACTCAGAGCGTCCCGACGCAGAGCGTCCCGACGCCCAGCGTCCCGACGCCCAGCGGCCCGACGCCCAGCGTCCCGACGTCGAGCGCCTCAACGCCCAGCGTACCGACGCTGAGCGTCCCGAAACTGTGCGTCCCGACGCCGAGCGTCCCGACGCTGAGCGTCCCGACGCCGAGCACCCGACATCGAGCGTCTCGACGCCCAGCATCTCGACGTCGAGCGCCTCAACGCCCAGCGTACCGACGCCCAGCTTCCCGACATCGAGCGTCCCGACGCCCAGCGTCCCAACGCCCAGCGTCCCGACGCCCAGCGTCCCGACGCCCAGCATCCCGACGCCCAGCGTCCCGACGTCCAGCGTCCCGACGCTCAGCGTCCCGACGCCCAGCGTCCCGACACAGAGCGTCCCGACGCCAAGCGTCCTGACGCCCAGCGTCCCGACGCCCAGCAACCCGACATCGAGCGCCTCAACGCCCAGCGTACCGACGCTGAGCGTCCCGAAACCGTGCGTCCCGACGCCGAGCGTCCCGACGCCCAGCGTCGCGACGCCCAGCTTCCCGACAACGAGCGTCCCGATGCCCAGCGTCCCGACGCCCAGCATCCCGACGCCCAGCGTCCCGACGCAGAGCGTCCCGACGCCGAGCGTCCCGACGCCCAGCGTCCCGACGCCCAGCGTCCCGACGTCGAGCGCCTGAATGTCGAGCGTCCCGACGCAGAACGTCCCGACGCCGAGCGTCCCGACGCCGAGCGTCCCGACGCCGAGCGTCCCGACGCCGAGCACCCGACGCGACCCGACGAAAATAGGGCTATACTGAAATGTAAGGTCAAGTATTCTAAATTCAAGTGGGTAACTTTGAAAGTTATATATATTTTTTATGTGTTTCCTTGAAATCAATATTTAAATATGAATTACGAGTACCATGCTTAAAGCAATTGCATATCTACGATCATACCCTCCAGCGTGTTTGATTGATTTACGGCGAACAAGATGGGACGCTGCGTCTGCGTCGATAGCACAGTATAGATACAAATGTGTCGATAGTTTTCATTGAACACACGTTTATTGAATAACTCATCTCGTGGATTATCGAGGGCATCTAGGTCAAAGGTTCTTCTGGTATGACACCCGAAATTACCCAAAATTCATATTGCAATGATACCAGAATCCACTTGTTCTTTTACCTGATTATAGTGTAGACAGACACATTCATATAATTCGGGCAAGTTCGATACCTACCCTAATCGCTCTAAGTCAAATTTCCTTCCCCTACATATTCTCTGACCGTAGCACTGCCGACAAGTAGATATTGTTATGATCAAAATTCAACAGCATTTTAAAAAAACACCTTAAATGTGGTCTTCATATATGCGTTTGTATAATACTAAAATATTATTGAAAACAGCTCACATTCTAATTTACCAAAACCAAAATTCACGTGAGGACCTACGGGATTTTAACCTTTAAAGTGAAGGACCATCTTCAGCTTACACGACTGGTGAATTAGCGGGCTGCGCAATTTTAAACCGTAAGACATGATACTTAAATATAATTTAGTTTGTTTCCCATGAAAGATCAAGCGTGCGTCCACTCACGCGCATCGCACGACACATGCGACCCGGCAACCCGCGTCGCTCCAACAATTTGTTAGTCAACCACATCTAGAACTTTCTCTAAGGATTCAGTCTCATTAATTTAAATTAGCCGAAGGTACATCGTAATGATTGCTACCAAGATATGTAAATAGAGCAGTTAGTTTACTGTATAATTGCGTTATTTGATATGCTAATTTGAATTTTATGGATAATAGGTACGTAAGAAAAGTGTTAACACATACATATGTAAGCAATAGCACCTCTGCTAACCTTTGTTCCAGTCAGTTAATAATCTTAAACATTTTTATTCTAGTACAATAAACAAATATTATTATTAAACATGTCTCTTATGCATGGTGAGTGGAAATCATGGAACATTATTAATACAAGTACTTGATACTCGTTAAAAAATGCCTCTCTTAAATTTGTACTTTATTCTATTTTGGTATTTTTTTTATGTAATGGAAGTGGCAAACAAGCATGCAGTTCACATTGATGTTAAGTGATGACTGCAGCCTATAGACACCCACACAAAGACCACGATCAAAATGCAGATGCGTTACCACTCCTGAGGCCTAAGGTGTTAGCCTCTGTGCCGGAAATTACAGAGCCGTACCTTACCACCTGACTAGAACACGATAGTGCTGAACACTACCATTGATCGACAAGTATATTAGGTAATGCGGTGGTGCCAACGCCCGCGAGCTCCGTCACTGCAGCTCTACAGTCTATTTGTTCTTACACTGATAACTGAAGTACAAAATTTGAGAAAAATTCAACTCTCTAGCTATTACGGCTCCTGAGATGGCCTGTTGACAGACAGACAGACAGACAGTGGAGTCTTAGTAGTAGGGGACCCTATTACTAAGACTCCACTGTCTGTCTGATTTTACTTTTTGGATATTCCACCTTTGCACCAGCAAATTGAGAAACTTTACTCTTAAGTTATCTTAAAATGTCAGTTTACGTATTTAAAAAATTAATTTTATTACATCCTTCACTTGCTAAATAAGTCAGCGAACTATATTTAGAAAAACCTACAGTAGCTAGGCCACTGACAGCAAGAACTGTGTCAACTGTGAAAGAACTGCCGTTATCATCACATTAGTATACAAAAGCGCTTACAGGACTATAGTTCGGCCCACACTTACAAGTTAATCACTGACTAATAGATTCAGGTGCGTGGGCGCAGCATGAATAGAGCGGCTATAAGTTCTTTCTGTACTATATATAGCACGTCTATCTAGTCATTTGGATGCAATACATGTAATTATTGCATAGTACAGGTAATTTTTAGGTCAATTGTAATTAAAATAAATAAAATTAAATACGATTACACTCACTGCCACACAGTAGGTATAAACCTGTGTTTTGGGTGCCGTTGTACACATACAATACATACACAAACACTCAGACCCGAAACAAATATCTGTAGAACATAAAAATATTTGTCCCGGTGCGGGGATCGAACCCGCGACCCTTCGAATCAAACGGTCATCTCACCCCGCTGGACTAACCGAGTCGTCGCTTGACACTTCGCAGATTGAAGCATACTATTAAGTAAGTTCTCTACTTCAAAGCATGCTCCGTAATTGGTTATGCTAATCTTTAATAACAGTACAAATAGAGTAGACCCATTTCAAATGTCAAAATGAATAGTTGATGAGTCTGTACACCTATAGAACAGCACTACCAGGTGTAGGACACGCATTTTATTGGCTTGGTAGAAGTGTAGTCAAGAATAGACCTTTATTATGTTTGAGTTACAAAGGTACAAACTAATTGTAGATTTGATGCATCTAAATACAATAGATATAGTACGACAAACAGCCTAAGTACTAGAGCACCTTATTTGATTATTTATGACAGTACTTGTCAATTGAATATTTAATTTTGGGGTCGGTTGCATCAAAACATTTGTTTATGGTACGTTTTTCATCAAATTTAACAATAACACTGTAAGAGGGTTGATTAAAATAGTTTTGTGTATGAAAATAATGTCTATGGAATGTTACCTAAAACTAACTATAAAACCTCCGACAAGTTTTAAGGACTGCTATCTATCGATAGCAACCGGGACCGACGGCTTAACGTGCCGTCTGAAGCACGGAAATGCGCATTTTTTATTTGCCACTAGCGGTCACCCATCACACACCCGACCGCGCCCGTATCGTTTAACCACGTACGAACGTTCTGTACGTAGTTTCCATACTGTTCATATTTTTACTGTGGCTTAACCGAATAGATTACTTGCGATCTACACGAGTCGCGGGGCCATGCGCGCTTCATATATAAATATTAGTTATTTCGATATTTGTAAAAAAAATACTTATGCCTTCTATATCAGAAACAGTTGAGCGCATGAAGAAAGATTCAAATAAAATTTATCCTAAATTTTATGCTCTACAATTATTATAATAAATGTTAATATCCTTGGAACAATGGAAATTGAGAAAATCGTGAAAACTGTTTTTTTTTTTACCTTTGACCTCGTATAACTTCCTGTACAGACACGAGATTATATGAGACTTTTGAGACAGCTTTTAGAACGTCAAAATAAAGGTATATACCAATATTTAGCTTATTACCTCTCATTGCGAGGTAAATCGCTAAAATACGAGTAACTGGACTACAGCGTATTTTTGACATTGTTTAAGTTAAGTTTAGTTTCAAATGGTTCAACTCATTTTCTACTTAACGGATGCTTTAACAACTTTATTAAAACTAAAGTAAGATAATGCAACCCAGCCTTAATTAAGTTTACTTTCATTTTACTAGGAGAAAACCAAGCACATCTTATTGTATTTACTTCATCTACTTGCCACTACATGGTAGTATTCAGCACTATCGTGTTCTGGTCAAGTTGAAATGTACGGTCCCGTAATTTCTGACATAATTAGGCCTTAGGAGTGGCAACGCATCTACATTAAAATCACTGGTTTCAGATAAATGTTTATAAGCTACAGTATTACTTAACATAAATCCAATGTAAACTGTATGATTGTTTGCCATTTCATTCCATTAAAAAAAAACTTGGTTCTCTTTTCCAGCTTACGATGAAATAAAATAAATCGCAACCTTATGCAATCTTACACCTTGAACAAAAGGTGATTGTAACAAAAAATAACATAGTTTAACACTCCAATATAATAATTTGCAGATGATATTTCGTCGCTCGATATTTTTCTAGTATTACAGCACTACGCCCACGCTACCATTGTGTTCAAATCAATTACTATTTTATCGAAACGACCATCGATAACGAATTCCGTTCTTATTTCTTAACCTGTAAGGGTCAAGTTTGTCTAATTTAAACGATTATAGCGTTCAATGAGGATACTTTCATCTTTCTCGGTGAATCTCTGAACGAATTTTCAATTTTAGTGACTCATGATTGTAGGTTGTTATTTAGAGGTACTTAGCGCCTATAAATTAATCGCTTCTTGCTTTAATTGAGTACTTACTGTCTGCGATATTGTTTCATGTTTTAGGACTAATTAAGTTCTTTAATTACGTTTAAACTATCGTATAAATATTATAAATGCGAAAGTTTGTATGTTTGTTTGTTTGTTACTCCTTCACGCAAAAACTGCTGAACTGATTTTCATGAACTTTGGCACATACATAGAGGGTTACTTAGATTAACAATAGTTTTTATCCCGAAAATATGTTCCTGTGGGATGCCATGGGATGATTTGATGAGTTTCCGCAGGTTATGCGAAAAGCGACCTACAAGCGGGCGGAGCCGCGGGCAACAGCTAGTCAATTCATATTTTTGCTTTTAGTGCCGAGTTCGATACCTGAATCGAAGAGTAAGGTAGGTAGGTGTTAAGTATTTTTTTATTCAAAAATTGTAGCACTTTCACGGTTTGGTAATATGACCGGTGATTGCCATTACACTGGTAATCACCTATTACACGTCTTATAAACGTAACTGGTGGTAGAGCTTCAGTGACGGAGCTCGCGGGCGTAGGCACCACCGCATTACCTAATATACTTGCCGCTAAATGGTAGTGTTCAGCACTATCGTGTTCCGGTCAGGTGGTAATGTACGGCTCTGTAATTTCCGGCACAGAGGCATAACACCTTAGGCCTCAGGAGTGGTAACGCATCTGCATTTTGACCTTGGTCTTCATGTGGGTGTCTATAGGCTGCAGTCATCACTTAACATCAATGTGAACTGCATGCTTGTTTGCCACGCCCATTACATTAAAAAAAAAATAATAAAAAAAACTGGTGAATCGTTACATAGTATTTGTATGAATATCAGCTAACTGGCCTCTTGACCATATGAGCGCCTTATACAGATGTAATATGAGCTATATTTGATTGATTTTCAACTAACGTTTAGTTCCCTGACTGTACCTATAAACCCCTGTCCACCCTTAGAGGATACAGACATACAATAAAGTTTATAATATACTTATTAATATAACATAATACACAGCAGTGTTTTGATCGTGAATGCGTGGCAAACAGAGTCAAAGTGCCTTGATCAGATAAATTTTCAAAATAAAAGTGCGTTAAGGAAAACTGTCAAAAAATATGTACATAAAAAAAACGCTTATCGCGAAAAAATTCGGCGAAATAAATGAAGGTTATACGATGACAAATGATCAACTCGAGACAAAACAGCTTATCTGCGGCTAATTTACTCAAAACGATGCTGACGCTACAACCGTCCTACCTTAGTACAGTCATATACGGAAGTCTTATGTTAAAGTTTCACTATTATTATTCACTTTAATTATCATTAAAGTATCGAAAATCTAAATAAACTTATCTATTCAATATACTTCCTATCTTAAAGTAAATAAATAAATCATCATCGATATCATCATCGTCATCATTTCAGCCAAAAGACGTCCACTGCTGGACAAAGGGCCAAAGAATGCCACAACGAACGGTCCTGGGCCACCTTCATCCAACGATTGCTCGCGACCTTCACCAGGTCGTCGGTCCACCTCGTGGGGGGCCTTCCTACGCTTCGTCTTCCGGTACGCGGTCGCCACTCCAGAACTCTTCTGCCCCAACGGCCGTCAGTTCTGCGAGCTATGTGCCCTGCCCACTGCCACTTGAGTTTCACTATTCGGTGGGCTATGTCGGTTACTTTGGTCCTCATGCGGATCTCCTCATTTCTGATTCGATCTCGCAGAGTTTACTCCGAGCATAGCCCTCTCCATTGCTCTTTGAGTGACCTTAGGCCTTCTTATGAGGCCCATAGTGAGCGACCACGTTTCTGTTCCGTATGTCATCACTGGCAACACACACTGGTCAAAGACCTTCTTCTTCAGACACTGCGGTAAATTGGACGAGAAGATATAACGCAGCTTCCCGAACGCTGCCCATCCGAGTTGGATTCGGCGATTGACCTCTTTCTCGAAGTTGGACCTACCTAACTGGACCGTTTGTCCCAGGTATACGTAATCGTCAACAACTTCGAGTGTAGTACCCTCGACCATAACAGGAGTGGGCGTAACAAGGACATTCGACATAATTTTCGTCTAGTCCATGTTCATTTTAAGGCCCACTCGTTGGGCCCTACTGAGGCCATCGAGCATTGTGCCAAGGTCTTCCAGGATCTCAGCCATGACTACGATATCATCTGCAAATCGGAGGTGGGAGATGTACTCGCCGTTAATGTTGATACCGAGTCCGTTCCAGTCCAGAAGCTTGAAGACATCTTCCAATGCAGCGGTGAACAGTTTCGGAGATATGACATCTCCCTGTCTCACACCTCGCTGTAGTTGGATAGGTTTCGAGTTCTGGTCCTGAAGGCGAACCGACATAGTGGCGTTTTCGTACAAGCTCCTTAGCACCTCGATGTATCGGTAGTCGACTTGGCACCTCTGGAGTGACACGGAGTTGAAACGGATATGTACAATAATTTAAAAAAAAATGCTAGCTTATTTTCGAAACGGTTTAATATTTAGCAAAACACGAATAGTGCAATTTGTGAGTACATTTAAAAGTCTTTTTTTTTTCATAATGGAATGGATTGATAAGTATTTGCCTTGTCTGGTTGATCTTGTCCTAAACGAACAAAATTATCCTTTTATACAATTTACCAATATCATTTTGTTTCATCTCATAGTGCAAGCGTAAAAAAGTAAAACAAAAAAGCGATTGCAGAGCAAGAAGTTCTGCAATCGCTTTTAATATACATTTGAACTCTTTTTTAAGATTACGAAATCTAACATTCTCTCACATCACACGCATAGATAAAAAAAAATAATAATGAGATTCTACAAAAGAGAGAAATGAAAAAAAAAATATTTCACCTGTGCCCTGAATTTTGTATAAATCTTAATATTAAATTGATTTCAAATACTAATGTATATGTCTGGCATACCAATTTGATCATATTAATCTTAAATTTTCTAAACATATCCGATCCAAGTTGATTAACAGCATAATATTAATTAAATAAAAGTCAAACATGAAAAAAGCATGTAACACGTTAAGCTTACAGATGACCATCAACGACCATCGACGACCCCGCGGTCACTTATACACGACCATGGGAACTAACTGATAACACATCGCACGTACCTGGTTAGAATAAATACATTTTTGCTAATTTAACTTTTTCGCTACTTATGAACTTGTAGCTGAATGTTCCAGGATACGGAGTAACGAAAGAGATATATTTTTAGAGGAAACTTGATTTCTGAAGGGTTAGTCAGAAGTATCGTATTGACATTAATTACACCCACAGTTCATCATTTTCTTTTGCTTTTTTTTTAGTCTCATTGTATGGAATTTATTGATATTCGTCGTTGGTCAATCTCCGGGATACTTAGTAGCGAGAGGCATAAAGTTCTCCTCCCATTACATCCTAAAATAATCAATATCCTCGCGCTCGCCCTAATAAACTAAATCCGCTATTGGATATAGGTATGTAGCTTAGGTACTATAGATACATTGATGCTAGATTTTTTTTTATATAAAATTTTTTTTTTTTATCATTCCAAAGTATTCCTGCGCAATCGATAGACAATAGTGAATTTTCGTGACAGTCGCGCACAGAAACTTTATGTAATTTTCATAATAGGTTGGGGAAAAAGTCTTTTCGCATTATAGTATGTATGAACTTGTAATAAAATCTCTTTGGCTGTAGTATTTTTATCTGGCTGGTTTTGGTATC
Organism: Macrosoma leucophasiata; assembly: GCA_036365455.1. Taxonomy (NCBI): domain Eukaryota; kingdom Metazoa; phylum Arthropoda; class Insecta; order Lepidoptera; family Hedylidae; genus Macrosoma; species Macrosoma leucophasiata. Next base: position 6,831,888 of record JAWQUS010000020.1, read on the forward strand.
ATTGAAAGTTAAAATTTTAAAGAACATAATTCCAAATTCAAATTAGGGAAATGTGTGATTTTCATTTGGTTTTCGTACTGTCAAGATGAGTGAATCTAATGAAGAAATTCGATACATTTTAAAATTTTGCTACAAAAAAGGTAAAAATGCAACGGAAGCCGCGAAAAATATTTGCGATGTTTATGGACCTAGTGCAGTGTCTGTGAGAGTAGCACAGATTTGGTTTAAGCGTTTTCAATCCGGAAATTTTGATGTCAAAGATGCACCTCGCTCTGGTCGCCCTATTACGGATAAAATGGATGCCATTTTTGAAAAAGTGGAGCAAGATCGACATATCAGTAGTTACGACGTAGCTGAAGAACTGAGAATTGATCACAAATCAGTTTTGGCGCATTTGAAAAAAGCTGGGTACAAAAAAAGCTCGATATTTGGGTACCTCACGAGCTCACTGAAAGAAACCTAATGAACCGTGTACTCATTTGTGATTCTTTATTACGACGTCATGAAACCGAATCATTTTTGAAGAAGCTGATAACTGGTGATGAAAAGTGGTCACGTACAACAAGAACGTGCGAAAAAGGTCGTGGTCAAAGGCCGGTCAGGCTTCACAGACTGTGGCGAAACCCGGGTTAACTCGCAATAAGGTGATGTTGTGTGTGTGGTGGGATTGGAAGGGCATTATTCATTATGAGCTATTACCACCAGGCAGGACTATCGATTCTGAACTCTACTGCGAACAACTGATGAGATTAAAGCAAGAAGTTGAGAGAAAGCGGCCGGAATTGATCAACAGAAGGGGTGTGGTGTTTCATCATGATAACGCTAGACCACACACAACTATAGCCACTCAGCAAAAATTAAGAGAGTTTGGCTGGGAGGTGTATATCCGCCGTATAGTCCTGACCTTGCACCTTCAGATTTCCACCTGTTTCGGTTTCTTCAGAATTCTTTATGCAATGTTAGGTTAACATCACGAGAGGACTGCCAAATCCACTTGTCGCGGTATTTTGATGAGAAGTCCCAAAATTTTTATAGCAATGGGATCATGTCCCTACCTACAAGATGGCAAAATGTTATCGAACAAAATGGTACATAACTTTAGTTAAATTTAAATAAACTATATTAAAAAATGTTTTGAATTATCTTAAAAAATGCGAAGAAACTTTTTCTCCAACCTGAAACAATAATATACATTTAACAAAAAATACGAATCCTCAGTTTCCTCACACGTTAACTTATAGGGATCTTACAAATTATCATTACTAGCGGTACATGGTGTGTACAATCGCGCACAGATCTTTGACGACGTGTGCGCAAGCGAGAGAGCGATAGCATCGGTTCTCATGGCCGGGCCGGGACAATACGCGACGTGCACTTCCGAAAGCCTTCTGCCTGTTTAGGGATGACTTATAAAATATTTATTCCTTAAAAAAAACTTCGTTGAAAAATTCGGCAACAAAATATTCGGGGGGTGCCTATATAGGCTGAAATGTTAGGTTAGTATAATAAATAAAAGTATAATAAATAATATTACCAAGACCAATTGATTTTGCTACGGGAAAACAACCACAAAAATTTCATCCTGTATATATTTTGTCTTTTATCGAAGGAGAGAAAAAAGCATGAAGTTCACGTGGATGATAAGTTAATACTGCAGGCTACAGACATCTTTATAAAAATCATTGAAAAATGTGGAGAAGTTGCCACAAATGAGGCCTAAGTCTTCATAACTCTGTAACAGAAACAGGCTGTATTTGGGTGCAGAAGACAGGTTAACTTACAAAGTTGTACCTGCCCCTCAAGTCCCGAAACTTGTGTTTTGACACTTGAATCCTTCAAGACACCATTCTGCCAGCCAGGATGCAGCGAATGACTAGATCCTATCGTTCGATGTCTTTGTAATAATAAAAGACGGTCCACTGATTGGAGTAATAACTGATATCCTTTCCTGAACCAAATATTTCATGACGACAAATCTATTATTGATAACTATCCTTGTAAAATACCCTAGTTTTTTGAGGGAGAACAAATTTAGGACTATCCGTGAGAAGCCTTCTTTGTCTGGAAAAAATCGATAATTGATTACAAGCCGTGAAAATTCCTCGTGTTTCCCGATTTATAAGCTGTAAATAAATATAGAATTAAGCCCTGCAGGTGTATGGTCGATATATGAAGTAAACCAGACAGCAAACCGGGGGGCCGACCGCCTAACTCAAATGCTTTCGTTTAGCTTTCGATTATGATATCATCTTGTCAGTTTCATCCGCAGGTATACATATATAATGTATACTTCGTACTTAGAAGCAAAATAGGTGGTACGAAACTGACAAGATAACGTCATAAACGAAATCATTAGAATGCATGAATTGACCTAGGGCTACTCCTTTGAGGAATACAGACGCGAAGTCCCTTTCTTTTTGTTTAAAAAGCTTTTAACCATTTTAAGAAAACCCTAGTGGCAACCCTATCCGTTCGTGATAACGCCGGACTAGTTAGAAATATATACTTGTGAATTACAGATGACCTTACTGATAGTCCTTTCAATATGAACTCTTTATACCTGCTGTAAACGGCAAAGGGTAGTGATTTTACGCTAGCTTTGTTTCATTTGTTGTGTTCGGAAGGTATTCAGGGTTCGTTGACTTGGCACGATCGACTTGGTTTCAAATGGTGAAAATTTACCAATTTTCAATAGTTTTAAGTATTACCACACACGATCAAGTTAACATTTATTAGTTACTAGCTGATCCGGCAAACTTTGTATTGCCTCAGAATGAAATAATGTGTCAAAAATTTAGATACGGACTATTTGTATCGGTCTAGCCGTTCTCGAATTTTAGAGAGAGTGAATGAACAGCCATTGATTTTTATATATATAGACAAAATTTATAAAAAAATATGTTTTTTTTTTCATAAATATTTAGACGCCATGGTGAATATAGGTATATTCTTTAGTAGACACTGTAAATTTTATAGGTGAAATATGGCAAAATTCTGACCCAGGTCAGGGTTCAGGCCTGGGTCAGTATTATTTCATTAAATAGGTAAGAAAGTGTTATCAGATCTGGGTGTTATACTTTATATTTTAATGTTTATTTAAACTTTCTTATACATTGAGCGTACATGAGGTGGACTTATTGCTAGGAAGCAATCTGTATAATACAAGAAGGACAGAAAGATATTCAAATAATTATATTACTAACTACGTGCAATTAAAGTCGTTATACACATTCAATCAAGATTTTTATTCTATAGAAAAATATAGTAGGTATATAACTCATACATCATTAACTCGTTAAGCTACGTTGCGGTGACAGACAGACTTTCACGCTGTCAGCCCACGTCGGGCTGCACGTGACAGCGTTCAGTGCATTTGCAGTTATGGCACAGTTACACTTGGTCGTCAAAATGTTGTGACCTTATTTTGTAAAGTACACTTTAATCTTCTTCATAATCTTTTTTATCTGCCTTGTAGCGAAAAAGTGTTAATGATGAGATTGGCGGACTCATTATTTCTGCATCAAGACTAAATTTTGAGTTCAGTCTAATTTTCAATATTTATTTTGAGCTGGCTAGTTCTAGTGATGGAGCTCACTAGCGCAGGCAACACCGCATTTCCTAATCTAATCTAGTTACGGCTAAATTGTAGTGTTCAGCACTGACATGTTCCATTCAGGTGGTAAGGTACAGCCGTGTAATTTTAGGCACAGAGGCATAACACCTTATACCCTGATAAAATTCGATTCGTAAAGGTTTACCCAAAATGGCGGCCGTTATGGATAAAACTAGGTACGTAATTTCTACGAAGCTTCATAAAACAACAAATTATACTTCTATATATTATGTCCTTTATATTTCATATTTAATGGCTTTTGCCAATATTATGAAAGGCCTTTATAAAAATAAAGCAACTATTACTTTATTCAGTAATTACACCTTTCAAAATTGTGAAATTATAGAGGTCGCGGCCAGACTCTTTCTTGGCTGATCAATAACTCAGCACCATAATTTTCTTTCTATCTTATTGTATTTTACAAATCATAGTGTACAATAAATTAACTACGTCTGCTATGTAGTTACTGTCATTTATATGTATTTATTAATTTGATGAAGTCATTGGACAACCAAATGTGTGTGAACCGTTTTCTGTCAGATCAGCTAAATAATCACATTGCGATTTCTTAAACTTGATACAACGCCAACGTTTGTGAGTGATATTACCATCGTCTGATTGAAGTTATGTATTAGTTTCCTTTTAAATTGTCATATGGAAAAACAAAAAGCTAATAAATGTAGAAAATTATAGAAAGATTGTGCATAGATGTCAAGTTAGTAGATATATTTGACGGCGCTTAAAGCGCTGTCAGCAGTATAGAGGTTTTATATTGAGTGACGTTTGGGGATCACTCAGGCGGAGTGTCGTGTCGATGGTAGCGAGGCAACCAGCTTGTTTACAGACTGTTGGAAACAAGGGGAGTCAGCGCACCATGTCTGCGACAAATCGCCATTTATCAGATTAATCCAGACCAACAGTTATAATTAAAGTGTGGCTTTAATGTTAATTTAGTGTTAGACGGCTAATGGTTGAAGTATTCTAGGGGACAAATGTGATCAATGGAAAATAAATTACAACTCGTGAAAGTTACTAATTCGTTTATCTGATTTCCCACTCATACGTACGCCCATAAAGAGACAGGTAATTCTGATGAAGACCCTCTTGCGTCTTTATATTTATCGCAATTTGACTTGACGCGTTCTTCTCACGACACTTGTTTACGCCGATCTCCTTGTTTATCCGCCCGCCGGCGGGCTTTTACCGCTTGACACTTTAGAGTAAAGGAGATGTTGCGAGCTCGGCTCTGGTTCGTACACAACCTCAAAAAATGGGTAAATTAAAGAAGAATCCGAAAAAAATACAATTAATTTATTCAAGAATATATTTTAGAGTTACAACCACATTTAATTCAAACGATGTTATCATTTTCAACTATGTTAAACATGGCGGCGATACAGCCGACACTTGGGATCAATCGATTTCGATAGTATTTAGAAAATATTACTTTTTTTCTCCAAGTACTATATCATCAAAATACAATTTAAAAAATGAAAATGTCAAAATGACGTCGCCCGCCATATTCGCCATGTTGGTTTTGAGTTGCAATTCTAACTGCGAATAATGTTTTGTAACTGTAAAGAAAGCTAAATAAGTGAAAATATGCAGTAAAAAACGTTTTCATATTGTTTTGCCTGTTTAATGATATTGTGTACAATACATGACCGGAGGTCCATACATTTTTGCAACATCTCCTTTGTGAGAAACTGAAAGAATCAGTTAGTGAAATTCCTGGTAGCTCTACCGTGGCTCGTAAATGGCTAAAACTCAAAAAATATCGATTCTGAACAGGGACATCTTAAAATAAATATATCTTGTGGATAGTGCGTGAATGGTGCCTTTGATATCGTTTGTGAAAAAAATCATAAATTGAACTCACGGCTGTATCACCCGAGAAAGTAAGTAGAGGAAAACGCCTGTACCTATTCAAGCATATATGCAAACATCCAAGATTCGCTGCTTACATTTTGGACGATATAACGAGCCTATTGACACCTCCGTGTAAATTACTTTACTGCGAGGATTGCAAACTTAGAAACTTCCAAAATATGGATAAATCCCAAAAGCTCCCAATAAAGGCTTATACACATAATATCTGTTAGTCCCAACCCAGGAATCTTACCAAAACAGCGTAGCAGTATCTACTAGACTGTTCACTGGACTATTGAGTCCGTCAAAAATCGTTTCACTTTTTCAATCAATTATCCAAAGAAAACAAATCTGCCTATAAATCTCACATAATAATCGTTTATCTCAGACCGCGGATACAAATACCTTCACAGAAAAAAAGACAAGGAAAAACTATTTTAAAACGCCATTGGTACAGTAGCAGATGTCAACCGCACAAGGATATGTTAGACACGTTGACAAAAAAGAATCAAAACACGTCACACGTAAACATGACAAACAACATTGACCCCACGCGATTTGACCCCTGAACCGAACCTCGGTGACCTATTGAGTCTGTTTGGGACGTGTGCTAGCTGGTGACCTTAAATATTATACTAACAACATATGTAAGACACATCTCATAATACCAAGCTTGTATACTGGTGATTACATATCCATTTCTGTTAAAGATTTTCTATACTGTGCTCGATAGTGTAACGTTATTTGCGTTTCTGAAGAGTTATGGTTCTCGATTGGCCCCTGCCCTGAGATTTGCGTCAGGCCTTAGAACAATTATGCCGTATCTTACCGTCGCACTATTTTGCCATTCATTATCATTATTTAAGCGCATTCGAGTATCAAGTTGAAGTTTAGGCTTCGTAACTGTACATTAATGATCGTGTTGTTCATATGTCTAGTGTTATATTGGGTCTACAATGCTTTAGGTCATTGCAAAATATAGGAGGACTTAAACTTTATGACTAAAAATATTCAAGGCTGTTTAAAAGTTGAGCAGCTCGAGTTAATGAGCTGGAACGTGTAAGTAGGGTAATTCCTATGTAAGCTAACATTCACATTGATGACAAGTAAGAAAACTATGAACATACCATCTTTTGGTCAGATGGCAACTGACTTTAGCAACCCACTTCCTGTTGAAGAGTTTGGGTAGATTAAAAAAATAAATTAATTACGCTTACACTCACAGCCGCAGGGGTGCCGTTGTACATACACAAGATATACACAAACACCCAGAATCAAAACAAATAACTGTAGACCATAATTTTTTTGTTTTTGTTGATGGGGATCGAACCCGTCGTCCCTGTCGACACACACCGCTGGACCAACTGGGTAGTCAAAGATAAAATTAGATCTAACTGCCTCAGTAATCTAGTGATAGCAGGCCACTATTGCTACGCTGAGGCCCAGGGTTTGATCCCCGGATTGGGGGTAAGTGCTATTGGAATTTTCTCTATTATAGAAGTTTCGCAGTATCAGCCTCGAAGATTAGTATGTTGATTCCCGGATTTGTTAGTGGTATGGGATGCGTGCCTATTATACAAGTTTTGCAATACCACCCTTGGCGATTAGTAATGTCACACCGCGGACACTCCGCCAAAATTCCATACAAACGCTTAATTTGGTCTCTATTACACAGCCATCAATCAGTGACGTGTATTTACACGTGCACCTGTGTGCGTAGCGCGTAGAGAATACCAAACGTCGCCCATAAGAGGGGAGGAGGTTGGGTGAGGCGGGGAAATCGGGCGGGACGTCGAAGTGTCAATTCTATACGTAGTATTATTACATATTCTCTGATAATGTGTCCAGTTATTTCAATAGGCTCGCCTTAACGTGCAAGTACCATCGAAGAAGTTTCCGGTGATCTAAAACCATTGCAAATAACACTTTATCTGCACACAAATAAAGCACCTATATGATCTTCCCGACATCTCTTCTATTGTACATGGGACAAAACATTAGATACTAACGAATCATGGGTATTGGCATATGTTAGCTGCCAGTACGGGAAAAAAAATTAAACAACTCGGTGATGCCTTGGCCAGAGCTCCACCACGGGAGCTAACAACAGAAATACAAATCTATTATCCAATTTAGTCAACACAGACCGTTACAAACCGTATTCTATTAAGAAACAAGAGAAAAACAACCACAAGGAAACACCCGTTAGCTCTTAAATGAACGGCTACAACACATAATAGAGGCCTTGGAGACAATTTTGCAAATTAGAAAAGTGAAAAAGTGGCATGAAACCTCCGCGAAACCGCACATGTCAATAAATGTATTAAATTACAGCTTTGCCCGTTTCCTTATTTAAAAAGTCGGATAAAAATGTTTGTTTGTTTATTCATGGCAAATACATTTTTTTTAAATAATGAAATAGTAAACTGCGTTTGATTCATCACTTTTAAAGCTCTCCATTTATTTCATCACTTTTACAAATAACAGGACTCGGAAGGTCGGATCAGGTATATGCATTAAGCTTATTTCCGTGACTCGTTGCTCATCAACATAAGACATTTTAAATCTTTTTTCCAAGTTAAGTACGTAGCCACCTTACTTACATACATGTTACTATCACAGAGGTAAAACATCTTAGGCCGTAGAAGTGGCGCATTTGCATTTTGACCTCTGGGTTTTGAGGAGACGTTTGTCAGACTACTAACTACAGGGTAACAACCAACTATAGGCAGCAGTATTCACTTACCATCAACGTGAACTGCATGCTTGTTTGCCACGTTAATTACATTAAAAACCTTTTTAGGCATATAACTTTTATATACTCGTACATATACATAGACATGTAACTTTTTATTAAAAAGTTACATGCCTATGGATGACTTTAAAAAATATCTTCATATCGACTTGAAAATCTGAGTCTGCCCAGAGACATCGGTTGTCTGTGCATCTTCTACCGCCTTTACAATGGTGAAGGCTTTGATAAACTGTTCGATCTGGAGCCATCGTCTCCATTCCTTCATCGTACCACCCGCCGAAGAGAGAAGTTCCAACCGCACAGATTGGACACTTGGCAGTGCTCAACAGCCCGATTCGCGTGTTCATTCCTGCCCAGAACGTGCAAATTGTGGAACGAACTTCCATCTGAGGTGTTCTCCCGGCGCTACAATATGGGGTTCTTCAAAACAGGCGTCAAAAGAGTCCTTCAGGGCTTGCAGCGCGTCGGCAACTCTCCTGATGTTGCAAATGTTCATAGGCGACGGTAACTACTTTCCATCAGGTGGCCCGTCTGCTTGTCTGTCAATTCTTTGACATAAAAAAAGAAGATCCCGTTATGTCCCGACGTTAGCTAGTGCGATGACATAATTTTAATAATAAATCGATAGCATTGAACGAATGTACCTAACCGCAAATTCTGAACTCACGTTGCACACAATGGTGGATTGAATATATATTATAATAATATCACCGGAGGATCGTTAGCACCAATCACTTAACAGACGATTAACTTGAAACATAACTAATAGTGGCATTTGCAGGAAAAAAAAAACAACTCGTTAATAATATTTGACGAATTGTAGGTAGCTATTTGATTATATTTTGAGTAACGATATGTTATTGAATTTCTAAAAACTAATAATAGAAATAACGTTATAAGATATTCTATGCCTAATAATGTTGATACCAATAACCAGGATAGATACAGGTATATGACAATCAGGTTGACAGGATCTCATGTAACTTCAACTTTCTGCTTCATCCACTCTTAAGCGTCTAGCTTTTCATTTCAGTCAATTCACTTAATGTAATATTAAGAAGGCATTTATGTATGTATCTGTACACCAAACCCTCGCCAGATATGCAAGAAGCGTGAAACGGTCCTGGTTCTTACACCTCTAATACAGGACGATCCATTAAACTCTTAGGCAGGTTAGTTTAAATTTCAGTTCGGATGCCGTTGGTTATGAAAAAAGGAATAGAGCTTCTTAATAGTGCGTCGAATAACATTTTTCTTTTTATTTTCAATGTGGTAATTAGCATTAAATTCATTCAGTAGCGAAAAATTGATTGTACGACCAATTGCTAAGCATTTTAATAATTTATTGAATCAATAGTTACCTACCGCGGTAGCACCGGCTCATGGTTTTTAAATAATATAATGTTTATGTATGAAGGTTTCAAAACACTCTGTTGAGCACAAATTGCCGCAGCCAACTTAGGGCATCCATTTGAATAGCATGTGGTCCGCGGGACCATCGCACAATGGTCGCGCATCGGGTCCCAGACCAGTCCCGAATCAGATCTTTCCTGGTCAGATAGCCTTCTATTGCCTCTATAAAGATTTATTGCATACTTAGCCTTATTGAATTTTAATGGTCATTATGTACCATTGTCCTTCTAAAATATTCACCAATACTGAATACGCAAATTATTGTATTTATTCATAACAATGTTTTCTGTGGGAACGTCTAAAGGTCGTTTCGTGAGGCGACTCTAAAATAAATCGGATTGCTTTCGATCGACGATTTGAGCTATTAAATTATAGTGAGCGGTGATAAATCTTGGGTCAAGCAAATGTCGACGGACAGTAACAAACGACTGACGGGTTGGCGCCTTTGTAACCAGTCGCGAGTATAACAGATCGGGTCGAGTTGACCCTCGCCTTGGATCTGGTTTAGCGATTGACATCTTACCTGACCTTATATCCAAGTGGTGATAGGGTTGTCGATGTTTCCCTTGACGTTTCATTTACACGAGCCTTACCGGTGGTGATGTAAAGTAGTTTTCTTGAAACAGAAGAGCACCTTCTGTTCTTTATGAGAATTTAGTAAATTTTAATGCATACAAATTTTTGATTACGCATTTCAATGAAACATCAAATAATAATAATAATAATTCATACATACATACAGTATCCAACAAAAAATAATGCACATCGACCTCAGGCTGGTCGGATTGGCTTATTTCGGATCTGTAGAGCGTTACCTCTTTCGCACCTTACTTATTTGACGTTTGTCGACCATTTAGATTAAGTTTTGACCAATACCGGACTACGGATGCTAACGTAGACAGTGTGCAGCAGAGATAACGCTCTATCAAGCCGAAACTAGCCGATTGACACTTTCTTATGCTCGATGTGCATTATTAAAAAATATTTTAATAGGAACATTTAGCACCAATCTTCATACAAAAGAGATAGATAGAGATACCCATAATATATTTTGAAAATGAAATTAATATGTGTACCTATAATCCTAACCCTAACTGTACCCAAAATGGTGTCCGATTCAGCATCTGCCAAGCTAAGGCCTAGTGTTGGTTTTCAATTCGAATCAATCCGGTAAAACAAAAATACTTGTTACACTTGATTGAAGATGGTACGATTTATACCTACATGTAATTTTTTAAATGTAACGAATGAGGCAAAGAATCATATTGCACGTGGATGTTAGATGATGGCTGCAGCCTATAGACATCTACACAAAAACCAGAGGTCAAATGCAGTTGCGTTGTCCGCATAAAACATCTAAGACCTGAGTTATGTCTCTGTGATAGTTATTACGGAGCCTATATTACCGTCTAACCGGAACACGATAGTGCTGAACACTTATTTGGCGGCAGATAGAATAAGTAATGTAGTAGTGCCTACGCCCTCAAGTCCCTACATATGGGACTCTACTCCCAATAAAATTATTTAGGAGGATTTTTATCACTCAATCACATCACACCACTAAATAAAACATAGAAATGTTTGAGAAACAGAGAGAGAATAGTTCCGATACCCACATGAACATAAAAGGTGGTGTTTTATATTTAGAAATACTACTTCCTCGTTAATTCATTTCAAATTATTTACAGATGATAAATAAATTGACTAACAGTCTCACGCTCACCGTATCAAAAGTTAAAATATCGTTCAAAAGCCAAACTTGTAAAATAGCACCAAGGCCACGAAATCCGTGAAATAATAGCCTGATCGATTCTTTATCGGCTTAAAAATAGTGTATCTATACAACGTGTTTAATAGTGTGAAGGTTTGTATATAAGTGCAAAGGTATAGGTCAAGCGGTCAACGGGGCGCAGGCGGGACGCGAAATGTCACCGTCCCGGACACTGGACGGGTTTATGCATGATGGTGTTATTGAAAAGACAATTTTGATTATTATTAAAATAAAATTATTGATTCTCTGATTGATCTATTTTTGCGGATTCAGTTCGCGTGTATGTTAAAACGTAACAATTATACCGTTGATGGTGATTGATTGGTGGTTGAGTACCAGTGTAGAGACTCGAGGACGTAGGCACCACCGCATTACCTAATCTATCGTAGTAGTAGTAATCTATTGTAGCGTTCAGCACTATCGGGTTCCGGTAAGATGGTAATGTATGGCCCCCTAATAACTATCACAGAGACATAACAACTAAGGTTTCAAGGGTGGCTTCGCATTTGTATTTTGATCTCTGGTTTTTATTAAGATGTTTGTAGGCTGCAGTTATCACTTAACATCCATGTGCGTATTTACCACCCTTGTTACATATAAAAATCTGGATTCAATATCCGAGTCTATCTAGTAAAAAAGCATATCATAAATATATTTCTCAAATCAAAATACCCGCTCATTACGTAGATCGATATTGATATTGCAATCGTAAGTAACCTCAATTTCGTAAAACACTCGATCTAACAAAATTGATCACGCTTCGCTTCATTTTCAAAACAAAAGCGTAGTTTAAAGTAAATGAGTGGCTAATGCACACGGTTGCGGCGGTGGCATCTTCGCAAAGGTCGGCGCCTGACCGATAACGATGTCGGCCTTCTGCGGCCCGAATCGTCCGTTGCACCACGGGGTCATTGTGGGTATGTGCTACGATCACTTGATGCACGATCAAAACTATGAGATATACTGTGTGACGCGGGATAAAGTGCAATCCCGAAAGGAGGTGAAACTAAACCCAAAGCTTGCAAAAGAATAATACATCCATCGATCCAACCCTCCGTCAAACTTTAAATGCTTTTTATAACAGATTTTTCAAATGTTTCTGTCGATATATTTCGGTCTAGTTTAAACTCCTTTAACTTCGGCTCTAACTATTGACAGTGGTTTCGCTTGCATCGGTGAATATAAACTTAAAATCATAATAATATCAATTTAGGGTGCCTAAGGTAATCTTTAAAATGTTTGGTGATTCGACTTTTCAAAATCGATTCTCTTGTAACCCGTCATAAATTAACAAAACTCTTCATGTACATGCAAGATCAACGATGGACACATCCATTAGTTTATGAAATGAAGGTTAGATTCTTTGATTCCGCGACCTATTTTATATACACTGTACTGCAACCTGTAACTGTCCGTTGCGCCTCTTGTGTTAGAAAAAAAAATGGGTCTCAAACGTGCCTTTTTATTGACGATCTAAATGGTCCAGAGATGGCTCTCGCTTGATCCGAGAGTTGCAGATCTAATACCTACGCGGAATTAAATATTTGTATGACTTGGAGATATTTATTTTTTTAAAGAAAAATGGAAATAAAAATTTGACTTCAGGCGAGACTCGAACTCGCGGCCACTGGGAATCTATTCTAAGAAGAACTAGTGGCCGCGATAAATATCTCCAATCATACAAATATTTAATTCCGAGTGGGTATTAGATCTGCAACCCTCGGATCAAGCGAGAGGCAATGCAATAAATGTGAAGGAAAGATTTGACAAATCGGGCAGGACTTCGGTAGCTCAGTTGGAAGAGCGGCTGGACTAGATTCCCATTGGCCGCGAGTTCAGGTCTCGTCTGAAGTCAAATTTTTCTATCCATTTTTTTTTTAATATATTTCACAAGCATGTGTTAATGCGAAATAATATAAAAACAATTGGAGATATTGGTTTTAGGTGTGGGTAACCAAGAAATTTAAAATTATTAAGACTCTTGGAGGTTTATTTTTACTGGTGGTAGAGCTCCAGTGACGGAGCTCGCGGGTGTAGGCACCACCGCATTACCTAATTTACTTGCCGCTAAATGGTAGTGTTCAGCACTATCGTGTTCCGGTCAGGTGGTAATGTACGGACCTGTAATTTCCGGCACAGAGGCATAACACCTTAGGCCTCAGGAGTGGTGACGCATCTGCATTTTGGCCTTGGTCTTTATGTGGATGTCTATAGGCTGCAGTCATCACTTAACATCAATGTGAACTGCATGCTTGTTTGCCACTTCCATAAAATAAAAAAAACGTATCTGCCAAGAGACAGTAAATGGGTGAAGGTAGTTTACTGACAGGTATGGTTAGCACGTTGATGGATGATACTATTTAGTAGAATTATTTAAATGAGTTTGTTACCGCAAATACGAATCGTTATCGGTTAATTGCACAGGTTAATTGCAACAATTGTTCAGTCCTAGTCCAAAAATTTATGGGGTTTCTTGGCCCACTTCCTTTTATTTTTGCTACTTATTAGACAGCCGTTTGAAATTATTGATTGTTCAGGGTATTTCTGAATACAATTACATCTAAACATTTTTTTTTTCAAAATCTGTTCGATTAATTTTTTTTGGACACCAGATAAAAATACAGCTTTTTGCGTTCCTTCTTATTTATAATCTAATACTGTCAAATTTCAAACTCTTCCGTACGCACAATTGTAGTAAAAAGGAATACAAAGAATCCTCTACGTATTAATATAATCATTACATAGCGTGTGGGCCAAGTCCTGCAGGACAACACGCGTGGGTGCACCTCTTCAATCTTCAAAATTATGCACGCCCGCTCAATTGCATTTGTGACTTGCTCCACTTATAATAAGTATGTTCGCTTTATGTAATAAATAGGGCATTACCATTCGGCCTCTTAAAGCAATATCTGTACCTACTATGATTTTGGTTGGAAATCTCTGTACAGATCACAAACTATTGTAGCAATCTACGAGTAAGCTGTGAGTGATGGACGTCATCGATCTAGAAGTTCCCTCGAACGTTTACACTACATATCCAGATACGTTTTCATGTATTTAAGCACGAATATACGAGTATTACAAAATCTATAATAAATAGGTACCTATAGGATGGCATCGGGTGAGCTGGCGTCAGGATGTGACAACCCCACTGCCCATTAGCGGATTTTTTTCTTCTATTTGAAGAGAATTCTTCCGCTAGTGCGGTCAGTCAACCGAACGGTGGTCAAACCATTCCAATGGGGCGGTAGTAAGTACAATAACCCAAGCTACGTCCTTCGTTAAACTACCGCCACTGCGATAGTCATAGTCCCATGCCATAATTGTCAATTATGAAATATCCCCTTTATGGGGAGGTTTTGGTCCAGCAGGCATCTTTCGGCTGATTTCATGATGACCTAAATTGTGAGGGCAGAGCAAAATAATATCGTGAGCTGTTGATGAATTGCGACATCATCCACTTGAGTCCACCAAGAATAGTAGGCACAATTTTGTGGGATCTCTAGACAAATGTTTCTTATTTTTATTTGCTATCACAAATATATCCAGGATGTTTCTTCACAAATAAACCCGCCTCTAAAATGTACAAGGATGCTAATGTTAAAAGTTTTGATTGCCTAAATAGTGGTCTGCACGAGTCAAATGGACATGCCATAAAAATAGCCCGAACACATTTCTTTTGGGCGATAAAGGCTTTATTAAATAAAGTTGAATTACCCCACAGTATTAGTCCGTACCTTAAGAGTGAACCTACGTATCCATGATAGGCTATTAAAGCTGTTCCTATGCCAGAGGTTTCCTTCAATTTTTTAAGCGCATAGACAAATTTATTTAATTTCTGACACAAATTGTTGATATGCGAAGTTGAGAAAGCCATGTACCTGCGCAAGCTTTAGAAGTTCCGGGATTTTAACACCGTGAACTTCCGAGAAAATTGCATCTAATTTAGGTTATAACTAATCATAATGACAGGTAATATGACCCCATAATATTATTAATATACTTACTTCTTAATAAAATTAGAATCTCTCTCTTCTTTTTTGCGTGGTGAAATACACCCTTCGTCTAAGAGAACAGATTGCAGATAAAGGTTCTCCTCATTAAAACACCGCGGTTTTCTTTCTGGGCACCTTTGTTTTGGAGCCACGGGAAAGCTGCCGTATACTTCTGTGACTCTACCGCCGACTGTCCCTCACGAAACTCAGCTCTAAACTCCAACTCTGTATCAACCACCAAGATTTTCAAGAGAAATTGGAACAAAATCTCGTTCTACTTTTTCGTTATTTATTTCTTAAGACTAAAATGGTAATTGGATATTGTTTTTTATGTAATGGAAGTGGCAAACAAGCATGCAGTTCACATTGATGTTAAGTGATGACTGCAGCCTATAGACACCTACAAAAAGACCAAGGTCAAAATGCAGATGCGTTACCAATCCTGAGGCCTAAGGTGTTATGCCTCTGTGCCGGAAATTACAGGGCCGTACATTACCACCTGACCGGAACACGATAGTGCTGAACACTACCATTTAGCGGCAAGTAGGTATATTAGGTAATGCGGTGGTGCCCACACCCGCGAGCTCCGTCACTGGAGCTCGCGGGTGTACCCGCTCTACCACCAGTAAAATGATCAATATTAGTTGCTTTCATTAAAGCTGCTTGAGTTGTTTAAGTTCACGAATATAATCGACTTATTATTCCTGATCATCTACATGTCACGACTTTGTTTGTGAATAGAAACGGCATTACTACAACATGATTAGTGTGGTAACGTGAGTCATATATATCGTCATATTTTTAACTTACCATTTTCTTGGTTTCTACCATAAATTCATATTCGTATTTTTTATCAGGGGAAAATGCCATACGCATACTGACCCTTGGGGAGAGGGGTGGATTATGTGGGACTCCGGAGAGAGAAAGGCATCCGTCTACCCACTTACACCCCTGAATGTTCCGACTCGTCCGCCCTAAGTGGCGGGGTCACGGGAACGCTCTAGCACATTCGCGATCCCGCCAGTGGCTGCCCGCAACCTGGCTCAACTTACATATTAGAAAGGGGGAACCCTTTGCCTCCCAGATATTCGTAAATTGATCGCAACTTGTTACAACTACACACTCGTACAACTATAAGCTTATTTTTTCTACAAACAATCTCTCAATCAGGACTTCAATCATATTTTTTATTAATTTCACGTAGAGCATACTAAAATCACAAGCGTTCGCCGTGGTCCAAGATAATTGATACGGGCTAAAAACCAATAGCGAACTCATACAAGATTTACAAGGGACATATGCGGTGACTTTATTAACATTTATTATGCTAATGAACGCCTTGAATAATGATTCAATGTTCAACAACCATTGTCAGGGTTTGGAGTGTGGAGAGCAAAATTATTCGGTGCATATTGTGAAATTGTGATTAACGCGAAATACATGAAGTTCAGATAGATAATCGTATCTTCTTTAAAAGAAATTGAAGGATGAAGGTTATATTTATAACCTAAGATCTAAGTCTTAGATAGAGAAAGATAGATTAAATTCTAAGAACTTGTGACCAGCGTACTTTCATTATAGTTTTTTTATGTATTGACGGTGGCAAACAAGCATGCAGTTCAAATTGATGTTAAGTGATGACTGCAGCCTATAGACACACTAAGACCACTAACCCATACTAAGACCAGAATTCAAAATGCAGACGCGTTGCCACCCCTGGGACCTTACTTGATATGTTTCTGTGATAAGTTATTACGGGGCCGTGCATTACCATCTAACCGGAACACGATAGTGCTGGACACTACCATTTAGCGGCAGATTGATTTTAGCAGCTTTAAGTTTTTGTTCACAATGAATGACTGCCAGTGAACCTAACTGCGGTTACTGGCAAACTGCATAAATTCCAATCGCATGATCTCAAAATAGTAGCCACCTAAACCAACGACCTCAAGCTGCACCACCAGTCTAAATAAACATATTGTAGTTTATTATGACCTGTGACCATTATTATTCATATCACAGCCGATAATTCCAAGCAATAACAGTTGTAAGTCATTATATGGTATATTTTGATTAAATATTCATATTGTTCGTTCAACATTTATCAAAGGCAGGTCTCGGACTGTAATGGCCTAATCACATTAATCTAGTCACATTCCAATCCAGATTGATAATAATATATCAGTCTAACACGCTTGATTCAACATAACTATATAGGACTATTTTAACAAACTTATAAGCACGAACATACCGATGTTCATGCTATTTTAGAGGATATATTTATAAGTTTGTAGCGTCCATTACATTAAGGCGCCAACTAGTGGAACACAGATGAAACCTCACAATACTTGTCTAGTACGGTAGATGGCGTGCAATCGAATTACATCGCATATACGAAGATTTCTCAAGAGTTGGCATATATACAACTTCCCAACGTCAATCGTTGGGCCCCGGCCCGCCAGGCGCTACCATCTCGTCTGGTTGAAAGATTCTCCCTCCTCGTCGGAGGAACACTTCCACCCGTTCCTCCACAAGTTTTTACTCGTGCTAGAGTTCCAGTGTAGAGCTCGAGGGCATAGGCCTCCGCGTTAAGTAATCTTTCTGCCTCCAATTGGTAGATTTTAGCACCAGTTAAATGGTATGGGCCCGTAACAAATTGTCACAGAGATAACAACTAAGGTATCAGGGGTATGTGTGATCAAGCGGCCAGTTTTCTGAATTCAAATCAAAATCGAAGCCTAATATTTTTCTCTTGGCTATAACAGTTAATTCAAGAGTTACATAACACAAAAACCTTTGAATGTTGATGCAATATTCAAATTGTGAAACAAACATAAATAAACAACAATTGCAATTAATTCAGTTCTAAGCCTACAATCAGCATGAATTTGTCTTATTTCCAATGTTAAATGTAGTAAGTACATTGTAAATTGTGTATCCATAATATTTAGTAGGTTAGTATCACAGAAATCGTATTAATCATAATAATAATGGCAACCCTTGAAACGTCCCTCTGCCGGGCCCGAGTCTTTCTCCTTTTTGGAGGGAGGCCTAGAGCAAACTCCATCACGCTGTTCCAATACGGGTTAGTGGAGATACGGGTTAGTGGAGATACGGGTTAGTGGTCAACTCGCTGTCGGATCTTTTCAAACCTCCGACAGGGTTTAACGACTGCTATCTATCGATAGCAACCGGGACCGACGACTAAACGTGCCTTCCGAAGCACGGAAACACCCATTTTTTAATTTTGCCCCTAGGGGTACCTACCGCGCTCGTATCGCACATCCAAGTAGATCGCTTGCGATCTACACCAGCCACGAGACCATGCGCGCTTCAAATAATAATAATAATTAATTATAAATAAATATATCTATTAACGTTATACGTCGGTGTTAAGGAATCGGAACTTGACAACCTCCCCCTCCCCACACTCGGAATTCTCTTCTAAAAAAGAACATTCTTCCGATAGTGCAGACAGTGAACCGAACAATGGCGGTCAAAGCATTCTAGTGATAGCATGTTGAATAACGCAAGATACCGTAACAGCGTCGTACGATAAAACTACCGCCACTGCGATCGCCAATCCGCATGCCAAGCGTGGCTATTATGGCAAATCCCTCCTTATGCGGAGGCTTTGGTTCAGCCGTGGACGTTTTGCGGCTAAAGTGATGATGAACGTTATAAATCCATTTTTGGGTCACTGGTTTACTTATAGGTTAGGATCCCACTGCAGAATCATTTCGTTCATCCAGATATGCTGCAAACCTATGTTTAACGCATATTTATAATCTAGAGAATATATATCCACTAGGTGGCCTATCAAAAAATGACCGCAAGCACCTTTTTATATTTTTTTTGAGAAATATTTGTTTTTTCAATAAAATATCGTCCACTTCACGGCAATATGTATTAAGACTGAAAAATCACGGGTGACGTTGCGCACTTGGCCGCCCCTACGTATTTTCATTCCGCCCCGATAACTTTTAACGTCCATGACGTACATGTATTATTTATATATCAATATATGCCATTTTTTTAATTATTTTTAGCATATTTTGATAGGCAACCTAGTGGATATATATTCTCTAGATTATAAATATGCGTAAAAATTAGGTTTGCAGCATATCCGGATGAACGAAATGATTACCTATTATTTTATTGTTTTAAGTATGACCAAATTTCATCTCAATCGCTTCAATAGTTTTCAAACAAAATGACTGTGACAAACGGATAAACACACAAACAGACTCACGAGCAATGCTATAAAGGTTCCGTGTTCCTCTTGTGATACCAACACCTAAAATAAAGACGATTTTCAATAATTATGTCTCGCTTATACAATTAACGTATAAATCCTACTTATATGGTATGTTAGATGGCCTCAAATGACCCATACGTTTTACAGTCATAATATATCGTAGGTACCTGTCCGCCTCACTGGACCCTTGGCTAGTTAGGAAACAATTAGCTTTTGATCTTTTCCATATAAGTCTAAGCTAGCCAGTCTAGCCATTATCCGTAACGAGCTTTTGTGCTATCAATGGTCATTTCCCCAAATATAAAAAGGTCTGTGTTTCTTGAGATACAATTATTATCCTATTTATTTACTCCTTAGTTGGTACGTGGAACTTAAATTGCGATTATATAATGACTACACCATTGCTCTCTAGTGGAGGAGGTAGTAAATATAATAATGTGCGATGGGCAGCAGCGTCCCACAGAAAAACTACCGCCACTGCGACCGCTAATCCGCCTGCCAAGCGTAGCGATTCAGATATATTTTCCCTTAATTACGCATAACACAACACTGTTGTAGACGTCTTTGTGGAAGGCTTTGTCCAACTGTGGACGTCTTTCGACTAAAGCGATAAAGATGATAAGTTAGGTCAAATAAAAAAAAACTACCATCTCGCGGCAAGCAGATAAGGTAATGCGGTGGTGCCTACGACCGCGAGCTCTGTCAGTGGACCACCAGTAAAAAAGTAGTAAAACGTAACTTCACGCCTGTAATCCCCGAAGGGGTAGGCATAGGTAAATGCATGCATTCAATTATACATGCAAACACCCACCACTCGCCGGTTAGGTTTTTGGCCCATGTAACAGGTGGCGAACCTGTTGCCATCTCCGGGCACATTACCAAACTCCGGGGTACTGGGCAACTTCCAGAAAATGGAAAAATCCCAATAGAAGCAGAGATAAAGGATTTTAAACCGTTATCTGTGATAGTCCCCGACCCGGGAATCGAACCCAGGACCTCCAGCGCAATAGTAGTGGCCTGCTACCACTACGCTACTGAAGCAGTAAAAAAGTAGTGTTGTCATGTATTGTCATATACCTTGACAACTATTAAAATTCAAGTCAGTTCTAAAATTATAACAACTAAGCTGCCGCAGGACGGACGGACCGATATGATAAAACCATAAAAGTAGGTACCTCGTAAACTACGTAACCAAACAAACACAGTTTTAAAAAAAACAAGCCACATTATACGTGAAATCAATAATCCACAGTGAGTTCAAAACATTACATCAACCCCTAACTGCTTGTTAGAGTACAAAAGGAATTTCAAAGTTAGTGGACTAAAGTTACCAGTGTCGCCCGAAGTGGCTCAAAGTGAAAAGTGGACTGAAACTTTTCAATCAGGCACAGGCCCGTATGGTTGCAAATTAAAGAGACCGGTATTCGTTGGCTGCTTAGTATGGAATTACCATTGCAGGATTTAAAAATACATTTTAGTTTTTCGTATAAGAATAGCCGGTTCGTCAATATGTAACTTATAGATAATTGTTCTGGGCACCCTTGAAATTAATATGCCCGGTAATTTCAATAGGCAATAATATTATGACTCTGACATCCTTATGCTGGGTGAAATTTTAGTAAGTGTTTTCCGGCGGCGGGAACCATTTTCTTGCAGTGGTATTATCGAAATATGTACGAGTATAAGAATAACGGTCAAATACTCAAACGTCACTTACGATTTAAGTGGGAAAAAGTGGGGAAAAGTGGGACTTAAAAGTCTTCTGTCTTTATAAAACACGTTCAAACGCGCACATTTGAGCGTTGCCATTAGTATAAAAAAATATTTTCAAATAACATTAAAATGATCACCATCTCGAAATCGTAAGAAAAGATTCACTAAACTTCACGATTATATGCTATATGAACTACTTAGTGTAAATAACAATGAGTAATCAATGTTCAGAGCAAAACAGGCTCAGGTGCATTGTTGTAGGATATAATATCATTGGTTGTAGGTATGGCATAATAAATAAAAAATAATTTATATACATCGATTGTACGACTACTACCAAAACACAATAATTTTGCTGGGGGAAATTGAAAAAAATTGAATTCTCCAAAGGAGATGTTTCAATTTGGGATATAGCTTGTGCATGTACCAAAAAAAGGAGAAAAATATCTTGATTTCAGGAAAAATAATAATTTGTAATTTTTTGTCTCGATCGCTTAGTACGAAAAAAAAATAGTTTTGAAATATTGCCGTATAATTGATATACTACAACAACATGGCGGCGTCTTGAATGACAATGTATAACTTCGTTCAAAAATCGAATCAAACGGCACGGTACTCATGAACATATGAATGGTTAAATAATAAAGGGATACGTTGACGTTTACAGAGCAGAGTACTACAGTAAATGTACCTGCAGCTTTTAAGTAAAAAATATTTTAACTGAGCTAAATGCTCAACAAAAACAACAAAAACAAAAATACTGTAAAATGCGATTATTTCAGAACGAAAAACGGCATCGATCTTGTCATTAGAGATGTCGCGATGCTTTCTGATCAATTTTTGAATTGATACGAATCGAAGTGTCATAAATCGATCCACGGTCAGATCAACGAGGGAAAAATCGATGTCCGATTTATCGATCTGTTTTTATATTTTGACCTCTTGGTATTTTTGTAGATGGGTGTAGGCTGCATTCATCACTTACATCCATGTGAACTGCATGCTGGTCTTTCACCTTCGTTGCATATAATATATCATAATATCTATAAGTATTGTGTAACTCGAAGTTGTAGTAGGTATGTAATTTTTCACTGTATTTGTGTTAATTTGTATCTACATTGTACTGTTTGTATCATAGAGCAACACCAGAGGGGAGTAGCCATATGCAGGCTTTCCCACCAGTCAAAGTACAAGCCTAAATGGGCCTATACCTTTCGCCTATATGTTTAAATGTTTGCGTGAAATTGTTTCTGTATATTGTTAAAGTCAAGGTGTGAGTTTCGTAGTAATAGACGATTTTTCCCCGCAAAAAATGACAGACTGTTTTGCATCGGTAATAAACGCTATGGCTACTCCCCTCCAGTACGCCGCGGCCGGTGGCCCGTGTTGGTCTATGGTTTGTATGGTTGTTATTGAAACAAAAAGATCACATCTCGATTCTCTAGGGTGAATTATCGATTTACTGACGTGATCTTGTACTACGGATCGATTAAAATAATCGATTCTTGCCGCGAAAAATCGATATTCCGATTAATAAACCTCAGATTGATATCCCTAATTGTCATGTCACCTGACATTGACAATTCAGTGTTTTAGAAACGTCAAGCATTTTTTAAATAAATCTTGTGCTAAAAATACACAAATAATTTTCAAAAAAGAATGTTCGTATTAGTTTAATGGGTTCATTTCCCTGTTACCCTTATATGCACAAGTAATGGCCCAAGTCCCATAGAACTTTGAACCATCTCCTTTCTTATACAACGTTATCAACGTATGAAATTAAGCGATGCAGGAGTTTGCAGAGTGCGTACATTACACTATAATCATCTCTTACAATTATATCACAATCTTCAATAAAATACTCTTCTCCTCCTTCATCAGCCAACACTATTCAAAACCGATATTCCCCATTCATACACGTACCCACACTAACATAAATACATTTGAAGAAACTAAGATTGTAAGTCGAAAAACTTAGTAAAGGGGGCGCGCAGGGCACGAGGAGGTAAGTGAATTTATTATCTCCCACTATCCGCGAGCATCGCCGATGCCCTCTCACTGATCGTGCAGACGAGCGTTTGAAACATTCTAAGTTTATTTATCTAGAAATAATTTACTCACTTAAACTGTGAATTCTAATATAGGTACTACGTAACAGTCCGTGGACATCCTCTCAGTAAAGTGATATGATGAGCACAATACGCTTCTCAATTAAACTCACATCCCCACACTAGGTATAAATGTCGTGGGTGTCGTTGTAATATATACACAATACGTACAAACCCTTCGAAGTCATACGGTCTAAGTAAATGTTACGAAAAATAAATAATGACACGCAATAAATATTAGGAGTTTCAAAACCGGACACTCCTCTTGGTAGCACGGTCCCAGTTTTTTGCATTCAATTTACCACACTTTCCCCACAGTAACATGGCAGCTGACATGAAAAAGTCCTTTTCTAACTTAAAGAAATCTGTTAAAGTTAGAGCAGGATGTGAAATGTTACAATAACTTTAACTTTACCAAAAGTCGTGGTGCAACCCAGGTTTCCTACTCCGTCAAATCAATTAGGAACGGAACCGACTGTTTGTTCGCGATGTCTTCTCTATATTATTATATTAACCTCATTAGGAATTTCAGCGTTTGAAACGCTCATCTGTAATGATTTCTGCGGCTTGTAGAGTTTTGGCCTTTACGGATTATACCCGCATTCTTGATTGAGATAGAATTTTGCGGTGTGAGAGATTAAAGTTTGTAGTTGTTATAAAGAAACTTACAAAAATGTTCACACTTACGGTCAGTTTAAGCTTGAGACCACAACTTTAGACGAACAAAATTATATCTATCAACATTTTTTTTACACTGAATAATGAAGAAACAGCGTTTGTTAATACAAACTGACCGCATACAAACTTTGCGGTCTTATGAAAACAAGAAACGTAATCAAAGCAATTTTGTTTAAAAATAAAATGACCAGAACGCGCGTGATGGTCGAATATTTTACAAAGTCCGGGAGCCAAATTCCGATGTTTTGAGTGTCGCATGTCCGAAAATAATCATTTTGGAGTAAAACGCACTTTATTTGGTGCGGTCAGTGAATGCGCTTTGTCTTTGACACGTTTATTTGAAATGGACTTATTGGGAACACAAAGAACATTTTACACAGATTTAGACTATTTATTACGTTTTTAGTAGGTGTATAACTCTTTTCACAAATAGTAAATAAGTTCACTGATTTTAATAAAATTAAATCAACCACGAGTTATAACATGGATGAAAGCACATCAGTTTTAAATATAATTAATAGAATAAACCGCCTCAGTCGCAGACATCTAAATAATGAGACAATGCTTTAATTATTCGCAATAACACATGCGGGTGAATTTAAGAAATAAAATATGTCTCCCTATTTTTAATTTCTTAATATTTTTCTGCACCTCGAATCTGCGATCCTCAGGATCCAGGAGGTCGTTTCCGCCCAGAACGTATAAATAATGCAATAAAATTCCCTTTGGGATATTCTCTGGGTCCTACAATATGGAGTTCTTCAAAACTGACGTCAAAAGAGTCCTTCAGGGCTACCAAGCGCATTGCCAACTCCCTGGCCCTGGTGTTGCAAATGTTCATAGACGACACTGACCACTTTCCATGAGGTTTGGTTGTCTGTCAATCTTTTGACATTGAAAAAATGTGTTCGATGAATGACATAAAGCTCGGCGAATCGTGTGCGCTTGCATGCATGTAACGCATGAACATAACTCTGCCTACTCCTTCGGATACAGCCATGAAGTTACTACTAGAATGGTCGCATAACTACTCCATAATTACAACCGTATAAACAGCTAAACAAATGCGTCCGTGACACTTTTTTTGTTTTGTATAAGAATAGTAAAATAATAAAAAAGCATGTTGATACTGGTGGGAAGAACACAAACACTTACAGTGTGATGCCATCGGTCATCTGGATGCAAGCCAACAAAAAACACCACTCGAGCGACTACGACGACTGGAGACTTTGACTTTTTATATATTTGACGTTTTAAACGAAAGGTACGCAAAGGTACATGCTTGAATATTTGCCTCACGATTCGCCAGTTACTTTTTGTTCCATATAATTGGTGGGAGGTCATTTACATCTTACATTACCACAACCCCCGTGTCAACTGAGACACATCCAAAAACTGATAAATCTCAATAGCCCTTGGTAATTACTTCCCAATCTAGGCGAATGCAGAATCTTAGCAGTAGAAGGCTGCTACCACAGGATTATTCTCGTAGTCAAATGTGGGAAACATAATATTTTATAATAAAACACGCACTTATATGAAATTGCCGTTTTTCATGAAGTAAAGGACGCGTATACTTTTTCAATAATATAAATTTATATTAATCAAAGTAATCACCCATACAATCAATTCATCTTTGACAACGCAATGGTAGAGCTAATTGATGCCCTTCTTGAAAAAATCAGCCGGCCATTTCAAATCAAAAAACAATTTGGTGTTGAAACGTCCAATACGGCAGGACGGCAATTGTCATACAGACCTATTATACTAGTTTTTTAAGCTTGAAGTATGATATCCCATAATATGACGGTTATTAATAATAATTAAAATAATATTCCATGGATTATTCACATAATAAGGACCAAAGACCCAAGCTTCAGTGGTGTAACCCAACACAAATAATGTGTGTCCGTCCGGCGGGCAGTCATCGGCGCATGTGCATTACTACTCATTGCACTCGCATACACATACAAACTGGCTTGCCCCTCTGGCCGATGTCCTTAAATACGTTACGATATTATCGCACGTCTCTATTATGTTTTAAAATGGGATCCTTTACTGGTGGTAGAGTTCCAGTGTAGGAGCTCGAGGGCACCACCGCATTACCTAATTTATCTGCCGCTAAATGGTAGTGGTCAGCACTATCGTGTTCCGGTTAGATGGTAATGTATGGCTCCGTAATAACTATCACAGAGACATAATAACTAATGTCTCAGGAGTGGTAACGCATCTGCATTTTGACCTTGGTCTTTGTGTCTTTGTGTCAATGTGAACTGCGTGCTTGTTTCATATTCATGCAATTCCATAACATTAAAAAAATGTATTGTAATAGACCTGCACTGACAAAGTTACGCATATTTATTACAAAAAAAAATATTACTACTTTCCGCTAAATGGCAATATTCAGTACTGCTGTGTTTCAGTTAAGTGGCCTGTAATTTTCAATACAAAGGTATAACAGCTTAGGCCACTGGATTGTATGTTGATGTTAATAGGCTAGTATTAATTTACTATCCTCCGGTGCGTCTACCGGTAACACCGGTTAGTAATATTCGGCCATCAGTCACTTTGCTCAAGGCTCGAGGACGTAATCACTATCGTATTACCTTACTTGCTTGCCCCTAAATGTCTCTAATTACCGACATAGAGGCATAACAACTTACGGCCTGAACATAACTTCGACCTTAGCGGTGAGCGGTGCGGCAGGCGGGGCGATAGCGGTGACGTTTCGATGTCTCGTCGTCGGCAAAACGAGCGGTCTTGAGGCGTGTGTCAAATATTTTCGTACTTTGGATTTGCCCGCTCGCTGCCTCGCGACTTGCCGCCGGTCACAGCGGCAAGTTCGTGAACGCGGCGTCAGTCCTGTGGTTCTTTTTGTAGAGAGGCTAGTATTTACTTACCACCACGCTTGTTTGTCACTGTCATGACAACAGCAGCACTGCAAATAGACGCATGCTTGTCCGATGTCCGTGAATAATTTACATCTTGATCACAAACCGTTGGATATTTTATTTGCTTTGCACTTGTTAATGCTAATTTTGAGTGTGTGCATAAGAAACCCTTTTACCGGGAGTGACTCGGACTTGTATACGTGAATGATGTTCATAACTTGGAAACTTACATTTATAATAACATACTGACTTACATGGTGCTTATGTATTTCAATGACAAAAACACACATGAATGTAGAAACTTGTGCGTGCTACTTGATCATTCAATGTTGAAAATGTTTATCTCTATCATAGTATCAATACTAATACATAGTAATAACGAGTTTATGGATATCGGATAAATTCCGAATTCTCGGAGATAACCTACGATACCTTTTTTATTTTAAACTAGCTGACCCGGCCAACTTCGTATTGCCTCAGAACGAAATAGTGTGTCAAAGGTTTGATAGATACGGACTATTTGTATGGGAAAATAAAATTGTGGTTTTTACTATTTTCCTTCAATTTCTTCATATTTTCTTACCTTTTAAACCTTCCCTGGACTTCCCAAAATCATTCTAAACCAAAATTTGCCAAATCGGTCCAGCCGTCCTCGAGTTTTAGCGAGACTAACGAACAATTGATTTTTATATAAAAGACTAGCTGACCCGGCAAACTTCGTATTGCCTCACAATGAAATAATGTGTCAAAGGTTTGATAGATACGGACTATTTGTATAGGAAAATGAAATTAAATGTAGAGATTCCCGTGGAATGAGTGATTTTCCCACACTAAAAAGTAGCCTAAATGTTGGCCAGGCTTAGTATCTATACATCACAAAAAGTTTCATTCGAATCCGTCCAGTATCTTCGGAGATTAGCCTGGACAATGGGACAAACAGACAGAAAATTAAAAAATAATTGAAAAGTGTTCTAATACTATTTTAACATCGCCCCCAATTGGTTTGTCGTAAATTTATTCAATTTTTTTTTCTAATTTTATGGCATCGCTTGTTATGCATATTGCCAGTGTCAAGTAAAACGATATTTCGTATTCGTATTATATGCAACGTAAAAGTCAGAGTTGTCAGTCAATTTATCAGTCCGTCAGTCAGTCACAGTCAGTAATTAAAAAAAATAAATTGTGATTACTGATTATAAAAAATAGTTAATTGATAGTAAATATTATTTTAAATGCTTAAATAAATGATTGGATTTAACTCGAGTTAAATCGAGTAATATTTTTTCCGAGTTGGCACATCACTATCACAGATTACCACAGATTTTTTTTAAGTTAATGTACTACCACATATTATTAAATAGGTTATGCGAACAAATGATGCTCGAATTTAATTAAGTAATCACGTTTCCGAACAAACGATGCTCTTTCAATATAGTCTATGGCTGTGAATGACATTGACATTCGTTACGCGCGTTTTTGCAATTATGCAAAATTAAATGTATATTTTTCAATATTTCTGAGAGATTTTCTTAATATTTTTTTCCTTAAGCACCTTCTCCGAATAATAAGAAATACAACAAAAAAGAATTAGTGAAATCGGTCCAGCCATTCACGCGTGATGCCGTGACCAAGGAAAACGGGTTGCATTTTTATATATATAGATAAGATACATTCTGAAATGGGCTACATAATACATTTTAATGTATGTTACGAAGGTGGCAAACAAACCTGCAGTTCACATAGATGTTAACTGCAGCCTAAAGACATCTCCTCAAAAACCAGAGGTCAACCTAGTCCTTAGATGTTATGTCGGGTCGGGTGTATAGTTATTACGGGACCATACATCTAACGATAGTGCTGAACACTACCATTTGGTGGCAGATAGATTAGGTAATGCCATGGTGCCTACGCCCTTGAGTCCCTGCACTGGTACTTTACCTACCAATTAAGAAGTTCCAAAAATCTAAAATCGTTTTAGATTTGTTTATTTTATTGAATTTGAAATTAATCCAAAACTCAAACTGTTAAACAAAATCATGAGGATTATTAGGCCCTGCGATTTTGTTGATTTTACTACATTATATAAACCGTTAGTTTATGAAATAGGTGCAAACAAAAAACCGTTTAACCGATGACACGCACAAAATGCACCGATACAAACGTCACGGTGTATCTGATAATTATATTGTACAATATAATATTTCTCTGAATAAAGTAAAACAGTCAATATGGGCACATGGGTACAATGATGACGATGATTTTGCATAATCTCATTGATCCAAATACTCGATCATTGATCATCGGGTCAATAATACGAATTTAACTTGTCACTCGCACGTAGTGATGTGTAAGAATAACATCGATAATTACTTTGTTAATATTTTTAGACATCGTGTCATAAACTTATCAGTCATATCAAATATCTATATGTAAATATGTTTACAGTCAATAAATTTTACGGCGTTGCTTCTAAATAGCTTATCTGAATTCATCATGTAGACCTCAATTTCATACATTCCTTGAAATTTAAACACAATGAAAAAAAATCACAAAATGGATTTCAGATTCTAAATTGGAAGATTCCAGATTCCAGATCTAAATCTAGTTTTCAACCAAAAAATGTGCACTGACTATTCTTTCAATATTTTAAATAAATTTAATAACAATAATCATTTGTGCTGATCTTTTTTTCTCCGTGCAAACTTACATACGCACCTGTGTATATAAATCAGTAGGTAAGGGTTATCTGTCTACACCAAAAAATGCTTTATTTTGAAGTAATTAAATAAAGCGTGCCGTTCACGTTGATAAGTGAATACTTACAATATATAAACATTTCAGTACATGCTACAAAAACAGAGCTCCAACTAAGTAGGTGCCAACTTAATAGGTACGCCTAAACTGTATCGCGGTTTGAAATGAATAACAAAGGACATATTGTTTAAAAATCCGACTCAATCAACAAATTTTCAAAAACGCAAATGACACATACTTGTTTTTCAACACAACCACCGAATATCGATATATTTCAATCGTTCTCAATTAAATCACTATCGACGTTGTCACCGCTCGGGATATTTTGCGCAAATCTCCGTTGACCGATGGTGCGTGCCAAATGACATGATCGATCATTACCTCGGCTTTGTGTTGTCGCCAAACCAGGTGTAGGACGTCCCTATTCCGAATGTTTAAGTAAGTCGCTCGTTGTGCATTTCACGTAAATTTGCACGTGTGGCATATATTGATATTGAGTCTTGCTCGTGTATTCTGTTTGCCCTATTTCCCGTCGTTCCCTTTGGGCAGATAAATATCCAAAAATATTTTGTTAAGTGCATTCAGTTTAAACGAACATACAGCAAGAGTGTTATTTCTTATATTTTTCTGTTAAAAACGATTTGTTATTATCTTTTAACAAGTTACAAGTTTCTTATCGCTGTTGACAGACAAGCAGATGGGCCACCTGATGGTCACCGTGACCATGAACATTTGCAACACCAGGGGAGCTGCAAACGCGCTGCCAGCCCTGGAGGACTCCATTAAGCCCTCAACCCCATCCCAATTTTTGAAGAATCCCATATTGTAGCACCAAGGAAACACCGCCGAAGTAAACGTTCCACAAATTGTTCGATTTTCATGTAATATAGTGGTAATCAAGCATACAATTCAAACGGATGTAAATTCCTACTTCAGCGTATAAATATCTACATAAAAGCCAGACGTAAAAAGCTGATGTATTTGACACTCCTGAGATCTGAGTTGTTTAGCCGCTAAAAAAATTAATGGAACATACATTTCAGGCACGATAGTGCTAAACACTATGTACGAGTATCATTTGGCAAAAGACAGATTATGTCAATGTGATAGTACTTACGCCCTTGAGCTCCGACACAGGAATGCTACCACCAGTAGACAAAGTAAACAGTATATTATCTCTACCTATTATGCGTATATCCAATGGTATCAGTTGAATATGTCACCATCATTTCCATATTAAACCCAACTATCCCACCATCCTCACCTACTTTCTTAACAAAACAAATAGAAAACCAAACAAAAACTTATTCCAGTTTTCCTTTCAAATCAAACACCAACACCCTCATACATTGTTTGACCAAACTTTTCCGACCCGAATCACTGTTAATATGGACCCTTGTTGCTCAATAAAAATCATTGGGTCCGGTACGGATATCGAGAAATTTCACCCTAAAAATTTTATTGCGCAACACTAAAAATACAACGAGCCAAACGATATTAAATGTTGAGCAGTTGCAATACAGAACAGGGTGGCTTTCACTGAAATTTGTAAAATCCTCCCTTTATTCGGCCCATATGTTAAAAACAAGTGAGGAAGCCTCTTAACACTGGACACCCCAAATTGAGTGTATCGAAGGGTATGTCTATTGGAATTTCCTATGTGTTAACGGTTAACCACACGTTTGACGGACAGGTTATGAGGGGAAAAGAAAATTGTTGGAGCGTTTATTTTCCACTTGCTTTGAAATTGAGATGTAGATAACCATTTATCTGACTTATAAGCTATGATTTTCTTCGTTTATTATATTAAAGAAATTTTAAATAAGAATCATTGCAAAATCATTGGGAAATTGATAGTAGGTATTCGCTAGGACTGAAACTCTATTATGTAAGTCCGTTCACCAATTTTTGAAGAAACAAGCATATTGTTTATAGGAAGTTAATATTCTGGGCAACAACATATTTTTTATTATTTAATGTTGTTCAGAACTAAGCTTGCAGTTCGAATGGAAGTTGAGAAATGTATACACAGAGACACGTTGATTAAACTACAAAAGCCCATCCCTGAAGCCTACGTTATTTTATCTCTGTAACAGAAATTACGTAGCCATTCATTACCAGCTAACTAAAAAAGAAATGAACTACGTAAAGTTACTTTACGTAGCTCATTTCCAAACTTACTCACAAACTTGATAAAAATCTCCTAGTAACAAATATGCACTCATAATTGCAACACGATCGAAACCACCAAAGGAAATATTAAAACATTACTTAATTACAATTAAAAAAATTAGCGAACAATTTAATATAATTACAACCGCACATTTTTGTTGTTTTATCAAAAGATAATTACTATTACAAACGATGATTCAAAGAAAACGCTGACATATCTAATAAAATCTTCAAGTGTACCACCGGGAAAAGTTCCCGCAATCCTAAAGCCACCCTTATAAAAGTCGGGCGTGATTGAAGGGACAAGGGAAGGGTCACTCGACCTTCGCGGTCAAGCCTTGCCTTTCCGCCCAATTGATCCCACTTCCGTTCGCCGCGTGTGAATCTATAAATTATTCAATATGCAGAGAAGGGGAAAATATCCATTGATTTTATTATATTTAAATCACTACAAAATCAAACGTTTCAAACATTTAGAGCTTGTCCAGAAAGGACGAATTCGCCACGAATCGTTTTGCGCGAATTCATACGCGCGTAGTTGAGATACTAGACATCAATACATCGCGTCCACAAGCATCGCGCGAATTCAAAATACGCGCGTAAATCGCGTGCACTACGCCAGACTCTCGACTCGCGCTTTATTCGCGCGTATTGCGCGCGAGTCGAGATACTAGGGACGCCTTGTTGCGTCCAGTTGACGCGCGAACTCTAGAGCGAGTGCACGTATCGAGGGAAATGGAGCGCCAAAATTTTGACCCGGAATTGTTTATCGACGAAATAGAAAAAAGACTGGCGATATGGGATTTGGAATCACCTGATCATGCCAACAGGATTTTAAAACGTAGGTCTTGGGAAGAATTGGTGCTAATATTCTCTAATAAAGATGACTCCGAGGAAAAAAAGAAAGTCGACCTTCCTTCATGAAATAATCAGCGAATATATCCCTCGTGTTACGAGACCTTACACCAGGTCGAATTGTAGTCGTACTCAGACCATCTAGAGATGTTTCGAACAATGTATCTTCGTATCTGTATCCATCTCTTAACCTAACGTAATTGTGAAGAACACAACAAGCTTTAATTATGTTTTGCGCAAATTGAATATGTACATTGAGTGGTTTGTGAAATATTCGCCATTTGTTTACCAGGATTCCAAAACAACACTCAATATAACGTCTTGCTCTAGAGAGGCGGTAATTAAATATTCGTTTTTCTTTGGTTAAATTCTTGCCGCAATATGGTCGCATAATATGTTCTGATAAGCTAAATGCCTCGTCTCCAACTATAACATGAGGTAAACGTAGTGTGCGAATTTCTGATACTGGTTTTGGTCCCGGAATGTTCAATGATTTTTCTGTGAGTTTTTTGAAGAATGTGGAGTTTTTAAAAATCGTTGAATCATTGCTCTTCCCAAATGCTCCAACATCTATACTGATAAAACAATAATTTGCATCACACACGGCAAGCAGCACAGTTGAAAAAAAATGTTTATAATTATAGAACATAGAGCCGGAATCAAAAGGTTTTATAATTCTAATATGTTTGCCATCAACTGCTCCAATGCAATTAGGAAAATTTGTATATTTTTCGAATCCTTTTGCAATTTCCATCCATTCTTCTGTCGAAGGTTCTTTCATTACTCTGTCTTTTAACTTATTCCAAATAACATATACAGTTTTTTGAACGATGTCAATTACAGTTGATTTTCCTAATCTATAGGCATAATGTAAGTCAGCAAAATAACAACCAGTTGCTAAGTACCTGAAACAAAAATGAAAAATTATTGTTAAATTGTTATTTCAGGTGGAAGTGGAAAGGCCTTCGCGACACATTTGTTCGTGAAATGAAAAAGACAAAGAATGCACCATCAGGCTCTGGAGCTTCGAAGATTCAATATATATATTTTCAACGTCTTATGTTTCTCGAAAGGTCAGTACGTAATAAAAAAACAGAAAGCAATATTCAAGACACCCCTGAAAACACAGAGGCAGGTAACGAAGAGTCTACAGCAGATGCAGCAGATGAAAACATAATGAGGCCGCCGAATCAAAATATTAAAAGAAAGAAAATGACTGCCGCTGATGCTGAATTCCTGAACATAATTAAAAACAATTTAAGCTCTAGGAATCAACAACAACCACTGGTTTCCAGCGTAACGGAAGGTGATGACGACAAACTGTTTTGCTTATCTTTACACAAAGAATTAATTAAGGTACCTGAGGCCAATCGCATAGCAGTAAAAATTGAATTAATGAAAATTTTGCTAGCGGCTCGACAATCTTCGCAATCTACTGTGAATTCAAATAATTCGTACTTT
Source organism: Macrosoma leucophasiata (assembly GCA_036365455.1). Taxonomy (NCBI): domain Eukaryota; kingdom Metazoa; phylum Arthropoda; class Insecta; order Lepidoptera; family Hedylidae; genus Macrosoma; species Macrosoma leucophasiata. The sequence continues at coordinate 6,866,194 of JAWQUS010000020.1, forward strand.
TCTAACAGTTCGGCTTCATTTTCAAGCTCAGTTCCGGTTCGATACCATGCACAACCTTCAAGATACAATGAATTTACTCATCAAGAATATGATCCAGAAACGCCATCCATAACACCATGGCAAGGCCGCAATCCTATTTCAGTGCCAAGATCTTCACAGGCAACATTATACGTAAATTCTCCATCAAGAGATTCTCAGGATAGTGAATGTCTTGACCTCTTCCAAAACCATGGCGTTGATTAAACCTTAAATTACTGATTAGTATTTTATGACATTATTAATAAAACAATACTTACCTTAAAGTTATCACGAGTTTTTGTTCTGCTGAAACAACATCCTCGCGCGGCACATAATTTGCACGTGGCGATAAATCTTCTTCAATTAACAAAAGTAAATCATCAAATGATTTCACGGACATACGAAAGTAGTTAAAAAATTTCTTCTCATGTTGTCTTAATTTTGGATACAAAGTTTCAAACATACTATGTGTCATCCTATCCTTAAGAATTGGATGTACTAAATACATTCTATTTTCCCTCCGTTTCTGTCTTTTCCAGCGACGGTAAGCTAACCACAACGAGACCGCTTCGTTCAACTCCATGTTTCGTACTGAATTCCTCCCCAAATGCTCGCGCGCGGTACGCACCTTGTGGACGCAACGGTCGCGCGTAATACACGCGAGAAAATCGCGGCGAATTCGTCCTTTCTGGACAAGCTCTTACTTACTTAACTGTCTTATTAATAAAAAATCTTGTAGGTAATCTATCTGCCTCCAAATAGTGGTGTTCAGCAATATTCGTGTTCCGGTTAGATGGTAACATAGATTTATATCTACTTAGTATTATAAATCTATGGGTGGTAATGTATATGTATAATAATATGTATGCCCCGTAAGAACTATCACAAAGGCCAAAGATCTTTGTCCTCAGAGGTGGCAATGCATCTGCACTTTGATCTCTGGTTATTGTGAAGATGTCTATAGGCTGCAGTCGTCACTAAACATAAAAATGTGAACGGCATGCTGGTTTGCCACCACCATCACATAAAAAATAATGTAATAGTAACAGTTGGGTGTTTCTTGTGGAAATTTAATTTAACAAATCCGTTTCAAAATTTGCGAACCATTTTACAACCAGTCGCTGGTGTCCGGTGTGTATACTGAGAGCCCGATTAAACTTTTGTATACCTACCTACAGTCATCATATCTAACGAAGTAGTATAATAAATCTATGATCCCAGCCATAGGACGTCCACTGCTGAATATAGGCCTCCCCCAATGACCTCCATGCCGACCGATCGGAAGCGACGTGCACCCAGCGGGTACCTGCAGCCTTGATTAGGTCGTCGGTCCATCTTGCAGGTGGACGGCCTACGCTGGAATTGCGCTTGCCGATACGTAGTCTCCACTCGAGAACCTTTCTGCCCCATCGGCAATTGGTTCTCCGCTATGTGCCCTGCCCATTGCCCCTTCAGCTTGGAGATCTGCTTGGCTATATCAACGACTTTCGTTCGAACACGGGTCTCCTCATTTCTGATTCGATCCAGTAGGGAAACGCTGAGCATAGCCCTTTCCATTGACCTCTGAGTCCTACCTACAGTACCCAGCAAGAAATATTGCACACCGATCCTACGAGACATTTGGGTAGTTTCGACTGCGTAGAGCGTTATCTCTGCTGCACACTGCCTACGTATGCGCACTGATAGTCTGATATTAGTCAAAACTTGATCAAAATGGTCGACAAACGTCACATAAGTAAGGTGCGAAAGAGATAACGTTCTACAGACTCGAAATAAGCCGATGTCTCGTTCCGAAAGGCGATGTGTAATGTAAATAAGGCTTCCAGTTTCTCGTAATCCTACTTCATTCAAAAACGCTGACTGCCATTATTTAATGACTAACTTATGCTGATGGAAACAAATAAAAAATGTTTCTACATATGGAAATAAAAAAAAGAATTTGTAAAAAAATATATTTAAAAAAATAACGTTACAATACAATCGACTCAACATCAACACCACAAATTTTCTCCAAACATTATAATTTCATAGAAAAGTATATACCCTCAGATGTTAAATACTTAGATGAGGCATTAAAGAATTTAAGATCGGTAAACGTAAAGCTCATAATCCCCTGTAAGATGTCAAAGGAGCGTTAGTAAATTAGAGCTTATACTTTGAATGCTCGCTCGTGACTTGTTAGGTTCATGTGAATAAATACCACTGGAAAAGGATGTCACCGTTGGTATTCATTGAAAACATGTAACGCATATGGACGATGCAAACAGCTTATCATAAAATATAACCAATTATATCTTAAGTGGTATTTGAATTCCCAAAAGAAAAATAAACATTTTGACTTTGACTAACCAAGAAATGATTCGGACCTTAGTGAGAGATTCACAGATTCCGCGCTATGACATTGACTAGGTACATATTTTGTTTTACCGGCTAATCTAACTCTAAATTTACTTTTGTTATTCATTACATGATAAAGAAGATGTGATTTCCAAAGTAAAAATTTTGACGCGTCTGTTGAAAACAAAAACGAGGCATTAAAAATTTAAATCTGAGTCAAAGTAAAGTCGTAGCATAGTCTATGAAACTCACTTTAATCGTTTCAATTCAAGCCAACGTAAAATTATTGTGAGATCGTCCATATTCCCTTTAGGCCTTGTCCAGAAGGAGCGAATTTGCCGCGAATTGTGTCGCGTGAATTCATACGCGCGTTGGTACGTTAGGCGCTAATACATTGCGTCCACAAGAGTAGCGCGAATTAAAAACAAGCGCGTAAATCGCATGTACTGTGCCAGACTCTCCTAGTATCCCTTAAGAGACTGGAGATACTAGGATCGCCTTGTTACATCCAGTTAACGCGCGAACTACTAAGTTCAACTCCATGTTTCTTACTTAATTCGTCCCCAAACGCTCGCGCGTTAATACACTCCTCTGGACGCAACGCTCACGCAAGAGAATCACCACGATTTCGCCTCTTCTGGACAAGCTCTTAGTTAACAGAGGCTACATTCACACTAGAGTCACTTTGACTACCGTCTGCAGTACCAGCAGAATCGTAACGAAGAAGAAGACCGATGGTGGTATCGATTTATTGGTTTTGCTGGTGAGCGATCGTGGCGCAATTATCGGCATCGCAAACGGTTGACTGTTGCAACGGTTCAACTGTAAAAACATAATGGTTTTAGTTGCTTAAATAGGTTTACATACAAATTACATCAACTGGTGATGGAGCTTTAGTGGTAGAGTTGAAATTGTGGGTAGTGTACCTGATCTATCTGTCACTTAAATGTTGTATTCAGCGGTACATCCAGCATTATTCATTAGCCATTTCAGGTAACTTAATTAAAAAGAAAACTTGGGAGATACACAATTTTCTTACTGTGCAGTAGCATGCAGTAGGAGCACACAAAGGAAGAAAATGTAGTAAGAGCACACAAAAAAAAGAGAAAGAGATATTACTAATTATTCGCAGATTTCACAAATGGTGTCAGGTGAAGCTCTTGTCATCAGCAATATGACATGACATTACACGATACGTCTGTTTTTTTTTATGTAATGGAAGTGGCAAACAAGCTTGCAGTGCACATTGATGTTAAGTGATGACTGCAGCCTATAGACACTAAGAAGAAGGTCAAACTGCAGATGCGTTACCACTCCTGAGGCCTAAGGTGCTATGCCTCTGTGCCGGAAATTACAGGGCCTTACATTACCACCTGACCGGAACACGATAGCGCCATTTAGCGGCAAGTATATTAAGTTGGTGGTGCCTACGCTCGCGAGCTCCGTCACTGGAGCTCTACCACCAGTAAAAGTATCTTTCATGATATGAGGCAGAGATTTTGTCCAGTAATCTATGTATTACCTCACAGCACGTGGTGTCAGGCGACCCCAAGCAGCCTGATCGACAGCCGCGCACAACCGACTCGAACGTCTCCCCTTTGGCAGTCACCGAGGTAAAACATTTGTCGTCAGCACTATGACACGACATGGTATGTATCCTGTAATGATGAGGAACAAAAAATAACACAACTTCACGACTGCACCTCTTCGTAGAGATCCACCAACATTAGAAAACAACACTAACGACTACATTTTGCTCGTAGCTAAAAGACCAGCGATGGTAAGTCATAAAATGCAGGCTGCGATATGTATACGTTTTTTTTAATAACATTTTCGCAGGTTTTCGCGAGCTTCATACATTGTAGAAATTAATGATTATTTTCTAAGTTGTATCCTTGTCTAACATTCGTCTGGATTTGTGGTTTGAGCTGTGATTGACATTATTTTGTTGGGAATCTATACTGTAAGGTTGAGATATTGTTCCTCCTCAAATTTGTGTGCTGTGTATTTTCCGATCCTGCTAACTGCGCGGCCAGAGCGTTCGTTTGTGAAGCCTATACTTACGGACAATATCAGTAGGTATCTTTAAGGCCTATGACACATAAAATTAAAATAAAATGTGAAAATAGCAACTAACCTGTACTTCGAAGGATCCAAACATGACCTAAGGGGTGAATCAGCTTTATAAGCACAAACATAGCACTCCAGAGGCCGCTTTTTGATCGTTCGTGTCACGGTAACGGGTTTCTGGGTAGGCAGAATGGCTGGTGCCTTCCGTCCGAGGTTTTCTTTTTTCTGTTCAGTTGGAGTCTGTTCATCGTCATCATTGTCATTGTCGCCGCCGTCGCGGTTGTCTTCGTCATCTTCTTCTTCATTACTTTGGGACAAAAGAGGACCATTATTTACTTCTAGTGAATCGCCCCGGCTTCGAACGTATGCAATGATGGCAAAGTACACGCTTATGTCACTCAATGAAAATGCAGCTTTAGCAAATCGGTTTAGTAGTTTTTGTGTGAAAACGCTACAAAAATACATACAAAAACACACATATGTTTCCTCTATAAAATATTAGTATAGATAAATGATTAACCACCACACAATATGTAAAGATAGATTAAATAACAATAAGAAAAAAATACGACTACTTTAGTCCAGCGGTGTAAAATGACCGTTTAATTCTCGGGTCACGGGTTCGATCACCGGGACAAATATTTGTAGCGCCTACAGATATTTATTTCGGTTCTGGGAGTTTTGAATGGCACAACATAGGCTTTTACTTTGTATGTGGCTTTGAATGTGAGAAACGTATTTCATTTTTTATAAAATTACAAATTCCTTGTATATTTGTCAGCGACTCATCGGGAGCAACTACATTCTTTTCTTTATTTAAGGAAAAAAAAAGATAATTTAAGCATAATTAGCATAATGAAAATGCAGTTTTTTTTATAAACCCAGAAATAAAATTTCAGCTAATGCTTCTGTCGAAGATTTTCAAGAAGGTATGTAAAGAAAAAAAAAAAAAGATCCAGACGAATTGAGAACCTCCTCCTTTTTTCAGAGTCGGTTAAAAATAAGGGAAAATTTGTGACTTCTTTAATCCGGTCCTTTCGCATAATCCGTTCTTAGCGAACGTTCACTTACTACTGACTATCAATATCTCTCATATATTTACAAAATTACCCTGGAAATTGGAATCGGGGTACAGAATGATGAATGTAGATGAGGCATGGAAGATGTGTCAGGACCGGGATATTTGGCGCTCCACACTCTCTGCTTACCCCATTAGGGACCTGGTGCGAAGATACATACCCTGGGAATCCCTCCCCGAGATTGTCAGCTTGGTCTATGTCAGGGGTGGCCAACCGGTCGATAGCGACCATTAGTCCAGTCGATCGTGGCAGCACTTTCCTACTTAAAACAAACAAAAAATACACACCAGCCTCGCTTGACAGACGCTCATACTTTCTGAATCTTTAAGGGACAACTTCAAACAACTACAAACCTGATAAGATTATGCTTATCTAACAGAAGATGTTCATACGCAATGCTGTTACAAATATTACTAAGAAGTTACTAAGAATTTTCCAGTTTTTTTTTCCCTGTAAATAAAATAAAAATACTCCATAATTGTGTACAAACCATGCCGTTACATTTAAAATTTCAAGAAGTAGGTATGTAACTGATAGATCGCACTGAGTGTCGGCAGTGAAAAGTCGATCTTGGGTCTAAACAAGTTGGCCACTCCTGGTCTATGTCATTGATAGATTCCCACAAGACAATAAGTAAAGTGTTAATTTCCTACTCACTCGTCCTCGTCCTCGTCTTCCGTTCCAGCGCTCACTGACAGCAGCAACAGAGTGGCCAGCAACAAACAACACTTCCACCGCACCATCCTAACTGTAGATACTACGCGCGCACTTCTTTACACCTAGAAATAGATTTTATTTATTGATAATGCTTGAGAAATCTGGCGCTCTACATTCTCTGCCTACCCCGTTAGGGACCTGGTGTGAAGATATATACATACACACATTTTTTTTTTATGTTATGGAAGTGCCAAACAAGCATGCAGTTCACATTGATGTTAAGTGATGACTGTAGCCTATAGACACTGACACAAAGACCGAGGTCAAAATGCAGATGCGTTACCAATCCTGAGGCCTAAGGTGTAATGCCTCTGTGCCGGAAATTGCAGGGCCGTACATTACCACCTGACCGGAACACGATAGTGCTGAACCATTTAGCGGAAAGTATATAAGGTAATGCGGTGGTGCCTACGCCCGCGAGCTCCGTCACTGGAGCTCTACCACCAGTAGAACAGACCAGCTGCCAGCCCTGAAGGACTCTTTTGACGCCATTTTTTAAGAACCCCATATTGTAGCACCGAGGGATCAGCTCAGAGGGAAGCTCATTCCACAATTTACATGTTCTGGACAAAAACGAACTTGAGAACCGCACCGCTGAACAATTTCAGAATCAGAATCAGAAACTCATTTATTCATTTAGGGTGACAAGCACCTCTTATGACACGTCAAAAACAAACAAAATAAATTAAAGCGAATAACAATTGATATACATATCAAACAAGATAAAAAATACATGTAAAGTCAAGAATATCACTAAGATAAAACTAAATGTAATAAACTAATGTAAAAGTATATCAGTAGAATGTCTCTTTTCCCCTTTACAAACTGATAACAAAGAGTAAAAAGAAAACAAAAAGAGTCATTCTTTGTCATTCACCGGCATTGCCAGGTGTCCAGTCGGTGAGGGTGGAACTTCTCTCTGCGGCGGGTAGTGCGGTGTAGGAAAAGAGACGGTGGCACCATATCGAACAGTTCAACAGAGCACTCGCCATTGTAGAGACGGTATAAAACGCAAAGACTCCCAATGTCTCGGCGCAGGCTCAGATGTTCGAGCCTGTCAGTAAGTCCTGGGTCGTTAACAATACGAACGGCGCGTCTTTGTAGGGAGTCAAGTGGACCAAGTTGTCATTTGGGGGCTCCCGCCCACAAATGAGAGCAGAATTCCAGATGGGGCCTTATAAAGCTGTAATAGCTGCCCCGATGTGAAATACTGCCTCGCTTTGTTAAGCACCCCTAGCTTTTTGGATGCCAACTTGGTCTTACACTCAATGTGACTCTCAAATTGCACTTCGTTCGATATATCATCATCATATATACCAACGGCGAGTGGAGTGCCCTGGAACTGTGGTGCTACAATGAATGGGGTTTTTTTAGCGGTGAACGCGCAGACTTTGGGCGCAGGCTTTGCGAATAATTATTATAGTGGAAGTTTTAACAGGCCACTTCAGCACGAAATTGCACCTACAGTAGACGCATCTAGGTGAGGACTCACTATGCAGAGCTTGCGGTGAGCTCGAGGAGACGATGGAATATCTCTTGTGCCAGTATGATGGCCTTGCTGGTAAGCGAATGTTACTCAATGAAGATGCAGCTCTTAAATGGTGAAACAATTTTTGAACCCGGTCCAGTAGTTTTTGTAAGAAAAAGTTACAAACGTACATACAAAAACACAATTTTTTCCTCTTTACAATATTAGTGTAGATAAATAATCCAAAAACATCTTTACTAACATAAATATCCATTCATTCAACTTATGGACTTCCAAATACAACAAATACAATTTTATGGGAAAAAAACATTAAATGAGGTCAATAATACAGAGAATGTTATATTTACCTTGAATTTATCATATTAATTCCAAACACACTAATTATATAAAGGACATTAAAAATTTCACATTTGACAGCACTAAAACAGATTTTGCTTTTAGAATTTTTCTTCTTTCTCAACATTCTGATGTGTGTAAGAAAACAGTAAAACCTCATTTGTATTTTAAAAAGTAACATACACATTTTTCTTTAAAATAAATACACACTTTGATGAAAAATATTTGTTAAACTTATTAACAGGTGTTTAAGTAAATAGAATAACAGTGCGAAAAACCGATCTTTCGGGTTGCCTCCAAAACTTCATTGTAAATGTTCTGGTAAAGTAGCCATCGCTTTACTCGAATTACTGTGATTCTGACTGACGGACTGATAAATTGGCTGACTGACTCTGACTTTTACGTTGCTTAATACGCATACGAAATATCGTTTGATCGACACTGGCAATATGCATAACATGCGATCCATGAAATTAAAAAAAAACAGGTATAGTAACTATTATTTAACTATCCCAACTATTTTTTACTGGTGGTAGAGCTCCAGTGACGGAGCTCGCGGGCGTAGGCACCACCGCATTACCTAATATACTTGCCGCTAAATGGTAGTGTTCAGCACTATCGTGTTCCGGTCAGGTGGTAATGTACGGCCCTGTAATTTCCGGCACAGAGGCATAACACCCTTAGGCCTCAGGAGTGGTAACGCATCTGCATTTTGACCTTGGTCTTTGTGTGGGTGTCTATAGGCTGCAGTCATCACTTAACATCAATGTGAACTGCATGCTTGTTTGCCACTTCCATTACATATAAAAAAAAAAAAAAAAATCCCTTTTTATTATAAATTATAATTTATATAAATGGATTTTTGAGTAGGTACTAAAACATCAGTTATAAATTATTATTATTAAATTTCAATAGTGTTGTCGTCTAATTGTTCTAAAATAATGATTATTAATATGCTAAAATAATGATTAATAATATCATCTCACTGATGCTGGGCCTGGAACCACTGGTTTATTTCTTGAGTTAAATAATAATATGTTCCTTGGGAATTAAATAAATGATTATTTTTTTTTAAAGTAGATTAATGGAGGTATTTACTTTCGGAGTCTGATTGGTCTGTTAATGTAAAGGGGCTCGCTGCATGGAAATCAAAAAACGTAGGCAACTGATAAATCGTGAATGTACGACATGTGTCACGTGTGTATATATGTGTATGAAAAATAAAGTAGATGTAGCCCTTTTAATAAATTTATTGCAATAGTAATTAATTCTACAGTAAGTAGGTACATAGTGAAAAATAGAAAAGAAATATTGATAATATCCGCAATTGTCATCCTTACCCGATTGACTCCAGTAGTGGCTCCACATATGCACACTCGAGGCATCTTCATGTGTGTTTTAGAACTAGCTCCTCCCGGATAGATGGCGCTGATATCAATTTTTAACAATTCAGAATTTTATTAAAAACTTATTCAAATTGTTTATTCCAATTGTTTATTCCAATAAAAAAATACAGTTTATTTTAATTGTACAATTTCGCAAATTTTCAACCTTTAATCTTCTTGAAAATACATTATCGGTCTACTATCAGGCCTGGTTCTTAGAGGTATTTCATAAGTATGTAGAGTACTCAATACCTACCTAAGTTAGGGCAAAACGCCAGTGTTAGAGGTACTTTTTTATTTTTTTATTTTGTAGGTATAGGCAAAAGAATGCATTTTATTAATTAAATTAATCACGGGATACCCACAGTTTTGAATACTAAGCAAAGATTTCATCCTAGGACTTTATTTTCCAGTGAAAGAGCTATGGTGAAATAACTTTATGGCATATCTGCTTACCCCCTTATTCGTAAACGTACATTAGATACGTTTTATCTATCCTGCACATTTGACAATGCAACTGACAAAGACAAAGCATTCTTGTCTTTGTCAGTTGCATAGTCAAATGTGCAGGATAGAAAAAGACAAAGGAGAGATTAGCAACACTTAAGCTAAATACGTATATGAATAAGGGGGTTACTCTATAATGTATAAACCACTACATATACACAACACATACACAAGCGCCCAGACCCGAAACAAATATCTGTAGGCCATACAAATATTTGTCCCGGTGCGAAGATCGAACCCGCGACCCTTTGAATCAAACGGTCATCTCGCACCGCTGGACTAACCGGGTCGTCAATGGTGATAGTGCGGAACACTGTCTTTTGGCAGCAGATAGATTATGTAATCTGGTGGTGCCTCCGCTCTCGAAGTGGAACTCTCCTCATCATTCCACCCAAAAAATGTCCACTGCTGAACCAAAGCCTCCTCATAAGGGAATATGCCATAATCGCCACGCTTGGCACACGGATTCGCAATTGCAATGGCGGTAGTTTTATTGCTGGACGCTACTGCCCATCTTGCGTTGTTGCAGTTACTACCGCCCCATTGGACTGGTTTGACCGCCAATCTTCGGTTGACTGACTGCTAGTGGGCAGTGAGGTCGTTAGGTACGTCCCGACGCCAGTACTGGAACTTTACCACCAGTAAATTTTATGGCCACTAATACTACGCTGAGGTCCTGGGTTCGATTCCCGGGTAGGGGGTTATCAGAGATAATGGTGAAAAAGCCTTTATCTCTGGTTCTATTGGGATTTTTCCATTTTCTGGAAATTTCCCAGTACCTCAAAGTTTGGTAATGTGCCCGGAGATGTCAACAGGCTCGCCACCTGTTACATGGGCCAAAACGTAACCGGCGAATCGTGGGTGTTTGCATGTATGCTTGAATGCATGCATTTACCTCTGCCTACCCCTTCGGGGATTACAGGCGTGAAGTTACGTTACGTTAAGTTTTATCCATATACCGTTTAAAAATACTGTTAAGAACTTGGGTGTTGGAGCAACATCTTCCGTGGTCTCCTCAATTAAGCGACATTAGTAGGAAGGTGATTGCCACTGTTGGTTCTTTGCGTAGGTTACGCAACTTTTTGCCTATACCTACTAATTCGCTCATTGAATTCAGCATATTGAAACGTTGAAACGTCAAGTTAAGGCCCATTATCATTCTTCTCTTTAAATTTTATGTGTATATATTTCTTTCTTTACTATGTATTTTTAGTTGCTATTGTTCACAGTCGTTTCCAATTTTAATCTTAATTTTTATCATACTGTCAGTAGGTACCTAGTGTAGCACACCCTTCCGGTTTAATTTTAAGTATTTCTTTCGATTTTTGAGTCGCCTGGAAGAAATCGCTCTTTTGGCGATAAGGCCGCCCTTTGTATCACATATTTCTTAAGTGTTTTTTGTGTAAATTTTTTTTGGTGTGCAATAAAGAGTATTTGTTGTAGTTGTTGTTAAATTTTCGCGTGGCTTGTTTTTTTCGATACAAAAAATACATCATAAACGTAACTTCACGCCTGTAATCCCCGAAGGGGTAGGCAGAGGTAAATGCATGCATTCAATCATACATGCAAACACCCACGACTCGCCGGTTACGTTTTGGCCCATGTAACAGGTTGTTGCCATCTCCGGGCACATTACCAAACTCCGGGGTACTGGGAAACTTCCAGAAAATGGAAAAATCGCAATAGAAGCAGAGATAAAGGATTTTAAACCGTTATCTCTAATATCCCCCGACCCGGGAATCGAACCCAGGACCTCCAGCGTAATAGTAGTGGCCTGCTACCACTACGCTACTGAGGCAGTTAAAAATACATCATCAAGATAATAAATGAAAGAAAAATAATTAAGGGTACATTATCGTACAGGAATATGCCTGCAAAAGTACCTATGATGGTATTATGCATGGGCAATATATAGTAGGTACATTGGATATGATATGAGTACTATATAAACTTAATTCGCTAGTTTCTTAGTGGCAGAATGTTTGTTAATCCATTCTCATCACTTAATACCAACTAGCTAGTAAGTCTCATTTAGTTGGTTCTCGTGAGCTACTTTCATTGATAATTTTTTAATGGATTTATTTCACGTAATTTGTTCTAAAATTATTTTATAATTATTAATTTATTATTTATTTCAACGCTTATGTCTTTATCAGCTTTCTCACTTCCTGGTCGAGGAATAAGTCAAACAAAGATTTTCAATTGAGATAAGAACACAAATCCAATACAGCTATTTTTCCAATAGGAAATAGGCACATTCAGGGGGATTAAATACTTACATGTTCATCTTTTTAATGAAACATAAGTTTCAAGCATCTAATATCAATTAGATGTTAGCTTTTTGGACCTATCACGTGGAACACAATTACCTATAATAAAAGGGGTAAATTACAAGTAGAAATGTTTGTATGCACGAATGCTTGTGTAACTCAACGTAAATCTTTCTTTGAAGTAACGAGTACAAGTATTCCAATTGGAAGCATTTATATATTTAAAACAGATTTCGTAGAAATCAATGATGTTATAAATATTAAGAGACATCGAGTTTAATTTAGTATTTGTGTTAATTCTATATTGAAGAATAAAGAAGAAAGAAGAAGAAGAAGAATTGAAACTACTACTAAAAAATTTAATACTATATAAAACAATTATTAAGGGTAAAAGCGACTTCTTTACGATATTCAATAAACTGCAAAGTCTATTATATCGGATGCCTAACTAGCATAGTTGGCAATAGATGGCGCTGCTGCCACCATAAGGCAATGCAATAAATGTGAAGGAAAGATTTGACAAATCGGGCAGGACTTCGGTAGCTCAGTTGGAAGAGCGGCTTGACTAGATTCCCAGTGGCCGCGAGTTCGAGTCTCGCCTGAAGTCAAATTTTTCTTTCCATTTTTCTTTAAAATAAGTATTTTATTTATTTTTATTTATTTATAATCTCGAGGACATAGGCAGCGCCCCATTACATTATCTAGCCGCCGCCAAATGCTACTTACTTAGCAATCTTTGTTTTTTTCTGTAAGTTTCTAAAAGAAACAGTACTTATTCACCATCTATGTGAACTGCATGCTTGTTTACCACCATAATTACATCAATAAAATCCTAAGTCTTAGGAATAGGTACGCATCCTTGAGACCTCTAAGTTTTGTGTAAATATAATGTCTGAAGTTTTTTAACAGCAGTCTTCTCTTTTAATTTGATAATTAAATATCTGTCCAAATCAGTGTAATTTGATTATTTATGTATATGGCTGCGTGCAAAAAGGTATTTGATGCTGTACCTATTTCGAACCGTGAAAAGAACGGTTTATAGGCAATATATCTGACAATTCTCTCCAGGTACCTTCTTAAGGACTATTCGAGTGATGCAACCATAAAGTTTGGTGTTCCTCAGGGAAGCGCACCAGATCCTATTATATTTCTTAAATTTATATTATAAGCGATGCAAGTAATCTAATTTGCAGGTAGTTCTTACTTAGAAAAGCTTCCGCACGAATTGGACCAATATTATACATAGACGTAAAAAAAATATTCGACCGAATAAAGCAGTGACAGTGAAATAAGGAAAATAAACATATAGTGAACCTTTTTTTCACTTTAATATATTTACACCTGTAAATACCAAGATATCTAACGCTCCACACGCTCTCTGGCTACTCTGTAAGGGACTTGGCGTAAATTAAATCATCATGAAGTAGTACTACGATACACGTATCAGGAATAACCAGGATAGTAGCCATGAAAGCGCAGCGGTTTTTTTAAAAAAAATCCTGAATGGAGCGTGGAAACGGTAACTACCCCGGGATAGGGCGGCACCCACTCAACCTGAAACTGAGGTCTATGTAAGATTACACTGTCTAATGTACCACGATAATGTTTCCATCAGAGGAGCGCTATTAATAAACTAAGCTGCAACCGGCGTAACTCTTTCATGCGCACAACGGCACAGCCCTTTGCGTGGCGCGTCTAACTGGGGCTCTACGTTTATCGTCCGGACAAAGCGCGGCCCGCCGCAATCCCGTCGCACAAACCCGAATACACGACCTCATTAAAAAATGAGACCTCACAAACATGCGCCCACAAAAACTCCCCGAGACTCGTCAAAGCGAATAGCGCTACCTAGCGGGGAGTAGCGGAACTACGGCACTCGCGGAACCAACCTCTGTACTTTTTTAATTAGCCTCATACAGTGAGTGAATGCGTGAAATACGTTAGATTTTTTTCTGTCGTACGCGGTTAGTTTGGCGGCTTTGACGCAAAGTATGTTAATTCACAAGTAGCCGCGCACTCGTGCTTTTTCAACTGTTCGAAGGGGTTTCCAACGCTCGGGCGGAACTTTGAGCGGTTATAAAGGTAATTAGCGAATTTACTGATACCTATATAGTTGAAGTTACGTTTTATCGGGAGCCGGCGAACTCGAAGCGGGCGGGAAGTTGCGCGAACTTCTTTTATCTCAGTCTAGGTTCGTTCAAAAAGTGCAAACTCTGTACAAAGTTCACTTTCGCGTTGTGAACTAATTTTTCGCTCGGTGTCAAGTTCATGGCTAGGGGTGCGCGGGGTGCGCGGGTGGGGGAGAGGGTGGCGCGGGCCCGTTGTGATAAAATAAAATATTCATTATGATTGCTCCAAGCGGCGATGTTCGCGGGAGCGCGATTATGATACTACACAATTTTGGTCGTTGTTCTCAATGTAGGTTTCTCAAAATGTTTTGGTTTAATTTAATCTTAATTGACTTCTGCCTATAATCCTCTTAATTTATTTTTCCAATAAAATATCTAAAGAGCAGATACTGCAACCTATAACTTACACAAAGCAGAGGTAGGTAATAGGGGTACCTAGTAAACGTAATCAAACCACCTAAGTGTAGGAATATATGCTCGTGATAACTATGAATTACCAACCGTTTAAGTAAATACCTAAGGAGTAGGTATATGCGTATCTACACACGTTAAACAATTTTAATAATTTTTCATCCGTTTTAATAAATACTAGGAAGTAAAATAACAAATAGCTATGCGATCAACATATTATATTAATATTAAAAAATATTCTGCATTGATCTTTGCTCTAGAAATATTTTTAAAGAGTAAAAAGTAGGAAGAAATAAGTCAATATTTTAAAATTTTAAAGTGATTTGCATGTAACACAACACACAAGTCGTAGTCGTATGACGCTTTGTTTAGTACCTACCTACTGACCAAAAAATGACGGTATTTTATTTTACTTTATTCGTTGGTTACCTCGTGTTTTGGGCACTCCTAATGCGTTTTTATGTCTGATCTGAGCCATCTGTATGTTTAGTTTTTAATAAAACAACATTTTTTTAATGTTATGAAAGTGGCAAACAAGCTTACAGTTCACATTGATTATTAAGTGATGACTGCAGCCTATAGACACCCACACAAAGAGGTAATGTAGATGCGTTACTACTTCTGAGGCCTAAGGTGTTATGCCTCTGCGCCGGAAATTACATTATCAATTATAATATAATGTACTTTTATGACCAAATAGGTCGAGTTCTGTCTGATGGTGGGGTCAAAAGTCTTAGGAATCGGCGTGCATGTATGAATAGAATGATGAAGGTAGATCTGGCGCTCCACACTCTCTGCCTACCCCGTTAGGGACCTGGCGTGAAGATACTTACATATAATGTACCTATCAATAATTATTACCCTTGGTTAACGTCATTCTAAAGACTCGTTATTCTTCGGCGCCGTATCTACATACTGCATAATGGAGTTCCATGGGACAAGTGTGTTGAATGCAATTTTTATAAGAAGGTACTTATGTAACTGTCTCAACTGTGTTACTTATTACTAAAATATATGATCTACTTACTGTTTATTTTTACCTTTCATTTCAAAACAAGTTTTTTCACAACAAAAACACATTCAACTCGTAAGTTCTCGAACATTTTTTAATTTGAAAAAGACTCCTACGACCAAATCACATCGATCCGACTACACGAACTGAAAACTGACGTAAAAATCATCCCCGACCTGCCTCAAACGGCGAACCGAATTGTGTCTTAAACATTTCTTTTTTCCTCCTCCCTTAATTAGCCCATTAATTCGAGGGGGGAGTATTCATTACAGCCACGTCGATTCCAAATATTCCAACGCATCATTTTGTGTGAGACACTTGTTGGATTAGAGGTTTTCTTTTTTCGTTTGCATAGAACACGTGCTTTATGCGTTTAGCGACTCAAGTCTGTATAAAGATATTTTGACATAATTTTTGGGTGCGCTTAGATGCCAGCTTTTTGAAATGCTTATGAAATGTAACTGTGTGTTAGATCCTTAAGATTTAGCCTGGGTTGCACTACGATAATCGTTAAAGTCAAAGTTATTGAAACATTTCACATCCTTCTATAACTTAATCTTTAACCCCCTTATTCATAAACGTACATTAGATACGTTTTAGCTAAAATACGTTTATGAATACGTTTATGGTTAGTGTTTAAAGTTATTGTAACATTTCACATCCTTCTCTTACATAAATAAATATTTAATCATTAATAATACACTTTTACTGGTGGTAGAGCTCCAGTGACGGAGCTCGCGGGCGTAGGCACCACCGCATTACCTGATTTACTTGCCGCTAAATGGTAGTGTTCAGCACTATCGTGTTCCGGTCAGGTGGTAATGTACGGCCCTGTAATTTCCGGCACAGAGGCATAACACCTTAGGCCTCAGGAGTGGTAACGCATTTGCATTTTGACCTTGGTCTTTGTGTAAGTGTCTATAGGCTGCATTCATCACTTAACATCAATGTGAACTGCATGCTTGTTTGCCACTTCAAATAGATAAAAAAAGAAAAAAAAAAACTAAGCCTGGATTGCGCTTTATATTCTTCAAGTTAGAGAAGGATGTGAAATGTTACAATAACGTTAACAAATATCGAGGTGCAACCTATGCTCAGTGTATTATTAATGAATAAATATTTCTGTTATATTTATAGGTACATTCTAACATTAGGTAACTATTATTTATTTGTTGCCTATTCACTATTTGATAAAATGCAATTAAAACATCACATACCTTTTTCGTATTTGGCGTTCTTGTATAGAGCACTTTCAAACACAACATGTCTCACCCATTTTGGCTGATTAGCTGTGTAGGTATGTTTGGTATGCCTCTGTCGTTGCTTTGTTTACACGAACAAACAGTATTGTTTGATGATCCATTGTCTGACATCCAAGAATTATGCGAGTTGTGTTTACAGATGTCACTTCCTTTGCGAAGTACATACATTTTTTTAATGTCATGAAATGGTGCGAACAAGCATACAGTTCACATTGATGGTAAGTGCAAACTGTGACCTCAACACATTTACACAAAAAGACTTTCAATAACATTCTCCGCTACTTAAAACTGATTCAATAAGGCAAAAGTCGAATTGCAGGTATAAACTGCGTCACGAATTGTCAACTTAATAGGTACTCATGACATGTTGTATAAATTATGTTATACCTCTTATGTGTAGATTAAGGTGCGGGCACGGACACGCGGCGCATTTTAGCTAGGTGTATTAATTTGTATGACAACGTGGGTCAATGTTTCCACTGGAGTACATGAAGACCCACGA
Organism: Macrosoma leucophasiata; assembly: GCA_036365455.1. Taxonomy (NCBI): domain Eukaryota; kingdom Metazoa; phylum Arthropoda; class Insecta; order Lepidoptera; family Hedylidae; genus Macrosoma; species Macrosoma leucophasiata. The sequence continues at coordinate 6,883,718 of JAWQUS010000020.1, forward strand.
ATATTGTAGTGCGTGGCGTGGCACGGCGCACAGAGGCTACGCACGTCCCACTGCAATCCAAGGATAGATAAGCGAGCTATAGGTACATAGTCGTGGACCATATTCGTGTACTCCCAGTGGAAACGTAGACCCACGTTGATAGCGTTGAGCTATGTAACCGCCTATTCGAGCTAGCCACACATGTATCAAAGACGTCAATTCATATGTAGCCTCTTCGTGCGTTTTAGTGGACACTATCACATAAAATTTCATATAAATGGAAGCTTAATACACGTGCTCAGCATCTCTCAGCATCTCCGTGCGCCGCGGTTGGCCCGCGCCTTTATGTTCATTATAATAATAATAATGGCAACCCATTATACGTCCCACTGCTGGGCACGAGTCTCTCCCCTTTTTGGGGGGAGGCCTGGAGCTTACTCCACCACGCTGCTCCAATGCGGATTGGTGGAGGTGGGTTGGGTTAGTGGCCAACCCGCTGTCGGATGTTTTCAAACCGCCCATTAGGCCTCCGACAAGGTTTAACGACTGCTATCCATCGATAGCAACCGGGACCGACGGCTTAACGTGTCCTCCGAAGCACGGAAACGCGCATTTAATTTGCCACTAGCGGTCACCCATCACACTACCCGACCGCGCCCGTAGTGCTTAACCAAGTAGATCGCTTACGATCTACACCAGCCGCTGGGCTATGCGCGCTTACATTATAAATTGATTAAAAACTAATGGTATCTTTGCGATACCTTTGTTAAAAAAGCAAATACCGCTGTAAATTGTATGCATAGGTAAGCTATTTAATTTTTTATTTGGTGCAAAATTTATTAATTTAATTATTAAAGTTTCAATTCATCAGTGTTCTGTCAGGTCAGGGTTTCTGACGGATCCCAATTACTTTTTAATTAGTATTTATCATCAAAAATATTTACATTACCGACTCTCAAACCAGCATCCACAGGGACTAACTAAACATTTCCTAATTTCAAACCCCCAGCAACTTGGGTAACTACTGCTGGCAAATGAGACTCACACACGCAATGTTACCAAATTACTCAGACCCATCGTTTGGTTCTACCTACCTTTACATAAATAGCTTTTTGTTAGAGGGCAGGAAGGGAAGGAGCTCTTGTTACTTTGGTCACGTCATGTACATATACATGCTGACAGAGTTAACATCCAACTTATTAGACGTTTCGGAAATTCGGTTTCACCCTGCCAGCATCGCGGGCTTTACTCAAACTAGTGTTGTGTTCACCAAACGTTATCGATAGTTCAGGACAAGTTCCACGTTGGGCCCGCACCTTGTACACTATATCAAAAGAAAGATAGAGAAATATAGAAATATACGTAGAATCATGGAAAAATACCTGATCATAAAATAATTTGAATCTTTGTTTTTTTTTATATTAAGCATATGTGTATCTTTTTTAGTTTTTTTTTTATGTAATGGAAGTGGCAAGCCCGTCCGCGAACTGCATGCGGGCTTGCCACTTCCATATTGATGTTAAGTGATGAATGCAACCTATTGACACACGCAGCGTTACCACTCCTGAGGCCTAAGGTGTTATGCCTCTGTGCCGGAAATTACAGGGCCGTACATTACCACCTGACTGGAACACGATAGTGCTGAACACTGCCATTTATTTAGCGGCAAGTATATTAGGTAATGCGGTGGTGCCTACGCCCGCTAGCTCCGTCACTGGAGCTCTACCACCAATAAAGTCTATTTAATTCATGAAGTGTAACCTACGTGTAGGTATATAAACAAAATTCGCATTTTTAGTTTTATCGATACGAGCACAGCACAACACTTGTTGATATCCAGTTGGTAATGCAAACGTTTGTACCCGTCGGTCCGGGCTCAGCTCCGCCCGGGCGAGCACGTGAGGTAAATAACCCTTCACATGGCTTATGTATTGCACTATATGTTTTCTAGTGATGTACCTACAATGAAACATTTGGAAGCTTTGAGATATTTTACATATCTGAGGCCCTTTTTTGTTGAACAGAGCATGAAACGTATGTGTATCTATTTTATTTTCTTATAAGTTTGGTAAGTCTTATTGAATTCTTAAAGTCTGATAACAAAATAGAAACTTTTACATTTTATTGTTTTTTTTTATATAAGGAACGGACGAAAATATAAACTTATATTTTTAATTTATGACATTGATAGAACTGTTGACGTTATATGTACTTTTTTTAACATCGCAGTGTAATGGATTTTACAATGGACATTAACATTTTTATAATCATTATTTTTTTTTGTCTAATTTAATTTTGATCGGTTTTAGTTTTGTTTTTAAATTTTATTTTTAATTTATGACATTGTTAGAATTGCTGACGTTATATGTACTTTCCATTTAACATTGCAGTGTAATGGAATTTTATAATGAACATTAACATTTTTGTAATAATATTTTTTTTTTGTCTAATTTAATTTTGATCGGTTTTTCTTTTTAATTTATGACATTTATTATTAGAACTGTTGACAGTATAATATACCTATGTACTTTTTATTTTACACTGACCTAAATTACAAAAGGATAAGACATGTTTTATTATTAATTTGAATGTTTTGGTGTTTTTTTTTTATTTAGACACAATCTTTTTATTTTTATCAGGTACATTGATTGATTTTTTTTTCCTTCTATAAAATTATTTCATGTTAGATATAATACATTATCATTATAATTAAATACATTAGATGGTAGGAATAATTATTGGGTATGTGTCGTATTCAATTACCTACCTATTATGATTGTAACTTTGGTACCTACCTATTACTTTTATAACGTTCTGCTGCTTTTAAATGTATTATTAATATAACTTGTATCTTCTAGTAAATTTTCGTGTGTCGATAGTTAAGCATAATGTCTCAACCAGTATTGCCTCATCCTTCAATTGACAGTCAAGCGGTAAGTCTATCTCAAGGATTGCATTTTAAATGTGACGTGTGTGATAGATTTGCCACGGTATTTTCGATCGAAAAAAGCTTTAAATATTCATAAAGCTAAAGTCTATAAATCTAGTCCGTCCAAATCTCGCCCTATATCTGACAACACTCCACCATCTCCACAGTCTCATGGCCCTCCATCTTCAGGAGCTGTTTTACCTTTATGGCAGAAACTTAGCAATCTCAGGGTTAATATTGTCCCCTTGTCAAACGTATACCGCGGGGCGCTCGGATTGCTGTAGCTATAGCCTTGAAATCACATTTAGATAGAGTGGTATCATTGAATAACAATGGTGTGTGGGAAGACCTTTTTACTTTTGCGTACAGGCACCTCAATATTGACAGGTCACAAGTCAAAAAATTAAGTTTAACTCAAAAACTGAAGAATAATTGTGTCAACCCCACTCTTCCCTCGCCGCAAAATTTTAATAGTAAGCCACCGCTGTCGCCTACGCGTCAGACTCGCTATATTATTAAGAAAGTGGAGGAGAAGGTTGGTGATGGAGATATCAGTGGTGCCAGTCGTCTATTGTTTTTGAATGATGTCCTGGCTCCCGTCTGTGAAGAGACTCTTGAACATCTGCGAGAAAAGCACCCAGCGGCAGATAATACTACTTTACATGACATCGGGGAGACGGGGGACCCATCTCCGGCAGACGATACACCACCTGCAATATCAACAGATGATATAATCTGTGCTATTTTGTCATTCAAAAATGGTTCTAGTGGCGGCCTGGGTGGCCTCTCCCCTCAACATCTCAAAGATCTTGTTTGTTTTTCTATTGGTGACTCTGGCAGGGAATTGGCTTCCAGTCTAGCCTTTTTGGCAAACCTTATGATAATGGGGAAGGTGAATAAGGAGGTAACGGACATTTTATATGGGGCAAACTTATTAACTTGTGCATTCAAAAAAAAGGACGGAGGTATTCGTCCCATTGCCGTGGGGACTACTTTCAGGAGGTTGGTTTCAAAAATTGCATGTAAACAGATAGCCCCTTGGGAAACATATTTCAACCTACCCAGGTGGGTTTCGGAAGCAGAAACGGCTGCGAAGCTGCGGTATATGCTACCCGAACCTTTTTGAAACATGCGGATGGGCAGATTTTACTAAAAGTCGATATTAAAAATGCTTTTAATTCTTTAAGTCGTGGTTGCCTTTTATCTCAGGCTAGAGAACATATACCTTCTTTGTATCCCTACCTGCGGCAATGCTATCTAAGGCAGTCTAAGCTTGTTTATGGGGTAAATCTTATTAATTCATCTGTCGGCTGTCAACAGGGTGATCCTATTGGACCAGCGGTGTTCAGTCTCTGGATACACCCCGTTGTTTCCTCACTTAAATCAAATTTAAATGTCTGGTATTTGGATGATGGCACAATTGGAGGTGATCCAGATATGGTACTGGAGGATTTAAATAATATTATTACTAAATTCTCAGGAATCGGTCTCATGTTGAATTTAAAAAAATGCGAATTATATATTAACCCTTCCATACCTTCCGCCGTAGATTTCTTTAAAATTTAACTAGGTTGCTCCAAATATTCAGGTTGTTTCGGATGCCTCTCTCCACTTGTTAGGTGCTCCCCTCCTGGATGAGTCAGTGCCGACTTTTGTGACAGAACAAAAACAAAAATTGGCCAGCGCTACAGAACGACTTTTAAAAATATCCCCGCATGTGGCTTTGTGTATAATTAAGTTTTGTCTTTTTGTTCTCCAATGTATGTATGTTCTTAGATGCTCACATCTGTGGAAGTTTGAGGACCTGTTACTGGACATGGATGGTATTATTGTTCAACTTTTGTCTAAAGTTTTGAACTGTCATCTTTCGATAGGAGCTTGGGCTCAGGCAGCGCTTCCTGTTCGTTTTGGGGGGCTTGGTGTAAGAAGTGTGTCCGCTGTCTCTTTGCCCGCGTTTTTAGCTTCTGCGCATAGTTGTAAGAGACTCGTCGATCGCATTTTGCGCTATTCACCTATTAGTACTGAAATGGCTCACCTTCCAGAGGCGTTATCTTTGTGGAGTTCTCGCAGTGGCGGTGAGATCCCCGAAACCTTATTTTCGCAGAGACAGTGGGACGAGCCCATGTGCAGGCTGGCACAGGAAAGGTTACTGGCGGAAAGTGCCAATACTGTTGACCGAGCTCGGCTGCTTGCTTCTTTTGAAAGAGAATCGGGTTTGTGGCTCAATGCGATCCCTTCGGTCAACGTGGGCACATTTTTAGACCGACACACTCTGACCTTAGCGGTGAGTCTTCGGCTTGGTCTCAGATCGATCCAGCCTCACATGTGCCGCTGCGGTTGTCAGGTGGACGGGCTTGGTCATCATGGCCTTTCGTGCCAGAGGAGTGCTGGTCGAATACCACGCCACTCCGCTCTGAATGACGTGATTCGTCGGGCACTTGTCTCAGCGAACATGCCGGCAGTGTTAGAACCAAACGGCATTGTTCGCTCTGATGGCAAGAGACCCGACGGCGCGACGCTCATTCCGTGGGAACGAGGCAGGTGTTTGGTGTGGGACGTCACGTGTTTAGACACGCTGGCCCCGTCACATCTCCGTGCTTCCTGTGCGGGGGCTTCCACAGCAGCTACCGAAGCGGAGCTACTTAAAAAGCGTAAATACACGGATATACCCGACTGCTACATGTTCATGCCTATAGGCTTCGAAATAATGGGTTCGTGGGGTCCCAGTGCCAAATCTTTTTTAAAGGCGATATCGTCACGTCTCTGTGAGGCACTGGGCGATCGCAGGGCCGGTAGTTTTCTGTCCCAAAGGATTAGCATCGCCATCCAGAGGGGTAACGTGGCCAATATGTTGGGGACGTTGAACGGCGGAGACGGACTGGACGTGGCACATTGGGTTTAGATTCTTTGTTGTGCTTTAATAAAAAAAAAAAAATCAATGTGAATTGTATGCTTGTTATCAGGTTTTATGGTAATGTTTTAATTATAAGTGTCTTTTTTTATTTTATTAGAGCATATTATTATTCATATTATTTAAATATAAGAACTTGTATGATTGTAATATTACTCATGTAATAATTATAAATAAATACTATAAGGAACGTGTCAAACTAGTTTGCAGATCACATTGATTTTATGTGATGTCTGCAGCCTACAGACACCTACACAAAAACCATAGGTCAAAATGTATCAAATATCTGTGATAGTTAATACGCGGCCATACTTTACCATCTAACCGGAACACGATAGTGCCGAACACTATCATTTAGCAGCAGATAGGTTAGGTAATGCGGTCGTGCCTACGCCCTCGAGCTCCTGCACTTTGAACTTTACCAACAGTAACTCTGGATACTTTGCAATTACAAATGTAAATTATATCATTTAAAATGGAAAGTTAAAATTGACTTCAGGCACTCTACCGCCTACCACAATCGCTCTACCTACTGAGCGACCGAAGTAAGCAGCAGGGGTGCGACCGCCTAACGATATTTCTACTGTCGTTGTCATTGCTGTCAAATTTTCATGTCAATTTGTAGCTCCTATAAAAGCAGTAATGTTCATCTGATCGTTTTTCTTGCTTTCGTGGGTGAGAAACAAGCGATAATGGAAGATTATTTCGATTATTGTTATTTGGATAAAGCAAAATCCGACATGAAAATTTGACAGCAATGACAACGACAATAGCAATGTCGATAGGCGGTCACACCACAGGACTAGTGATTAGTCGCGGTTTGAAGTCTTGTCTGATTTATTTTCATGTGTCATATATGTCATCAAAAATTAAAAATGTTTTTCTTGTCTTTTATAAAAAACGGATACTGATGACGTATCGTAAATGCAGGAATTTCAAAACTATTTTGTTTTTGTTTGCAAGAAAAACGATATACGATTAATACAAAGTGCCTATATTGATAATCCTAATTGAATTAATTCTAGAGGCGGTTAAGGATAAATAGCTTTTTGTTCTTTAGTTTACTGTCGACATTATACATTTTTTTGTTTTGTTTTTTGCTAGATGGCATTTAATTCTAAGTACAAGCACACATGTATGTATACTTTTTAGCCTTTTTTATAAAGGCAGGTATCTTCAGTTTCAAATTAATAAATAAAAATAATACAGAAATCTTCATTCTAACAACGTCTACTCGATACCTTTTTGAGTTTTCCATAAGTATCATCAACCCCTAGTTGCCGCTAAATGATAGTGATCAGCGCTGTCGTGTTCCGATCAGCCGGTAATGCCCGACCCTGTGATTCCTAGCACAAAGGCATAACAACCACCAATTCATGACATAAAAAATTTAGGCTTATACTCGTATCCTGCAATAATTTTCTCATATTTTTCTCTATTATGTAGCTTGTCTTTTTTTATCTCATAAGTTTGACAGACAAGCAAACGGGCCACCTGATGGAAAGTGGTCACCGTCGCCTATGAACATTTGCCACACCAACGCCGCCACCAACGGAGTTGCCAACGCGCTTCCAGCCCTGAAGGACTCTTTTGACGCTATTTTTGAAGAACCCCATATTATTTGTATTACAAATTCTTCAAAAAAGAGTATATTACATCGAGAGCATAAAAACTTATGCAACTTTGCCCACAGAAACATTACCATTTCACTTTGATGCGTTATACTCGTATAAACGCAAACAAGTAACAAAGTCTAGAAAATCTAATGTCAAATTTAGGCAAGGCCGCAGAGTTCTCAAATGAAGAAACTTTCTCCATATACCATACGCGGTTTGCTTTCTATGTATGTACTGTTGAATGTACAGGGTGTCTTATATAATGTATTATATCTAATTATCCTTCTAATAATATAAATGTGAAAGTTTGTGAGGATGTTTGTTACTCTTTCACAAAAAAACTACCAGACGGATTTTAATGAAACTTTACAGTAATATAGGCTTCACATTGGAATAACATATAGGCTACAATTTGTAATGATGAACAGTACACGCGGACAAATTCGCGGGCAAAATCTAATACAAAATAGTCTTAAAAGGTAATAAGTTATTATCAGTTACAGCTTATTTCATCAGTTATCCAAAATTTCTCATAGTATACACATTATCATCTTTATTGAAGCCGAACATTCTTTTCTCACTGTAATTTAAATAAATAAATCTTCATTCAAAAAATGTCAAAGCAACAATTAAGTCTAAGTATGTCATATTAGTTACGTTTTTCTATATTACTAACTTTAACAACTGACAAACTAAAAAAGAAAGAACTAACCTCACGCGCTGTTATTGACAAGATACTTGGACACAACAATATTCCGTTTTTTTTTTTTGTTTGCTTAAGGTTTTTGGCGTAGAGGAAGTTGGGATACGCGATAAAATCCGGGTAAGAGAGGAAGTTTGGAGAACTGTTTATGCTCTTTATATAGGAAATCTGCAAATATAATTTCTTAAATCTTATCTGCTCTCCTAAAAGATTAACAGAATATTGTTGCATCCAAGTATCCGCAAATATTATTTCTACAATGTGTGAAGCTCGCAAAAACCTGCCAAAACTTTATAAGCACATAAGAGTTTGGTAGAAAACGATTGTATTTCGCTGACAGAGTAGGATTAATATCCATTCGAACATAATTAAGTACTTAAGAAAGCGATGGGCCTATTGATTTCAATACCAAATTCACATTAATAGAAAAAAAGAGATAGAGACACGAGTGGTCTTTTAATGCTTTTGATTTTTCCTTTTAACAAACATAGGGAACATAAAAATAATAATTTTGAAAAAAAAGTAAAATCAATACTATCTCCTCTTTAATATTGATTAATTATTTATTAACATCTATGTATATTGTATACATCCTGTATACAGAGCATGAGGGTGAGTTTACAAGGTTCAATTTGATCTGTCGCGAGTTAAGGCAGTGGACGGAATGCGAAACGCCTTGGCTGTTTGTTTGTGGGTGGATGGATCTAGCGAAATTTCTCCTTTGTTACTCCACTACGCCTTAGCTAGTGGACTTAAGGTGACAGATGAAGCGGCCTTAATTATATTAATATTGTGTAAAGCTCGCAATTACGGTGATAATCGATGTATTAAAGAGTTAAAAAATAATGTTCAATGCCAATTAGCCTAAACTTTATAATATAATGATGTCATTCACAGTTTACATATCGCTACTATATAAGCGCTATAGTGCTGCGCTAGCATTTCAAAATAGGTATAGTGCTCAACAATAAATATTGCACATCGAGCTTAGGAAGGACACTTTGGTTTATTTCGGATCTGTAGAGTGTTATCTCTTTCGCACCGTACCTATTTGACATATTTCGTCAACTATTTTGATCAAGTTTTGACCAATACCGGACTGTCAGCGCATATGTAGGTAGTGTGAAGCAGAGATAACGCTCTACGAAGTTAAAACGAGCCGATCGTCTCTTTCGTAGGCTCGATGTGCAATATTAATTGTTGAGTGTAATTATTTATTTTCGAAGAATTATCTTTCACTAAAAAATAATTCTTCCGTTAGTGGCCTGTGGGATCATCACGTCGCCGCCGCTGCTTAATTATACGTAGAATGAGGAAATAATAGAACTTACTATAAAACCCTACCGTCTAAAATGTAAGGTCAAGTCTTTCTCACTGCACTATTCTAGATACACAAGAGGATTGTAAGACCGATTTTTTTGGCACACATACTCCCTACTTACCCCGTAAGGCACTTAACTTGTGGATACACCAACGTGAACTTCATTTCTAATTACATCTAGCATCTTTTGAGCAACACCCGAATAATAATCGCTCATGACTTGTACCATACTTCGAGTTAGAATTTTGGTGAGCATTATGTAGGGCTTTGTTTCTCCTCCATTATATATTCTGTGTTGGACTCGACTGTATGCTCTTGTATGTCGTCTTCACATCATTTCACATTATGTAATGTGGACTGGGACTGTTTGGCATTTACAATAATTTTTAGTTACCTTTATTTACATCAACAGACGTTGAGTTGTAAGAGACTTTGCAAATACCGTAATACGAGTAGTATACCTAATTATTATTCACTATTATAAAACAAGGTCCCCTCCATTTCTGTCTATCTGTTCGCGAATAACTCAAGCAATATTGTACGGAATTTAATGCGGTTTTCACCTATAGAGAGATTACTGAGAAAGTTTTGTGTATATAAATTGTTAAAGTTATATGTAAATTGGTTGGAATATAACGATAAATGTTTAGAGGAAAAAATCAAGCCGCCTGGCAGTTTTCAATCGAAGACGCTACTAGATCCTTTGAAATATAATAAAACAATGTACAAGTATGGTGGATCACTGTGATATTCACTAGTTTTCTAGTCACTAGTATTATTTAATGTGTAAATATTATAAACCATCCAAATAGCTATAAGCACCATCTACAGAAAAACTAGAATCGACGTTTTGAGACGTTTCTTTTTCTTTTCTTTTCACTCTTTGTTATCAGTTTGTAAAGGGGACATGAGACATTCCACTGATATACTTTTACATTAGTTTATTACATTTAGTTTTATCTTAGTGATATTCTTGACTTTACATATATTTTTTATCTTGTTAACATGTATATCAATTGTTATTCGCTTTAATTTATTTTGTTTGTTTTTGACGTGTCATAAGAGGTGCCTGTCACCCTAAATGAATAAATGAGTTTCTGATTCTGATTCTGATTCTGAGAACTACGAGTACTTCACTATAGGCAGCAAAGTGAAATCCAATGGCACTAGGTTGTAAAAGTTATGCATGCACCAAACTTTCGTAGCCAGGAGTGGTTTATTTGCTAAATTCATGAATGAATTTTCCAATTGGAATTTGTAATTCTCTGAAGTGTAATGCAGTAGGTCTGCCTAAAATTCTTATTTAATGTATTCTACATATTACTGATACTTATTTTCTTATAATATTGACAACTTTTTTCAAAATCTATACTACTTGTTGATCTCGGTGACTTAAGGTTGCACCCTGTGTTTGTAGGTTCCGAATTCGATCTCCAGATTGTAAGAAAATAACCCGGAACTAGACAGGATAAGTGGATAACGTGTCCTATAATGTTATCATGTAATTTTTTTAAAGCAAGATCTTGTAACTAAATCATGTCTATTGATCTTCAAGTAGGTACAACATACCTACATTCAATGAAAACTTGGGGGTCATTTTCCGGTAAGCCTACCTAGGTCGAATATTCTCATATAAAATTCTGATTGATAAATGGATATATCTAGTTTTCTTCGTCATTATTTAAGTGACCAAATATCACAATATCAATACCCAAACAACCAAGTAATCGCTTTCTAATATCCATACGAGCCGATATTGTTATGGAACAACAAATTTCACCCTCAAACTAGTTTTTCTATGCAAATTGGATCTCACGTAACCGAGTCAAAGCCTCCCCACCCGCCGCCCCACCCCTATAATTAGACCGCAGGCGTTCCCGAAGTTCCTTCATCAAGATACGTAGCGTTAGTTTAGTATTAGTTTAATGTATGCACATTATCTAAGCAAGTTGCGCTATCTGGATCCCTCCTACTCGCAAATGAGATGCGGCCCATCACATAGATGTATAGTATTTGAGACTTGCTTGCTGTACTTTGTTGTGATGTTACATAAGGTAGGTACGTAAGTTTTAGTGTGAGTTATGTATTGAAATTGTTTATAAGAGAGGGATTCTAACATTCTAATAACTTTCGAGTAAACTATCACATTTTTACAGCTGAAGACCATTAAGTCAAAAGAAAGGAATTAAATCTACCTATTTCAGTATATAAATTTACCTATGTTATAGCTATATACAACATTACGATTGAATTTAAATAATTGATGAATTTAATCAGAAGTGCCAATAAAGATATTTTCAATTAATTATAGGTATTCAACATAGCGCCTATAGAACAAAGCGCGCTACGCAATAAGGTAATATTATGTTACTTTAATTAGGTATACAAAATAAAATGGAAGCTCCATAATACATTTTCATAATATAACACTCCCGAAGATATGCTCCGACACCGATATGCAGGGGATCATACATCGGCTTAATACGGATGATCCGAGCAAGCACACCGTTACCGGGAATGAAGATCCGGATGAAGTGTACCATGTTGTATGTGTCTTGTATATTAAATCAGGTTGATAATAAGTGTTCGTGTATATTATGTTTAAATTATAAGTGATGAGGATAAGTTCTATACGTTAAAGAATTGAATATACTAATATACATACAATATACATACAATCCGCATTTATGACAACCTTCATGTCACCCAAAATACCAGTAGTAGGTCTCAATGTAGATGGTAAGAGAGGGTAATAGTGATTGAAGAAATTACCGGGCCTACTATACCATCTAACGCTTTCTTCACACGGACATTCGGTTCTGCTAGTATTGGTTTTTTGCTAGAGCCAATAAACTAGCGCAACGATACCGCTACAGTATCATCGGTGAACATTTACCCTCTTATTCATAAACGTATTTTAGCTAAAGTGTTGCTAATCTCTACTTTGTCCTTTTCTATCCTGCATATTTGACAATGCAACTGACAAAGACAAAGCATTCTATAGCTAAAACGTATCTAATGTACGTTTATGAATAAGGGGGATAGTTTAGAAACAAAACACATTAAACTGGAACCTACATGGAATTGAAACGATAGGTATCTATGTGTAAGTATTTTACTGGTGATAAAGCTCCAGTGACAGAGCTCGCGGGCGTAGGCACCACCGCATTACCTAATATACTTGCCGCTAAATGGTGTTCAGCACTATCGTGTTCCGGTCATGTGGTAATTGTCCCCTGTTTTTTTATGTAATGGATGTGAAAAGATGCAAACAAGAATGCAGTTCACATTAGATTGCAGCCTATAGACACCCACACAAAGACCAAGGTCAAAACGTTGATGCGTTACCACTCTTAAAGTCTAAGGTGTTATGCCTCTGTGCCGGAAATTACAGGGCCGTACATTACCACCTGACCGGAACACGATAGTGCTGAACACTACCATTTAGCGGCAAGTAATTTAGGTAATGCGGTGGTGCCTACGCCCGCGAGCTCCGTCACTGAAGCTCTACCACCAGTTTAAAAGTACTTATGCTATTAGGCTCTGTCGCTGGAGCTCTACCTATCGGTTTTTTTTTTTTCATTTTATTACCTAATTTAGTGATAGAGCACATTTTCAGCTTTCTGTGGAAAAAGTTTCAAATTCGGGTCACCTGGGATTTTGGAGAACTTCTGTTTTATTTCCGTTTTATCTATTTATCTAAAAGAAATATACCTACCTAATATTAGTACCTCGTAATACATTGGGACGTACCCAGTTAAGAGTTTATATTTGCACAGTCTCTATTTCTCAACAGTTGAAATTCAACAATGACGTCTTGGACGCCTTAGGTACACACAAGCTGAACGATTTTTGATGTTCGTTAACACAATTCTCTATGTTTTACTTTATTAGATATAAATAAAAAAAAATAAAAAAAAATCGTTTGAGATGATCTTCAGAAGGCAAATGGAGATGAAAAAGAAAATAGTATTTAGACCATAGAAATCTCCTGCTCTCAATGTTGTGCAATTACAAAAGCATGAGCGTTTTTTAAATTAAACAGGTATATTTAAAACCATCACAATCGTCCATAAGATGAAACAGCTGATGAAAGTCGACCATTTTATTCGTTTTCTCTAAAGTGTCGGCGTTTTCTTTGCTAGCATCTGATTGCTATGCTTACGGTTCTAAAAAGTGGAACTTTGCTTGCACTAATTCAATGACCGCGGCGTTTCATTCGATTTCCTTGAAAACTTTTTTGTGTTGGCTACTATTTAGAGATTATCGACGACTGCACTGCCGATAACTGCCCTTAACGTAGTTTTAATTCAACCCCCTACATTTTACACTAGCGACCCGCCCCAGCTTCGCGCGGTTGCAATGTTACCTACTCTCTCCTTATTATCTTAGCGTGATGTTATATAGCCTAAAGCCTTCCTCGATAAACGGGCTATCTAACACTGAAATATTTTTTCAAATCGGAACAGTAGTTCCTGAGCTTAGCGAGTTCAAGCAAACAAAGAAGCAAACTCCTCAGCTTTGTAATATTAATATAGATTTAATTCCGTAATATACGATTAATTAGAATGGCATTCTACTACACTTTGGCTACCACTAGATTGCACATACTTAAGCGTTAGCAAATTGTGGATTAGAAATCGACTTGGCTAGATCCTCTGTCAAATAAGCCATCGAAGCTTATACTAAACGCTCCATGTCACAACAGCCTTAATGCAGAGGCGGGTGAAGGGAGCTATTTGTCTTGCCAGCGACATGTGCGATCGCTCGAGGAACGCTCGTTTTATTTGTGTTTTGGACGGTTTATTGGAACTCTAGCTCGTTGCGCTCCGGTTTTGTGGAATTTGTTGAACTTAATAAGGAGTCTATTTATTTATATTTACATGGGTTAAGGTTTAAGGTTGCGAAACGCTTGAAGTCTGGATAGGTTTGATGTTTGCTTAGCTTGGTCAACATGATGATCGATGATGTTATTAAGGAGTATTATAAAGTGGTGGTTTTGTATAACATACAGGTACTATCTGGAGCACAGTTTCGTTTTCCGCTAATTTTGGTTTAAATAGGTTTTAAATAGGTTTGTAAGCTCAATTTATATTCTTTCCTTCACATAATATGTCATCAACCAAACAATGGCGGTTGAATCATTTTAAGGCTTTCCCCTCTGTCAAAATACAAGCCCAACTGGGCCGAAATGTTTAAAAGTATGCGTGAAATTGTTTATTCATTTTGTTAAATTCAAGGTTTGAGTTTCGTAGTATGTATGTATCTTCACGCTAGGTCTCTAACGGAGTAGGCAGAGAATGTAGTGCGTCAGATATCCCGGTCCTGACATACCTCTCGTGCCTCGTCTACCGTTTCGTAGTAGTTTCGTAGTAATAGACGATTTTGGTTGTGTGTGTGTGTCACACGAATTTCCCACCGCAAAAATTGACAGACTGTTTTACATCGGTAATAAAGGCTACTGACCTGTGTTGCTCTATTAATGAGTAATGGATGTCTTTCGGCTCGAGTGATTATGTAGATCACAAAATCGAACCAACACATTTTCCGATTCCCGACAATATCGACGCTATCCAGCTTCTGTTGTCCCGGGCAGTTCACTGGTATAAATATTGACCAAAGAATCCTAAGTTTTTTTAATGGTAGTAGAATTCCAGGGTTAGAGGCAATTAGCACCATCGCATTAAGTAATCTATCATTTGTCTTCAGCACCATCGTGTTCCGATTAAATGGTTATGTATAGCCTCGTGGCCTCGCTTCTACATATCGACATTTGCTTTTTGTGTAGATGTCTTAGACTTCAGTCACTTAACATCCATGTGAAGTATTGTGAATTGCATGATTATTGGCCACCTTTCGTCACATTACAAAATTGTCATCAATGTCAACCAAACAAAATTATTTCACATCACTAGCATTTAAAGTTCTACATTTGAAGCCACACGAAAACGATAAAGCAAAACTGTTGCGTCGAGACAACGAATATTAGTGAAGCTGTTCTCGCGATAGGTAACTGCTTAAGTTTTGCCATCGCGTTACCCTCTAATTGTTCCAGGTGGGTGGCGATTAACGTTCTAATGACTTAACTAAAATATCTCTCATGTGTTCATAACTATTTCGCTAGTGTTGTTGTGATTGCAAGCTTCGAACCTCCGAAATTTTCAAATCTTTTTCTAGCTAATATGTTTTGAAGTGAAGCATGGTCTATCTCATAGCGATAAGATCTGAGTGCTTAGTGCGAGATTTTATGCGAATTCGATCGCGTAAGAGTAAACGCAGATTTGTATGGAATTGAAGGAGCGTCATCTAGCGGTGAATAGATGACGCTTCTAGCGGTGAATGGATGACTTTCCTTAAATTCCATACAAATCTGCGTTTACTCTTACGCGATCGAATTCGCATAATATCTCGCACTAGGCACTCTGTGTGCCAAGCGTGGCGATTATGGCATATTCTTAATTTATTCCTTTGTTCAGCAGTGGACAGTGCAGCAGTGGAGTTTTACGACTGAAATGATGATGATATGTGTGTGTATCTCGTAATAGTGATCCAATTTCCGAGCTAAACGGTGTAGGCTTTATCCAAACTCAAACTCAATAATGTATTATGATAGATCAAATTACAAATACATAAATATAACTACGTTAAGAAAAACCGACTTCAAAACTGAAAAGTAAAAAATAATAAAGATTTAATTGTAATTATATACTACCTATTATTTATATGTGCTATTTCCTAATAGGCTTAAAGTCGGTGCCAAGCCTTAAACAAATAATTATTTTAATCACTTAAATATGAATACGAGCATATTAATACACTGAACAAAACGTAACCGGCGAATCGTGGGTGTTTGCATGTATGCTTGAATTTATGCATTTACCTCTGCCTACCCCTTCGGGGATAACAGGCGTGGGCAAGTTACGTTTCAATACAATGAAATGCCTACTTTAGTGATGTTGGCTTGGCACCGACTTCAAACCTATTAGTAAATAACACATATAAATAATAGGTAGTACATAATTACAATTAAATCTTTATTATTTTTTACTTTTCAGTTTTGAAGTCAGTTTTTATTAACGTAGGTAGTTATACTTATTTAATACTTTTTAGTTTATTGCTGCATTGCCAATTAGATTAATGTTCACATCTGTTCAAATTTGTAAAATCTGACTCTTTTAGCTTCGTGACACTTATAGCCCACATTGACGGTCAATTTTTCGTACAACTTTTGTCATAAAACTGTGGTGTCACTCCAAACGATTTACGCCAACTAGATTTCCCCATTCACGAACTGATGCTAATGTCAAATTGAACTGATGCTAAATCTAAGGTCATAGCCCCCACTGACGATCAGTTCAACTGACGTAAAACTAAAATTTGATCGTTAGTGGCGAATCATAAATCCACAGTCTTAACTGAAGACGCGCCCGGAATTTTTCCTTACATTTCATAATCCAAACAGTGTTACCAACTTAGTAGATTTTCCATTAAAACTGGTTGTTTCAATCGCCCATTTTTGGTCGGCTAATATATTACGCGTTGGATATTTTATTAGCTGATTTTTTTTTATATATAATGAAGTGGGAAACAAGCATACAGTTTACATTGACGGTACGTAAGCCTGTAGCCTATAAACAACAACACGAAACCAGAGATTTCAATGTAGATGCGTTGCCACTCCTGGAGTCTAAGGTATTATGACAGAGTCATAACAGTCATAATAGTCAGGAGCGATTCGTCGGGGCTATCAGAGATAATGGTTTAAAATCCTTTATCTCTGGTTCTATTGAGATTTTTCCATTTTCTGGTAGTTTTCCCAGTACCCCGGAGTTTGATAATGTGCCCGGAGAGGGCAACAGTCTCGCCACCTGTTGATGGACCAAAAACGTAACCGGCGAATCGTGGGTGTTTGCATGTATGCTTGAATGCATGCATTTACCTCTGCCTACTCCTTTGGGGATTGCAGGCGTGAAGTTACGTTACGTTTTTATGTGTATAATAAATAGTTATATATGTTACTTGTATTTAATAGTTCTCTTGTAATATATTAGTATAATGTGATATAAAATATGTTACTTTGTTTTATTAGACCGTCGTAACGTACAAGAAGTAGGTACAAAAATCGCGTCCCTACGGTCCTTTGGGACGTAGACGTTTTTTGATAGCCTTCAAATGGACCATGGACACTTCCATGTCCTGTCCATGGTCCATTCGACCGTAATCAAATACCCGTTATATAACGGTCAACCAAATTTAGCTATTTATTATTACTGTTATATTTGTACTCAAAATATCTTTCTAGATACTGGTAACATCGTCTATGATTTAATTGTAGAATCTGATTTTGTCTATGACAGTTGTCTATGTACCTATTCTTTTACACAAGAAATAAAATCTCTTCCGTTCATGTCAGCCATCACAAGTACATTGTTTAATTTTCCAAGAATATAATGAAATATTATTAAGTACGAACTGATATGCACTGATACGTGTTGTACGGCACCATAATTTCCGGCACAGAGTCATAATACCTTAGACCCCAGGAGTGGCAACGCATCTACATTTAAATCTCTGGTTTCGTGTTGTTGTTTATAGGCTACAGGCTTACGTACCGTCAATGTAAACTGTATGCTTGTTATTCCACTTCATATCATAAAAAAAAGTTTTTTTCAGCTATTAAATTATCTGACGCGTAATATTATTAGCGGACCAAAATAATGGGCGATTGAAACCACCAACTTTAGTGGAAAATCCAGTAAGTTGGCAACACTGGTTGGATTATGAAATGTACGGAAAAATTCCGAGGGCGTCTTCAGTTAAAACTGTGGATTTATGATTCGCCATTGACGATCAAATTTTAGTTTTACGTCAGTCCGATTGATCAGTTTAACTGATCGTCAGTGGGGGCTATTAGATACCTTATTTAAATTGTTTAGGTGTGTCGATACAAAATTATTACACGAATAAAAAAAAATATCCACGAAGGAGTAAATAACCTGTCTTGTGTCGTCGATGAGTAAATGTGTCATTGTCACTTGTTGTCATCTTGTTGTCATGCGCATTAGGACTATCTAGGACGTCAGTGGATTCAACGGACTGTATGACAACTCGCCGTCTATTCTTATTCCTTTAGTCTGAGGTGAAAGTAAGTATAAAAATGCTCATAAAATAAAAACTGAGGGGCCTATCTGAATCAAATTTTTATGGGACCAATTCGAAACTATTCCGCATCAAACATCATCAGATTTACGTTAATCGGTCAAGAAATCTCGGCGAAAATCGCGTACATACATAAAAAAAGACGTGTGGCACTCGGGGGACTGCCGCGGTAAAGCTATTGCATTTACATAATTATCTAAAAATATACAAAACAAAATAAAATGCAAATAAAAGAAAAATGAAGCAATAATTTTCTATTAATATTTACCACTTTTTAAATATTGAATGGAAAAACAAACAATAAAAAAAAATGAACAAAAACAGTCTTGGCAGCGGCGGGACACGCCTCTGAAGAGACTGGTGCCTTAAACCAGCGCCTAGACCGCTCGGCCACGCTACCCACGAGGCCGGACGGCGAAATTATACATGACTTTCTTTAAATGAGTTTAAAATTTGTAAGCCTGAGCGTCCGGTTTTTTCGTTACGGAATTTCTGAATTCGGTCCCCGCGCTCAAGGCCCGCAAAAGAAGCTATGCAATAGCTTCTTTTGCTAAAATATATATATATACCGGCCGAATTGAGAACCTTCTCGTTTTTTGAACTC
Organism: Macrosoma leucophasiata; assembly: GCA_036365455.1. Classification (NCBI taxonomy): domain Eukaryota; kingdom Metazoa; phylum Arthropoda; class Insecta; order Lepidoptera; family Hedylidae; genus Macrosoma; species Macrosoma leucophasiata. The sequence goes on from JAWQUS010000020.1 coordinate 6,902,940, forward strand.
GGTTAAAAATTAAAGCGAACAACAACTGATGTTGATTAAAATGTCAAAGTGACAAACAAAAATAAAATAAATAATGGTTCAAAATTATATAATAATTAAAATAGGTGAGTATCAACAGAATTTTCCATACTCTCCTACAAACAGCAAGATTCCGCATTACTTCATCTGTCTGCCACGAAATAGATATGTTTAATACTACTCGTATAACAGTTAGATGGTAATGCACAGCCCCGTTATTTCTAAAGCTGACAAAACTTTTTAGGCATTTCGAGTGGCTATGCATTTTTACTTCTGGGGTTTGTGAAATCTATAAGCCTTATTAATTACTGAGGTATCATCATAGTAGCTTGGTTGTCTTTTTCATTAAACAAATACTTGCCTTAAATTTTTTTATCTCTGTGTAGTTCGGTTTTTTTTAAATCGAGTTTTACTGTAACTCTATTAGCATTGAAAGAACCCAATTCTACTTAAGATGTTGTAAATTAATTAGGTATATTCCTAAGCTTACCAATACTTTCGATTTAGTTTACTATTAACTTGTAAGTAACATATTTAATTGCATCAAAATACGTTTTTTTTTTTTTCGAAGACTTTGTATTGATAGAGCAATGTTCTGAAATCGTAGATCACGCCATCTAATAATGAAGGCAGCGACCAATACTTGCACTAATAAAATAATAGAAAACTAATAAGATTATTAAATCTAGAAATAAGATTGAAACAGTTCTTACTTCAATAAAGTAATTTTATTCCAATAAGACATATGTAACGCCATCTGTTGTTGAATAGCAGACCGTAGTAAAATCAATTCAATGTGTCATCGTTGTAGTGAACAGATGGCGCTACTATGCAATCTTGATTTTATTTGTTGGCACTATTTTTTTAGGTACTTATTAGGTAATTTTAATAATTCATGCAATAAAATATCATTTAAGTCTGATGTTTTAAATAAAGTATTTATAGGTACCTAAATATAACCATTTCTCTCTCTATATATCAACTTTTCTATATATATAAAAATGCAACCCGTTTTCCTTGGTCACGGCATCACGCGTGAATGGCTGGACCGATTTGGCTAATATTGATTTTGAATGATTTTTTGAAGTCCAGGAAATGTTTAAAAGGTAAGAAAATATTAAGAAATTGAAGGGAAATAGTAAAAACCACCATTTCATTTTCCCATACAAATAGTCCGTATCTATCAAACCTTTGACACATGTCATATTTTTATTCTGAGGCAATACGAAGTTTGCCGGGTCAGCTAGTTCAATATAAATACCAATTTTCATTTATGAATGTAATTTCTGACCTTAGAGGAATAATTCTATGTTTCCAACTAAAAAAAAAATCAGTTTAAACCTCGAAGTGTATTATATTGAGGTGGTGGTGTCTTATTGAATTATAAACACGTTGGTGATCAATAACATATTTATTGATTATTAGGTAACTACGACACGACGTAATAGGTCGCGCCAGGTAAAAAGAACGCTGGCGGTCAAGTTGCGCGTCATGTGTTTTTATTTCATTTTATGTTATTCTATGTAATATAGTTTCAATCTGCCTACCAATACACGAAACCGCAAGCGAAAGCTAGATCAAAAATAAACCAATAGGGTTTACTAGTACTTTCGTGTGCGAGTGTACCGATGCGCGAACACATCCCTTCTACTTTCTTCCCGCGTTCTTTTTACGTGGCGCGACCTATACATATTTTGACTTCTGGTGTCTGTGTTAGATGTCTAAAGACAGTGCAGTATTCACTGAACATCCATACACCAACCGATGTCAAGAACTCCTAATCGCATATGTCTCATGTGTCCAGTCCAGAACACCCTAAGCTGAGGATCGTACCCGCAGGGGTTTCCCTTGGGTAGTTGTGTAAATTTATTTAGACTCTCTCTTTAGACCTTTTGCGCTCGCCAATCACCTACCTACCGCCAGTGACCTACACTCAGTGTCGTCTTGAAACGAGCCACCTACCTAAGTTCATTAAAAAAACGGAACTGCTTTCTAGTTTGCCACCTTTTATTACGTCTCTTTATGGGTATTACCTAAAGGTAGGTACTCTTCTAACATCTTTGGTGTTTTATTTTGTTTTGTAGTTTTTTTTTTTACATTTAATTTTTGTATAAACTAGGCGATACGAAGTACGTCGGAGTAGCTAGTATTTAATAAAATTCATCTTGTATTATGATATCAATTCCGATTCAAATAGAGCCTACGCCGGTAGATACCCGCGACAGCACAGCCTATATATCGCCGGCAAGCGGTCCCTCTCCCCACGGTCTAGTGGCTTTCCATCAGCCGTGATTGATAAGCGCGCCGTGGGATTGCCGAGTGACGCCATAACGAGGATATGCCGATAACAGATTTTTATAGTCGCCCAAAACATACTTCTATTGAAAGTATGCATGTGCTTGGTTTCAGTAGTGTTACGGATTACCATTGACAGACATCAGATAATACAAGATATATTTTGTTCCGCAACTCTTGTACCTACCATCTGCTGAAAATTGTTAATTACACACTTTGCTGATAGATTCAGTAAAGGGTGTAATGAATACCATTTCGTGAAACAGCAGTTTTCTTCATCATCATCATCATTTCAGCCATAAGACGTCCACTGCTGAACCTGCTGCCCTGAAGACCTCGGGACCGTTCCTGGGCCGCCCTCATCCAGCGATTTCCCGCGACCTTCACCAGGGCATCGGTCCATCTTGTGGGGAACCTGCATAGGTACGTTTCGTTTTCCAGTATGCGGTCGCCACTCAAGAACTGTTCTGCCCCAACGGCCGTCAGTTCTTCAGGCTATATGCCCTGCTTATAGTGCCCAAGTTTTCTTATGTGGGCCATAGTCCGTTTCTTTCAAAATATAATAATAGATATAGTATATCTACCTACAACAAAAGATGTAGGTTAAAGTCGTTATTTTACTCCACTATTGTTATGTGGATTTGTAACATCGTACCACAACATCTTTGAAATAATAACAAGAAATAGGTGTTTATCTCTTCACGATTAACGAAAGACCTGTCGTGTCGATAGTGATTTTCACCAAATCATTTTTCTATCATCGACGCGAAGAAGTATTTTGCTAAAATTTATACTGGATAAAACGACCGTTTAGGCAGGATCATTACAAGCATATCTCCTCTAAGGCTTACCTTCTAACATTATTGATGACTAAAACAACCCCTCCCTGCCCGCCGCACGGACCCGAAATACGAAGTGGGGTCAAATGCTAACATTTAGAATATACCTTCTAAGTCCGAGATCTTTGTACAAATTAAAGCAAAAGTCACCTTAAACTCCCAACACACAGTCGAAAATGCATCGCACCACAACTGGCCTTAAAGACCCAAGATTTCAAGCGAGCGAGAGGGTGTTAGAGGGTTAACCCCCCAGGTGGTTGAGCCATTTTACCACGTTAGCCTGTGACGGTCGCCTGTAATTTTGGGGCCTAATGCGACTATTCCTATTTCAAGTTACCCCTCGAGGGTTAAGATGTGGCTGTCGTGAGAGATAAGGTGTTACGGGCTCGAAAGGCCCAGATTACGTACATAGGTGATGTAGGGTTGATACATAGCTATTTCTATTCTGTTCACGTAATGTGCGTGATGATAAAATCGCTAGTTCGTAACGGATTAAGTGCTGCGCAGAGGACGCGTATAAAGTTATGGAAATATGGAAGATACAGATTGAGGAATTTATATTAATTATTTTAATGAAAAGGCGCTGCAAAATTAGCGTTAAGTATGTCAGGTTTGCATTGCACAAAATGCGTATACATACAATAATTAATTAAATCAAAAATACGTGTACTTATACTTATTTATTTATTCTTTGTGCATATAACAAGCAACTACAAACACGTTAAAGTATCGTTAAGTAAAAAAATAGCACCATTTGAAATGTGTTAGCTGACGAACTGTAACCGTTAAGATGAGTTAAGATGTTAAATGACTTGCAAGCCTGATAACTTCATATATGCGAAAAATATGCTGGATCAAGCCATTTTGCAAAAAATTTAGAAACACTATACCTACCTAATTGAAATCACAACTGTGATGCAGAACCAAAATATCTTAACTTGTGATAATTAAAAAAAAAACATACAGCGAATTGAGAACCTCCTCCTTTATGAAGCCGGTTGAAAAATAATAGGTGTTTTACCTTCACTTTATCATACCTATAAGTACAACCGCAAATTTTAAAAACAGTTACCTGAACATTTTGTATTGGATTTCAAGTTTACAAGAGAAATTACTTTGTAATGTTCAAATTGGTTGAAACTTGAAACTTCGTAGGTACGTATTTAAATATAATAATATACAATTTATAATTGTTTGGTGGGAAATAGGTAGGTACCTACATCCTGTTTTATTCCGGTCTTTAAATAAATATTTTTTACTGGTGGTAGAGCTCCAGTGACGGAGCTCGCGGGCGTAGGCACCACCTCATTACCTAATATACTTGCCGCTAAATGGTAGTGTTCAGCACTATCGTGTTCCGGTCAGGTGGTAATGTACGGCCCTGTAATTCCCGGCACAGAGGCATAACACCTTAGGCCTCAGGAGTGGTAACGCATCTGCATTTTGACCTTGGTCTTTGTGTGGGTGTCTATAGGCTGCAGTCATCACTTAACATCAATGTGAACTGCATGCTTGTTTGCCACTTCAATTACATAAAAAAAAAAAAAAAAAAAATATATTAAGTATTTGTAATGAAAAATATTTTTAGTTCGCTATTCTTTGAATCAAATCGAAATGTAAGAAACATTTCTATAAGTAGTTTCCTAATGAAAATAATACAACGCATTAACTAGCAGGGTAATCGATCCCTGTAATACGTTAGAAATTTGTCCAGCTAACTTAGTTCTTGAGAACCAACGACCCTCGTTGAACTAAGTATTTTAACTTCAGTCGTTTGTTATTCAGATGAGAAATTATGCTAATAACAATTTTTATTCTACAATCACCGGTGAAGTGATTTTGTCTCAATAAAATTTGCAAGTATCCACTTAATTAATATACCTAATCTCGTTATTAATCAGCGTTTAGGATAATTATATTAATTGTTAACTATACCTATGCAGTTTAAATGTGACTTACTACAAATATTACCTACATATACATTTAACATTTTACTAACTACTTACTTTTAAAATAATTCGTCAAATAGCAAGATGGTTTTGAAAATATGTGTTACTTAAAATTTCATATTTAAAGTATTAGGTTAGGATCATACAGATTCATACAGATATGCTGCAAACCTAATTTTTACGCATATTTATGAATATAAATAAAAAATATACATTTGGCCGCAAGCATTTTTTAATAAATTATTTTATCTATATCAGCTAGGATTTCTTAATTACAGCTAATTTAATTTGGCTCCCGTATATCATAATAATGAGAAAAAAATAGCTTTAATTTGATATATAAATAGAGCTAGCCTATAAACACAGAAAGTAAGCTAATTTTGAAAGAGTCATTTCTGTTTTTCATTCATACTATAGACCTCCACATTTAAATGAATAGCTTTTGTGGTTACGGGAGCAAACTCCTAAACAAAGATAAAGGCGCGAACACAAGGTACAAAGGTTGCCTGGAATATAAATCACAGCAATAAAAGTTAGCTGTTCAGGAGAGGCAACATATCTTCATGGAAGATTTTGACTGTTTCGTTGATACTTCATACACTTTATAATACGTTCAAGTTTTAAGAAAAGTAAAACCTACGTACCTTAGTTCGTAACATTATGGACAATGCTAAATGATAACCCCCTTATACATAAACGTATCTACTTTAGATACGTTTTAGCTATAGAATTGTATATCAATGTATAGAATGCTTTGTTTTTGTCAGTTGCATTGTCATATGCGAAGGATAGAAAAAGACAAAGGAAAGATTTGCAACACTTTACCTTAAATACGTTTATGAATAAGAGGGTAAGTATTTACAGATCATAGGTACATTAGAAACATTCTAGGTTTAGAACAGTGGTGGCCAAACTACGGCCCGCGGGCCAAATCAGGCCCCTTGAAGTTTTATATCCGCGGAGGGTTTCGAATATAGATATTGCAAGGATAAGATGATTGAACTTGGTTAAACAACAGATACATGTCCTTTGTGTGTTTTTTTCTGTCATGTACACTTATACTTATATTATTATACAAAGTATTTTTCATTAATTTTACCCCGCTGTTGGGAGTTTGCTTACTTTCTGGCCCGCCATCATAAAAGTTTGCCCACCACTGGTTTAGAATGTTGAATCCTATTTATTTTTTATATGGTAAAAAATGGCCAAAGAGACGTCTTACTGATATAAACATAAGTAGGTATCTTTTATTCTTAAGTTTTATTCTAAGCGACATTTTAGATTATGACATTCGCAATAAAATGACCTGATTCTGATACTGACTCTGATTCTAGTTGGTTCTATAGGTACCTATAAATTGCTTATATAATTTGGTTGATTATTTCAGGAAATTAGCTGCGAAAGTTCTTAAAATCTCTTGTCTTTTTACTGGTTTACATTTTTGTAACGTTTTGCTTATATGCCAGAAATTATGTTTTTTTTTGTTTTTTTTTATGTAATGGAAGTGGCAAACAAGCATGCAGTTCACATTGATGTTAAGTGATGACTGCAGCCTATAGACACTCACACGAAGACCTAGGTCAAGATGCAGATGTATTACCACTCCTGAGCCCTAAGGTGTTATGCCTCTGTGCCGGAAATTACAGGGCTGTAATGATGCTTTCTAAATATAAAAATATTTCTTTAATCTTTTCAATACACGATATTGCCCTTTAGAAGTGCTCTAGTAACTAGAGCTCTTTCATCAATTACACAATTTACTTACTTAGTGGCTTCAACGAAACTTCACGCCTGTATTCTTTGAAGGGGTAGGCAGAGACATCTTCATGCAATCAAGCAAACATAAACATCTATGACTCGTTATTATGTAGTACGTAGCAGCGTATGCTAATAAAGAATTTATTCAAACGAAAATGGTTTCTATACGTAATTTACCGTCAGTTAAGAATAAAATAACAATAGCCTTGGTGGTTAAAGAAGAAACTTCTAAACAAAGGTAAAGGCGCGTACACAAGGCACAAAGTGGCGTCCCGGGCATAAATCGCTGCAGCAAACTTGTCGCATAATTAATTTCGTTCGGATTTCTTGGCAATTGAACATTCTCGATTGTATTTGGCGTGTATTTTTAATAGAAAATTACATTTACACAGTTCCATATTTTTCATGTTATTTCATTAGGAATATTTTCAACGTCGTTTTAGTTTAGTTTTCCGGTAGCAGAATCGCTAGAACGCTTTAAATGAGTTTATTTGAAGCTTAATAGCAATATGCAGTGCCACCATATTTCAGTGAGATGATAAGTTACCGCTTAATTAATACGCACAGAGGAGCAAGGCATTGAGACATGCGGTTTCATTGTAGATGTATTTGGGTTACAGCACCTATATGCTATCCATTAACCGCGCTTTCACTCACCATATACCGTTTCAATTTCATGTAGGATACTGTTTAGATGCATGTGTTTCTATACGCACAGTCACATGAACGTACTACGATGTCGACTAGCAAAAAAAACATTGTTTACAGAACTTTACATCCGTAGGCACCACCGCATTACCTCTATCTGCCGCCAAATGGTAGTATTCAGCACTATCGCGTTCCGGTTAGATTGTAATGTATGGCCCCGTAATAACTATCACCGAGACATAACAACTTAGGTCTCAGGGGTGGCAACGCATCTGCATTTTCACCTCTGTTTTTTGTGTAGACGTCTATAGGCTGCAATCATCACATAACATCAATGTGAGCTGCATGCTTGTTTGCCACATTCCTTAAATAAAAAAAATATAGGCGTGTATTAAGAAAGTAAAAAGTGGGGTGACATATTATTTACTCGTAGATTTGTGTATTTTCACAACATAAAAGAATCAGAATCAGAATCAGAATCAGAAACAGAAACTCATTTATTCATTTAGGGTGACAGGCACCTCTTATGACACGTCAAAAACAAACAAAATAAAAGCGAATAACAATTGATATACATGTCAAACAAGATAGAAAATATATGTAAAGTCAAGAATATCACTAAGATAAAACTAAATGTCATAAACTAATGTAAAAAGTATATCTGTAGAATGTCTCTTTTCTCCTTTACAAACTGATAACAAAGAGTAAAAAGAAAAGAAAAAGAGTCATTCTTTGTCATTCACCGGCAAAGTTCCAAAGGCCAATATGATCTGAGAAAAACATGGCGGAAAAAACTCAGTCGGCTCTTTTAAAAATATCTCTTAGGCATATTTTTACAATTTTCCATAATTTAAACAAGCTTAAAATTAACAATATAATATCAACATTACACTTTGATTATTACATTTAACACCTTTGTGGCGCTAGATCAGCATTTAGCCAAACATTTCTATCCTTGAGATAGTCCTCGAGTTTCTGTCCCGAAGCGAATTTTATGTATATTTCGAAAAATAGATACAAAAATAGACTTGGTAACTTCTAAACAAAGATAAAGGCGCGTACACAAGGCACAAAGGTGGCGTCTCGAGTATAAATCGCAGTTGTAAAAGTTGCCGCTTAATTAATTGCGTTCGGATTACTTGGTGACAGAACGCGACAGACATCGGTTTCGTGTTGTGCACGCTTTATTGTTTTCTGGGGCTGAATTTTACACTCTTTTAGAACTACATATCTTAATTTTTATGTTTAAATTAGCAAATACGTCATATTAAGACGACGAAAAATAGGCGATATCTAATCTTACATTTTTACAACGACTTCCACAATGCTGCTTATCAGGAATACATAAACTTACAAACTTTAAGATTCGACATTTCACCATTAGGTATTGGTCGATTTTTTGGAAATTTTACGAGACCATTAAATATCGAAATCTAAATTGTGTATACAGATCTTTTGTATAAACATACGTTACCTTCGTTTCCAAGAAACTAAAATATTATAACAATATTAACTACTAACAAAGAAGAAAAAATAGAATATGTATCAAAATAAAATGTTATCGAACACGCTACTCCGATCCACCTTAACAAAGATATAGAACGACCACACCTGAACACCTCAACAAAAACCAAAAATTAAACAACGTCCTTTGTTGGCGAAAACGCTAAATTGAGGAAATTTCCATCCATTCTCCAGCCAGGCGTCATCCGCGCCTAAACCCCGCTTCAATTTCAATGGCACCCCCTACATACTCCCTACACCCTTTAGGACGCCCCCACCGTGGGTATGCACGTTTCTCTCGCACCCAGTGTTATCCTGCGGGTGCGAGCAGGACGCAGCTACCTACAGGGCCGGTCCGAAAGTTAGACATATATTATTGTATTATACGGCCGTAGGTGCGGGGTGAAGATTGATGTGGCCGGGGGTGTAGTTTCGGCAGCCCTATGTCGACGTAACGAAATTTGCGTCACGCATGTGTGCGAGCTGCCTCATATTTCACGTAGAGGAAATTAGGTAGGAATTAATTTTCAAGTTTTCAATATAGAAGGAAAAAGCGGCCATATGGATATCGGCGTCGTCGCAAATTAAATATGCGTAAGGTTTCTTTCATTTTTATTTAACTCGATTACTGAATACATAGATGCGCTGGGAAAAAAACTGGTGGAATATAAATAGCTCTGTGGTATGGAGACTTCTGATTTTTTTTGTTGATTAGCTTCAGAGCGACTTCGTTCGCTGAGATGTCATCTACCTACTAGAGCGAACAATAAACCTGGTTGCACCAAGATATTTGTTAAAGTTATTATAACATTTCACATCCTTCTTTTTTTATGTAATGAAAGTGGTAAACAAGCATGCAGTTCACATTGATGTTAAGTGATGATTGCAGCCTATAGACACTTACACAAAAACCAAGGACAAAATGCAGATGCGTTACCACTCCTGAGGTGTAAGGCGTTATGCCTCTGTGCCAGAAATTGCAGGGCCACCAGTCCGGAACACGATAGTGCTGAACACTACCATTTAGTGGCAAGTATATGAGCTCCGTCACTAGAGCTCTACCACTAATAAACCTTCTCTAACTGTAACAGATTTCTTTAATTGTTTTTATATTATTTCGCATTAACATATGCTTGTGAAATATATTTAATTATTAAGGGTAAAAGCGACTTCTTTACGATATTCAATAAACTGAAAAGTCTATTATATCGGTTGCCTAACTAGCATGGTTGGCAATAGATGGCGCTACTGCTACCATAAAGTAAGGCAATAAAGGTGAAGGAAAGATTTGACAAATCGGGCAGGACTTCAGTAGCTCAATTGGAAGAGCGGCTGGACTAGATTCCCAGTAGGCCGCGAGTTCGAGTCTCGCCTGAAGTCAAATTTTTCTTTCCATTTTTCTTTAAACTAAAATAGATTTCTTTAAGTTAGAGAGGGATTTGAAATGTTACAATAATTTTAACTTTAACAAATATCCTGGTGCAACCCAGCGTAAGTATTTTGTATGTTAATCTGAGTTCTAAACCATCAGTTATAAAAGTCAATAGTGCTTCGTAATAGGTATTTATCACAGAGACATAAGAACTTAGGTCTCGGGTGTGGCAACGCATCTGTATTTTGACCTCTGGTTATTGTGTAGATTTCTAAAGGCTCTGCAGTCATCACTTAACATAAACATGTGCTGCAAGCGTGTTTGCCACCTGCATTAAAAAAAATATCCAAATGTTTAGGTAATACTGTTTATTTTCTCGTAGCATAAAAAGGGTCCCCATTATCATGAAGGAAAGAAAGAAAAAATATTTATTTACCTGACATCACACAACATACATACACATAACGAGAAAAGAAAAAATAAGAAGAGAGCAAGCTAACATGGTGGTCATATAGATAATACATTTATGGTCATATGTGTCATTCCTATTTTTCAAGAATAAAGATATAATATAGGTACGAGTAAGTATCATAGATCATATTATTCGGACTAAATATAAGTAGGTACCTCCTACATCAAACATTTTTCAAAATGGGTAGTTTAAATAGTAAAGATATATCAATAAATAACGTAAATTAGTTACCTATTATACCTCAGTAATGGTAGGTAATGGTAATTGGATATTTGATAAAGTGTCGATTTTATCGTTAACAAAGAAGATCCTAAAAGATATATCCTGAAGTTCATTGGTTTGAGATAAGTTTAAGCTATTTACTGGTGGTAGAAATCCAGTGTAGGAACGGTTTGTTTCTGAAGCTTGAGGCCGTAGGCACCACCGCATTACCTAATCAATCTACCGCTAAATGGTAGTGTTCAGCACTATCGTGATCCAGTTAGATGGTAATGTACGTCAGATTTTTTTTGATTTTGTTAAGGGAACTTTAGTTAACGCGGGATCTGTTTTACCAATCGCCTTAAACAATAAACAAAGAAAATAAAAATAAAAGCTTGACTTGTTGAGCAAGCTGGTGAATTACGAGAGCGTTACGAAAAGTGTGATCGGAAGAGGTGAACGTAAGTTGAGAAGGAAAGAGATTATAAATTAGTGTAGATAGGAAGAGATGAAGCTAAAGAAGTTTTACTCAATTCGTGTGGTTTAAAGCAAACTCGCATTTTGTATAATCACCTACATACCTAATTCCACGTTTTTACAAAATGATGAAGGTAAGCATGAATATCATTGTCAAAATCTCGCACATGAATATCAATTCTCATAGTAAGAATGTCCGTCCCTATATTTCCTTATCAACGAAACAAAGTGACGTAACTTAACAAATCCGCCTCAAGACAAAAACTTTAAAAAAAATACTATCTGAAGTTCAAAGTCAGGAAACTCCATTGTACTAATTACGAGGCAGACGGCGCGCTTTCGCTCTCGACGCCAGCCTGTTTTAATTATTTTTTTAGCGTCTCGGCGTCTGGCGGGAACTCGGGAAAAAATGGCGATGGAATAAGAGTGACGTGACATTTCTTTTTTTTTATTATGTGTCCATGGACGTGACGTGTGGGTTGCCATTTACTCTGGAGAAATTTATAGGTACTTATATGTTTACTTACTTCAGAGCTTTTAAAGAGACTTAGACTATCAAGTCTTTGTTTATAATATAAAGCATTTATTTCATTTATTAATGATGCACAACAATATTATACTTACATTTATAAATAGTTACCTACTAACAGTAGGTACCTATTACTTTGCAAACCGCGGATGTTAAACAAGTTTATAGTTTTTGTCTATGCATCCAAAGAAATCCAAGTACAGGCTTGTTGTCTTTACTCAATAGCAGATTTTCTATGACCAACGTCTTGTTGCATCCTCAGAGTAGTTCTAAGTCCAGCCGCAATTAACGATTTGCGGCTGGTGTAGATCGTAAGTGATCTACTCGGTTAAGCACTACGGGCGCGGTCGGGTAGTGTGATGGGTGACCGGTAGTGGAAAATTAAGTGCGCGTTTCCGTGCTTCGGAGGGCACGTTAAGCCGTCGGTCCCGGTTGCGATGGATAGCAGTCGTTAAACCTTGTCGGAGGCCTTATGGGCGGTTTGAAAACATCCGACAGCGGGTTGGCCACTAACCCACCCACCTCCGCATTGGAGCAGCGTGGTTTTTTTTTTTTTTTTATGTAATTGAAGTGGCAAACAAGCATGCAGTTCACATTGATGTTAAGTGATGACTGCAGCCTATAGACACTTACACAAAGACCAAGGTCAAAATGCAAATGCGTTACCACTCCTGAGGCCTAAGGTGTTATGCCTCTGTGCCGGAAATTACAGGGCCGTACATTACCACGTGACCGGAACACGATAGTGCTGAACACTACCATTTAGCGGCAAGTAAATAAGGTGGAATAAGGTCCAGGCATCCCATCAAAAAAAAAAATAGGGGAGAGACTCGTGCCCAGCAGTGGGACGTATAATGGGTTGCCATTTTTATAGATGTGAAATACGCCCGCGAGCTCCGTCACTGGAGCTCTACCACCAGTAAAAGTCATTTCATCGACTCTCAAATCACGACGCTAAAGAAGTTTCAGTTCAAAAATCGTTCCTTACAATTCAAGTCCAACATTGGTCGTATCCATCCAAATCTATCGTTGGTTGTTAGCGAAGTTCGCGCGCGCCGCTCAATCTTTGATACTTTCTTCGTGCATTTTTTTAGCTCTCCTTATTAATGAAAAGTAGGTTACTAACTTGGTTCGCTTTAAGAATGAAAGTTACGGCCACGTTGCCGTAGGTCGATGAACTCTCAGCTGTCTTTTGTTTTTGTCGTTTCTTTGGCAACGAATGACGCGTAAACATAGCATTTAGTGTTTTTGTTCCTAGTGCTATTTCATGCACGCACTCTTTTGAAGTTTAAATAAACTAGAATATAGGTATGTGGTAATGAAACAGCGCGGCATAGTACAAAAATTTGCAAAAAAAAATGTGAACTGCCTGATTGAGGGATCGATATACCTACTTACTGGAAGAAATTTTGATAGTTTGATAACAAAAACAATGGCGGGTTAAATATGAATTTTGTAGCAATATAAATGATAATATAGTCCATATCATAATTTATACGAAATCCAAGATGAACCAACAAGACCGAGTCTATATAATATATGTGTAAAATACCGGAACAGAGTACCGATTAAAACAATTAAAAGTAAATCAAATTCCCGAGATTAGTCGAGACAAACCGATAGATAGACAGACAGACCAAAATTGTAAAAAAAACATACATCATGTCGAATTGAGATCCTTTTTGAAGTCGGTTAAAAATGTTGTTTTGGTAAATGTACATATGTACATACCTACATATGCATTTAGTAAAAAGCGGTTATTTCTATATTACAAACAGACACTCCAATTTTATTTATTTATATAGATTAATTACAGAGCTCATATTCTGGATAACCGTCGTTTCAATCCATGTGAAAGCAAATAATCGTTACGCACTTCTATCAAACATCCAAACTGTGTCAGTGCCATCATTAATTATCTATTAAAAAATAATCCTTTTATGTGTCAAAACCCATTCAGAGTACACGGGATTACCTGGACTAAGACCCATAAAAAATTAAACAAACAAACAAGACCCACAATAGCTACCCCAATGGTATTGTGGGTGAGAGGTTTTTTTTATCTGTAACTACTAAAAAAGTGTATAGTCCAAATTATGCGATGTTCGAATTATAAAGTTGTTTTTTTTTAATGTGGTAACAGGACAAATGTAAAAAAAAAATCTATGTAAGGATCTGCCACACCGTGGCAAACATGTATGCAGCTCACATTGATGTTAAGTGATGACTGCCTATAGATATCTACACAAAAACCAGAGGTCCAAATTCAGATGCGTTGCCACCCCTTAGACCTAAATTGTCATGTCTCTGTGATAGTTATTACAGGGCCGTACTAACCGAAACACGGTAGTGCTAAATATTACCATTTAGCGACAGATAAATTAGGTAAATGCGAAAGTGCCTACGCGCTCAAGCTACTTGCAATGGAACTCTACCACCAGTATGTGGTGGTCATTATGCGATGTTCGAATCATAAAATTTGTTTTTAAATTTTGACTAGACAATTTGCGAAAATAAAAAATATGCAATGGTTTTTATTTCGGAATATTACCGTTAACCCTCAAATGCGTTGGGATTTAATGAAGACCCGCAGGAAGTAATTCCATTTCTCTTCACACACGCCTCGGGCAATGTGTCCATTAAAATCCTCCTGAGAATGCATGCATAATAATCGTCTTAAAAAACTCTCCGACACAACCGATCTCGGATTACCCCTGCCCTTATAAAAAAAATCCCTTCGGGTCACCCTTTCTCTACCTGAGGGTGACATTTTTTTATTCACACTTCCGTCAAATACGCATATGCAAAAAGGACTGTTATTTTCTTTGATAGAGTATCGGAAATAATAATTATATGCATAATAGAACGGATTAAGGGTTACTAGCTTTCTGTTGGTGACGTTTTTTATTCTTCCTGTCACCTTTCCTTTGCAGTCAGATGTTTTTGAAGGTTTTTTTTAATACTGATTCAATTCATAATATATTTTGGGAATAATCGTTTTAATTCCTACTCTCCCTACCTTATTAAAATATCGATTATACTTTCGGTCTAAAATAAATTTAAACATACCTACATATTTTCAAGTTATAATTATGATTATTATTTTTATTTAATACTGCATTTGGTAATATGTACATATTTTATGCATAGCATCATTGTCGGTTAACCCTTGAACGCTGTAGGTGTAAATCTATCGCGTTGCGTATTTCAAACAATAAAATACTTGAGTGAACAAGCGGGACTGGCAAGGCGCGGAACAACAATGCGATTCGGTCGGTATCTCGGCATGCGACCTCTTGACTCCAATCAAATAATTACTGCCCTACGGTCGAATACACCCTCGGTACTCAAAATATTCAAAATGGCCGAACTGTTCGCTATTTCATTCGTTTAGATAAGATCTTTGCGCTTTCAAAATGTTTGACTTGACTAACTCTTAAGTTTGGTTATTTCAGTTTATGTTATTTATACATTATAAATATGTTATCACTTTTAAGGCATTAGATATTGTGTAGATTTTGTTCTTATGAAACAAGATCGTACATGAAAAAAACATGCGTCTGTATCTCCGCCTCTGCCTCTGGAGCTACCATCAGTAAGAATATATTATTTAAAATCGTATTTAAATAATAATATTGGCTGTAGTCCCAACGAACTTTATGCGACAAAACATTACACCCTTGACACACCGCATATCCCGAATAACAATAGGATGCAGATTCTGAATCTCTAAAGATAAATAATACATTTTGATTTATAATAGAAGTAAAAAAATACTCTTCATTTATCGAGAATGCATAAATAGACCCTATTATTGGGTATCGGGAAGTGCAAAATATGGGTGTCGTTTTTTTTATGACCGCTGAATACGTGTCAGTGAACGGGTTAACTTGCTAGGGACGTTTTTTTGACACTAGTTACATTCAAAATAGTTCAAAAATATTTTACGCATGCATTCAATAGTGATTTGATTTATTCCAGTGACATGCAGATGTAAGAGTTCTCGTTAGATTTATTTGACTGCTGTTTTTGCATTGATGTAACGTTACGCATGATCGGTCATGTCGATTGGCAGTTAGCGTACCATTATTTGATTTGACTTATGAAGGATTGATAGTAGAACAATAGAAGAAACGTGATAGTTTTTGGTCATTTACGCTCAAACATTCACGTACAATTACTTAGCTACTTCCAATTATGTCTTAGCAAAATTGGGTCAAATGAGAGAATTTTAATCTAGATAATTAGAGATTATGACTTTCGTCAGTCATAATCTTTGACCAAATACATTATTATATGGATTTGAAATCAAAAGTTTTTTCTATAAACGTTCATGAATGATTGGATGATGATATTTGGCGCTGTAGGCACTTTGTCTACTCCGCAAGGGACGTAGGTACTGTGAATAGTGAGTCAGGGTTTGTACGTACAATTGTAAAAGAAAACATGTGCTTTCATCAAAAAAGATAAACCACAGTCAGAATAGGAAATACCTACGGATGAAAATTATAATTTTATAATATGTATTTATGTATAGATACACGTAAGACCTATAAAATTTCATTTGGAATAGTAAATCTTCTAAAAACTTTAATATAGCAGCACAAAATGATATATAATTCCTTCTTCTGTGACATTTATTTCGACTTTTACATTATTGGTCAGTGAACCTTAAAAAGGATAAGAATATTTGATGATACCAATAGTTAGAAGACTTATTTCTTTTTACGGTTGGCAAAATACTAAAAATATTAAAACACTAATGGTATCTTACATTTTTTCAAGAGTATGGGGTTAATTTACATTTTGTTATGTAATTTTGACAAACAACCGTGTAGGTAGATCAAATGGATGGTAAGTGAAAACTATAACCTTAAAGGCGGCCACACAAAACTGCGATGCGACGCCGCATCGCGGGCGATGTATTTGTGCGAGTTCGCAGATATTTGCGATGCGATGCGAATTCGCAATTATGTGTGGGAGCCAGCGACGACAGAGTTGAGAAATCGATGGTGGGAGCCCATAGGCAAAGGACTAAATACGCTGTCATAGCTGACTGCAACCTAAGTTGTTTGACTCTGTGATAGTTATTACATGCTATTTCCTAGAACGAGCCTCAAAAAGGCTGTCTGAATGTAAATACATATTTGTGATATGCACTTGTCAATTTGCCTTATTTAATCTAAACCAATAAAAGCCACGAGTCATTCAGATTATGAATTTAGAGAGACATCCAGCTCCAGCGCTCACCGATCGCGTTCGTAATGAAGTGTAAGAAAGAGACTTTGTGTGAATGATAGTATCGGTGTAAAAATGAAAAAAGGCATGCTCCGATGGTTCGGGCATATAGAAAGAATGTCGAATGATCGAATGACTAAACAGATATACAATGCGAATGTGGATGGTTGCAGAGGCCCAGGAAGACCAAGGCTGACCTATCATGACCAAATAAGTCGAGTTCTGTCTGATGGTGGGGTCAAAAGTCTTAGGAATCGGCGTGCATGTATTAAGAGAATTATGAAGGTAGACGAGGCACGAGAGGTTTGTCAGAACCGGGATGTCTGGCGCTCTACACTCTCTGCCTACCCCGTTAGGGACCTGGCGTGAAGATACATACATACATACATACATCCAGCTCTCTGAAACCAACCTTAAAAGATATGAGGATACACAATCTTAAAGACAAAAACCCCAAAACTAAAAAAAATATATCTTTACATCCGCATAGCGTTCAAATTATGTTAAAACATTCATAAAAATTGAATATACTATGATGCAAACTATCTAAGCATTAGAATGGATTAGGCACGTTATCTAAATTCGGGTTCTGATAAAACCTAATCTGCATGATAAAAAGAAGCACCCGGAAACATAAATGCAATGATAATGCAACAATGGCAGCGCACCGGAAGGGTTGTATTGTCTGAACTTACAACTCCAAATTAATGAGCGCCTGCAAAAAATATAGCACAATCGCGATATACGATCTTTTTCATAGGTTCTCAAAGTTCGCGATATTAATAATTGTTAAAAACCTTATACCTATTACTATTTACCTTATTCAATATATTTCAAGCTTATTTTCACGTTTTGTCGTTAAAGCAAAAAGTTTCCAGGCGGTCATATACGGCACAGAGGCATAATACCTCAGGAGTGGTAACGCATCTACACTAAAATATCTGGTTTCATGTAGATGTTTATAGGCTTCAGTATTTACCATCGATGTAAACTGTATGCTTGTTTGCCACTTTATGATATTAAAAAATAAAAGAACGTAGGAATTAACATTTATTACCTACGTAGAAATTTTAGATACCTACATCTAAGTTACGAATTGCGAAGGTTTTTTTTAAATGTTTTTCATATTCAGTGTAGCATGGTTTTCTATTTATACTTTATTGGTTTAAGGACCATATCACCTTGTTTACAATAAAACTACAAAACAAACGAAAACATTTTTTGTACATACAAAAAATAAACTTTTTGTATGTAGCATATCAAACCATTCTGAATATACCTTAACCTACATATTTAAATGTAATTTTTATTAAATCTCCGAAAGTTTGAGAAGCGCTGCCTCACCGCTACCTACTGATCTAATTTCCATGCGCTTACGCCGAGGTACCGAAGGGGTTATTTTATTCACAGTTTCAATAGAAGTTTGAATTTATTAACTTTGTACACACCACTTAGATTAGTGTGTTTCAGTTGTTTGATTTGACTAGTCGTTTTCTTAGTGCTGTTGTATTTTT
Source organism: Macrosoma leucophasiata (assembly GCA_036365455.1). Lineage (NCBI taxonomy): Eukaryota > Metazoa > Arthropoda > Insecta > Lepidoptera > Hedylidae > Macrosoma > Macrosoma leucophasiata. The sequence goes on from JAWQUS010000020.1 coordinate 6,921,753, forward strand.
AGGTGATATTTTTTAGGTTCCAATTAGGTATTTCAAACGTGAGTGTGGCAAGTGATTGTGTCTAAAGTATAGGTACTACAAATATACTCGTTATAAATTAGGTGGTGGTAAGCGTTAGAAGTTTAGTGGGATTTCAACAGTTTCAGATAATCTAAGATAGGCAGGCGTGGTTTTTAATCAGCTGGATAAAACTCCGTGAAGGAAAATTTCATTCATGGCTTCTATGTAAGTACTTATACATAGAAGCCACTTAATGTGTAAAATACACTACAATTGATTGGCTCACTTCTTATTAAATGACATTCAAACATAACTGAGGAATCGTGAGTGTATGTATGGATGCATGCATAATATGCATATATCTCTGCCTACCCACTTCCGGTACAATTGGGATAGTTATACTGCGTAAAGATCTCATCAGAGTAGCTACAGAATTACACAGTGCTTAAATCGTATTATTAGTATCAAACATTGTTCGGTCAAAAAAGGACTTATGGCCACGCACTGGCCACTATTTATATTCCAACTTTGAAGATGGCGTCTGTCATCTGATTTTCATTATTTTATGTTTGCTTTTTAGACTTTACTTTTACGATGTACAGAAGCAATTACAAGATTTATTATTCCTAAAACGACTAAGTTCTTTCCTTTAAACTATTACCTGTGCTTCATTCTTTACATGGTCCTTCGAGCCGGACACGTTTACATCATTTTTTTTTAATCATTCTTTACAAACATAAAGGCTGTAAAAAACTGCGAGCGCTACACAAAACACTCGTTTCAACCTTAATCTAGGATCACTTTTGAAGAATCACTTTCAAGCTAATGTATAAGCGAAAAGGTTACGTACGTATTATACTTGAACGTATTGCAAAATTAATAACATCCGATCGATATAACACAAAGCGATACCTATTTACATAACGTATCATACATAGACCGTATCTGAAGGCTTAGGAGGCCATTTCGTCAGGGCACTTCCCGTTAACATAAATCCGACCCCTATTTTGAAACGATCGGAAGGTATGAAGTAGATTAAAACAGTTTTTCATGTCATTTTCGTGAAGGTTTCTTTTGCGTTTTTTTACCTTTATTAGATGTTGGCTTGTTTTTTGTATTTGAAAATTATCTGGTAGGTACATATATGACATGTCAGGTCATGTAGCTTTGTAGCAATTTTTAACAAATCTTTGCATTTCTTTATAATTTTATTTTCTTGTCTCGAATATAAGTGTTAACGAGAACGTGTTAGTTGATGAACTTAGTTTTGATGTCATTGTTTTTACTCGCAGATTCAAAAAAATAATTTGATGGACATTACAACTTTCTTAATTACTACGGATTTCTAAGTAGGTACCTATATGTGGTCTAGAGCCAAAGATAGTTTCAGTATGAAACTAATTTGCTGTAGGTACCTTTAATTGTAGTTATTGAATAAATGAATGATCGTTTAAAAAGGATATAATTATATGTATAGTCGAGAACAGTTATTTACAAGAAATACTAAGCTTCATATTCAATAGATAAATATTATCGAAACTAAGAAAACTCAGTTGAATTTTAAACGATCAAATAAGTATTCCATCTTGGGATAAAAACGATAATTATTCCATTAACTGTCAATATTTTTAAACATATAAATCAATGTTTCTATTTTTTGTTCTATAAACATCATGTCCACGACACTCCCTATTCCGAATCCCTCGCAAACCAAACAAGTGCGTCCCAAGATGACGTTCGGCCCCAAAATATCCAATAACCATAGTTTTACGGGGCGCCGGTAAATCGATCACTCCCCCCCCCCCCTCCTCGCCCTCCGGCCTGATGGATTACCGCACTCCGTGGTGGTATAAAAAGAAAACATTAGAATCACCCGAGGGAAGCCTTCGAAAAAAGATGTTTTGGGGCACGTCGCTCCTTATTTTTGTTTGGACTAATGGTTGTCTTGCATATACACGTAATATTCTCTGACGTGTTATGTTAGGTGAAAGAATGTGAGCTTTTCTCATATTTAGGCATATTTTGTGAGTAAAGAAAGACAATTTTGGCATGTTAATATAATTCTCTTACTTTAGATACCGTACACAAACCAGTTGTGATGGTTTTATACTTTTGTGTGTAGGAATGTATGAACAAGATGAGAATCTTTTTATAGTTCTGTTTTTAACCCATTTGATTTCGATATACATTTAATATTATTATTTATTTATTTATACTTTATTGCACATAAAAAAGTACAAAAGGCGGACTTAATGCCTCTAGGCATTATCTCCCAGTCAACCATTGGGTAGGAAAGAAAGGCAACGAAAAGGTGCAGAAATAAATATGAAAGGATGAGCAATTTCATTTGGAAAAGAAAAGTAATAACAATTGAAATAAATATAATAATTACAAAATATTATGTAGCGGTAGCATCTAATAAATAAATATATATATATATATATATATATATATATGAGCACAAATATGTACATAAACTATATTTACACAAATAATATACATACATTAATATATTATATCTATAGTGTATAAGTTACAATATAATAAATATAAGTAATATAAATACTGGTGGTAGAGCTCCAGTGACGGAGCTCGCGGGCGTAGGCACCACCGCATTACCTAATATACTTGCCGCTAAATGGTAGTGTTCAGCACTATCGTGTTCCGGTCAGGTGGTAATGTACGGCCCTGTAATTTCCGGCACAGAGGCATAACACCTTAGGCCTCAGGAGTGGCAACGCGTCTGCATTGTGACCTTGGTCTTTGTGTGGGTGTCTATAGGCTGCAGTCATCACTTAACATCAATGTGAACTGCATGCTTGTTTGCCACTTCCATAACATAAAAAAAAAACATATAATATATAAAAATACGGATATCTTCGATAAAGAGACAGATTATCGAAGATATTCATTATTAATAGCGTAAGCTGATGCTGCACATAAAGAATCGATTATTGTGTAATTTTGTAGAGCTTTATAGATCTTATATATTAAAAAAAAACTGTTTGACAAACACGAAGTTTCACGTGGCGGAGTGAGAAAAAGTTTCAAAAACAATTAAATTTCATGTACTACAACAAACATAGGTACATTTTAAAATACTCTGGTTCTTTGTTTAGAATATTTCCAGCAATATTTATGTATACTGTCTAGGTATGCCTGAACTAATGGAAACATACGTCATTCACCTTGTAGGCAGGTGCAGACCTTGTAATACCTATAGCTTCTGATTGTGATCGTTGTCTTTATAATTACAGTCATGGAGTCAAATCAAAATAACCTACATTACATCATGCTAAGACCATGCCAAAACCTGTATTTTTTGTGTATCTATTGCCTTACATGCGGACACAATGGATAAGAAATTCAATTTATATAAAACATCTCAACGTCTCAACTCTATAACCAAAATTTATGGACTCAAGTGTCCTTTACAAAACAGCATCGTAAACTCCCCAATCGACGTCTCACTTCATCCCGACGCATAAACCGAGAGAATAAATCCACCAAACTGTCACAAAGTTCCGATGTCCAAATAGTACATAGGTTCGTATATAAGAGGGTACGGGGACCGAAGTAGATACGGAGTGATTTACTGAGGGCCTCCGAGACCCTTATCAGGCGTCGTTATGACCATGTGAGGGGGAGTTATTGTACGGTAACCGGAGGGTTTTGGGCGGGGGTTGCTAGGGGGTAAGGTGAAACGTTTGAAGATTTCTCGGGAGCACTTCGGAGGGACATAATATGTTATTATTTTTAGAAAGGATGTTACGTTTGTCTTTTGCTTTCATGTGGCGCGTTCAAATTTTGTTTCGTTGTTAGATAGAAGTTACGGTTAGCTAAATATTTAATCGAAGTTAGGTATGCTGCATGGAATTTAAAGAAAAAGTATATCTAATATGTTTTTGTCAACCAATTTTTATCTTATGATAATTATTCAACATATTATCGATTTTATAGATTAGAGCTTTAAGAGATTCGAATTAGTTATCATACTGGCAGGAAAATTAGTTATTCAAACATTTTTTTTATTTTCTAGGCCGATACGAAGTTTGCCGGGACAGCTGGCTACTTATAAAAGTCTATCTAAAATACAGTAGTGGATATCATTACTATTTTACACAATACAGAAAATAATGTGTTAATTCTGAATGAACTTCACGACTCTATCGAGACTCTGCTACCAGTAAATTTAAAGAGTAAATAAATAAACAAAGATTTTTTATAATTATGCGCTCGAATTACACAAATCTAAATGTTGACTTTGTTTTTTGCTTTTCATATAAATATTTGAACGATAAAGGACATGACATAAAATATTTAATTTTCAAAATACCCGACATGTTTCGCAAACCATTGGTCCCTGCAATAAAATTATATACGCCTACCAAATAAAACGTCCCCTCGCCGTCGGCATTCTGCATGCAAAATTTAATTTTAGAATCCGAGCCGCTTTAATATAGGTAATATTTGAAATTTATGTTCCATGTTTGAATTTGAATGTTGTGTCCCTCGGCTCATAAATTCTTTTTGTGTCGAATTGTTAAAAAAAGTTACAGTTTATTGAAAACAGTTTCATTTTGAATTCAATAGATTTTATATTCAAAATACTCTACATATACTACGTGTTCTAAGGCGGTTTTCTGACAAAGTATCATAAATTTGCTATTTGCTGCTAATGTAGGTAATTTTATGCCTTGTTTTACTAATTACTCGTAGTTATTAAAATTACGATACGTAGTAAATGTTTACGAAATAAGAAAATTGGTCTCCTACGCCCAACTTTTGCCTTCAGCGATAAATCTAATTATATTCAAAATTATATGAAATAACTAAGAAAATGAGTACAAAATAATACGAACGTATTATATTTACATGTTCGTATTCCATAAAATGTACCGAGAGTAATTCCCTAGTGAAGTAATAAAGTGTAAATCAAAAACGCATCAAACGACAATTAATACAATTACGATTGTGGGGGAAGAATACACCGCGTTAAAGTCGTGTTAAAAGGCAAAGTAACACAATTTTCCCGCGTTTTTCTCCCCTACCTAATTACAAGTCATTTTATTAATAAAGAAGATCGTTACAATTAGGGTGGTAACACTTAATGAACGCTAAAACAGTGTTCAGCTTTTTTATTTTCATTTACAAAGAAGGTATAAATCAGAGGTACTTTGTTAATTTTATCTAAATGCACCCACTGGCGATACATTAAAAAATAAGAAAGGAAACATTTTTCTCCAATTTACTAGTCATAAATTATACTCAGCGGTCGGTGTTGCCCACTGAAAATATTTAACCATCAAATGGTCGCGTGGAATCACGGGTCAACCATTCACTAAAATATATTTGAACAGCGAATGATATACGGTTTGTTTATTGGCGGGCCCGTTCGTTCCTTTTTTGAATTTCATTATTTCGTTGACCGAACGCGCGCTAGGGTCGCCACTGGTCATTCAAAGGGGCCGATCGGACGAATGACCCTTCGTTATATTATGTAGGTACAAAGATTTTAATATTTTCGCAGCTTGGACTTCGAATACCGGTTCTTATTTAGGGTTCAAGTTATTGGAATTTTCACATTTAATTTGTAATTTTGTTGGAGCGCGTGTCCTGTTAAAAGGTTAAAGCAGGGTTACGCAGGTCAATCCAGGGAGACCTTGAGAAGGTCTTCAAGATTTAGAAACCTGTTTCAGAGCGAATATTTCGTGAAAATGTGTATTGTATACGGGATAAAAATGTGGTTGAAATTAAATTCAGAGCCTTTAGCTCTCCAGGAGGTGCCCTGAATGAAAAACGCGGAAACTTTCCCTCTCCGTGCTGAATTTACTTTTACACTAGTGAAGTAAAAATGTGGGGTTGTTTTTTACGTGTTTTTTTGACATGCATTATATTATATTCTTATTGTATCTTTTAATATGCCCAATACAACGTATCAACTTTAACGCGTTTAAAAGATTAATTTAAAAACCTTTTGAACCTAAGCAACACAAATATTTTAGATTTTTCAAGCAACACAATGTTGTTTTTAAATATATTTTTTTAATAAAATCAACCTATTATTTGCTAACTTATATAAAGTTCTGCGGTTAATTACAAACACAGTTCATCACGCATTATTAATAAACATAAAATACTAATTTTTCAAATTAGTTTTTCATATACTGTAATGAAGCAACGTAGCGTATGGTAAAGACGAAGACTTTGAACCTCTACGTCTACGTGCTACGTGCTACGCGCTACGTGCTACGTTCTGTATATCTTTCTAAACTATATCTCTTCTTTCTTATCAATGGATTCATTTGTATATTAACCCCCTTATTCATAAACGTACATTAGATACGTTTTAGCTATAGAATGTTTTGTCTTCGTCAGTTGCACTGTCAAGATTTGCAATGTGCAAGATAGAAAAAGACAAAGGAGAGATTAGCAACACTTTAGCTAAAATACGTTTATGAATAAGGGGTTTAGTTTGTATGTGTTATTATATTTTACCTTATCTATTTGTTGCTAAAGCAAGTAGTGTTCATAATTAATTTGAGCTGGATTAATGGTTAAATAGTTTAAATATAGAACAGTATTTCTGGCACAATCAAGTCAAACTTTTGGAGTGGCTCATCATTTGGATTTGGAATTTTTAAAAACGTAACTTCACGCCTGTAATCCCCGAAGGGGTAGGCAGAGGTAAATGCATGCATTGAAGCATACATGCAAACACCCACGATTCGCCGGTTACGTGTTGACCCATGTAACAGGTGGCGAGCCTGTTGCCATCTCCGGGCACATTACCAAACTCCGAGGTACTGGGACACTTCCAGAAAATGGAAAAATCCCAATAAAACCAGAGATAAAGGATTTTAAACCGCTATCTCTGAGAGTCCCCGACCCGGGAATCGAACCCGGGACCTCCAGCGTAGTAGTAGTGGCCTGCTACCACTAGGCTACTGGGGCAGTTTGGAATTTTTAACTTTTTTTAACCTTATACGGGCATATAGAATATAGATTGCACTCACTCATTTAACATATATATTAATCAAGGCAATAAGCAAACATTACATTTGTCATGAATCGTTACCAATTTAATCATTTTACGTCAGTAATAAATTGATTCCTCATCAGGCGTGCAAATAATATATTATACAAACTTTCAAATCGTTACATATGTTTTTATTGTTGCCGTGAAATTAATTATCGGTAGGTGCTTTTCCACCAGACATTTTTACTGGTGGTAGAGCTCCAGTGACGGAGCTCGCGGGCGTAGGCACCACCGCATTACCTAATATACTTGCCGCTAAATGGTAGTGTTCAACACTACCGTGTTCCGGTCAGGTGGTAATGTACGGCCCTGTAATTTCCGGCACAGAAGCATAAGACCTTAGGCCTCAGGAGTGGTAACGCATCTGCATTTTGACCTTGGTCTTTGTGTGGGTGTCTATAGGCTGCAGTCATCACTTAACATCAATGTGAACTGCATGCTTGTTTACCACTTCCATTACATAAAAAAAAAGACATATGCTATACAAATATGCTGCGATGTGAAATCTACACTACAAAAATATGTGACCGTTTCCATTCCACCGATGCTATGTAATGTAGCTTTTTTTCAATGTAATGGAAGTGGCAAACAAGCTTGCAGTTAACACTGATGTTAAGTGATGACTGCAGCCTATAGACACCCACAGAAAGACCAAGGTCAAAATGCAGATGCGTTACCACTCCTGACACCTAAGGTGTTATGCTTCTGTGCCGGAAATTACAGGGCCATACATTACCACCTAACCGGAACGGAAAGTATGAAACATTCTGTTGATACCTATTTTTATCATTAAGTATTTTTGGACTATTATTTATTTTGTATTGTTTACTTTGACATATTAATCAACGTATCAGTTGTTAATCGCTTTAATTTTATATTTGTAATTTGACCACACAATCATCACAAGCAAATTCTATTATTTCCAAGTGATTAAATGATTTTTTGAGTTTGAGTTTGAACACGTTAGTGCTGAACACTACCATTTAGCGGCAAGTATATTAGGTAATGCGGTGGTGCCTACGCCCGCGAGCTTCGTCACTGGAGCTCTACCACCAGTAAATGTTCGAAGTAGCTGTTCGAAGAAGATCCACTATGAAACGCATCGATAGCTAGCATCCACCCATCCATAGCACATATCCTTCCATATAAAAAATATATCTTAGCTGAATCCATTTCCACCAGTGCTAAGCTATGTGCACCAATGAATATGATTGGTGGATATCATACGCATTCATTGCAACGTAGCATAGCATATCTCTGGTGAAAAAGCACCCTTATGCCTATATGCAGCTACTTACTTATTTATATTCACGCTATGCACAAATTTCTCCTGTACGTTTTACATACTATATAACTGCTTTACAACATACACTAATTCAAATAATTAAAATCTTAAAATCTCTCAAATTATTTATACTTTATGGTGCCTTAGGATCTCATCTAAAATCTTGTTTATTGAACGATCTTGAAAAAAATCGTAAAAGCGACAAATAATTACGCATTCACTGTTGTGTCAAAAGTACCTCAGAATGTGTGACATGCTTACACAAGCAATAAAATCTGGCTTTTATCTCATATTTAGTATTCTTTAACCGCTAAAGTGTATTTGGATAAAGCACACCCATAGACAAACATTTAGAGGTACATTTAAGTGGTTTGAATAATATGTACCTTTTTTTTTATTTAAAAGAAAAATGGAAAGAAAAATTTGACTTCAGGCGAGACTTGAACTCGCGGCCTCTGGGAATCTAGTCCAGCCGAGCTACCGAAGTCCTGCCCGATTTGTCAAATCTTTCCTTCACATTTATTGCATTGCCTTATGGTGGCAGCAGCGCCATCTATTGCCAAACTATGCTAGTTAGGCAACCGATATAATAGACTTTGCAGTTTTTTTGAATATCGTAAAGAAGTCCCTTTTACCCTTAATATTTTTTTTATATTTTTTTATTTTTTTATTTATAATTTATATTTATTTTAAAGAAAAATGGAATGAAAAATTTTACTTCAGGCGAGACTCGAACTCGCGGCCACTGGGAATCTAGTTCCCAGACTACTAGGACTATATTCCCAGTGGCCGCGAGTTCGAGTCTCGCCTGAAATCAAATTTTTCTTTAAAATAAATATATTTCACAAGCATGTGTTAATGCGAAATAATATAAAACAATATATACCTTATTGAGAGACAGAAATGTTGAAATGCTTGCATTTCACCAAAAGGTAGGTACTTGTACATAACATACCGGACAAATCTTGGTGATTTTTGGTTTGTTTGACAAATATGTACAACAAAGTACATAATTGGTAATGTTTATAAACAAAAAAATAAAAAAAACATATACCTACTTTAATTTTTTTTCGAGTTCCAAAAATTGTTGAATGATGAGGAAAAAATTACTCAGAAATTGTAGGTACTCTTATCAATATAGGTTGGGGAAAAAGTTTCTTCGCATTTTTTAAGATAATTCAAAACATTTTTTAATATAGTTTATTTAAATTTAACTAAAGTATGTATGTACCGTTTTGTTCGATAACCTTTTGCCATCTTGTAGGTAGGAACATGATCCCATTGCTATAAAAATTTTGGGACTTCTCATCAAAAACCGCGACAAGTGGATTTGGCAGTCCTCTCGTGATGTTAACCTAACATTGCATAAAGAATTCTGAAGAGACCGAAACAGGTGGAAATCTGAAGGTGCAAGGTCAGGACTATACGGCGGATGCATTAACATCTCCCAGCCAAACTCTCTTAATTTTTGCTGAGTGGCTATAGATGTGTGAGGTCTAGCGTTATCATGATGAAACACCACACCCCTTCTTTTGATCAATTCCGGCCGCTTTCTCTCAACGTCTTGCTTTAATCTCATCAGTTGTTCGCAGTAGAGTTTAGAATCGATAGTCCTGCCTGGTGGTAATAGCTCATAATGAATAATGCCCTTCCAATCCCACCACACACACAACATCACCTTACTGCGAGTTAACCCGGGTTTCGCCACAGTCTGTGAAGCCTGACCGGCCTTTGACCACGACCTTTTTCGCACGTTCTTGTCGTACGTGATCCACTTTTCATCACCAGTTATCAGCTTCTTCAAAAATGATTCGGTTTCATTACGTCGTAATAAAGAATCACAAATGAGTACACGGTTCATTAGGTTTCTTTCAGTGAGCTCGTGAGGTACCCAAATATCGAGCTTTTTTTTGTACCCAGCTTTTTTCAAATGCGCCAAAACTATTTTGTGATCAATTCTCAGTTCTTCAGCTACGTCGTAACTACTGATATATCGATCTTGCTCCACTTTTTCAATAATGGCATCCATTTTATCCGTAATAGGGCGACCAGAGCGAGGTGCATCTTTGACATCAAAATTTCCGGATTGAAAACGCTTAAACCAAATTTGTGCTACTCTCACAGACACTGCACTAGGTCCATAAACATCGTAAATTTTTTTCGCGGCTTGCGTTGTATTTTTACCTTTTTTTGTAGTAAAATTTTAAAATATATCGAATTTCTTCATTAGATTCACTCATCTTGACAGTACGAAAAACAAATGAAAATCACACATTTGCCTAATTTAAATTTGGAATTATGTTCTTTAAAATTTTAACTTTCAATGATACCAAAACCAGCCAGATACAAATACTACAGCCAAAGAGATTTTATTACAAGTTCATACATACTATAATGCGAAAATACTTTTTCCCCAACCTATTATATCGGGAATATAATTGATTAACATGTTCCTTTTCTTTAGACTGTGCGCTTGAATGTCCATTACATCTTCCTTGTAGGCACTTTTCGAAATGATCTTTAAGTGAGATAAGTACCAACATATATATAACAAAATTATAGATCAACTGATATGATAAACTACAGCTTTAGTATTATTCTTAAATTCGAATAAAGTGGCATTATAATAACTGTAGCTCAAGCGCATAGGTATCACTGCATTACCTAATCTACCCAACGGTGGTGTTCAGCACTATCATGTTCTAGCTAGATGTCTTTGGCCCCGAAAGATCTATCACAGAGCCAAAACAATTTAACACACTTGCTTTTGTCTATAAGGTACACTTATCATCCATGTAAATAGAATACTTGTGGTGGCAAACAAGCATTATTACGTTTAACCTAATTATGTTTAAAAATGAAGTTTTCCTAAAAAAAAAAACAGAAATACAGCAGATAAACTAGGCAAAACACGAATGCAACTAGTGAAATATTTGTTTGAATTAACATAAGATAGAATTCTATAATGTACGTACGTTTTCATGGCGAAAAACTAATACATACCAAATGTTTTAGTTTATCGCCATGAAAAGGTGATAATACATAATGGCCTTATTCATATTTATGATTGGCCTTAAAAAGAATGTCTCTTTTTCTTTTCCTTATCTTATATAAGTTTTTAAACCGAAAAGGAGATTACTGTTATAATTATTTTGAATATTTGTCTATTGTGATTCAGTTTAAAATAATCTTTTGTAACTTGACGCGTCATAAGCGATTCATAACACTCTATAAAGTATGATTAAATGAATAGGTATCGTAATATCCTACCACGAAAAGTGAGGCATATATGTTATAAGTATCTATTAAATGCACTTTATTTTAAGTATCATACTATTTTACCTATATCTCGTAAAGGTATAGCGAGAACCTACCTACCTATATTATATCTACTACCTCTACTTTATGTAAATTGTTTCTTTTGAAGTTAGCAGTTCACTGTTTACTAAACTTTAGGAAGTCTTTGTACTTTTTATTAAGACTGCATCTATTGTACCTACTGTAGGTATATTTGACTGTCTCTTTGTAGTAGGTTCATTTTTTTGAAATATACTACAGTTTTTGATGAATTTTGTAAATTATTTATCTACGAAAATCAGAATTTAAGTCATTTTATGCCAATTAAGTTGTTCTCAATTTTAATGTCATTTAGCTTTTACATTATTAATTTAACATCTTCATCTACATCAACGTGAAAAAAATAAAATCATTTTTCATTTTTCATTTGATTGGGTAAGTGACAATGATACCTACGTACCGTACACACGTAAATACGAATTGCTTATTTTTGTGACAAAATTTGTTTACGAAAAAACTATGAGGTCTAAAAAAACTCGTTCGATATATCTAAATGGAGGGCCGTGACGAAAATACTGCGTACATAATATTCGGACCCCAACGCACACATCGCCAAACACATAGAGATCCCACACACACATGCCAACGTTCACATACGCGTCGTATGTGCTCACGTGTGCGCGGGAGGGACACGTGTGGGAGCGAGAGGGTTGTAGCCGGTGCTGTGGATTGGAAAGGGACGGTGTTTGCAGGACGAGCGATACAACAAATCAATACGAGCGGTGGTGACCGGTAGCCTGTGTCACTACCCCTCCCCCTGCCTCCCGCGCCCCACAGACCGCACGCCTCCACCTACATTGTCAACTGCCACAGAGTAAGCAAAACACTGAAATGCTGCTTTCCTTTGTCGTGGATGCCGGATTAAACTAATTATGCTGGGTTATATGCTTGCTTTAGATCTGTTCTGTAAAATAGAAGTTTACACATAGTATAAATATTATAATATGGCTGTGAACGATGATATTAATTAAAGTATACTTACTTTTGGAACACATAACAAATGCATAAAACATATACCTACAACAATTGAACAAAACAAATTTTTATTAAATCACAAGTAATGATCTGCAAATCAAAAAATTGTGGTTATCGAATGTTATCATTATTTGAAGCTCAAGAGTGTTATTAAAAAACCAAGTTGACTAGGGCATAATTACAGAAATTAGGAAATAAAATAATAGGAAAAAAACTTTGAAACAAAAATCAATCTGGTGCATGTTCTGCCACTTGCTACTCTATGTTAAAAATCCGCTTGACCGCGCGTATGGAAAGCGCAGCGAAACTCCGAGCGAGCAAACTTGATACTTTGTGAACTTTTAAAAAGGAACGTTAGAGATAGAATCTACGTGAATATTTTGGTGCCTTGTATTATTTGTTTTGGAGTTCTCCTTTTTATGTTATCGCGTCTTACTTCGAAAACTTTGGTGTTTACTTCGACCATGTGATTTTGGTCCGTTTGGTAATGTGAATTGAATTTGAAGAATTTAAAAAATTAAAGTAATGTTATTCTTGTGCTATAAATATAAAATCCTTTTAAGCAAAATGTTTTTTATGCCTTTAAAAACAAACCCGAAAAAACATCAAATTTCCAATTCTTTTCAAGGTATAATCGACAGAGCAATTCTCCAGACGGATTGGTATCCTGGCAACCATTTTATTCCGAATGTCCACGCAGGGAGGGAGATTTCCTTAGGGGTACATTCCGCTGAGTAACAGTCAAGTAATTCAGTACCCTTCGCCCTGCAGAGGGCTCATACGGAGGGACGATAAACTGTAAAACCACGGGGAGCCTCCCCCACCCGTCTGATAAACAGGGCCGTAATTTATGACACCTAGAACCCTTCCACGGACGGTCCGGGAATATCGGCTTTTTTGTTATGTATAAAATGAAAATTGGACTCCAGTTTCATGTTTTTGAAGGATAAGAATTGATATTGGATAATCTTTTGTTTCAATGTAAAAGTAAATACAATATTTATGTTTTTAAATCGTTTTAGATGTTTCTATTTTTAAAGCTTATCCTGTGTGTAATGTAAATAAAGTTTTTAAAATCAATTGCTTTGTTAAAATGTTTCTTTGTAATACCTTTATTTAAAAATTGTCGAAAACTCTGATTTTCGTATGAGAAGTAAATCAGTGACATTGATTATTATGTTCCCAAAGATGGACCGTATTTGACTTTATTTGATTATTCGTATTTTTTGATGATCGACTTAAGTACCTACATAGAACTTTTTTTGCTTAAAAATATTTTTCGTCCAATACAAACTTACCTGGTGAATGAATGGGTTGAGTAATAAATATTGTTGCCTAATAGCTACTATGAAAGTCCATAAAGATAGATGAATGTTTGCAGTCTTTATACTCTTTGAAACAAAAACTACCATAAGGATTAGGATACCTAATAGGTAAAGCTAACATAACATTTGACTACTTTTTATCAACATACTTACCTACCACCCAGTGTGCATCTTTATACTCTACTATACACATGTATATCAGTGGAATGTCCATTTTGTCAAAGTAGTTTCTTAGTAATAATTTTAGTAAGTTATAATTTTGATTTGTGTAGTTATAAAATGCATTAGATACATGTGATCAAAGTGCTTTCGCTATTTTAGTTAAGTTATTTAATACTATGAAACACCACAGCCGAGAGGGGATTCTTCTAACACAAGTTACCACAACTCATAAGAAGAGTTCCCACACCCAAATTGTATATTTGCATTTGTACAATTGGATTTACAGACTGTATTAGATTTAAGTTTATATTCAAAAGAGCTGTACTGAGTTTCTTCAGTGGCGGAGTTCTTCTCAGTATTGACTGCCCTTGGAATTCTGCCAAGTGAATAACCTTTATTATGACGACCAAATTCATTCTTTCTCAGTTTCTTTTGAAATGGGGAAATGGAGGAATTTGTAAATAATTGATGCTTTCCATATTATACAAAATTGTTCAGTGTCTATTTAATTTATTATGTATTTTTGATTATTATTAGTGGTTATTCACTCTAGGTTAGTTTAAAAAAAATGACGATGTAAAAGTGCTCTCCAGGAGCCTAATTATATGAAATAAATGAATAAACTGAATAAACTGAATATAAACTTTTTTCACGAATAAAGCATTTATTACATTTTTAGTGGTAGTTTCGTGACTTTTATTATTTTACTTCAACTATCATATTCAAAGCAAGGAGTTCTTAACATCTACAACAAATAAAAAGTGCTCATATTATTAACTATAGCATGCATACCTATGCATAAAAATTATCAAATAAATCATAAATTCTATAGGCACACAATTAAATACAAGGAACATCGATAAAATACACTGATACACCTAATTGAGTCGAAAAGTTTATCACCGCGTAACGTAAGGAAGTTGAGAGGTAAATAACAAGCCGAGAGTTTTTTATTGTCTCTCAGCTCTCAGCTCTCAGTGTACTTTGTAATCTTTCACCACGAGAAAGATTTGTGATTCAATATACTGTTTCAATGTTACATTGTTCTATCTTTAGTATTCTATCATTTTAAGACACATAAGCTTATAAATATATTACTCAAAAAAATTACGTAGAATTGCAGGAATCATTTTACTTTTATTGTCATTGTGACAATAAACAAGTCTTTCCAACAACAGAATGTATATATTTTAATAAATATAAACTCAATCAATTTTGTTTCAGTCTCATGCTTTAGATGCGAGTCTGTCAACATGAATCCACGTTTAACTTATACTCCACTCAACCCGGGGATTAAACACGCCTACTAACATAATACCCCTAAGCTAATTAAGCAATTCATCAATGTATTCGCTAGGAACCTTTAATTCATGTCTAATTACCCTCACTTCCCAATGAAAAACAAACACTGATGAAAACACATCTAAATGTTAGTATTCAAAACTATCAACCACTCTTGTTAAAGTAAACTCTACAAAGAACTTAATTCGATACAGAAACACCGCGAAATCGATAGCAAAGTTAGGCTTGCCTGACCAATATACGTATATAGCATATATATATAATAAAGGCTCCTATTTTACCCTTATGGCCGGCACGGTCCGCAGCCATCTTGGAATCCACCCCCTCCCCCGCCACCCGCCTACGCTGAATCTTACCCCAAACATGCCCCCTCGATCTAAGGGGCCTTTGAAAGGCCGAAACCCACTAATACTAATGTTCTACGTATGAGGTGGTGTGAGTAGCGCTCGGTACACAAGGCTTAGTTTAAACTTTGTTTGTGCTTAATTTGGTTACGTGCTTTTGTTAATTAGTCTTATTTGTGTATTAACAAGTTTATTTTATGTGGTTTCTGAGTAAAATGAAAAGAAAAGTTTTTCTGAAATACTTACTAAATTTATTTCTATACCTATTATAACATAACTATCATTCTAGTTCACCTTAAGGGTAGGTAGAAATATACATTATATACCTACGATTCGTCAGATATGTATTTCGTTTGCACGCCACAAGCGAGTCTGATGATATTCATCGTAAAGGAAAATATCAAATTCCATATTCAGTATTTCAAGTAAGTACTAAATAGGGTTAGTTTATTTTAATACTAGCTGACTCGGCAAACGTTGTTCTGCCATACAATAAATGTTAAAGGCATGGCCTCGAAAGAAATACATTTAAATAAAAATAAGGCGGATCCCATCATCGGTCTGTGTTTCCGAATCAAAGGTGTGAGGAGTGAGCTTTGATTAGAGAAAGTAGGGAGTGAGCGATGAATGTAAGTTGTCAGAATGAGTGTGAACTGTCGCTTGCGTCATAATAAAACACATCAGTAGTATCCGTATTTTTTTCCTCTTTTAACATTTTTTTTAATTTATGAAAATTATTTATGAATCATATTTTAATACTCATTATCCAATTCCTGACGAAAACAAATCCAAAAACTAAAAAAATCATTACAATTGGTAAATCCGTTCTTGAGTTATTAATGGTGTTATAACACGACTTTGTTTTATTATTATACCAGAATCGTGTTCCCACTTGAAATTCCCTCTAAAAATTACACGCGTATCCGAATTTCAATTCAAATTCAGTACCCAATCATAGCAACGGATTGCCTAAATTTTCTAAAATAGTAACTTTGACGGAACTTGTTTTTCAATTTCACTACAACTACACCTTAAGTAGGTACCGTCAAATACAATGATTAGCAAATAGACAAATTTAATTAAATCCGATACTGGTTTTAAAAAATCAAGGTATTGACATTTATTTTATACCTATTTTCTTACGATTATTACTATGTTATCGTAGAATTATTATCTAATAGCTATTTATGAAAACTGGTCAAGTACGAGTCGAGACACGCATCGGACCTTGAGCCTTCTTATGATACCCATGGCTATTAATTACAATAACTTTAGCTAATTTAATTGACATTCACCATCGAACTCTTCGCATTTTTTCTCTTTCTCGTAAATTTGATTGAATTAAGATAAGCTAGCTTGCTGTAAGAAGACACAATATTTTTTATTGTCTTTAAAAACATAGAGATAAGATTATCTTCCATAATTTTTGTTTTCTTAACTATACATTTTATACACAAGTGCACCTTGCGTTTGGTATGGTACAGTAAGAGAAAGTTATATCACTTAAACGGCTGCACCAATTTCAAAGACTACGTAAGTACTAAGTATTAATAACTGCTAAGCGCAAATTTAGGTCTCCCCTCTTGAGCTACGTGTTATTTGAACGAGAGCGGCAAAACGTGTAAATAAAATCAAATTTATCTAAATCCTTGAGTTAAATTTGATTTCTTCAATTCCTTACTATTAATTCCTATACCTACGTACATCTACAGTAAATATTATCTATTTCTCTTCTATACCTACTTGATTATGTCCTTGATATTATATTATAGTAGTAGCAATCCATTACAGCTACGACATAGTCCTGTTAGAATAAGTTCTATTGAGGCTATTCTATTGTTCCAAATTTCCCAGTGCCACCTTCAGAGTCTTGTAACGTGACTGGAGATGTTAATAGGCTTGCCATATATGTATTAAAACATAAATGGTGAATCGTGGGTATTTGAGTGCATACGGTTACATTGTATAGGTACCTATTATCTGGCATCAAATTTACTAATTTTTGTAATGACTGTATGCACAAGTGGTTGCTTCTAATAACAACATATACCTACTGAAGTAGGTATATTTTATTATAACATAAAAGAAAGAAGTATTTGCACCCATACAATACGGTAAAATATCTATAAACAAACATTAAAATCAGAATACAACAAAAGAATAATCAGTTCTAAAAAAGTGCCAAGACAAAAAGTACATCACATAAAGCCGCGCACACACGACATACGTTGTTAATATAAACAGAGTTCGTACAGGTCGGCAGTAAAATATATATTTATAATAATTTAGTTATTACGTTATTTTACGATAGGAGTTTACGGCTCTCCTTTATGACATGTTACGTACATAAAGTGGAGATTTCCCGTTAGCGGGCTGCTTTTTGAATAACTTAGTAGGTCATATAAAGGACCTATGGCTGCGGTAAAAAAACTTGGGCTGTATTACCTAGTCTAACTGTTTAAAAAGAAAAAGTATAATTATTTTACTAGTGATGTGATTCGAGAGGCGTAGCTTATATAAGCACCACACTATATTTGCTAGGTGGTAGAGTTTAACAGTAATATTGTTCCAGATATATCTTAGATGGTCCATTCAGTTATTTCTACTACAGAGGCAAAAGACATGACATCAAATTAATAAAACAAAGGGCATTTTTAAAAGAAGATTCAGTGGAGTGAATGGTTTCTTAATTTCCAAATAACTGTTGGAAGTTATTCAATCAGGTAGGTAATACCTAATCATTATTTTGCATTGGTCTTTATGCCAATATATATAAACAGATCAAATCTGTTTTTTTCTTAAGGTAAAGCTCCAATGATGGACCTAGAAGGCATAATGACCATCGCAGATATATAAATAAGGTATATCTACTTGCCACTAAATGGTGATTCAAAGCTAGAGAGCTACCGTGTTCCGATCAGGTGTAATGTACGGCCACCTAATTTTCGCCTCAGAAGCGCCAACGTACCTATCTACATTGAAACGCGTTTCTTTTTCGGTTTGTATGTAGGTGTGTACCGGCATACACATACACAGTATTGATTTACCATCAATGTAAACTTGCATGCTTGTTGGCCACTTTCATGACATTAAAAAAAAACAACTCTTTTACTAACACGTTGGCTAGGAAAGGAATAATGACCGTTAACTTTAAATGTGTCCTATTTTCAGTTCACTAGTACTTGCTACAAGAATATGTTAAAAATACCGAGTCCTAGGAAATCAACAGAACAGTAACAAAGTCATCACAGGCAGAAAGTAACCGCTGTTGGATCCAATCAGTCACCTCAAAGAGCATTTCAAAGATAATTGGCATAGAGCTCAAAGCAATACGGTCCCGCCCTCAATGCATTACCGAAATAAAAAATTCAAGACGATTTCCGTAAGAAAATTTTCCATCAGTAACGTAACGGTGACTAAACACAAAACCCTAAGGTGCACACACACACGTAAAATATTCAGTCGCCACTCCAATACATCATTCATTCGTCCGCCGAGAACGGTTCGACACCAATCTTCCATTTGGCAAGAAAATCGATACACGTCGTGGCCATATAAGCATTCCGGGGGAGGCAGACGGGGTGTCTTAAGGGGAGTTAAGGTTTAGTCCCGAATATTGAATTTCCCTTGGGACAAACCCGTTTCGCTTTGTCCCTTCGTTCGGGGTCGTGTGGGCCGCGATGCCCGGGCTTCAGCCTACTCCTATCCACCCGAGCTACACACACGTATAGTATAGAGGCACGAGTGTACGCCCGTGCGTAAGTGTTGGATAATAACATTGCGAGCCTACCATACGTGACTTTCACAGCGTTTGACGGGCCCTCGGGCTATGTGCTCTCTAGCTTTACATACGCGTAATATTCGAGTGTGTTTGAGGAGGTATTTTGCCCTATGTGATATACAGGCCTCTCCGCTTCAAAGCCTCTAAATTAACTCTCTTTAAATAAAATTCTGTATGCATGCCGTTTTTATTAAATTTTATTGCGTCCTTCATGCTGTTATGGCATTTTATGTTGATGTTCATGAAACTTTTTGTTTAGGTACTTCAAGGATTCAACTGGTAAAGCGAGCGAGTCGAACGCCTAATTTTTATGATAAATTCTGTATTAGTCAAGACCAAAGAGAGAAAGTTCAATGGAAATAAATTATTTACTTACATAAGATCTTCACTTATTTCCTCTATGGTTATCTTATTCATCAATTTGCGTGATGTAATTAGATATGACCATCGCACAATAAAGTGTATGAACAGGCTTGAACAGGGTTATAGTATGGCAATATCACCCATAATATTCTTCAACAGTCTAAGTATACACTTATTAGACAAATTAGACACACAATTTAGACATGTAAAAGAAGAAACTGGCTTCTATGATATAAAGAAAAACTTGACAAATCGTGTATCTGAACTACTAAAGTGTCACAATAACAAACTGTAGAGAACAAATCTCTTTAATATGATTTCATCAATCTCCCTTCAGCCCATAAACATAATTTGTACTGCCATGCCGTGTCTTTATGAAGAGAGCAGCTATAAGTGCATAGCGTCACGTCCCCATGCCAACTATTCCCCCCTTCATTTACTGCTTAGAATAATGTATGGCTTGGATTCTCTTCATCAAAACGTATTTAAGAAATGTAAAAATATGCGAAATACCGGGTTTTTCGTTTTATTTATCTAGTCATATTTAAATGAGTTACTGGAACACCTGTCGAGTAAGTTCGCGATGGAGCTATGATTAGTTGACATGTTGGCATAGGTACACTTTAGATTGAGGAACTGTATCAAAACAACATAGTCATACATTTGACAAAATGTTGTAACACCAATGGTTAATTATGGTGCGAATTGGGTTGTTAAATTTGGCAGGAATTGGGTTGTTATTTTTGTGAAATTAAATTTCTATCATCCTAATTCACAGTTGGCGTCCGATTAAACTAGTATTATATAGTAATTTTCTTAATTAATATTTGCATAGAAAAGTATTGGAGAAACTATAAAAAGATGCAAGTGTAAAAAGTTAAATTGATAGTAGAGTCGCTTTTTGTTTATGTAATTCATAGGTAGAGCTTGAGCGAGCTTTAGTTGTGAAGCCCAGAAAATTAGAGAGAAGATGATCATGATATTCATTACAATATGTTAAACACGATCGTATTCCGATTAGATAACAAAACACAAATTCATAACTACTAGCACAACGGTAAACATATAAGTCCTCAACAGCAATACAACGCTCCTACAATGAGATCCGTACATTTTCTTTGTACCTGCATTACTACAGGCAACAATATTGGCTTATAATACCAATAGACTGCAACATTAGCGTTATGTAACAACACTGCACCACTGATTGAAATAGCAACCGCATAAACTGAAAACCTCGAAATGAATTTAGAATCTTCTTTTATATAAAATCATGTTACCAACAGGAGAAGCCACTGATTCCCGAAATACAGTGAAAACTAGTTCGGGAATCTATGGATTCAACATATAAATTGATGTAACTATCTTCTTGTCAATAAACATATTATTATTATTGCTATAAAATCAATTGCTGTTCGTTAGTCTCGCTAAAACTCAAGAACGGCTGAACCGATTTGGCTAATTTTGGTTACATAAAAATCAATTGTTGTTCGTTAGTCTCGCTAAAACTCGAGAAAAACTGAACCGATTTGGCTAATTTAGTTTTGAATGATTTTTGGAAGTCTAAGGAAGGCTTAAAAGGTAAGAAAATAAGAAGAAAGAGAAGTAGTAAAAATCATAATTTCATTTTCCCACACAAATAGTTCGTATCTATCAAACATTTGACACATCATTTCATTCTGAGGCAATACAAAGTTTGCCGGGTCAGCTAGTAAATAATAAATACCTGCATTAAAATTGCGAATACAAAAAGATCTTCTGAAAATATGTGAAATTGGCAATGCAAATATGTTTTTATGTGCAGAACACCGAGTAACTCAAGGCACTGTTGACGTAAAAGAAATATTGTTGTCCAAGTATGATGGATGATGCGCAGCGGTGAGGGAACGTGAAGTGAGTTTGTTTTACTTCGTCAGATATACCATAGAGCAACACCGGAGGGGAGCAGCCATATGCAGGCTATCCCCTCTATCAAAGTACAAGCCCAAATGGGCCTATACCTGTCGCCTAGATGTTTAAATGTGTGCGTGAAATTGTTTCTGTATTTTGTTAAAGTCAAGGTGTGAGTTTCGTAGTAATAGACGATTTTTGTAGTGTGCGTGTGTGTCGCACACATTTCCCGCCGCAAAAAATGACAGACTGTTTTGCATGGGTAAAAAAAGCAATGGCTACTCCAGTCCGCCGCGGCCGGTGGTCCGTGTTGCTCTATGGAATATAAGGGGCCTATACCCTCTAATATGTTCATATCGTACTTTTTACGTAATGAAGTATGTGAGTTGCCTACCAGGCAGGTAATAGTATCATAACTCTTCGTTATTAAGAATTTTGTATTGATTTTGATTTTATAACTGTCTCAGTAGCGTAGTGGTAGCAGGGCACTACTACTACGCTGGGGGTGGGTCCTGGGTTCGATTACCGGGTCGGGGACTATTCTGATAGTGAATAAAGATAAAGAGAAATATAAATACAGAGATAAAGGATTTTAAACCATTATCTCTGGACAATGGTTTAAAATCCTTTATCTCTGGTTCTATCGGGATTTTTCCATTTTCTGGAAGTTACCCTACAGGGCCGTACATTACCACCTGACCGGAACACGATAGTGCTGGACACTTCCATTTAGCGGCAAGTATATTTGGTAATGCGGTGGAGATCTACCACCAGTAACAACGTTCAGTAACATCCAAAAGTAGCCGCGACGCCTTATATATATTTTTTAATCTTCTGCAATATGAGTTAAGCGTTCTTACCGTTTTTATTGCTGCGTGTTGCACATTTCCAAACTCCGAGGACTACTGGAATATACCATTCTTCGGAAGTTTTCCAGTGCCATTCACAGAATTTGATAATGTGCCCGGAGATGTCAATAAACGCACAATCAAATGACCCATCATAACTGGCGAATCGTGGGGCGAAGCATGTATGCTTGCAGGGATGGATTTATCTCTGCATGTATTTTTTTTTGTATGTATTGGTAGTGGCAACCAAGCATGCAGTTCACATTGATGTTAAGTGATGACTGCAGCCTATAGACATCCACACAAAATCAAAATGCAGATGCGTTACCACTCCTAAGGCCTTAGGTGTTATGCCTCTGTGCCGGAAATTACAGGGCCATATACTACCTGATCGGAACACGATACTACTGAACACTACCATTTAGCGGCAAGTACATTAGGTTATGCGGTGGTGCCTTCGCCCGCGAGCTCCGTCACTGAGCTCTACCACCAGTAACGTCGTAATAAAACTACACAATTTCGCTACATCTATAAAGTGACTCGCACATTAATACATGTGACACCGAAGCTCTATAGAACAGTCTCGAAGTCGATATTCACGTAGCGCCGGGTTTCCAATCAGGCCCCTTTGTCCCCGTTGAGCTATTGGAGGTGACATATGTCAGGTACATTATCTATCCCAGACTTTAATCCCGCGGATCGAACTGGTGCGATTGTAGCCGGCTGTGCTACCTGATTAATTGGTACCGGAACAGATATGAACACGAAACCTCTCTAAGGCACATAAAAAAGTGTTTTTACACGCATTATTTTATGAGCTTGAACGCTTTAATATGTCCGTAAAGTTTAAAACATGAAAAATTATATTTATATATTTATAATTATATATTTTCGTACACCCTACCTACTTCTTCGTCTTGTATCCTTTTACCAGGTTGCCTGGAAGAAATCGCTGCCTGAGCGATAAGGCCGCCTTCTGTACCTATTCTGTATTTTATAATTTTCTGTGTATTTTCCTGTCAACTGGTGTACAATAAAGTATATTATTATTATTATTATTTATAATTGAATACTTAAGTATTAGAAGTACTAGTACTAGAACTTTAATAAGTTTAGTCCTAAAGGCTCAAAGTAATTTAATAACAAATAACTTTTAGTACCTCAGACTGAAAATAAAAATTTAATTTACCCAACAATTTAATATATTAAAATAAGGAATAAAATATGCTGTAAGTCATAGAGCCTTTCTTGACAACCCAAGAAGCCTTGTTAAAGCATCGGTCCAGAATCACGTTCGCTTTGAAAAACTTCCTTTGATGCTCTCTCCTTGTTACAATAACGTGTATTAGCGTTTTATATTATTATAACCCTTATTTCTATTTGTATTCAATCCAATTTGGAATATCAAATAACACGTGAAAAAAGAACTTTTTCAATAATTTCATGACTGGAAATTGGTTTACTTTCCGCGAATTGAATTCTACGTGATCTAACATTTCAACTTTTTTTTTACTAATTTCATGCATCACTAACATAAAACGTCTCAATCGGAAGTAGGTACGTGGGAAGCGTGGTGGGAACTACCATATCGGCATAGTCTAAAGAACGTATCTATTAATTATTATTGGTCTTTATTTTGACTTATGACATAATATCTATTGGCTATGAACTACTTTTCAGCCAAGCTTTGAACGTTATAAAGGCAAATAAGCCTGCAGTTTACATGGATGATAAATTAATATCAACCCAAAAACAGGAAGTCAAAATGCAAATGTATTAGGTACTACCTCCTAGGTTTAAGTTATTTTGAATCTATGGCAGTTATTAAATAGGCGTATAAATAGTTATAATGGTCGATGGCTTAAATTGAATAGTCTCAGTTTCATCTCATCTTAGTGGGCCTGCGAATAGGACGTAAACTTGTTTTGTACCGCTACGGTGATACAAAGTACTCCGGGGCAGCTGATAAAATTTAAAAATATATCTGTCAAGATAAGAAGATCTTACATCTCTTATGAACCGGAGGGGCCTTACGATTTGTTCATTATTTTTCATTTCAAAATTAATTGTAAATAGAGAATTTTTTGTATTTAAGAAATCGATACACTTTTGATTTTTCAACCGTAAATGTATAATGCCTGTTTGTGATTAACATTCACGAACTGAGAATTCCACTTTGGTAAACTTTTTGATGCTCAGCGAAAGCCTTCGTTCACTTACAAAGAAAAAAGAAATTGCCGCCATTTTTACAAATGACACTTACGTATTTTTCTTTTTAATTTTCCCCTTCGTATGACATGACTGGCTGGATTGAAATTGGTGCCGTAAAAATATCGTTTTTAATCCCAAATAAAAACGATGCTCGAAATAATTATTTGGCATTCGTGATTTAAATAATGGTCAATGAATTACGAGTAGGTACAGCATTGTTTAATGGTCACAATTACTGCTAAAACAATGGATTGGAAGTCACATGCAGAGTTTTAGACTAAACTTCGCTTTTGCCCTTTGTCGTAACCCTTTCTATTAATGCACGATCCTTCATTGTTTTCGGAGGGCGAAAATTAATCTCAGTTTATTTCTTTGATCGTGATATTTGGAATAAAGGGCAGGCCCTGACAGCTATGAAGTGACGGATATGTAAATTGTTTTCGTCTCTTTGTCATTTGGTTTAAACGCATGTTGTGTGTATTGTAATCGTATTTGATAAAAGGGTTATAGAGAAGTATAGAATAACACTATTGTTCATGATAAAATTTTAAGATAATTTTCTCATATCACCTGGGGTAAAGAGAAAAAAGTTGTAAGTACTTATTGAGTAAAAGTAGTTCTTTCCGTCTGAATTCTGGCCTCTGGCCAATAAAACCTCTATGCAAATGAAAGAAGTAGATTTCCATAGAATTTTAGATGCTTTCATCTGCGTTGGTACCTACACAATTTTTCGTCTGTGTTTTATTCAACAACTTTCACAGGTAGGTTCACTTAATACTTGCATTGCATGAACCGATAATTCAAATACTTTTTTAAACCTATGTTTGTCCTATGTGTAGGAACCTACCGAATCAGGGGCAAGCATATTTTTAACATAAATCGCACACATTACCGATATATCTACCACGAAAATCAACGAAAATCCATTATAAATAGATTAAAGCTAAATTAGTTGAATGTAGGTATGTTTGTAGATATTTTATTTTTTATCTGACGCTGCTAAAATTGTCTATGTCCTATTCAAATAATTGTTGTTGAGGCTTATTAGGTAAGGGTAAGATGGAGCTGGCATACCATTATGGGAAAAGCCTCTAAAAATGTTAGAAAAAAAAAATTCTACCACGAAACTAAAGATAATTTATAACAAACGGTAAAATCGACGTTCTTATGTACTAGAAAATATCAATCGGGATTACTCAAGACCCGCGAAGTAGGAGGTTTTTAGGGTTTCGTAGCCTACAAGAACCCTTGTAGTTTCGCCAAGACCGTCCGTCCGTCTGTCCGTAGCTATGCTCGTATACGTGCTAGGAAGAATAGCAGAATGTCCGGCAATGAAATAGTGAAAAATATTTTTTTTGTAGGGTATTCTCTCCTACACGTAAAGTGGGGCGGAGTTTTTTCCTTCACTCACCCCATTGTGTGGTGTGTCGTTGGATAGGTATTTAAAATTGTGAGTTTGAGAATTAGGGAACCATTAACAAAATATTAACCACTAAAGTAGGATTTTTTGTTACATTCAAAAGTGGTCATAGTTTATGTTTTAAATTCAAATAGAGGGGTAAGGAGGGGGGGGCTCTCCCATCTACCAGCCCTATTTGGATGCATGAAGAAAATCATGGTGTTAATGCATATACTTAGCTACCCAATTTTAAACAAAAACTATGAGTTCACGAATATTGTTATAATAGTCGTTTTCCATATAAAATGTTCTGGAAAACAGAACCTTAAATTACCCGTGGCCCGACACGCACTTAGGTTACCTGCCTCGGTTTTTTCATCCATAGACTTTCTCAAATATCTTGTAAAGTTGTTTCATAGTAGACTAATATCCGGTGTACACCGCATGTCAGTTTATATATTGACGTATCAATACACGTATAGTCGATACAGTATAGGGGTGGTTGGAAAAGATAAGACATATCAAACTGTTGTGAAATCGTTATTCAATATTCAGTATGTAGACGAAATCTTTAAGTAACTTTTCGGTAAGGTTTTTATCCTATTCAAAATAATAATATTTAGATGATATTATCAAGCAACGGTATATAATTTTAAACGTAACTTCACGCCTGTAATCCCCGAAGGGGTAGGCAGAGGTAAATGCATGCATTCAAGCATACATGCAAACACCCACGATTCGCCGGTTACGTTTTGGCCCATGTAACAGGTGGCGAGCCTGTTGACATCTCCGGGCACATTACCAAACTTTGAGGTACTGGGAAATTTCCAGAAAATGGAAAAATCCCAATAGAACCAGAGACAAAGGCTTTTTCACCATTATCTCTGATAACCCCCTACCCGGGAATCGAACCCAGGACCTCAGCGTAGTAGTAGTGGCCTGCTACCACTAGGCTACCGAGGCAGTTATAATTTTATTATTAGGTTAACGTGGTTTGTCTGAAATTCCGATATGTCAGTTGTTTTGGAATGTTTTAATATAGGTACATTCAATGCGATTCGCTGAGTATGTTTTTTAAGGTTCCGTGGTAAATTAGGAGCCTTTATAGTTTCGCCTTGTCCGTCTGTCTGTCTGTCTGTCTGTCTGTGGGGCCACGGTTTAGCGCAAAAACTATTCGTACTAGAGACCCGAAATTTGGCCGAGAACGGTAAAATTCGGTTTCAGAATTTCCTTAGGAGTAAATCCAATTCAGTATCCATTCGAAAAGCATAAGTTTCTTAAATGTTTACTATTGATATTTTTTATTATATAGGTACCTACTTCTAGCGTTATTTGATTTTTTTATCTGTCAAAATGCAGATGCGTTGCCACCACTGAGACTTCAGTTGTTATGTCTCTATGAGAGCTAATACGGGGCCATACATTACCATCTAACCGGAATCCGATAGTGCTGTACACTACCATCTGATGGTAGATAGATTTGACTATGCGGTGGTGCCTACGACATCGA
The DNA here is from genome assembly GCA_036365455.1 of Macrosoma leucophasiata. Lineage (NCBI taxonomy): Eukaryota > Metazoa > Arthropoda > Insecta > Lepidoptera > Hedylidae > Macrosoma > Macrosoma leucophasiata. The sequence continues at coordinate 6,949,544 of JAWQUS010000020.1, forward strand.
GTCCCCTACACTGGGACTCTGCCACCAGTAGATATTCTTACTTACGCATTACGGTTTCCAGATTAAAGATTTATCAGATAGCTTGAATTTTAGTTATTTTGTAAACCTTTACAAAGAATCAATTAGAAAAGCCTTATCTTCATTTCTTGACAAGAATTTATAATAGTTCGACGAACGAATAAATATAGTGAAAATTTATCTGCATTAATGGACTCGATAGCTGCCAAGATACATACAACATATTTCAAGATACATAGAGCGCATTACGCATTCCCTTTAATCTCAAGGTGAGGTACCTTGAGATTATTCAATATACACTAACGTGGAATGAAATGTCACAGCAAATGAGTTTAATTCTAAACTATCCAAAACACAAGGCATACCACCCTTAACCCATACACGAAACGTTCATTTACTGGCAGACTAATTTATCCCGTCTAATTCAACCCTTAACAAGACGCTGTCCGTACTTTGAACGTATACGTAAATATAGTTTGTATGTATTCAGTTAAGCCTTCCAAAAGTAGATCTCGGCACACACGGGAGCGGCACTCACACATGCAGAGTAAAGCCGCAAGGCACGTAACATAAGGAGCTTTGAAATTAATTTAGCTCGGAACTAGCTGGCAAATGGATAGACGTGAGCCCGGCGTGGGGGGATCCCCCGATAGGCGGTGGGCGGCGTGCGAGGCCGTGTGTCGGGTAAATTCGGCGTTTAGGCGAACCTTTGTGGCAAGACCGCTGTGCTTAGAAGTAATTGTGTTCGAGTTGTAAGGGTTTCATTACGTACAATTGTGATTAACGTTTACGTAACGCGAGCATATTTACGCTTTTTTTGTATCGCTGTACCGTATACGTTATTATAAAAATTATTTGATGAGATTTGCCCATTTTTTCCGATTTCTGGATGATATACCTATTTTAATCCAGAACAAAATTTCTAACTTTTGTAATAGGTAACAAAAGAAAAAAGGTACTTATTTAACGCGTCAGAACACGTTACAAGTTTTTTTTTTTAATTCTAGGTATGTGATGAAATTACTTTTATATTGAATTTGATTTAGAATTCTGTAGATAAGAATGCGCATTCTGATGTTATTTTATGGCATAGTCAGCAGAGACATCTATGCTCGGCGTTTCCCAGCGAAATCGAATCAGAAATTAGAAGATTCGCATGAGATCCAAAGTAGCTGACATAGCCCACCGAATAGCAAAACTCAAGCGTCGGTGGGTAGTACATACAGCTCGCCGTTGGAGTAGAAGAGTACTCGACCGTGTTCTGGAAGTAGAAGCGTACGTAATCCCTCAAGAAAGTGGGCCAACAACTAGGAGAAGGTCGCGGAAAATTGCTGGAGAACCGTTATGACAATCTTTGGGGGAGACAATTGTCCAGCAGTAAGCGTCATTCGGTTGAAGTAATGATTATCATGAAGTTAAAATGTGGTGATATACTAGATATACTCATGCCATCAAAGCCACGCCATAATTTTATGCAATTCAATTGCATAAAATTATGGCCTAACCTAACACTGAATTTCAATATTATAGCGGCCTTTGAGCCCTCATTTTTAACAATCTAGTTGAGGTTTACTTTTTTATAATAGGTAACAGATCAAAGTAAGGGACACAAATCACTACACAGTTCCACAAATAGATATCTAGCCATCCTATCCATGTAACCATCCTAGGCCATTATAAAATACCGAAATGGAGCACGAAAATAATCTCCACAATAATAACGGATATAACGGAATAATATATTTTTTATATCCGTTCGCCACCTCTTAAGGCCTCGATATCCTTTAGTCCATGTATGTTAACCAAAAATATATTTGTGTCAGACACAAACTTTTCTATCTTTTAATAATCATACAAATATTCTGCTTTTTGTCGTGTCGTAGATTGATTAATATTTCTTTAATTATCATAAAGTTGTAGTCTTTTGTAATTAATTGGACATACGTAGGCGGCTGTTTTCCAGATAGTACTAATCTTCTTTAATTGGTAATCGATGAGCTCAAAGGGGTCTCAGCCTGAAAAATGAGTGCTACTTTAATATGACTATTAACGTTTTGTAAAAATAGATCGCTTTTTTTGTGTTACAAAGATGGCAAACAAGCATGCAGTTCACATTGATGTTAAGTGACTGCAGCCTTTAGACATCTACACAAAAACCAGGGGTCAAACAGCAGATGCGTTACCACCCTTGAGACCTTAGATGTTCTGTCTCTGTGTTAGTTATTACGGGACCATACATTACCATCTAACCAGAACACGATAGTTCTGAACACTAACATTTAGCGGCAGATAAATTAGATAATGCGGTGGTGCCTACGCCCTCGAGCTTCTACACTGTTACTCTACCACTAGAGTTTTTTAATATTCTCGTCTCCTTAAGCTGGATGAAGACATTTCGAAGCATGCGCTATGTACGCCTCGCAATACATGCCTCGTTATATTTTTTTCTTGAGAGAACACTCGTCACGAATCTGTTTATGACTATCATTTATTGGAATTAAAAATATATTTTTTACCTAATTTTACCCTTTTATTAATTAATCAAATGTGTTTGAAAATAAAAATTTGTGTAGGAGTGGCATCACATCTACAAAGAAATCTCTGGTTTTTATGTAGATATTTGTTGCAGCCTACGGTATACAGCCTATGCTTTGCCACTTCACGACAAAAAATAAAATATTATTTATATCGATCCATATCGATAAAAAAGCACTAAAATAGAATACATGTATAATCCCGACAACTAATATCCACTGAGGATATAATAACATGTTTTTAATATCCGCTCGTCGTCTTCAAGGGCCCCGATATCCGTTAGTCCCACCCATGTCAGTATATAGTATATCCTCAAAATAGGTATTTGTGTCAGACACACACAACCTTCCCCTGGGCTATCACCGGCTTATCCATGGAAATATCCGGCCGTGTGTACTTGGTATCGTATAATATTCATTTAACAGATATTCAGATTTTACTGGTGGTAGAGATCCAGTGACGGAGCTCGCGGGCGTAGGCACCACCGAATTACCTAATATACTTGCCGCTAAATGGTAGTGTTCAGCACTATCGTGTTCCGGTCAGGTGGTAATGTACGGCTCTGTAATTTCCGGCACAGAGGCATAACACCTAATGCCTCAGGAGTGGCAGCGCATCTGCATTTTGACCTCTGGTCATTGTGTTAGTGTCTATAGGCTGCAGTCATCACTTTACATCAATGTGAACTGCACGCTTGTTTGCCACCTTTATTACATAAATAAAACATTTATTGGTGGTAGAGTTCTAGTGTAGGAGCTCGAGTATTCAGAACTATCGTGTTCCGGTTAGATGGTAATGTATGGCCCAGTAATAACTCTCACAAAGACATAATAGCTAAGGTCTCAAGGGTGGCAAAAGATTTGCATTTTGACCCCTGGTCTTTGTGTAAATGTCTATAGGCTGCTGTCATCACTTAACACCAATGTGACCTGCATGCTTGTTTGCCACCTTCGTTAAATAAAAATGAAATACACACTCGGTCGTAATCATAAAATATCTTTCTTTGTGTCGTGTCGTATATATTTCATTAATTTTCAATTGAATGCAAATTTTACTACAATGTGTAGCTAACGTGTTTTTTAAAAACAGATCACTTTTGTTTTATTTACACTGTTTTCTTCAGACGCACCGTCAAAATAAAAAACGTAATAAAATCGATCAATCCTGTTTATTTTCCTAATTTAAATCATAAATAGAAATCAGAATACACAACCTGCATAATGCAATTGATGATTCCTGCCAAATCTTCATTTTTTAGCGACATTATGCTCTGCTAAGCCCTTATCAAGGGAAACGCATTTATCGTACTAATAATAATATCTACAAAAAAATAAATAATACTACTGTAATATACTCAGTACCTAATCTATTAAAGGGTCATAGTAGAGGTCTTTCAACGCGTATTAATAATATTAGTATTCTATGCTTTTTGCAAACTTTTTTCATGAAATAAGGTACTGAAATAAATTCAGTAACATAGTTTGAGCTATGCATCTATGATATAGCTTCCAATGCAACATTCATGGCCACCTCTTAAAAATAAACTTTACGATATGAAAAGTTCTTTCCAAATAAAGATCGCAGTACACCGTGAAACCTCGAACCAACTTTTTAGTTTTCTTCGGTTTTTTTCATGTAAGGGAAGTGACAAATTAGCATGGAGCTCACATTGATGTTAAGTGGTGACTGCAGCCTATAGACATCTACATAAAAACCAGAGGTCAAAATGCAGATGCGTTGTCACCCCTGAGACCTTAGGTGTCATGTCTCTGTTATAGTTATTACGGGCCATACATTACCATCTAACCGGAACACGATAGTGCCGAACACTACCATTTAGCGGTAGATAGATTAGGTAATGCGATGGTGCTTACACCCTTCAGCTCCTACACTTAGAACTCTACTACCAGTAAAAAGGTAGGCAGGTTTCTTTGCCAACTTCTTTTTTTAGTATTTTTTGCTTTCTTCGGTCGATTAAAACGCCGGGTAAGAGAAGGTGGAAGTATTGTATACGCGAGAAAATTCGCAAACATAATTTCTGCAATGTATTATATTATATTATATTTATTATTATTGAATATATAAATATAGGTATACATTTTCCTTTTTTAATAAATACAGGTACTTAATTCATAAACAGCAAGCAAATCGAAAGTATTAACTATTTACTAATACCAAGTATCGCAATATTTTATTTTTTGTTAGCGTGAATATACGTTAGATATAACATAGATATACAATTATTTTTTCCCTCTTTTTAAATTGTTTTAGAGTATTTTTTTTAGTCTCTATTTTTCATAAATTTTGATAATGTGCACAAATTATCTAATTTCCAACATATCATTTTATCCGGAGGTGGGGACCTGGAGTCCTGAAATACAGGGTATCCTAGTTTAGGCTCCAGACTCCACTAAACTTTTATGACACAATTGATGTATATAGTAAGTAAGATTCAAAGTTTGTGGAGTAAATAAATTTTTTTATTATTATTTTTTTATTATTATTATAATGTATAAAACTCGCGAAAACCTGATTGTTGAAATATTGTTTTTCATTCAAATTGTGCGCATAATAAAAATTGGATGCCTAACTGACGAAATCAATTTAATTTCAGTGTCCGCCGTGCATAACTATGCAGTGCCAACTCACAGATCGACAGTAAACAAGTTAACGATGGAATACACTTACCGACTAACAATGGGTACAGTGTTTGTCTGTAAGTGTATACCATTAAGCAATAAAACAGTATAAGTAAAATTGTCGACGAAAATATAAATGTAAGTTAATGTAAGTTATGTATTTACTACTTACTTTGGTTACCTAATTATTTATTTTTTGTTGCAGAGGCCTAGGCGGCCCAACACTGGCCTACCTTAATCAAATAGGTAGTACCTACTGCAAGAAATCAAAGTAGTCGGCATCGGTGTGCTTGTATGAGGTCAACCATAAATGTAGAATGTTGATGGATGTAGGCATGGAAGTTGTACAAGGACATAGGTATTTGGTGCTTCACCCTCTCTACCTACTCCGTGAGGAACTCAGCGTAAAGATACTTACATATATAATTTTCTATCATATGAAAATGAAAAATACGGACATGATTCATATTGATAGTAAATAATTACTACAGACTCATAAGATCCCTCGTGAGGCTTTATGAAACCATAGGCCTAATGCTTGTAAGATAATAGGCAATCTATCGCAATGGCATCGGTTCGGTGTCTTGCTTTATCATAAACCACACGCATATATTAAACCAAGATAGCTAAACGTTTTCATTGCCTATCAACAACTATTAGGTTACAAAAACTAGGCCTCAGCAGCTAAAAGGTTGAGCGTCACCACCATTTTTAATTTAACGTAGCTTTTCCCCTTGATACTTGCCTCTGATTCTAGCTGCCAGTGTCTTTTATCTATCTATATATCTTAATATATATAAATCTCGTGTCACAATGTTTGTCCTCAATGGACTCCTAAACCACTTAACCGATTATAATGAAATTCGCACACCATGTGCAGTTCGATCCAACTTGAGAGATAGGATAGCTTACATTACGCTATGACTAATAGGAGCAGAGCAGCGCGGGCGAAGCCGGGGCGGGCCGCTAGTTATATATATAAAAATCAATTGCTGTTCGTTAAACTCGCTAAAACTCGAGAACGGCCCGACAGATTTTGCTAATTATGGTTTTCAATTATTTTTGGAAGTCCAGGGAAGGTTTAAAAGGTAAGAAAATATGAAGAAATTGAAGGGAAATAGTAAAACCACATTTTTATTTTTCCATACAAATAGTCCGTAGGTATCTACGTATCAAACCTTTGACACATTATTTAATTCTGAGGCAATACGAAGTTTGCCGAGACAGCTAGTACTGATTAATTATTTCATATACCTACCTTTAACAAAAAAAAACACACAAGAAATTAGATTATCTGGAGTCTTGGAGCAGATTTAACTAACTGAACACGGTCAAAGATAAGCCCACGCGTGAGAAGCCAGAGAAGTGTTTGAGCATTAGATAGCGCCGCGCTACACTTATCTAAGGAACTCTTATTAAATCCTCCTTAAGTAATCCCTCAGAAGGCGGGTACGGTCGGCATATTCGTTGCTGGCAGAATCAGAATCAGAAACTCATTTATTCATTTAGGGTGACAGGCACCTCTATTGACACGTCAAAAACAAACAAAATGAATTAAAGTAAATAACAATCATAGATTTATAATACTAAAGATTGGCAATTGAGTAATCAGGACGAGACCAAATTCGGATTACGTCAGTGTGCGTGACATGTGTTTGTGTGCGAGCAAAATAGTGCTGCAAAGACTTCAGATTATAATATCGATATCGATGATCGATGTAATCTATCTTCTGATTTTACACACATCAACCAGGGAATATTTTTATATAAATAAAACTACAAACAATTTTTTTTTTCCAACCTTATATAATTTACTTTTGAAATGTCGTAGTAGACTTAGTAGAAATGGTGTGTTGCCTAGAGCAGACACATTTTCTTTGGAGGTGCTGGGCACTGGCGATATATCTCTGTCTGTAGACTTAAGACGATACTTTGCGTTCTGGTTTCAATGTTACCTACCAACAAATTGAGTACCTATCATTTTGTATCTATTAACAACTGCAACGAATATGCATCACAATAGTGTACTGCAATAAATACATAGACACTATAACAAAAAGTAAACTGTTAGCTAGTACACGTTAGACGACATGTTATGCACAACCATAGAGCAACACGGGTCACCGGCCACTCCGGACCGGAGGGGAGTAGCCATATGCAGGCTTTCCCTTCTGTCAAAGCACAAGCCCAAATGGTCCTATGCGTTTAATAAAAACTAGTTGCAACCGGACTGCTCATTAGACTAAATCTAGTTGTGCGACTGAACTGACGTCCTATAAATGCCGATTTGCTCTGTATTAATTTTGCTTTAAGAAGAAATCTGACACATCAAGTTTACAAAAAGATAGCGTCGCACCTTTCACATGTAAGTAATTTTTAATAATAAAATTGTCAAAACTGAATAATGCGATTATATCGGCCGTGTTGTTTCGGACTGATTCAAACAACACAATCGGGCGGACTGATAGGTATACCTATACGATACGCGGATCGGTCGAGCGACTGATCAGAGTTTGTTTCCGAGAAGCCGCTGTCGCCGAGATGTTTAAATGTGTGTGTGAAATTGTATGTATGTATTTTGTTAAAGTCAAGGTGTGAGTTTCGTAGTACTAGACGATTTTTATTGTGCGTGTGTGTGCCACACAAATTTTGTGGCAAAAAATGACAGACTGTTTTGCATCGGTAATAGACACTATGGCTACTCCCCTCTTGTCGGCCGGTGGCCCGTGTTGATCTATGTGCACAACCTTGCGCGTAAGTATACTAAATAAATAAATAACGTGGGTATTTTTATTCAAAGACCTTTTTGTTCGAAGTGCTTGCTGCATAATAATATAGTCGATTTATTTTTAGGTACTCGTACATACCCAGTTTTTTCTTTTTATCATTGATAGCCATTTTTCTCGATTATTCATATTCTGTGGTAGTCTGAAATGTTATTAAATTATTTATTATAATATTTATTACAGCGCAGTTTGGCTATGAAACTCTAAACTTTTAATAAATGCATTAATTAAGGTAGGAGGATATTTTATATAATTAACCTCTTTAGTGATGAACACTAAAGAGGTTAATTGGCACCATGGGCCTCGTAGAAAGGCTCTAGGTCACGCAGAGAACATGGACCTGGGCGGCCCTCATCGCTGGATGAGGGCGGCCCAGTACCGTTCGTTGTGTCAGCCTTTGGGGAGCAGCTTTGTCTAGCTGTGGACGTCTTTTAGCTGAAATGATGATAATGAAAAGCTTTGAATCTATAAAAAAGTGTACAATACGCGCAAACCTTAAATGCCACCGAGTGAAGTTGGCTTCGTAAACTTGGCACATGTCTAGTAGCTTGCGACAACCACACAGACGAGAAAGAGAGCGAGTGCCAATGCTGGCATGATGAAAGCAAACTACTGCCACATTTACCTCCACGTGTATCCATTCTATACCATAAAATCGCCTTCTTCGCAACGACTTGTAGCTAACTTCACGTACGCATTTAAATAAAGTAATAACTATCTCTACTATGGTCTCAAGGGTGGCAACGCATCTACATTTTGATGCCTTGTGTTTGTGTGGGCGTCTATAGGCTGCAGTCGTCACTAAAAATCCTTGCCAACATCATACACAAAAAAAAATTGCGCTTACGGTACTGCACAGACCAATGTAATGATGGATTGGTCGATGAACTAAAATCATGAAGATAAATCGTAAAATAATAAATGGATTCGTTGAATGTGATGGCAGTGGAAAACACGCACGGAGTTCTCATCGATGATGGTAAGTAAATACTGATGCTTAAATGTATGTCAGATACATTAGTTAGTGCGATGATATCATCAGTAATCATATTCGCAGATGCCGTAATCTATATATTATAATCAATTGCTGTTCGTTAGTCTCGCTAAAACTCGAGAACGGCTATAACGATTTGGCTAATTTTGTTTTTGAATGATTTTTTCAGGTCCAGGGAAGGTATAAAAAGTAAGAAAATATGAAGAAATTGAAGGGAAACAGTAAAAACCACAATTTCATTTTCCCATACAATTAGTCCGTGTCTATCAAACCTTTGACACATTATTTCATTCTGAGGCAATACGAAGTTGGCCGGGTCAGCTAGTGGAAGATAAATAAATCTAATATCGGACTAAAATTTATTAGCCAATTTGCAATCGGTACCAGTAATTAGTGGGACCGACGTACATAGCTCGCCGTACATAATGTAATTATGCACGCTCCTACATATACCGCTCTGAAATACTCGCTGAACAATTTGGAACTAGAGGCGAACTTGGAAACCGCAGCAGACGTCGGCCATCTTGCCGTTACCGTGGCAACCGGCCGCGAATTGTCTGTTCACTACCTGAAATGTAAATAACTTCTCGTTTTGTTGTTTATGAGTGTAACTTGTATGGGACTTGTTCGAAATGCTCGGTTTAGCCAAACGCTTAACTGCAGTTGGCGCGGGCGTGCCGCAAATCTCAATTTATCAAGCCACTTTAAAAAGAAGATATGCGGTAATTTTAGGTGGATACACTTTCTCGAATGAAGTCTTTGTCCTTACTAAAAGACATCAAAAGATTGCGCCATATTATTGGGAGCTATGAAACGTCCTAGGTCCTTTTACTTCAAGAAAACAGCTCGTTAGTAGTAAGTAGATCATGAATCCACCACCACAGAAGTTGACTACATAGCGGTGTTAGTTGGTGTTAGTAAAGCGTTAGTTATACCTTATGCTATGGTAATGAATGCTATTATTGATTGATTGGATAAATGAAAAGAAAAGAAAAGAAAGAAAACATTTATTTGGACAGCACTGAGACACAAAAAAACGAAATTATTAGGTTACAAACAATCAATTGGACACGAAAAAAAAAACAATAAAAGTTAACAAAAAAAGAGATTAAGTCTCACGGCTGTACCGAATGGGAGCCCAGATCAGCTTCATGTCAGGTCGATAACATCAATCGACCTGACGCTGATTTTCATCTGGGACCCTGTGTTCCACGGATGTCAAGCAGTTTGGACAATTAAACTAGCCATTTTCCATAACAATAACATAATATTCATATTATAGACCGTTTTTTAAAAAAAATAAATATATAGGTATATATAATTAATACAATGTAAATATATACTTACAATAAATATTTTTATACATATTACGTGTTTAAAAAGAAAAATTAATTTGTATAAATGGAGAGTTCCCTGACTATAACTATATGAATTCCGACTTTGAAGTGAAAAAAAGAAATATTCTTAACTTTGAGCAACATAAAACATGCATGTAAAATTGTCCTAGACATGAATCATTCTTAAGATCTGTTTAAAACGACAGATGCGCAATCAGTTAGAAGTTTTGATAATAACAAAGGGTATAGTATCTTACGACATGCCGTCGAAGCAATTCGGCGGAGTATTTCAATATAAGGTCCGCATTAACAGGCGGGACTGCGATCCAGGAATATGAGGACTACAGTACCCTTATGCTGGTCGCGTTAGTATGGAGATGAATTTTGTCGAATATCATTATCTTTTCTTTCACGTCGCGTATTAGTACGTCGATTTGTAACTGTGTTTATATAGGTACATTTTATACATAATGTATTATTTGTTTAATGAAAAAAAAATTGAGAGCTAAATTAATAATTACATAAGATACTTATAACGACAAACACAAAGTGTGCCGTTGTAGTGTACAAGTGTATTAAACATAAATGCACATACATTTATAAAGCATATTAACACATTGAACGCGAACAAAAAAAACTTATGCCGCTATACACACACAACACACACACACACACACACACACACAAACCCGAAACAAATATCTGTAGTTATTATCGCTTGTTTTTCACCTACGAAAGCAAGAAAAAGAATCAGATTATCACTACTGCTTTTAAAGGAGCTATATATCGACATGAAAATTTGACAGCAATGACAATGACGACAGCAATGTCGATAGGCGGTCGCACCCCTGAAAGCACTAAACAAGCTTTTAATATTGCCAGAGAATACGTAATAATACTACGTATAGAATGGACAATTCGACGTCCCGCCCGATTTTCCCACCTCACCCAACCACCTCCCCTCTTATGGGCGACGGTTGGTATTTTCTACGTGCTACGCACACAAGTGCACGTGTCTGATTGATGTATGTGTAATAGAGACCAAATTAAGCGTTTGTATGGAATTTTGGCGGAGTGTCCGCGGTGTGGTATTGATAAACTTTAATTATCTCCTAGGTTTATTAGGTCGCCTGGAAGAGATCGCTCTTCTTGCTACAATGCCGTTGTATCACGTATTTACGAAACTATTTTGTAATGAACTACTTTTGGTGTGCATTAAAGTGTATTATTATTTATCGTAAGGATAGATAAAACATAGTCCATTTCCATAATATCCAGCAACACAAGACAGACAAAGTAGTTGTGGAGTACTCTTCATTTCGAATGCCTGTCCACGCCGCCCCCGCGCACCCTTCTTAAATACTCATCGAGCAAATATTACATAGAAATGTGGATACGATAGTTTAAACAAGTAATATACTTCGTAACATTTATACTAGTTTCTATACTTTTTATTCTAAACTTGGATCATGCAACTCTTTGTACGCTTTGTACAGCTGCTAGGCCAATGTTATTTGTTATCATTTAAAAGTGGGATACACACACTGGTGGTAGATCTCCAGTGACGGAGCTCGCGGTCGTAGACACCACCGCATTACCTAATATACTTGCCGCTAAATGGTAGTGTTCAGCACTATCGGTGTTCCGGTCAGGTGGTGATGTTCGGCCCTGTAATTTCCAGCACAGGGGCATAACACATTAGGCCTCAGGAGTGGTAACGCATTTTGACCTTGGTCTTTGTGTGGGTGTCTATAGGCTGCAGTCATCACTTAACATCAATGTGAACTGCATGCTTGTTTGCCACTTCCATAACATAAAGAAAAAACACACAATTTTGTAAGCATACCTACTTTTCAAGCCTTGCATGGGGTACCTCGAAGATTTATGTAAAAAATATTATTTACAAATTGGACTACAAGAACACTTTCGCATTATCAGGTAACAAGCTAGTAGAGAATGACTTATCGAGGTGGTCTTAATGTATGGACCCTAATTACTATCATAGAGACAAAACAACTTAGAACTCAGAGGCAACGAATGTGCATTTTGACCTCTGGTTTTATTACATCTCCTCTAAATCAGGGGCTGCAGTACGTACCTACCGTCCTGAACTGCAGTCTTGCCTGCCACGTTCATAACATAAAAAACATGAGGTATTTTTTGGCGGCAACCCTGAAATAGGCGTGTGGTGTTATTTTATTTCATTTTTAACCGAGTTCAAAAAACGAGAAGGTTCTCAATTCGGGTGGTATATATATATTTTTTTTTATGTATGTACGCGAATTTCGCCGACATTTCAAGACCGATTTACGTAATTCTTTTTTTGTTTGATGCGGAATGGTGCCGGAATGAAGCCGAATTGGTCCCATAAAAATTTAATTCAGATAGGCCTGATGGGCCTATCTGAATTAAATTTTTTATTTTATGAGCATTTTTTTACTTACTTTCACCTCAGACTAAAGGAATAAGAATAGACGGCGAGTTGTCATACAGTGCGTTGAATCCACTGACGTCCTAGATAGTCCTAATGCGCATGACAACAAGATGACAACAAGTGACAATGACACATTTACTCATCGACGACACAACACAGCTTATTTACTCCTTCGTGGATAATTTTTTTTAATTGATTTCGTATAGTCGTGTAATAATTTTGTATCGACACACCTAAACAATCTATAATTATCACGAAGCTAAAAGATTCAGATTTTACAAATTTAACAGATGTGAACCTTAATCTAATGGGCAATTCAGCAATAAACTAAAAAGTATTAAATAAATATAACTCCGTTAAGAAAAACTGACTTCAAAACTGAAAAGTAAAAAATAATAAAGATTTAATTGTAATTAGGTATAAACTACCTATTATTTATATGTGCTATTTACTAATTAATAGGTTTGAAGTCGGTGCCAAGCCAAAAATCACTAAAGTAGGCATTTCATTGTATTAAAACGTAACCTCACGCCTGTAATCCCCGAAGGGGTAGGCAGAGGTAAATGCATGAATTCAAGCATACATGCAAACACCCACGATTCGCCGGTTACGTTTTATGCAGTGTATTAATTTGCTCGTATTAATATTTAAGTGATTAAAATATATTTTTTTGTTTAAGACTTGGCACTGACTTCAAACCTTTTAGTAAATAGCACATAAAAATAATAGGTAGTTTATACCTAATTACAATTAAATCTTTATTATTTTTTACTTTTCAGTTTTGAAGTCGGTTTTTCTTAACGTTGTTATATTTATGTTTGTGTATTTTTGAGCTAATCCTACTAATATTATAAATGCGAAAGTAACTCTCTCTGTCTGTCTCTCTGTTACCTTTTCACATCCAAACGTCTGAAGCGATTTTAATGAAATTTGGATCTTATGGAATTGGATAGAGCTGACATGAAAGAACATAGGCTACTTAGTTATTTATAAAACGACATCCACGCTGGCGAAGCCGCAGGCAACAGCTAGTATTAAATAAAGTTGGTGGCATTTTGTTTGATATAGGCTTATTACAGCGCCCGTGTATAGTGCAATAGAATAACAGTGCGAAAACACGTTTCGGGTTGCCTCCAAAACTTCATTGTAAATGTTCTGATAGAGTAGCCATCGCTTTACTCGAATTACTGACTGTGACTGACTGACTCTGACTTTTACGCTGCTTATTACGAATACGATATGTCTTACCAACTTGATACTGGCAACATGCGTAATAGCGATGCCATAATATTAAAAAAAGATTCGGATGAATTGAGAACCTCCTCCTTTTTTCGAAGTCGGTTAAAAAGAACCGCATCCACATGAATGTATTCATAGATCGGTCCACGCATGCCCTTCGCTCCTTACCGAGTGATGAAAGGACGTGTGGGCCCGCTATTGTGGTTTGTCTCTCAACTAAACCCGAGAGCCGCCATTGCTCTCACCTGCGTTAGTGAAATGGTGCTGAAATACACATGTACTTAAAGGGATAGGTACTGTTGTTTTGTTACGTTGATGAAAAGTGGTTCGTTGTCTTATCATTTTCAATCATTTTAAATATCATATTACGTGCAAGCGTTACAACAGCGTAGGTACATATAATAAATACACTCTTTAGTCTTTTGTTAGAGAGTGAGTGAGTATTACATTGAACTAATATTTCGGCGTACGTATATCGACTTTTAGAGATTTTCAGCTTTAAAATTTGGTTAGATCTGCAGAGAATCCCGAAGATTCCCGTTTTAAAATAAGGTCAATTTTAAGGTAAATTTCTAAGATACATCAACAATAGTGCTGTGAATGATGATTTATGGTTCCAAGCATACTCCGCCTTGTATACTTGTATACTTTATTTAATCGCTAGTTTTAATAGTAGGTACCTCGAATGTTATGACGCCTTGCACCATGCTCTTTTATTCCGTTTTATTTTAAGAATGATCAACATTTAGTTTAATTTATTTATACGACAGTTCGTATGAAGGAACTAGACAAAGCTAATTGCGTTTAGATTTGCAAAGAAAGGTACGCCCACTAAACGCAAGGCTGTATGAAAGTGACACTTAATGAATCTACGGAATACACCTTATCCCAATCACGTACCAACATAATAATATGTCATATATTAAACCAAACGTAATTACATTAACGCCACTCTCAAAAACCAATCACATCTAAGCGCACAGATCGACTACCCGAGATTGAATTGCGAATCCACGTAATATATCAAAGGTAATCCGTTTAAGTTTAAGGGGCACTATATATCATGTGATGGTACATAGCCACCCCGCTGTTTGGTCGCCTAAGCAGGCTTCGTGTTTAGATGTTTGGTCCAAGAATTAATTCTCCATGAAGATTTTGATTATATATTATTTTTTTTTACAAAACAAAATTATATGGACTGGAGGTAGAGCTCCAGAGCCGCTAAATAGTACTGACTGTTCAGCGCTATTGTGTTCTGATCAGGTGGTTATGTACTGCTCTGCAATTTAACGTAACAAATTAGACCTCAGGAGTTTCAACGCAGGAGTTTTTATGTATATGTTTATAGGCTACAGTGTTCACTTATCATCAATGTGAATTTTATACTTGTTTGCCACTTCATAACAAAAAAATATGATGTCTACATATTATATAATGTATACAGGCCTTAAAGCTCTAATAATAATAATAATGGCAAATCATTATAAGTCCCACTGTTGGGCACGAGTCTCTCCCCTTCTGGGGGCTTACTCCACCACGGGCTCCAATGCGGGTTGGTGGAGATGCGGGTTAGTAGCCAACCCGCTGTCGGATGTTTTTTATTTAAACGGCCCATTAGGCCTCCTACAAAGTTTAACGACTGCTATCTATCGATAGCAACCGAGACCGACGGCTTAACGTGCCCTCTGAAGCACGGAAAAGCGCATTTTAATTTGCCACTAGCGGTCACCCATCACACACCCGACCGCACCCGTTTCGCTTAACCGAGGTCATGCGCGCTTCAGTACTTCACGCTTTAAAGCTCTAGGTACTTCTACCATATTTATCATCATTATTCATGTAGAAGTGCTAACTATCATTGGCATTCATTTTCAAATTAAATTTATCATCTCCGCCAATGCCAGAGCTTATAACTCGCGCGGTAAGTTTTGTACGTGAACTAAGCATCGTGGGGGTGGCACAGGGGGTAACATTTTCCTGTTTGAAGGCACACGTCGCAAAGGGAAATCCTGTACAGGACAGAGCTCTAAAATTGCCCGCTCGCTCTACGCAGGTATCTGCCTATCAGTGTACCGATAGCAATATATCCATCAATTTACTTTTTTCTATATCTATAATAATATGAATCACGTGCGTGAGAGAGATAAAATATTATTAATAATCATTGATATACAAAAATTGTATATCAATGACATGCATGCATTTATTTTAGTATCTGCAGATATAATTCATCGGATAATACAGACTGAAATGAACCTTATTAGTTTAGCACCGAAAACTACGCAATATACGTACGAGAATTTTTAGTTTTGCTAGTGGTAGAATTCCAATGCTGGAGATCGAGGGCGCATGCACCACTGCATTAGCTAATCTGTCTGCCGCCAAATAGTAGTGATCAGCACTTTTTTTTGGTGTACCGGTTAGATTGTAATGTATGGCCCCGTAACAACCCGAGAGGCAACGCATGGGCAATGGACTTTTCGTGTAGATGTCTGTAGGAAGTCATCACTTGCCATCCATATTTATTCGCTCGCGGGCGTAGGCTCCACCGCATTACCTAATATACTTGCCGCTAAATGGTATTGTTCAGCACTATCGTGTTCCGGTCAGGTGTTAATAATGTACGGCCCTGTAATTTTCGGCACAGAGGCATAACACCTTAAGCCTCAGGAGTGGCAACGCATCTGCATTTTAACCTTGGTCTTTGTGTGAGTGTCTATAGGCTACAGTCATCACCTAACATCAATGTGAACTGCATGCTTGTTTGCCACTTCCATAAATTAAAAAAAAAAAAAAATATGTATTGTATGCTTGTTTGCCAACATCATTATTAAATAAAATTACTTGGAGTAAGGCATTTTAAAAAACAGTGTACCTAGACAGCGTTATTTCTGCGAACCCTACACACGCCTCGACCACATGCCCCGCACTGAAGGGGTACTGATTGCAAACGCATGCAAACCCATGTTTAACTTTACTCTTACTAATCTTTCTTCTCATTCTTTGCTTTTGTCGATGTCTGTTGTTATATCCCTTTTTAAAGTGAAACCAGCAAGAATTCACATTTACGTGTCGCGTAAATCTCAAATTAATTGTTTTTAGTGGTTAGTGGAGTTTACAATCTATGCTTTATGTTATAATTTAAAAATATTAAAATGCCATCAAAACAAATATGTACATTCAATTTTATATAATAATACTAAGATTAACTACTAATAGCTAAGTGATAATATTACTTTTAAAAAAACTCTACTTGCCATGTTAACTGAATTATTATTGTGCTAAACAAAAAAATGTAGGCAAAGTACTCATTTGTTTTTTTTTATGTAATGACACCTTCATTAGTAGTAAGCAAGCATGCAGTTCACATTGATATTAAGTGATGCAGCCTATATACATCTACACAAAAACCAGAGATCTAAATGCAGATATCTAGCCACTCCTGGAACGAACCGTCAATATTCATCTTAATATTTTTTATAATTTGGTAATATGAATACAGGTTAAGCTATTACAAATCGAATTCATACATGTAGAAATACCATAAAATTGTAACAAATACACATCAAAACAGAAAGCAATATCTACTTGAAAATACTCGTATATGAAAGATCGATAAACAATTAATAAAATATACCCGACACATCAATGTCAAACAACGCTAACATCTTTTGTCGGATCGATGGGAAAAAATAACTGAGAATCCAACCAGTGCATAACCCTTTCGACTTTTTCACTATAGAACTCATTTAAATCTCGAAGCATCCCTTGCACCGATGCACCTTGTTGCAAATTAACCCTAAAAAAGTGTGACCCCAAAGATCCGTGGGTAAAAAAGTTTTATCATTTTTTTTATTACACCATATTGAAATGAGACACCGGGTTCGCATATAAAATTGGTCTTTTTATGCGCAGTGAAAGGGTTAGACACGTCGGATGTGCATTGAATATTTTTTAATTTGGTGATGGGTACAAAAGTACCCTTTGCTACTGTGGTTCGGGATGGTTCGTTATGTCGGTGTTAAAGTCGGATTTGTGTGCAAAACGATGATTAAGTTGCATTTTGATCAATTGAAAAGTGAAATACTTCTAATATAATATCACCAACACAACTTAATTTTTTTTAGGTTTTATTATAAAACTAGCTGTGCCCGCGACTTCGCCCGCGTGAGAATATATGATTGTTCAGTATCTACCCGGACTAAGTCGTGGGTGCAGCTAGTATAAAAGTAGTCTAAGCTACTCCTTATTACATCAGCTATCTGCCATACAGACCGACAGACAGACAGACAGACAAAAAATGAAAAAAATGTTGTTTTGGTATATGTACTGGGTATACATACATATGCGTTTAGTAAAAAGCGGTTATTTTTATATTACAAACAGACACTCCAATTTCATTTATTTGTATAGATAATCTAATGTTTTAGATTCTCTTAGGTACTTTATAGCATAAACATGGCTTAGATGCATGATAGTACTTGTATTGTCTTCGTCAAATCGTCGTTTTTTTTATTGTACCAAGGTGCTATACAAGCACGCGTTACATATGCATATTAAGTTATGACTGCAGCCTGTAGATATCTACACAAAAACCAGAGGTCAAAATGCAGATGTGTTGCCATCCCTGGGACCTCAGTTGTTATGTCTCTGTGATATATATTACGGGACCATACATTGAAAAGGACTTAAAGGAATAAAAGAAAAAGGAAAGAATAAAACAAACTTAAAGGAAAGGAAAAGGGACAAAACACATAAATCATATACAGTACCCAGCAAGAAATAATGCACATCGAGCTTACGAAAGAGACAATCGGCTAAATTCGACTTCGTAGAGCGTTATCTCTGCTGCACGCTGCCCACGTAAGCACTGATAGTCCGATATTGGTCAAAACTCGATCAAAATGGTCAACAAACGTCACATAGTAATAGGGTATAGGTATAGGTTTTTTTTTTAATCTAAATTTATTTGGAGGCTTTTGTCCACTGGAGGATATGTCAGCCCCAAGGTAAGGTGCGAAAGAGATAACGCTCTGCAGACCCGAAATAGACCGAAGTGTCCTTCCTAATGTCGATGTGGAATATTTATTGTTGGATACTGTAACACATAAGTAGTACAGCTGTAACTATGGTGCCTAGAACCAAGCTCGGACACCTTAGCCCTTAATTAATAATATAATAATAATAATGGCAACCCATTATACGTCCCACTGCTGGGCACGAGTCTCTCTCCTTTTTGGGGGAGGCCTGGAGCTTACTCCACCACGCTACTTCAATGCGGGTTGGTGGAGATACCGGGTTAGTGACCAACCCGCTGTCGGAGGTTTTCAAACCGCCCATAAGGCCTCCGACAAGGTTTAACGACTGCTATCTATCGATAATAACCGGGACCGACGGCTTAACGTGCCCTCCGAAGCACGGAAACGGCATTTTTTAATTTGCCACTAGCGGTCACCCATCACACACCCGCAACCGTGCCCGTATCGCTTAACCGAGTAGATCGCTTACGATCTACACCAGCCGCGGGGCCATGCGCGCTTTCCTTAATTAAGCAGTTAATTATCAGGCACTTATCAAAATTCAATATTCAAAAATATTCAAATCATTTATTTCAAATTGGTCTACAAGGACACTTTTGCACCGTCGGGTTATAAGCTACCTAGAGATAATGACTTTTAATAATAATCAAATAGGTATTCATAAATACCAATTTAATAATAATATTTAGCCGATATGGAAATCATCAAATTTTTCAATTCCTTCATACCTAGAAGTAAAAGAAAAATCTGTTCGTCATAATCATAGTCATTCACTTAGCAGAGTTCCAATCACCAATATAAACTAAGTACTCACACTTACACTTCAATCGTACACGTAATTCAATAGGCCCACAAAAATGAAGTCGTCCATTGTCAACACAAACTACAGATAAAATCAACAATTTCACACTCGTTGCCTCTCTCATTCACATAGATACACCGAGTGTTTTATTTGATAGATAACATCGGACCAGTTCCAACATTGGTCCCAACTGACATTATGTTCAAGAGTCCTTGTGCCTATTGACTTATTGGGAACGACTGATGATAAATTATTTACGTTTTCAATGATTAACAAAGCAAACGCTGAAGTTGGAAAGAGAGGCTTTAAAAAAGATTAATCTTCGTTATTGAACTTACGCCTCTTTCGGTGATGGTAAGATTTCGATCACTGAGCTGGAGAATGTAGTCATCTCCTGTTTATTTTAATTTATGTGTGGCCTCATATTTTTTTTTATATAATGCAAGTGGCAAACAACAGGTAGTAAAGAGCAAGTCATATTTCTTTATAGGTACCTATAAAGAAATACGACTACACACTACTACTACGCTGAGGTCCTGGGTTCGATTCCCGGGTAGGGGGTTATCAGAGATAATGGTGAAAAAGCCTTTATCTCTGGTTCTATTGGGATTTTTCAATTTTCTAGAAATTTCCCAGTACCTCAAAGTTTGGTAATGTGCCCGGAGATGTCAACAGGCTCGCCACCTGTTACATGGGCCAAAACGTAACCGGCGAATCGTGGGTGTTTGCATGTATGCTTGAATGCATGCATTTACCTCTGCCTACCCCTTCGGGGATTACAGGCGTGAAGAAGTTACGTACCTATATAGAGAAATACCTATGGAATATTTTGTCACTACATAATAACAATAGGTATCTGAATTTAAATAAACTATTCTAAAAAAATAACATTTGACGAATATTCATTAGTATAGGAAACCCGTGCGCAAGAAATTCTAAATTAGTAATACATTACAAGTTTAGGTATAAGGATAAACCTAAAACTATACAAATAAAAAATGTTTTAAGTCCGCAAATAAAATGAAATACATTAAATTGCGCTCACCATAAATTTACTCCACAAAAATATTATTTGTAATGCCCACAAAACAGCAAACAAGCCACGTGGAAAGCCATAAATTTTTCTTAACCCGTCACCAACTGTTGTCTAACTCCGTCGCCGCGTCACTCCCCCGGCATTGGCGGGACATACGCTGCTATTTACCAATAACCCTCACTGACCCTTAACCCTTCTACCTAAATATGACCTCTCGGACCCAACCTTATTGTGTAGCGAATTAATCGGCTGGTATCCCCATTGTAGTGGACATTGCCCACCCGTTACCGAGTGCGTGCATTGTGTTTATATAAAACTTTTTAAGTGCAGCAGTTTAGGGTTGGACGGGGTTGCGAATTTCGCGGACATGGCCAGAGTCAAAACCAGTTTTAGATGCACACATAGCAAAAATATTTTTCCGTTAGAAATTAGAACTGAGATTTTCTTTTTTTTTTATATAAGGAAGGTGAGAAACAAGCATGCAGCTCACATTGATGTTAAGTGATAACTGCAGCCTATAGACATCTACGTAAAAACTAGAGGTCAATGATGCGTTGCCACCCCTGAGAGCTAAGGTGTCATGTCTCTGTGATAGTTATTACGGGTCCATACATTACCATCACACCAGAACACGATAGTGCCGAACGAACACTACCATTTAGCCGGCAGATAGGTTAGGTAATGCGGTGGTGCCTCTACGCCCTACACTTGGAAGTCTACCACCAGTGAAAAATAATGTTTAAATATCTTCATGTTTTTATTAAATCTCTAAGAGGGAGATCAAGCAGACGGGCCACCTGATGGAAAGTGTAACCGTCGCCTATGAACATTTGCTACACCAGAAGAGTTTTCAACGCGCTGCCAGCCCTGAAGGACTCTTTTGACGCCATTTTTGAGAACGATGGTAGAGACCGATCAGTAAATTGATGGATACTATAAGTAGGTAGGTACTAATGAGTCGTCGAGACCAAAGACATTCTTTTAAATGAACATAGATTTATTTTTATTCATGTTAATTCAGATCTTTTTTATACCATATCTACCCCAAAGTATCGATCCGACTAACAAAAAATCACATGTGTGACGCTCATATATGATGCAGTCTTTATCATCGAATATTTGTATTCAATAATAAAATGCACAGAATCAAATGAAAACAGCCATTTAAATAAACGGAAGTATATAACGCCTTACTTGCGATTTAAATTTTATTCATCCTAAACCCTGTCAGTCAAACTGCCATAGAAAGGATCAACGCGAAAGGTGTGCGTAGCCGCTTATGCAAATTTTTCAACGGATTCAATCCAATTTAGACTTTATTGTCTTCAAATAAAATTCATATTTCTAAACTCGATGTGCGGATAAAAATAATATCAGCATTGAATAAATCCCGCACTCAAATACAGTCATATTCGCATTAGATATAACGATCAAATCTGTAAACAGTTTCTAATACTTACAACCTTTCAAATGGGACTTCATTCTAATTTGCATGGCGCATTGTTGTAGAAGTTTTACTTTTTTAAATGGCCACAAAAGGTTTTTTTTAATAAACAACATTGCGAATGCAGAATTTGAAAGTAGAACATCTGCCGTTCAGAAAGGGCTTGCATCGGGTTGCCGGTATGCAAAAATTTGAATATTGCATAATGTTACAGTTTATTGTGTACCTGGATTTGCTATTATTAATACCGAGGAATACAGTCCTGATCTCAATCCACTGCGATTATTGATTTGACAATAAATTAATACTGGCCTTCCTTATTTATGAACCTAACATAAGTTTTGGAGTTTACTTTTTGTGCTTATATTCAACTCAATGTTACAAATTATCTGAAAAGTACGAAAGTAAATTTATGAATTATATTAGGATATTCAGCAATGACAACGTAGGTAGGTACCTATATATCTACATAGTTTTTGGTACTAATTAAAAATGATAGATACCTACATCTACCTACCTAATCATTAATTCGCAATAGGTAAACACGTGCGAGTGAAATTGAAGATATTTAAGGAAAGAGGAATAAAAAACTTGCTTCGGCCAGGATTTGATGCTGCAAACTCTGGAATATTCTAATGGCTAGTACTCTCACACCAAGTTCGCTACGGAGTGAGCAGAGGACTTAAGGGACCAATCGTCTCTTTACATTAAAACCACTTGTGTTATTTCTTTAGAGAAATCATTGGACATGTTTTAATTTTAAATTATTTGTGAAAAATAGTAACGGTGAACAAATTAATCACCTATGCTAAATTGCTAATGGTTGCCTCGTCTCGGAAAAGTTATCCTATTGTTTTGGGTGTCATCGAAGTGGCAAACAAGCATACAGTTCACATTGATGTTAAGTGATGACTGTAGCCTTTAGACACTCACACGAAGACCAAGGTCAAAATGCAGATGCGTAACCATTCCTGTGGCCTAAGGTGTTATGCCTCTGTGCCGGAAATCACAGGGCCGTACATTACCACCTGACTGAAACACAATAGTGCTGAACACTACCATTTAACGGCAAGTAAATTAAAAAATGTATATACCTAACTATCATTATAGGATATATCTATGTATTTAAGTACACAATTTACAACGAATAATCAGGTTAAGATCATTGATATTCAGGAGGGGATGGCCCTAAAAAAACCTAAGATTCAGGTTAAAAAAATGAAGTAAGAAGAAGCTTTAAACCTATAAACAGGTCAGTAGACAAGCAATAGGTGAACAAGTCCTAAAAGATTACACAATTTTTAAAAGAAGTGAGCTAGATTTTCTTGTTGTAGAGTTTTTTGGAAGGACTCACAAGTGTAAGCTTTTATCGCATCACTTAATGTACCAATCTGGCATAAATACGACATTATTCTTTCTTGACACTAGGTACGTACCTACTTACTTTTTATTTGAGGTGGACAATACGATACAACATTTATGTGTTAATAAATAATAGTAATCATACGTGATTTTTTTTTTTTTTTTAATCTCCATCTAAAGAGCTTGGTCAAAGACCATGACGCTCTATACGTTCACATGAATTACATTCTTCATTTAAAAAAATAATTAAACAACATTAGCTCATTGACAATTGATATAGTTGCAACAGTATTCTGGCGTCATCCGTAGTAGGATCTGCCAGGACACTGTTGCAATGTCCTATTTCTAATGAAGCCCTGCGATGAGCCTCACCTCGAACACATTCAACCAAAATATGGTATACGTCTTCCATACGTGAATTATACTGGTGACAAGGAATATCATGAAACTAGTGAAATATTTTTTACAATAATTTGAAAAAAATATGTATAATTAGACTAACTATCCTTTAGTTAGTCTAATTAGACCGAAACCACACAGAACATATTATTATTTTCTTATTTTAATAAACAGTATTTTTAAAAGCAACAATTTGTGATATTCACAATGATATTACAGCTTCATAAGGAACACTGCAGTTGTTTGTTATAACATCCATTATTCAAAATATACCTATTTATTCTATTTTTGTCGGGGCTATCAAAGATAAAGTCATTATCCTCAGTCAGACACACATTCAACGTTCTTGGCTGCTGGGTATGCTGCTTTAAATTATTGTCGTATTAGGTATCCATTCTTCACCATATTTAGGTAGGTATCTAAAATAATATACTGTGCTCATTAATGTCCCTTTAGAATTGCCAAAAAACATTATTTATTTACAATAAAACACCGTGAACGGCGATAACTTGCACAAACAATAAACTATTCAAAATTTATCATGTTTAGCAAATCCGTGCAAAATAACCAAACCAGAAATTCTGGTTCATTTACTTAGGAACTGGTTCGACCACGCGCCTCTAACAATTCGCAAATTTTATTTCATTTAATATTTAAGGGTAAAAAGACGCGTGGACTGGCAACACCGGTATAACTGCCCGTGACCTGCGCTGTTAGCGAATTATTGAATTAGGAAATAATTATGGCGTGCGCTGTAAATTATTTTAGGTATGGACGTAATTTATTACCAGTGGAATTTTTGTGCGTGATGTCCGACAATGTATCTGACCTTAGGGATGTTTTCGGTATGATACATCTGGTTTATTACCTTTATTATTTTATGGAAACAAATAGAGATGCCACGAATATTTGGCCATTATTCGGTATTTGGCTTATTCGGCCACATTTTTTAATAATAAAAAATGGAAAATAAAAACGACATATTACCTATTCAAAAATGCGATATTTTAATCACAAATGACTATATTCATACTTAAAATCTACTAATGGTAAATTGTGATGAATAAAGACAATGTTACAGCATTAGTTGACAATAAACGTTTGCGCTTTTCTTCTTTGTCTCTCACCAGAGACACTACTGCTGCCAGGAGATGATAGATAGATATACCTTAGCGAAATTCGTCAAATCTGGACATGGTTTTGCGCTTACTGACCACCATTTGTATGGAGCTGCCGTCCGATTTAGGCGAGCAGTATTCAGATAAAAATCATATTTATCTGCCACAGAACTTTTTTCTGCATCTCATCGTGTTGCTTATTATTTTATGCACTCGTCTAAGAACTCGGCCAAATCGTTATTCGTGACAACTCTAGTAACAAGCATAAAGTTCATAATAAAAACCAGAGATATACCTAAATGAATGTGCATTGCTTTGCCCAAAAACCTCAGTTGTTTTACCATTAGGTACCACTGTGACAGTAATTACGGGGCCTTATATTAACATCTATGAGTGCATACAGATGAGCGGCAATTACCTACGTTAACGAAGATTCGATTGCACCAAAATAATTGTTAAAATTATGTTTTTTGACAAATTTAACTAATAATGACAGTAACATTGATGTAACATAATTTGTTAAAGTTGTTGTAACATTTCACATCCTTCTCTAATTTATAGGAATCTGTTAAAGTTAGAGAAGGATATGAAATGTTACAATAATTGTTTTTATATTATTTCGCATTAACACATGCTTGTGAAATATATTTTATTTTTAAAGAAAAATGGAAAGAAAAATTTGACTTCAGGCGAGACTCGAACTCGCGGCATACTGGGAATCTAGTCCAGGCGCTCTTCGAATTAAGCTTCCCAGTAGGCCGCGAGTTCGAGTCTCGCCTGAAGTCAAATTTTTCTTTCCATTTTTCTTTAAAATAAAATAATGTTACAATTACTTTAACAAATATCGTGGTGCAACCCAGTCTAACTGTTACAGTCAACCGGCTCTCTAGGGGACCGGGATATTTTCTGTCGCCAAATGGTAGTGTTCAGCACTATCGTGTTCCGGTTAGATGATAATGTATGGCCCTGTAATAACCATCATAGATTGTTAGCCTATGGTTTATATTGGTGTTTATATTTAAGCCTAACATAATATTTGCATTGTGATCATTTTATTCAACGGTATGCCATGTAAGATTTATTACAATGTATAATAAGTATATATATGTAAGTACCATGACCAAATAGGTCGACTTCTGTCTGATGGTGGGATCAAAAATCTTAGGAATCGGCGTGCATCTATGAAGAGAATGATGAAGGTAGACGAGGCACGAGAGGTTTGTCAGAACCGGGTTATCTGGCGCTCTACACTCTCTGCCTACCCCGTTAGGGACCTGGCGTGAAGATACATACATACATAATAATAAGTATATAAACAATGTATCGATAGCCTTAGATATAGAATAGCAGCATAGATAATAAAACGGCTAGCTTGTCATTATGGGTCTGTGGTTGGAATCGAAGGCGGGAAAGACGGGGGGTTCGTTTGAGGGTCGGGAAAATGACAAGACCTATAAATTTTGGATGTAAAATAAAAGGTTAAAGTAAGTTATTGGAGCTTTGTCGATTAATTTAAGAATTCCATACATACTTCTGATGCTATCCTAATAAGATACATAGGTATCTAGCAACTAAGGTCTCAGGGGTGGCAAGTATAGGCTGCAGTCATCACTTAACATCAATCATCATCAGTAAAATGTAACTTATCATCAATGTGAGATGCATGCTTGTTTGCCACCTTCATTATATAAAATAATGAGGGACTGGAACCCTCTAAAACCACCTCGGTGCCGACTTCAGTGCACGAATGGGGGGGGATCCGGGTACACTAAAACACTGCCCCGGTTCGTCACGCACTTCGCCTCGATATGGCTCGTCCACGGGGACACTACGGTACGGTAGCCTAATGATGAAACAGCTGTGCTAGTTACTCACAAGTCGCAGGTTCCAATCCCTTAAATTTTTTAAATCATCTTTTTTTATTTAATGGAAGTGGCAAACAAACATACAGTTCACATTGATGTTAAGTGATGACTGCAGCCTATATACACCACAAAGACCAAGGTCAAAATGCAGATGCGTTACCACTCCTGAGGCCTAAGGTGTTATGCCACTGAGTCGGAAATTACTTACCACCTGACCGGAACACGATAGTGCTGAACACTACCATTTAGCGGCAAGTAGGT
This sequence comes from Macrosoma leucophasiata, assembly GCA_036365455.1. NCBI lineage: Eukaryota > Metazoa > Arthropoda > Insecta > Lepidoptera > Hedylidae > Macrosoma > Macrosoma leucophasiata. Next base: position 6,976,852 of record JAWQUS010000020.1, read on the forward strand.
ATATATTAGGTAATGTGGTGGTGCCTACGCCCGCGAGCTCCGTCACTGGAGCTCTACTACTTGCATCATTCTTTCTTTCTTGATACCATATTAGAGCCACAGTCTTATTTCAACAGCCGAAAAAAAAACTGGTTGCCTGTAAAGTCGGTTTTACGGGCGAAGATTTTACGTGACAACGTCTTTTTCTCGGTAGAAAGGCATTCGCCGGTCCGGCAGGCCTCTCTCTCGTTCGGTGACTCATCGTTACGTTACCGGGCGTTACACTTTTTCATGAGTGACTCCGAGCCGCAACCTAATTTAAGACGTTGTCACGTCAAAAATTCCACCCTCACACCCTGTGCTCAACGGCGTGGTTTTCGCCTCCGTTTTTGCCTAGAACGTGTAAATTGTGGAACGAACTTCCCTCTGGTGTGTTCCCTTGGTGATGTCAATAGGTATTGGGTTCTTCAAAAATGGCTTCAAGGGTCTTTCAGGGCTGGCAGCGCGTTGACAACTCCTCTGGATTTGCAAATATTCATCTATAGGTAGGCGACGGTGACTTCCATCAGTTGGTCAGCCAGCTTGACATAAAAGGGTAATAGGCCTACACGTCATAGGTAAGTACCTATATTTGTTTTTATATTATTTCGCATTAACACATGCTTGTGAAATATATTTTATTTTTAAAGAAAAATGGAAAGAAAAATTTGACTTCAGGCGAGACTCGAACTCGCGACCTACTGCGACTAACTAGCATAGTTGGTAATAGATGGCGCGACTGCTACCATAAAGCAATGCAATAGATGTGAAGGAAAGATTTGACAAATCGGGCAGGGCTTCAGTAGCTCAATTGGAAGAGCGGCTGGACTAGATTCCCAGTAGGCCGCGAGTTCGAGTCTCGCCTGAAGTCAATTTTTTCTTTCCATTTTTCTTTAAAAATAAAATAAGTACCTATATTGCATTGCGTTACCTATTTACGACTTAGAAATCTGAGTAGGTAGATAAGGGGGAATGAGACATTCTACTGATATTTTTACATTAGTTTATTACATTTAGTTTTATCTTAGTGATATTCTTGACTTTACATATATTTCTTATCTTGTTTGACATGTATATCAATTGTTGTTCACTTTAATTTATTTTGTTTGTTTTTGACGTGTCATAAGAGGTGCCTGTCACCCTAAATGAATAAATGAGTTTCTGATTCTGATTCTGATACATAATAACCTCAGTTAATATTATCAGGTACCTACCTAAATAGTTATTTATTTGGTTAAGTATAATGCAATTAGAACCTGATGTGTTCGGTACACCACACAATGTAGCTAGAACATAGAGAAAGTAAAAATCTGCAATCGAGTGCTACGACGTGTAGCACTTGTAGCCAAGCAATGCGTGAAATAAAAAGTAAAATTGAAACGCGCTTTCAAAATTGGAACGCGCGTTTGCCGCCAAAATCCTATGTTCACAGCGCCGCCTCACACTCACACACGAGCCCCGCCCCACACACGCTAGCCAATCGCACGTCTTTGAACACCCTCGCGCAACACGCATATTGATCTGCGGACACAGCTCGAAGCCGTTTACATTTCGACATATCACACGCTAAACACCAACAAACAATAACATGTGAGAAAACATTAAGCTATTTCAAACCGTATCCCATTCTAACAAAATTAAAAATCGCTTAACAAAAGTTTTGTCGCTTTCGACGCGTTTGAACTTTATTGGGGTGTAATTTATAATAATTGTACACCCCTCGAAACTATACTCTATTACAACTAGTTAAGGCTGGTTTTCTATTGTGGTTAGATATGGAATTCTGGTTTTTGTTTTGGGTTAATATAATTATTGAATAGATTGAATAGTCAAATCATAAAATTTTTACCTTTATTACCTTTACAAATGTTTTCGAACGTCACTATGATACCTACGTAGCGTAGAAACTATTATCGCAGCATAAGTAAATACATAAACACGTTCGTTTTCTGTCGACTGTGCTAATAATATGAACAATACTACCAATACTACCAATCATAAATTAATCTTCATGAAGAGAAAAATCAATACATAGTTATTATTATTAATTATTTCTGTAAAATAAAATAAGTACATAGGTATATTATTTTCATAAATAAATGAAAATCTAATGAACATTGATGTCGGTATGTGTACAATATCAATATTTCTTCGAAATCTGGGCAAATTTACCACATTTCATTATTCTATATCTTTTTCTGACATTGATTCCGTGATTCCTTTATAATTTTGTATAAATTAATGGCCAGACAGCGCCATCTAGTCACGATTAGACAAAATATGTAGGTTTGTACCTCATATTTCTAGTCAAATACGATGTAGTTCTACTATTGTGCACAAGATGTCACTATCCAAGTTTTATATAAAAAATATTTTAAGCAACGTAGAGGTCAGCACTCATCACTAATCAAATTCTGATCAATCGATACTCACACCTCCATTTTATTCGACAGAAAGGAAGAATTATATTTTTGTCGTAATTATGTGAATATGAAGATGTATACAAATAATTTAAACCAACACTAATATCAACAGCAGGTTCCTTCAGTTTTGTAGCTAACATGTGTGACACGCGGGGTGGATGAGCAAAAAAAAAAGGAAATACTCCTTTGAGCAAATTATCTGTCTCTGGCGCCCCCTACTATTATAAATGTGAAAGTGAGTTTTAAGTTGCGCTTTCATGTCTAAACAGCTCAAATTTTGTTTATTTATCGCGGGTGTCACCCCGAAACGGGTGGTGCAGGCTGCCCTCGCCGCCCTTCTATAGCTACGCCAGTGGGTTCCTTTACTAGACAATTATTATTTTAACAATACAGTACCTACCTAATAAAACACGTCACGTCTCGCGTGGCCTGCAGGATTGTGAACCAGAGTGCCTAGTGCGAGATTTAATGCGAATTTTACTATTATTTACGGAGATTTGTATGGAATTGAAGGAGCGTTATCTAGCGGTGAATAGATGACGCTAAATAATAGTAATATTCGCATTCAATTCCATGAGAAGAGTGAATCGATGACGCTCCTTCAATTCCATACAAATCTGCGTTTACGTTTACGCGATCGAATTCGCGTGAGAGTAAATAAAATCTCGCACTAGGCACTCTGGTCTACATGAGGATAATAATTATCCAGTAGATACTGTTATCGCCACAATGCCAACTTACACAGTAGCGAGTTCAGTTACGCAGTTGACAGTTGACAAGTACGCACTTCGTGGCGAATATAGTTATAACTCGCTCGTTCACACGAACGGCAAGTTTAGTTTACGCGTTATTAGTGTATAATCTATGGTTTACGTATAGATGCAGTACATATTGTACTGAATTAGCGGGTGGCACGGGAGGGTACCAAATATTTATTAAATAGACCAGACGGTTATCTCCTTCAATTTGTGCTAGGTACTGAACTCACCTATCGCCGTTCAAATTCAAACTAAGATTTTCTACTACTGTACCTACTAATCGAAGGGTAAATCGGGCTGTACTAATAGTCGTCGTAAGTCGACCTTTAGCGCGGTTTCCGACTGTTTATACAGAACCATTGATATACAAAAAACCCGTATAACAATGTACAGAACACGTAAAACTTTAATTGCTCGAAGATGTGAGATGTGCTGCGAAGAAGGGGATTGTATTCTTTGCCCATGCAAAGAATACAATCGCCTATACCATTATAGAAGCGATACGCGTGGACGAAAATATGGCAGGAGTTCGCATTCATTGAAACTAGCTCCTCTCATCCAGTGGCGGATTTAGAAATTTGCCGCCTGTAGGCTATCCAATTTGTGCCGCCCTTAAATTTTGATATCGTAGTCCACAATCATATCAATTACAGAACAATTATGAGAGAAGAATGTATGTATCTTCACGCCAGGTCCCTAACGGGGTAGGCAGAGAGTGTAGAGCGCCAGATATCCCGGTGCTAACATACCTCTCGTGCCTCGTCTACCTTCATCATTCTCTTCATACATGCACGCCGATTCCTAAGACTTTTGACCCCACCATCAGACAGAACTCGACCTATTTGGTCATGGTAGGTCAGTCTTGGTCTTCCTGGGCCTCTGCAACCATCCACATTTGCATTGTATATCTGTTTAGTCATTCACTCATTCGACATTCTTTCTATATGCCCGAACCATCGGAGCATGCCTTTTTTCATTTTTACACCGATACTATCATTTACACAAAGCCTCTTTCTTACATCTTCGTTACGAACGCGATCGGTGAGTGATACACCGCAGATCTTGCGCAAAGATCTCATCTCGACCGCGTTTAACTTACTTTCATGCTCTCTCCTGCATAGCTCTCGCTTCCATATAAAAGCGTTGGAGTAAGTACAGCATTATGTACAGCTAGTCGAGCCCGCTGGCTGAGATGTTTAGATTCTAGCAGCTTACCCAACGCTCCATTCACGCATTTCCCAACAAACTGATCGCTCGATAGCTGGTGGAGTCCATACGTGAACCCTTGCCTTTATACAAAGGCACGATGACCGCACACCGCCAATCCTTTGGGATTCTTCCGGATCTCCAGCAAAGGTTACACAACACCCAGAATGAATCCCAAAGGGCAGCACCACCATATTTGATCATTTCGGCAGAAACCTGATCAATACCCGCAGCCTTACCACGTGTTCTCAAGAATGTCACCCAACTTAGATTTTATTCTATTCATTCCAGAAACTGGAGAAGAGCTTCTAGACTGTTTCACCTCCCTCCAATAGAGTTTGATGTTAGTCTCAAAGCTCTTCGCCAGTCTCTCATCAGCTTCCACTTTATCTCTCTCACGCTTTTCATTCACTAAGATCTTGGTGTCATTCTTGAGCCGACGGTAAATTTCTCTCATCCTATCTCTCGTACCATTATTCATTTGCAATGATTCTACATAATACAGCCATGCTTTCTTCTTTCTTTCAACGGAGTCTTGCACCTCCTTGTCCCACCACGCTTTCCCTTTCAAGGATTTGCGTATCTTTGCATAATGCAGTGCCATATGGACCTAGAACCTCGTATCCTGGCCGCCTGGTCCCAACCCATCCATTCAAATCACCGCACAAAATTACTCTTTTATTAGCTTCGACCATATCGAGAACTTCCCTTGTAGATTCCCAAAACTTCTCCAGGTCTTGGGTCGTTGCTGAGCTAACCGGTGCATAAGCTGCTACCAAAAACACCCTAGTGACGCCCAATTTAATTCGGACCCAGATTAGTCTCGGGTTCACCAAACCATAATCTTTCACTCCAGAGAGAAGATATGTAAACATAATTAAATTTCGTCAATAATATCGAATCGTCATGATATTTGAACTTTAGCAATTATTTATGTAAAGATATTGAAATATTTAGCTTTGTATACATATTTAATAGGACTATAATTCGATTTTAGTTAAATATTTTAATTTCCTTCCAATTTTCGAAATTCTTATTTTGTCTGTGTATATATATTATTTTAATTTGCAAATCGAAGGAGGAATTTGTAAATAATTGATGCTTTCCATATTATACAAAATTGTTCAGTGTCTATTTAATTTATTATGTGTTTTTGATTATTATTAGTGGTTATTCACTCTAGGTTAGTTTAAAAAAAAATGACGATGTAAAAGTGCTCTCCAGGAGCCTAATTATATGAAATAAATGAATAAACTGAATAAACTGAAATAGAAATAAAATATGTACTAAATCTGCCGGCCCTTAGAATTTGCCGCCCCAGGCTCCAGCTTACTCAGCCTACTGGTAAATCCGCCACTGATCTCATCTTAACTCGGTGGCATTTATGTTTTGCACATGCACTGCACTTATGTGTTTATTGAAAAAAGAAACGAATTGATAATTGATTAATATTTAATTTTGCAAAAAAAAATCGTAAGTAAAAATATTACATCGATAAACATTAACATGACATGTTAGATTTTAGAAGAAGGTGTAAAAAATCATACGTCATGGCAGTTAGAGTTTAATTAGGTAAGTACGTCTGTCAAAGACACCTATAATTTTAAGTCGAATATGGTAAAATAAAATAAAAACCGTTGAAAATTACCAATTTGGTAAACGTCGAGACTTTTTCGAATATAAGTAGGTATAATATTTTACTAAACTGGAAAAAATACCTAGGTTTTCCAAGGTTCTATTTATTGCACAGAGATCACCTATTGTCATCAACAATACCTAATACCTAAAGACATCAGAAAATACTAGGTACTGTTGTTATAAATAATAACTACAAATAATAATAAGTTTAAATTATTATTGTTAAATAATTTCCAGCTAGTTGTCTATAACTTGACTAGCTTCAACACAGCTTCAAATAAAAGCAAATAGGTTTTTAATAATAAAATGTCTCTATGAACAAGAGAGTCATAAAAATTAAGTTAAAAATATATCTTCTTAAAAGTAGGTACATGAGTAATAAATTGCTTCTTTGTGTCAATTATTAATAAATCCACAAATAAATAACTTACATCTCTCGTATCAAATATTATAAAAATACTTGTGACTGAATAGATCGTCCATGTAATGATTATGAAATGCTCTAAATATTATACATAAGCACCATAATATTTTACAAATGTTAAATACAAAATCAACACTGAGTGTAACTAAGTTTTTTCCTGGTGGTAGAGCTCCAGTGACGGAGCTCGCGGGCGTAGGCACCACCGCATTACCTAATATACTTGCCGTTAAATGGTAGTGTTCAGCACTATCGTGTTCCGGTCAGGTGGTAATGTACGGCTCTGTAATTTCCGGCACAGAGGCATAACACCTAATGCCTCAGAAGTGGCAGCGCATTTGCATTTTGACCTCTGGTCATTGTGTGGGTGTCTATAGGCTGCAGTCATCACTTAACATCAATGTGAACTGCAAGCTTGTTTGCCACTTTTATAACAAAAAAAAAATAAAAAAAAGTTGAAATAATACCTGAGTATATTATTTATATTGATATTGTTTCTGCTAGATAAACACAGAATGTACAGAACCCAATTTCAGGACACAATTTCAAGTTTAAAGCAATGAATAAGTTTTAACCATTTTATGTTGGTATCTAGTTATTGTTTTACTTTAGGGTAGGGTAGATTATTAATAACATTATATTATAATTTTTAAACATTATTTCACAGATACCAAGTAATTATTATTATTTATTTATTTTATGTACTTCAAGTATTATTTCTTCTTATATATTTTTTTATGTAATGAAAATGGCAAAAAAGCATGCAGTTCACATTGATGTTAAGTCATGACTGCAGCCTATACATATAGACACCCACACAAAGACCAAGGTCAAAATGCAGATGCATTACCACTCCTGAGGCCTAAGGTGTTATGTCTCTATGCCGGAAATTTCAGGGCCATACAAATTATATTGTTATTACTATGGCCGTATATTTGACTGTATTTAAAATTATTATAACGTGCCTCGGAAATATGTATCATAACCAACTTTATTTTGTGGTAATAAGAGCTACATTTAATCGATTTTGTAAAAGTGGATAATTCCATAATAGTAAATAAGTTATTATCGAAAATATTCTCGTTTTTTCTAATTATAATATGTGCATTACATTGAAAGCAATGGTGCCTATGAGAAAATGCACAAAAAGACTTTTTCCATTTAAAACATAAATAAACCTTAGGTGTTTCTGTGCATGTCTAACATAAAAAAATATATTTTTACTTTTCAATTTTTTACAAAATTTTCTTATATTTAAAAAATATGATAATACAATACTGGTAAATCTGGTAAAACCTTAGCTAAATAATTATTTGATGCATTATATATTTGTAAGTTACTACAGAAATTCTTACAATATCTGCTTAAAACATCTACAGTAGTCATGGACTAATCAATACAAAACCATTTCAGATACATTCTTATAAAGCACCGTAGTTGACCTTTGACTGTACATAGTTGTAACCTCAAATATGTACAAATAAGACTTCAGATCACAGCAGTGTATTCCAATGTAATGTTCCAGACATTAGACTGAGGCTTTTCAAATTCGAATTCAGTTTTGTTTTTTTAGTAGCTTTCATTTATTTTTCACACTAGCTGAAAGTGATTCATTTTCAGTTCAGTTTCAGTAGTTATCCTGCTGGTTGGCAGACGTTTGCCATATTTCTAGTAAGGTACCTGAACTTACAAGTAATATTGTACAATTTCAATTTACAACAATATAAATAAATACAAGTGTGGTAAATTGAATTCCAGATACTAGAACCATGCTACCAAGGTGTCCTCTTAGTACTTTAATACATACATGTGTATTAAATATATGTCAATGGAATACTATTTATAATTTTTGAGGCTACTTGTGATTACCAGCAACTTATCTATAAGTTATTCTTCAGCACTATAAGCAATTTCAATTGTGCAGTAATGTTTAGATATTTTACATCTTCATATTAAACATTATTCAAATCTTTCCCTGGTTCATTTAACACAAGTGGTACATCACCACCGCCACTTTTAGGCATCCAGCCTGCTGTTTCTTCTTCTATTTTCTTCTTTTCTTCTTCTAACCTCTCAAACTCACTAATTTCCAACTGATATTTGGGAGTAGTGATACCAAAGAAGTTTGCAAGTGATTCACCAGCATAATCCACAGCATTAATCATTGCCTGACTAGATTTTGACGCGCAATGCGCAAACCAAGGGCCCCATGACAATGTTTTCTAAAAATTGTTTTTGAATTGTTAAAATTATTTTTGTTTTTCAAATATTTATAAGCAGCTATACACAACATCCACATAATTAACAAACACACAACCACTCCGCATTGTGAAACAGATTTTTTTTTATGTATTGGAAGAGGCAAACAAGCATGCAGTTCACATTGATGGTAAGTGATGACTGCAGCCTATAGAGACCCACACAAAGACCAAGGTCAAAACGCAGATGCGTCACCACTCCTGAGGCCTAAGGTGATTTAAGTATATAAAATTAAATACTGCACTGCATAAGTCGTGCAGTTTCCAAAAAGTTAGGCGCCTTGAAGTAGGTATAACAACAGTAATTGAATATACATTATATTGTCATGAATTGGGAAAAACAGCACTTAATCCTTACTATTCCATAAAATTCAAACCAGTACCTGTTATGGACTTATGGAGTGGTCGAGTCTCTCTTAGCGTACTTACGCTAAATAATAGGTGAAGGGGATCTTACCGGATCAACAGTCTCTTTGTTAGCAGGTTCAGCCTTCGTTTCAAATACTTCTTCTTGTTCCATTTCTTCTTCCACACCATCACTAAAATGGAGGACTCTCGTTGGTTTGTTTATAGTGATTTGAACATCATTTTCTTTAGTGTTTTCCATTGTTGTCTATTACTTGAATTATGTTTTATTTAAGCGATTTCGTCATTGTTTATTTTGACTTGATTCAAGGCACAGAGTACATTGTATATTCAAGGCAATTCATCTAGGTTCACAGATTACTTTTATATACTCATAGTTCTAGGTTGTTGGTCTGTGGCAATTCAAGCTCATTCACTTGACAGTTGACAGTCTTGAGTCTTGGTCTCATTGAGGCACAGAGATAATACATCTGGAGAAGGTACATTCTACTATAGTAACAGTTAAGTTATACAATATTGGGTAAAATCGACACATGTCTGACAAAAACAGTTTTGACTGTTTCTAACTAACCAGTAGCTCCCTATGTAAAAAGAGACACAAGGTGTATGCAGAGTATCAATTTTGGAAATGATTTGATGTGACGTCATACCTTCGTCATACCTTCGCGTGACCATCGGCGCAATTGTATGCGCCCGATTTGTGGTACATTTGTTGTCAAACAAACAGGTGCTCAGAATATTTTTGCTGTTTTCTTGAGAACTAAATCTTTAAACTAGTTATTGTGGTATTCTAGGTTTTGCTTTATGCTGCACGGAAAAAGGAAAATAATCTGGGATTGAATTTTGTGAGGTTATGTACAAATTTTCACGGATTGTGTCATATTCTGTGGGATTTTGAAATGCAGTGATATATAGTGATATGTTTTAATAAGAGTTTTGAAGACCTGTGTAAGTTCCTGTGTAAAACCTGATCCTTGAAATCTCTTCTCACCGCACTGGTTTTATGTCAGACTCTTTCGCTATTTCTGCAATTAAACTCTGGAACATGCTACCCCTTGACATTCGACAATCTGCCAGCAAGCTTATCTTCAAGCTGAGAACTAAAGATTTTCTTATTAGGTCACTTGTGTGGGTGTCTATAGGCTGCAGTCATCACTTAACATCAATGTGGACTGCAAGCTTGTTTGCCACTTCCATTACATAAAAAATGCGCTTTACCACAATTCTATATATATTTTGGCACGGACGTATTATTAGTTTTATAGTCCGACATAGTGGGCGTATTAAGTGGGTAGTCGAGCAACGAAACAACGAATTACACAATTAATTACACTCACAAGTCACTGTACACAACCAAAACACAATATCAGACCGAAACGACAAAAACAGTTCCTAGCTTGGAGGAGAACTTATCACGAGAACGATCAAATGGTAAGTCAGCCTTGATCCGACCTCCCTCCAACGGCTAGGCTCTGTTGTAGCACGAAGTTAATTGCAACATGGCGACGGTGGCGCCCTTTACCGGAACTCGTGCTTTGTCAGTTATCGGTCCGTACTAGTGACCGTCTCCGACACACATATATATATTGTTAAACACTCTTAAATTCATAATTTTACCAACGTAGGTAGGCTTACATAGCTTACTATCCGTTATAATTTGACATTTCATCCATACATTAACTCTCTCAACCGTTCCTTAATATAATATACGTACGGATGTTGGTAAGTTATTGGAACCCGGCCCTAGTTATGCCATCTTACCGGAAAGAAGAAGGTTTTAACGGACTGTTATAATGGGAATGTTCGTATCAACTGAGATCTTCGAAATCCTTAACTAACATAGAGGCAGATCATCTTAAGCCTCAGGGGTGGCAACGCATATTTACTACTGGTCTAATACGCAACTGCACATTTACTACTGGTTTTTGTGTAGGTGTCTCTAGGCTACAGTCGTCACTAAACATCCGTGCTGCATGTTTGTCATCTTCGTTACATAAAAAAAAAAATGTATAGTTATGTTATGTGTCAAAATTATGGAATTTATATCATTAAGCTATCGATAGCGTGCACGGGTGTAGGAAAGTTTTAATAGGATTTAATGCAATGTAATGAGTTTTTTCGTGCTCCTCCGAGACTTTATAAGAAGGTCCTACTCTCCATTAGTTCACTGGACATCGCATCAACTTCCATAAGGAACCATCTCATCATCGTCATCCTCCATAAATAAATTCATTCACTATGTTAGAGATTTATGGAATGACCAGTTGTAATGTATTTATAATATTACTTGATCAATGGCGTTATAGGTAAAAGTCTATAATAAAGCTGTCTCTTTGCCAAACTAAAAGAAAAATAAATACCATTTTGTCATCTTAAAAAAAAATCACAGTCAAGTCCCAGGAAAATTGTAACTTTATGGTTACCCTACTTAGAAAGAGACGGCCTGCCCCAAGAGAGAGGGATAGCTATATTTAAGTTTGCTTCAAATAGGTATTTAAAGTGTGGTCTCCATTTTTACCTCAAGCTTCTTCCCTACAAGCTTCTTGGTCTTGACACGTGCTTGACACTATTGGTTTGTGCTTGACACTTGAAAATATAAGTCAACTCTATGGTCAATCTGGTCAATGGTCCTTGGTCATTGATCTGGTCTGTGTATTGGTCTGTCTGTGGTCTATGACTTCAGGTATTTGACATTTGACTCATTCTCTTTGATTTTGATTTGACTTGACCGTCTTGACCTAATGTTATTTAAAAATTTTCAATGTTTTCAAGTTTAGTGTTTTTCAATCCAATCTTCGGATATTTTAATTTTATCCAATCTGGTAGTTAATAGTTATATTAAAGTTACCTGATTGTTATGAAGGAAAGATCTATTTCCTTATATTTTTGTTCTTCGAAGTATTTAAGAGGTTACCGCATTGGTTAACCAAATTAAACTTAAATAACATATTAATAATGGAAGGGTTCTGTAGAGGATGCTTGATTAAATATGAGCCTATAGAATTATTACAATATACAGAAAGGAATAGAAGACTGTTTGTGTATTCAACAGGCTTGCAGGTGAGTAAACACATGAATTTGTACCATACATTCACTCACCGGTCACAGCAACTCACAGGTCGTCCTTAGGTATCCAAGGCAAACATTTTTAAAGTAGCAATATGGTGATATTGTTCTCATACAAAAGTTAAAATACATATATAAACATTTCCGACAAAAAAGAACCATTCAAATAATTTTTTGATTATATTTCCATGATTCTATCTATTTTTTGATATAGTGTGCAAGGCGCCGGCTCAACATGGAACTTGTCCTCTAGTTCAATCCAAATTTGCAAAATATTGCATCACTGGATTAGATATATCAGCTAACTGGATAAATATATTAGTGTTTCCCATTTTCTGCAATTAAAAACAGTAACGGGTCAAAAAATAACCAAGTGGCAAAAGGATCATGGCAAGTATTGTACACAAAAAAAAAAAAAAAGTTTTACATTTTGTGGTATTTAAAACATTTTTAAGTCTCTGTTTAGTATGGCATGCTTTAACTGTTGTTAGGAAAGACCATATTTTATTGCAGTGATTTAAAAATATTTTCAATACCAGGTCAATAATGTCATTTAGGTTCCCTAGATATTATCGCAGCTGTTTGACCTTGTAGCTATTTTTTTACAAATCAAGGTATGGAAAATTATTTCACCTTGTTCAAAAATATTAACTACTATTGAAATATATAATGATTATTTTATGTAGTGGAACCAATTTGTACTGGAGTGAATTTTGTTGCATTATAGACTGACAGTATAATTCTGCAGGTCATATGGTGCTCTCAGTGGTTTGGTACTGGTCAATATGACATTGTTGTTATATTTATTGATTATTGTTAAAAGTTTCCATCCATATAAATGTAATCAAAATCAAATCATTTATTTCAAATTGGTTTACAAGAACACTTTTACATTGTCGCGGAAAAAAAAAATATTGCAATGTAAAACCAATATTTTGTATGAAAAGAAAGTAATGTGTAAGGTAAGGTATTTAAAATTATGCATCCAATTAGCATATCACACAGCATCCTGTTTTAAATAGTAACCAATATAAAAACAACAAATACCACAATAATCTGTATTGTACACCAAGTAAAATACATAATATAATGAATTTAAAGTATTCAAATAATTTTATGGCAGAAGCCTTTTTTACATAAAAGACACAAAGCAATGTTTAGTTTTCTAGTTACCTAATGTCTTTTTTTTTGTTTTTAGGTGAAACGAAATGATTCATTTACATTCCAATTATGCAAAGATTGCTTTGCTAGTATGAAACTAGCATGTAAGTTTAAAAAACAATGTAGGAATACAGACAAAAAATATAAAAATTTTGTGGCCCTGAAAGATGCTGATGAGAATGTTGATTTTAGCACATTTCTTAAAACAAATGATGATTCAATGACATTTAGGTGAGTGGTTTTTTGTAGATAAGTAGGTACCTACTTTTAGATCTGTACTTACATAGGTAACAAGACTTTGAGGTAATGACATTATAAAAATATGTACATACTTAATTTTGTATAAAGGCAAGGGTTCACGTATGGACTGCACCAGCTATCGAGCGATCAGTTTGATCAGTTTGGCAGCTAAAGTGTATGGGAAAGTCTTAGAAAGAAGAATGAAAGAGAAGTCCGACGGGTTGTTGTGGGATGCACAGGGTGGTTTCAGAACTGGAAGAGGATGTATGGATCAAGTTTTCTCCCTCCGCAACATCGTAGAGAAGCATCTGGCTGTGAGCCAGAAGGTTTTCTGCGGTTTTGTGGATTTGGAGAAGGCGTTTGATAGGGTATTACGAAAGGAGCTGTGGGACATTTTGCCAGAGTATGGTATTGATGGCAGTCTGCTCCGTGCAATACAGTCCACGTATGTGGGCTGTCAAGCATGTGTGCGGGTAGATGGTAACATGTCACCCTGGTTTGATGTTAACATCGGTGTCAAACAGGGTTGCGTGCTTTCGTCTAGGCTGTTTATTATATATCTGGACAAATGCCTCCAGAGGGTGAAGTTGATAGATGTGGGAGTGCGTATGGGTGACTTAGTGGTGAACTGTCTGCTTTACGCAGACGATGCGGTAATTGTTAGCTCTACACCATCTGGGCTACAAGCACTAGTCACAGTCATGAAAGAGGATTGTATGGAGAAAGGCTTACAATTGAATGTGGATAAAACTAAAATATTAGTATTTGAAAGAGATGAACAGAGAACAAATGCAAGGGTAGTAGTAGATGATGCAGTGTTAGAACAGGTTGATGAAATTGTATATCTTGGATGTGCTTTTAGCAAGGATGGTAGGTACACCACTGACATAGAAAGAAGAGTGCTTGCTGGGAATTGCGTGAATGGAGCGTTGGGTAAGCTACTAGAATCTAAACATCTCAGCCAGCCGGGCTCGACTAGCCGTACATAATGCTGTACTTACTCCAACGCTTTTATATGGAAGCGAGAGCTGGGTATGCAGGAAAGAGCATGAAAGTAAGTTGAACGCGGTCGAGATGAGATCTTTGCGCAAGATCTGCGGTGTATCACTCACTGTCGTGGGGCGCTCTTCTAGCGAGCTATGATGCAGTGACGTACGTACTGCACCTGCGAACCACCACGACCGTGATGTGCGGGCGTTTGAATGTACGGGCGGACCTATTGTCCGTCCGGCGCCGGATGCCCGCTCGTAGTGTTGACACCGATGGCAGTATACGCCGGTCTGGATCTGCGCCGCCAGTGAGAGGGGTGGAGGTGCGGGGAAGGGGTGTTTCGGTAAAGAAACAATCGGTTACATGTGATATGACCGAAAAGCAGGCCAGCCAAGCCTTGGTAACCCTACCCCGACGACCTAATTCTATCGTAGAATCACTGGGGTCTTCCAGTCTTCCAGTCTTCCAGGTTCACTTTTTTCTTCTTGTTACTTCACTTGTTTTCACTTGTTTTCACTTGCTGGAGACCATGTCATACTTTCGAATTCGCCCTGAGCCCTATTATTCGAACAATACCGTAAAGAGAGCCTCATTTTTTGGTCGTATTTTGCCCGAATTTGTGCTTATTTTTTGCTATGGCTGACCTGGTTTTCTTTCTTTATTTTTAAAATTCTCATAGTTACATACATGTGTTATACATATTTACAACCGTTACAGTTTCCTCTATTATTGTACATAAGTTTTATTAATATTCATAAAAAGACTAAAAAGTTATTCGTAAGTAAATATAAAAAATGTAACAATTTTCCGCGTATTTCTTTAAACATTTCTTAATAACTTTTAAATGCCATGATCAATTATTATAAAAGTACATAAAAACAAAGAACAAATATTACTCTATCAGAAAACAATACACAAATAAATGTACATTTAAAAAGGGAACCTAAAACATACGTAAAAATAAGAAAATGATAAAACATAAAATAATAAGAAAATTAAGTTTCCTGCCTATATCCTTTACATGATCGAGGTTTAATTATATAAAATGACTTCCTATAATAAATTCTTACATGACTAACATTATTTAAAGTTGATATAAGGCAAAGAATTAAATCGTATCCAGAACTATCGTACGAGGAGAATGTCTATACATAGCTATACATCTATACATGTTATTTACTTTCTACAAACGTTACGCGAAGACTACTTTGACGTACACTTGCACTTTTGGTCTTTGTCACACAAACACATTAATTTATCACCTTTGTCCGTGGTCGTCGCCGACATCCTCCCCCTCGTGCGAAGCACCAACTCCTAGCCCGGCGACTCGGTGCTCTCGACTCGGCGCGATGGCTGCCTCCCCGCAGTCTGGCTCGCTGGTCGATGCTCTGCCGTCGATCTCGACGGTTGTCCGCTCCTTGTCGCGCTGCGCCGGCACCAGTAGTACCAGCTTGGAGCTGGGGCGCTTCAGCACGCCCCCGGCGGTGCGCACTTCCAGTACTCGGGTGCGCCCGTCGGGTCCTGGGTAGGTTCGGACCACCTCGCCTCTCGGCCAGGTTCCTCGTGGCAGCGTGGAGTCCACTATGAGGACTGTGTCTCCACACTGCAGGTCTCTTGTAGCAGCCCTCGCGTCGATTCTTCTCGGGATCAGAGTTGGTAGGTACTCTTTCACCCATCTGCTCCAGAAGTGGTCGGTCAGTCGCTGAGCTACTCTCCATGCACGCCGGTCGGTGAGGTCGTCGTCGGTGAAAGCTCCCAGTCGGGTGCCGCAGGATCTCCCAATTAGGAAGTGGTTGGGAGTGAGGGCACCTTCTTCAGTGTCTTCATCGGCTTCTATAAGCGGTCTCGAGTTTACCAGATGCTCCGCCTCTAGCAGCAGTGTATGTAGAACCTCTTCTCTGGGGTGTCTTTCCTTGAGGGTCACCGCCAGGGCCGTTTTGATGGACCGGACCAGGCGTTCCCATGCTCCCCCCATGTTCGGAGCTCCAGGTGGTATGAACTTCCACTTGATGCTCATACGTTCTGCAGCGGTGATGAGGTCATCTTTGTTGAGGCTGGCGAAGGCTTCTTGAAGTTCTTTGTTGGCCCCCACGAAGTTCGTACCGTTGTCGCTGAAGATCGTCCTTGGCATTCCCCGTCTCGCAGTCATCCGTCGCAACGCCAGAATCATGGAGTCCGTTGACAGAGACGCTGCTAGCTCGACGTGAACGGCTCTAGTTGTGAGGCACGTGAACAGGGCGCCCCATCTCTTCTCATGACGTCGGCCTACCGTGACGATCATAGGCCCGAAGTAGTCTACGGCGGTGCATGTGAATGGTGGTTCTCCATGTCGTAGTCGCTCCAGCGGGAGATTCCCCATCGGCTGAAGCTGTGGCGTGCCGCGGTATACTTTGCACCACTGACACCGATGAACCGTCGATCTCACTGCAGATCGTAGCCCCAGGATCCAGTAGCGCTGCCTCAACTCGTTGATCACCGTCGCGTGGTTGCCATGGTTGAACTCTTCGTGGTAGTGTGCGATGAGCAATCTGGTGATGTAGTGCTTGCTGTCTAGCACCACAGGTCTCTTGTCTTGCCGGACATGTCTCGCTGCGTCGATTCTCCCTCGGAGTCGTAGTAATCCATTTTCTATGACGACATCTAGTTTCTTAAGTTTGCTGTTTCTCTCGAATGGTTTCATCTTCTCGACGCAGCGTACTTCTTCATGGAAGCTCTCTTCTTGGCTTCTTCGTAATAAAATCTTCTCAGCAGTCTTCATTTGGTCGGGTTCAAGGGGAATCAATCTTCTTTCTTGGGTCTTCTTGTTCACGGGCTTCATGGCTACCTTGGCTTTTTTCTTGTTGCTTTTCCAGGTAGGATCTTGACGCTCAGACTTGCGGGACACGTTCACTGGCAGCTTCTTCTTTCGGCACAGGTCGACGAACTGAAGCACTCTTGCAGTTGTCCTCACCAACCGGGTCCAGGAGGAGAACCTGACTGGGTCCGGTGTCGGGTGTTTGTCGACGGTCTTCGTGGTTCCCACAATCGGCTTCTCCTTTTCTTCGCCGGTGGGTTCTGTCTTGATGGTGCGCGGCTTCGGCCAATCCTCCTCTTCTAGTGCCAGGAACGCAGGTCCGTGGAACCATCTATGGTCGCTCCCGAAGTCTCTGGGTACGTTTCTCGTCGCGTCGTCAGCTGGGTTCTGAGCCGTAGGTACCCAGCGCCATTCTTGAGGTTTCGTTGTGTCTTCGATTTCCGCCAAACGATGTGCTACGAACGGCTTGAAGGTCCTAGGGTCTGATTTGATCCATGCTAGGACTGTGCTGGAGTCGCTCCAATAGACTTTTTTGGCGACCATGATGTCCAGCTCCTCTTCAATCGACCGCGCCATTCTGGATCCCAGTAGCGCAGCTTGCAGCTCCAGCCTTGGAATGGACACCGGTTTCAGGGGAGTGACTCTAGCTTTGCCCGCTAAAAGTGTCACTCGATGTCCGCCGTCTTCGTCGCGTTGCCTCAGGTAGATCGCGCAGGCGTAGGCTTCTTCACTCGCGTCGACGAAAACGTGAAGCTCCCCCTCGGTGTTGGACTGCGTGACGCGCCTTGGCACCCGAAGATCCTATAGTAGCTGCAGGCTGTCTAGGTAGTCTGACCAAATCTTGTTGTCTTCTTCTGTGATGTTGTCGTCCCATCCGACGCCGCTCCTCCATATACTCTGAATGAGTTTCTTGCCTTGGATGAGCACTGGCGATGCTAGCCCCAATGGATCGAATGTTGACATCACGGCGCTGGTGACTTCTCGTTTGGTTGGCACTCTCTTCTGTTCGACCACCTCTTCATGTATATTGCGAAGACACGTTCTGAACCCGATCTCGTCGCCTTTGGTGAACCATCTCAAACCCAATGTCTTCTCTTCTTTAGTCCCCAACTCTACTTCTTTGCTGTTTTCTTCTGGGGTGAGCGTCTTCAAAACTTCTTCATCGTTAGAAGCCCAGCCCCTCAGCTCGAACCCGGCCTTCTTGTGGATCAGGCTCACTTGGCTGGCTATCTCGACTGCTTCTTGACTTGTCCCGAAGCTGTGTAGGTAATCATCCATGTAATGATTACGTTCGATGGCTCGTGCTGCTTCGGGATATTCTTCTTGATGTTCAGTCGCATTCTTGTTCTTCACGAAGATAGCAGCACTCGGGGAACAGGCGGCACCGAAGATGACCGATGTCATTCTATACTCCTTCGGTATTCCACTTCGCTGGTCTCCCCTCCATAGAAATCGAAGGCTGTCTCGATCTTCTTCCCGCATTTTCACCTGCAGAAACATCTCTTTGATATCTGCTACCACAGCGATTGGTTTCTGGCGGAACCGCAGAAGTACTCCAAATAGTGACTGCAACAGATCTGGTCCCGGCAGCAACTCGTCGTTGAGGCTTTTCCCTTGGCACTTGGCAGCAGCATCGAAGACCAGCCTTATCTTCTTCTTGGTGGGGTGTGTCACGGCGAAATGGGGCAGGTACCATTTCTTCTTCGATGCGGATTCATGTTGTACTTCTTCGGCATAGCCGCTGTCGAGAAGATTCTTCACTTGTGCTTCGTATTCCTGCTTCAATGCCGCGTTCCCGTCCAATTTCCTTTCGATGTTCTTCAATCTGTTCTCGGCTTGTCTGTAGTTATCTGGCATGGTTCCTTCTTTGTTCTTCCAGAGCAAGCCGGTCTCGAAGCGCCCATCGTCCAGTTTTCTTGTGGTTTCTTCTAAAATTGCCAGAGCCTTTTCTTCCATATCTGTCGTCGGTCGGCGTGGCTGGATTCCTAATGATTCCACGGCGAAGTGTTCTTTGACGATCTTCTCTAATTCTTCCTCCTTTGAAGATACGTGCGCGCAGGTTACGAAGTTCACTGGTCTCGTTCCATCGGACCCGTGTAGCACCCACCCGAGGTAGGTCAATGATGCTACGGGTTGACCTCTTTTCCCTTTGCGTGTGGCTCTGGACACGATGAGCTCCCAATTGTCTTGTCCGATCAATAGCTTGGGTGACTCTCCTTCATAGTATAACTGGTCCGTCATTGACTTGAGATGACCGCATTCTTCTATTCTTTTCTTGTCTAGTTTCTGAGGCGTCAGGTTAATGTTGTCTATGGTTCGTGCCCCAGAAATACTTCTTTTCTTTGTCTGATGCAATCCTTTTATCTTCACGCTAACTTTCATGGAATCTCCTTTGGTGATGGTCTTTCCTCCCACCGTTTCCAGAGTGAGTGCTTCCACGGGTCCCTTGAGGCCAATCTGCCTTGCAACCGTGGCATCGAGCAGCGTGACGGTTGATCCCTCATCCAGCAACGCCAAGACTTGGGTAGTTCCTCTTGGTCCATACAGTTCAACGGGAGCCATCTTCAAGTACGCCTTGGCTGTCCTTGCCGTGTTCACTGATAACATGACGTTGTTCGCAATTTCTTTTTTCTCTTCGGGCTTCGGGATATCCCCGCGGTCTTCATGAAGCACGAAGTGATGCCATCGCTTGCACACCTTGCATGGAGGACGTCTGCATGTTTCTTTACGATGTCGTCCTTGGAGACATTTGAAACACAATCTTGACTTGACAGCGGCGTCCCATCGTTCCTTCATTGGCAGCTGTAGAAACTTGCGACATTCGAGTAGGTGATGATCGTTCTGGCAATGTGGACAGGTCTTCTTTTCTTCTGTTTGTTCCGAAGCGGCGTGTGCAAATTGACGTCGTGGAGGCTGACGCGATTGATGCATAATTTCTTGTGTCGCGTACGGTCCACATCGGTCTGCTTCCCTGTTGAGGAACTTCATTAATTGCACCAGGTCTGGATCTTGATCCGTTGCATCGGCGGCGAAGTCGTACCACCGATATTGCAGTACCGCTGGCATCTTGCTCACGATGATTCGTACCATCTCTGGTGAGTGCAGGTACTGAGGTTTTCTTAGCCCCCGTATAGTCGCGACGGTGTTGTTCACTTGGCTGGCGAACACGCAGATGTCACGTGCGTTTTCATGGATCCTGGATAGACTCTTGACTTTTTCTAATTCCATCAGGATCAGGGCTTCTGGTCTTCCGAATCTTCGACGAAGGGCTTCTAGTACTTCTTCAGGTGGGCACTCCGAATATAACAGGCTCTTAATTGCCTCTCTTGCTGTGCCCTTAATAGACCGCCGCAGCCGCGCCATATTCTGTGCTTCCGTAAATAGCGGTGCGGTGTCTTCATAAACCGTCCTGAAGGCGATCCATTCATCGCTTCTTCCGTCGAAGCCGGGTAATTCATGTACGTAGTTAGGTTGCGATGCTGATACATGTCGTGGCGCAACACTTATTGCTTTAACGATGGCCTCCGCAAGTTCCTTATTTCCATTTCTTAATGATTCCGCTTGGTCTTCTGGCTTGACGGCGGCTGCGGCGGCGGTGGTCGTCGGAGGTTGGCTGGCCCGCCCCTTCCCGGACGGTTCCTGCCGGTGCCCCTCCCCGGGCACATCTCCTTGATGCCCCTTCCCGGACACCCTGTCCACCGTCGACTGCACCCACGTCTGGACGTTCGACTCCCAATCTTTTTCTTGTTCGATGTCGGAATCTTCGTTCTCAATCTGGACCAGCTCCCATTGACTCTGGGCTA
This sequence comes from Macrosoma leucophasiata, assembly GCA_036365455.1. NCBI lineage: Eukaryota > Metazoa > Arthropoda > Insecta > Lepidoptera > Hedylidae > Macrosoma > Macrosoma leucophasiata. The sequence continues at coordinate 6,997,994 of JAWQUS010000020.1, forward strand.
GTGCTGCAGCTGCCTTTGCTTCTTCCAATTGACGACGCGCCAATTCCATTTTGGCTTCCAATTCTCGACGCCTTGTTGTCTTCGTAGAGCGCGTCTTATTTCCCGTTGCCGTCGTAGTAGGTGCAATAGGGGCAGCAGGAGCAGCAGAAGCGGCAGGAGCAGCCACCACAGAGTCTTCTTTGGTTTCCGTTCCCGACGTCACTCTTGATTCGTATGATGTGGTGAGTGTGCCTTCTGTGTTGGTGCTCGAAGATCCCGTTGTTCCTGAAGATTCCGTTGTTCCTGAAGATTCCGTAGTCTCTGGAGTCTCTTCTGTGGCGCGGGGTGCAGCCGGCCGGTCCGCTGGTGAATTTCCTCGGTGGCTCCTGGTGACTGGCATGGCGGCGGCAGTAGTCCGTAGGTCTGGTGTTCAACACGAAGATCCGGCTCGAAGGACCAGCAGATGTCGTGGGGCGCTCTTCTAGCGAGCTATGATGCAGTGACGTACGTACTGCACCTGCGAACCACCACGACCGTGATGTGCGGGCGTTTGAATGTACGGGCGGACCTATTGTCCGTCCGGCGCCGGATGCCCGCTCGTAGTGTTGACACCGATGGCAGTATACGCCGGTCTGGATCTGCGCCGCCAGTGAGAGGGGTGGAGGTGCGGGGAAGGGGTGTTTCGGTAAAGAAACAATCGGTTACATGTGATATGACCGAAAAGCAGGCCAGCCAAGCCTTGGTAACCCTACCCCGACGACCTAATTCTATCGTAGAATCACTGGGGTCTTCCAGTCTTCCAGTCTTCCAGGTTCACTTTTTTCTTCTTGTTACTTCACTTGTTTTCACTTGTTTTCACTTGCTGGAGACCATGTCATACTTCCTACTAATCTTCATCATCCCTCCCTCCGCGCGAACGCAAAGGAGGGGGGGGATGGTTCGGGGATTGAGGCGAATCCTCGTACCCCGGGCCTATCTGCCCCCGAAGCGTCGGGGGCGTGGTCCTAAATGGGGATTGTGACACGCGGGGAAACTCGCTAAGGGAGGTCATGTACACACATTTTTTTTTTTTGTGTTTTTTTTTTTGTTTTTATTTAGTTTTTTTTTTCTTAGTTTGTTTTTTTTTTGGTAGCTTTTTAGCCCATTTAAAACATTTTGTATTTTTTTTATAATCTTTTTATTATTTTTTTTTTTTTTCCGGGCATATTCTTTTCTCACCCTCAGCTATTCCCCCGCGTGCCGCTTACAAGTGGTCGTGGTCTATTAAATTAAATAGGTGTAAGTACCCTATTGTGAGGGGCCACACGTCCACTCCGTCACTCTGGCCTAAGCCGGGCGACGCAGCCGCGGGCCCGATCGGTGACTCCGTTCCTCGACCGGGGCATGAACCCGGTAGGTGGGCGGGACTCGAACCCGCCCAGTAGGATGCGGGTGAGTGGGGCCTGTCAATTGGTATGTGCGTGTCAGTGTGAATGTATGTGTGGCCGGCACTTACTGTGATCCGGGGGATCGGAGCCTCCGGGGGGATGGGATGGGCGGCATCGGCCCGACGTGCTCCCGGCGATACGGGAGGGAGGATCTCGCGCGGCAACGGACGACCTTCGGGCGGACGGCTGTGGAGAAGGGCGAGTCCACGGAGATGCTCGTGGGGTCCATTGTCCGCGCGGTCGAACATTCGACGCGCTAGACGGACCACAAACTCCTCCACGGACTCAACCCCTAGATCTCGGGCGATGACGTCGTTACGCACGTACCTCCCCGCGCCTGTGATCAGCCGGAGAGACACGTTCTGCTGGACCTGAAGCCGACGTCGCTGCGTGGCGGAGCATAAAGCATACCATGCTGGTGCAGCGTACGTCAGCCTCGAGCGGACATAGGTTTTATAAAGCCGGATTTTGGTCCGGAGTGGCAGTCTCGATTGTAACACTGGGCGCAGCATCGAGCGCGCTGCAGCCGCCTGCTGCACCACGTGATTCACAGTGGGCACCATGCGGAGTGCGCGGTCGATGCTACACCCCAGGTATTTAACCGTAGACTGCCAGGCTATGTCCTGCCCTCGCAATCGGAGCGGCTGAGGCATGTGGCGGACTCGTGTGACGATTGCGGCCGTCTTGTCAACATTGACGGCCATCCGCCATTTGTCCAGCCACTCCGGCAGCAGGTCCAGCAGGTGTTGCATTTTTGCGATTGCTAATTGCAACCGAGCCGATGTCGCTATGTAGGCGCTGTCGTCGGCAAACAGGGACAGCATGACGTCCCTCTCCCCTTCACGCAGATGGTCGCGTAGGGTGGGAACGTCGTCTGTGTACGCCGCATATAGGCACGGCGACAGACAGCTGCCCTGTGGTACCCCGGCACGGATTGGATGCTGGGCCGAATCGCAGCCCTCCACCGTGACGTAGAACCGCCGATCTTGGAGAAAGTCTGCTACCACCCTGTAAATGCCGGATGGTAATCTGGCGGCTACTTTGTCGAGGAGGCCAACGTGCCACACGCGGTCGAAAGCTTTTTCTATGTCAAGAAAAACTCCGACCGCGTAGTGATCTCTGTTGGCCTCGAAGGCCAGATGATGCAGCACCCGGGTCAGTTGGAGCGTGGTTGAGTGTCCCGCGCGGAAGCCGAATTGCTCCTCCCTACTCGGGAGAAGTGGTCTCAGCCTCCGCAGCAGGAGACGCTCGAACAACTTACCCAGGTGCGACAGTAGAGTTATAGGGCGATAGCTGGACGGGAGTCGGCGGTCCTTGCCCGGTTTCGGGAGGACAATGACCCTTCCCAGTTTCCAATTAGTGGGAAAATGGCCAGTCCGGAGTACTCCGTTGAAGAGTTTGGTTAAAGTCACCAAGCTCTTCCACGGTAGATGACGAAGCGCTTCGATGGGGATACCGTCAGGCCCGGCAGCCCTCCGACTGGGTAGTCGGAGGACTGCTTTGCGCAGCTCAGTCGGGGAGATAAAATCTTCTCCCCGGAGCGGCGTGGCAGGGACCGACAGGAGTTCCCTCACTCGTCGCTCACAGTCCTCTAAGTGCTCGACGACAGCGTCATTGGCGGGGTTGGGGGTAAACACTCCCTCCAGGTGGTTAGCCATAATTTCGGCACGGTCCTGTGGCCTGTAGCACCGTCTGCCGCTGCTATCAAGCAGCGGATAGATTGGTGCGGCTTCGCGTGTGAGCGCTCTCGTGAGCGCATAGAGATTCGTATCCTTCTCTCCCGCGCGGTCGATCGTAGTTTCCCATGTCGACCCGCGGTGCACGCTCACGGCAGCGCTCAGGCGCTCAGTCAGGCGGTTGAGGTCACTCTTCACCGACGGGCAGCGGGTGCGCGCCCACAACTGGCGCAGCACACGTTTTTGCTGGCGCAAGGACTCGAGTGAGGCGGGCAGGGCGCCCCTGCGGTACGTCCTCGGCGGAAGGGTCGTGGTGGCCGCCTCTTTGGCGGCTTTGATGACTGAGGCGAGGCGGCTAGTGGCCGCCTCCACCTCCTCTGGAGATTGCAGGGCGCCCAGCGGTTCGGCCTCACTCATAGTGCGCGCGAAAGCATGCCAGTCGGTGCGCCGACGTGGCGGGCGCGAAATGGTAAAGCTGCTCGACAGTGATAGAGTGACCAATAGGGGAAGGTGCTGTGCGTCGAGGTCGTATAGCACCTCCACATGGACCGGCCATGGCAGATGCTTATGTATGACGATGTCCAACACGTCCGGTTGATGGCTAGGGTTAGTAGGTACGTGCGAGGGCGCGTCGGGTCCTATCACACTGTACCCCCCAACCTGGCTGTCCTCGAAGATCCGACGGCCCGGCGGGGAAATCACCCTTGACCCCCAAGAGGGGTGCTTGGCGTTCAAGTCTCCCGCCACAATCGTCGGTTTGTCCCCGAGAAGAGCATGGACGTCCCGGACATCGACATTCCCACCAGGAGGTCGGTAGGCGGCGAATATATGGAGCTCCGTGCCATCCGCGTTAACGCACACTCCTTTGGAGCGCACTGACACGAACGGTAAGGTACCCAACTCGTCGTGCACAACGTCACGGCGCACGAGGGCGGCAGTACCTCTATATGCCAGCCCCCGAGGCGAAACCTCGTCGTGGCGGTACACGAAGAAGTTGGGTATACGGAGCTCGTCGCCGGTACGAAGTTTGGTCTCGCCCAGTAGAACGACATGAATGTTCTGCGATTGGGCGAGATCCCTCAATTCTCGGATGTGGCCCTTAATCCCTCCCGGGTTCCAGTAAAGTAACCGCAGAAAGTGTGGCTGTGGTTGTGTAGGTATGTGTTGTTGGATTGTGGAGGTGTTCGTGTTGTTTACTGGTGTGTTGTTCCTTAAGTTGTCTGAAGCTGTGTTAGTTCTGACAGGCCCCGCAGTAGAGCCGGGACTATATCCTGGCCCGCGTTGTAGGCCGTCAGTATCCCGGTCAGGGTACTGATGAATATCCCGAGTAACTGGGACACTGACGGCTCCTTCTGAAAATCAGGCCTGGAGTTCAACAATCGGGGCGCGGATACGGGCACGGCGGTCGGCCGCGGCTCAGGCGGGAGCGTATGTAGCCCGGGGACGGGCGTAATGTGAGGCTGATGTATGTGTGTGGTTGCTTCCGATATGACGTCCGCTTCTGGTGCACGAGCCGTCCGCGCGCCCGGCGGCCGAACGACGACTGGCGGTGGCGGCCGCGACGTCTCGCTGCACTGCTTGTACCGGCTCGGTTCGCGCGTCATCGGGTCGGTCGCGTTCACTGGTTGCACGACTGGGAGGACGACGGCGGGGTCGTCGGTTGTAGTGGGGTATGGCATCCCCGCAGGGGGTGCGAGTAGAGCTGGCGGGCGGACTTCAATGTATCTGCCTTGTATATAGTCGGCTGGCATGGCGAGCGGAGCTGACATTGCCGCGCGCTGGCGCCGGCGACGGTCGGCTCGTGACTTCGTCTTAGTCCTTTTAGGGGTGTTGTGCGTCGGTACTGTAGGTGGTACTGATTGGTGAGGACGGTCTGATGATGCCGGCGCATCCTGCATCTGGGGCTGGGTAGGTCCCGGCACTATTAGCGCCTGGGGGTGTTGGTTGGGCCACGTTGCAAAGCGCGTCTGGGGCTGACTGTGCCCCGGTACGACTCGCGCCTGGGGCTGAACGGGTCCCGGCACGTATTGCTGCAGGGGTAAGACGGACCCCGGCCCGACCTGGGTCGGGGGTTGCATCGGTCCCAGCACATGCCGCGCCTGAGGCATGGAGGGCCCCGGCACGACCTGTGCCTGGGGCTGAGTGGGCCCCGGCACATGTTGCGCCAGGGGCAAGACGGGCCCCGGCACAAACTGCGCCAGGGGCGGGATGGGCGCTGGGGCGCCCGGGAGGGGCGGGGGTAGGCGATCACCACGTCTCCTCGCCTCCTTCACGAATACCGGGCATCTTCTATCGCTCGAGGCATGTGGGCCGTCACAGTTGGCGCAGCGCGGTTGGTCCCGTGGGACCACGCACTCCGCCACAGGGTGGTTGCCGGCGCATCGGACGCATTTCATTGGACGGTAACAGTTTGATGATGCGTGTCCGAGCGCCTGGCAACGGTGGCATTGCGGCGGCCCGATGCGGCCTCGCCAAGCTCGAATCGTCACGCCTCGCATATATAGTAGTGTATTTATAGCATACAATCTGGCCAACTCTTCATTGTTGAGGTGACCGAGTTGGATAAAGAACGACTGGCATGGGCGGTCCCGGCGGCCCTCCAATGGTCGCGCCGATTGGGCATCGAAGCCCTTGGCTCTCAGGGCCTCGATGATCTCGCTTACTGGGGTGTCGATAGGCAGTCCGCGTAAGCAGACTTTAGTTGGTAGCTCTGACTCAACGGAATAACAAAACCATTCAATGGATACATCGTTATCCGATTCTGTTTTGAGGTAGGCCTGAATGGCGCGGTATTCGCCTGCAGTGGTTGGTAGAAAACGAACCCCTTTGCCAAATGTTTTGGCGTGGGGGGGATAGCCAATTTTTTTGCGATAGCTGCCAAGTGTCTAGGCCAGTTTGGCAGCTTTTCTGCAATAATGGGGGGATATGCAGACCTTGTGATGGCTGGGTCTGGTCCGGTCGCCATTTCTTGGTTCGGCCGGGGGCTGGGGGGCGCCGCAGCCATCGCGGCGTATGATGACGCCGGCGGCGTAGGCGCGCGCTGCTCAGGGGTGGATGTAGAAGGTAGTTTCCCGTCGTCTTCGGCGGGGCGCATCTCCGCGTCATACTTTCGAATTCGCCCTGAGCCCTATTATTCGAACAATACCGTAAAGAGAGCCTCATTTTTTGGTCGTATTTTGCCCGAATTTGTGCTTATTTTTTGCTATGGCTGACCTGGTTTTCTTTCTTTATTTTTAAAATTCTCATAGTTACATACATGTGTTATACATATTTACAACCGTTACAGTTTCCTCTATTATTGTACATAAGTTTTATTAATATTCATAAAAAGACTAAAAAGTTATTCGTAAGTAAATATAAAAAATGTAACAATTTTCCGCGTATTTCTTTAAACATTTCTTAATAACTTTTAAATGCCATGATCAATTATTATAAAAGTACATAAAAACAAAGAACAAATATTACTCTATCAGAAAACAATACACAAATAAATGTACATTTAAAAAGGGAACCTAAAACATACGTAAAAATAAGAAAATGATAAAACATAAAATAATAAGAAAATTAAGTTTCCTGCCTATATCCTTTACATGATCGAGGTTTAATTATATAAAATGACTTCCTATAATAAATTCTTACATGACTAACATTATTTAAAGTTGATATAAGGCAAAGAATTAAATCGTATCCAGAACTATCGTACGAGGAGAATGTCTATACATAGCTATACATCTATACATGTTATTTACTTTCTACAAACGTTACGCGAAGACTACTTTGACGTACACTTGCACTTTTGGTCTTTGTCACACAAACACATTCATTTATCACCTTTGTCCGTGGTCGTCGCCGACACTCACCGATCGCATTCGTAATGAAGATGTAAGAAAGAGACTTTGTGTGAATGATAGTATCGGTGTAAAAATGAAAAAAGGCATGCTCCGATGGTTCGGGCATATAGAAAGAATGTCGAATGAGCGAATGACTAAACAGATATACAATGCGAATGTGGATGGTTGCAGAGGCCCAGGAAGACCAAGGCTGACCTACCATGACCAAATAGGTCGAATTCTGTCTGATAGTGGGGTCAAAAGTCTTAGGAATCGGCGTGCATGTATGAAGAGAATGATGAAGGTAGACGAGGCACGAGAGGTTTGTCTGAACCGGGATATCTGGCGCTCTACACTCTCTGCCTACCCCGTTAGGGACCTGGCGTGAAGATACATACATACATACATACATACTTAATTTTATTATTATATTATGCTAAAACAATTCCATTAAACATTATCACACTTCATACTAATACTAATATTATAAATGCGATAGTTTGTATGTTTGTTTGTTTGTTTGTTTGTTTGTTACTCCTTCACGCAAAAACTGCTGAACCGATTTTCATGAAATTTGGCACACACATAGAGGGTAACTTGGATTAACACATAGGTTATAATCCCGTAGTTTTAATCCCGAAAAAATATTCTTGTGGGATTTATGGGGTACTTTTTATTTTATTGTAACATTTCACATACAATGTGAAATGTTACAATAACTTTATAACAAATATTGTGGTGCAACCCAGGCGTAGATGAAAGAATTGAAACTAAAAAAAGTTATTTCTTTTTTTTTAGATTTCCAACAGCATATGGTTTCAGCACACCCATTCGCAATAAACAGAAAGATGATGATAATGGTAAGTTTCAAAATTTAAATAATTTATCTACTAGTAAATGCTAGTATCGGTGTAAAAATGAAAAAAGGCATGCTCCAATGGTTCGGGCATATAGAAAGAATGTCGAATGAGCGAATGACAAACAGATATACAATGCGAATGTGGATGGTTGCAGACGCCCAGGAAGACCAAGACTGACCTACCATGACCAAATAGGTCGAGTTCTGTCTGATGGTGGGGTCAAAAGTCTTAGGAATCGGCGTGCATGTATGAAGAGAATGATGAAGGTAGACAAGGCACGAGAGGTCTGTCAGAACCGGGATATCTGGCACTCTACACTCTCTGCCTACCCCATTAGGGACCTGGCGTGAAGATACAACAACAACAACAACTAGTAAATGCAATAACACCTAGATAGGTAGCTATACTTACTACGCCTATATCCCTATGGAGAAGCTTTTATCCCGCAGTAAACGTCAATCACTTGAAATGACTATTATTGAATCCTAATTCCCTTGTAAAAATTGAGTTAACATTCAACCAGAGCCATTAACATTGCAGAATCTACGTGCACAAGTATACAAAACTTTATGACGGACATTCTGAAAGTGGATGAGATCCCCGACACAGAGGCTCGTATCATTCGTGAGGTAATAGAAGAGGAAGCTGATGTTCTAGAAGACTCTTTGGACTCACACTGGCTGCAGGATGATGCCTCGGTTGATTCTGATTTTCGAATGGATTTTACGTAAGTTAAAATCATAGTTTTTGTTATGAACGTTAGTTGTAGAAATTAAACTTGCGGATTTTCTCACATATGCAACACTCCCAAACTTCTTCTTACACCCGAAGAACCCTTTGAACGTAAGTATTAAAAAAAAGAGAATTTAGATTTGTACTAGTTTAGATTTCGTTTGGGTCCCGACTGTTTTAATAATAATGCTTCAAAAAATCTTTGTTGGACTTCAAAAAGCGGGGGTCAGGTCAAGATTTTCGGTTTATATTTTGGTTTTAAAGCTGTTGTCAGGATTTTTCTTTTTTTTTGTTATAGATTTACACATAATATATGTATGGGGAGAAAACAGTTATCTAATATTTACTGGTGGAGTTTCAGTGAAGGAGCTCGAAGGCGTAGGCACCACCGCATTACCTAATTTATCTGCCGCTAAATGGTAGTGGTCAGCACTATCGTGTTCCAGTGGGATGGGTATGTATGGCCCTGTAATAACTATCACAGAGACATAATAACTAAGGTCTCAGGGGTGGCAACGCATCTGCATTTTGACCTCTGGTCTTTGTGTGGGTGTCTATAGGCTGCAGTCACAGATCAGATCACTTAACATGAATGAAAACTGTACTCTTATTAGCCACCTTCATCTATCTATCTATCTAAATATGTATAAAAATCAATTGCTGTTCGTAAGTCTCGCTAAAACTCGAAAACGGATAAACCGATTTAACTAAATTTTGGTTTTGAATGATTTTTGGTTGTCCAGGGAAGGTTTAAAAGGTAAGAAAATATGAAGAATTGAAGGGAAATAGTAAAAACCACAATTTTATATTCCTATACAAATAGTCTGTATTTATCAAACCTTTGACATATTATTTCATTCTGAGGCAATACGAAGTTTGCCGGGTCAGCGAGTTAAATGAATAAAAAAATATCAAATTTTTATTTCCAGCTTCAGTCCGTTTTCTACACCTCATTCTATTCAAAATGATCACTGTTATACACCAAGAAGACAGACGGAACCAATTATTCCCGACTTAGAAATGAATAGTAATAAAACTGAAAATCAAGAGTTTGAATTTAAATCAACTGAAAATCAAAACAATGAAACCGTAACTGAGAAGATCGATATTAATGTGGAAACCAATAAAGGCAATACAACATATTGTTCAATCGACAAAAACTTAGAAAATGCTTTGAAATATGCAGCGAAACAAATGTTTTCTCTTGACGATTTGCTAGCTTCACCATCAGGTACGTTAAACTAAAATGATTATTTAAAATCGGACCCGACGTTTCGGTCGATTCAGCTTCCGTGGTCTCGGGCAGACTGAGATGGCATTTGTCTGACAGCAGTTTGAAAAATGATTATGTGCAGTTACCTCCATCTATTTCGCAAACGTCTTGCGTAGCGTTCAGGATTAACACAAAAGTTACTAATTGTATCTTGAGGTCTTACAGACTGTTATACTTGCGGTATACGCGAGATAAACCCGAAAACTAGTTTTATTTCAGTGAGGGTAGCTCGTGAAAACCTAAGAACATACCATCAAGTACACGTTTGGATTAGGTAACTTGTGTTATATGTAGTATAATTTTATATTTTACGGGTGGTATTGGAGCTCGAGCGTGTAAATATCACGGCGTTACCGAATCTGAGCCTCACATTTGGCAACACTTCTGCATATATTCTATAGATGTCTATAGGCTGCAGTATACATTAATAACTGCTGACTGCTTCAGTAGCCTAGTGGTAACAGGCCACTACTACTACGCTGGGATCCAGGGTTTGATTCCCGGGTCGGGGGATATCGGAGATAATGGTGTAAAATCCTTTATACCCGGTTCTGTTGGGATTTTTCCATTTTCTGGAAGTTTCCAGCACCTCGGAGTTTGGTTATGTGCCCGAGAGTATCAACAGGCTTGCCACCTGTTACATTGACCAAAACGTAACCGGCGAATTCTGGGTGTTTGCATGTAAGCTTGAATGCATGCATTCACCTCTGCCTACCCTTTCGGAGATTACAGGCGTAAAGTCCCGTCTTATACATTCATGTGAATACGTACGATCGCCAAATTCTTGAAAAAAAATAAACTGGAAGCTACGAGTTTTAACAGTATCGACAGCAAACCATCATAAACCCTTTTATGGTTGGCCGGTGGCTGGTCTGTAGTTTTAATGAAAAGATGTTTACTTTTTATCAGAATTCGAAATAACAATTTGTTTTTAGCTCTTCCAAACATATCGGCAGCTTCAACACCTACGATTAGAGATATTATATTTGGAGAGAAAACAGCTGAAGAAAACCAACCTCCGCCCGAAGCAGGGCTCTACATAGAAAAATATGAAGATGTGAATGGCGATATGGACATTCTAGAAGAATTCTTGAATGAGGATAATAAGTGTTATGAGCCAGAGCATGATAAAAAAGAAGTAAATCCAGGCAAAGAAAAGTCTAGCGAAAATAAAGATTCAGTTGAAAACGATAATTCTAGGCCTACATCACCTAAATACTGTATTTCTAATTTCTACTGCAAAATGTGCAGAAAACAATTCAAAAATTTGACTGCATTGAAAATTCATTTTCGCAAGTATCATAAGAAGAAATTAGTTTGTGATGAGAAAAAAAAACCACCGGTTTTCGTGACTGCAGTCTGTGATTATTGCGGTATACAGTTGTCAAGTCGAAGACGTCTTATCATTCATATTTCTAGTCATCTACTGGTGAGTCTTATCTATACATCTATATACAAATAAATAAAATTGGAGTGTCTGTTTGTAATATTAAAATAACCGCTTTTTACTAAATGCATATGTATGTATACACGGTACATATACCAAAAATTTTTTTTACAATTTTTGTCTGTCTGTTTGGAGGGGCTAACCTTGGGAACGGCTGGACCGATTTTGACGGGACTTTCACTGGCAGATAGCTGATGTAATAAGAAGTAACTTAGGCTTTTATACTAGCTTCGCCCACGACTTCGTCCGGATAGATACTGAACAATCATAAATTCTCACGCGGACAAAGTCGCGGGGACAGCTAGTTGAAAATATATTTTTGAATTATTTTTGATAGCAGTGGGTTTAAAGTACAATTTGAGAGCCCACGCAGACTGAGAGCGGTCTGGAGTTCAGAATTCCGAGTTCAGAGTTATGCGTTCTTAAGAATGTACCGAGTTTATACAACAACGCACACAGCGGGTCATAGTCCAGGGTGTATAATCTTAGTACTAATGCGATGGCAATCATATCAATGTAAGGGCAAGTGAACGTTGCTAACACGTACCAACAGATGGCGCGCATATTTGTTGCAATAATGTTCATCAGAGTTCATTCATAATGTTGTCAGACGTGGTACATACATGTCATGCTGCAATTGCGTCGTATGTAATATTGCTTAAAAAGAGTGTTTTTTAAGCGTTTTCCGTGATTTTTTCACCGAGTTGAGATGTATCGAATGCACGTCACAGATAGATATAAAGAAAGCGGCCCAAAATACTGTTTTTATAGTGGAATAGCAGTGAATAGCTACGCACGGGCTATTGACCTTAGGTTGTAGTTCCAAAACGAGTTGCAGACTGGCCAGACGGCGTGAGCTGTTGCCTTGAATTGGTCTTGGAATTTGGTCTCTATTTCAATATGTATTATAGTGCTCTCAGTCCGCGGCGGTCAAAGCGGAACGTCACGTTCTAAGAGTTATTTTCCTGCCGAGACAGAGACCGCTAGAAAGCAGAAGAAAATAAATATAGATTCGTTGTTCATCTTTAAGTACATCCCGCAAAATACTACTAAATTCGCCTTGTTCTTCTCGCGTTGTGTTAATTGGGTGCACCCAATACTTTTTCTTTTTAAAAGTTCCTAAGCTCCACAAGACCAATAATTCTTCATCGGAAGATGATTTTTCTAGGGACATGTTGCATGTACAAAGACACAAACGAAACTAGAACGCGAGAATTTGAACGCCACTTGTGTGCGTCGGAACTCTTGAGCGGTCAACGGTCACTAGAGCGCGGAACCAATCTGAACTCTGACCGCTCTTTGTCTGCGTGGGCTCTAAAAGTCTTAGGAATCGGCGTACATGTATGAAGAAACTGCATTTATCTGTATCTGCGAATTGAACTAAAACGGCGGCGATCACTAACAAGTATAAGGTGGTGCCCTAATTGACAGGCTTGGCAGCGATCGTACGTAACGCGATGCGTTTTTCGTCGAACGTACAAAGTAATCGTGCGATGACCCAACAGGAGTCCTAATCGTACTAGACAAGTACTGTGAGGTTTCATCTGTTTTCCACTAGTTGGCGCCTTAATGTAGTGGACGCTACAAATTGGTTTGGGTATGACGTGTCAATACTACAGTATTTTGCTTTATTCCGTATAAGATGGATCTACAATTACGTCGAGAGTTAAATGATATTGTCAGAGACACATTGGTGATTGTTTTAAAAACAGTCGAGGCTGAAATAACTATGGAAAAAGAATGACCTAGAAGACTGGGTAAAAAACTGTATTAATAGACGAAACGAACGTGGTGCAAGCTACTAATAATTTAAGATTAATGAAGAAGATCCTTTAGAATTGTAAAATAGCCTAAGAATGTCTCAGGCATCATTCGAATTTCTGTTGAGACGAGTTGGGCCTATAATTAAAAAAGATACTTCTATGAAATGTGCATTTCCATCAAAAATAAAATTGCAAGTCGTAGAGTAACACATTGCGCCCGGTCAACTTATGCACTGAACTAACCTCTAAACTTAGTGAGGGGGTGGAGGGTGACGCGCGGGAGGGCTGCGCTTCGAATTTAACTCGCTAAAAAATAGATAACTTACAACTTGTTCAACTTAACTGGTAACTTGCTACTGAACTCGCCGATTGCTGTTCAACGAGGTTTTCTACTTAACTCGCTATGTTCGCAAGTTAACTCGCCACTGTTCTTGGCGAAAGGTGGTGGTAAATCGGCCTTTAGGGCTATTTAGTTACAACCTATACTTGGTAACAATTGATCTTAATATTATATCTTCTTGTTTCTAGCAACCAAGTGATTTACGTTGTCCTGAGTGCAACGTAGCTTTTAACTCTAAAGTCAATCTAAAGATGCATATGTTGGCACATAGTCAGAAAGTGCCGCCCACTGTTATACGAAAGGTATGTGTACAGAACATTCTCAGTAAGAAGAATGGTAAGCGCCTATTGCTCATAAAGGTATTATCAAAGATATTATAAGAATAGATTGACAATACACACGCTTTTCTATGAAAACTGCTTCAACCATTGTAAGTGGGAGGAGCTTATCTTGGCGCGCAAATAAACACCAATTAGGCGCGAGGCAAACACACCTGATTAGTGTTTGGTCGCGCCACAAAACGTCAAAATATGGCGTATTATCAGTTCGTTCACGAGTATAAAGACGTGATTATACTACAAAATCGAGATGACCGTTGTTTTCCATGTAAATGAGTTAGTTGGCAGTACTCCCTGTTTTGACATTATATATTTGATAACGAACGATCGTGTTTAACTTAAAAAAATTACAAAATCATGACTCACCGGTGATAAGTAAAGCTACTGAGTGGTTTAGTTTGCTTTACTGTTCGGTTCTTACACCAAAACACACAACAATTTGGCATTTTCAACGGTTTTTTCTCACTAAGTTTGCGCTAGGCGGGCGAATGCACAATGAATGGATGATTCTTGACGCGTGAGCGTGAATGGTCACCTGACCGTCTGCGAGTCTAAACGAACGCTCAGCGGCCGGCGCGTATTGGCAATCTGATTCCTCTTATATCTTTGGGTATTATCTCAGTCAGTCTCAGTCGTTTGTCTCCCCTACTCTATGTAGGAGAGACATATGCGACTGACGTACAGTACCCAGCAAGAAATTTGCACATCGAGCCCACGAAAGAGAATTGGCTAGTTTTGACATCGTAGAGCGCTATCTCTGCTGCACACTGTCTATGTAAGTACTGATAGTGCGGTGTTAGTCAAAACTTGATCAAAATGGTCGATAAACGTCACAGGTAAGGTGCGTAACAGACCCGAAATATAGTCGTCTCCTTTCCGTAGTCTCCTTCCTAAGGTCGATGTGCAATATTTCTTTTTGGATACTGTATACTGACGTGAATTTAATTGTATGTAGTCTCAGTGAACTCAGGGAACTCTCCGCTTATCCGAAATCAATATAGCATTTAATTTTATCACCACTGCATAAGGTGTTCAAGTGGCTAGTTCCCTGATGAACATAATTTCAGTCGAAAGACGTCCACTGCTGTACAAATGCCTCCCCCAAAGATTTGGCATTGGGTCATTAAGTGAACTTCGCCACACCGCACACACTGGGCTAAAATTCCATACCAACGCTTATTCTGGTTACCTACTACACAGACATCAATCAGGACGTGTTTTTACACGCACACACACACAGTAGCCCGCTCGCAATCACAATAGGTGGGTACCATGCCGGCAGCTTCGTGCACTGAGCACGAGGCTGCCTGCATGGTAATCAAGGGGAGTTGCGGTCTGCAAGAGGGGAAATCTGACTGGACGTCGAAGTGTCCATTCTATACGTAGTATTATTAGGTACATATTCTCTGTCTTCGCCAGCGCCTTGCAATCCGAAACGCGGTCGCTACTCGAGAACTCTTCTGTTCCAACGGCCGTCGGTTTTATGAGCTGTGTCCTGTCCACTGCCATTTGAAATTCGCTTTTTGGTCGACATAGTCCATGTCGGCAACCTTGGCACACCCCGGACACTCGTCTAAATTCCATACAAACGCTTATTCTGGTTATCTATTACACATACATCAATCAGTACACGCGCACACAGAAATGTAGCACGTAGGGTTATGACCTCAAACAATCGTGAAATAAGTCATCGCGCTGACTAGGCGCTACGTGACGAAATTAACTAAAAATAGACCGCTCGCCCGCTCGCAACCTCATTGTTGAAGTTCATTCAACTGCCTCTCGAAGGGAAGGGGAAGTTTGGGAGAGGAGGTAAAATCGGGCGGGACGTCGAAGTGTCCTTTCTATACGCAGTATTATTACATATTCTCTGACTTTGGTTCTTATGGATCATATAAATAATCTTTGTTTCAGAAATATGTATGCTCCACTTGTGGTGTGGTTTGCACGACGAACAGCAACTACCATACACATATAAGGAGACACTCAAAGACGTACACTGTTAGTTGCGAAATATGCGGTAAAGGCTTCTACAGGAAATGCGATTTAGAAATTCACTTAAGGTAAGATACATCAATATGAGTTTGAAATATGCATGTAAATTATAAATAGATCAATTCATTTGTCAGTTGAACAATTGAATTGTCAGTTGAGAAAGATATATGTATATACAAGATAATTATATGAGTAAAGAAAAAAAAGAGTGATTAGCTATACTTAACCTAAATTAATGGAGGTTCATAAGTATAGTAGAAAAGTTTCATAATTATTATTAACGAATATAGTTGCATATTCAAACATGTTAATGGTGCATAGTTTTATAATTAGGTTTAACAAAAATCACTGGTTCATTTGTTAAAAACAAACCTGAAAAGTCGTTCTGAGCACAAAAATTTGATAATTGGAAACGATCACGAATATAGCCCTCTAATAATCACAGAGGGAATGCGACTTAGCCCTGAGATTACAGTATTCATTTACCTCTGTTTAACCACCAACTGGGTTCAAACGCCGATCGTGGAACGGAATTGTCGTTCGGATCCGCGGCTTAGGCCAGAGTGACGGGTGCCATGAACAACGCCCGTCCACCGGCCGCGGCGGACCGGAGGGAAGTAGCCATTTGCAGGCTTTCCCCTCTGTCAAAGTACAAGACCAAATGGTCCTATGCCTGTTGCCCAGATATTTAAATGTGTGTGTGAAATTGTTTATGTATTTTGTTTAAGTCAAGGTGTGAGTTTCGTAGTAATAGACGATTTTTGTAGTGTGAGTGTGTGTCACACGTATTTCCCCCCGCAAAAAATGACAGACTGTTTTGCATCGGTAATAAACGCTATGGCTACTCCCCTCCGGTCCGCCGCGACCGATGGGCCGAGTTGATCTATGGACGGCGCGGACGTGTGGCTTCTCACAATAGGGAACCTATTTGTATTTAATTTAGAGCAGGACCATTTGTAAGCGGCACTCGGGGGAATAGCTGAAGGAGTAAAAAAAAACCACAGCGAGTTTCCCCTGCGTTCCAGCATCCCTACAAGGATCACGCCCCCGACGTTTTGGGGGCAGATAGGCCCGGGGAGTGAGGAAGCCTCGATCCCTCGAAGCCCCCTCTCTCTGTTGCTCATCACGCGCGGAGGGAGTGATGCTCACTCAGTACAGTACCTCTGTTTGCCACCATTGCATTAAACCTTTACTTTAATAAACAGAGTTTTTTAGGATTCATACCGGCGAGAAACCTTATCCATGTTTGCTTTGTGAACGAACGTTTGCTCGCTGTGACACTCGCACTAAACATATGAAGTATCATACAGGTACGCTGAACAAATATTATTTATTTGATACTAGCTATTGCCCGCGACTTCGTCCGCATGGAATTCCTAATGTATAACTTCTATGCTGGCCAAAATTCATTAAAATCATTATCATCCTCCATTACAACTCGTTCTCGTTGTTTTGTTATTTAGAATGAAAATTTACAAAATATGTATATGCCTAACATATATTCTAAATTTCATCAAAATCGGTGTCGTGGTTTATCCGGGAAAGCGTAACAGACAGATTGTAATCAAATAATCTTTTTTTTTCCCTGAATCCTTGTAATATTAGGTTGTTTGTAGGCAAACTATCAATGGGTACAGAAAGAAACAAATCTGTTACTTTCTTTTTTGAAAAAAAAAACGTCACTTATTAAGTTATTCCAGACTACAATAATAAAAAAAAAATAACCTGTGTAAATAATAAAATTTCCTTACAATATCAAGTGTCTCAAACAAAAGCCAGATTGATTATGTACTGAAATTCTTTATCTCTCACACTAAAGCTCGAACATATTACGACTTGATACTAAAAAATAAATTATAATTTCAGATGAGAAGCCATACCAGTGTCAGTTCTGTGAGCAGAAATTCGTAAAGGCATACACATTGAAGTTGCACCAGAAGAAATCGAAGCAATGCTTAAAATTGCAAAACGAAATAACAGCTTCGCCAGACCTATTTCAATTATTACAAGAGGAATATTAATCTCATTAAAATAATGTTTAGTACCTATTTACCTTATTTTATTTTGTAGACTGAAAATATTACATGGGATTAATGATTTTGTCAACTGCCTCAGTAGCCTAGAAGGCCACTACTACTACGCTGGTGTCCTGGGTTCGATGCCCGGGTCCGGGGATATTAAGATAACGGTGTAACATCCTTTATCTCTGGTTCTATTGGGATTTTTCCTTTTTTTTTTTTTGAAGTTTCCCAGTACCTCTGAGTGTGGTAATGTGCCCGAGGCGTCAACAGGCTCGCCACCTGTTACATGGGCCAATAACGGCGAATCGTAGGTGTTTGCATGTATTTAACTGCCTACCCCTTCGGGGATTACAGGCGCGAAATTACTTACGTTTATTAATAATTTTGCTCCTAAACAACTCACGACTTACGACAGAAATAACGAGGGAAGTGGGCAGTGGCCTACTACCATAATCAGACGGTAAATCACTCCGTCAGCCGTCCGCAAAGTCACAGCTGGAGGGCGTAGTACCATCGCATTACCTAATCCATGTACCGCCAAATGGTCAAAATATATGGACACGTAATAATTATCACAGAGACAACAAGAGACAAGGTCTCAGGGTTGACAATTCATCTCGCATTTTGATCTCTGGTCTTTGTGCGAAGGTTCTACAGACTCTACAGGCTGCAATTATTATTTTACATCAATGTGAACTGCATGCTTGTTAGCCACTTTCATTACATAAAAAAGTGTTTAGATCTATAGTGTTCGGGTTAAATGGTAACGTATGCTTCCGGGATAACTATCCCATAACATAGGCCTCAGGGGTGGCAACATAATTATCTGCATTTTGACCGTCAGTAATAAGGTTGCAGTATTCACTTACCATCATTGTGAACTGTATGCTTGTTTCCCAATATTATAAAATTTAAAAAGCTAGACAAAAATATTTTATTAAAAGATGAAAAAAGTAATCCTCAACAAGATAGACACAATTATATGCTTATTAATATGCAGTTGTGTTAAAATATTATAACATTTTAACACCACTTCATATTTCTCTTGTCTCTCTTTTTGAATATCGTATTAAATAAAACAACACTTAACAACATCTGATAATATTTTCATTGATCTTATGTAAATGAACAAAATTAGTTTAATTTTGTTAAAACAGTTTTAAGTTTTCTGGGACACAAAACAATGATCTAATTGAAAAATCGATAACGGTTTTCAAAAATAAACTGGATTTATGCAAGTTCTTTTATAGGTACTTAATAACATCACGATATTAATACATCTTTATATTAATTATGTATATTTTATGTTACTGGCCAAACACGACTTTAGGTCAAACTAGTATGGCCTAGGCAAAACTAGGTAGTTCATCCTATCCAATGGATAAACCGGTGCAGACTCAATCTCTCGTGTTGTTTGGGTGAGACGGGAACCTTGGTGCGCTCTCGACTTAACGAGGTTAGGACGAAGAGTGCGGGCGAGCTCCTGTAAGGTATTTTTTTGTTTACAGTACAATTTAGACAGTAAAATTTGAATTTGTTTAGCCGAAATACGAGTTTGGCCGGTAACATACTATATAACAATAATGCAATATTTTTTGGAATTCTGTTTTCGTATTAGCCTTAGCCGCAAGCGTGTCAGCATCCATCATGAGGGGTCTAATTCAGCTATCGTTATTAGTCGCAATTATTATTGGAGCGGTTGAATCGCTCCGCTGTCTTGCTTACACCCAGGCGCGGCATTTGTTAGCGCAAGACAGCGAAGCGGTTCAATCCAATGACAATTACGATTAATTACGTTAGCAGAATTAGTCCTCAGATCAACAGATGCAAGACAGGGCCATGACGTCTTATTGTGGGACACTAGTAGTGTCCAAACCCAAAATGATGTGTGTACAACATACACGTAGATTTCGTTCTTTCAAAGCACTTTGAAAAAACGAAGCAAAGAAACAAGATTTTACAAAGTATACGCTTTATTTTAGGTTCATAATAAAACGTTATGGCAAACCCGCTGTTCTTTTCAATAAAATGTAACCCAAAATATATTTCGTTATCACGCATTTGTTACTACATCCTGTTAAAGATATATAGACCATACGATATTGGACTTGTTTTATAACGTGGATTGGGCCTTATACTTAAGTTTACAAAAACAAGACCCTACATAGGTACATGAAATTTATAAAACATCAATCAACCTCTACTAATGGTAAATTGCTCATTCTTTAACATAACTAAATTCATATTTTTAAAAAATAACTGTTACAAACATCGGTTTTGTCAGATTCTAAAATAGAATCCATTAATCTAATGGCTATAAAATACATTTATTATAAAACTTACGTTAAGTAAACTATTATTTTCAACTCTTTGACAAACATCTACTATTATTATTATTAGACAGGCAAATTGAAATTCAACCCTATAAATCGATGAGACCTGCACTTTATTTGGGACATTATTAACCTCGTAGATGGCAAAAACCCATTTTTGAACTGTTTAGAAAGTATAAGACCTTACAAAACTGTAAGCCTGTAAGCTATCAGCACAAAATAATAAAATGATTTACGGATTTATTATAAACTTTTCGATCAGAACAGGCTTTCTGTCAAACTACTGTCGTCTGCTGTAGCATAAAAATGTGGCCTTAATCCCTCATGCCACTAGAAAAATATGACAATTGATTTCTTAATGTTCTGGGACCCAATCGGGTCCATTGCGGCTTCAGGCAGGCAGGCGCTCCAAACTCGTGCATGAGGCCACACTTTAATAGCTGTCATTAAGCAAGCGTGTCTTAATACTATGGAGTAAAAAAGATAGTACTTTTCACTTCTTTTGTGTTCAGTCAATCAGTTATTGGTTGACAGTGACAACATTTTGTAAGATCTCATTCTTCTAAACGGACCCATTGATTGAATTAGCGTAACAAATATTCCAGTAAAATTATTTACATTAATTAATAATGCGAATACGAACGCGACAGATGCAACATATGTCCCGTTGGCATCTACTCTGTGGAGTCTTAACAAAATTTACGGAAAATGTTGAAGAATTTGGACTGAAATCAATAAAAATAGGAGAAAATGAAATGGAAATTAACTCCATAAAATTTAAACAATTTTTAATTTGTCTTATCCAGTATAAGGTCAATAGCCTACTAAATCAAGGTCAATGGTATATAATATTTATATTCATACTTATATGTAAATAATATAAAATGCCAATTATTTAAAAGATAAAAGAAACAAACATTATTTAACAATTTCATTCACACATTAACAAAAAACATGGTATACCATGATTGAAGAACTTAATTTTAATATATGTAATTTATTTTATAAGGGTGACCCCGTGCTTAAGAATTCAACGTATTTCAAACCAATTGTACATGTAAGACGTTCATTATACAGTTCAGCATCGCAGCAAACTTTCCTATACTACAAAGTAGGTAGTTGATAATGAAGTAATTTTTAATTGAATATTTTCGAGTGAGAAAGATAAATTAATGTAGTTTTAAAAAATACATTCAATTCTCATATTTTGTAGTTTTTTATAGTTTAGAACGTGTTTTTCATGAATTTAAAGTCTGCAAGTCCATAATTATTATTATCAAAATTGTCCTTGTGCTTTTATTATTGATGTTTTGTTACACAGATATAATTATTTCTCAAAATAGCTTCTAAAAATCGGAATAGTTTCATATACCATCCATACTAATAGAGAAATAACGAAATTAATCAGAACTTTACGTAGCAATTGCAATCCATTTTTTCACAATATTTCGCTCACACACATAATACTGTTTTTATCATTTAATTAGTACCTATTGCTTCGCAAAAACATTGAACAGACAGATGGTATTGAGCTAACACAATTTTTTTGTTAATATAAAAAACATTTATTAGAATGGAGATTTAAAAAAAAAAAACATAAGACACACCTGATTAACTTTTACCCGGCCAGGATAGATTATCAATTTAAATCAAAATTTATCAATAATTAATATTTATTGTGGTAGTGAGTAAAATAATACCAATTAATAATATCTAACATGAGAAATAAATCAGCCAAACCAATGCACAAGATGCATTATATGAAATGAACATGCTTTATTTTTAACATTTGATCAAACCACAATCCGATTCAGTAAAATGACTTTCACAGTAAAAATAGACAGTCTGAACCTAATCTTGTTGAATTACAATAACAATCTATGTTCTATTCACAATTAAATATATCTATATGTATTGCAAAAAGTTTTAACAAAATGCTATATTTATAGAGTTCATTTCAATTTTTTTACTATATGTTAGTGGCATAAAGAGACTCAAATGAAAATGTACAGTTATGGTACATTCCAATTACGTTCCTATTGAACTCGGAACAGCCAATTGGAATGATCCTGAGACCACTGCGACAGTGTTGTAATGGGCAGAATTTCGTTACGATATTGACTGACAATATACTGCCACAGGTCTCATATTGCAGTATATGACGTCATAACCGACGTCATTTTTCTACTGTGAGCACTAGTTTTCGAGGTACTCTGTGGTTTGATGACGTGATCAACCTGTCACTATTGTTTTATTTATATAAAAAAATGAAAATATAAAATGCGTTTTAAACCAATGAAACTTGGTTTGGAACCATAGAGCAACACGGGCTACCGGCCGCAGCGGACCAGTGGGGAGTAGTCATTGGCATATGCATAAGCCATAGGCTTTCCCCTCTGTCAAAATACCAGCCCAAGTGGGATATGCCCGTCGCCTAGATGTTTAATTGTGTGCGTGAAATTGTTTATGTATTTTGTTAAAGTCAAGGTGTGAGTTTCGTAGTAATAGACGATTTTTGTAGAGTGTGTGTGTGTGTGTCAAGCATTTCCCCCCGCAAAATGTCAGACTGTTTTGCATCGGTAATAAACGCTATGACTACTCCCCTCCAGTCCGCCGCGGCCGGTGGACAGAGTTGATCTATGTTTGGAACTAACCAATATTTCGTATAAAATGAAAGTAAGTCTAGGTTAGTTATTAAGTTCCATTTTAAACGAGTATAGTCAACTCTAAAGGAACAGCTACGCAGTACACTGAACTGACCTCACATCTTGCAATGCCTGCAGTTAAAACGGAACATACCCTAAGCCTGGGTTGCACCAAGATATTTGTTAAAGTTATTGTAACATTTCACATCCTTCTCTAATTAAAGAAATCTTTTAGAGTTAGAGAAGGATGTGAAATGTTACAATAACTTAAAAAATATCTTGTAACCAACCCAGGCTAAATATGGTTTGGCTATGAGAGTCGCACTTATACCTGCGCTGCATTGTACATTAGACAAGAATTCCGATCCCACCCTGGACATTGGATGATGTTGCAATGATACGACTAATTACGTTACAAGAATTAAGACCCCTGATAGAGATGTACCTTTCAAACTGAGGGCATGAGGCAGATACTTGGACATTTTAAATAACACGAAACTCATGACAAATAATCCTCTGTCCTATATTTACAAGGATACCTGTGAATCGTGGTTCATATAATTACAGGATGCTCAGTATCCGATTCTTGTCCGAAATTATAAAATAGTTATAAAATAGGTATTTAATTTTTGACCCAATTATCCCACAAAATATAAAAATCTAAGGTCATCAGCTAAGGTGGCTAAAAAGTCACGTGACTGATGTGACATTTAGGTAATGGTTTAACATTTTTGTAAATTAGGTATGTATCATCCTGAATTATTAATGGTCGAATACTCAAACGTCAATCACTTTTAAGCAACCCTCAAATGTGCACTATCTCTATCGTTTGAACGTGTTTTAAAAAGACCGAAGACTTAAGTCCCACTTCAATTTGAGTGACGTTTGAGTATTTGACCACCGTAAGTCTTTTAATATGTCTCATGACCCACCAGTAACCCAGTATAGAGGATATGTGATGTTATTACAAGTAGACTGTTTCTATAACAAACATTGTTCTTCAATCCTGTATTATCTGTGACACTCAGTTATTCACAGTCAGCACCTTCAGTTTTCAACACAAACACAACTACACTTAACCACCAACAGTAACACTACTAAGACTTCTGGCCCTTTTGTCGGCTCGGTACATTTACTAATATACAGTTTTCTGCGAGTTGGACGCGCATCGAAGCATTCTCTCTGCGAAGCTCGTTTACATCTTGTTTAAGCCTTAACACTTCTAATAACAGTTTATCATTGTCAGTTTCCAATTGTTCTAATCTGAAAATATATTTAAAAAAGATTAGATTTTTTTTATGTAACAAAGATGGTGAACAAGCATGCAGTTCACGTGGATGTTAAGTGATAACTGCAGCCTATAGACATCTACACAAAAACCAGAGGTCTAAATGCGTTGCCACCTGTGGGACCTCAGTTGTTATGCATCTGTGATGGTTATTATGAGGCTATACATTGCCATCTAACCAGAACACGATAGTGATGAACACTAGCATTTGGCAGATATATTACGGTAAAAAGGCCGTATTATGTTTTGCGGTAGCAATAAATTTGAAAGTCACTTTGCAGTACATGGCATATATTTATTAAAATGATGGTAAGTATTATGTTACATCTAAACAGCAATGTACTGCAAAGTGGCGATCGGGATATTGTAAACTGAGATACATAACACGCCTTCTGGATGGAAGAGGCGGAGGGGTAATAGCGGTCATTGATCGTCCCTCCCAAAACTCCAGTCTGACTCGCACACGAAGGATTCGTACCATCACACTAATATTATAAATGTGAAAGTTTCGACGTGATTGATGAACAAAGAATTGTTTGGATGTTTGTCCGTCAATCACGCCGAAAGTTTTGAACGGATTTTGATGAAATTTGCTATACAGATAGGGTATTAGCTGACTTAGATTATAGGATACTTTTTATCCCGAAAAATGTTCCTGTGGGATGCCATGGGATGATTTGATGAGTGTCCACAGGTTACGCGAAAAGCGATTTGCACGCGGGCGGAGCTGCGTGTAGGTTTTAATAGCTAGTTATCTATAAAAACACTGCAAAGGTTGTTGTATGGGAGCCCCCTTTAAATATTTATTTTAATCTGAGTATTTGTTGTTACAGCGTCTATAGAAATACATCATATGTGAAAATTTCAACTCCCTAGGTATCACAGTTCATGAGATACCAGATACCAGCCTGGTGACAGAGGAGCCTTGGTAACGCGGTTTTGTAATTGGTTGTAGTTATTTTTACCCTTTGGATAAGGAAACCTAAATATCATCAAAATTACACTTATGCAAATCATGAGTCTCACTCACCTCTATTATAATTGCTACCGCCATTTCTCTAATCAAAATAAAACTATTTTTATTGATTTATCTTGTGTATTCTAAACACAATGATTTTTTCAAAAAATCATTGTGTTTAGTTTATTTCCAGTTTTTGTTGTCAGACAAACAGACTGGAGACATTTTTTATGTCACATAAATGGAAAAAAAGCAAACAGTTCACATTGATGGTAAATAAATACTGTAGCCTATAATGCCTATAAAAACTACAGATTTCAATGTAGATGCGTGGTCTATACTGACGCTTCAGCTGTTATGCCTGTGTGACCATCACTTAGTCTTGGATACCTGACCGGAAAACGATAGTGCTCAACATTACCGTTTATCGATAGGTTAATTAGGGAATGCGGTGGGCGTAGCCCTCGAGCTCCGTCACTGATGCATCACTATTGGTACAGCTAAGAAATATTGCACAACGAGCCTATGAAAGAAAAATGCAAAAGTGTGCAAGAAGTCGACTACGACTGTCGAGTTCGACTAGCCGATTGTCTGGCTAGTCGAACTCGACAGTCGTAGTCGACTTCGTAGAGCGTTATCTCGAACTTAAATATTTTATTTCAAATTGGTCTACAAGGACACTTTTGCATTTTTCTTTTTTACATAATGGAAGTGGCAAACAAGCATGCGGTTCACATTGATGTAAAGTGATGACTGCAGCCTATAGACACCCACACAAAGACCAAGGTCAAAATGCAGATGCGTTACCACTCCTGAGGCCATAGGTGTTATGCCTCTGTGCTGGAAATTAAAAGGCCGTACCGGAACCACGATAGTGCTGAACTACCATTTAGCGGCAAGTATATAAGGTAATGCGGTGGTGCCTACGCCCGCGAGCTCTGCCACTGGAGCTCTACCGGAGCTGGAGCGTTGTTGGTTTACAAGCTATCTTTAGTGAATGACTTAAAATCATCTCAGCTGCACATTGCCTATGTAAGCACTGATAGTCTGTTATTGGTTAAAACTTGATTGAACAAAACGTTCGACTAAGTTACATAGGTAAGGTGCGGCGATAACTCTCTACAGACCCGAAATAAGCCAAAGTCTGTGCAATATTTCTTGTTCGATACCGTTTCGATTGTAAAGTTATTAGTGTCAGACATACAAACCTCTTTTGTTTTTCTGTCAATACAGTGATGTGAGTGCACGCTTTGGCCAATATGCCACCTTTACTAGCGGTGTCAGGGGGTCCGGAATTTGGTACGAGCGCTGCTAATTTCGTTATCCAGCTATTGATTTTGTCCCTTCGACGCCTCTCCACCTCATTATGTGTTTCCCGCCTTTTGTCATCACGCTGAATAAAGAAATGTATTGCCATTAAAGTTCATGTATTCGTGTAGCGTTTTTGAAAGGGCACAAGGAATAAATTATTTAAATTCTTCCACAGATATACTATTCTACACCTTATTCCATCAATTACAAGTTTGGTTTCCACCTTTATATCGTTGAAGTTCGGCTTTTAAATTACATTTTCATGGCCAATCCATTTTTTTTCTGTTAATTAAAAAACTCATATATTCTGTTTTTGTAATTCACTCTGTGATTGCGTCGGGCTTAAAACTGTGGTCGACAGAATAAAAAAACATAATGCTCCTACTACTTACTACTGATCATATTGTTTACCCCTGTTTTTCCCATATTAGTAGTAGGTGATCCACCAGTCATGGACAATGAAGTTTCCATTTCCTTTATTAGACAGTGAAACTTAAAATAAATACAAAAAAATGTAGTACATGAATGAAACAAAGAACAAAATAAATTGAGTTCTACCTTCTTAGCTGTTGTAACAGCTTTAGGCTGCATGGTTGGTTTCCGTATGACCTTCTTTTGCACTGTAGATGCAGTATAAACTTCCACCGGATTGCTGATTACAAAGAACTCTCCACTGGGTAACACTGAAAGCAATATTTATATAAATAATTTTCAAATAATTGGAATCACATCTTGTTTCTTGAATTTTGAATATTTTCCAGTATGTTGATGAATTCATTACAATGATACTAGGTATAAGAAGTCTTTGTCTTTTTTAAACATGTTTTGTTTATTCTTGTAACAGGATTTGGAAAGCAACTTAAGTCTTTACAAATTCTGCTAATTAATAATAGTATCACAGAAAATTCAAATTGTATTGAATTTGCATGTGAGGAGTATCTAATATTCAAGAGAAAACTGTACCAGTACTCGGTTCTGGTTTTAAATTCGAAATGATGTATTTAGTATTCGCTGGCTGCTTTCACCGCAGGTGGACTCTCTTGATGATTCCCTTATGTTTAAAAAAAAACATATAATGTATGTTGTACTAGAAGAACAATAGACATGATTGTAACAAATTTTAGGTTTTATTGAAAAAAAAATTGGACACTCTACAATATGGCCAATTGTGGTTGTCTACATTCTTAAACATATTACAAATGAACAATCTGGTCAAATTTAGATGAGCAGGTCATGAAATGGTCGCATTTCATGTAAAAATCCAATATATCATGATATGAGCAATTTTACAACAGGGCATGGTGCAATGAAGTGTATTATGCCCGTTTGAAATTGGCACTATAATACGCTACATGCAAATCCAGGATGAGTTGATACTTCTTGGACATATTAATAAGTGTGCTAGAATGAATTTCAAAGCTGAATATAACACAGGATCAATATACATTGGCATAATATAATAATATGCTTACTTGAGTCATCCACTTGAATAAGACATGAAAATAATAAATATAACAGAACTATGTACTGAGGGAAATTCATATCAGATTCATTTACATATTTGTATCTGCCAGGACCATAAATAACAATAAAAATAATTTAAGAAACCAAAACAGTTATGCTTACCATGTGTCGGTGAATGAGCAGATATAGCAGTGGATGTCTCGTCACCTGCCATTTGGACAATTTTGTAGGTCACACCACCAGCTGAAAATTAAAAACAAATTATATGTGAATAACTGTTGGTAGAGACCTAGTGTAGGGACTCGAGGGCGTAGTGGTAGAGTTCAGCGCTATTGTATTCCGGTTAGATGGTATGGCTCCATTATAACTAGCCTATGACAGAGACATAACAACTAAGGTCTGAGGGGCGGCAACGCAACTGAATTTTGACCTCTGGTTTTTGTGTAAATGTTTATTGGCTGCAGGCATCACTTGTAAACTGCATGCTTGATTACCATCTTCGTAAAAAAAAACATCTTTTAAAAATAATTTATTTGAAGATTAATCTACATATATTAATATGTATTATAAAGGTAAAGGGTTGTTGAGTTACCAGTTGACTCTAATTCTGACGTGCATGTTCTCTCGATCCTACAATCATCAAAGGTACTGTCTGCATGGAAGAAGCTCTTGTGCAACCAATACCCAAAAAAATGGTTCTGTGCAACCCCAGACAACTACAGATCTATAGAAATAACCTCCCTATTCTGTAAGGTCATAGAGCATGAGCTCAACACACATCTGCTGTAGTATCTACATCATCACCACTAGATCAGCGACCAGCTTTCATCATCTAGTATATCTCAAGCATTGGACAAGAGCGGGGAAGTACTGGCTGTAAGCAGTGCAGACTTGTCACTGCATAGGTTTGTGTCATGTTTTCACTGTGAATCATATCAGATCAAACTTTTTAAATCCACTTTCTAGGACATATTAAGTAGCCTGAGAGCAGACTGCAAAATCACTACATTAATTATGTATGCATCACAACAAATAGAAGAATATTGATTGTTTTTATTATCATTCAAAATTGGGTACTAAAACAACTTCTTTTTAAAATGTAATGTAACTTACATAGATCCCTAAAATTGTAAGATTCGCTCTTGACCTCGTTGGTATCCAAAACTGATTGTGTCACTAATTGGGTTCTCTCACATTCAGTACTTCCTGAAAAACCACGTAATTCGATTTAAGCTAATTAAATAATAGTGACCACGATTACACGACCAACCGCCAGATAATTATAGGATGGGAAATTCGATTACATTATTTGTAAACAAATACACATGTCTTGTTACTAGGGCGTCTTGGAAAACCATTGATACAATTCAGATTTTCAGTGAATATAACTTACCGAATGATCTATCGTCTACCATGCCGAGTATTTCGCTGTCTCCACTGCAAAAAATATTCAATTTGAAACCACTTTAGCACAAATTCGTACGAATTTACTACAAACAAAACGTTTGCCAAATTCTAAAACTAAAACGTTGACCTTCGATGGCACTTTAGATTATTGCAATTATGTAATACACGGTTCAGCCATCCTTTCCTGTAATGCACCGATTATATTTTACCTGTTATCTAGGGAATTTTCATGTACGTCTATATCGAATTCTACTTTGGCCATTGCGCGTAATTATTTTTGAATTTTCTCGACTTGATCACGGGGACAAAATAAATGGTCATGTGACGAAATCATAGACTAAATAGAACAGGTAATATAAAAATACAGAGTATAAAAGTAAAGCATAGACAAGAAGTAAAATCAATAGAAGTATTACCAATTAATTAAGAATCTTCAAAATAATCTAAAACACACTAGGTATGATAATATGAACTAAAATAAATTGTACTTTTACGGTATGTCAATAAAATTGCAAATGAATTCGTAAAGTACCCAAATAAACAACACTTTTCGTGCTAGGCGTTTTTTTTATTTTTTGATCTTAGACTGCTGCAAGAGATGGCGCTATTACACATTTTAAGTACAGTACTATACCAGAACTCTTAATTCGATTCCCAATTTGACATTAGCTACTGTCACTTCGTAAAATAATGTCACATTTAACCTATTAGTGATGGACCCAACAATCGATAAGAATCGCGATTTTATGTTTATGTATAAGGTTGGGGAAAAAGTTTCTTCGCATTTTGTATGATAATTCAAAACATTTTTTAATATAGTTTATTTAAATTTAACTAAAGTATGTATGTATCATTTTGTTCAATAACCTTTTGCCATCTTGTAGGTAGGGACATGATCCCATTGCTATAAAAATTTTGGGACTTCTCATCAAAATACCGCGACAAGTGGATTTGGCAGTCCTCTCGTGATGTTAACCTAACATTGCATAAAGAATTCTGAAGAGACCAAAACAGGTGAAAATCTGAAGGTGCAAGGTCAGGACTATACGGCGGATGCATTAACACCTCCCAGCCAAACTCTCTTAATTTTTGCTGAGTGGCTAGGCTATAGATGTGTGAGGTCTAGCGTTATCATGATGAAACACCACACCCCTTCTGTTGATCAATTCCGGCCGCTTTCTCTCAACTTCTTGCTTTAATCTCATCAGTTGTTCGCAGTAGAGTTCAGAATCGATAGTCCTGCCTGGTGGTAATAGCTCATAATGAATGATGCCCTTCCAATCCCACCACACACACAACATCACCTTATTGCGAGTTAACCCGGGTTTCGCCACAGTCTGTGAAGCCTGACCGGCCTTTCACCACGACCTTTTTCGCACGTTCTTGTCGTACGTGATCCACTTTTCATCACCAGTTATCAGCTTCTTCAAAAATTATTCGGTTTCATTACGTCGTAATAAAGAATCACAAATGAGTACACGGTTCATTAGGTTTCCTTCAGTGAGCTCGTGAGGTACCCAAACGTCGAGCTTTTTTTTGTACCCAGCTTTTTTCAAATGCGCCAAAACTGTTTTGTGATCAATTCTCAGTTCTTCAGCTACGTCGTAACTACTGATATGTCGATCTTGCTCCACTTTTTCAAAAATGGCATCCATTTTATTCGTAATAGAGCGACCAGAGCGAGGTGCATCTTTGACATCAAAATTTCCGGATTGAAAATGCTTAAACCAAATTTGTGCTACTCTCACAGACACTGCACTAGGTCCATAAACATCGCAATTTTTTTTGCGGCTTGCGTTGCAATTTTACCTTTTTTGTAGTAAAATGTTAAAATGTATCGAATTTCTTCATTAGATTCACTTATCTTGACAGTACAAAAAACAAATGAAAATCACACATTTGCCTAATTTGAATTTGGAATTATGTTCTTTAAAATTTTAACTTTCAATGATACCAAAACCAGCCAGATACAAATACTACAGCCAAAGAGATTTTATTACAAGTCTATACATACTATAATGCGAAAAGACTTTTTCCCCAACCTATTAATTATAATAGTGTGCCAGTTTTAAAATTTATTGATCGCTTTTATTGAAAAAAATACATTAATCATCACAATAATTATTTATTTATTAGTAATCATTGCAATATTATATTAAAAGTTAATGTTTTAAAAAAACAAAACTTATAAAAGAGCCTACATAGCTATTTTTTTTTAACATTGCCAGTGTCAAGTAAAACAATATTTCGTATTCGTATTAAGCAACGTAAAAGTCAAAGTCGTCAGTCAATTTATCAGTCCGTCAGGCAGTCACAGTCACTAATTCTAGTAAAGCGATGGCTACTTTACCAGAACATTTACAATTAAGTTTTGGAGGCAACCCGAAAAAACGTGTTTTCGCACTGTTATTCTATTTCACTATACACGAGCACTATAATAAGTCTATATCAAACAAAATGCCACCAACTTTATTTAATATAACTCAAAAATATACCAAGAAGATAAAATAAAATAAGAGCACGCATTTTTCAAGGTTCCCGCCAAAAACCTCGTGAGAATGTATATGAAATGTTAGTAAATATCGTCATGGTTTTTTGGCGGGAACCTTGAAGGATGCGTGTTGTGCTCTTATTTGATTTAATTTTCTGGGTGTATTTTTTGAGTTATATTAAATAAAGTTGGTGGCATTTTTAACAGAGTTCAAAAAACGAGAAGGTTCTCAATTCGGCCGGTATATATATTTTTTTATGTATGTACGCGAATTTCGCCGAGATTTCTGAACCAATTTACGTAATTCTTGTTTTGTATGATGCGGAATAGTTTCGAATTGGTCCCATAAAAATTTGATTCAGATAGGCCCATTAGTTTTTATTTTATGAGCATTTTTTTACTTACTTTCACCTCAGACTAAAGGTATAAGAGTAGACGGCGAGTTGTCGTACAGTGCGTTGCACAGACCAACAACCTAGAAGTGCGTTGAATCCACTGACGTCCTAGATAGTCCTAATGCGCATGACAACAAGATGACAACAAGTGACAATGACACATTTACTCATCGACGACACAACACAGCTTATTTACTCCTTCGTGGATAAATTTTTTTCATTGATTTCGTATAGCCGTGTAATAATTTTGTATCGACACACCTAAACAATTTAAATTAGGTATATAATTGTCACGAAGCTAAAAGAGTCAGATTTTACAAATTTAACAGTTGTGAACATTAATCTAATTGGCAATGCAGCAATAAACTAAAAAGTATTAAATAAATATAACTACGTTAAGAAAAACCGACTTCAAAACTGAAAAGTAAAAAATAATAAAGATTTAATTGTAATAATATACTACCTATTATTTATATGTGCTATTTACTAATAGGTTTGAAGTCGATGCCAAGCCAATATCACTAAAGTAGGTATTTCACTGCATTAAAACGTAACTTCACGCCTGTAATCCCCGAAGGGGTAGGCAGAGGTAAATGCATGAATTCAAGCTTATATGCAAACACCCACGATTCGCCGGTTACGTTTTGTTCAGTGTATTAATTTGCTCGTATATATAAATAAAATTGTTTGTTTAAGGCTTGGCACCGACTTCAAACCTAATAGTAAATAGCACATATAAATAATCGGTAGTATATATTATAATTACAATTAAATCTTTATTATTTTTTACTTTTCAGTTGTGAAGTCGGTTTTTCTTAACGTAGTTATATTTATGTTTGATATTATTATATTGAACTTATTACAGTGCTCGTGTTTAAGGAAATAGAATAACAGTGCGGAAAAACGTTCGTTCGGGTTGCCTCCAAAACTTCATTGTAAATGTTCTGGTAAAGCAGCCATCGCTTTACTCGAATGACTGTGACTCTGACTGACGGACTGATAAATTGACTGACTGACTCTAACTTTAATTTTTACGAATACGAAATATTGTTTTACTTGACACTGGCAATACGCATAACATGCGATGCCATAAAAATAAAAAAATATATATATCGTGAAATAACGTCAATCGTCATGGAGATTTGTCGGGCACCTTGAAAGAGGCGGTGCTCTTATTTTATTTCATTTTCTTGGTGTATTTTTGAGTTGTATATATATTTAGTCGTCTGAAATGAACATTCTGTACACCGTGAAATACTTCCGGATACAATTTGGGAGTTGCTTCAAAATACTGCATTGTACCTACTGCCTTTATGATGAATTGTACTTTATGTAGCTTTAAAATGGGCTATCGATCGCGTAAGATGTGTAGGTAACGATCATACTATGCTAATATTATAAATACGAAAGTCTGTTTATTTATCTGTGACGCTTTCAAGGCTGAACTTCAGCACCGATTTAGATGTTTTTTTTTAAATTTCGGGGTTAAACATAGTAGTAGTTAAAGAATCGAAACATAAAATATAAACTAGAAGTATTTGGGAAAAGTCCGCAGCTATATAAAGATCTATGAGTAGAGACGTAGCATCTACGTAGCAGTTACGTAGTAACACCGTAGCAAGGACTGACATAGAATACAGTGTCAATATTCAAGAGCGTAGGTGTACCACCGTATTATTACCTAATCAATTTGATGCCAAATGTTAGTATGTATTCAACCCAGTAGAACACCGCGGACACTTCGCCAAAATTCCATACAAACGCTTAATTTGGTATCTATGAACAGTCATCAATCAGTGACGTGTATTTACACGTGCACATGTGAGCGTAGCACGTAGAGAATACCAAACGTCGCCCATAAGAGGAGAGGAGATTGGGTGAGACGGGAAAATGGGACAGGACGTCGAAGTGTCCATTCTATACGTAGTATTTATTACATATTCTTTGCCAGTAGGATGTCATGTCCCTTTAATTAAGAACTCTCACAGACGCAAAACGGCACTTCGATCTCACGTTTTTATGTAGATATTTATAGGCTACAGTATTCACTTACCATCCATGTGAACAGTATGCTTGATTGATGCCTGCTAAATATAAAGGGTTAAAGGCCATCATGGCTCTTTAATTAACAAATCTCACAAACGCAAAATAACTAAAGCCTCACGGGGAGACAGTGGTAACTTATCTGCATTTCGATCTCACATTTTATCTAGATATTTATAGGCTACAGTTTTCACTTACCATCAATGTGAAAAGTATGCTTGATTGATTCCTGCTAAATATAAGATATGAATATGAGTTATGTTCTTTAGATAAAATAATAATATTAAAATGATAGCTGGCAGTAGAACTGATACTTAAGAGCTTTAAAGACAGCTTAGCATGCAAAAGTCACTTACCGCCCGACAACCCTTGACAATTCCACTGAAATGAACGCACTGTGCACCGTAAAAATATTTCCGGATGCAGTATGCGCGTGCCTTGTTACGTTTTACAGTATTAAAATTTACATGAAAAGGTAAGGCAAGTATTGCTCTTTTGTAGCTTTGAGGCTATCGATAACATTCGAAATAGGTAGTAGGTAGGTAAATAAAACTTAAGTAAATACTTTTTACTAAACCAGATTTACAATGCTGAGTATTAATGAATCAAATATTTCGAGGTTAAAATAAAGAAGTACATAATTAAAGAATCGATACATATACCTAAACCAGAAGTAGGAAAAGTTCATGTAAAAACATTCGTTAAACAAATTTCGAACATCAAAAACCCACTTTTAAATGCAAGTTGCCAAAGATCTTTATTGAGCGTAATTGACGGCCCGGACTTTGAAATATTCCAAACGTGTAACTTTTTAACCGAGTTCAAAAAAGAGTAGGTTCTCAATTAGGCAGGTATATGTATATTTTTTGGAATGAAGTAATCAAAGATATTAGAATATCTTTGCAAGTAATGATCGCTCTTTGGATGTTAAATAAATATAATATTAATGCAGGTATATCCAACTAGCTGGCTTTAGAACTGGTACCTTAGGGCTTTAAGGTTAGCTTGGCATGCAAAAGCCACTTACCGACAACCCTTGACAAGTCGACTGAAATTAACATACTAGGTACTGTAAACATTCTTCCGGTTACAGTATGCGTGCATCTTTATTATTCTCTGTACTATTTAAGTACCTTTTGATAAAGTAGCTTTAGCCCGCGGCTTCATTCGCGTGGCATAGTTACTTTGGACACCATTTTATTGTTTTAGGAAATTCGTAACTTCACCCCTGTAATTCCCGGATGGGTAGGCAGAGGTAAATGTTTTCAAGCATACATGCAACGATTTACCGGTTACATTGTTGGCCCATTTAACGGCAAATGGCAAGCCTGTTGATATATCCTGGCACATTGGTAATGTGCCCGGATATGTCAAACGCCAACTTCAATAAAATGGGAAAATTTGTAATTTAATTAATGTAGTACGAAAGCTTAGAGAAATATATGATTATAAGATTTTATGAATAACTAGCTGACCCGGCAAACTTCGTATTGCCTCAGAATAAAAATATGACATGTGTCAAAGGTTCGATAGATACGGACTATTTGTATGGGAAAATAAAATGGTGTTTTTTACTATTTCCCTTCAATTTCTTCATATTTTCTTACCTTTTAAACATTCCCTGGACTTCCAAAAATCATTCAAAATCAATATTAGCCAAATCGGTCCAGCCATTCACGCGTGATGCCGTGACCAAGGAAAACGGGTTGCATTTTATATATATAGATATTTTCCATATTTCAATAACATTTCAAACAACACTGCTCGTTGATGCTTCGCGAATTTTTTTTTAATGCCTGGATATTGACTATATAACTGAACTAAGAACTACTTCATTACTGAACTAGAGAAGGGTAGCCGGAGACCAGCTGAACTAGTCCACTTGAAGGATTCATTCGTGAAATACAAAGGACAAAACATAGGCGTGAACTTTAGAATGAATATCAATATTAGAACCTAGTTAGAACTTTACCATAGATAACTAATTCCAAATACGTCTTCAAAATCTGTGCAAAGAGCTGTATGACTATGACAGTGACATATTTGCCCTCGGGCTTCTGGAGCTACGAGATTGCCCAATGTATCATATAGGAAAGTTTAGCGAACATCTAAAAATATGGCGAAATGAATTCCACTTCATCTGACAGTTCTTTTATCGAATCATGTTTTTTTTAACAGATAAATTTTAATAGCAAATCCATCTTCGGGATTTCTTTTTTTTAATTTTCTGCTTTCATCTAAATATTGTGTTGCATCTTCCTTCCTTATTTTTAATTGTTATCGAAGATGGTCATACGGATTTTTAAAAAGAATACAATTTTATTCGTAGGGGATAAGTAAATAATATATTTTAAGCATTGATGTGACCTATTTATCGCTTCGAGAAACATCTGCGTGAAGTTATGTTACATACATTTTTATAAATTCCGGTAGGTAGGTATATCTCCGCGTAATACCTTTTCATAACCCTCGTAAACAGCTATTTAAGAACGGATATGGTTATGACAGTGAGATATACGCCTCCAGGCTACCGGAGTCGCGTGCGAGTAACATAACTGAACCTGAAATTTTGGAAATTACCCAGAGACGTAACTCTAACGTAATTGTAACGTACGTTCTAAATAAATACGTAGACGTGTAATTTACTGGTGGTAGAGCTTCAGTGACGGAGCTCGCGGGCGTAGGCACCACTGCATTACCTAATATACTTGCCGCTAAATGGTAGTGTTTAGCACTATCGTGTTCTGGTCAGGTGGTAATGTACGGCCCTTTAATTTCCGGCACAGAGGCTTAACACCTCAGGAGTGGTAACGCATCTGCATTTTGACCTTGGTCTTTGAATAAGTGTCCGCATAGGCTGCAGGCATCACTTAACATCAATGTGAAGCATGCTTCTTTACTATTTCCATTAGGTACCTACAGAAAAAAAAACAACTCGGGTGTGGCAACGCATATGTATTTTGACCTCAAAATAATTAATTGTATCCTCAAACTAGTTTGCTTAGTATTGAGTTTCATTGTGAAATTTCTCACATTGTACACAGCGAAGAACGAAGCCAGCGAAGCGTCGATTTAGTTAGAAGGGATTCAGGAAATTTCTTCAGAACAATGTAGCATTTATGAAAGACAAAGCAAGTTTAATCTGAGGTCGGAACGAAACCTTTTGTTGGTGCCTTCGTCCTGAGATAGACCTAGAATGCAAAAGGTAGGTAGCTATAGCACACAAATTTACATTAAACCACGCTTTTTTTACCAAAGCAACAAAAGACATAATCGGACTTTTCCTCTTTGTGTCCATTTTAAAGAGAAATTCTTTTTTGATATCTCACAAAGCAATTCAAGGAATCTTCTAAATATTACTTTCGGTTTTAGAACTTTTTATTTCTTTTAAAATATGTTCTTACAATCAAGGGTTTTGTGATACCTTTTTAATAATTCATTAGCCTATAGACACTTACAAAATGACCAGAGGTCAAAATGCAGATGCGCTGCCACTCCTGAGGCATTAGGTGTTACGCCTCTGTGCCGGAAAGTACAGGGCCGTACATCACCACTTGACCGGAACACGATAGTGCTGAACACTACCATTTAGCGGCAAGTATATTGGGTAATGCGTTGGTGCCTACGCCCGCGTGCTCCGTCACTGGAGCTCTATCACCAGTGTAGCTGTTCTAAGTGTAAAATTTTATTTTCTCATTATCAATTTAATTTTTTAAAATATCAAATCGATGGTACATTTGTTTATGTGAACTTACGGAAACAACATTTTTACAAATATCTTATTTATATGCTGAACTTAACCAGAGATCCTTCTGAGTATTAAAATACGATGGATTTAATTATTTAAATAATTTAATTATGGTAGTAAGCAAGTTATTTGTTCAGTAACCAGGAGGCTTTCAAAGTTTTAAGTGGCTATTTGAAATTGAGGAAAAAGACGAGTTTGTTTTTTGACCTTTAAGAATGTTTTAACAAGATTTTATTTTTGTTTTGTATTCTGTCCTAATAGTCCACCATCTATTATTAGATTTAAGTCGTGTTTTGAACGTGGCTTACCATAATTATCTCCTGGATTTTTGTATCTGACTGGATATTACGAGACCATACTTACTTTAAATATGCAGGAAAATAGCGCTAACTATATAAAATAAGGTAAACCTGGGAGCTGACCGCTTAAATCTAATGCTTTTGTGGCGCTTTTGATTATTGCAACGTCTTGTCAGTTTCGTAGCGCGTATTAAAAAGTTTTATTCTCAAGTATGTACCTGTTGACTTCCAGGCAAAAAATAGGCAGTACGAGGCTAACAGGCTGGCGTCATAATCAAAAGCATCACGAAAGCATTTCAGTTAGGCGGTCGGCCCCCTGTATTTATTGTACGATGTATTTTGCATATACTATTAAAATGAAGGATGTAGAGTCACTTTACATAATTTCAAATTCATTTTGCTGACACAATTGCAATACCACGGAGGTCGTTTTGTAAACATTATAAAAGCAACTGGCCACTGGCTGGTGAAAGCGTTAGTATTTCCCATACTTCATTACACATTTGAAACGTGGACGCTGAGAGAAAATGAAGAAGAGAGGATAGATACATTAAAAATGTGGTACTGGCGAAAGATGCTTGGAATACAGTGGACTCAATTCAAAACTAATGTCAAAGAGAGTGTATCCTCTGTTGTTCAGTCTCAAATACTCACGTTGTTGGGACAAGTTTCGAGGCGGTGTGAACATTCCAAATTGTACGCTTGACGGTCCAGGGGACTTTCGACGGTAGAAGAGGACGTGGTAAGTCTCCTATGCGCTGAGGTGACTAAATACAAGCGGCTACTAAAACGTCATTCTATGAGTTCGCCCGAACCGCACCTGTACGCGAAGAGTAGCGGCGGGTTGTGAAGCGAGCTGCCAACCCTGAAGTGACAACTACAACCACTCTGACAATAGTGTAACGTAACGACCAAGAAGAGAATTTTGTAAATTAACTATGAGATATAACTACTATAACTACTGGTGGTAGAGCTCCACTGACGGAGCTCGCGGGCGTAGGCACCACCGCATTACCTAATATACTTGCCGCTAAATGGTAGTGTTCAGCACTATCGTGTTCCGGTCAGGTGGTAATGTACGGCCCTGTAATTTCAGGCACAGAGGCCATAACACCTTAGGCCTCAGGAGTGGCAGCGCATCTGCATTTTGACCTCTGGTCATTGTGTGGGTGTCTATAGGCTGCAGTCATCACTTAACATCAATGTGAACTGCATGCTTGTTTGCCACTTTTATTACATAAAAAAAAAATTTAAAAAAAAAAATGCCTATTAATTTGTAACCATGTTATCCTTTTGGACGTAATAAAAACTGCTATAACATATTATAACTACCAAGTTATATTTATGTTGTCATGTTCTTGGCTTTACCTTCCTATAGCTAATGCAATTTGAGAAGGAATAAGTTCCCTAACCGCCCAACGCAACGGCTTGTTGTTTTGTGACCTGTCTATTAACTCGACAACATCCGAAGTTTTACGTTTGTTCTAATTTATGCCTCCTTTGTTATCGTGATGGATTAACAAAGTAAATGTCGTAGTAAATTTTTGTATATCTCATATAACCAACCAAACGTATAAAGAAAACGTTGACACTTTTCTAAAAATTAGTTCTATAACTACACAATAGTGTTGCTAAACTATCGATAGTTGCGCTTTCGATAGTAGACCTCGAAAAACAGTCGATAGCGCTTTAGTACTATCGAAACTATCGGCCCTTGACGATACTATCGATACTATCGATTGTTAAAAATAAGCAATACTATCGAAGCTATCGATACTATCGATACTGTTACGTCACGCAAACTATCGGTTGTATCGATAGTTCGATTTTGTTTATAACAAAACTATCGATGCTATTGATCTTTGGCAATAGTTTTGCTTATTTTTAACAATCGATACTATCGATAGTATCGATAGTATTGCAGCATGTCGATATTTTCGATAAACCTATCTACCGATCACAATACTCTCGATAGACTATTACTATTGCAACAACACTACTACACAACAAAGACCTGTTAGCTACGAAACAGTTTTGTGGCGTGTCTATTAACTCGACAACATCCGAAAAGCTTTACGCGCCATTCATTTGTTTTTATTATTCCTCCCTCCATTGTGAATGTTGATGGATTGACAAAGTTGGACAGTAAATGGTGAAGCTTGTTTATCATCTTATTTATAAAATTAATGAAGTAATAACGTATTTTATTTTTGTGTGGGATGCTGTGTTGTGTAGGAATTAATTTAGATGGAATATAAGTAGCCACCGCATTACCTAATCTACTTGCCGTTAAATGGTAGTGTTCAGCACTATCGTGTTCTTGTCAGGTGGTATCCGCGGTAATGTACGGCCCTGAAATTTCCGGCATAAAGGCATAATACCTTAGAACTCAGGAGTGGCAACGCATCTAAAGTGAAACCTCCAGTCTCGTGTAGATATTTATAGGCGACAGTATTACTTACCACTTATGTAAACTCTATGCTGGTTTGCCACTTTATAATATAAAAAAAAAGGTTTTTAGTATTCTGACAACAACATATTCGGTATTCTGTTTTTAGAGCTATTTTTTATAGTAATTGCGTAAGAAAAGGTCGAAGAAAAGAGCTGCCCTTAAGCGGTGTCTTTGTTTTAGAGTGTAGGTATTAACTGCAGTAGTCAACTATTTGCGAAGGGTGGTGATTAAGTAAGTTCAGGGACAAGAGTGTACATTATGCGACTGTAAAGACTAACCCATTATTTATAAACGTACATTAGATATGTTTTATCCATAGAATGCTTTGTCTTTGTCAGTTGCATTGTCAAATGTGCAGGATAGAAAAAGAAAAAAGAGAGATTAGCAACACTTTAGCTAAAATAAAATACGTTTATGAATAAGAGGGTTAATATACGACTTTCAGTGAAGCTGAAAACCTCTGTAACAAGCTGCCATGTATATTTGAGGAAAAAAAATATCTAATATACAGAACTAACACTTATTTAAAATACACAAAAGAAGTAATAAATATCTCTCGTTACTTTAATTTAGTTAGTTGCCTATTTCGTAAGGAAGGGTCCAAATTGTTTTAAAAGTGAGTTTCGCAACCACTCGAAGGTTTGTTAGCAGCTCAACTGTTGTTTTGTGGTGTGTAGCTCGACAACATGCGAGATTTTACGTCATCGTAAATGTTTTTATTATTCTTCCCTCGATTGTGAACCTTGATGAATTGTGACAAAGTTGAACGGTTCATAGCGAAGTTTATTTATGAACCGTTATAGAACAGGGAAAAGAGATTGTATCTACATGTTATTTCTACTTTCCTAACTTCAGTAAATGGTTAAACA
This sequence comes from Macrosoma leucophasiata, assembly GCA_036365455.1. Lineage (NCBI taxonomy): Eukaryota > Metazoa > Arthropoda > Insecta > Lepidoptera > Hedylidae > Macrosoma > Macrosoma leucophasiata. The sequence goes on from JAWQUS010000020.1 coordinate 7,039,378, forward strand.
GTTTTAATGTGTGCTTAGGAAGAGTTGAAACAGTTTTTAAAATAGGGGGACCTATTTAAAAAACTGTTTCAACTCTATCCTCATAAAGATTTAAAAGCAGTTCTGTAGTTTTGTTGTGTCTCTGTTAATTTGACAACATCTGAGACTTTACGTCGCTGTTCATTTGTTTTAATAATCTTCTCTCCATTGTGAATCTTGATGGATTGACAAAGTAAAACGGTAAATAGCAATGTTTGATTGTCTTCTAGATTTGATATTATACCTATGTCCGTAACGATTAAACACTTTATAAAACTTTATTTCATTGTAGCTTTTATTAAAAAGGGAAGCGGTGAGTTAGGCAATCGCCCGAAGCCCGATCCTGCTGACTACGCAGCGGACGTCCGGCATGTGTTGTGTGGAATGCTTATTCGGCAACCTAGTTTTAAGTTGTTATTTTAGTTTACTTTATAAATATCTTTTCTATTGTAATTTAGTCTTGTAGTAATAATTTAACATTAAACATCTCTCTTTGTAAATAAATATATTTTTTTAATAATAAATCCTTCCGCCGTAACTTAACTGGTGTCGTGTTGAATAAAAGTACTTAGTTATCCATCAAAACGAGCTAATCCGATTGCAAGGGGTGGTGAAATTGGAGATTATGATAGGTACATATGTATATATGGTATCATGTGTAGATATGATACCTATTGTTGTCTGTTACTGTAGAACATACCTTCTTAGAATGTGGTAGAACTTTTTGATGATTTGTTCTGTAGGGCTGGTAACAGTATCTTTTTATTTAATACCTTTCTAATAGAGTACATGACTTAGCTAGTCAATAATTTGCCATTTTCATAACATAAAAATTGCCTATTATTATTATTATATGATACCAGTAATTTTAGTAGTTCCATTTCTAAGTAGATGATCAATCATACAGTGTGTTCGTCGGCATATTATGTCGATATCTGCCTCTGACTTGTTTCGTTACTCGTTCCACATAATTTGGCAAATATATACCGAAAGTTCCTAATTCTACCATTTAACTTACCATAAGCACATACTTCTATAAAACCAATTTGATCGTCAGTTCGTAATGGATTCAAAAAAAAAAACGTAAACGAAACTTCACGCCTGTAATCCCCGAAGGGGTAGGCAGAGGTAAATGCATGCATTCAAGCATACATGCAAACACCCACGATTCGCCGGTTACGTTTTGGCCCATGTAACAGGTGGCGAGCCTGTTGACATCTCCGGGCACATTACCAAACTTTGAGGTACTGGGAAATTTCCAGAAAATGGAAAATCCCAATAGAACCAGAGATAAAGGCTTTTTCACCGTTATCTCTGATAACCCCCTACCCGGGAATCGAACCCAGTACCTCAGCGTAGTAGTAGTGGCCTGCTACCACTAGGCTACCGAGGCAGTAATGGATTCAAGTTCACTAATTTGTCATAACTTCGATAAAACTTTTGAAAATAAAGCATTAAGCCTCCAGTTCCAAATTCAGTTCAGTTCAAAGTTCAATATGTTAAAAATATAAAAAAAATATTTTATTCAACAATGAAAAACAATACTCGTATCTACGAGACTTTCCCAATTTTTACTGTTACTTAATCCGAGTTATAATGTTGTCAGCGGATCAAAGTTGGTGAAATGTAAGAGCCTAATTTGAGTTGTGAGTTTTGTGGTTAGGTACAGGTAGCTTTACAAAGCTGTCTGCTACAGTATTTCGGGCCGGCACAGTTATTTTGTTTGCAAATATGTACCCATATACTAAATGATTTATATGCTTGGTTATTCAAGGAACACAGACACATTTTTGTTAGGCATGGCATCAGAGCGACAAATGCGCATTTGCGCTTAAAATCTTTTGCCCTCAAGGTGTACTTTATCAGATATGGGGTGATCCCCTTTTAACGTTAAACATTATCGTTTAACGGCAATATCTTATAAAGATAAGATATTGCGTTACTGCTATATAATGTTGCCTATAAGTAGGTGTTATTGTATATTAAGCCAATTTTCTCGGTGCTACAATATGGGGTTCTTCAAAATTGGTATCAATAGAGTTCTGGTAGCGCGTTGGTAACTTCCCTGGTGTTGCTAATGTTCATAGGCGACGGTTACCACTACCGCTGTACAGAAAGTGCTTGTCTGTCACCATACTGACCTTAAAAATATTGAAAAATAATACATGGTATTAAACGCCGATGTTTGTTACACGGCATCACATGTTAATATAATGTCCTCCCTACGAGGTCGAACACTAGTTTTTTATATACCTACTCTGTAAAGTTACATCACACATGAAAATACCTTTATATATCGTGAAAATGAACGTGTCACGTGTCAGGGTTCGCTGAATAAATTGATTCTGCGATACTTGCATCTAAAAATAGCTTTCCATCGACGGTAAAGCAAATATCCCTTTATGCCGTTCGAATGTTTACCTTTCGAAAATAAAATAACTTTAAACGTACTTTAAAATAAATATCACGTACGGGCAGCTTGTAAATATTTGATTAGAGTAACAAATCTTGTTTGAGCAGTTAATAGAGCGTTTGGATCGGATGTCGCTATTGCAACTGTTAGCTTACGTTCAACTCACATTTAAAATGTTTTTTGGATTCCGAAAAATGGACTATATTAGGTCCACTCGCGCGTCTGTCTATCTGACCGCCTGAAAGTGATGGCCTTACCGTCCAATAGGGGGAGATCAATTCTTCCACTAGTGCAGTAAGGCAACCGAACAATGGTGGTCAAACCATGCCAATAGGGAGGTAGTAAATGCACTAACGCTGTGTTGGCAGCAGTACATATAATAATGATAATAATGGCAACCCATTATACGTCCCACTGCTGGGCACGAGTCTCTCCCCTTTTTGGGGGAAGGCCTGGAGCTTACTCCACCACGCTGCTCCAATGCGGATTGGCGGAGGTTGGTGGGTTAGTGGCCAACCCGCTGTCGGATGTTTTCAAACCGCCCATAAGGCCTCCGACAAGGTTTAACGACTGCTATCTATCGATAGCAACCGGCACCGACGGCTTAACGTGCCCTCCGAAGCACGGAAACGCGCACTTTAATTTGCTACTAGCGGTCACCCATCACACTACCCGACCGCGCCCGTAGTGCTTAACTGAGTAGATTGTTTGTGATCTACACCAGCCGCCAGGCCATGCGCGCTTTTGCTGCAGCAGTACATATTTTCCCTTAATGACGTACGACACTGATGTGAGTATCTTCGGGGAAGAATCTTCTGTCCAGTGGACGTCTTCCGGGTGAGACGATGATGATGATATTTATCACCGGTGGTTTACCGCGATTACACCCACACGGACTATTGTGGGTGAAATAAATGTCACAATGATAATAGTTATTGTGGGTGAAATCGCGGTAAACCACCACGTTAATCTCGATCCCTTGTTTATAGATAGATTTAATGTTGTACGGGTAACGACATCAATATTGATTTTGCCGCTCTATTAGGACGTAAAGCTTTCCCCTGATACCCCATTTCCCCACTGACATGAACGTTTTCGGGTACACCATCAAAAAGTCATTAGAAAGCCTATTGACCTAAAACCTCATGCTTACTTGCTAAATATTTCTTAGAACTGCTTATTCTTAATAGCAAAATTACGTAATAAATATTATACGTAGAATTTAAATTCTTAACGTGCTAGTTGAATTCATTTTAGATTACTGACAAAGAATTTGTTAGTGTTAGGGATGATCTCTCGGTTATAATGGGCTTGAGGTAAGGAAGGTGACGATTATTAGGTACATCTGGAGGGTGCTTCGCTGAATGGTGTACCTACTATTTTGTGTAGTTGTAGTAGTATAATTGTGATTGTTGAAAAAATATACAACGAAATAAATAAACGAAATAAAAAACTTTAAAAATGTCTAAATATAACTACACGAAATAAACGATCCATCTTGATTAAGTAAAAGTAATTCTGTAAGTATTAGCATCGTTACACTTCTTGCCCGTCAGAAAGGATTCATCAATATAAGTAATTGAGTCGGTGGCTGCCGAGCTTAATGGTCCAAATTGGGTTAATAGCGACAGGATTTCCATAGTAACATGAGATTAATTTGCAAGGTAAAGTAATTGGTAGTGACTAACATGACATGTTACAACGATATGGGGAACCTTAATTTTCTATGTAAAAGGAAATTAATCAATTCATAATTAAAGTTCTGATATTTGTTCGATTTTTGTTAATTATGCCATTTTTAGGATTCCGTACTTAAAAGGAAAAAAGGAACCCTTATAGGATCACTCGTGCGTCTGTCTGTCTGTCTGTCCGTCTGTCACAGCCAATTTTCTCCGAAACTACTCGACCGATTGAGTTGAAATTTGATGAATATATGTAAATTGGTGACCCAAAGATGAACACGTCAAGTAAAATAATAAATTTTAAATAGGGAGGGCACTTTCGGGGGGTAAATTAGAAAATAAAAAAAAAAAATATATCGTAAACTGTGTCGTGTGGCATATTCAATGAAAGAGGTTGTTATCAGCATCTCAGATATATTTTTTTATAATTTTTGCATAAACAAATTTGAAGTTATTTAAGAAAAACGACGAAAATTGAACCTTCCCCTCCCCCTATCTCCGAAACTACTGAACTTAAAATTTTGAAAAAAATGTGGAAAATAGTTCTTTGCCTATAGATTACTGGAAAACCTATAAGAAGTTTGAGTATTCAAATTAAATCGAAAATTCTTAATAATATAACCCCCCCACCGTAACCGCTATGTCCCTGCATTTTAAATCTGTAATATTTTCGTAAATATTTATTTAAATTACGGAACCCTCACCACGCGAGTCGAACTCGCACTTGTCCGGTTTTTTTAAAGATTTTTTTTTAATTTTACAAACAGAATTGGTTCTGTGCACTGACTATGTTGCCGCATTGTAAACATGGTGAATAAGTAGACTCGTATATATAACGTCTTAATTAGGCGCTAGATTTTGTTATTGTTATTAATAACAAAATTATTGTATTTTGTTATGGTGTGTAGTTATACGACAAGTCAAATTTACAATCATGGTAAATATGGTTTACATAAATTACATACTCTTTTAATAAATTAATGAAACCATCAAGCTAAGGGGTAGTTAATGGCAGTTTATAAATATACTGCCTCGGTAGCCTAGTGGTAGCAAGTCACTACTACTACGCTGAGGTCCTGGGTTCGATTCCCGAGTAGGGGGTTATCAGAGATAATAGTGTAAAGTCCTATATCTCTGGTTCTATTGGGATTTTTCCATTTTCTGGAAATATCCCAGTATCTCGAAGTTTGGTAATGTGCTCGGAGATGCCAACAGGCTCGCCACCTGTTACATGAGCTATACATAACGTAACCGGCGAATCGTGGGTGTTTGCATGTATGATTGAATGCATGCATTTACCTCGGCCTACCCCTTCGGGGATTACAGGCATGAAGTTACGTTTTCCATTTTATAAATATACCTTTAACTTTGAGAGAGAATATGCAATGTACTTACAATAAAAACTTCAACGCCGATTAACTTTCAGTATAAAAGGTCAAGTGCAAATTTCATAAACGAAGCTATTCAACCGAATATCCATAACTTTTTTGTAGATTCAAAACTTAACTTGGCACAAAACTTTGCTTAAATAAATTAAGCTTCCAACAGTTCGCTTTCAACGGCACTGCTTACTCTAATAAAGTGATGGCTCTTTTCAAAAATATTGTTCAATAGTCAATAAAGTCATGGAACTTGGAATTGATGAACATTTGTTTTTTGTTCAAAATCTGTAGCAATATTTTTTATTTTAAAGAATAGTGAATATGAATAAGAAATAACGATTCTTTTTTTTTTCATATTGTTTTTCAGGGTTATTTTACTAATTAAAACGTACATTTGATGGCGATGCACGGGATATATGAAAGAACCGAGCTACTTGGCGCTCCAAGGTCTTTGTCTATCTCGAGAGAGGCCTAGCGTTAATTGAAAATTTTAAAAAGGAGAAGCAAAAGGATTTTTTTTATTTGGCTTTGCGTTATTTTGGTACAAGGATAAAAAAAAAGTTTTTTTTTCTTCTGTACTCCATTATTTTGTATTTACCAAAATCCTGCCTAATTTCGCATCAGATCACATACAAAACACCTTTTATTATTTATAAAATATGAATGTACCTATTTCAAACGTAACAATGCCTAAGAATACGTAAGTATAATTAATTTATGTATATGAGACAGGAAAGTATAAAAACATGTTTACAAAATAAATTTACCGTCTATGAAGAGCGAACGAAAGTAATGAAATGTCAGAAAAGGTCAAGTTGTGCATTAAACATCCCAAATTACTGACAGCCACGTGAAAACAAAAGGGAAGTATTATACAACATAGTTATAGAAATAGTAAATACTATGTGATATAAAATATAAGTAATTTGAGTAGTAGGTGTAACTGACAATGAAAGAACCGGTGCGGTGGTAGTGATTTTGCGGCCTCAGCCCGCACCACCGAATTGCCTAATCTATCTGTCGCTAAATGGGAGGTGTCATCGTGTTCCGCTGAAGTAGTAATGTACGGCTCTATAATTTCTGACATCTATACCGAAATCTCTGTAACATCTTTCAATGTAGATTCTCATAGTCTAGAGTATTTACTTACCATCAATGTGAACTGTATACTTTGTGCCCACGTTATCACACAAAAAAACGCTAATGCATATTATTTGCATTTTATTTTATTATACATTACATTTCATGGCCCGGTAATTTTCACATTGCCTCTTCGTAACCCACTTAATATTTTAAACTCAAGCTGGTTCCATTAGGTAAAATAATACATATTTATTAGGAGTATTTAGGATGCGTCGATCGATAGTAGGTAATGTTTTTCCAATAAGGTGGATTTCCACCTTATTGGCGCGACCCGGTATTTTATTTTGATGGCCCGGTACGGGGTCCCGACCCGGCAAATGATTATTATGTTTTAACTAAGTTCTTTTAATTCAAATTTTAATTTACTATTAATATTTGATTTTGCTTTTACCATATGTAATGGTTATTCAATTTAAGTAATTTATGATTTCTTGACGTTTTGAAACGATCTGTAGAGATCTATTCGAATTAAAAATATTTTCTTTCTTTCTTTCTTTCACACAATCACATCAATATAGCCCGTTACGAGGATTGTATGAATTATTCAGTGTATATCGTCTCAGCCTATCTTTCTGAAACATTTTGGGGATGTACGTATGTGGCAAAAACAAATGTTTAGAGAATGTACTGAGTAGTGGCAACTACTACAGCTTTGCGTAAACAAATGGCTGTTGTTGTGTTAGCTTAAAATGGAAGGGACAAACAAGCATGTAGTTAACACTGATGTGAAGTGATGACTGCAGGCTATAGACACCCACACAAAGACCAAGGTCAAAATGCAGATGCGTGACCACTCCGCAGGCCTAAGGTGTTATGCCTCTGTTCCGGAAATTACACGGCCGTTCATTACCACCTAAACGGAACACGATAGTGCTGAACACTACCATTTAGCGGCAAGTAAATTAGGTAATGCGGTTGTGCCTACCACCAGCTAAATTGTGGAAAATAAAATGTTTTTGGGTTTATTTGAACCTAGGTATAGCACTAGGCTAGTATTCAGGAAATTACGGTAATTTTTTCATTAAATACTGTTTGTTTTTCATGAAAAAAATGCATAAATGTATTTTAACTTGCTTGTAAAAATAATGTTAAATATATTGTACATTCATGATTATGAATCCGAGTTTAAAGTTACTTTACAAACTATTTTTTACGAATTTAGTCCAATGAAATGCGTAATTTCATTATTTTGTTATTCATTTTTGGTTTTTGCGTGCTTAAGATGAGTTTTTCGGAGACAAAAAAGAAGATGGAAAAGAAAACACACACAGCAGATTTCAAGAGATTGGAACGTGACATTCGTGCGAAAAACTTTAGTCATAATAATGAAATGATTTTTGTAATTTTTGGATAACTGCGTTGTAACTTAAGCACAAAAAAAATTACCTAATGTATTTTTTTTATTGTAGGCAAGAAATGTTGAGAAGGATAAATGAGTTTTTTTTATTTTCTTAATTAATTTAATAATAGTAAAGTTGATTATTAGATAATTATATTTCAAATTAAAATATTGTCAAAAAAAATTTTTTTTTTATTAACATTTTCGTACAAATATCACCCCTATTCCTCCTCTAAATAGGTGGACGCAATCTGGAAATAATGGACTTAAACTGGGTAAAATGCCTAATTTTGAAGTTTCTCTATTTAAAAATAAATCACAAGATGTGCAACAACATTGAAAGATAAACTTAAATTATACTATATTATAATGAACACACTACATGAAATTAGAGCTGGGACATTTTTATTATCCCCTCCAGTTGGTAAACTGCACTAAATGGACGCGAACTGAGATAAATCCTAAAATTAGTTTTATTTCAATGCGAGTGTAGCTCGCAAAAACGTAAGAACGTACCAATGTGAGTGTGATGTAATTAATATTAATTAAGAAGAAAATTGTTGGGTATCATTAAAATCACAATAACACTGTAAGAAGATTACTGATATATTTCAAAATATTGAAATACCATCGATCCGCTGAAAATGTATAAGGGAGAGCAGAGGACGCCAGAGCAATTGCGATCATCCATCAAACATACAAATTGACTTCGATTTATTCCTGTACCTGGCCGAGATATATCACTCTCCTTTCTTAGAATGTGGGTTGAATTTTCTTATGGGCATTTATGATTAGGAAACCGATAATTGGTACCTTCCTCATTTTTTATAATGAAGTCATTGGATATGAACTTTATGTACCTATTAATTTTTACTGGTGGTAGAGCTCCAGTGACAGAGCTCGCGGGCGTAGGCACCATCGCATTACCTAATATACTTGCCGCTAAATGGTAGTGTTCAGCACTATCGTGTTCCGGTCAGGTGGTAATGTACGGCCCTGTAATTTCCGGCACAGAGGCGTAACACCTTACGCCTCAGGAGTGGTAACGCATCTGCATTTGACCTGACCTTGGTCTTTCTGTGGGTGTCTATAGGCTGCAGTCATCACTTAACATCAATGTGAACTGCATGCTTGTTTACCAATTCCATAACATAAAAAAAAATTAAGTACAGCAAGGTATTTAGTTGTTATTTACTAAAAACAGATTTCAATTACGTTTACACAATTAAATAGATATTAATACATTATTTGCAGAAATCGTAAGTGCCTCCTTCCTATGATAAAAAGTTTTTTGGAGGCGAAGATAATAATAAATGATCTGTCTAGTTTGGGTTTAATTTACCAATAGTTGTACCAATTGCACTGGTAGTGCCAGGCCGCGTTTTTTCGGTTCCGTGTAAAACATAGTTTTTAATATTTTGAAACAAATAATTTCCTCAGGGAACAAAAGCTGAGGAGTTGCAGATTTTGTAAAATTTTTCATTAAAATCAACATGATTTTGATACATGTATTATGTTGATTTTTAATTTTAATTTTGATTTTTCTTCCACTACTTACATGGACATTTGATTCTGTGGGTAAAGGTTTTTTTTGCTATTTACCATAGAATAGAAATAGAAATAGAAATAGAAAATATTTTTATTTCGAATAGATCTTTACAGATACTTTCAAAACGTCAATAAATCATAAACTACCTAGAGCGAATAACCATTACATATAGTAAAAGCAAAATCATATATTAATAGTAAATTAAAAATTAAAATTTAAACTATATGGTTAAAACATAATAATCATAAAATTTTTAAATTCCTTCAATGATAATAAATGAAGAAAAAGAAAAACTTATTCGTCAAGATCAATGTTATTCACTTAGCAGAGTTCCAAGTGCAGTCACTACTGAGAAGAACTCCGCTACCCAACAAACTCAGTAAGAGCTCTTTTAAATGAGAGCTTAAATCTAGTACAGATAGATTATCGTGAAAAATCAAATAATGTCAACGTCCATAGCATAGATGCAAATAAACTGCTATCTACTAAATGTGATGTAGCCCCTGCAAACCAGAACAGACCAGTCCCCACCAACAGCACCCGTTCACGAGTATGACGCATGTGACAGCCATTGCCCTCCTCGACCATTTTAGAGGGAAGTGAGCAACCTGCCACACGACGCCGCCAAAGGCAAAGACATTTAAGCGTGCATGACTGTTCCGGATATGCACACGGCAAAATAAAAGATGGAATTCATTTTCAGCCAGGGTATTCACATTATATACGCGGTGCTATCACCGCATTCACCGCTATCTAGTTTATACTTAATATGCCTTTCTGCATATGGTGCGTTTATTTTAAGATTAAAATGTGCTGTTAGTTGGTTTATTTATTTATTTATTATCACTATAGCACACAAAACAGGTAATAATTTCATTTTATATTCAAAAGTTTGTATCAATGTAATGATTTAAATCGTAATCCAAAACATGCATACCTACGCGGTGATAGAATACTATCACCAGCTAATAAACTGGTGATAGTATTCTATAATATACTAGATGACCCGGCCACGCGTTGCTGTGGCTAAAGTTTTTGTTATATTTATTTATTTATACTTTTAAGCACAAAAATGTAACATGAGGCGGACTTAATGCTAGGTAGCATTCTCTGCCAGTCAACCTTTGTTATACCTATATTACATTATAGTAAACAATCTAAGAGGAACAATAAGAGAACATCAGTCACGGAGTCCACTATGCTATTTCACACAGATGGTATTTGTAAAAAAATTTGGTGATCTCCTTGACTTTCTACTACTATAACCCTTTAGTACAATGAAATTATTTACGAACAAAGACGAAAATGTTGATGTTGGTATACAAATTCACTGGATTGAGATTTGAAGGGGAAGTACGTTGAACACAATTAATTAAAATGTTCTTACACTTGATATTAAGCAGAAATCAATAGGTACAAAATAAAAATTTATAGCGTTAACAACACGTGGTAAATAAGCTGTTTAAATGTAGCTTAAATGACATGATTGTAGATTTACCATAGCAGCGCCATCTATTGATTACTTACTCAACCCAGTCGAAAGGTATCGACATCTGTTAGAATCATTTGGAGTTAACAGATAATTGTGACTGTCAAATAATAACAGACAAATATTTAGCAATAAATTAAAATTGCGACTATAATTTGAGATTTAAACTATCCTATCTCTCAAGTTGGATCGAACTGCACGAATTGTGCGAATTTTATTATAATCGGTTAAGTGGTTTAGGAGTCCATTGAGGACAAACATTGTGACACGAGATTTATATATATTAAGATTTATATAAGATAAGATATGACTAGCTAGATGACTAACGATAATGACTAATGAATAACTTAAAGATAATGCTTAGTGTAAGGCCGGTCTGACAGCATTACACTTAACATCTTTTTTGTTTTATGTTAACAATTCGTACCTACATTAAAAGATGTATTTTGTGTAAATAAATAACATTTGCGGATTAACTAACAAATTCTTCCCTGCCCCGATGTTTCGGTCGCCCTCCAGCTACCGTGGTCACGGGGAGTCTCTGAGAAAATTTTAAAGTGAATAACAATAGATATCAGAATATCTATTGTTATTCACTTTAAAATTTTCTTTTGTAACTTGACACGTCATATTCAGTAATTTGATAATTTCGGTATGATCAAATTGTTTTTGAATTGAAATGCCAAACTGATTATTTTATCTCTTGATAAATGAAAATGCTTTTTCAATATTGAATCACGGTTCAGTGGTATGTATACGAGTACATTTTGTAAAAAGAACCACCGAATGGCGCGCGGCGCGTCGAGGGAATTGCGATCATCCATCAAAGATACAAGTTGTCTGCGATTTATTCCTCTAGCGCGACGAGATTTATCACTTAGCTCTTCTTTCTTAGAGTCGAGGTTGGACCACTGATACGTCTTTATAATTACCTAGTCGTTTATTTCTAATGCTTCAGTTGGAATGAAGACTTTTGTTAGAAATTAAAGAAAAAATGGAAAGACAAAATTAACCTCAGGATAACCAGTCAAGTCGCCTTACCACTAAGCTACCGAAGCTACGCTAGCGTGCCCGAAATCCACTTATTCTTTATTTTCTAAATTCCTTCGTATGTGTAACTGCGAAAAAAATATTACAATTATTAATTGTTATTTTTAAAACTGGTCTTCATTTAGTAATGTAGTTGCTTAGGAACACAACTACAAATGGGATTACAGATTTTTATAAAATAAAAATGAGTGCGACCAGTACAAAAAAAATATTTCTACAAAAGTCTTTAATATCTGTTATTGGAAAAAATACAATAACATCTAACAATCACAAATAGATTGTAAGCATGGAGTAAGTAACGAAGTTGGCGACGTTTATTTGTGGACCCAGAAAATATATTATAATCTATCTATACAGGCTGGGTGTGACGATACGTTATTAAATAAAAATGCTTTTTCAATATTGAATCACGACTCAGTAGTAGTTATACATTTTGTAAAAAGAACCACCGAATGGCGCGCCGCGTCGAGGGAATTGCGATCATCCATCAAAGATACAAGTTGTCTGCGATTTATTCCTCTACCGCGACGAGATTTATCACTTAGCTCTTCCTTCTTAGAGTCGAGGTTCACTGATTCGTCTTTATCATTACCTGATCGATTAATTATAAACAAATCAGTCGATTTTAATATTTTTTGATATTTCGCCAATTCGCCTGCCAAGCGTGGTGATTATGGCATATCGCTTCTTTACAAGAATAATGTGACATTTCATCTAAATCGTTCTTTATGAAATGCAACATTATTCTTACAAGAATAACGTGACATTTCATCTAAATCGTTCTATATGAAATGTCACATTATTCTTGTAAAGAGGCGATATATTCTCCGCTAATCGCCCACGACACTGTTGTGGCCGTCTTTGGGGAAGGCTTTGTCCAGCAGTAGACGTTATTTGGCTGGAGTGATGATGATAAACCAAAAATTGGATAATTATTTACACCAATTTCAGGATTTTTGGTTTTACTCGAGCGCATTAGATTAATATATGAATGTATTCCACATTGCACGCTTTTGAGTATTTCTACCCAATATGAGCTGTTTATGTAGGGTCACACACTTAGGGCAGCTGTTTAAATTTTTGAAATGATAAATAAAATAAACATTTAAAAATGCAAATTTGGACTGTGATTAAAAGTCGCTATCCAAATTTGCAATGCTTTTGTCCATCAGCGGATGTGTTTTTGCTGCTGGTATGATGACGATCATTGGTGATCCGATCGAATTAAATTATTTTAAAAATCAAAGGTTTCGTTCGTTATATATAAAATATATAGCTATATATAAAAAATATAGCGTAACAAATAGTCGAAGACATTCACCACATAAACATCGTTTATCCACAATTAAGAAGACAATTATTCAATGTCACTTAACAATGAATGGTTCCCTCCGTCTCAGACGATCTGAGGTTATTTACGAGACAACAACATTATCAAAACGCTCTACTTACTGTGTAATTAATGACTTTTTATTTTGGGTTACGAAAGATTCATTCAGAAATAAAATAATGGAAACTCACAACGTTCCTGTATTGCCCTGACGGGTTAACTATCTCAGTCGAAAGATGTTCATTGCCGGGAAAAGCTGCAAAGAGTGTTGTGCGTCATTATGAGAATATGCCACAATTGCTACGTTTGGTATACCACCTGGTGGTAGAGCTCCAATGACGGAGCTCGCGGGCGTAGGGACCACCGCATTACCTAATATACTTGCCGCTAAATGGTAGTGTTCGGCACTATCGTGTTCCGGTCAGGTGGTAATGTACGGCCCTGTAATTTCCGGCACAGAGGCACAACACCTTGGGCCTCAGGAGTGGTAACGCATCTGCATTTTGACCTTGGTCTTTTTGTCAGTGTCTATAGCCTGCAGTCATCACTTAACATCAACGTGAACTGCATGCTTCTTTGCCACTTCCATTACATAAAGAAAAGTATAAAACCATTGATAAAATCAAGTTCACAATAGTTAACGGTCTTAGGGGACAAGCTCTGAGCTCCGTGACTTATCCGGGTTGAGTTTGAGGGATGTGACCTCCGTGGGGCGATTATGTAGGATAGGTTCGCAGTATCCCCTGTCCGTTGTAAAAGTTACGCTTGACGTCAAGAAAGTAACTTTTGGTGGACGCTGTTTTACGTGGTTTCCGTAAAATTTGTCCTTCAATGTTCATTATATTTGAATTTGGAAATAAAGTACTCGTACAATATGAGGTGAAATAAGTATTAACTATGTAATCAGTAGTACATTTTTTACTTGTACGTAATCGTGTGTTAGTATGGCACGTTTTAATATTGGTTTGTATATTTTGTACTTGTACTTACATAATAGGTCTTGGTATGGCGTGTCACAAATTGTATGTAAGTACAGGATGTTTTTATGAACCGTAATAGCTAGAAAGCTGAAATTTTCACAATATGTGTTTTTTTTGCCGCTATAACAACAAATACTAAAAATAAAAAAATGAAAATATTAAGGGAGATATACAATAAAAGTGTTTTTCCGAATTTTTGCTCAATATTAAAATAACGATAGCAGGTAGACGCTTAAAATTTTCACGGAATATTTTGTTGTATATAACCTTTTAAACAAATAATAAAAAAAAGTGAATATTAAAAGGGGGCTCCCATACAACAAACATAATTTTTAAACAATTTTTACTCTATGTTAATATAAAGGTAGAAACTTGAATATAGCAAACGTGATTTTAATTTATAGATGATGGTACGGAGCTCTTCGTGCGCGACCCGTACTTAGCCGCTTTTTTGCTGTTTCAGGGTAAGCTTTATTGTAAAATTTGCTTATAATGTTGCGTACAATAACCTCTTAAAGTATTGCAATTAAATTGATTTTTTATGCAAGTTTCATGTGCATACTTGTACAAATTCTAAACGTTTCTTCCATTTAAGGTACGGAACCCAAAAACTTCACACAAGGGGATGTTATTACGTGTGTCAACCGTGACAAGGGTGATATGAGACGTAAGTTACAAATAGAGCGGAACATTGGAACCTCTTTTTACGCAACTACACCTTTCTTAGAAGTCCCTTTTTTACCTGCCTTAAAACGTTAAGGAAACCATATAACACACATTGACTTGGATCGAGTTTTCTTATCGTACCTATGTCCGATAACTCATCAGTTTTCTAAACATTTCGAAAGAATAAATTACCTAATTCTGCCATATTTTTTTGTGATATACACAAAAAATAATTGTTTAGAAATTAAAGAAAAAAACGGAAAGAAAAATTTGACTTCGGGCAGGAATCGAACTTGTGACCTCAGGATAACCAGTTCAGCAAGCAGCAGGGACTTCAGTAGCTTAGTGGTAAAGCTGCTGGACTGGTTATCCTGAGGTCGCAGGTTCGATTCCTCCCCGGAGACAAATTTTTCTTTCCGTTTTTTCTTTAATTTCTAAAGTTCACTCGCATGGTGATATTGCGAAAAATAAATTGTACTAATAGTTAGTATAGTTAATATATTGGCAAACAAGCATGCAGTTCATATGGGTGCGGTAAGCGACGGCTACATTCTATAAACATCTACATATAACCAGAGCTCAAAATATAGACGTGTTGCCACCCCAGAGGTCGACGTGGTTTTACATTTTATACTGGTGGTAAAGTTCCAGTGTAGGAACTCGAGGGCGTAGGCACCACCGCATTACCTAATATACTTGCCCCTAAATGGTGCAAAAAAAAAGTGTTGAGCACAATCGTGTTCCAGTCAGGTGGCCTTGTATTTCCAGCACAGAGGGATAACACCTTAGGCCTCAGGAGTGGCATTTTGACCTTGGTCTTTGTGTGTGTGTATATAGGTTGCAGTCATCACTTAACATTAATGTGAACTGTATGCTTGTTTACCACTACCATTACTTAAAAATAAAAACCTCCGTAAAAGTTGTTCGGGTCATCATCATACATTAATTTCTTACCACTATTATTCGAACCGAAAATTCATGAAAAAAAAATATTTATTTGGAGAGGTATAATTTCATTTTGTAAGAACATTTTTAAAGTATTGTACGAAAATTCGATACTTTCTTTAGGTTCCCGCCCACTTAAGGAATATTAAACTTAGGAGGCATTTTGATTTGAATCCGTACTCATATGGTTGAAGTTAAAAACTTTATTTTTAAGTTAAATACTCCTCGTCATGTAAACTCGTTTAAGTCCTGTCTCATTTCTTTTAGAACACAATCTCTGGATCTGGGTCCAGGCAAAAAGCAATAAAAGTGTTCCCGCACTGATTGTAATAATGAGCCGTCAACGATAAAGTAGGGATCGTCGAGTGTAATTACGTAAATTAATTCCATTTAACTAAGTTAAAAGTGATTTGAAAAAGGATGAACAAAAAATATGAAAAATGCTCTGGTAACAGGCTGGATTGTGGAGTGGTAGCTTTCTACTGAGATCCAAGGTTCAAAGCCCCGATGAAATTGCCAGGGGTCTCATTGGCACCCTAGAATTTTGGTGCCATTAGAAATTTCGAGCGGGCAAGTGGCTAGATATTAATAATAAACGTAAACACCAATTTTTACAATTTCTTGGTTACTAGCTGTGCTTGCGACTTCGTCCGCGTGATAATTTATGATTGTTCAGTATCTACCAGGACGAAGTCACGGGCGCAGCTAGTAATAAAAGTAGTCTAAGTTATTACATAAGCTATCTGCCAGTGAAAGTCCCGTCAAAATCGGTCCAGTCGTTACAGAGATTAGCTGGAACAAACAGACAGACAGATAGAAAGACAGACAAACAGATAAAAATTGTAGAAAATGTTGTTTTGGTATATGTATCGCTTATACATACATACGCATTTAGTAAAAAACGGTAATTTTTATATTACAAACAGACACTCCAATTTTATTTATTTGTATATGTATATACGTAGATGTTGGCGAATCCTTTGAGATTTCGGAAAAATACAGTAGGAAAACGTTTTAACGGTTTAGCAATTTGTAAACAACTCTTGGCTATTCGTCGGTAGTCAGGAAAAACGTTAGATTAATTTAAACAAACTAGGTATATTGTAAGCCAAGTTTAAGTTATTTTATTTTTTTAAAGGTATATAAAATAAGATGAACGATGTCTGGCCGCTCACAAATACCATTCTGGACGCCTCCGCATCCGATCAGCCTTTGTCTCAGGCTCCATTGTGCGAGATGTCAATGTTAAACAATATCAAACGATCAGCCTCGTGCAGGCATAAGCAAAACACGCCGCGCCGATTAGACGCCACCAGTCGCCTGTGAAGATAGTGCTATAAAGAGGGATGCTTGTTTACACCCTATATTTATTCTGGGACTAAGTAAATGTTTATGTTGAACATTTCTTTACCACTTTTAGAATCGATTGTTTAAATTTGAAACAAAAGCAGCAATAATGATTTAATATTAGGTATTTGTTGTATCAATAAAATATGTTATTTGAGACAACTTTTTTTTCGTTTGATTTGAGTTGATTAAAAAAAGAAGGTCTTTTTCGATTCTGTTGTATAGGTATGCTTACCATATTAACTTTTCAAGAACCTACGACTGTAGGCTCTTGAGGAGTGAAGTACTTACTAAAGAGGAATTCGACTGCTTTAAATCTGAAATAAAATATGAACTGAAAAGAATAAAACAAGACATGTAAATTGTCCAACTAGGATTATCTGTTGCATAATTATTTCAACACGGGACTTCGGAACCCATTATTACGTATATTTGTGCTGGTAAAGATCGTATGGACCGACTTAGTTGGACTACTTATTTGCCTGGTTATATTCTCTTGTTGTACCTACACATACATACATTCAGTTCAAATACTTATATTTACTTTTATGCATCGCTGCATTCTTGTTAAAAAAGAAAAAATGGTACTATACTGTCACCTCAGTCTGCCCGAGACCACGGAAGCTGAAAAGCGACCGAAACTTCGGGTTCGATTTTAAATAATCATTTTAGTTTAATATATGCAAGATAAGTCCGAAAACTAGTTTTATTTCAATGAGTGTAGCTCACGAAAACCCTAGAACATACTAAACTAGTTTAGATCAAAATTAGATTTTTTTAGTCAGACATTAGGACTTTTCGACTTGATATGAGTTCTGACTGTTCAACATAATATGAAGGATTAATAAGACAATATGGTCCAAGAGATACTGAACCCTCCGAGTGCCGTTGGCTTACCAGGCGATGGTTTTTGTACTTAGCGTGTAAAATCATAATTTATATATGTGATTAATCATAATTTATCCCTACAAAAATTTCTAGCCTTACAGGGCCTACGGTACTCGGAGGGTTCAGTATCTCTCAGTCTAATACGATAATGATTGAAATTGAGCCCTGTCTACTTTGTATCACAATATAAAGATATCCTGTAATCTACCTATTCTAATAATGTCCGACTACTCGCAAAGGCTATTCAATACGCCCCCGTATCAGATCAGCTATTGTCTCAAGACTTATAATCGATCAGCTTCTTTGTGGCATTAAATAAACACGGGGCGCCGAGTAGACGCCAGAGCAGTCGCCCGTAAAGATAGTGGCAACTTATAATAAATGAGAATGTTTGTTATGTATTTTTTTTTTTTCACTTAACGATCCGAAATAATTGTTTATTTTGAAAAAAAAAACGACCTATATAGTTTTGGAAACCGTTGTAGATTATGCTCTCTTTCCCTGGCATAATTTACCCTCGATTCAATGAGGGTGGGAATTGAATTTTGGCTGAGGTGTCGTATGCGCACAGACTCACGGGGGAGTTTCGTATTTTATTGTTTTTTTATTGAGTTTTTTTTACTCTTTTAGGGCAAATTCTTAATAATTATTATTCTTAGTTGCTCGTATTTAACGCGCTGGCCACCCATCGGTCTATAGTGGGACTTGTAAGTTGTATGCGTGAGAATGGCCGGATAAGAAAAGAATTCGCCCTCATCAGCCGGGACTGATCTTAGTCTTGACCGGGGGTTAGCCAGGACCTGTGGGGTCCAGCCTAACCTAACCTTACGGGGGTAGTGCCATCTATGGGTCTGGAGTTAAATTCGACCTAATCAACAGATTAGACAATACAACAGTATTTCAGTATGTCAGTATTACAGATAAATAATTCCATTTAGACAAATTAAAATTGTCCGAGTAGTGTAGCGGTAGCAGGCCACATTTGCTGCGCTGAGTTCTCGGATTTAGAAGGTAAGCTATTGCTATTTTTTATTATTCTTTAAATTAAGACGATGGCAATAGGTTCGGCTCCCATTACATAATACTAAACTTTATTGGAAAATCATGATTTTGTTGCACGTATCCATTTATGATAATAATAATTTTCTTAGTTTGAGGCAACTTAGGCTTATTTATCTCCGCGAACCCGTTCTGGGAATATAAATACGTGAAAAAATGCCAGTAATATAATAAAAATCTTATATTTCCATAGAAAGATAACGTCTCGACTCGTTGACGCCATAAGCATTGAAGGACGCCAAAGCGCCAAGAAGTCTGGATACAGATGTTTATTGATTAAAGCGTATACAGATAAACCTTTGTCAGCCAAAGGCCAATATTATATTACCTGTGGATGACGTACGAGTAGTTGGTTACATATCTATTAGAAAAAATGATATTGATACTCATAATGTTACACATAACATGCTACTGTTTGTTTTTTTCTAATAAAATACAATTTATTGAAAATATTTATGTTCCCGACATCTCACGAGAAAATTGGCCCAGAAACGACGGAGAAATCGCGTAACATACACACAAAAAAAGAAGCATACAGGTCGAATTGAGAACCTCCTCCCTTTTGAAGTCGGTTAAAAAATATGACTATTGATTTCATATTGTTTGGGCCGATATCGGCCAAATGCGGCTCAACAGATTAATTTTGTACTAACCATATCTTTGTTACTCTGTTCAAATTGTAAAAAAATATTAAAAATTTGTCGATATCGGTTAGGGTATGTGATTAATAACGTCACTTTATGATTATATTCAACGTTAGGGTTAGTTTCAACGATTTTGCGATTTCTGCAACCAACATTCTTTATTTTATTTTTATTTTAAGCTTATACGCACAGCTTATCTAGGTTTAAATTTGTGTCATAGGTGCCGTTGTTCACTACAACACGCACACAAGCACTCAGACCCGAAATAAAAATATGTAGGTTTGAACTGAGGTAGAACTTGTGAGCCTCGGTGCAAACGGTCATTACACACCGCTAGACCAGGTAGCTCAAACTAGTCAAATTCGTCTTTAGGTATATTCTAGCCATCTATAAAGTAGAGACTACAAATCTCAGATTCAGGTGTAGGTAATCAAAACTCGTTATGATTTAAATGTTAATAAAAAACCTACTACAAAACTCAACGTAGTATAGGTTGTGGATTAAAGCGACGTGACGTCATGTCGCTGCAATATGGTTACTCAACGTTCTTTTTACGCTGATATCAGCATGATGAATAGGCATATTTTACAGGCATATTTCATAGTTGCCTAATGGGTAGTGTTGTGGTACGATAGGTACACTTTTATGACAGACGTACTTTTTAAATTTTAGCTCTATTTTGTATTTGTTTCTAAAGTGCTTGGTTTATTTGTATCCTTTTTATTGCATTATATTTTATTCTTCTTTAAAAACAGAATATATATGTATTTATTTAAGTTTTAAATTAAAAATTCATGTCAATCAAAAAAGACCATACCCAAATTGCAATAGCTCTTTGATGCACCAAAGTTAAATATGATAATGAGACTTCAATTACCCACAAGCGGTAAAAAATATTATTTTTTAAGTTACTTAGTTACTTTAAATAAAAAAGATGAAACAAATTTATAAAAAAAACAATCTGCATTTATATTTTAATGTTTGATCACTGTCAGGTTGCAGATGTAAAACATATTTCGCCTCTTTGTTGACATATTATATGTCTACGTTGTTGGTCATTGGTATCTCAGTTTCAACATGTTTACATATATCGTTCAATTTCAATGTATTATTTTATTTGTTGCAAATTGTATGCTGGTGGTAGGATACCAATTTTTGAATCCTACCACCTTTTTTTTAATTTTAAAGGGACGAAATACCATTGTTACCTTTTTGTTAAAATTTTATTTATTAAGTAATTTATTACAATAACGTTGAACTTAAGTAGTATCGTAACAAACATCTGTGGTTTTTTAGATGCACTGTTATTATTTGCCAAGTGTATGTTCTTTCTATTTGATAATTTAAAAAGTTTAAAAAATGTACATAGACTTGCCACCCACGTGAGTTGCATGCATGTTTGCCACTATACATAAAAATTCTTTCTTCAATTTCTGTATTCGATATAAAGTTATTATCAGGTAATATGCTACATATTAAATTCAGTAAAGTAGTAGTATGAAATATAATTTAGAAAAATAACATCGGGTAAACATAAAACATAAAATTTGAGATTCCATAAATCTATCTGCATCTTACGTGAAAGTAAAATTCACACAGAATAAACGAAACACATAACCATCTAACGAGAGTTAGATAAATATTTCTGTAGTAAAAATATGATTACATTTGCTAGTAAAAGAAATATGGCGACATATTGGCAATCTCTCCGTCAGACGTAGAGTTATTGAACTTTATATCTCAATCATAACAATATCTATTCTGTTCAAGATAACTACCAGCCAATACGTTTATATACTTTGATATATGTTTGATGAAAACACACTTAATGTTTACAGACTGTAGCAAAAACTCAACGCTCATTGTACTAGTATTTTTTTTGTATTATGACGGTTGATTGAGTTGTTTGGAACGACCGCTTGGCTGATAAAGCTCGTAGTTTGATTCCCAGAAAGGACCAAATATCTCCTGGATATCGATGTTTGTGACTAGAATGAGCGTTTGTATGTGTTTTGTGTGTACATACACTACACGATAGGTATATCAAAATATTGTAAAAATACCTAACATGGGACGTGACGCGTTACTATAAAAGCGTTATTATACAAGTACTCGTAAATTATATATTTAAATTATCCTTTTTTTATGTTATGGTAGTGGCAAACAAGCATGCAGTTCACATTGATGTTAAGTGATGACTGCAGCCTATAGACACCCACACAAAGACCAAGGTCAAAATGCAGATGCGTTGTCACTCCTGAGGCCTAAGGTGTTATGCCTCTGTGCCGGAAATTACAGGGCCGTACATTACCACCTGATCGGAACACGATAGTGCTGAACACTACCATTTAGCGGCAAGTATATTAGGTAATGCGGTGGTGCCTACGCCCGCGAGCTCCGACACTGGAGCTCTACCACCAGTAAATCCTGAACTCACAACATCTAAAAAAATGGTCATCTTCAAAAAGGAGGATTCTTTTGAAATAGAAAATTAATTAAAAAAATAAACTTGAAGTAAACCTTTTTGGTTCAGAGCAACGATGGAACATCATTGACACAAGCATTAGCACAAGGTGCTAGTGAGAAGAAGTATTTAGATAAAATTTTATTCTTTAAACGTTCAGAGTACCGAAAATGTTTTCAAAATAAAACAGAAAAAAAAACCCTTTTTTAATAACTAAGGGTACAAAAAATGTTTATGTGAATAATTCTGGAGAAATACATCAAATAAACAATTCACATTGGGCAGGCTAGTTTATTACACAGATAAAGGCTGTTAAACATACGAAAATTTATGTGAGATGTTTACACAGTGTAATTTCCCTAGATAGCTGAGTGTCTAAATTGCTTAAGCAAACAATATAGCGTGACAAGAGGTATTATGGATACACTAAACTGAAAGCTTAGTGATAAAATTGTTTGCATGACTAAGACTGGTATGAAAATTAACGTAAACATTTGCTTAAATTTTAAAATTTATCATTGAAATGTCGAAGTTATCGAAGTTAATCAGCTCAAACATGAATGAAAAACAATAATTAACTCTTATCGTAATATAATGTTAGAAGATAAATATGTAATAATATGCTAGTAATTTGAAAAATTGATACTTTTTGTACAGAACTCTAGCATTTTATTTACTCTAAAATGTTTTATACTTTATTCATAACTATATAGCTGACCTGGTAAACTTCGTACCGCCATATGCTTTTTTTAATATATATTTTTAATAAAAACCTTCTTCTGAAAATAACGAACGCATAACAGAGAGATCTATATAATTTGGTGCAGTCGTTTGGAAACATTTCGGTGATTCATTTTAATTTATATAGATTACATTTTCTTTCGTATATTATACAAATTTATGTATGTCAAGGCGCACATGACATGACTCTCATAAAATATATATTCAGGTCATATTCAGACCCATATAATGTAAACATTTTGTACTGTACAATATTGCGTAGAGCATTGTAAGCTACGTGCTACGCGTTACGAACGGTGCTACATAAGCAATGTCTACACAAAACTGGACTTATTTCACTAGTCTTTCTATTGAGCTTTTACGCACAAATAGTTGAGCCGTTGGTACGTTATTTCATAGGTAGGTAGTACTTACCACGAAAGGACAATTATTTTTTTAAGTTAGGACATAGGCTATGTGCCAAAACGAAATACCACTGTGTACAAAACCAAAGTCGCGGGTAATAACCAGTATAAAATAAATGCAAGGAAACATCCCTCGGTCCACAATAACGTTGTATGGAAACTAGATTTTCGTGCCAGGGTCTTGTTATGATACAAAACGACATTATGAGATTTGAATTCTAGGACACAACCTTGGTATAGTTTTCTCCGATATCTAGGATAAAAAGTAACTACTAAATTGGAGCTCTTTGCTGGTTTTAATGGTAGCGACTAGGGGTCTTTTTATATTGGCTACTAATGGAGTGACTTGCCAAGATTCTATGTGGGCATGACGCATTTCTGCGGCGGCTATAGGTTGAGTTGCTGAATGTAGTACGTCCAAAGAAAAATAGACCTTTTGCTGAAGAAATACAGTTGAATAAGAATATTTGTAGATAAAAGTTTGTAGACTCTATGGCGACGCGATGGCGACCCTCTGACGCTGAAGATGAAATCATTCCGGTACAAAGGAATGTATACGTTTAATAGAATTAAGGGAATCTGAAAAGGTTCGTTAATTAGTCTGTCGATAATTAAGAAGCTTGAGTTTACCGGATAAGATATTCAGTGAGAAATCGCAAGATTACGAAATTATGATTTACATTATTAATATCTCAAGATGTAATGGAGCCCCGTATTTATTCAGAGAGGTTTATTAAGTTGATCATAATTTTTGATGGTAAAGACTGCACACTAACTTGAATTGATTTGAAGAAGAGAGAAAATAATCATGCATCTAAAAGATTCATTACGTTTGATCTACATGATACATTTATTTTGAAATCCTGCCTCGACATGAAATAAGATATAATTAAAGACATTCCACCAAATTTTTTCTACTTAATTACTTCTTGAAATATCTAGTATACACATATATTTTTAAAATTTAAAGAATAAGTACGTAAATGATTTTTCTGAAATACAAATCTACATAAACACGACAAGTAGCAATATTAATATTAAATGTCAGTTTGAATACATTAACAAATTAAAAATTAATTTTATTATTTGTAAGCTCTTAGGGATGAATTGACATCTTTTTTTTTTTCATATATTATATAATTAAGATATGCATAGCAGTTTCGTAGTTTCTTGTGGTGTTGATTACGAAAACATCTTCATTCAGATTCAAGATGGCGGACATTTTTTTTTTTTTATGTAATGGAAGTGGTAAACAAGCGTGCAGTTCACATTGATGTTAAGTGATGACTGCAGCCTATAGACACCCACACAAAGACAAAGGTCAAAATGCGGATGCGTTACCACTCCTGAGGCCTAAGGTGTTATGCCTCTGTGCCGGCAATTACAGGGCCGTACATTACCACCTGACCGGAACACGATAGTGCTGAATACTACCATTTAGCGGCAAGTATATTAGGTAATGCGGTGGTGCCTACGCCCGCGAGCTCCGTCACTGAAGCTCTACCACCAGCATATTTGTTTTTCTGATAATATCTATTTGAGCTCCAAATCCGAATCATCCGAATCATCCGAAAAAAGTGTATTACGAACCAGGAAAACATTAGAGTCATAAAAGCGATCACATGTTGCTCCAGCGGCCGCGTTGAATATTGATGTCCCGTCACAACAAGCTTCGATTAAACCTCCGCAAACAGCCTGCAATCGGATTCGTTGACACTACATACGCGACCGTACTTACAGTAGGTGGTAGTAGCATGCATAATGTTTGATCTCTCGACAGTTTACGGAATTATTTGTCTAAAAGAAAAAAAAATGTTTTTTCTTTGACGGCTACTCCAGCAGTGTGAGATGACTGTTTGATTCGGTCGCGGATTTGATCCCCGCACCGGGACCAATTTTTGTAAGGCCTACAGATATTTGTTTCGGGTCTGGGTGTTTGTGTTGTATGTGTACAACGGCACCTACGACACAGGGGTTGTGTTTGTAAGTGTACTTATTATATATTTTTTAACTTATTTTATAGATCTAATGTGTCTGTATCTCTGTAAGTTCACTGCGAGCTTGATTTAAGTTCTCGCTTAATTTTTATCAAATATTTAATAAATCTTAGAGACTTAATTAAAATTTCCGGAAATAGAAAAGCCCGCATCGTTTCTTAGAAAAACTGACTTTATATTGAATCTTTTCCTCAAAAGTTCTTTTCAAATGAAACTCGTGACGCTTTCGACTTTAGAATTAGCTCATTCAGGAGAGTAATGTCTGCAATAAAACCGAAATTTGTCTACAAGGAGATAACACGAGGGTGAAACAGCTTTAATGGGTTATAATCATAAAAATGATATAACTTTCCTTTTGTGAAGTATAAAGAGACCTATTTGATTTTTGATTAATGTGAAAGTTATGAAGTTATTAATGTGATTGGGATATTGTATCATCCAATTCGACATGCACGTGTGTTTTATGAACCGGCCAAGTGCGAGTCGGACTCGCGCACGAATAGTACCATCTATAATATAAAAATAAGTCGGTTTTTCCTTCCTGACGATATAACTCCAGAACACACCAACCGATTTCCACGGTTTTGCATTCGTTGGAAAGGTCTCGGGCTCTGTGAGGTTTATAGCAAAGAAAATTCAGGAAACAATATTAATAAAAATCACATACACGCGGGCGAAGCCGCTGGCAATAGCTAATCTATAATATAAAAATAAGTCGGGTTTTCCTTCCTGACGCTTTAAATCCAGAACGCACGAACCGATTTCCACGATTTTGCATTCGTTGGAAAGGTCTTAGGCTCCGTGAGGTTTATAGCAAAGAAAATTTAGGAAAAAATATATATAAAACGACATCCACGCGGGCGAAGCCGCGGGGCAACAGCTAGTTATGTATAAAAGCCGCTAAAAAAATGTCTAGTATTTGTTGATATGACGGCAATATGAATATTTAATACACGTGATAAATTTAAATCTCTAGATGTCATTGTTCAAAAGATAAAGCCTGGTGATAGACGGATAGACCCACAGACAGACAGACCGACGGTACGACTGACGGACTACGGAATAGGGTCTTGTGTTAGGAATCCTAAAAATGGAATGATTTAAAAGAAATGAATTAAAAAGTATGAAAACACAAGACGGCCGTCCAGAGTATGACCTGCAACGTTATAGTCATCTTTATTCAGGAGCACTCTCAGTTCCAAATCCAAAATTGTATTACGAACCCGGAAAACGTTGGAGTCACAAAAGCGATCACATGTTGCTCCAGCGGCTGCGTTGAATATCGATGTCCCGTCACCACAAGCCCCAATTAAACCTCCGCAAACAGAAATGGGATTCGTTGACTCTACATACGCGACCGTAATTACAGTAGACGGTAGTGTCATGCATAATGTTTAATTCATCTCACTGATCTAGTTTACGGCATCACGCGCTATCAAAGGAATATAAAACGTTGCTCGGAAATTACTGTCATGGCGCGCATGGCACACTTTTGCACTCTAAATTCAACCCCTGTAGGTTTGAATTTAGAGTGCAAAAGTTAACTCAATTCAATTACCATTAAAAATATCGAACAATTACGAAATTACATTTTTTTTTTTTTTTTTTTTTTTTTATGTAATTGAAGTGGCAAACAAGCATGCAGTTCACATTGATGTTAAGTGATGACTGCAGCCTATAGACACCCACACAAAGACCAAGGTCAAAATGCAAATGCGTTACCACTCCTGAGGCCTAAGGTGTTATGCCTCTGTGCCGGAAATTACAGGGCCGTACATTACCACCTGACCGGAACACGATAGTGCTAAACACTACCATTTAGCGGCAAGTAAATCAGGTAATGCGGTGGTGCCTACGCCCGCGAGCTCCGTCACTGGAGCTCTACCACCAGTAAACAATAAACAACATACCCTTAATCTTTTTTTCATACGCCCAAACCACCGTTCAGCTGGGTACGGAACACAAATATTTCACAAAAATGGTTTTCTCATATTCCCAATATTTTTAAAGATCTATTCAACGAGATTTAACATGATGGAATACCAGTGAAAAAAATATATCAAAAACAGGAACTTTAGAAATTGAAGACAAAAACGGAAAGAACAATTTGACTTCGGGCAGGAATTGAACCTGCGACCTCAGGATAACCAGTCCAGCCGCTTAACCACTAAGCTACCGAAGTCCCACTTCGATGCGTCAAATTTTGCTTTTTTTTCTTTCATTTCTAAAGTTTACTCGCATGTGTTATTGCGAAAAATAAATAGTACAATTATGAAGGGAACAGCGACATCTTAACAATATTGTATAAACTGCAAAGTCTATCATATCGATTGTAAAACTATTTATTAGTTATCAATGGATGTCATTCACCGACCCTATAATCGGTTAAAAATAAAAAAAGGGAAAGCAAAATTTGACGCATCGGTGTGGGACTTCGGTAGCTTAGTGGTTAAGCGGCAGGACTGGTTATCCTGATGTCGCAGGTTAGCGAAAAATCGCAACTACTACTGTTTGATCGCGATGGACTCCTAAACTACTTTACCGATCTTAATTATACTTTGCACACCGTTAGCAGTTTGATCCGACTTGAAAGATAGGATAGCTTACATCTCAATTTATAGTCGCAATATTATGTTACTACCTAAATTGCACCCGTGTGAAGCCGGTGCGGATCGCTAGTATAATATGTAACTTAGAAAAACGCTGTCTACCTAAGTTCCATCTGTTCTCATTGACCACTAATTTCATTTAAAAATCAATAAATTAAAACTTCTTGAACTAGAACAAACAACAATTTAACAAAGTAATATATGTTTCATGAAATCCTAGTCCCAAACTAAACGATATAATATATTATTAAACTCTTGTGTTATTACGACGGAAATTCGTATTAATTTACTTTGTGACCCATTTCGACTTTATACAATTCCTATAGGCTTTGACCTCTCATCAAAGTTTAATAGTGCAATTAAAAACTTGATGGTTAGAAATGGACGAAGATCGATTGTAAGTAAAGTGAGCAATCAAGTCAGTCTTTATTCTTGATGGTAAATGCAACGTTATAAAGGCTTGAGTTCAGTCTCGTTGCAATATTTTATTTGACATTATATTTTTTGACTCTTATGTTTTGTAAAAGTTAATAATTATTGCTATTATACTGTTGTTGGGTACATTTTTCTAGGCCATCTCTTTATCCAATAACCAAATTGATTATACAATGGGCAATCTGATTGGTGCAGTGGTAAATAACGATTGTTCATCCGAGAGGTCGCATGACTGATTTCGGAACCAGGAAAAATATCTGTATGACGATACAAATGTTTGGTTAGGGTTATCAAAAATTTTACCTTTTGCAAATATGCGAGGGATGGTGATTTTAGTGCATAGGTAAAGGAAGATGTTACATTTAATTTATTTATACGATAAGGTGAATCGTGACGTGATGTGAGATTTAATCCCCGATAACTTCGTTGAAAGATTAAACTTTAACAGAAGTCAAAGGAATTGATGTCTGAAACACAATAAAAGAGGTACGTGATGTCAATACAAATGCTACTATAATATGAACATGTCTTCACACTGAATTAAATAAAGTAGATCGATAAACAGAATTCAATCAACCAGTGCTTTATTATTCTGAAATTGAAAAAGGGTTTAACTTTTTGGGGCTTCGTATCATAAAAGGAAAAACTGGCCAGTTGCGTGCCGGGACACACTGAATATAGGGTTCCGTTTTTTAAGTAAGTAAAAAAGTAAGTAAAAAAGTTGATCGACTATTATTCGTTAAGTTATGTGACATGTACTATCACCATAATTTTTCACACGTCCATATACACCACCGCTTAGCTGGCAGTGGGGGCGGGACACTTGACTCTAATAATAATTTTCACTATATAGCTAAATATTTCACAAACGAATTTAATTTAATATTTCTTAGTAGTTAATATGTTCAAAAACAATAAGATAATAATAAATATGTATCTCTTTACCAAATACTCAATACTATTGAGTATTTGGTTACGTGTTTAAAATAATATATTACAGGTTTTTTTTTCTGATAAAGACATTAAATGTTAGTGTTCGTCAAGGAAAAACAATTTTGTACCTATAGGTATGTGTATAAAATAAATCCTATGCTATTTTACCGTTGAAAAGTAAAAATATATTTTCCAAGAGGAAAAAATCTAATCCGGGCTGTTCCTTTGCAATTATTTGAAGGTTACAATTTGCAAAGCGTGACCTTTCGGTCTGCGTGGGTTGCCTGACGCATTAAGTTATTTTAACTTTCAATAAACTTATAAACTGTAAGTGTGCTAAATTTCGTTCTATTCCGCCCCCTTTATTTTTGCATAAAAGGGTACAAGTTTATTATTTCACGTATAAATATATAGATTCATAAAGTCTGTACTCTTAAATAAATATTCTTGTTTGAGTATCAACTTCAATAAGAAACTAAAGCGTAAGACAGCCAGCGTCGACAATATCGCCCGTTGATACAATTATGATCACGATGGCAACAGGATGCCGTCTAACAGAGTTATGGAGCTCAAACACAGGCATTTTGTAAATTAATTAGTGTAGAGAAGGTACCTGCTGTAGACGGTAGCATTATATTATGTACACGTCCATAGATAATATCTGAAAATAAATTGCAAATTAAATATACATATTTAATATTAGATACATTATTCGTGACCCACAACTAATATAGACATATTGAAATTTGCATGAAGCTTTCAAGTTATTATAGTCGTAACTAATGATTGAAAATGTATTGTAACCTGACATAGTTCTCACTTCTTTTATTTGATGTCGACATATAACTCAATTAGAGCCTAATTTGTTAAAAATGGTTGTCTGTAAGTTTTCAAGTTATATACTTGTGTAATTTAGGGTTACAGTGCTCTTCGGTGTTGCGGCTTGGAATCAGATATTTGCGTTTCGGAGCAGACTACAAACTTACAATAGAAAAAAAATGTGGAAGTCGAAACTGTTATCCCAATATTGGCCTCAGGGCAACGAATGCAAATCCAGGAGTGTCTCTTTATTGAGAAGGGCAAATGCATTGTAGGAAATTGACCGTACCTAATTATACCGTTTACTTCGAAATTTACTTCAACCATATTCTTGTTTGGAGGGAAATTGTGGCGCGAGAACAAATATATACGATTTACTCTTAATGTGTTTAATCGTTCGGTTTCGACAATCGATGTTTCCAAAATCGGAACCAATTTATTCTGCAATAATCCTGATCGATGGTTGGTCGAAGCCATAAAAATCTAAATAACAGGTCAACTAAGCGAATATTTAGCGGGTAGTGTCACACCACTGAAGTGTACCCGTCGACTTCCTCGTAAGTAAAGATATCCATGAAACCATTTCAACAAAAAAAGTGTATAAGCACAACAAGATGATTAGAAAAGGCGTGTGCTTTTGTTAAAGGATGTACATCTATGCGCCATTTTCATTGCGATGCAAGTGAATGCGGGGCTACAGAATAGCCTGTAGTCACAGATCCTCTAGTGCTACGGTTCATTAGCGAAAAATGTTTCTCATTATCTGTATAATGACTGAAGTGCTGTATTTGTTTTTCACTTTGAACGCATTCAATGAACCTGCAGTATTTTCTATATAGACTAAGGTTTACAAGGTGTGGTACGCGACCCCACAAACGTTTCCTGGTTACTTGTAGGGATATACCACTATCTCTTAGCGAATCCAACTGGTATTTGAGAAATACTTAATATTAATATCAAAAGCCTTGACCCGATGTCATATTGTCATACATCCCTATCTACTGAAATAACACTGAAAGCACCATTTAAAGGTTGTTGGTGATGATATTTTAGCTTGTAATACGAGTATGTAAATTTTAAATGAATTATATTTATCACTTCAATCTGAATACGTCCACAGCTGGACAAAAGCCTACCCCAAAGTTGTCCACAACAGTTTTGTGCGTCCTTTTATGCCACAATTTCCATGCTTGGCATGCGGATTGATCATACCTACTTTCCCCTTTTTAGGGTTCCGTAGTAAATAAGGAAAATTTTAAAGAACTTTATTGATTACTAATCCCTACTTAATATTATAAATGCGAAAGTAACTCTGTCTGTCTGTCTGTTACCTTTTCACGTCCAAACGACTGAACCGATTTTAATGAAATTTGGTACAGAGATGCAGCTGATTTTGAGATAGAACATAGGCTAAAAAGTTATTTATAAAAGGACATCCACGCAGGGGAAGCCGCAAGCAAGAACTAGTAGAGAATACATTTTTTTAAATTTCATTATTCAAACCTAAAAACTAAGGAACCCTACACTACGTGTGGCCCGACATGCACTTGACCAGTTTTTTGTATTCACTTTCGCTCTATTGAATAAGTTTTGCTGCCTTTGTTCGGTTGCACGACTGCACTGGGAGAATTCTCCCCCATTAAGTTCGGAGTAATGGCATCGTCATGTTCAAAAAGATAATGTTGGTTGTTTTATAAGTTTACCGACCAATGGCTCGGCTGGATGATCGATATCTACTCTTGCAGCTCAAAGGCGAAGATATCGTATCTTTAAGGATAAAAAGTAGCTTGCAACAGCTGAAAGATTTCATTAATTATATCTGTTTTTTGTCTACCAATAAGTTAAAAATATGTTCTTAACGAAAAATCACTAGGGAGTATCTAATGATTATTCGTTAAGTATATATTTCCATCATCATTTACAATCCACTTCTCAAAGTCTAGGTGAAACTGAAAAAGAGTTGCTTCTTATAATGTATAATCAATAATAGTTGACACATTACAAATATATACATTACATATATATAAATATATGCGTAAAAATTAGGTTTGCAGCATATCTGGATGAACGAAATGAATCTGCAGTGGGACCCTAACCTAAAAGTATTTCATTCAATTCAAATACAATTCTCTGTTGAATGTACCCCGATATCATTAGCTAACAAGTTTGCATCAACAATCAAGCATCAATTATAAGCATCAACCGAATAATCTTCTGATTAATAGAAAATCATATCAATAGTAGTAAGTAAGTAAGTACAAACAGGTTTCAAACATCTTATATAAGTAATAATAATAAGCCTGTTATTATTAACGTTCTTTCTTTTTTATTCATTTTGTTTATAACAAACACATGTACCTATTTACGTTCTTTTTTTAAACTAATTTCTTAATGTACATGGTTTATCAAATCTAGGTTGTTTGTCACATGGATTGTTAAAGATTGCAATGTTTGTATTAAAAATCAAAGCTCTCATAAAACACTTAAGTAGGGCCTATTTGATACAGTAACAACCCATATTGGTAAATACCTACTTAATCCTATTTATTTTATCATTTACTTTCATATTGCACACTGAAGCTATTTTATACAATACAATAGGTATGTACCTACCTATTATGAAAACAAGTATGTATCTACTATAATCATATGTAATGTATACTACAATGTTAAGTATTAAGTGTTATATTCAATTACGTTATTACTATATTCAATTTAGAAAATAACATAATCTTAAATACCTACTTACCGCAATGATGTATATATTTTTTTATATTTTTAGGCCTAGGAACAAAAACTTTAAGGTCGGTGAGTCTATAATAAGTTGTTGCTTCTATGCTATACCTCTGCATCGCTATTATTTACCTACATTATTCATATTGTATTATATGTACTCTATGAATTATAAATATAAATTTCGGTCATTGCCCGTAATTTGTCTGTCAATTTTACGCCTTTGTTATTAAACATGTGTATGTATATAGGTATATATATTTATTATATCCTGTTCGGTTTTATTATATATTTATTTTTTAAAAATTTATTATAATAGTATTACTTGTCATAGTTTTTAGATTTTTATTATTTTGAGTGTGCTATGGAGTGTGCAGGCATTTCTGACAAGTTTGCTTTAGCATCGTAAGTTAATCTAGTGTTTATTTTTATATAAACCTATACATTATTGTTGCTACCTATTTTTTTTTTGTTATGATATAGATACCTATAATATCTGTACTGGTGGGTGACTTTTAATAATAATAATTTAATAAACTGGCTGACATCCGTGAATCACCCAGATGAAAACCGGCGTCAAGTAGATAACATATGCTTGGCATACCTGATCTGGGTACCCATTCGGATCGACACTGAGACATACTCGACGTCACACCAACTGTATGTTTGTTCCAAATTGCTTTTATCTGTTGTCTATTGTTGTTTGTTATTTGTTACATGTTATTCCTATTTTGTGTCTCTGTTTTATCCGAATAAATGTATTTTTTTTTTTATGTAATGGGCTTGGCAAACAAGCCTGCAGTTCACATTGATGTTAAGTGATCAAAATGCAAGTGGTCAAAATGCAGATGCGTTACCACTCCTGAGGCCTAAGGTGTTATGCCTCTGTCCCGGAAAATAAAAGGGCCGTACATTACCACCTGACCGGAACACGATAGTGCTGAACACTACCATTTAGCGGCAAGTATATTAGGTAACGCGGTGGTGCCTACGCCCGCGAGCTCCGTCACTGAAGCTCTGCCACCAGTGTATTCTATTCTATTTTTATTCATACACATAAATTAAAATATTCCCATTCTATGAGAGTACGAAATACTCAATTAAACTAATTAAGTAGGTACCACACTTTCATAATTAGCTAAATAACATGTATTCGTATGCGAATGGTACTCTAATTATAAATTGTGTTAAATGAACATCTTTCAGTAATAGAAGTGTTAACGCATCAAAGAAAACTTCAGGGGAACGTAGAGAGGTAATTAAATAAGATGTTCCTTTCATCTTACCTTTATAATAGAGTTAACCGACTTTGGTGTAGAGTGCTTACAAACAGAACTCGCTAACTTGGCTGTTCTACTTTTTTAATCTTTGTTCATTCAGATAATTTTTATTAACCAACTTAGCAATACAGTAGTATTGCATATTTAATATGCATATTGTATATTTAAATAGGTTGTTATTAAATTAAGATAAAACAGAATATCGCACTGACCTATATGTACTAAAGTACTAGACTGGACACTCTCCTTGGTAGCACGATTCCAGTATACGAAAGTCACATTACCATATTTTTCACCTATTAGCATAACAGATGACATGAAAATTATCACATAAATATCTGTCAAATCAATTAAAAAACGGTTACAGCTGTTTATTTTGATGCCATTACAGAACAACACCACTTGCAATATTTTACCTTTAATAATAAGGTGGTTACTTCATGTGAATACGACATCAAATCCGATCTAACTCGAGACGTTTCAAGTGAAATTAGTTTGCTTTCAACTAATCGCTTCTGCTTCGTTAAGTTACTCCGTCTGCCTAACTTGTGAGGTAACAAGAACTCTCGTGTAGGGCTGCCCCCATCTGTTTTAGAGGTGCATTTGTCTGTTGTAGTTTATAGCTGTACCCAGTTAATTTTTTTATTAATACGAGTAATTAGTTCACAGTTAATTTTCGTTAAGTCAAATTGTTTTAAAACTTTGTAAAATTAACAAGAATGTTAATAGGCAAAAAAAATATATATAAAGATTAAACATGGCAAAATCCTTTGATCACCCTTCCAAAAAATTTTACTAACGAAAAGGAAGATTATGTTTGTTTTTGTTTTTTTTTAAGAAGAACAACGCAGGAC
This sequence comes from Macrosoma leucophasiata, assembly GCA_036365455.1. NCBI lineage: Eukaryota > Metazoa > Arthropoda > Insecta > Lepidoptera > Hedylidae > Macrosoma > Macrosoma leucophasiata. The sequence goes on from JAWQUS010000020.1 coordinate 7,074,571, forward strand.
CATCTTTTTGTGGCTCTTTTATTTTAAAAATGCTGTTTGTTTTATATCTTTAAAGCTACACTGATAAAGATAAATGAACCTATATTTGTTCTTTATTACTAGGTACACCATCTGTTCGGTCGCCATTACTTACGCTTTTTGGGAAGTGGTTTTTTACTGCTATTTTTTGGCATAATACATGTACTCGTATTCTTTCACAGGAGGCGTAAAACGTCACATCACGACAATGATGGGGGTGGAGAGTTTGCAATGAAGCTTGCGGGCATAAGAATCACCCAATCCATGTAGTCACCACTAAAGCGCACCGTGTTTAGGCGGTAATAAATGAACTTTTTACTGGTGGTAGAGCTCCAGTAACGGAGCTCGCGGGCGTAGGCACCACCGCATTACCTAATATACTTGCCGCTAAATGGTAGTGTTCAGCACTATCATGTTCCGGTCAGGTGGTAATGTACGGCTCTGTAATATCCGGCACAGAGGCATAACACCTAATGCCTCAGGAGTGGCAGCGTATCTGCATTTTGACCTCCGGTATTTGTGTGGGTGTCTATAGGCTGCAGTCATCACTTAACATTAATGTGAACTGCACGCTAGTTTGCCACTTTTATTACATAAAAAAAAAACTAGAGAAGCAAAAAAGACTTTACTCCAGGAGTGGCAACGCATCTACATTGAAATCACTGGTTTCATGAAGATGTTTATAAGCTACAGTATTACTTACCGTCAATCTAAACTGTATGCTTGTTTGCCACTTCATGACATAAAAAAAGCCAATAATGACAACCCAGTATACGTCAAACTGCTGGGCACGAGTCTCTCCCCCTTTTTGGGAGGACGCCTGGAGCTTACTCCACGCTGTTCCATACGGATTGGTGGCGTTACGGGTTAGTGGCCATCCCACTGTCGGATATTTTCAAATCGCCCATAAGGCCTCCGACAAGGTTTAACGACTTCTATCTGTCGATACCAACCGGGACAGACAGCTTAGCGTGCCCCCCGAGGCACGGAAACGCGCATTTTAATTTACCACTAGCGGTCACCCATCACACTCCCGACCGCGCTCGTAACGCTTAACCGAGTACATCGCTTCCGATCTACACCAGGCGGGCCATGCGCGCTTCAAGAAAAAAAATCTTCTTGAAAAAAAAAAAAGATAATCAATAATGTATATTTAAGGAATAAAATCTGAAACAAAATAGGATTTCTGTAAGTTAGAATAGTTAGATACGAACAAGTTCAGCAATAATTATTACAGACAAGGCTTACCCTCTTTTGAGAGATAGGGATCTAGTATCGGATTTTATCGATATAGTCAGAAGTTCAGAGAAAAATCCCTAATGCCATGAGCAAGCAACCCTATTTCCTATTAACAAAGAGTCGCTTCGACTGGTGTCATTTACTAACTGCTACGACTTGATGAATGGGCTGAACAACTTTTAACTAGCTACTAGCTGCCATGTTTCATTACATCTTAAAGGTTTTAAATGGGATTAAAGCTTAGTTTGAACTTCGTATGTTCATCAAAAAGTTATATTTAATTGAAATCAAAACTTTAATATTTTTATTCATAAACGTACATACGAGACGACTGTGAAATAATAAATCTTATATTTACCAGTTGCATTGTCGTTGATTGAAAAAACATATTTTTTGAATATGGCAGTTAATGTTTCGTGTGTATTGTTTTAAAACCATATCTGTTAATTATAATAATAATGGCAACCCATTATACATCCCACTGCTGGGCATGAGTCTCTCCCCTTTTGGGGGGGAGGCCTGGAGCTTACTCCACCACGCTGCTCCAATGCGGGTTGGTGGAGGGGTTAGTGGCCAACCCGCTGTCGGATGTTTTCAAACCGCCCATAAGGCCTCCGACAAGGTTTAACGACTGCTGTCTATCGATAGCAACCGAGACCGATGGCTTAACGTGCCCTCCGAAGCTTACGATCTACACCAGCCGCGGGGCCATGCGCGCTTCTTATATAGATACATATCTGATATACATATAATAGAGAAGTATTAATTATATATATATTTATGTTTACATAAAGGAGAAGGCACAATAATATGACTTATAACAATGATTTCACATCATCAGTTCATAAGATTTTTACCGTTAGCTAGCAGCCCCATAAGATTGACTGTAGATTGCCGGATGGAGAGAGCCCAGGACCGTTTGTTATGACCATAGAGCAACACCCGAGGGGAGTAGCCATAGCAGGCTTTGCCCTCTGTCAAAGTACAAGCCCAAATGGGCCTATACCTGATGTTTAAATGTGTGTGTGAATTTGTTTGTGTATTTTGTTAAAGTCAAGGTGTGAGTTTCGTAGTAATAGATTTTTGTGTGCATATGTGTCGCACGCATTTCCTTCCGCAAAAAATTACAGACTGTTTTGTATCGGAAATACACGCTATGGCTACTCTCCTCAGGTCCGCCGCGACCGGTGGGCCACGTTGCTCTATGGTTATGACAATCTTTAGGGGGCTTATTTTCAGTATTCAACGTCTTACGGCAGAAATGATGATGAAGTAGGTTTTTTTGTGTGGCAAACAAGCATGCAGTTCATATTGATGTTATGTGATGACTGCAGCCTATAGACACTTACACAATGACCAGAGGTCAAAATACAGATGCGTTGCCACTCCTGAGGCCTAAGGTGTTATGCCTCTGTGCCGAAAATTACAGGGCCGTACATTACCACCTGACCGGAACACGATAGTGCTGAACTCCACCATTAAGCGGCAAGTATATTAGGTAATGCGGTGGGGCCTACGCCCGCGAGCTCCTTCACTGGAGCTCTACCATGAGGTACTATAGATTTCATCTTTAACAAAGATATGGAGCTAGAAGCTTATCCTAAAATATATTATTCTTTAGCTTTTTGTAGTGTAAATGTTAAAATTCGTCAGCGAGCTTCATAAACAATGTAATCTTGAAAAATAACGCTGTTACTCCAACGTCAGTCCTTTGTTAGTTTAATCTAATCTGACCGAAGTAGAATGGCGAATTGTTATTTTGTATGTTATCTTCTGTTTTATTTTGTTTGTGTATTTTACCAAACGTGACTACCTACCTTGTTATAACCGCATGATATAGCAACCAAAAAAGTAAAAAGCACCTTTGTTCCATTATTTGTATTGAAACCATAATATAGGTAAATTTTAAATTGACAGTAAAAGTAAAATAGTTCAGAATATATATGATTATTTGAATTGGAAAGACTCAGGCGGCAGTTTAAAAGTGTGTGTTGTGAATGAGTGCGCCTCCTATTACTTGAGAATCATAATACCATAGATGTTAGAAATGTTAGAATATATGGCCCTGTAATTTCCAGCACAAAGGCATAACACTTTAGGCCTCAGGAGTGGTCACGCATCGGCATTTTGACCTCGGGTCGTTTTGTGGGTGTCTATAGGCTGCAGTCATCACTTAACGTGAACTGCATGCTTGTTTGCTACTTCCATTAAATTAAAAAAAAATTGTATTGTACTGCAAAATACATCGGGAATAATATGAGTACGCATGTAATTATAACTCTGATTAATTATTTTCTTACAACAGTTCCAAGGGAAAAAATACTGACAGAGAATGCTATTTAGTCATTATGTAGCATTTATTTTCGGCATGAAAGAATAAATAAATAAATGTTATTTGATTACTCCATTAATATAAATAATAGGGTCAAGTTATGTTTAGGTATAGGAAGGCACACGGTAAGCACAACAAAATCTATTTCTATATCAATTGACGGCAGACCACAGAGTCATAATATAGTTTGTAGAGCGACATGTTTGAACACACGCACGGAATTCAATCTGGCAGCAGGTAAGCAAGTTTAATTAAACGCTAACAGCGACTCAAGCCACACTTACAACCGTATTTAATCTACAACGAACTTTGAGAACATTTTACTAAATATGTATTACATGAAATACTTGTATATCTAAATACGTAAGCGTTGTGAGACAGACGCGAGACGCTTATTTGTAAACAGGGTACTTTTTGTAAAAACGTATTGTACCAAAATGGATCTTTCACATACATATCAAAAATCTTATTTTATATAGCTACTTACTGCTTATATTTTTTTCTCCAAATGACCAACTTTTTCAGCTCGAGCGACAGTTGTGAGCTAGAGAAGTGACTGTGTTGTCAGGATAAAAAAATAAGAGATCTTACGTATTCGCAGATTTTCGTGAGCATTATCAATAGTATAGAAATAATATTTCCTTGCAGATTTATATACTCCTTATTCATCGAATGAACATCGTTGAATTAGGAGAAGGGACGGTAAGAGAGGAAGTTGGGGGTTTATTATTGTTATTGTTTACGCGAGAAAATACGCAAATATAATTTCTAGAATAACAAATCTTTTTTTTTGTAGATGCCTAAAACATAAATAATTAATTGTAATCATAAATCCATTCATATTTCGCCCATGCAATTTTTTTTTAATGTAAATGTAGTGGCAAGCAAGCATACAGTTCACATCGATATTAAGTGATGACTGCAGCCTATAGACACCCACACAAAGACCAAGGTCAAAATGCAGATGCGTTACCACTCCTGAGGCCAAAGGTGTTATGCCTCTGTGCCGGCAATTACAGGGCCGTACATTGACCGAACGCCACCTGACCGAAACACGATAGTGCTGAACACTGCCATTTAGCGGCAAGTATATTAGGTAATGCGGTGGTGCTCGCGGGTGTACCGCGAGCTCCGTCACTGGAGCTCCACCACCAGTAAAACGCTCACCAGCAAAATGATATCATCTCGTAGTATTTATTGTTATTGGGTAGCTATATCTATCTAGTTTGCAATAATTCTAACGTCAAATATAATCTGCTATAGCATCACTGTTTTTAATTTGAAACTAAATCAACTCTCTAAATGTTCCAATGCAATAGTGTTACCCATCAGGCATAGAGCAAACTGACCGGAGGGGATTAGCCATATGCAGGCTTTCCCCTCTGTCAAAGTACAAGACCAAATGGTCCTATAGGTCCTACAGGTGCCTGTCACCCAGATATTTAAAAGTGTGCGTGAAATTGTTTACGTATTTTGTTAAAGTCAAGTGTGAGTTTCATATTAATAGACGATTTTTGTAGTGTAAGTGTGTGTCACACGTATTTCCCCTCGCAAAAAATGATAGACTGTTTTGTATCGGTAATAAACGCTATGCCTACTCCCCTCCGGTCCGCCGCGACCGGTGGCCCGAGTTGCTCTTTCCCCATCAGGCCAAAGATGTTGTGTCTCGTTGTTTATGCTAGGAATTATGAGTCCGAATATTATCGACTAGTTGGAACACAGTAGTTATATCATGATTGTAGGTGTATCAAGTAACAAATCCTAGTAATATATTAAATGTGAATGTTTGATCTTTCACGAAAAAACTGGACTTATATGAAACTTTATAGAGGTTATACATTGGACTAATATACATATTATTATAGGCTACAATTTGTAATTAAAAGTACACGCCAACGAAGTCGCCGCCAAAACCTAGTTGAGTATATTTAATAAGAGTTATATTCGTAATCAAATATTGGTCTGTGTTGCTATTGTTGAGAATAACAAGGAAATGTGTAAGTTCAATAAAGTCGTATCTTTTTTGTTAGCAATCAGGTATTCCACCGGCGCCCCTTGGGAAAATTTAGGGGCATTCGGAAATCGAATTTGCTAAACCCACCCAATTAGTTTCCTCCGGTACCCGGTCCTATCTGAAAATGAAACAATGAAGGCTCTCATAATGTTTTTAGGTTCTGTAGAAAAGTCGACAAATGTGTACGTTACACTTTTTCATTTATCCGGTATCCATTTCTATCTTCTAAAAATGAAATAACAATGGTTTTCATTTTGTTTTCGTTCCTGTGGTAACTTCGAAAAGGGAGTGATTATATAAAATTACATTGAAATAAAAACTGAAACAGATATTTTTTCAATAAACTTACAATTTACAAAAAAAAATAGTAGATTTTTTTTAAATTCTGTATTAATAAAGCTTTTAAGTAAGAGGTGCAGTAAAGGAGTTTGCAATTATAAACTATTTTATATAATTACGAAAACGACTCTGTATGTAACACTTTCGCAAGCAAACCGCTGAGCTGATCGTATATGTTATGTTATACTGTTGTAACTCTATAACATCGAACCAATTTATCTGGTCAATAGATTACACTAAGGACCATGATTCGATGAGCATTCGATGTAAATTATACAGTAGACGGCAAACCTGTACGCCAAACTCGTATAACGATGAGCTGCCACCACGTCACCTCATGTGAAAGGTAGACCTGAATAGTTGGACGTTATTTATTAATATGAATCGGTTGTTTAATAGAATAGTTAGCACATGTTATATATTAGTTTTTACACGTTAACTTTTTAGAAAAACATATTTTTATATTTCGTATTGGAAAACACATTAAAAAACGTCTATTCATTCATTCATTCTATTCGTCAGATCATCATGTTTATTTGTTTTAAATTGATACATAGTCCCCCCCCCCTTACTTAACGTTGTTAATTATGTACTTTGCTGTTACATTGAATGGATAAATAAAATAAAATTAGTTTCGATACTGAAACGGTGCTCAATTAATAAGGTGAATCTGTTATTTATTATTGAACAGCTTATTATATAAAATGGTTGCGAATGCTGCAACATTATCCCCGAGCTGGTTGGTCCAACGCTTTAACCGAGGTCCACCTTCGAGGGTTCGACCTCCGTATCGAGATAAATATTTGTATGGCCTCCAGACATAGCCTATTCCTTTGGAGAAATACTGATACAAAGTAATTTTTAACCGATTTCAAAAAACGAGAAAGTTCTCAATTTGGTCGGTACATTTTTTTATTTTTTTTATGTATGTACGCGAATTTCGCCGAGATTTCTGAACCAATTTACGTAATTCTTTTATTGTTTGATGTGGAAGTGTTTCGAATTGGTCCCATAAAAATTTGATTCAGATAGGCCCATTAGTTTTTATTTTATGAGCATTTTTTTACTTACTTTCACCTCAGACTAAAGGAATAAGAATAGACGGCGAGTTGTCATACTGTGCGTTGAATCCACTGACGTCCTAGATAGTCCTAATGCGCATGACAACAAGTGACAATGACACATTTACTCATCGACGACACAACACAGCTTATTTACTCCTTCGTGGATAATTGTTTTCATTTGATTTCGTATAGTCGTGTAGTAATTTTGTATCGACACACCTAAACAATTTAAATTAGGTATCTAATTGTCACGAAGCTAAAAGAGTCAGATTTTACAAATTTATCAGATGTGAACATTAATCTAATTGACAATGCAGCAATAAACTAAAAATTATTAAATAAATATAACTACGTTAAGAAAAACCGACTTCAAAACTGAAAACTAAAAACAATAAGTTTTAATTGTAATTAGGTATATACTACCTATTATTTATATGCGCTATTTACTAATAGGTTTGAAGTCGGTGCCAAGCCAAAATTACTAAAGTAGGCATTTCATTGTATTAAATCGTAACTTCACGCCTGTTATCCCCGAAGGGGTAGGCAGAGGTAAATGCATGAATTCAAGCATACATGCAAACACCCACGATTCGCCGGTTACGTTTTGTTCAGTGTATTCATTTGCTCGTATTCATATTTAAATGATTAAAATATAATGGCTTGGCACCGACTTCAAACCTATTAGTAAATAGCACATATAAATAATCGGTAGTATATAATTACAATTAAATCTTTATTATTTTTACTTTTCAGTTTTGAAGTCGGTTTTTCTTAACGTAGTTCTATTTATTATAATTATAAACAGCTGTAACAAACAAATTGGCGTTCGTTATCCAAGTATTGACTCATTCAAATTGGTCCAAACAGGTCCAAAGTATGGACGAGGCTTAAAGTGTAAATGAGACGTTCCAAAATGTATGGAGCTTGGATCGGCACCTTGTACTCTATATTGAGAGAAGACGCATAAAATACTAAATATTTTAAATATAATTTTAGCTATAGAATGCTTTGTCATTGTCCGTTGCATTGTCAAGTGTGCAGGATAGAAAAAGACAAGGGAGAGATTAGCAACACTTTAGCTAAAATACGTTTATGAATGAGGGGGTCAGTGTAGAAGGTGCGGGCCCAACGTGGAACTTGTCTTTTAGAGCTTGATGCAGACACCGCATTACGTAATCTGCATTGAAATTACATTTTTTATTACAATACAATGGAATACAATACAATTACAATGGTAGTGTTCAGCACTATCGTGTTCCGGTCAGGTGGTAATGTACGGCCCTGTAATTTCAACACCTTAGGCCTCAGGAGTGGCCACGCATCTGCATTTTGACCTCTGGTCATCGTGTCGGTGTCTATTCTGTCTATAGGCTGTAGTCATCACTTAAAATCAATGTGAACTGCATGCTTGTTTGACACTTCCACTACATAAAAAAAAATATGCAGATGTTTATAGGGTACAATATTACTTACCATCGATGTGAACTGTATGCTTGTTTGCCACTTCATGATATCATCTTTAATCTACTGTTTTTCGCAACTTCGTCCGAGTGTTATTTAGATTTAGTACAAAAGATAACCTATGTCTCAGGAGGTCTCAGGATTCAAACTACTTCAATGTTACATTTCATAAAAACCGGCTCAGCGGTTTGGCTGTGAAAGCGTAACAGACAGACAAAGTTACTTTCACATTTATAATGTTATGGTATAAATAATTGAAATAGCCAATCTAAATATAAACCATGCAATTGCAAGGTTGTTTACCGCTAACTTTCTGATAAGCAGCCTTACATCTGATACATGAATTTTTGATCGCGTTACACATAACGCCTACGTGCCAACTGCTGGGATTTGGCACCCGCTAAATATTCATGCCATCAAAGAAACTTCAAACAAGTATAATCAGGAAAGGAACTTTGTTAAAAAGTGTGGATACTCGGATTCTCATTTTCTATTCTATTTAATAATTTTGTTCAACACTGGTCATAGAGTAATATTCAATTTTAATTATAATTTGATCCATAGAGTTTTGGCCCAACCATCAGACAGTATTCGACCTATTTGGTCATGGAAGGTCTGGGCATCTGCATCATCCACCAAAAGGCACTGGTATTTTATGTAAGTTTCATGACATAAAAAGCTAGTAAAGATTTATAAGACGTCTGTTCTATTAAGCTACAGAAAATTCAAGTATAGCGGCGTCTGTGGAATCTAGTAACGTCATTTTAAAACCGTATTTCATCGTCCGATCAAGCTTGAATTAAGCGATGCAACAGGCTGTCTGTACTACGAGGAGGTTTACGCAAATAAAACAAGCTGTAAACTGTAGAGCAACCGTAGCTATGCATAGTTTTGTCGAACTTTCAAACTATTTTGTAACTTAAACTTAATTAGAATGAAGTCAGAGTGGTTACAACGTATCGTTAACAATGTTTACGTATCTGTAACTTAATTTGTCAAACTCGCTAAAATTCCCATTTAAATGTTAACTTGCATCTCGAAATTGAAAATATTGGTAACCATCACTTTGTAAAATTGTTCATACATTTTCAAAATTTTGTTTAAACTGGTGGACTTAAAGGGTGTATGAAAAAATCAATTTAACTTGCCATTTAAACTCGGTTTCGTATGTTAATAAATTTCAGCCTAGAGCCCTAGACAATGAAAATGGCGAAAGTATGAAATGTGGTTAAATTAAAAGGCAATCTGGCACATGATGGTAATATTAATGCCGAAATAAACCTACCGTAGTAGTGGAGAATATCTATAATAATGATCTCAAAACCGTTGCCCCTTAGGGAATCGCTGTGAATGTATTTGCGTGGGGGTCGAAGATATTTTAGGAACTGTAAAAAGGCGACAACTGGGGTTAAGGATCTAATCGGATCTCGACCTGGATGAGTCGATGACTCATGTATGTATGTATGTATCTTCTCGCCAGGTCCCTAACGGGGTAGGCAGAGAGTGTAGAGCGCCAGATATCCCGGTTCTGACAAACCTCTCGTGCCTCGTCTACTTTCATCATTCTCTTCATACATGCACGCCGATTCCATATTCCATTTGGTCATGGTAGGTCAGTCTTGGTCTTCGATGACTCATATTTCTAAATATATTCCACCTATTGAGTTACCTAGAAGTTTTTTGTAGATCTAATTTTTCAACCGTGCTTTCAAAGATACTTAGTTGGATGTGTATGAATCGGCACGCTAAGTCACTCACGGGTTACGAATCATCAACAGTCGCATTGTATACCTGTTTTGGGATGTACTCATTCGATATATACTGGGTGTGTAATATACTCGTATATTTCACAGAAACTTAAACCAGTTCTAACGTCAAACGCCCATTTGTTTGTTACCCCTCTTCTAGCATCAAATGACCTAATAACCTTTGGTCTCAAGACGTTACTGCCATTCTAAATCCGCCAAAGGTCAGGTAGCTCATAAACTTAGGGTCCCCATTATTTTGCAAAATCGACATCCGACACCGTATTTCATGATCGTATCCGTTATTCCTTAGGCTAAGCTGAGGCTATTTGCTAGCCTTACTAACGATTAATGAATATGAATGCCATTTACTTGAATACGTACCGCTAAGTGAAACGAACGTAGCATGTAAGCACATACAGCAGAAGTAAGTGTATCTAATTAAGTGTACTGTGTAAGGTACGTGCTTGTGTTATCTTGTATAAACATAATTTAGGTAAACGACAGTTAGATGATAATTATATGAATAGAATAACCTTTGGAATAATTTACCTACTTATTTAATTAATCAAATTAATTAAAGATATTTCGGTTTGTATTGTATTCAGTAATATAATGATGTATATTACGGGACCCATAATAACTAGCACAGAGGTAAAACTTAGGTCTCAGGGGTCTGCGTGGGGCAGTAAGGGTCGAGTCTGTATCTGCGTCCGCTCAGGGGTGGCAACGCGTCCGTATTTTGGCCATTTATAGGGGTTTGGGTAAGATTAAAAAAATATTGATGCACCGAAAGAGACTGTAAACGAATAATTCGGTAGCGTCCACTACATTAAGGTGCCAACTAGTGGAACACAGATGAAACCTCACAGAACTTGTCTAATTGTTTTATATTATTTTGCATTAACACATGCTTCTGAAATATATTTTATTTTTAAAGAAAATGGAAAGAAAAATTTGACTTCAGGCGAGACTCGAACTCGCGGCCTACTGGGAGGCCGCGAGAGAGAAAATCATCTCTAATACTTATTTATATATAATAGAACAGAAAAGTAGTTGAAATCATCATATCTATCGGTGTACAGCAATTTTTTGCCCCGCATATTTATTCGATTTTTTTCACAATAAAAATCGATTATTATTGAAAAAAAAACGAACAAATAAATCGATTATGCAGAAAAAATATGATGTTTAATCGATTTTTTAAATAATAGATTATTTTTTCACATCCCTAAAACGTAGTATTATTTCATATTATCTGCTCTGCCTAAAATAAACTAACTTCGAGTCTAAAATTTAAATAAAATCGGTTATTATATCGGTAATTATATGTACTTTCATATTTAATCGTTTTATTACACATTGTTTAAACAAAATTGTACTTAAATTATCAGCCGTTATTTGTTTCAACATTGTAAAATAATAATATTATTACACTTTATTCTCTTACAATTTGTTCGTATCTATTTCCGAACAGAACATATAACATGGCCAGAAAGAGGATGACTTCCTCTAGTAAAACTACACATATTTGTCGGATAATAAGATACTAGGTGCTTCTCGTTTTAGCAAAGCTATTCAGGTCAGGAATGAGCGAGATGTAATATTGTCAAAGCAATTACAGATTACACTACCAAATTTAGGAGGCATTTGTCAAAGATGGTTTGTTCCTGCGCAACTGCCAATTGTATTTTTCGGATAAAATACTAGGTGTGTCTCGTTTTAACCAGTGACATTCGTGTAAGACGGATTGAGACGGATGATGAGAACAGAACAGTGTCGTGTGTATTGGTATTGACTGTTATCAGATCCTACCTGTTACACGACTGGCGACTGTTCCTTGAGCGTATCATAGATTGAAAGTATTTTATAGGAACAGGTATTTGTTAACCAGGAGAGCAACTGTTATCTGTTATCTGTCTTCTACCTGTGATTTTTACCTGTTCCGATAAATACGCCTCACCTCTAGTACAAACTATCACCTCCTCTCTTAAGGGGTTGAACGCACATTTCCAAAAAAAAAGTAAAATCTTAACCTTGTTTTCTTTAGTATGAACTTTGTATAGCGGTAATAAAGTGCAAATTGAGTCTTTGTCGTTAGAAAACAGTAAGTGCTTGTAATTTAATATGAACTCTATATAATAGCAATAAAGCTCAAATTGACTCTACGTTTTGGTTAGAAAACGTTTGTATGGGAAAAAGAAAAGGGCTGTTTTTAAGGTTTTCCGGCCATTATTCGCATTTTTTTCGTTAAAACAATCCTTGAAATTCAACAAACATATAAAAAAAATAATGGGCCAAATTAGTCCAGGCGTTATTGAGTTATGCGTTTACCAACACATTTTGCGATTCAATTTTATATTATAGATGAGGTAGGAGTTAAGCAATCGATGTGAAATTAATTTAATTAAAAACTAAAATAACTTCCATAATCTTACATTCTCATTTATCACTTCAAAACCAAACTATCCCGATCCACGAACAATTTGGTTTCTGGTTTATTTTTAACAGCAAAACGGAACAAGAATACCTACGTTTTATCTGAGTGAGGTTTTACAAAGATAACTCAATAAAGGAATACTCGATTTCCCGGCCTTCACTTAAATCCCGTCGGATGCAGTGAATTCGATAAAACATCGATTTCTGCTCCACACTAATAAATACAATTGCATATCGATTTTCAATTTTGTATTCACATCGAATCTTGTTTTATGTCGAACGATTTAATTTGTTAAAAACAGACACGATTTTTGTTAATTTTCAATAACTCAAGACTGGGATGGTACTTTTAAAATCGATGTATTATTGTAATGAAATATTGAATGTTAAATAATTTTGCAATTCATTTTGATTATTTCGATTATTTCAGAATATAATGTGATATGAATATTTGATTGACAAACAACCATTCGAATAAGGTCAACGGTAATGCAATAACGCGGGAATGTACACAAGCAACCTCTTTACTAGTATATAAGATTATGGTTAATTTATATATTATTATTATGTTTGTAATATATATTAAAGCTTAAGTTTGACATTGTTATCTTCAAATAAAACGTTGACCTGTCGTTAAGCCCCTAAACCTGTGCTTAAGATAACTTTCATTATGATCCCACACAACATATCAGTGTAGGTATCCATTGTACTGAAGGCATAAACGGGAAAAAAGGTCCTGATCAATGTTGAAAAATAGGCAATGATTTTTACGATTATGTTTCTGAATTTTATTGAATGTTGCATTCGACCAGAAATTCGATTTTCAGGAAGCCTTTTTTTCAGTAACATTTTTGTGACATCTTAGTGTTGGTCATAAATACCCTGCTAAATGTGATTGTAGGTATATGTTATTTATCACTTTTCACTTGACGTAACTTCATGCCTGTAATCTCCGAAGGCGTAGGCAGAAGTAAATGCATGCATTCAAGCATACATGCAAACACCCACGACTCGCCGGTTAAGTTTTTGGCCCATGTAACAAGTGGCTATTGACATCTCCGGACACATTACCAAACGTCAAGGTCCAAACATCCAGAAAATGGAATAATCACAATAGAACCAGAGATAAAGAACACCGTTATGTCTGATATTATTAAACAAAACTTCATATTGCAATCGTTAAAAAATACTTTATACTTCTTTATCTGCATCAGCATATTTATAATATTGACTTTTTTTTATATGTATTTAACATTGAATGCAAGTTAAAATAAAGGGCGGACATAATGCCTATTTATTATGTAGCTGTGAGTATAAAGTTTAATTTTTGTAACACTTAGTTTTAACCTACTAGCACTAGGTATAACCGTGAGTTGAACCTAAGTGTAACAGACTTGTTTATGTATTTTATGCAATACCAAGAAAGATTCGCATAAAGTTTATTGACGTCACCAGATTCATTGTCAAACTCCGAGGGTGGCAGTGGAAACTTAAAAAAAATGGCACAATCTCAATAGCAGCCCGTCACAACTGGACTAAAGATACGATATTGTTAAGTATGCTTTTGAACCTAGCTATCTAAACAAATAAAGCTACTTATTTTACTAACGGTACATAAAAGACAGCCCTTCCCCGTAGCGTATCGGCCATTCATAAAATTAATAGCCCTTGGTCCAAATCGATATTCTCGATTGCGTTATCATACAACTGTAATGAACGCTGATTAAAAATCCCAATAGCACTTACCGGACTCGGGGATTGAATCCAGGGTCACAGGGTTTGACTGGTGTTAGAGCTCCAGTGATGGAGCTCGCGGGCGTAGGCACCACCGCATTACCTAATATACTTGCCGCTAAATGGTAGTGTTCAGCACTATCGTGTTCCGGTCAGGTGGTAATGTACGTCCCTGTAATTTCCGGCACAGAGGCATAAGATTAGGCCTCAGGAGTGGTAACGCATCTGCATTTTGACCTTGGTCTTTGTGTCGGTGTCTATAGACTGCAGTCATCACTTAATATCAATGTGAACTGCATGCTTGTTTGCCACTTCCATTACATTAAAAAAAAGGGTAGCAGTAGTAGTCGCCACTAGCACTAATAAGGCAGATAGGAATAGAAGAGGAGATATTGTTAAATATCCCTTCAAACGTACAATTTATAACAAAACAGCTACTTGTCTTACTAACGGTACTTTTAAAGAGCTCTTGTCACGTATCGGCCATTCATAAACTTAATAGCCTACCCAGTCGATATCCTCACACGTATTACAGTTGTATAATAACAATCGGATGCTGATTGTTAGAGAATTGCCTCTGTTGGTATGTTTGAGATGAAAATCAAGTCGTTTTGAGCTTCTACCTGAAATCTGTATTGATAAGGAAAATAACTAGTTGAAAAGTTCTAAGATATTTTTTTTCGAAATCGGAATTTAGCTGGTGGTGCCTAGTGGGGGTGCCTGGTGGGGGTGACAGCTTTATCACTATCATATATCTGTATAGTCGGTAGTTATGTGTGTGTGTGTATAGTGTGCTATAATAACAAGTGGTGTGTAATAGTGACACAATTCAATATTGTCGATTATTAAAATAACTTGTTCTCCAAATAATGTTGATGCAGTAAGCTTTATTTTTTTTAAAACGATTTATTGATTTATAAACAAACCGAATGTACAATAACAATATATTTTACCTATATTAACATAGTCCATCTTCAACATAACTAAGTATCACAAATTAATTACGTACCTATAAAATTTAATTATTTAATTTATTTCTATTTTCTTGAAACATTTATAACTAAAATTTTATTAAATTAGTAAGAGATTCAAGCCTCTTATTAGTAAATTGTGAAATATAAGAGAAAATGTTCATAAATAAAACGTACACACATACTTTGAAACCCAAGCCCTAGGGATATAAAATCGTGATTATTAACCAAGAAGTGTTTCTGCCGCGACGTTGAGGCGCGACCATACGACGCCACTAAACAGACTCATACCTACATGGGAGTTTCTGAATAATATGCACATATATTCTTAGGTGTACCTACCTTTTATATGTAATGGTGGCAAACAAGCATGCAGTAGAGCTCCAGTGACGGAGACCAAATTAAGCGTTTGTATGGAATTTTGGGGGAGTGACCGCGGTGTGCCTTAGGCCTCAGTAGTGGTAACGCATCTGCACTTTGACCTTGGTCTTTGTGTTAGGTCTATCTATAGGCTGCAGTCATCACTTAACATCAATGTGAACTGCATGCTTGTTTGCCACTTTCATTACATAAAAAAATGCAGTTCAAATGGATGGTAAGTGACGACTGCAGACTGAAGATATCTACCAAAACTGGAGGTCAGAATATAGATGCGTTGCAACCCTTGCGACCTAAGTTGTTTTGCCTCTCTGAAAATTATTATCTTGTATCTTGGTTAGATAAAGATTCTAGTGAACACGATAGTATTGAACTGCCATTTGTTAGCAGATAGATGTAATGCGGTGGTGCTGTATATGTGTCTATGTCCTAGAGTCCCTACACTCGTACTCTAATACCAGTAGGTAAGTTGAGTATTTACTATGATTCCTAATTATTTGGTGAGAATGGCCCTCACAATACAATGCATGGACATTACCATCCAACCAAATGCGATAGTGCTAAATACTACCATTACAACGCTCAGCAGTATATCAAAGGATTTGGTTTTGATTTCAACCCAATGTTCAGTGTGTTTGCTTGACACACTTACACGTACCTGCTTCGTCCGATAAATCCACCTCTCTTTATAGTTCCTTTCATGGTTCGTCTGGAGAAGTAGGGAGGTGACGACCCCAGTAGTAGACAGAAATTCATCGGCTAGTGCAGTTAGTCAACCGAACAATTCCTATAGGGGTGCCGCAACTACCGATCTGAATCTACCGAAACTATCGATTGAATCGTCTTATATTATTTAAGCATTAAATATATTTGATGGTAGCTTAGTTGGGAGAGCGGCTGGACTAGAGATCCCAGTGGTCGCGGGTTCAAGTCCCACTGAAGTCAAATTATCCTATCCATTTTTTTTAAAAATATGTTTTGCATTTGTTATTGTAAAAAATCCAATGAATTAAAACAATTAATAGAAATGACTTCAACAAACAGAAATTGAAATGCTCATCGTATGGTTAAAATATGTAATCCGTTAGGGACTTGTGTACATTTTTAAGTAATTAAGCTTCCAATTCACATAGAGTTAGTGACTACGGCAGTCTAAATTTGTCTAAACCTACAAACACTAGAGGTCAAAATGCAGAAGCGTTGTTGCTCTTGCTAAAGCTGTTTTGTCCCGTAACAATAATTACGCGACTATTTTCCATAGCTGCTTTACTAAAGGGTATTTTTGCTAGTATTAATAAAGGGATTATCGTGTTTGTTTTGCGCATGGCGCTGCGCTCGGCGGCACATCAAAGGGCGGTCGGCTTTGATCCCGCCGCTCGGTTCGCCGCCTTTGGCCGATACACCTTTTGCCTGTCGTGTTTGTCCGATAATCGATTTCTTTATTTGGTTACATTGTTCCTGAAATAGAATAACATATATAAAGAGATATCATCATATATTACGACAGTCAGAAACAGGATCCGGGACAACTCTGGCGAAGGGAGATGAAATGTAATTTCCTGATTAATAGGAACGTTAGATTAAATTTGGTCATAATTTGCGGTATACCATTGATTAATTACAGGTAATCATCCTGATTGTATTAATTTTGAAGAGTAGATATCAAGATAATAATCACACACTACTTAGGTTCGGTTTTTATACTTTTCTTAAACAACTCCTTCTATTTGGTGACAAAGGTCATGTAAAGGTATAAAGTACGAAAGCGAGGTGTGCCAAAACGAACGGATTAATTACATTTATTATTCGATTTTGTCAATGGACTATAGCGATGGCGTAGGTAACCAATTTTACTGTATGGAGAAGAGTATATAATACCTAAGCCGTCACAATGTTTTAAGAAATGTTGGAGCGTCGAACTCCACTACTGCTTCCACGTTGTTGTGCACATCATCGTCATTTCAGCCGAAAAATATCCACTGCTGGGCAAAAGATCCCTCAAAAATTGCCTCATGGTACGGTCCTGGACCGTTCTCGCCTAGTGATTTCTCGCGATCTTCATCAGGTCGTCAGTTGACCTTCTAAAAAGCCTGCCTACTTTTATTCCTCGGGTACGTGGTCGCGACTGGAGAATCGAGTTTCTTGATTGAAAAGGCACTAAAATTAGTCAATAAGACATAGAGGTATTCTCGTTGTCATAACTTAGTAAAAACAAACGGAACTAAAACTCGATCGTTCTCAACGGTACTAAGCTCAAAGGCACTCAGCGTGGTAACAGACGGTCGTGCTCGGCATTTTCAAAGTTCGCTAATGAAATCCGTTTGTGAAAAGCAGAGGCGCATCTCTCAAAGTTAGCAAACTGAATGAGAAGTAGTAGTTTTATATAATTGGTAGTCTAAATCTCTTGAAAGGCAGCTCATCGACAGGAAATAAATGTTAAGAAATTAATAAATAATAATATATAAATAAATAATAAAAAACATGCCTGACTGAAACAAGATTTCTCAACTACTGGTAAAAGAACTTTTTCTGCAATATACCACATACAATTTCGTATAAGGCGAAGCTTAATACACCCGCGCAGCCTCTCCATGCGCCGCGGCAGGCCCGCGCCTTTTTTGATATAAAATAAAAACAAAAACAGCATAAAACACGTTACATAAGACCGTGCAATGTCCTTCGTTCGTTCATGATAAGCATAGAGCAACACCGGAGGGAAGTAGCCATATGCAGGCTTTCCCCTCTGTCAAAGTACAATCCCAAATGGGCCTATACCTGTCGCCTAGATGTTTATATGTGTGCGTGAAATTGTTTCTGTAGGTATTTTGTTAAAGTCAAGGTGTGAGTTTCGTAGTAATAGACGATTTTTGTAGTGTACGTGTGTGTCGCACGCATTTCCCCCCGCAAAATAATAAACGCTATGGCTACTCCCCTTCAGTCCGCCGCGGCCGATGACCCGTGTTGCTCTATGATGATAAGGAAGATGAAGGGACGCCGAACGGTCGCGACGTGGTGACGACGCAAGGCAAATTAGAGGGAGATTAAATTATTACGTGTGTACCGTAAGATTCCCCAAGCTCAATTTTTGTTACTTCTATTAGGGATTCAAGCTACAAATAAACTGAAGAATAAAGGTAGACGGATTTAGTCAAAGTTTTAGTTTTACGCCCACTGAAAATAAGCTCAATAAATAAGTTAGATCGAGCGGGTCTATAATTGGAGTGTTATGCCTACAAACAGGTAACATTTCACATGTTACTTTATGTTTGTTATTTTTAACTTGAGATTCGTTTTGACAACGAATGTGAACAGATTTATTGAAGACTAGCTGCTGCCCGCAACGTCGTGTGCGTGAAGGTACAAAGGTATCAAAGGTTACGACACTTTCCTATAAACTACGTTGGTAGTTATTCTGCCGGGAGCCAAAATGTAAAGAGGGTCAGGACTGGTGACGCTGTAGCAAGCGACGTACAGTTGCCCGTGTGAGAAGCAACTCGTCCAGAGGTTAACACCCGCTGACCTCAGTGTCTGCCCCTGCGACTTATTGATGGTCACCGCGAAGCAAACATTCAACTGTACGCGTTTGAATTGGAACGTGAAGTTATGAGGTATGAGGGGAATGCGTGGTATAAATACTGCCTCACCAATGCCACAACCCGTAAGGATGTCCGCCTCAATGGTGTGTCTGTGGAGCGAGATGGCTTTAAGTCCCGTTATACAACTTCGGAGGAGATAAGTTCCGAAGAAGCATAATCGGGACACCTACCTTCAGCTTGATGGTATGCGATGGAAGTCCGCTTGCTGACAGGAAGATCAGAAATGCCATAGAATAATGTGTGGCATCATCTTGCTCGACGACAGTATTTATGGAGGTGTAGACCACTTCATTTCCTATTAATTGCTGCAGCCTGATCATTTGTGGGCGTCAAAATGCTGCCCGCCCGCTCAGACACCCAAAACGTTGTATTCTGCTGGTGCGGTATACGACTGTTGTCCCTGTAGACACCGAGAATGAGTTCTTCTAAGCTGGATACTTCTCTGCCAGAAGACTCTGGAAGCACCATCTGTCCACCTCCATCTTCTGAGAGAGTGCTTTCGCGAAGACTTAGAAGGACATCATTAAATTCTTGAGCACGTGCATTGTCGCTGAGCCGAGCTCTCATATTAATGGTCTAGGGCAGCGTACGAATTCGTTAAGATTGTGACAACAAAGCATTCAACTCGTCAGCCCTCGATCTTCGCGTCACCACGGGAAACGTTTGCCGGAAATCGCCAGTGAACAGTGAATGTGTCACCACTCACTCAAATGTTCGTTCCTGCGGATGTCCTGCTGGGTTCCGTCCACGGCCTCAACTGCCTTTCTATTGGCCATCGTACACTCATCCCATACAATCAGAGAGCAATTCTTGAGCACGTGTCCCTTATCGCTGTTACATGACACACCAAAAACAGTCGTTTTGGCGCTCTCTAAATGTAAGGGAATTTTAAACATGGCATGTGCTGTCTTGCTTTCCTCAAGCAATGAATTCCCGACGCTACAGCAATAGGAATTTTGCCTTGCCTCCTGACCTCTGCAAGTATGTCAGTGGTAACAAATGTTTTCCTGTTCCACCAGGAGCATCCAAGAAAACATTTAACCCTGGTTTTGCCCAACGCTTTCAAGGACGGTATCATAAATTTGTTTTTGCTCTGAAGAGAACAAAGTGTGTGTGTAATTTGTCTCAGCGTTATACTCCCAATTTCTACGGCCTTGATGTGGTGATGATCGGGGAGCTGGTAACCCATATTTGACAGTTCAATCGGCGGTGGAAATGACCACAACTTCGCGTTCATTAGTTACTTCGACTTCGTCTCCAGTAGCACGTGTCTCTAAGCTCATAGAAAATCTTAAGACAGATGATGGCGATACTTCTCCGTCATTGACGCTTGCCTCCGCGAGGGTGTCATTCCAGTTTTGGTCACCGTCAAGAAGGTGACGTGCTACGCAGGCTGCGCGGTAAGTGGGATACTCCACGCCATCAAATCTCCTCAGAAAAGCGAAATACGTTGGGCCTCGGACCATGTGAAGTAACAACCGCAGGCAATAGCTTTCGCCATTATTTGGATGCACGATACCTATTAACCTTACCCAATGCGGTGTCCTTCAAAATTCCGGGATATTCATGCGAAATTTGAAGTAAATCCTTTAAGTACTTTTTGAGTTTAGCCCGGACATGCATACAGTCAAACAACAACAGACAAAAAAAACAATATATTTGGCTTCGATATCGATAGTAGATCACGCCCCAAATATTCTTTAAAACAAAAAAATCAATGTACAGTTTTGACTTTTCTACGATTTTGAAGATTCACAGCTCTTCCTCCGGAGGAGATAGCATGATAATATGTACCCTATATGTTGACCGGACCGGTTAGTAATATTCATGCAAAATTTGAAGTAAATCCATTTAGTACTTTTTTAGTTTAGCCCGAACATACACACAGACAAACAGACCAAAAATCTGAAAACTTTATTTTTGCCTTCCGATTTCTATAGCAGATCACGTCCCAAGTATTCTTTTAAAAAATATTCAATCTACAGCATTTATTTTCTTAGGATTTTATTAAATGTAGAGATTCCCGTGGGAATGAGTGATTTTCCCGCAGTAAAAAGTAGCCTAAATGTTGGCCGCCTGGCCAACATTTAGTATCTATACACCACAAGAAATTTCATTCGAATCCGTCCAGTATCTTCGGAGATTAGCCTGGACAAAGGGACAAACAGACAAACAGACAAACAGGCAAAACGACAAACAGACAGAAAAAAAATTTAAAAATGATTGAAAAGTGTTCTAATACTATTTTGACATCGCCCCCAATTAGTTTTTCGTAAATATATACATTGTACAGACACGCGGATTTTATTTATTTATTTTTGTTTTATTATAAGTATAGATTCATGACGCATTTAATTCATTTATGTTAACCGTACAATATAGGAACTGAAATGGTATCATTGTTTTTGCATAAATAAATATATATATATATATATATATTTTATGTAATGGATGTGGCCAACACAAGCATGCAGTTCACATTGATGTTAAGTGATGATTGCAGCCTATAGACACACCAAACAACACAAAGACCAAGGTCAAAATGCAGATGCGTTACCACTCCTAAAGCCTAAGGTGTTATGCCTCTGTGCCGGAAATTACAGGGCCGTACATTACCACATGACTGGAACACGATAGTGCTGAACACTACCATTTAGCGGCAAATATAGTAGGTAATGTGGTGGTGCAAACTCCGTCACTGGAGCTCTACCACCAGTAATATTACTCGAATGAAAGGGGCTTGTTTTATTTTTCCGACACTTCCAACAGCTATCGTTATATTTTAACCAATTTACAAATAAACCTTGACAAATAATACCTTGATACTTGTAATATTTTTATTTTTCACAATAACACATGCGAGTGAATTTAGAAATTAAAGAAAAAATGGTATTAAAAATTTGTCTTCGGTCAGGAATCGACTGCAAAAACTGCGAAACGGAACCCTACATTGTATGTGGCCATTGTAACCTGACATGCACGTGACTGGTTTTTTATTTATATTCTTTCTTGTATATTTTAACGCCAGCAAGCATTCGCCCGGGGAATGAAATATCTTGCTCCAAAGTAGCCGATTTTATAGGGAAAATTTGAAAATAATTACCGAGATTATGTCAGACAAACATTTTCTCTCGGGATTGAGGTACTCCTATTATTCCACAGCAAAAAGTATGTAAAAATATAATAAAAAAACGTTGCGCCAAATTATTTAATAATTTATTTAAGGCTAGTTGATTTTCATGGATGAAAAATGTGTTACCACTTTTATTTCTGATTTCAGTTTTTTAATTGGAACTTAAGGTGTAATAGTTTTGACGACATTATCATCAATAATTCAGTCAGAAAACCTTCTCCAAAAAAAAAAACGTATAAGCGATTAAGCGAGGTCAGTAGCCATCTTACGTACGGGTTTATTCAGTTTATTCATATCACACTATCATTTTTTTTTAATGTTTTGGAAGGGGCAAACAAGCATGCAGTTCACAGTTAAGTGATGACTGCAACCTATAGACACTCACACAAAGCCCAAGGTCAAAATGCAGATGTGTTACCACTCCTAAGGGCTAAGGTGTCATGCCTCTGTGCCAGAAATTACGGGGCCGTATATTACCACCTGACCGGAACACGATAGTGCCGAACACTACCATTTAGCGGCAAGTATATTAGGTAATGCGGTGGTGCCTACGCCCTCGAGCTCAGTCACTGGAGCTCTACCAACAGTGAAAAATCATCACACTCATATCATAAATGTGAATGTTTCTTTGTTTGGATGTTCGTCCGTCAATCACGCCAAAACTACTGAACGGATTTTGATGAAATTTGTTATACAGATAGGGTATTCGCCGACTTAGATTTATAGGATACTTTTTATGCCGAAATAATGTTCCTGTGGGATGTCATGGGATGATTTGATGAGTTTCCACAGGATACGCGAGAAGCCACCTACATGCGGGCGGAGCCGCGGACAACATATTTCATATAATTAGGCTCCTGGAGAGCACTTTTACATCGTCATTTGCCAAGTATTCTTGTGTTTCCTCCATATTTCAATAAGCGGCGCGTAATGCAGAAGACGCTACTGTTGTATCAAATCTTAGGATACTCGTATAATCACAAATATCAAAATAACAAGACAGTAATATTGCCATGATCGCGCAAACATGTCGCCACGAATTGGTGTCGTTTCGACAGTATTCGACACCAATTCCAGTGATCTATCAAATCTTGTCTTATACACAAATATCGCAACGTAATAGAATGTATTTTGAACCTTCTTCTTCCAGGTTCTTTTTACCTATGTCTTTGGTGCTATTTAAGATGGATTTGACAATTTGGACTTCTAAGGGTGTGTTTTTAGGATTCAACGTGTTGAAACAAATATTTATTAGGTAGCTGGTTATATTTGTATGAAAAATCTAACCTTTACATTAGTAGTTTCAATAGTTACATCAAGTTTTTTATTGCTTGAATTTTAGTAAGGAGTATAGATTAGTACCGTATTAGTAGTTGTTAGATATCATTGCACCCTCGCGAAATCGGTGCGGGCCGCTAGTCAATTCATATAATAAGACTGTTAATATCGAGTGTCTGTACACAAATTTTCTAAAAAACTGATGGGGAGTGATTTAAAGAAGAGTAACAGAAACACAAATAAATCAATTTTTGTCAGTATATCAGTCTGGTACGTTATAACTTCAAAACTACACAACGGATTTGAACGCGGTTTTCACAGGTGGATTACATATAATTAGAAGCGTTGTCTATTATGGCACGGGAATATGATACTACACTCGTAGAATTAAGTATAAGTCTATTATAGGTCTGGATAAATGTAGTCTCCACAGGTTACGCGAAAAGCGACGTACATGCGGGCGCAACCGGGAGCAACAGCTAGTAAAAAATAAAGTGACAACAGGAACATTATTAAGCTTGTATAACTTTGTAGTCGACAAGAAAGCCTGTGTAAGTCACCCGTGTGCATGAATTAATCAAAGACCACCGAGTTGTATTTATTTCGAGTCAGACCAGAAGTAATTAAGGTTGAGGCGACAGTTAACTCCGAGCTAATCTGCCGCCATCCTTTGAAATTGAAAATAAGGGTGATGGTTATTGGATTAACATTGTAACGATGAGAAATAATTTGTTTATTGTTTTTCGTTGAGAAAACAATATTTTTGATGTTACCTCGGTGGCTTCAGATTTTGAAGTGCAGTGCACAGGTTGGTAAAAAGATGATCACATTAGAAAATATTGTATAACATTGCCCGTCACATGCAGCAAACAACATGTTATTTTTATTAAGCTATAAATTGTATGTTCTAAAAATCGCACATATTGCTGCACGTTGCAGCAGAATGTTACTTATACTCTGTTATAAAATGTTTTTATAATGTTAAATAGTGTTATGAAACTGCTGCACAATGTATTCTGTTTGTTCGTACTGGGATGATTTCTACATAGAATAGGGAGTATTCTATGTAGTAGTAGTAGTGTAGTCGTGGAAGTTGATAATATATGCGATAGTTAATTCTTTTTTCATTTGACTAAGTACCTAGACTCAAATTACATAAAACGGTATAAAACCTGTTTACCTCTGTCTATCCATGAAGGATGTGATGAAATCAGGATGAAATTGGTTTTTGGTATTACAGTCATACTTTGCCCATATATATTTTTTTCTTTTTATTTGAACTACCTCTTTTGTTATGATTCTGATAATGTGCTATGTGTGTGTGTGTGTGAGTGTACTAAAAAAATTAATATGTTTCTTCCGTTCATTCTTTTACGAATTTATAGCGTTGAAGAAGTGAAGAAATTTAATAATATGAAGGCGAATATACTTAAAACAGAAGCCTAAGTCTGATATAAAAGTAATTGAGCTATGTGTAACTTCGTGGTAAGTAACAAAGCCTGTGAAAGGCAGCCATGTGGATGATTTACCAAACACCACCGGGTCATTTTTTTCGAGTCAGTCCAGGAGTACTGAAGTAACTAAAGATGAGGCGTAACTTAATTACAAATCTATCACCATCCTTTGAAATTGAAAATAAGGGTGACGGTTAATATATAATACATTGTTATAACGAGGAAATAATTACACATATTTTGTGATATGGATATGTTTGTATGTCATGAATAAAGTGTAAACTTAATGAAAAAAAAACGTAACTTCACGCCTTTAACCCTCGAAGGGGTAGGCAGAGGTAAATGCATGCATTCAAGCATACATGCAAACACCCACGATTCGCCGGTTACGTTTTTGGCCCATGTAACAGGTGGCGAGCCTGTTGACATCTCCGGGCACATTACCAAACTTCGAGGTACTGGGAAATTTCTAGAAAAATGGAAATATCCCAATATAACCAGAGATAAAGGACTTTACACCATTATCTCTGATAACCCCCTACCCGGGAATCGAACCCAGGACCTCAACGTAGTAGTAGTGGCCTGCTACCACTAGGCTACCGAGGCAGTTAGTAAACTTAATGATTATAGTTTTGTGGCCATTTAATACAGATGCTACCTACTAGTTAGGCCTCAGATTCTGAGATTTAATAAACGGATCAAAGAACCAATCAGAATGAGATTTTCCAATGACAGATTAACCGGAAATATTTCGCAATGACATTTTCAGAATGAATGCGCATTACGTAAACAGAAAAAAACAACTAGGAGAAAATAAAATAAACTTAGCCATTGATTCGTCCCCCGGAAATGAAAGTAATTAAGCTTTGCAACTTTGTGGTCGATAACGAAGTCTGTGTAAGTTAGTCAAGTGAATTACATATCAAAGACCATCGGGTTGTAAATGTCCACTTATTCTATGTACTCAGAATCATCAGGCATCATTGGTCGTCTACTTTCGGCATCAACGTGGGTTGTACATTGTATAAGCCTTAATCTATTCGTTTTAAATAAAGACAAACACATATTCGATATTAATTAAGGTTTTGCTTTACAAACATTTATGTAATAAGTCCACTGATCTATTTAACTCTTGATCTCATAGACTGTAATTAAATTAACGTGAACCAGTATCAAATAATTGGATTTATCGACCGCTGGCGTCAAAAGTCCTATGAATTTATTTAACGAGTTAGACCAATTTAACATTATTTACTGAACGAGGGGTTTCTGCGAGGCAATTTCTGCGAAATGTTTTTGAGCTATTCGTTATTTGAAGTATGAATTGTATCGAGGGACCAATTCCGAAATTGTTCCAGCCAATAGTTGTTTCCTAAAACTTGAATAGTTGGAATTTTTATTTGTGAAACTAGATGTTTCATTCCACTCAACGTACAATATAAAAAGATAATATTTCAAATATTTAGGAAAAAATAAAGTTAACTTGATTGTAATAAATAATTATTTTTTACTAGTTATGGCAATTCTTGTCCCTTTATTTCTTTCCTTTTGTTATAAATGGCAATATGGTGAAATTGTTACCTAATTTCATTGCAATGATGTATATGAAATAAAACTTTTATTTTATTAAATCTCTCTATTAAAATCTAAATATTGGTATTCACAGATTCAATTCGAAGCATATCGAACAAATCTTATATATACATTGTAGATACCTAATGTGTTTTTTGAACAAATAAAGAATATGCTATATGCTATACCTACAGGAAAAACCACAGGAATCTGAACTGAATGCTTGTTTGATAGGTATTTTCATAACATTAAAGACATAAAATATACAAGCGCCATAGTAGGAAGTTGATGTCTGATCCAAGAGACTTTATTAACTAAATAAATAATTTATATGGAGCTAACTTTTACAATTTTCTTCGGTAGCTGCTACGCCCCTTCGAACTACTTCTACTTTCGAACGTCGGGTCCAAATTTCAACAACTGCGATTTCTCTTGAACCTTCTCTTATCAATGCCCTTAAATATGTCACGAAAAATAATGGTTTTCTGATATTTGCTTTTGAAAGATGGTTTTGTGTCAATAACTTTAAAAAAAACCGACTTCGTCAACCTCAGTGGCGAATGTTGGAGCCGCCAATTGTGTCCATCTTTTGTACTACTTCTAAATATTCCAAAAGTGTAACGTGCATTTAATATTTGGATTTAAATTTGTGTTATGTTATTTTTTCACTTTTTTGTGGTACGTTTTAAAAGTCGGTTTTTTTTTTAAGTTTTTTGTTTTTTGATTTTTAGTGTTAATGTAACGACATTAACTTACACATTTATACAAACACTGTTCAGTATGTTCTGTCAACATATTGCAATATTATTTTCTAATTCTTCTAATGTTCTTTGAACATTAGGGACCTAAATACTTATAATGTTGTGTCCGCATTTACCTAGAAGGTTACAATTAGGTAAACATGCTGTTAATTTAACTACCTCTAACTAAACTACTTTGTGAGTTAATAACTTTTTTGTGGACCAAATTAAAAAAACACATTTGACTGATGTTTTGAAACAATTACAAAATGATTCCCGTAAAGTCACATGTGCCACTAATGCCAAATGATATTCTTTCGTGTTGGGCAGAGAAGTACAGCAAATACTATAAGCA
This sequence comes from Macrosoma leucophasiata, assembly GCA_036365455.1. Classification (NCBI taxonomy): domain Eukaryota; kingdom Metazoa; phylum Arthropoda; class Insecta; order Lepidoptera; family Hedylidae; genus Macrosoma; species Macrosoma leucophasiata. The sequence goes on from JAWQUS010000020.1 coordinate 7,102,433, forward strand.
CCTATGAACATCCATATAAACTACCGACATCCAAGCCTGTCTGTCCTATTTCCCCTATACATACAAAGTAGGAAGCCGGATAGTCGGCGCCCTTTATTTTATTTAATTGCCGATTAGTTGACAACTAGCCGGTACGTCTCTAATAATTATAGGTAGATACATAAATTTATAAAAATACGTAGTAAGTTTGGTTGGTACCGAATTTTCCCGTCTAACGTATTGGATTTCGCTGTTTTCCTCACTGAGTGGCACAAACAAAGGCCTGTCATTGTAAACAACAAGGTGAAGCTGAGAAGTCAGCGCGTGCAGATTTACCTAGAAAATGTGATACGGGTGGATTCTATTTCGATAAGTAGATATTGTACAGGAATTTATTTGAATTCTAGTGTGAACGTTTGTCTTGAATTTAGTTTAAGTAGCTACATACTCCTTTATGCAAATAGCAGTTCGAGTTGCAAATCTCAATTTGAGACAGTATTTAACTTATCAATTTTATAGAATAAGTAAACTGCCTCTGTAGCCTAGTGGTAGCAGGCCACTTCTACTACGCTGAGGTCCTGGGTTCGATTCCCGGGTAGGAGGTTATCAGAGATAATGGTGTAAAGTCCTTTATCTCTGGTTTAATTGGGACTTTTCCATTTTCTGGAAATTTCTGAGTACTTCGAAGTTTGGTAATGTGCCCGGAGATGTCAATAGGCTCGCCACCTGTTACCTGGGCCAAAACGTAACCGGCGAATCGTGGGTGTTTGCATGCATTTATCTCTGCCTACCCCTTCGGGGATTACAGGCGTGAAGTTACGTTAGAATAAGTACGGTGACCTATGAAGCATTTATTTGATTGCTATAAAGCATTGATTCTCAAAATGTAACTGCTTCTTTATAAAGCCATCCTCATACCGATATAGACCTACGGCATCCAACTGTGGGGTACAGCTTCCTATTCGAACATCGAGATAATCCAAAGATACCAAAACAAAATTCTCAGGATCATAACAAATGCCCCATGGTTTGTTACAAACGAACAATTGCACAATGACCTACGAATCGCTACAGTTAGAGAAGAGATAGTTCGCCACACGAAGTCTTACAGGGATAGAATGTTAAACCACCCTAACATCCTTGCGCAGAGATTGATGTATAGTATATACATTAGTCGCCGTCTCAAACGTAAAGTACCCCAAGATGTTCTTCAGTAAATGAGCATACATGTGAAATTCAGGATGTGACAAAGGTCGCACTCCTGAGCATGTCCAACTTACAAACTTACAAGATCGTCACAACTACCGCTCAATGTCCCTCATGGTGATAGATTGTAGTATAAATAAAGGAAAAAAAAAAAAGCTTTGATTCTCAAAATGTGCCTGATCTACCACCACTGCGATGAAAGCATCAGGAAAATGACATAAGTCAAATGACATTAAAAAAAATGTAAAACTACACACGTGCCGTTATGTATGTTTCTAAACGAAAAATACCCCATTAATTTATTCAACTCAAGATTAATACATTAAGCGAATATAAGTCAAGTTAGTTGCAGTTCCAATATTTGTAACAAGTAAGTTCATTCAATAAGCCTCAAACTTCGATGAAGTGGAATGAGTTTTACCTCCTTCAGTGTTTACTAAGTTCCACGTCGCCTACTGATACATATTGAGCTTCTTACTCACATTGAATGAACATATGTTGAAGTTAAAGTTGGACGACTTTGCATTTCAAAAACTTCACGTAGGTATTTTTTCTGAAGCAGTATACGACATGTAATGGGAATAATGCACACTCTTAAACACCTCGAGTAAAAATCATAATACGTGAACTTAAATAGCATATTTAAGTATTTAATATTTTTTATTTAAGAAAGAAGTTGTCCTCAATTTTTACGAACAGTATGCACACCCTATGCATACTTACCCTACCTCTACTTACAACCGCACATAAAACACAAACCAACTCACACACGTACACTGTCGCAATGTGATGTAGCGTAACCTGCGTACCCCTATTTAACACTCGCTAGTAAGAAATAAAATAGTGAAAATGAATCATATTCATTTTCACTATTTTATTTCTTAAACTATTAATAATAATAAAATGCACGTCTCAACGAGTTCTAATAAACTTGTTGAGACTAGCATTTTGTTTTGGATAGATGTTAGTGTCATTTTCGTTTGTATTGACTGTTCACTAAATGGGTAACCATAATTTCCTTAATTGTAATTAATTTTGGGACAAAATGTTACCTATATCAAAAATGCCTAAAATCGATTCGGTTGTCGATTCTGAACAAACTAGTTTCGGGTTGTACATTTATTTATTTATTTATTTATTTAAGCTTTTTGCACATTAATGATGTACATAAGGCGGACTTAATACCGAGTGGAAAAAAAAGGCTGCTTTTCCACCAGAGATGTAAGCAGCTATGCTGCGAAGATGTGAAATCTTCGCTACGAAAATATGTGACCTTCCAAATAAAAAACATATAATATAATAATGGCAACCCATTATACGTCCCACTGCTGGGCACGAGTCTCTCCCCTTTTTGGGGGAAGGCCTGGAGCTTACTCCACCACGCTGCTCCAATGCGGATTGGTGGAGATATGGGTTAGTGGTCAACCCGCTGTCGGATGTTTTCACTCAAACCGCCCATAAGGCCTCCGACAAGGTTTAACGACTGCTATCTATCCATAGCAACCAGGACCGACAGCTTAACGAGCCCTCCAAAGCACGGAAACGTGCATTTTAATTTGCCACTAGCGGTCACCCATCACACATCCGACCGCGCCCGTAATGCTTAACTGAGTAGATCGTGTGCCACCAGTAAAATCAAAAAAACTAGTATAGCAACATAACGACAGCGACAAACAAGAATACTATACATTTTATGTCCTACTCAACTTTATCGCTTCATGAAAGACCTATAAAAAGCAAATCCTGATGTGTTTCGCATTTTATAACTGTTTGCGTCAATTGTTTATGGTGGAATATTCCAGAAAGCACAAAGATATCTAAAAACAGAAACAATCCAGTGATGGGTTTAAAACATCAATCGCATTAAATTCAATGTTCAATTTGTCCTTACTGTCGCTGCTAAAATATTATCGGCGTAGCTTTTTCAATATCAATTATATTCGCCTACTGGAGCAATCTAGTACTATACCTAATAATATGTTAATTTAAATTTTTGGGATTTCGTAGCTAAATGGCAAAAAACGGAACCCTTAAAGATTCGACATTTCTATCCGTCTGTAAATTACCGCCACGTTGCTCCGAAATTATTTAACCTAAATCTCGTAGGTATATGTATTCTTTAAACCGCTTTGTGATTTTTATACAAAACTATATGAAGAAATATGATGAATAAAAAAAATATGGAGGGTTTCCATACTAAGAATTGTAATTAAAAAAAACCTTTATCATCAAACCGTCGGTATGCGTCGGTAGACAAATTTTGATTTTCAAAATGATATCAAGGTTTCTAAAACCATTTATTCAGAAAGTCAATCTCCATATCAATCCATTAACGTCTCGACTTTTGAAATAAGGGAGTGAAATTAAAAAAAAAAAACTAACAAACAAATTCAGTTAGAACGAGATATTCGTAATACTTTTCGATACATGATGTATTTTCAAAGAATATAACAAAGGATTTCTTTCAATTATACGAACACCTGTGCACGCTACAACCACCTACAACCATCTATTACTAGCGCAACTCAACCTCTTAAAAACGAGACAACACCTCGCCGCAAAAGCACTTAATGTATTCTGTTACGGATGCAAACACCGTCTGTGAAAATCAAGAGTAAACTTTCAATGATAATAGATAAATTCACCATTAACATTTCGCTACAGAAATGTCCATTGTCAAAGTCTAACGCTCCGGTCAACGATCCTGCTGAATGGCTGACGGACCAAACTACATTTCGCGTTTGTGAACTATAATTTAATCCTTTGATTCGAATCGAGCTTTGAAATGTACTGCAATGTGAAAGTAACTTGCAATAAAACGGCTACATCATTCTAATTTCAAATCTAGAGTAATTGATTCAACTGTCGTGTGTGGTATACATTGAGATGTTATTACTCCGATATTGTTTGTAGCGCCGACTGCATACGATAAATACAATCGAGAATCTGAATCGCGCTTATGAAATTTTCACTCCTCATCCTCAGTTAGTAATTAGCCTGCAATCCGTCAATTTAATCTTGTCTGATTAGGAGATATTTCTTTTCTTTTTACTAGAACAATCATTTTGGAAAAGGCTGAAATAGGTCCATCATCGATATCTCTGGGTACATTACGTACGAGAATGGTACGTAGGTATCTTATTAGTACCTCTTCCCCGACTCGGAAATCGAATAACAGGACATTACCGCTACGATGGAGACATCGTAGCGGTAATGTCCTGTTATTCGGTAGCAGGACATTACCGCATGAAGTAGTCTTTACTACTGAGGCAGTTTTCCTGTTAAAGTATCATTTAAGTGATTGTGTCTCAATTAAGAGACGGTATTTGAAACAAAAATAAGTAAATTGTAACAGTAGGGTTCTTAAGACGTTTACTTAGGATAAAATTTACTGTCTTGTGTAACGTTGCGAACTTTGAGGTACTTAATTTGCTGTCCCACTATCAAAGGCAAAGGTAAACAACATGTAACGTGAATAATGCACACTATCTAACACCTCGATTAGAAAATCGAGTTATAATCATTATACATGAACTGAAATCACATGTTTGTGTATTTAATATTTTTTATTTAAATAAGTTGTCCTCAATTTGTACGAACAGTATGCACACCCTATGCATATTATTTAACACTCGCTAGTAATAAGATTAATTTTCATTTTCCACTATTTTATTTTTTGAATTATTATTTAAAATAAAAAGCACGTCTCAACGAGTTCTCATAAACTTGTTGAGACTAGCATTTTATTTTGAATAGACGTTAGTCTCATTTTCGTTTGTATTGACTGTTCACTAAATGGGTGACCATAATTTCCTTAATATTAATTAACTTTGGGACAAAATATTACCTATGTCAAAAATTACTGAAATCGATTCGGTTATCGATTCTGAACAAACTAGTTTCGGGTTATACATTCAATCCTGTTACACGTTGTATACATGACGATATAGGAAAATGATTTCAATATATTTGCAACAAACAGTGGGGGAATATAAGATACCTATTTGCTGAATCAAAAAAGAATTAACTTGCCACATCAATGTAATTCACGACCACCATGTTACAGACCATGGACCATTTTTTGGACCGAAAGCCTTAGGTTGTACGGTAAACATGGTAATAGTCGTAGCACTTCTGTTACCACTTGACTGCTTGCTTTGCTGCTTCACTTTAAATACATAAAAAAGACAGAAAAAAACATTCGTTTTCATATACCATCCGACCAAAGTCCATCCGTGAGGTACTTTTCAATTTAATTTCAAACCTACATCACACGAACAGTGAAGCTGTATGAAAAATATTCTCGTAGCAATTAAAAGTTTGTGTCTGACACATACATGAAATTATTTCTGCATTTGACGGGGCCGAGCAGCTAGCTAAAGTAAACGTGTTTTTTTTTTCTTAAATTTAATTTGTGATTCGGAAAAGGAATCAAAGGCGTTATTAAATGCAGGGTATTTTATTTTAAGAGGCATAGATATTATTACGTACAGATTTTTACAAATAAATATACTACATTGTTTTGTTTCAATAAGATCTTTATGTATAGGTAAGTTGTACTTTTGTGTTTTTTTTATTAATAATCTGTAATTTTCCTTTATTAAAAGTTATTGTTATGTTCTAATAATTAACAATTTATATTATTATTATATAAATCAATTGCTGTTCGTTAGTCTCGCTAAAACTCGAAAACGTGTGGACCGATTTGGCTAATTTTGAAGATAAAATTAATTACTAAAAATAAGAAAATGAAAATATTATGGGGTCCAAAGGGACACAGTAAATGTATTTTTTTGCACGAGTTCGACTCGCACTTGGTCGGTTTTTTCTCTGTTAGTAACGTTAAGCATACCGCATTAACCGCATAGCAGCGTCCCGGCATAAAACAATCGCCGCTATCATCACCATTCAGCATGCCAAGCGTGGCAATTATGGCATATTCTTTCCTTATGACGCACAACACTTTTAGGAGCATCTTCGGGAAAGGCTTTGTCCAGCGGAGAGGGATGGACGTCTTTCTGATGTAATCATGATGATGGTGATGGTGGTGGTGGTGTAGGTGGCATAAGTGGGTAAAATGCAAAACGTTAATATGCAAGTTTACTCTTTTGCCGGCTCTTACGGAGTGCCTATATTATGCATAGATCTATCTACTAATTATTATTATACAAAACTTCATAATGATTTTCTATAAAAAAATAGTCCAGCGTCCCGACGCCCAGCGTCCCGATGCCCAGCGTCCCGACGCCCAGCGTCCCGACACCCAGCGTCACGACGCCCAACGTCTCGACGCCAAGCGTCCCGACGTTGAGTTCCTCGACGCTCAGCGTCCCGACGCCCAGCGTCCCGAAGCCGAACGTCCCGACACCGAGCGTCCCAACGCCCAGCGTCCCGATGCCCAGCGTCCCGACGCCCAGCGTCCCGACACCCAGCGTCACGACGCCCAACGTCTCGACGCCAAGCGTCCCGACGTTGAGTTCCTCGACGCCCAGCGTCCCGAAGCCGAACGTCCCGACACCGAGCGTCCCAACGCCCAGCGTCCCGACGCCAATCGTCCCGACATCGAGCGTCCCGACGCCAAGCGTCCCGACGCACAGCGTCCCGACGCTCAGCGTCCCGACGCCCAGCGTCACGACCCCGAGCGTCCCGACGCCGAGCGTCCCGACGCAGAACGTCCCGACGCAGAGCGTCCCGACGCCCAGCGTCCCGACGCAGAGCGTCCCGACACCCAGCGTCCCGACGCCCTGCGTCCCGATGCCCAGCGCCCCGACCCCGAGCGTCCCGACGCCGAGCGTCCCGACGCCGAGCGTCCCGACGCCGAGCGTCCCGACCCCGAGCGTTCCGACGCAGAGCGTACCGACGCAGAGCGTCCCGACGCCCAGCGTCCCGACGCCCAGCGTCCCGACGCCCAGCGTCCCGACGCCCAGCGTCCCGACGCCCAGCGCCCCGACGCCCAGCGTCCCGACGCCGAGCGTCCCGACGCCCAGCGTCCCGACGCCCAGCGTCCCGACGCCCAGCGTCCCGACGCCCAGCGTCCCGACGCCCAGCGTCCCGACGCCCAGCGTCCCGACGCCCAGCGCCCCGACGCCCAGCGTCCCGACGCCGAGCGTCCCGACGCCCAGCGTCCCGACGCCCAGCGTCCCGACGCCCTACGTCCCGACGCCGAGCGTCCCGACGCCGAGCGTCCCGACGCCGAACGTCCCGACGCCGAGCGTCCCGACGCCGTGCGTCCCGACGCCGAGCGTCCCGACGCCGAGCGTCCCGAGCGTCCCGACGCCCAGCGTCCCGACGCCCAGCGTCCCGACGCCCAGCGTCTCGACGCCCAGCGTCCCGACGCCCAGCGTCCCGACGCCCAGCGTCCCGACGCCCAGCGTCCCGACGCCCTACGTCCCGACGCCGAGCGTCCCGACGCCGAGCGTCCCGACGCCGAGCGTCCCGACGCCGAGCGTCCCGACGCCGAGCGTCCCGACGCCGAGCGTCCCGACGCCGAGCGTCCCGACGCCGAGCGTCCCGACGCCGAGCGTCCCGACGCCTAGCGTCCCGACGCCCAGCGTCCCGACGCCCAGCGTCCCGACGCCCAATGTCACGACGCCCAATGTCGGGACACTGGGCGTCGAGGAACTCGACGTCGGGACGCTTGGCGTCGAGACGTTGGGCGTCGGGACGCTCGGCGTCGGGACGCTGGGCGTCGGGACGCTGGGCGTCGGGACGCTGGGCGTCGGGACGCTGGGCATCGGGACGCTGGGCGTCGAGGAACTCGATGTCGGGACGCTTGGCGTCGGGACTTTGGGCGTTGGGACGCTCGGCGTCGGGACGCTCGGCTTCGTGACGCTGGGCGTCGGGACGCTGAGCGTCGAGGAACTCAACGTCCCCCAATCCCCGAAGAGGTAGGCAGAGGTGAATGCATGCATGCAAGCATTACGATTCGTCGGTTAGGTTTTGGCCCATGCAATGAGCTTATTAATACCATCATTGGGCCCATGTAACAGGTGGCGAGCCTGTTGACATCTCCGCGCACATTACCAAACTTCGAGATACCTACTGGGAAATTTCCAGAAAATGGAAATGCCCAATAGAACCAGAGATAAAAGACTAAACACCATTATCTCTGGTTTTCCTGTCCTGTTTGAATCTTTACCTGCTGTAGAATTTTTGATTTCATAGTGTTTCGTATTTCAGCGCATACATTTTATATGTCACCACATAAACCTTCGGAAATAAATTAACAAAATACAGGTTGCCAAGCGCCAGCCAACTTTTATGGAAATGAATATTTAATCAATGGTAATCACATGAAATATTTATGAGGGTTTTGAATATATCAACAAATACACATACAATTTTGGATACATTTTATCACAGCTTCGTATGAATATCGCAGTCACGTAGGTACTTTAGATAGAAGGGTTAAACTGTGATTTTCAAGATATTTGATGTTATTAAAGTCCGTTCAGAAATGTTGGGAGAATGTAAATTGAAGTATGTAGACAGTGTGTACCAATAAATGCACTAGTTTATGTTTTAGTATGACCTATCCGCTAATAACTCTTATAACCTTACTTTTTTTGTGAAGACAAAATATAATTTTTACCAGCAATTTAATTTTTAAAATGCAAACTCCGTGCTAGTTTTAAGCTTCTTACTTCCGTTATAAAACTAAAAAACTTTACGAAGGAGTAAAAGAAGTTTCAAGAGATCAAAGTTTGTGTTACGAAAGGCAAGCTGGCATACAATCACTATACATACTCGTAGTTTACATCGATGGTGAGGACTATTATAAAAAAACGTAACTTAACGCCTGTAATCCCCGAAGAGGTAGGCAGAGGTGAATGCATGCATGCAAGCATTACGATTCGTCGGTTAGGTTTTGGCCCATGCAATGAGCTTATTAATACCATCATTGGGCCCATGTAACAGGTGGCGAGCCTGTTTACATCTCCGCGCACATTACCAAACTTCGAGATACCTACTGGGAAATTTCCAGAAAATGGAAAATGCCCAATAGAACCAGAGATAAAAGACTAAACACCATTATCTCTGATAGCCCCCTACTCGGGAATCGAACCCGACACCAGCGTAGTAGTAGTGGCCTGTTCCCACTAGACTACTGATGCAGTTAGGAATATTATAAGTCTATGAATATTTTTATTTATTTTTTATTTCATTTTTTTAGGAGAACAAGCCGTTTTAAATCTAGATAGATACAGGTAATTTTTAATTATTATTACACCATTTATGTGTTCTCACAAATAGATAATAACACTTGTTTGTTGAAAGGTACAGCATATCCTTACAAAAAAAGGTGAAATTTCTTTGGTGACAAATTTTTCTTACGGAACAAATGATATTTCGGTTCTCATGAGAAACAGTGACAATAAAGATGGTATCACGTCGTAGGTAACCTCATAGAATATTCAGTGAGTTACGTGGTGCCGCGGTCAAAGAGTTTTGTATGGAAATTGCTGCAACGTTGGCCCTCGACACGTCTCGCCTCCGTGAATTTAGGGCGGCATTAAACGAAGGGGTGTGTATATATGTTCACACTTATGCGTGAGTATTCTCCCTAAGGATATGAAAGAAAAAAAGTTTTATTTTTTTCACAGTTCCAAGGCATTTGAGTATTTGATATTTTCAGCTTAATTCCTCCTAGTTCCTGAGAAACAAGGTCTTGACAGACAGACACGAAAGGACGGACCTACGGACGGACAACAAAGTGATCCTATAAGGTGTTTAATCTTTCCTTTCGAGGTACAGAACCCTAAAAACAAAAGTTATTAGCCTTAATGTGACCTTTATTTTTATGATTTAATTCTGTTTAGGTGATCGTAATTATTAATATTCGTACCATGATTTACTTATGGTAGAGTTCCAGTTTCGGAGCTGGAGGATGTAGTCACCACCGCATTACCTAATCTGTCTGCCACTAAATGGTAGTGTTCAGCACTATGGTTAGCTTCTGTAAGAGCTTCTAATATATAGCTCTATTCAATATATGAGTATGTAAATTTAGTTTGAATAATGTGGAATCCCACTATTTTGAGAGTAGTATTATATAGTCGAACAAAGGAAACTAAACAATGCTGCCAACGTAACTTACACGACGCGACATTAATTACGCAAAAACCTTTTGATAAGACATAATATGTCATCTATTAAATTCCTGGTACACGTCCCGTAAACGCCAATTCTCGTTACTGTTTGCAATGTCTATGAATAGCTAGTTAGTCCAGTAAAAAGAGCAGTTCACTAAGTAATTTTGGCAAGAGTCCAGTTTTTTTTTAAATTAGGTACCTAATTACTCGTATAATATAAAATAAAATACGCTTACACTCACAGCCCCACAGTAGGTATAAACCTATGTCGTGGGTGCCGTTGTACACATACAACACATACACAAACACCCAGACCCGAAACAAATATATGTAGGCCATACAAATATTTGTCCCGATGCGGGGATCGAACCCGCGACCCTTCGAATCAAACGGTCGTCTCACACCGCTGGACTAACCAGGTCGTCCAACCAATTAGTATTAAATTTGAGTTTTCATGGTCGGAAATTGTGTCCCGCGGCTTAGAAATAAGAGTGCAACTGTTATTTTGCATTTATTTCGTTTACCACAGAGACATGACACCTTAGGTCTCAGGGGTGGCAACGCGTCTGCATTTTGACCTCTGGTTTTATGTAGATGTATATAGGCTGCAGTCATCACTTAACATCAATATGAGCTGCATGCTTGTTTGTCACATTTTTTACAACAAAAAATAAGAAAATCCTAAGGCAGTACGAATTTTGCCGAGTAGTAGGTACAATATCAAAATATAAAACACATTAATTTCTGTTTGTAACCACAGTTTATTGAAAATAATAAACCTCTCTTGTCGCTCGTGATTTACAATCGAAAATATTTAAATTTAAGTAAATGTTATTTACTTATCCCAAATTGTACAATTTTTTGCATGAATACAACACTGAAAGCGTTACTTATTTCTTATTCTGGTTATCTATCTAGATAGGCTAAGATTGATCATAAGATTTGCGCTGAACGAAATAAATACCGTACACAGTATTTTTTAGGTATCCATCATTGAAACACGCTCTAGCTAAGAGACTATTGACAGTTTACGCATGCAAATTTTCAATAGTCTCTTCTTGTTGTTCACTCAGCATATAATTTTTGCGCCAGTTAACAGAAAATCTAGGTACAGGACCTAGATTTTCTGATTTCTGGTGCCTGGTTTACAAAAACATTGTGATGTTTACAACAATGATTTTAACAGCCTTTTAATGAGGTTTTTACATTGTTTGTTCATAATTTTTTCAGTAAAACATATTTGAGAAGATATTTAAATAATATGCATACGTTTCAACACAAAACTGTTTTTATTTTTAAGTTTGGGAAGTTATATTTTATCAAATAAATATATTACTCTTACACCGAAAAATATTATTTCAAGCAATATATTAGACCAAGCTTAATAATATAGCTATACTTACTATATCAATATATTGGTTGTACACATTAAATCATTAATCAATAATTATTGGCACTTTTATAAATTAGAATCTGAATATCTTAACTATCTACAACTATTTACAAGCGTATCGCAATTTTTTTTCTTTTAAAATGTCTTATATTTAAGTAAAATTGTAGTAAGTATTGTACATGCGTATCGTAGTCCTACAAAGTATGTGTATTCTAAAATAATTTAGCAATTTTTCAAATACTGAGTATTTTACTTGGTTCTTTCGGATGTTTGAAAGAATATCGCATTAGCAACAAATCTTATTAATTAAATTATTTGTAATTACATTAATATCACTTTTGGCGAAAGACCTATATAAATCAGTGTAATTTATATCGAAATATGACAACAATTTGACTAAGTTGTGCACCGTATTTTTTTTTTTAGTTAACTAGTTCATAGTTAGCGAAATTGGTGAATTTCTTTTGTTAGGGCATTTGAAGAAAATATGATCGTTCAATCACATTTTGATTGAATAAAATAATGTCGTAGATCATAAGGCCGATTTCTTTCAGTATTAAGTGGTGCTTATATTCATTTCTATTGCTACAAGACTAAAACTATATACGGCATAATATGACTGAGACAGGATAAGACAGGATATAAACAAGTAGATACCATATCACTTAATACTGGAGCAGATTTGAGTTAGACCAATAAAATTTTAAAAAAATTGTGATTTTTCAAATTATTTTTTTTATTTCCTAACCAATTTCGCCAACTATTTGCTACCATAAATACTTGAAATTCATCGATTTATTAGGATATAGTATGAATAGATTTTTTGTAGCTTGAATAGTAGGTTAACGTCGAGTATTTAACTAACAGGCAATGCTATGCACTACAAACAGGTTACACAAAAGTCTATATTTGTAGCGGGAGAAATGAAGAACAATTTAAATGTAGCAAAACGTATAGGTACATTCAACCACATTGGTAAACACGCACACTGAACAAAAAGAACATTTAAGTAAACAATTACGCACATACCTCTATTTAATACAGCTACCTAGTATGAGCCGCGCTCTGGTATTTTAGAGGAGTTCTTCTCCATGCAATTCCGCCATGTTAGTTAAATACTTTAAGTAATGTAACGATAAAAGATTTCGAGAAAGAACATTAAATCCTACCTTAGCGTTTTCATTTCATGGATGAAGGAGTGAACTATAGTCATTAAGTTTCTTACACATTCCAACGTTATATTAGGATAGTGATAACGAAAGGATGGAAAATCTACAATTAACACTGATTTTATGGGTAGCGATAAGTACACATATATTCAGCGAATAATTTTCTAGTGTTTACGGTAGCAAGTGTAAGTAACGCTCTCTTCGCGTCACAGATATTTAAAATTGCTTTCATAAGCCCAAATACATACCAACACATTTCTACTGGTGATAAAGCTGCAGTGACGGAGCTCGCGGGCGTAGGCACCACCGCATTACCTTCCTTGCCGTTAAATGGTAGTGTTCAGCATTATTGCGTTCCGGTCAGGTGGTAATGTACGGCCCTGTAATTTCCGGCGCAGAGGCATAACACCTTAGGCCTCAGGAGTGGTAACGCATCTGCATTTTGATCTTGGTCTTTGCGTGGGTGTCTATAGGCTGCAGTCATCACTTAACACCAATGTGAACCGCATTACAGGACCGTACAATAAAATATACTTGCATTAAGTCAGTTCTATGCAGTAAATCTACTTGGTTTACCATTTTACGTGGTCAGTGCTTGTGGTGAGGTACATTTTGTGTCCGCATGCAAATATCGGACTCGCATAATGAACCTTTGACCTAATTAACTTGTAATCGGATCAAAATTAGATATCGAGTTAAACTTCGCATAAAACATTTTAATACAGCCAATTTAAATCACTAAAACTAGAATATGCATTGTTAAATATTACTACATTTTAAGTAACGTTTTTTTTTTTTAAATATTACTGTATTGTATGTATGTTATGTAATTATTATGTTAATGCCCAACGCAATTGCATTTGACTTACGTAGATGACTATAGGCTGCAGCATTGATTTACCAACCATGCCATCATTATAACATATAAAGTTTAACATATAAACGAACATTAGATACGTTTTAGCTTTAGAATGCTTTGTCTTTGTCAGTTGCGTTGTCAAATGTGCAGGATAGAAAAAGACAAAGGAGAGATTAGCAACACTTTATCTAATATACGTTTAAGAATAAGGGGGTTAAACTTTAATCTTCTTATAAGCGCGATAAAGTGACGTCACTGCTACTGGTCGGTTTTTATGAAATCCGACAACTTTATCGCATTGATAGAATGATGTAGACACCTACTTACTGAAACTAGATGACAATTTCAGCAAAACCATTTCAACAGTAATAATTAACAAACAGGATCTAGAAAATATTTTAAGATATTATGATAAGAAAGAAGACATTTTTGGGTTCTTTTTGATGGTGGGGTCAAAAGTCTTAGGAATCGGCGTGCATGTATGAAGAGAATGATGAAGGTAGACGAGGCACGAGAGGTTTATCTGAACCGGGATATCTGGCGCTCTACACTCTCTGCCCCGTTAGGGACCTGGCGTGAAGATACATACATACATTTTTGGCAGACTTATGAAAACAATTTTCATTTAATTAAATTACATTACCTTAAAGTTAAAACAATACAAGGCACTGCCTTTTATAATATACTATTTCTATAATATTATAATATTAATTTTGCAATATTACAAGCAAATTATGTACATGTAACAAGAATAACAATAGCCACAAACATTTGCGAGAATGATGACCAGTCGACTTATATTTATTTTTGTGCATTATAGTAATAATAGTCTCTTCGATTGTCGAGCAAGGACAAAATTGTTCAGTAGAACTTTTCTTACTTAAAAAAAAACAAACTGCATGGGCTTCAATGTTATTCCAAGGATTTCATGCACATAATTGTCACTTTTCTCGAATGAACAACGAACACACCTTACCCATTTTTCAAAGATAAGAAAATTGTGATGCAATACGTTTAGTTCTAGAAAATACTATTTTTTTTTAAGCTTAGCAAGAAGCCGAAAAATTGCCAATATTCTAAATATCCAGACGTATTTATTCAATTACTGGTCCTATTTTATACGTTTCACTCGAAATATGGACGATACAGTTTTTTTTAAAGTGCTTACACAATGTATTTTTAAGAATTTAGTAACCAAATATAACGCTACATAGGTTTCAATTCCGACAATATCGTATAGCAACGACTGTCAACAAAGTTAAAAGGACAAGCTCATTCTTGAAACTTCGACAATTCCAAAGCATTATAAACGTTTTTTAATAATCATTACTATTCATTACCTATTTCACTGTATCATATTATGGCCACTTCTACGGCAATTTATTTTCTATGAGTATCTGTATAAGTATTATTGCACCATAAAAAGTTCATAATTGCACGACAGAGGCGCTATAGAGGTGTTTCTTCACCCGGGTCACTATGTGGTATCCTAACCACCTTAGATCCAGATAAAACACCAACACCTTCCAAACACGATCTCCTATTGGAAACTATATCCCTTAAAAATGCTCGCCTTGGACCTGCGAGATCTGTTCCTGTTATAGACCTAGTCAATTTCCGTAATGCCGGCAGTTTTAAGGCTTCTTCGTATGACGGTGGTTCGTCAGTTGGAGTCGTTTGTGCTCGTCCTCCGAAAGGATCTCTTGAACATGTTGGAGACAGCTCTCTAGAGAAATACAATGTATTTTCACCATTTTGCCTCCCTTGGGATTCTGGCATTGGTTCATAACTAACAGGACTACTGGACGTTAAATCCTCAATGATTTGTCTTGCACTTCTGGCAGACGTCAGTACACCCGCCCAAGATCGTCGGTTTAGTTGCTTCGCTTCATTTGTCCTTGAATTTTCTGCAATGCTATGGCTGGAATGTGTGCTGGCTATCGTCACTCTCGGCCTTCGAGGTGGTTCGTCAAATGAAGCCGCTTTTATCGCTGGCCTGTTCGGTCTAGCCTCGGCTTCAATTTCTATTAGTACTCCATCGGGGATTATATTTGTTTCAGGTGGTTCTTCTCTTAAAGCGGCATCAATTCGCATCGCTTCGGAATAAGATGGGACTAAGGCACAGTTGCCACGAATGGCAGCGAATAATTCAAGACTATCTACAGTAGAGGCGTGTGAAAGTGGAAGAGTACGAGGTGGACGGGGTGCGGAGCAAAGGACAGCACTTTGTTCATCAGCTAAAGCCCAAGCGTAGTTGGTTGCTTGTACTGGCGGCATTGTATCGGATAAATGTGTATCTAAATCGAGCTGCCGACTGGGATCCAATTCGTAGTTCGTTCCAAATATTTTGGTTATCTGAAAATAAAGTATTTTTAAATTGTGTGAATGAAACATGAATATTAAATAGTGACTTCATTGATCAACTTACTGTGTAGTGCACGTATGCTGTATTACATTCTATAACGATTCGAAGAGGCCACGAAAGTAAAAGACAGGATAGAGTCCAAAATAAAATTTGTGAAGAGTACCATGGGCAGCGATCAGCATCCCTGTAAAATAAAGTGCTATAACTTTTTTGATATTAAATAATAAATTATTTGACTACCATGGTAACTAAGCGGTCTTAAGTAGAGATAATGAAGCAAATAATTTATTTTTTACCTGTAAGCTACCATGTATTCTTTGAATGAACTAACTCCTATTAGATCTAGGCCTTCACGCATTTCCATGAAGTCATCAAAGCGTTCATGTTCAGCAAAGAATCTCGATCTTTGGTCCTCAAATTCTGTGAAAAATACATTTCTTTAGTACACACCTATTTAGTAAAACATTCCAAGCACGAATATCGGCGTAAATATTCAATCCTTTTGTTTTTAATTTTTAGGCCGTATTCACCTCTAAGTTTCTAATTAGACATTATAGCTTCTTATACATACCTACCTATTTTTCAAATACATATGAGTACTATGATCTGCAATAGGTATAGTATAGACAGCGTCTTTGTGTCAATCAATAAATCTCATTTCTGGGAATCACAAATTGAAATTAATCTGTCATGTTACATATCTGTTGATTTTTTAAATGTGCTCCTAACATTTTGATGTACGATATCATAATCATCTTAATCCATCAATAATCACTGGTGGCAGTCCAGCTATTTTTTATCAATGAAGATTATAATTGACATACCACTAGCAGCTTCGATGTTAGCGAAAGCGAATCCTTTGCTGAAGCGCACTTTAGTGATTGGTGTCTTGGAGTCGAGCACCAAGTTCCTAGATGCGTCGCGTTGGCCACAGCACGCATGCGCAAACGACGTGCTCGCGCTGTGCGTGTTCACTCGCTCATAGTAAACCTGTAACAATGAGCGAAAAATGGAGCATAACGATAACAATAGTTCTTTCCATATTATAATTGTTTCGTTTCCTTTTAATATATTTTGTGTTTTTGATTGTTATTAGCGGTTATTCACTCTAGGTAGTTAAAAAATGACGATGCGAAAGTGCTTTCAAGGAGCCTAATTAGGTATATGAAATATATGAATAAACTAAACGGATAACGGTCAGAGCCACTATTCTGGCTGGCCCTACATACCCCTTTAAGTCCACTCTTGCGTCCTACAGAAGATAATAATTCGGCCCCAGTATCTACACCCAGCACTGGAAGGCACGTATTAGATCGCAGCAAATTAATTTGCTGAATAAATCAAACAGGGTAAGAACCGGCCTTCCCAAAACATAATAAGCTTTTAACGCAACATCAAATCATAGCGATAAAGGATCGACCATTGCCGTTCGTTGAGCTTCTCAATATGCAATAAGGACGATGGATCAATTATTTATAGGATGTAAGTGGCAAACAAACTCACTGGTCATATTGATTGTAATTGAATACCGCAGCCTGTATACATCTGCATAAAATGTAGACGTCTAGAAATACAGTGTTGCCAGTTCTGAGGCTTAAGGTTACATGATTATATTACCCCTAATATACAATATTTTATAAACACCACATCTCTTTATATCTTCTCTTAAATTACTATTGGAGGAGCTTCACTGGTGACGGTCAAAGGCCTACTCCAATTCAACCCCACACTCAGTGTCTACACTCTACCACTTTATCTAATCTATTTGCTGCTAAATAGTAGTGTTCAGCGCTATCGTGTTTCAGTTAGGTGCCGTATTGGCAATGCTAGGGCAATTACAGTGTTTAGTTAGGCTAATACCAAGGCCGCAACTCGTGTTTCTTTTAATGGACGTATGAAAGTGGCTCGTCGCGATACACCACTAGACTTCACTAGGCAATTAGCAAGCGCAAAGAGCTCTCAGCCTAAATAAATTTGCACAACTGCCTAAGAGAGACCTCTGTGGGTCCGATCCTCTTAGCTTAGGTCATTTTGGGGAAAGACATAAGACTTAAGCGATTAGGGGTCGTGCATCTTTTGCTCTAGACATGGCCTTATGTATGCCGTATATGCGTGGATTTTATTTCATACCGATAGGCACAGAAGCATAACAAATTAGGTCACAGAAATGACAATGCATCTGTATTTTTACTGGTGGTTGAGTGCCAGTGTAGAAGTTCGAGGGCGTAGGAACCACCGCATTACCTAATCTATCTGCCAAATCGTAGTTTTCAGCACATTAGGGGTTTCACCTCGGAATGAAAGATAATAAGCTGAAAATTGGTAAAAACCTTTGTTTTGTTGCCCTAAATATTGACTCAAAAGTCACAAATGCTATCGTGCCCGCGTCTTAAGATATTGAAGGTCAAAGGTCACAAAAAACGTTTTTTCGCGAATATCTCGGTTCCTATTGCTTAAATGATATTTTTACTTATTATAAAAGTTATGCAGTATAAAATTTTCTACAACTTTTGTCTAAACTTTTTTTTTATACGATCAACCGTTTTTTAGGTAGAGCGTGAAGAGTGCGCATCGTACACTCATATATGAGCTAATGCAGGGTCAAGCGTCAGTAACGGTTATCAGTACGTTGTATAAAGTCAAATAGTGACAAAAAAAAATAATTATAATAATAAAATAAAATTACCACTTCATTCTTCATTTTCCCCTTTTAGGACAGAATTTGTCCATTTCGTCTGCTATTAGTAGTGATAGTATATTATTAATTCTGGATTATCTATTTTAATTATATTTTAAAATAAAAAGAGAGTAAGGAAATATATTTTAGATATACCTTTATTTATCATTAAATATGGCATGTTATAAATTTATTAAAATGTTAGTTTAAATATTAAAATAATTTGTGAATCGAATGAAATTGCGAATGGAAGCTAGTTATCTTCTTCTTCGTCGTTTTCTTCTTGTTGACGCTCTAAAATATTCAATTCATTGTCATCATCCTCATTATCGATCATATTAATTTCCAAACCTTCTAGAATTTCAGGATCGTATGTGATTTCATCATCGGGATTACTTGGATATAGTGGAGCGTTTAGGCAAGCTTGTCCATTGCACTGGCCACAAGCTAAAGAACATAGTAGCCCTGATTTTCTGCATCCACAGCGGGAACCACAACCATTTTTGCAAGTGCAAAATATTGTGTTTAGTAGTTCGGCTGGTGCTGGAGGTAATAACGTTGTTATGGGCCAGGATTTCATTTTCAACCTTCCAGCCCCATTCTTGAGGTTTTAAGTTCTTCCCTAGCCACGTTTGAATCTGGTAGTAGATACGATTGATATGTTGACGGGCTGCTACACTTGTTGGTGGAAGTGTTGACAATTGTACAGGTTTATTTCGTTTTGTTAATTTGATGAATTGCGTGTAGCGGAAATAATCAAGGTTGTCCTCAGATTTTGGAGCATTATATAATGCCAAAAAGATGCGCACTCCATTTTCAAATAAAATTAGATAAAAAAACTAAAATAGATAATCCAGAATTAATAATATACTATAGTTGAATAATTAAATATAAATAATTAATAATAAGTACAAAAATTATGGGCATTGCTTAAAAACAATTTTTTTTTGTCAATAATTGACTTTTTACAACGTACTGATAACTGTAACTCACGCTTGGCCCTGCATTAGCTCATATATGAGTATGCTGCGCACACTTCGCGCTCTACCTAAAAAACGGTTGATCGTAATAAAAAATAAATGTAGACAAAAGTTGTAGAGAATATAATACTCTACAACTTTTATAATAGGTGAAAATATCATTTAAGCAATAGGAAGCGAGATATTCGCGAAAAATCGTTTTTTGTGACTTTTGACCATCAATATCTTAAGTCGCGGACACGATAGCATTTGTGACTATATTTAGGGCGACAAAACAAAGGTTTTTACCAATTTCCAGCTTATTATCTTTCATTGCGAGGTTGACCCCTTTTTTACCTAATTTCACTGGGCTATATCGTGTTCCGGTTAGATGGTAATATATGGCCCCGTAATAACTCATCACAGAGACGTAACAACTAAAGTCTCAGAAGTGGCAACGCATCTGCATTTTGACCGCTGATCTTAATGTGGGTGTCTTTAAGGCTGCTGTCATCATTTAACATCAATGTGAACTGCACGCTTGTTTGCCACCTTCTTTACATAAAAAAACTATTGATGAACAACAAAGTATTCACTCACTATCAACGCGAACTGCATGAGCTTGTTTGCCAGTTTCATGGTATAACAACATTTACACACCTGTGTGGTAGTGTAGGCGTCTCCGTTGCGGTAGCGTGTCACCTGACGTTTCCGCCGCACGTAGTGATAGCATATCGCTTTCCACCTGGGTGATAAAACATATACAGTGCTCAACAATAAATATTGCACGTCGAGCCTAGGAAGGAGACATTGGCTTAATTGGGGCCTGTACAGCTTTATCTCTTTCCCACCGTACCTATTTGACGTTTGTTGACCATTTTTAATCAAGTTTTCAAGTCAGTGCTTACGTAGGCAGTGTGTAACAGAGATAGCGCTCTACGAAGTCGAAACGAGCCGATCGTCTCTTTCGCAGGCTCGATGTGATGTGATATTAATTGTTGAGTACTGTATTTGAATAATTAGCTTGTAGTCTGGTGGAATTGTATACGAGCACTGTAAGGTGTGTTGTTTTTTCTGTTCTGTGGGTGTGACTGGCGACCTGGTTTTCGAATCATAGCAGTAACTTAGTATTTTATGGAATAAAACAAAAATTGGAAAATGAATCAAATATTGGACATTCGTTATGAATGATAATTGGGATAAGTTATTGCAGTAGAGAGAAGTGGAGCTGTTTCCCGCAACTTTTTTGTTTTGTTACAAAAGTAGCCTTCAGTCCTTTCTCAGGATTCAAGCTAAACTCAGGGGCACATTCACCTAACCCCCTATATTTTTTCAATTTCTTCACAATTGAAACGGTAATTTGATAAACTTTGTAAAAACATTACTTTACAGGAAACAATACGAAAATAAATTAAGCATGTAATAAAATAAAAAAAATAATTGAGAAAGTTAACACAAACAAACGATATAGTATAAAATATTGGTAAACGGTTAAATGTACCCCTGAATTTATATCTTTATTAAATTTCCTCAAAATTGGCTCAGCCATTTGACGTGGAATTGAACAGAACATACCGCACAAACATACGTACTTTGTATTTATAATATTAGAATAGATCATACTACAATTTAGCGGCGTTACTTGCCGCTAAATGTTAGTGTTCAGCAATATAGTGTTCCGGTCAGGTGGTAATGTACGGCCCTGTATTTTCCGGCCCAGAGGCATAACACATTAGGCCTCAGGAGCAGTAACGCATCTGCATTTTGACCTTGGTCTATGTGTGAGTGTCTATAGGCTACAGTCATCACTTCACATCAATGTGAACTGAATGCTTGTTTGCCACTTCCATTACCTACATAAAAAAGATAACTTGATAAATAAAAAAATATATATAGAACTTTATCTTTGTAAGCCAAACCACTCCTTAAATCGACATAGAAGGAACAAATTACATAATGTACATTTAAATAAAAGAAACATTAGGCAAAAGGACAAAAAATAAAAAGACAGACATTCGTTTTGAGTCAGATGAAAGTGGCACTAGCTTAACTGGCTTTAATCTCACGGAGGCTAGCTTCATTAGCAGCCGAGTCGTTACAAGGGTCCTCAGACATAAAGGCGGCAAGGAATCCAGTGGTCTTCACTTACTTTGGAATAAAAAGGATTTATTAATACCAACCTTAATGAGCATTTAGCTGACGTGAGGGTTTTCTTTGTTATGTGGATACTTTTTGTACGCCTTTCTTGCTATGTTTTAAAAGATTAATAGTCAGTCAAGTTATTACATGTAATTTAAGGGTATTTTAAAAAATAAAGAAAATTGTTGTGTTATTGCAAAAAATAAACATATTACGAATTTGGGGTATAATAAACTGGCAATGGATTTTTTCAAATATTTAGATAAATCATTAAACAAATACCTATCTGTCACTGAAGTTGATAAATGTATTTCAACTTAGATTTGGCTAGTTTAGTATTCACAAAATTGATCGATGCTTTACATTATTGTATTCGTGAAATATTTTACAATCAAAGTTTAATAAATCACAAAGCAGGCTCTGGTTTAAGTTATTCCTAAGTACAAGTTCTCAACTTAAAACTTAAACAGAAAGTACGAGCGCTACCAACTTTACCTTGGAAATGATGTTTACTGCAAAAGGTATTCAACACAAAATTCGTCTTGTTAGCTAAACTATGTTAAATATTAAAAATCTAGTGAACCTGTCTGTAACGTTTCTAATTCCATTTAATTATGATGATTTTAATTGGAATGTAATGTTCAATTTTAATTCTACATCTTTATTTTTTTTCGTTAAGAAATATTTTATACTTTGTTATTATAAAGCTAAGGACCGCGGTATGGAGAAAGTAGTCTAAGGAGAAGCTTTTTTAATTATGTGTGGCATACTTTAGAGTATGCGATTAGTTATTTGTCCTCAAACTTTTCGTAAGTACCTATCAATCAAGAATAGCATAGAATAGAATAGAATTATTTATTTGCTAGAACTATCGGTACATTTTGATGTTACATACGTAATACGTTAATTTATTTCCTCATATTTCACCATACACTGTAATGCAAATTACATTACAAACTAATTTTTTTTTTACTAAAGTTCCGATTGATCAAAATTACATTGAATTAAATATGTAAAATAACATGAAACACACAAACATATTATTATTACCTTAATATAGTCAATCATAAATTATTAATTTAATTACTTAATTACAAATGTCAATTTCGGCTATTAATTCAAAATTTAATTTTGGGACCATAATACAATGTCATGCAAAAAATTACACGAAACACTAACATATTATATTACTCACTAGCTGTGCCCACGACTTCGTCGACGTGAGAAAAAATATGATTGTTCAGTATGTACCCGGACGAAGTCGTGGGCGCAGCTAGTATAAAAGTAGCCTAAGTCACTCCTTACTACATCAGCTATCTGCTAGTGAAAGTCTCGTCAAAATCGGATACACTGAAATTCTATTTATTTGTATGTAGGTATGTATGTATGTATGTATGGTTGTATGGAAATAAAAGTAGCCTAAGTTACTCCTTATCACATCAGCTATCTGCCAGTGAAAGTCCCGTCAAAATCGGATACACACCAATACTACTTATTTGTATGTAGGTATGTATGTATGTATGGATGTATGGAGATAAAAGTAGCCTAAGTTATTACTCAACTATCTGCCAGTGAAAGTCGGTCCCGTTAAAATCGGTCCAGCCGTTCCGAAGATAAGCCCCGCCAAACAGACAGACAGACAGACAAAAATTGAAAAAAATGTTGTTTTGGTATATGTACCTTGTATACATACATACATATGCATTTAGTAAAAAGCGGTTATTATATTATTACAAACAAACACTCCAATTTCATTTATTTGTATAGATGTATAGATTTCTTATTATTTAATCGTATGGCGTTTTACAGGATAAAGGCATTTTACAATTTTTCAATAAACTAAAACTTAAATTAATAATTAATAAATTACAACTCCACATCCAGGTTGTGCAACCACTCCGTAGCTTCGGGTTTGAGGTCGAAGAGGTCCACTGGGTCACCCTGATAACGTCGTCTTGGACACCGTTCTACAATGTGCTGCACCGTTTGATCTTCAAGGTCGCAGTCACATAATGGGGAATCCCTCCAACCCCATTTATGCTTTATAAAATTGCATCTACCGTGCCCCGTCCGGATTCTGATGAGGCGGCACCAGTCTCTCCTTGGGAGAGAGAATCCTTTCGGTTTGTTTGTAGGGTCTTGGAAGGTGACACGATGCCCCGCAGTTGCTCTCAACCACTCGTTATTCCAAGACTGCTCTAGGTTAAAGCTCTCAGCTAGTAACTTTTTTGCGGTTACGCTCGTTGGACGACGGGACTTAAGCCTCTGAGGTGGTGGTGTAGAAAACTCTAGATGGCCAGGTAGTTCCGAGTGGATGGCTATCTTTTTCACCTCTCTGAGTAATGCCCGTTTTCTCCGCAGGTGGGGTGGAGCAATATGGCTCAATACAGGTAGCCAGTGAGTTGGTGTAGATTTTAACACACCGGAAACACACCTCATCGCATCATTCAGCCCGGAATCGACTTTGTGTACGTGTGCGCTCTCGCACCAGACAGGTGCACAATATTCTGCTTCCGAATACACAAGGCTAATCGCCGTCGTCCGCAAAACGTCGGCAGATGCACCCCAGGAAGCACCGCTCAACTTGTGTAGGATGTTTTTGCGTGTGGCTATTTTCGAGGAGGTTTTAAAGAGGTAGGTAAGAGACCTGTCCAGGACAATGCCTAGGTATTTTGGGTAGGCATTGTATTGAATATCCTTGCCTTGAAATTTTACTGAAGATTTAATATACAACATAAAACCTAAAAATTCTGTGAAAATTTTAAGCGTCTACTTGCTAGCGTTATTTCTATCGAGCAAAAAAATATACGAAAAAAAACACGTTTATTGTATGCCCCCTTGAACCCCTTAACATTTTCATTTTCTTTTTTTAGTAATTAATTTTCTCTTTAAAGCTGTATCAGAAATACATAATTTGTGAAAATGTTAGCTTTCTAGCTATCACTATTTATGAGATACAGGCTGGTGACAGACAGACGGACGGACGGACAGACAAACAGACAGACAGACAGACAGCGGAGGATTAGTAATCCGTGGGGTCCGTTTTTACCTTTTAGTTACGAAACCCCCTAAAAGCCGCCATCTTGGATTTACATTTTGACAGCACCATCAGTTTCAACACCCACAAGAACCATGAAAACGACACCCATGACGAAAAAGTTGATGAAGACTCTCATACCTGCCAACGATACACACAAAATTTCATAATGATCGGTCTAGCCGCTGCGGAGGAGTAGGTATTGTTACAAACACTGTGACACGTAAATTTTATAAAAAAAACATGTTAAACTTAAAACAATACATCATTCTTACCTTTCAAAATCACCAGGAAGTTTAAAAAACGAAAGCTCCGGTTTTGATGATGATGAGTTCAAACAGCCGTACCATACCACGCAATACATTCGTGGCATCTTTGACACAATCGTGGAAACAAAACAAATAACGCAACGTGACCGCTTGTCTCGACGCGACACTCGCTACTGTAGCACTGCGAGAACCGCTTAGAGGCCTCGTAGATGCCATGTTTGTGTGCGTGTGCCGTTTTGAACGCTTTGTTCGTAGTTACCTCACTGTTCTTATGTACATTGTGGCAAACACAAAGCCGTTAAGTTTATTATTGACTGATTTGATATGGAGTTTCCACGAACAATTTGAGTCCAGCTTCATTCCAAGGAACGTTATATCGTGAGATTCATGGATCTCCTCATTGTTGTAAGTAACACAAATTTGGTCAGATTTTCGTTTTCTGTTATAAAATTGAATAAGCTTTGTTTTAATGACATTTACTTTTAAATTATTTTCAGTAAGCCACTTTATGCATTTACCGACAGTTACATTTAATTCCACAATATGCTCTTTTTCGGTGTTGTTAGTAACCACAATAGACACATCATCGGCGAAAAGGACACACATATGTTTGGAGATATTTGGTAGGTCGTATATATAGATAAAAAACAACAAAGGTCCTAATACGCTTCCCTGAGGAATACCGTGCTTATTTAGTTTAAAATCCGATCTGTAATTTGTTACCTCATATCTATGATTTAATTTACTCAGTTCCACACATTGCGTTCTAGAACTTAAATAGCTTTCAATGCAATCAAGAGCAGGGCCACGAATCCCATAAATTTCAGATTTATTGATTAGTCTTTTATGACAGACATAATCAAAAGCCCTGCTCATGTCAAAAAAGACACCAGAAACAAATTTATTCTTATCTACATTTTCCAAAATATATTTAACTAACGTGAAAGCGGCCAATGAAGTTGATTTCCTTTCTGAAATCCATTTTGATTTTCTTTTAATATGTTAAAGCGAAGTAAGTAATCCGGTAGTTATTTATATCAAGTTTATCATTCTTTTTATTCAATTTTTTATTTTTGTATTACATTGGCCAACTGTATCCTCGTCGTGACGAGGATCCACAAAATACACCAGACATAGTAGCACAATATATACTGTATGTTAAAAGTTGAATGAAAATATATCCTTACCAAACTCTCGGCGTGGCGTTCCTCATGGCATGTACCCTGGCACTCACAGCTGCCACATCCACTCTCCTGGCCAGCTGTATCCTCGCCGTGCTGTGGTAGCACTCCACAAGGTACACCAGGTAGAGCAGCAGGACGAACGCAATGGGGATGTACGCGTAGCCGACGTCGCATGGTGACTCCCTGACTTTCCGCTTTATTGGGTACCTGAGGGATATAAAACTGTTTTATAGGTTAGATGTCACAATGCACGACGAATAAAAAATATACAATTGTTCAGTCCGAAAAAGCAATAATCCGCTGTACTGTAGGTTAGTTATTTATGATTCAAGCGCAAGTTACTCTGGTAGGACTGCCGTCGCAAGAACAGACAGGGAAGTCTCCACTTATCCAAATTTAATCAAATACAGCTTTTCTAACCACCATACCATACCATTAAAGCGCGCAAGGTCCCGCGGCTGCATTACGGGGGCGGTCGGGTGTGTGATGGGTGAATTAAAATGCGCGTTTCCGTGCTGAGGGCACGTTAAGCCGTCGGTGCCGGTTGCTATCGATAGATAGCAGTCGTTAAACCTTGGCGGAGGCCTTATGGGCGGTTTGAAAACATCCGACAGCGGGTTGACAACTTACCCGTATCTCCAACAATCCGCATTGGAGCAGCGTGGTGGAGTAAGCTCCAGGCCTCCCCCCAAACAGAGGAGAGACTCGTGCCCAGCAGTGGGGCATATAATGGGTTGTCATTATTATTATTATTATATACCATTATATACCTGCCATACTCCATCGTGTGGAATATGATCGACATCCCACACAATGGGGCATGTGTGGAATGCCAATCACATATAAGTTGGCTCTACTAGTTTACAAGTTGGTACGTATCTAGTTAGTAAACTCTTGCGTTACGAATCATTTTCTTGAAACTCTGCGATTCCAAGATCTTAATCCAAATTAAATAATAAAAAGAAAAAGCATTTACTTGAATGAACATGTAACAATCTCACTTTACAGATACATTATTGTGACATAATAAAAAGTCGGAGTTTTGGTTCAACTGCGGAATACGCTATTGAAATTTCATATCAGTGCACAAAGAATATGAGTTGGTGGTTCATTTGAATTCCCTTCGGGTGATGTGGGGTGATAAAAAGTGTGACATTGCGGCACAAAGCGGCTTTCGTGTTCACTGCACAAAGATATTGCCCGTGGCCGTCATCCGGGGGACTATTAGCTTGATACGCGCTTAGTCCGTGTCATGTATTTCTGTAGGACTGTTTGAAATTCATGCATTGAGAATGAAATATGCAGTTATTATGTATGTAGTTTAGGTATACAAAATTAAGAGTCTGTTTGATCTCAATGAGTAAGTTTACTATAGATTTGCGTTGCACTGGTGACACAGATCACTTGTCTGTGACTGGTGATAATCATAAATCACAAAGACCTTGACTAGCATAGTAATGTTACAAACTCAGTTCTACTAACTACAAAGATTTACGAGTATTTTGTCATTGATCACTCTTTATTAGGGTGAACACTACCCGGGATCCGATCTGAGTTTAAAGGCAAAAGACAGGAAACAGGGGCCTTCGGGATGCTTTTAACGGATTTAGTGATTAAGACGATTGCGCTACGAATAATTTTCTTGAAACTCTGCGTTACCCAAGGCCTCCCCCACATTAGGCATGCGCGTTCTTCGGGCGTGAGCGTCGCGTTTTGATGCCCTGTGTCGCTCACCTCACGGGCCTGAGGAACGCGCACGCCTAATGTGGGCAGAGACTATGTAATAATACTACATATAGAATGGACACTTCCTCTTATGGGCGTTTGGTATTCTCTACGTGCTACGCACACAGGTGCACGTGTAAATACACGTCACTGATTGATATCTGTGTAAAAGAGACCAAATTAAGCGTTTTGTATGGAATTTTGGCGGTGTGTCCGCGGTGTGATGCGGAGGAGGCCAAAGTGTCAGGCCGTATTTATCATTAAAATGTGAATAGGTATGTAGCGATCTTACTTTACATTTATGTTATTGTTACATAATAAAAAGTCGGAGATTTGGTTCAACTGCGGCATACGCTATTGAAATTCCATATCAATGCACAAAGCATATCAGTGGGGGTTCATCAGAATCAGAAATTCCCCTCGTGTATGTGATGTGGGTATAAAAAGTGCGACATTGTGGCACAATGCGGCTTTCGTGTTCGCTGCACATAGATATTACTGGGACTATTCGCTCTCTACCTACGTGCTTAGCACATGTAATTCATTAAATATGTAGAAGAAAATGCAAACGATACTGCTGCCTATCCCGCATTATTGTATTTACTGCTAGAATAGATTGACCGCCATTGTTTGGTTGGCTGACTGCACTGAACGACTCCTCCACTTGTTGGGGGCGGTAGCTTTACTAGCTTGGTTATTACTTAATTTTGAGTAGTATAAGTATTTCATCACATATTACAAAAAATTACGTGATACTTCTTAACAATAATTTCTGAAGTGCTGACCCCTCAACAATTAACTAATAAGCTAATATTTGTTTTATATTATTTCGCATTAACATATGCTTGTGAAATATATTTTATTTTTAAAGAAAAATGGAAAAAAAAATTTGACTTCAGGCGAGACTCGAACTCGCGGCCTACTGGGAATCTAGTCCAGCCGCTCTTCCAATTGAGCTACTGAAGTCCTGCCCGATTTGTCAGATCTTTCCTTCACATCTATTGCATTTCTTTATGGTAGCAGCAGCGCCATCTATTACCAACTATGCTAATATTGCCTATCGATAAATTTCTGCACGTTTCCAGTAATGATGTAATGGAATAAGTCGTGGGTAGTTTGATGTACCTACGTTCAATAATTTATAACAACATTTTTTTTATGTCTTTCGTCAGCACGGGGTCCAATTTGAACCCCGGACCTTTGTCAGGCTTGCGTGGGGACATGGGGAGTCCAACACGTAGAGGCCCTTTCGAGAATTTTGATCTACTTTGTAATGGGTTATATTCGGCGGGACCTCACTCTGACTGCATCAATAGTTAATACAGACACAGACAGACCCCGCAGAATATATGGGACTATTGTAATGATAAGTGATTAGCCAAACTTTGGGCTATGTGGGTGAACTGGGGGGACTAGCTGGCTGGGCCTATGGAGTGAGATCCGGAATCTGCCTATATTCAACATCTCACATTATCGAATCCTACTTTAGGCAGGTGGTGTCTCGCCTCTCCTTGGTGGGCCCCCCAAACAGCCAACCCGATGGTCGACGGGGGGCAACACTGTTGAGAGAGGCGTGGCTCTGGTTTCACCATCACGAGCGAGTCATCTCGAGCTCGGAGCGGGCTTCCTCGCTATTATGTCTTTAGACACTTCCACCCCCGAGTACATGGCTCTTGCAGAAATTTAGACAACAGCCTATTATCAAAATTTCTGCAAATGCCATACATTATTATTATTCCACTTATTTAATCATACAACTTATTAAATAATTTTTTACATATATATGTATAAGAAAAAACAACAAATATATATATAAAAAATTAAAAAATAGTGTGCCGCCGGCAGCGAGAGCAGGGTCCAAGCTGCCGGTGGTTAGGGACACAGAGACAGGAACCTCCTCACTATGCGTGCCGTGCCGAGGAGTACTGCTTTCTGTATCAGACCCTTGATCCATCCACCTAGCGAGAGCCTCTTGAGATGTTGGTCGAGGCTCTTCGCTATCAGCCCGTTCACCGATACGACTATCGGCACAATGATGGCCGAATCCACATCCCACATGGCGACAACCTCGTGAGCCAGATCAAGATATTTTATTTCCTTGTCTTTTTCGGCTATTATTATTATTATTAAAGTCTCAGGAAGCGGTGTGCATGTCAAAGAGAATGATGAACGCAAAAAACACGGGAGGTGTGTCAGAAAGTAAAGAAATGGAGATCACAAAAAAAAAATGTTTTCTACCCCGTAAGGGACTTGGCGTGAAGATATATTATTATAACAATATTATCTTACAAACTCGTTTTGAACAACACTAATATTGCAATAGGGATACTGGTAGTAGAGCTCCAGTGACGGAGCTTGCGGGCGTAGGCCACTACATTACTTGCCGTTAAATGGTAGTGTTCAGCACTATCGTGTTCTATCCAGGTGGTATTGTAAGGGACTGTAATATCCGGCACAGAGTTTTATACTACCTACCACCATACGACCTACTACTCTACCCTAGTAGAGAACTATTTGCTTGTTTGCTTCCAATAAATAAAAAAAACTGTATAACTTATAAGTTTACCAAAATGAATTAAATGTTAACGTATTTATTACAGGAATATAATAATATACTCTAAGATGAAAACGTTCATGCTCTTTGTTCACAATAATTATTGATACAGAAAACCGCATCATTAAGTCTTTATTTTTCTTTTGAACGAGATAATTTGATACAATTATATAAAAATTGTAACACAGAAAAATCACAAGTGAGCTCGTAGCCAATTAATCGCCAGAAAATGTTTCCCAATTTGAACAAGTTGGACGTTACAATTTTCCTGTTATTTTAACATGAATAATTTTATTGGGATCATCTCACAGAAAGGTCATGCTTTAAAATTACCTTCAATTTAATAAAACAATGTCCAGCATACCCATTTTAACATTAGATTTTAAAAAGTGTATATAAAGAGTTTAGGCAGAAATTAGCAGTTGGTAGAGTTCCAGTGTCGGAGCGTGAGGGAGTAGGCAGTAGCGCATTACCTAATCTATCTGCCGCCCAATGGTAGTGTTTAACACTATCGTGCTCTGGTAACGTCCGGTTAGAGGATAATGTTTAGCCCCGTATAAATTATCACGTAGGCAAAACAAATTACATTAAAAAACCTTCGCTAACTTTACAAATTACAGCTTAAAGTATACTGTGCGCGTGAGCCGATACCCATTCGTCCGGTTTTTCATTCTGTGTTATGGATCTTTAAAAAGAATACAATTAGATTAGTTGCAGAAACTTACGTGTTAAGATCAATGAGCTCGCGGTCGATCTGCGCGGTGTTGCACCAGGCGACGGAGGCGAGGCAGCCGGCGATCATGAGGGTCAGCAGGAAGCATTTCCAGTTGCCCTCCCTTCTCAACACGCCGCCCAGGCTCTGCTGTCGAGGACGCTGTTCGACAAAGGGAAATTTTTTTTTAGTTATATTACAGGCGTAGCTACGTGACGATCCGAGTGGGCGTGTAGCGTCCACTACATTAAGGCGTCAACGTAACACAGACAAAACACTTGTCTAGTACGGTAGACGGCTTGTCAATCGAATTACATCGCAAATACGAAGATTTCTCAAGAGTTGGCATATATAAAACTTCCCCACATCAATCGTTGGACCGCGGCCCGCCAGGCATTATGGTCGGAGGAATATTTCCACTCGTTGCTCTACAGGCGTATACTTTTGCTAGTGCAATCATCAGTCTAACGAACAATGGCGTCAAATCATTGCAATAGGCGGCAGTTTATTTATTGGGCATTTATTTTTTATTCTTCTAAGGCGATGAGGCGATAGGAAGTTCGTCGGGGAAGCTAGTACTTCTATAGATTTAGCTTCCTGTACTCCTCCTTTAAGTAAACCCAAACCATATACGAGTGCCAAAGTATTTAATCGTAAAAAGCTACCTATTAGATATAAGTACATATTATCAAGTGAGTATTGACATGTATTTTTATGGAAAAAATTATAAACACTATAATAAATTTATAATATTGCTCAATCGTTAACAAAAGCTTATTAGGTGGCTGAATATCTCCATAATATTACTTTTAAAGTATCTATTCTATTTTTCATAATCAATGCGAACGATTTCAAGATTTTCGCATTCAAAATGGACGGCCGTAATTTCATTGTGTGTGTTCAAGGGAATGTTACTCGAAAATTCACAGAATCAAGCTGCGCCTCGAAATTAAATTGCCGAAGGTGTTAAATTACTTAATACATTTTAAACTATTTTTATGATTTGAAAATTTTTGTATATTGGAAATCTTGATTATGTATGATTTTATTTTTGTAATAGGTATAATGTACCTGAATAAAAGTGATTATTATTATATGATAATACATAATATAACGTACTTCAGCGAACGTCCCCATTCACAAGTGACTGATAAATTATACCTCTGTGTAAACATAATTTCATGGAACGTCAAACTTAAAGCAACCAAAACTATTTCTTGTACAAATCGAGCAACACGAACCTAAACAAGGTATCACAACCAAATAAATTTAGATAAAAAAAGGTATCACAAAAAAGGTTGTTTGTGCAACCCTCAGAATGTGTTGACGCACTTCGAAAACCCAATTGCGAACAATTGTCCCATTCTATTTACACCGACCTAATAACTTCATCGGGGTTTCCCATAAGGCCGCGCTCAAACATTTTTTTGGCCGGATGCGAAGTGGACCAAAAACACTTTCAGGTTGAGGCGCTGATTGAATTGGTCAGCAAATACCGCAACCATTCATTTCGCTGCTCGTTGTAGGTAATTTGCTGTATAATGATACGTTATTTGTAGATATATACGAGTAAAAGGCAACGCATAATTTTTGCAACGTCCAATGAAGTGTTGAGCATGGAGAATCGTTTCATGCTATTTATATACCTAATAGCGGACGTTGTCGTCCGGATAACAATAGAAGATCAATTGTCATATTTTTCTCGTGAGCTCCGGATGAGATGTGGACCCCAAACACTTTTGGCTTGAGTGGATGATGATTAAACTGGTCAGCAAATACCGCAAATTTGTCGCCATTTATTTTGCTGCTGCTATCAACATTTAACTATTTTATCATTTCATAACATGTCGTCCATTCTTTGTTACATTGCTGTAATTGGCAAATACTCAAAAATTTCCTAAGCCAATAGTTTTAGCTTGGATAAAGAGTTATATAATAGGCTTAGAGCATGTAAAATTAGGCGCTTAAGTATCTATCCATCAAATCAACTAGCTTTTGTATATAATAAAAAAAATGTACCGCCTTGTTTTGACAGCACCTGGATGGTCAATTGAGTGGTCACTTTTATGTAACTTTTTTGTTTGCAGACGATTTATAATAATGGCAACCCATTATAAGACCCAACGAGTCTCTCCCCTTTTGGGGGGGGGAGGCCTGGAGCTTATTCCACCACGCTGCTCCAATGCGGATTGGTGGAGGTGGGTGGGTTAGTGGCCAACCCGATGTCGGATGTTTTCAAACCGCCCATAAGGCCTCCGACATGGTTTAACGACTGCTATCTATCGATTGCAACCGACGGCTTAACGTGCCCTCCGAAGCACGGAAACGCCCATTTTAATATGCCACTAGCGGTCACTCATCACACACCCGACCGCGCCCGTAACACTTAACCGAGTAGATCGCTTATGATCTACACCAGCCGCGGGGCCATGCGCGCTTCTAGACAATATATGTTACGTCTTCATTATCACTTCAGCCAAAGGGCAGTGGGCAGGGCACATAGCTAGAAGAACTGACGGCCGTAGGGGCAGAACAATTCTCGAATGGCTCCTCATAAGATGATAATCTTAGACGACGACCTAGTGAAGGTTGCGGGCAATTGCTGGATGAGGGCGGCCCGTTCATTGTGGCAGTCTGTGGACGAGGCTTTTATCCAGCAGTGAACGTCTTTCGGCTAAAATTATGATGATGGTGATTGATATTCATCAACACTGATCTTGGCAAATAATCTGCCAGCGTTACGCTATTGAAGATATGACGGAATAAAAAAATATGACTTATCCCTAAAATCGTACCACCTCTGTAGACAACGTCTGTAGATCGTAGCTTAGGAGTCACAATAAGGCATTTATAACCGCTATCCCAGCGGGAACCCATTATCGACGGAATTTAACCCTCGGAGGGATTCATGTAAACAAAAGGGCCAACAATTTGCTATTAGTTAATGAATCAATAATTTGAATCATTTTAGCTTTTTTTCAAATGTTATTAGTAGAACGAATATTCATACCTATGGTAATCTAGTATTTGACGACTCGGTTAGTCCAGCGGTGTGAGGTGACCGTTTGATTCGAAGGGTCGCGGGTTCGATCCCCGCACCGGGACAAATATTTGTATGGCCTACAGATATTTGTTTCGGATCTGAGTGTTTTTGTATGTGTTGTATATGTACAACGACACCCACGACACAGGTTTGTACCTACTGTGGGGCTGTGAGTGTAAGCGAATTTTATTTAATTAATTTCGTCTACGTGAGAAAGAATATGATTGTTCAGTATCTACCCGGACGAAGTCGTGGGCGCAGCTAGTATAAAAGTAGCGTAAGTTACTCCTTATTACATCAGCTATCTGCCAGTGAAAGTCCCGTCAAAATCGGAGACACTCAAATTCTGTTTATTTGTATGTAGGTATGTATGTATGTATGGTTGTATGGAGATAAAAGTAGCTCAAGTTACTCCTTATCACATCAGCTATCTGCCAGTGATAGTCCCGTCAAAATCGGAGAAACTAAAAATTCTGTTTATTTGTATGTAGGTATGTGTGTATGTGTGGTTGTATGGAGATAAAAGTAGCCTAAGTTACTTCTTATCACATCAGCTATCTGCCAGTGAAAGTCCCATCAAAGTCGAAGACACTCCAATTCTTCTTATTTGTATGTAGGTATGTATGTATGTATGTATGGATGTATGGAGATAAAAGTAGCCTAAGTTATTCCTTGTTACATCAGCTACCTACCCATGGAAGTCCCGTCAAAGTCGGATACACTCCAATTCTACTTATTTGTATGTAGGTGTGTATGTATGGATGGATATATGGAGATAAAAGTAGCCTAAGTTACTCCTTTTAACATTATCATTCTACCCGTGGAAGTCCCGTCAAAGTCGGATACACTCCAATTTGACTTATTTGTATGTAGGTATGTATGTGTGTATGGATGTATGGAGATAAAAGTAGCCTAAGTTACTCCTTATCACATCAGCTATCTGCCAGTGAAAGTCCCGTCAAAAACGGTCAATCCGTTCCCAAGATTAGCCCCGCCAAACAGACAGACTGACAGACAGACAGAAAAAATTGTAAAAAATGTTGTTTAGGTATATGTACCGTGTATACATACATATGCGTTTAGTAAAAAGTGGTTATTTTTATATTACAAACAGACACTCCAATTTTATTTATTTGTACGTATATAGATTTATTATGGAAGCTACAATACAACATAAGACCTAAAAATTATATGAAAATTTTAAGCGTCTACATTATAGCGGTAACAGAAATACATAATTTGTGAAAATGTTAGCTTTCTAGCTATCACTATTTATGAGATAGGTACAGCCTGGTGACAGACAGACAGACGGACGGACAGACAGACAGACAGCGGAGGATTAGTAAGCCGTAGGGTCCGTTTTTACCTTTTAGGTACGAAACCCCCTAAAAGATAGAACTAAGATACAGAATAGCTTTAAAATATTCGATACGATTCTCTAAATTGACATAACTTTTTTATTTCTGAACCGATTTACATGAAACAAACACTAAATGTTAAGTGAAACATACCACAATATATTAGTGAAAACCGCAAATCGAATAAGCCGTTTCTTATATTAGCGTGCACAAACACACAGACAAACAGACATTTTTCCGGGATAAAAAGCACCCAGTGTTGTGCGCCAAAGTTCCCGCCCGTTCCCGACATTGTTCCCGCTTCCCTTTTATATAAACACATAAGTGGTAAACAACAGGAAAATTAACCTACAAAGACATAAACAAAACTTTAGGCAAAGCAGCGAAGAATGATAATGTCGGTCTTTTACGAGGCTTAAATTACTCCCGAGGGTGTAAATCTAGGCTCGTAAAGTGTTGCGACGTACTGCGGGCGGACAAAGCTCTTACACATTGTTTCTCAATGCGGATGTTTTGATTTTGACGCGTAAATCCTCTTCTCGTAAGTTTTTCGCGTCAAAATCAATAACTTTTGAAGTCATTGTTTTGAAAAGCTAAAAATGCCTAAAAATGCATTGGTCTTAGGGATTTAATTTGTTGTGTATTTTTTCATTTTTTAGTGAAGGGATGGTCTAGTTCTTGAAATCCGTATTTTTTTTAGTTTTTCATTAAACTGTAAACTGTCCTTAAAAATAGTAATCATTTTTCCGAACAACGCCACTTTATACCATTTTATTGTTAATTTTATACATCATAAAAGTTAACGTAACATAGAATAAAACAGAGATTAAGCAATAAAACATGTGTACATAATATTGTAAAAACCAATAACATAACAGTTATTGGTATTGGATATATTTAGCAAACAGTAAATGCTTCGACGACATAGTCAATTTGAATATTTCGCTCGCAGTTAACAAATGTAAGTACATACTTTTTTTTTTTCTTATTATGGCTTCGCTATTACGCATATTGCCAGTGTCAGGTAAAACGATATTTCGTATTTATTTAAGCATCGTAAAAGTTAGAATAATATAGTCATCAAGTATAATATGTAAGTATCAA
Organism: Macrosoma leucophasiata; assembly: GCA_036365455.1. NCBI lineage: Eukaryota > Metazoa > Arthropoda > Insecta > Lepidoptera > Hedylidae > Macrosoma > Macrosoma leucophasiata. Next base: position 7,139,257 of record JAWQUS010000020.1, read on the forward strand.
GTATAAAAGTTATCAAGTATAATATGTCAGTTAAGTGAGTTACAATCAAGTTATTCGAGTAAAGCGATGGCTACTTTACCAGAACATTTACAATGAAGTTTTGGAGGCAACCTGAAAGGTCGTGTTTTCGCACTGTTATTCTATTTCACTATACACGGGCACCGTAATAAACCTATATCAAACATAATGCCACCAACTTTATTCAATATAACTTAAGAATACACCAAGAAAATGAAATAAAATAAGAGCACCATACGCCTCTTTCAAGGTTCCCGCCAAAACTCCCAAGTACATACTTTCGTACACTGATTTGTCACTTGGAAACGCTTACTGAAATTGTTTCCCAGTGGGATACCCCGTCAAAAACATTCCTCGAGTGCCGAATTCTAGCGCAGACACCGATCATGGGCGACGAGTAATTGACTTTTTGTTATTCTCAGAGATATAACCGATACCAATTGTTTTGGTGTACACTTGTATGAGTGTCCTTATAATAAACCTAGTCTTAGTTTGGAAATAGATTTCTTACCCATAAAAAGCATTTAAAACTTTAGAGAATGCGCACTGTGAAATGCTCAGTCCTGTGCAATGTCTATACCTAATATTAATTACTAGCTGTGCCCGCGACTTCGTCCGCGTGAGAATTTATGATTGTTCAGTATCTACCCGGATGAAGTCGTGGGCGCAGCTAGTATAAAAATAGCCTTTAAAGTAAAGTAAAGTTACTCCTTATTACATCAGCTGTCTGCCAGTTAAAGTCCTGTCAAAATCGGTAAAGCCGTTCCCAAGATTAGCCCCGCCAAACAGACAGACAGACAAAAATTTAAAAAAATGTTGTTTTGGTATATGTACCGTGTATGCATACATATGCACTTAGTAAAAAGCGGTTCTTTAATATTACAAACAGACACTAGCATTTTATTTATTTATATAGATTAATTTCCAGTTTTGGACTTCAACAAATATATCAAAACTAAAATCATTAGCTAATTTAGTTTAGCTGTTCCTAGAGACTTACAAATGTAATTAAATTTTTTAAATACGAATCATATTGATGGTGAATATCAACCATTTTATGTATTTAGATTAATACATTTTTATCCTCATTCATGACAACTCCGCCGATGATACTTATACCGAAATTATAATCCGAGATACCAATCAAATTATGATATTTTCGTGTTATGAATATAAAGGCTCTCTCCAACTCTATTAAGAAGATTGAGAAAGGAAAATTTATCGATCGTCAGCTTATTGGGTGAGTAGATAATAAGGATTGAGTCTAAGGAGGATTAACATCCACCGATTCGCCCGGTAAGGGCTTCTTCAGATTTTTCGCAAGTTCGTTTATATGAGGTACTTATTTTTTATCGCTGGTGATTGACATTATCATCACAATACAAATTTGATTTTGTTCAATTTATTGATAAGTTTTAAAAGATATACCTCTATGCCAGAAAATACAGAGACGTACATTACCACTGACTGACTGACTGGAACATGATAGCTCTGAACTCTGAACTCTACAATTTAGCGGCAAGTAGATAAAGTAAGGTGATGGTGGTGTCTATACCCAAGAGCTTCATCACTGGAGCTCTATCACCAGTATAGATACAAAATAATAGATGATAAAGCATTTATTTAAGATTATTTATTTGAAAAGTATTGATCTAATTAAGTAGAGGGATTTATTTTGTACAGTTTACAATAATATAAAGAGATAATGCAGAATGAATATAAAGACGAGACGCGCTACTACCTATAGTTTTTCGAAGTAATTTGTTTACTACCATCTCAATTGACCATAGTAATGCTGAACAGAACTATTTAGCCGAAAACAGATATGGTAATGTGATGGCCTCGACCGTTAGTGATGTTGTGAGAGGTTATTTTAACACCGATTCTGCGAAAAATCGAAGTATACGTAAAAGTACCTTTATCTATACTTATAATAAAACTGTAGAAGTGTCAATTCTGTACATAAAAAATATAAAAAAATAACATGTTACTGGATCGAAACCGAACACAAATAAGTGATTAGATTTTTTTTTGTCTGTCTGCCTGTCTGTCTGTCTGTCTATCTGTCTGTCTGTTTGTTCAAGCATCACACAAAATCTACCGGTCCGATTACGATGAAACTTGATATAATTATACTTTAACCTTTGGCGCACAACACTCTACTACTAGACTCAGGTACTTTTTATCCCGGAAAAATGTCTGATTGTCTGTGTGTTTGTGCACGCTTATTTCAGAAATGGCTAATCCAATTTGCAGTTTCACTAATATATTATATATAGTAAGTTTTACTAAACATTTAGTGTTTGTTTCGTGTCAATCGGTTCAGAAATAAAAAAGTTATGACAATTTAAAGAATCACATCGAATATTTTTAACTATTCTGTATCTATCTTCTATCTTTTAGGGGGTTTCGGACTTAAAAGGTAAAAACGGACCCTACGGATTACTAACTCTCCGCTGTCTGTCTATCTGTCTGTCCGTCCATCCGTCTGCCTGTCACCAGGCTGTACCTATCTCATAAATAGTGATAGCTAGAAAGCTAACATTTTCACAAATTATATATTTCTGTTACCGCTATTAAGGCAAAATTAATTACTAAAAATAAGAAAATGAAAATATTAAGAAGTCCAAAGGGGCATACAGTAAACGTATTTTTTAGCACGAGTTCGACGCGCACTTGGTCGGTTTTTTCTCTGTTTGTAACGTTAAGCATACCGCATAGCAGCGTCCCGGCATAAAACAATCGCCGCTATGATCACCATTCAGCATGCCAAGCGTGGCAATTATGGCATATTATTTCCTTATGACGCACAACACTTTTAGGAGCATCTTCGGGAAAGGCTTTGTTCAGCGGAGAGGGATGGACGTCTATCGGATGTCATTATCGCCCGCTCGGCGTCGGGACGCCGAGCGTCCCGACGCCTAGCGTCCCGACACCCAGCGTCCCGACGCCCAGTCCCGACGTCGAGCGTCCCGACGCCCAGCGTCTCAACGCCCAGCGTCCCAACGCCCAGCATCCCAACGCCCAGCATCCCGACGTCGAGCGTCTCGTCGCCCAGCGTCTCAACGCCCAGCGTCTCAACGCCCAGCGTCCCGACGTCGAGTGTTCCGACGCCCAGCGTCCCGACGCCCGGCGTCTCAACGCCCAGCGTCCCAACGTCCAGCATCTCGACGCCCAGCGTGTTGTTATTGTGTGATCCAAAATTAAAATCGAATCGCTTAAATTAGTAACAGTAATAAAGTTAATTGCAGTGAAGTAAATAACAATGATAAAATTATAAAGTAAAGCGAAGAAATTGTTTTATATTGTTTCGCATTAACACATGCTTGTGAAATATATTTTATTTAAAGAAAAATGGAAAGAATAAATTTTTTTTTGTCTCGCCTGAAGTCAAATTTTTCTTTCCATTTTTCTTTAAATAAAATAAAGTGAAGAAAGTTATAGTGAAGTGAAGCTAATGAACAGTGATAAAAATGTCGTTGCAAGTGTTAATTGATTACTGCGGGTAATATAAAATAATAGTGATAAAAAGAAGTGAAGTTATGGCGACGAATCAATATCTGATAAGGCTACCCTGCTTTTGTACGGCCCTGTAAATTCCGGCACAGAGGCATAACACCTCAATGTGAACTGCATGCTTGTTTGCCACTTTTATTAGGTACATAAATAAAAAAGGTCTCGTTTTGTACACTGGAAAAGTCTAGATAATTTACTTACCGAACTAAACCTGCTAAACAACTTAGTTCGTTAGTACTGATCAAAGGTATGTATGTATGTATCTTCACGCCAGGTCCCTAACGGGGTAGGCAGAGAGTGTAGAGCGCCAGACATCCCGGTTCTGACAAACCTCTCGTGCCTCGTCTACCTTCATCATTCTCTTCATACATGCACGCCGATTCCTAAGACTTTTGACCCCACCATCAGACAGAACTCGACCTATTTGGTCATGGTAGGTCAGATGGTGGTAGGTCATTTATCACTGATCAAAGGTAACCGTGGAATATCCAATAATAAGATTGTAGCCAATTTTACGTGGAAGTTCATTCCGGTATCTAAAAACAAAGTAAAAAAGTTTCGTTTATCGAACATAGTACACAGAGTAACGTTTCAAGTTTCAAGGTAAAAGGAATATTATCCCGCCCCTTGTAACGTATTACATTTGAGGATCTTGGAATATTTTATTGTTTTATACGTAGACTTTGTGGTGATTTTCACAGGCACAAGGTTTTTGTTTACGACCTTGTCGTACTCGACGACGACTCGCTAATTAGGACCATACATACCTTCGTATAATACATGTATCATGCTAGTACCAGAGAGCAACACCGGAAGCGAGTAGCCATATGCAGCCCATATGTAGCATATAATATTTCCCCTCTGTCAAAGTACAAGCCCAAATGCTTCTATACCTGTCGCCTAGATGTTTAAATGTCTGCGTGAAATTGTTTCTGTATTTCGTTAAAGTCAAGGTGTGAGTTTCGTAGTAATAGACGATTTTTGTAGTGTGCGTGTGTGTCGCATGCATTTCCCCCCGCAAAAAATGACAGACTGTTTTGCATCGGTAATACACGCTATGGCTACTCCGGTCCGCCGCACTGGTGGTCCGCGTGGCTCTATGGCTAGTACCCACTTAAAGTATGTATGTATGTATCTTCACGCCAGGTCCCTAACGGGGTAAGCAGAGAGTGTAGAGCGCCAGATATTAGCCACTAAAAGTATTTTGATAATACAGACCATCTGAAAATATTTTATGATATTTAAGAAGTCTTAGATCATCACTCGTGTATCTCTCGTCCGCCTGTCAAAGCCTATTTACTTCACAAATATAAGGCCGATTGAGCCGAAATTTGGTAGATTTGGCTATTTGACCGATATTAAAATAATTGCGGGACAGGTTTTGTAACTATTCGTATAAGATTTATCGTATTGTCGAAGATGTCATCTTCAGCGTTGGAGTCACCAATCCAATGTAAGATTTGTTGTATATAAATAACTATCTGATTGGAGATACCAATTACAAGACACACAATATTGACATAAACACGACTGATTCACACAAGGAGAGCAGGACGATTGTAGGGGCAAAAGACATGCGCGGCCATGCACGCTTACAGAAACTCTACTCAGCATATTATAATGTACCAAGACCCTACAATTCGCATTAACGATGTTTGAAAAATTAACAATTTTTTACTGTGACTATTGACTACGTGGCCGTCTTTTACCCGGAACAGTATCTAATATTGCCAATCCGGATAATGAACTACATGAGTATTAGGTACGAAATTTCATAAAAAGTCCAAAAATACCATTAATAAGCCATACACTTTATCCTCGCATCATGTACGTCGTTTGTCACATCTTAATGACTTTATGTGTGTTAAATGCTAATATTTGCCCTCGTTGTTATTACAACGGAAGCATTTTACATAACATACATGCCATAAATGAACCTAATTCATACAGATATGCTGCAAACCGTTTTTTTTTACGTATATTTATAATCTAGAGATTATTATATATCCACTAGGTTGCCTATCAAAATTTGGCCGCAAATATTTTTCATTAAATTATTTTATCTTTAACAACCAGCAGCTGTTCAAAGAAGAATCTGAAAAAAATACAAATAATTTATTCAAGATTATATTTTAGAGTTACAACCACGCTTAATTCAAACGATTTTCATTTATGACTATGTTCATTTTCAACTATGTTCAACACGGCGTCGATACACCCTACGCTTGGGATAGTAGGTATGTAGATAAAACAAAACTAATGCTATCTGTATCTTACTAGTGGCCGACCTTTACTAAATAGACTATCAAGACATTTTGAACTAAGTGCCGTGAAAATTACTAAAAAGTCATGGTTCTCTGATTGTAAATTACTACCTAATATTCAATTCAACAATACCTTTGTTAAATTGAAACCTAACATAACCTCATTGCAAATTGTCACATTGCCAAAATGACATCACTATATTCGCCATGTTGGTTATGAGTTACAATTCTAACTGAAAATAATGTATAGTATCTATAAAGTTCGCTTATCGAACCACGTTACGGAGACCTACCGAGTTATTTCAAAGTAAAAAGAAAATTATAACTCTCAAACCTTTCTAACATATATGACACTTAAAAAAAATTGGAGAATTTTATTTTCATCTAATGAAAGTGGCAAGCAAGCATGCAGTTCACATTGATGTTAAGTGATGACTGCAGCCTATACACACCTATACAAAGACATGAGGTCAAAATCCAGATGCGTTACTCCTGAGGCCTAAGGTGTTATGCCTCTGTGGCGGGAATTACAGGGCCGTACATTTCCACCTGGCCGGAACACGATAGTGCTGAACACTACCATTTAGTGGCAACTATATTAGATAATGCGGTGGTGCCTACGCCCGCGAGCTACGTCACTGGAGCTCTACCACCAGTAGAAAATCGTTTTTTTGTTCGTATGTAGGGCGTAGATTTTACACGCCAGATGTTTTTGTTTTTTTTTATGTAATGGAAGTGGCAAACAAGCATGCAGTTCACATTGATGTTAAGTGATGACTGCAGCCTATACACACCTATACAAAGACATGAGATCAAAATCCAGATGCCTTACTCCTGAGGCCTAAGGTGTTATGCCTCTGTGGCGGGAATTACAGGGCCGTACATTACCACCTGGCCGGAACACGATAGTGCTGAACACTACCATTTAGTGGCAACTATATTAGATAATGCGGTGGTGCCTACGCCCGCGAGCTACGTCACTGGAGCTCTACCACCAGTAGAAAATCGTTTTTTTGTTCGTATGTAGGGCGTAGATTTTACACGCCAGATGTTTTTGTTTTTTTTTATGTAATGGAAGTGGCAAACAAGCATGCAGTTCACATTGATGTTAAGTGATGACTGCAGCCTATAGATACCTATACGAAGATCTGAGGTCAAAATGTAGATGCGTTACCACTCCTGAGGCCTAAGGTGCTATGCCTCTGTGGCGGGAATTACAGGGCCATACATCACCACCTGACTGGAACACGATAGTGCTGAACACTACCATTTAGCGGCAAGAATATCAGGTAATACGTTGGTGTTTACGCCCGCGAAATACGTCACTGAAATTCTACCACCAGTAGAAAATTGTTTTTGTTCGTATGTAGAGCGTAGATTTTTATACGCCAGCTGTTTTTGTTTACGGCCTTGTGATCATAAAAACCGCGTAGTTATCAGGTTACTCATTAATTAGGGACTCGCACACCCAGGTATAAAAGACGTGTAACATATTAAATACACACACTGATAAAATTTTATTTACGGAATGAATTTCAGGTGAGGTCTACTAATATGTGCCTAGAATTGCCACATTTTTTTGCTATTAGTGGTAGAGTTCCAGCGTAGGAGCTCGGGGGCGTAGGCACCACCGTGTTACCTAATCTATCTGCTATCAATTGGTAGTGTTCAGCACTATCGTGTTCCGGTAATGTATGGCCCCGTAATAACTATTACAGAGACATCACAACGCATCTGCATTTTGACCTCGTCTTTGTGTGGGTGTCTATAGGCTGTCATCACTTAACATCAACGTGAACAGCATGCTTGTGTGCCACCTTCAATACATTAAAAAAACCGAGACTCATCAGTGATAGGTACTTATACTTATATATAGACTAGCTGTGCCCGCAACTTCGTTCGCGTGGCTTTGGGCAGCATTTTGGATATAACTTTTGTTTAATTTTGGATCACACAAAAACAACACGCTGGGCGTCGGAACACTCGACGTCGGGACGCTAGGCGTTGAGACGCTGGGCGTCGGGACACTCGACGTCGGGACGCTGGGCGTTGAGACGCTGGGCGTTGTGACGCTGGGCGACGAGACGCTCGACGTCGGGACGCTGGGCGTCGGGACGCTGGGCGTCGGGACGCTGGGCGTTGAGACGCTGGGCGTCCCGACGCTCAGCCTCAGTCTTCGTTCGCGTGGCTTTGGGCAGCATTTTGGATATAACTTTTGGTTAATTTTGGATCACACAAAAACAACACGCTGGGCCTCGGGACGCCGGAATCGATTATTTCCGATATCGATTTTAAAATCGATTATAAAATCGATTTTTGAAATATCGATAATGATATCGATTATTTCCAATATCAATTATAAAATCGATTTTTTCCGATATCGATTTTAAAATCGATTATAAAATCGATTATTTCAATAATCGATTATATCAAATATCGATTATATTTCGATAATTTCAAATTTCGATTATTTCAAAAATCGATTGTAATATCGATATTTTTAATAATCGATTATTGAAATATCGATAATGATATCGATTATTTCCAATATCAATTATAAAATCGATTTTTTCCGATATCGATTTTAAAATCGATATTATAATCGATTTTTGAAATAATCGATATTATTATCAGGATTATTTAAATAATCGATTATATAATTTCACATATCGATTAGTTCCTATTTCTTATATCGATTATTAAATCGATTATTTCCAATATCGATATTATAAGCGATTTTTCAAATATCGGTAATGCTATCGATTATAAAATCGATTATTTCCCTTTGATCCAAGTGACCTTACTCCCTTACTCCCGGGCACTTCTTCATATATCATTATCAATATTTCTAAAATCGATTATAATATCGATATTGGAAATAATCGATTTAATAATCGATATAAGAAATAGGAACTAATCGAATCGAATTAGCGGCCTTGAATTCAAAATAGCCTCGATTTGGCAAAACAAAATCGTAAGTTCTTCAAAAGTAAAATGGGCGCTACCTACTACCCGTTTCAAACGAAATTTTGTTGACTTCACAGCTGCTTCGTACAGCCCTCAAAAATTGGGAGCATAGACAGGTGAAAATATAATTTCCAATATTGATGATAAAATCGTATATTTCCAATAGCGATTATAAAATCGACTATTTCAATATTCAATTATATCAAATATCGATTATTTCCAATATCGATTATTTCAATAATCGATTATATTATAGATTATTTCGATAATCGATTATATCAAAAATCGATTATATTATCGATTATTTCAAATATCGATTATTTCAACAATCGATTAAAATATCGATATTTTAAATAATCGATTTAGTACTCGATATAAGAAATAGGAACTAATCGATATGTGAAATAATCGATATTATACGATTTAATAATCGATATAAGAAATAGGAACTAATCAAAATGTGAAATAATCGATATTATAATCGATGTTAGATATAATCGATTATTTAAATAATCCTGATAATAATATCGATTATTTCAAAAATCGAATATAAAATCGATTATTTCAACAATCGATTATATCAAATATCGATTATATTATCGATTATTTAAAATATCGATTATATAATCGATTATTTAAAATATCGATTATTTCAAAAAACGATTATAATATCGATATTTTAAATAATTGATTTTATAATCGATGTTTGAAATAATCGATTATAATATCGATATTCGAAATAATCAATTTTATAATGGATGTTTGAAATAATCGATTATAATAACGATATTTTAAATAATCGATTATAATATCGATATTTTAAATAATCGATTTTATAATCGATATTATAAAATCGATAATTTCAATAATCGATTATATCAAACATCGATTAAAAAATAGATTATTTAACATATCGATAATGATATCAATTATAAAATCGATTATTTCCAATATCGATTATAAAATCGATTATTTCCGATATCGATTTTAAAATCGATTATAAAATCGATATTATAATCGATTTTTGAAATATCGATAATGATATCGATTATTTCCAATATCAATTATAAAATCGATTTTTTCCGATATCGATTTTAAAATCGATTATAAAATCGATATTATAATCGATTTTTGAAATATCGATAATGATATCGGTTATTTCCAATATCAATTATAAAATCGATTTTTTCCGATATCGATTTTAAAATCGATTATTTCAATAATCGATTACATCAAATATCGTCCCGAGGCCCAGCGTCTCAACGCCCAGCGTCTCAACGTCCAGCATCTCGACGCCCAGCGTGTTGTTTTTGTGTGATCCAAAATTAACCAAAAGTTATATCCAAAATGCTGCCCAAAGCCACGCGAACGAAGACTGAGGCTGAGCGTCGGGACGCTCAGCGTCCCGACGCCCAGCGTCTCAACGCCCAGCGTCCCGACGCCCAGCGTCCCGACGTCGAGCGTCTCGTCGCCCAGCGTCTCAACGCCCAGCGTCCCGACGTCGAGTGTCCCGACGCCCAGCGTCTCAACGCCCAGCGTCCCGACGTCGAGTGTTCCGACGCCCAGCGTGTTGTTTTTGTGTGATCCAAAATTAAACAAAAGTTATATCCAAAATGCTGCCCAAAGCCACGCGAACGAAGTTGCGGGCACAGCTAGTCTATATATAAGTATAAGTACCTATCACTGATGAGTCTCGGTTTTTTTAATGTATTGAAGGTGGCACACAAGCATGCTGTTCACGTTGATGTTAAGTGATGACAGCCTATAGACACCCACACAAAGACGAGGTCAAAATGCAGATGCGTTGTGATGTCTCTGTAATAGTTATTACGGGGCCATACATTACCGGAACACGATAGTGCTGAACACTACCAATTGATAGCAGATAGATTAGGTAACACGGTGGTGCCTACGCCCCCGAGCTCCTACGCTGGAACTCTACCACTAATAGCAAAAAAATGTGGCAATTCTAGGCACATATTAGTAGACCTCACCTGAAATTCATTCCGTAAATAAAATTTTATCAGTGTGTGTATTTAATATGTTACACGTCTTTTATACCTGGGTGTGCGAGTCCCTAATTAATGAGTAACCTGATAACTACGCGGTTTTTATGATCACAAGGCCGTAAACAAAAACAGCTGGCGTATAAAAATCTACGCTCTACATACGAACAAAAACAATTTTCTACTGGTGGTAGAATTTCAGTGACGTATTTCGCGGGCGTAAACACCAACGTATTACCTGATATTCTTGCCGCTAAATGGTAGTGTTCAGCACTATCGTGTTCCAGTCAGGTGGTGATGTATGGCCCTGTAATTCCCGCCACAGAGGCATAGCACCTTAGGCCTCAGGAGTGGTAACGCATCTACATTTTGACCTCAGATCTTCGTATAGGTATCTATAGGCTGCAGTCATCACTTAACATCAATGTGAACTGCATGCTTGTTTGCCACTTCCATTACATAAAAAAAAACAAAAACATCTGGCGTGTAAAAATCTACGCCCTACATACGAACAAAAAAACGATTTTCTACTGGTGGTAGAGCTCCAGTGACGTAGCTCGCGGGCGTAGGCACCACCGCATTATCTAATATAGTTGCCACTAAATGGTAGTGTTCAGCACTATCGTGTTCCGGCCAGGTGGTAATGTACGGCCCTGTAATTCCCGCCACAGAGGCATAACACCTTAGGCCTCAGGAGTAACGCATCTGGATTTTGACCTCATGTCTTTGTCTAGGTGTGTATAGGCTGCAGTCATCACTTAACATCAATGTGAACTGCATGCTTACTTGCCACTTTCACTAGATGAAAATAAAAACCTCCAAGTTTTTTTAAGTGTCAGATATGTTAGAAAGGTTTGAGAGTTATAATTTTCTTTTTACTTTGAAATAACTCGGTAGGTCTCCGTAACGTGGTTCGATAAGCGAACTTTATAGATACTATACATTATTTTCAGTTAGAATTGTAACTCATAACCAACATGGCGAATATAGTGATGTCATTTTGGCAATGTGACAATTTGCAATGAGGTTATGTTAGGTTTCAATTTAACAAAGGTATTGTTGAATTGAATATTAGGTAGTAATTTACAATCAGAGAACCACGACTTTTTAGTCATTTTCACGGCACTTAGTTCAAAATGTCTTGATAGTCTATTTAGTAAAGGTCGGCCACTAGTAAGATACAGATAGCATTAGTTTTGTTTTATCTACATACCTACTATCCCAAGCGTAGGGTGTATCGCCGCCATGTTGAACATAGTTGAAAATGAACATAGTCATAAATGAAAATCGTTTGAATTAAGCGTGGTTGTAACTCTAAAATATAATCTTGAATAAATTATTTGTATTTTTTTCAGATTCTTCTTTGAACAGCTGCTGGTTGTTAAAGATAAAATAATTTAATGAAATATATTTGCGGCCAAATTTTGATAGGCAACCTAGTGGATATATTATACTCTCTAGGTTATAAATATACGTAAAAAAAAAACGGTTTGCGATGAACGAAATGATTCTGCAGTGGGAGGGATCCCACGGCAGAATCATTTCGTTAGGTTCATATAAGGCATGTATGTTATGTAAAATGCTTCCGTTATAATAACAACGAGGGCAAATACGAGTATTAGCATTTAACACACATAAAGTCATTAAGATGTGACAAACGACGTACATGATGCGAGGATAAAGTGTATGGCTTATTAATGGTATTTTTGGACTTTTTATGAAATTTCGTACCTAATACTCATGTAGTTCATTATCCGGATTGGCAATATTAGATACTGTTCCGGGTAAAAGACGGCCACGTAGTCAATAGTCACAGTAAAAAATTGTTAATTTTTCAAACATCGTTAATGCGAATTGTAGGGTCTTGGCACATTATAATATGCTGAGTAGAGTTTCTGTAAGCGTGCATGGCCGCGCATGTCTTTTGCCCCTACAATCGTCCTGCTCTCCTTGTGTGAATCAGTCGTGTTTATGTCAATATTGTGTGTCTTGATAGTTATATACAACAAATCTTACATTGGATTGGTGACTCCAACGCTGAAGATGACATCTTCGACAATACGATAAATCTTATACGAATAGTTACAAAACCTGTCCCGCAATTATTTTAATATCGGTCAAATAGCCAAATCTACCAAATTTCGGCTCAATCGGCCTTATATTTGTGAAGTAAATAGGCTTTGACAGGCGGACGAGAGATACACGAGTGATGATCTAAGACTTCTTAAATATCATAAAATATATTCAGATGGTCTGTATTATCAAAATACTTTTAGTGGCTAATATCTGGCGCTCTACACTCTCTGCCTACCCCGTTAGGGACCTGGCGTGAAGATACATACATACATACTTTAAGTGGGTACTAGCCATAGAGCCACGCGGACCACCAGTGCGGCGGACCGGAGTAGCCATAGCGTGTATTACCGATGCAAAACAGTCTGTCATTTTTTGCGGGGGGAAATGCATGCGACACACACGCACACTACAAAAATCGTCTATTACTACGAAACTCACACCTTGACTTTAACGAAATACAGAAACAATTTCACGCAGACATTTAAACATCTAGGCGACAGGTATAGAAGCATTTGGGCTTGTACTTTGACAGAGGGGAAATATTATATGCTACATATGGGCTGCATATGGCTACTCGCTTCCGGTGTTGCTCTCTGGTACTAGCATGATACATGTATTATACGAAGGTATGTATGGTCCTAATTAGCGAGTCGACGTCGAGTACGACAAGGTCGTAAACAAAAACCTTGTGCCTGTGAAAATCACCACAAAATCTACGTATAAAACAATAAAATATTCCAAGATCCTCAAATGTAATACGTTACAAGGGGCGGGATAATATTCCTTTTACCTTGAAACTTGAAACGTTACTCTGTGTACTATGTTCGATAAACGAAACTTTTTTACTTTGTTTTTAGATACCGGAATGAACTTCCACGTAAAATTGGCTACAATCTTATTATTGGATATTCCACGGTTACCTTTGATCAGTACTAACGAACTAAGTTGTTTAGCAGGTTTAGTTCGGTAAGTAAATTATCTAGACTTTTCCAGTGTACAAAACGAGACCTTTTTTTATGTACCTAATAAAAGTGGCAAACAAGCATGCAGTTCACATTGAGATGTTATGTCTCTGTGCCGGAATTTACAGGGCCGTACAAAAGCAGGGTAGCCTTATCAGATATTGATTCGTCGCCATAACTTCACTTCTTTTTATCACTATTATTTTATATTACCCGCAGTAATCAATTAACACTTGCAACGACATTTTTATCACTGATACTTCACTTTATTTTATTTAAAGAAAAATGGAAAGAAAAATTTGACTTCAGACGAGACAAAAAAAAATTTTTTTCTTTCCATTTTTCTTTAATTAAAATATATTTCACAAGCATGTGTTAATGCGAAACAATATAAAACAATTTCTTCACTTTACTTTATAATTTTATCATTGTTATTTACTTCACTGCAATTAACTTTATTACTGTTATTAATTTAAGCGATTCGTCACAAGCGTGGTGCGCGGGCGCCGCCTCTACGAAAAATGGATGCTCATGTTGCATTATTGCACTCGTACTACTGCCTCATTGGAATGGTTTGACAGCCATTGTTCGGTTGACTGACTGTCTTCTTTCTTCCGCTAGTGGGCGATGGGGTCGTCACGTCCCGACACCACGTGACGACCCTACGATCCACTACTGAAACTGAACACAATGAACACAATGAAAATTACCGATCAGCAATAATTGAATTTAACAGAATTAACTTTGCCAAGGAACTTTATCCGTCAATGAAGAGTGCCTATATTTACCTACTCCAACTTCAATTAGTTGAATCTACGTTGAATCAGTTGGTAAAGTACGTTAAATTCTATTAAAACTTGGTGCCAGATATAAAGTTTCGAAAGCGTGTCACGATCGAACACCAGTCGTAAAAGTTTTATCAATGAAGGACTCCTTACATTCATAATTTATTTCCATCCGTATCTACACAAGCATTGGCATATAATTTTTAAGCATCAGTTAAATAGGTACAAGGGACTTTAGGCTTTGACGAGACAAGAAGTAATTGCAAAGAATTTCATATAATTACATGGCAACTCTAAAAATACTCATGACAAGCCATATTTCTATATGCAGTGACTTAGGCTATTTTTTAGAATACCGCCTTTCACTTGGCCCGTGTTGTTTTCTACGAAAAATAAAACGTATGTGCGTAACTAAAAATTGATCTTGACGATCCGGTTAGCCCAGGGGTGTGAGACGACCGTTTTATTCGAAGGGTCGCAGGTTCGATTCTCGCACCGGGGCAAATATTTGTATGGCCTACAGATATTTGTTTCGGGTCTGGGTGTTCATGTATGCGGTGTGTATATATAGACGTGTAGCGACACATGTGTATACCCAGCGTGAGGATGTGTGTATAAGCGTGTTTTATTTATTTTATTCAAAGGGCCCACACGTATGAAAAGCTCACAAGCATATCAATAAGTCATTACAAAGCAACACACTAATGGCTTTAAATGTAAACTCTTAATGCTTCTGACTGGTCGTATGTGCTCTCAAAGGACCCTTTGGTGACTGTAGCAATGACAAAAGCGTGAAGTGGTCATGGGAGAGTCAAGCGTAGACGGAATATGTCAACCCACTAACATATTCGATGTTAAATGTCACCAACACTTATGAATCTTGGATCTCTTAACGCCATAACGTTCATGGTAAAAATTGATAAAAGCGTAATTTATACATCTATACAAATAAATAAAATTGGAGTGTCTGTTTGTAATATAAAAATAACCGCTTTTTACTAAATGCATTTGTACTTATACACGGTACATATACCAAAATAATATTTTTTACAATTTTTGTCTGTCTGTCTGTCTGTTTATTGGGGCTTATTTCGGGAACGGCTGGGCCGATTTCGACGGGACTTTCACTGGCAGATAGCTTATATAATAAGGATAAGGTAATTTAGACTACTTTTATACTAGCTGCGCCTACGACTTTGTCCAGGTAGATACGGAACAATCATAAATTCTCATGCGGACGAAGTCGCGGGCACAGCTAGTATTTATATAACTTTGTGCAGAATCCTTACAGGGATGTCAGAGAGCGTGAAATAAAAAAGTTGTGCATAATTAATGCTAAGTTACTGTTGTATTTTAATCATTTATAACACTTTTGCTTTTAATTTATATTTTTAGGTAATTTAATACGCTTACACTCACAGCCTCACAGTAGGTATAAATCTGTGTCGTGGTTATCGTTTTACATATACAACACATACACAAACACCCAGACCCGAAACAAGTATCTGTAGGCCATACAAATATTTGTCCCGGTGCAGGGATCGAACCCGCTACCCTTCGAATCAAACGGTCGTCTCACACCGCTGGACTAACGGAGTCGTCATCAATTATTTGCACACATTGTTTTTGCCAAGTTATAGTAATTGTTGAAGGTTTTCGAAGTTTAAGGTGAATTTATTAGCAGACATGGCAATTTTATTTATCAATCTCTTTTAACTAAAAATATTAAAACAAAGCGTTATGAGCTAAAATTACCAATATACGAATCCTGTGTTCCATGTTTTTCACTTACGAAGAGAAAACTATTTCTCTCGAGGAAAATATAAATTTGTACAACCATCTCGAAAAAACATGTGTACGCAGAAAAAAGGCCCGCCTAATCCTATTTCACACTGTTTCACGTGAATTTTTTTATACAAGCCTAAAACACGTATTTTGTTGACGTAATAAAGTTTAGAGGAAATAAAAAAACACCGATGAAACATGAAAACACCGTTGTTTGCTATACAATACACCTACCAATCATTTTTATCACAATGTCATTAAAATTAATTTATTTACTAAAACGCAGTTTTTTTTTCTAATGTAATGCAGGTATAGGTAATGTAATAAAGGTAGCAAACAAGCATCCAGTTCACATTGATATTAAGTGATGATTGCAGCCTATAGACACACCCACACCAAGACCAGAGGTTAAAATGCAGATGCGTTGCCACCCCTGAGACCTTAGTTGATATGTCTCTGTGATAAGTTATAACGGGTCCGTACTCCGCCGTACATTACCAATTAACCGGAACATGATAGTGCTGATCACTACTATTTGGCGGCAGATTGATTAGGTAATGCGGTGGTGCCTACACCCTCGAGCTCCACAGCTCGAGCTTCCAGCAACACCGAAACTCTACCACTAGTAAAAAAAGTGTAGCTCATATCACTGAAATATTTATCTTATATCTGTCTAACTAGAGAACCCCTTATTCAAGTTGACTGGCTAAAATATGTGACAGCGATGGAAAATGGGTTGTCATGGGATTCATGGATTGCAACAGTCCATGAATAATAGTTGAAGGTTGGGCGGGTAATTCTGTCTAAGGCTGTATGTTATAGTTCAGTTTACGTAATCAACCCGCCTCAACAAATACAAACGTAAACTGAAACCATAATAGCGTTATGGCTGTGCAAGTAATTATTACGATTGAGGTTTGAGGTTTCATCACAAAACCCATAACGCTCGAAGTCAAGCATGAAATGAACCCCAGGTCAATTACGAAGCAACGCATAGCTAACGTAACCATACGTCCCATTTTGAACAGGACAGTCCCGTTTCCGTGCACCCCGTCGCAGAGTCCTTGGAAAAAGTTTTGGGACTCGAAATCGACTCGTTTTTGTGTGATATCAGCAAAAAATCTATAGCGCACCTGGCTGACATTAATACGTCCCAGATCCGAACTAGGAAACTAGTTGTAATAATGTGGATATTTTGTTTTAAAAGAAGCTATTTATTAGTGGTGGACCGTTAATGATGATGAATACACAAGGGTCAATTACATTTATTGAAGGCCTAACCGGCTGTTAGAAATATTTTGCCCTCTGGTTTCTTAAATAATAATTTCCAAAGTATCCCACATTGAATGACAATTAAGTGGTCACATTACGTGAAGCACAGTATACGTTTATGTAGCTATTGTCGCCGTTGTGTAACGTGATTGCAGGTAGGTGTGGCACTACAAGAAGCTATAGAATAATGGACACTATAGGTCGAATACCTATTTGATGCAATATACAACTGTTGCTAAGTTGCTATCTCTATCAGCTTCCGACACTTATTAGAGCTCTCTTTCTTTTTTCTCACTCTTTTTTTATCTTAAGAGTGAAATCAGTGTAAGCATAGCATTGTCATAATCATAAAGTAAAAAGGCTTGATCGTCTACTGGCGGTAGAGCTCTAATGCTAGAGTTTGAGGGTGCAGGCACCACCACATTACCTAGTCTAGCTGCCACCAAATGGTAGTGCTCAGCTCTGTATTGTGCCGGTTAGATTGTGTTATAGCCCTGTACTATCACAGAAGCATAACAACTCAAGCCTCAGGGGTGGCAACGCATCTGCATTTTGACAAACCTAGCATTTTGAATTAACTTACTTACTATCAATGTAAACTGTGTGCTTGCTTGCCACCATCATAATATAAATTAATCATAATCAATCGTTGCGTACCTCACAATTCGTGTCGAAACAAATCAGCCAATATGCGAGGATCATCTTGCTTTATCGCAGAGCTCCTTTGAGCATTCCTGATTATATTTAAACTTCATCAACAGACCAGCTACTTGATACATACCATCTCGTATTGTCATCCAGTTATGTTGGAATACCAAATTACTCAAGAATCTTGCCTCCTTCAACGGTTTAGTAGGCAAAGAGATTGGGCTAATTCAGTCAAACTCAAACCTTTCTTTCTGTTTATAGGGTCCCGTAGTAAACAAGGAACCCTTATAGTTTCGCCATGTCCGTCTGTCTGTCTATTTGTCTGTCTGTTTGTCCGTCCGCGGTTTAGCGCAAAAACTACAAATAATCAATCACGCCGACAAAATGGTACAATAAAAACATTAAAAAAAATATTAAGGGTACCTCCCCTACATGTAACGCGCGGATAAATTTTATTTTTCGTTTTCTATATAGTGTGGGATATCGTTAGATAGGTCTTTCAAAAATGTATTCGTGACTATGTATTAAGCTCAATTTTCGTGACAGTCAAGTGTTCTCACCCCGCTACCAACTAAACGGTAGTTGTTAAAAATTCAAACGTTACGGCACTAGCAGCTACATATAAGGAAATTTAATTTGTGATCTGTGTGTAAAATTAAGTTGTCTTTGCAAGTTCACGAGTAATAGTCGACCAAATGTATTTTACTCGAACATGTTGAAGAACACCAAAGAAATATGTATACAATTTATTTTTTACATTACATTATTTAAACCTAAAAACTAACCCTACACTGCGTGTTGCCCGACATCCAGTTGACCGGTTTTTTTTCTTACTCTTTTAAGAATTGAACAATCTCCAGATCTGATTTCAGTTATAAATAAACTACCAAAAATTGTAGTATGTATTTGACTTCAACTGTTCTTAAAAGTGCGACTTCCATTTATTTACAGCTATGGACGCTACAAAGCAAGGTGTCGGCCAGGTCTGCAGATTCGATTGTGTCCAGACAGTTGAATATTTATCGCGAAAAATATCAAGAACTGTTGAATTCTATTTCTTACTTTCTTAGAAAAGACGCTGGTATATTTTCTTTTTTGAATTGTAAAATCTGAAGATGTGATTTCAATTATATAAAACGACCGAGTGCCAACGAGAAGAAATGACGCCAAGGGGTTGAAATAAAATTGAAAGAGCACTGAATATTGTTTTAATGAAAATAAAAACGAAAAGAAAGATGAGCGTATTTTAAATTACAGCATACTTACGGAATACTTTTGTCTCAATACATCACGGTGTGTTTACCAACTGCAAAAAGATTTTTTACAACCAAAATTTTATAGGGTAATTACAGAGAGAATCCCATTGATTTAGATGCCTCAAAAAGTATCCATGAGGGAATACTTTAAATGTACTTTACTATTTTTCGCATTACCTAATATACTTGCCGCTAAATGGTAGTGTTCAGCACTATCGTGTTCCGGTCAGATGGTAATGTACGGCCCTGTAATTTCCGGCACAGAGGCATAACACCTTAGGCCTCAGGAGTGGCACCGCATCTGCATTTTGACCTCTGGTCATTGTGTCGGTGTCTATAGGCTGTAGTCATCACTTAACATCAATGTGAACAGCATGCTTGTTTGCCACTTCCATTACATTAAAAAAAAGACGTACTGTTGTACTATTATACACTTTTTTTGTGGGATAAAACATTTAAACTCGTTCGATGCCTTTCAGCCGTTTCCTTGTTGTATATCATAACGTCATCGATGTTTTCACTTTGTTATCAAAGCACAGGTATTTCTATATGTTCATTTTATCGTCAAACTACGCCCTGTTACACAGAACTGATGAACGGACGTAATAGAACATTATTTATCCACTGATATGGATGAAACAGAGTTATTCATGCGTGGAATATTAAATCGTTGCCTCCCATGATTAAATTCCTCCATATTCGGTACCTGTACGACATAAATGAGCAAATTAAATACGTAACTACGTAAAAACGACTTTACTTTGTAAACTTAGTGGCACTCGTAACTGTTGCGTTGTTAAGCTAATATTACTTTTGGTTAGATTTCATTTAAATGCGGTGTCTGATAAATGTTCTCATTTGTTTTATAATTTCTACACTAATTATTTTTAGACGAAGCACGGTGTGTCCGGACCAGGATATCTGCCGCTCCACACTCTCTGCCTACCCCGTAAAAGACTTGGCGTGAAGATACATACATACATACATTATTTTGAAATTTTCGGTTATTTGTTAAGGTCAGTTTTGTTAGGCTTGAGCTCTCGGGTTCGATCACAGGTTTTGAAAGTAAAAATATAATGTGTGGCGAAATGAGTCGGCATGTGCATGTGCTTTTCTCTCGTAAACTTTTTTAAAGTTCCGAGTGAACACTACCACAACCTACCCCACCTTTAATGTGTTAGTAGAATTTAATGTCTTTCTCTATTTAATAAATTATAAATAATATAATTTAATGTCTGTAATTTTTGATTGACTATATTAAGGTAATAATAATATGTTTGTGTGTTTCATGTTATTTTACATAATTAATTCAATGTAATTTAGATCAATCGTCACACTAGTAAAAAAAAAAATAAGTTCTTTGTAATGTAATTTGCATGCCAGTGTATGGTGAAATATGAGGAAATAAATTAATCTATTACGTATGTAACATCAAAATATACCGATATTTCTAGCAAATAAATAATTCTATTCTATTCTATTCTCTTTATACTACGTCGTATATTAGATAGAATCTTTATTATATACGACGAGAGATGCCATTAAATTTTTACCTGAACCCTGGGACAACGATTTGTTAAATCGAGACACTTTGCACACTGATTCCCAACCCGACGCGTCTTCTATATCTTCGTCAGCCGACAGCGCTAGTACCGAACCTAGAGGGGAAGGAGATAGCGAACAGAGCGGAATTGTCACTGTGCAATCGCCATCCATGGCCGTCGTTCAACCGAACGAGCGGTCTCCATCACCGTGTCACGTGACGGTCACAAGAGGGGTGCGGCGTCCACAATTGGCAAATATCGAAGACGACTTCTATACGCATGAAGATCCAGTTGATACCGGAACTGAACTCCTAAGAGAGGGAACTGAGGTTGTAAGAGAGAAAGCAGTAGTTCAAACGGGTCCTGTCACACGTCGGAATCGTCCCAGGGTCGATTACAAACAGTTTTTGTGGTAGTGTCTTAAATGGTTATACCGAGACTATTGGGGGAGGGATTGTTGTGTATTTATGTGTCTTATTGTCAATTGTCTATGTCTAATTTGTCATTGGTTCATGTTAATAAATTCAGTGTGCTACCGGCCGCCTTGCGTATTACTTGTGATCCCCGTACACGCTAATCTAACAAAAAGCATACATTTTCCAAATCATTTTACCGTCATACACCGTTACCCAGAATTGATGAAAACATTTTATGAAATACGTAGAATATAATTCATTCACTGGTATGGATGAAACAGATTTACTCATGCGTGGAATATGAAATCATTGCCTCCCGTGATTAAATTCCCTATACTCGGTACCTGTACGACATAAATGAACAGATTAAATACGTAAATACACGGGTTTACGTTGTCAACTTAGTGGTTGTCGAAACTGGTGCGCTGAAAACTTTGTCTAATATTACTTTTGGTTAAATTTAATTAGAAATGTGGTGTCTCGTCTATCGTTTATCGTTGTATAACACAACGATAAAGGATAGACCAGATGATTTGATTAACTAATGTTTATTTCCAATTCTGTTGTTATTTATAATTTCGGATTAATTATTATAAATCAATTAAATTATCCTGGTGATTTTAAGGTGTACTATCTTCTACCGCGCTTACAACTATTGGAGTTTGCCTTAAGGTTGTGGTTCTCTCGATGTTTATGTAAGGTATATGCGATATACTCGCTGCTACCGCCAATATTATAAGTACTTGGGGATATCTTATTTCGTGTATTTTTTTCCTCTCTCACCTTCCTGTGCGCAACGAACATCAAGACACCGAGTGTCATCGTCCGCCGTCGCTCTCCGCTATTCACGATTTGTGCTTTTATTCCACTGTAACCGCTGTTTCTCTCTCTCGTGGGTGTGAAAAATCCCTTCTTCCCTACATATATTATAAATGCAAAAGTAACTGTCTGTGTGTTACCTTTTCAAGTTCAAACGACTGAACCGATTTTAATGAAATTTGGTACAGAGATGGAGCTGACTTTGAGAAAGAACATAGGCTAATAGTTATTTATAAAACTACATTCACGTGGGTGAAGCCGCGGGCTACAGAAAGTATTATATAAATCTCAATAAAATGAAAGGCCTTTAAACTATTGTGATAAACAAATAATCATAAGTGTGGTGATTACGTGAATAAACGCGGATAAAGGTTACACCGAGTCCAGATTGAAGAATAGAAGAACAAGTAAGGTGCGTACGATTCCTGAATTTATTCACCTCAGTAATAATATATAGTCCACTTAGTCCACTCGCCTTATAGCATCAAACTTTCTTTTTAGCAGTGGGGCTCAAAAGTAAACTCGAATTACAAATCTTTGTATGAGTGATGTACAAAATGGTAGCCAAAAATTTATAAAATATTGCTACCAATAGGTACATAATAATATTATGTTGTTCACTGACCTATCATTATTACGCGTGTATATCTCTTACTAAACCAAAGAAAGACATGAAATATAATTATACAATTAGAATTACAATACATTCGTCTACTATCGTAGATTGTCAAAGCTATTTCAGTCAATGATCACCACAAATTAGCGATTACTGTGACCAGCAGATTAACGTGTCTATCGAAACACGGAAAACGCTCGGGAAAATTCCTACTAAATAGTGCCGTCCATCAAGGGGTGGTCACTTAACTAACGTTAACGATCGTATTGAACGGCAAGGCTTTAAATGACAACAATTGATAAGGTCACTTCATATCTGACCTGTCAAAAAATATTATACCTACAGCTTTTATTGAAGTTTTCATATCTATGCGAAGCGCGCATGGCCCGGCGGCTGTGGTGTAGATCGTAAGCGATCTCCTCGGTTAAGCACTACGGGCGCGGTCGGGTAGTGTGATGGGTGAACACTAGCGGCAAATTAAATGCGCGTTTCTGTGTTTCGGAGGGCACGTTAAGCCGTCGGTCCCGGTTGCTATCGATAGATAGCAGTCGTTAAACCTTGTCGGAGGCCTCGTGGGCGGTTTGGGGGCGTCCGGCGGCGGGTTGGCCACTAACCCACCCACCCACCTCCACCAATCCGCATTAGAGCAGCGTGATGGAGTAAGCTCCAGCCCTCCTCCCAAAAAGGGGAGAGTCTCGTGCCCAGCAGTGGGACGTATACTGGGTTGCCATTATTTTTATTATATCTGTGCATGTACGTATGTATCTTCACGTCAAGTCCCTTACGGGGTAGGCAGAGAGTGTGGGGGGCCAGATATCCCAGTCCCGACACACCTCCCGTGCTTCTTCACATCTATGGCCCCGTAATAACTATCACACAGATTTTTTACCAGATGGTAAGACGACCGAAATACGATTAGTGCTAAGCATTATCATTTGGCGGCAGATAGATTAAGTAATGCGATGGTGCTAACGCCCTCGGCTAAACACTGGAACCCTACCACCAGTAAAAAAACCTGTTATGAAAATAAAGAACAATGGCGAACTCCCATACATGTTTTTATGTCAGTGAAATACTCCACTGTCTTCAGTTCAAAAATATTGGTAATTATTCAACATCAATTTCTGAGTTGCGTGATATACAGTTTTTTCGTCAAAACACCCAGGAAAAATGATAAATAGGTTTAAAGTTCTAGAGGTTTTGTTACTGATATCAAGTTGTGAAGAAAAATCGGAATCTTTCGGAAAAATCGGCTGCTTCCGACAATCATACACAAGAAGAGCAATATCTATTAGTCCACAAACAGTCCTAAAACTCAAAAAAACCCTAAATAATCGAAGTAAACACCACTAAAAAAACAATACACCGCAAAAAGTGATAGAATCTGACAGAAGTGACAGATAACACTCGCACTGAATGACAAACATCGGACAGATTACAAATGAATCGATATCGATTATATATCAATCACATTGATTAAATTGAATTGAATGTCAAACTGGAGACCTCATATTCAGGAATGACTATGATTTATTTAATCTAGTTATATCGGACGAGTAGTACTAGTATAAAGAAATAAAATTACTTTTTTGGTATCTGTTATAGTATACACAATATTATTATATAGCAATATGTTCATATACAACATCGATTTAGGAATCGATATTTCGCATAAATAATGTTCAATTAAATTCTTTTTATTTTTGCTTTTTAACCTAGCCTTTATGAAATTACATATATTGTTCAAAAAACGTAGAAAAATATTTAAATACGATCTGTGCAAATGGTTTATAAATACGCTCCAACTTTTTACACATAAATTTTCGCCATTGTTCTTTATATAATAGGATAGTTTTGAAATATATTTTTTTATTTTTTAAAAAGTAATACAAGTTTGAAACAATAAACAGACTGAAGATAATTAAAAAAATAATAAATGTACACAGGAAAAAGGAACATATCGAACTTAACAATACGATACGTTTCTATTTCCGTCCCATAGTATCGACTATTCCTACCAGGCGGCAATGGTTATCGCAGGTAACCCCGCATGTGTGTCAGGGCCACAGTTGATGGTGACCGTGGACGGCCGCGGATTCCCATAGAAAGTGTTATTTATAAAAGCTATGATATTTTCTTCTTACATTACCTTTTATTACAACATTCTTGCAATATTTCGGATAGGTTTACCGAAATCAACACACAATCGGTTTTTACTGCATTTCGTATCTGTTCCTTTGGACCAAAATTTACCTATTATGTCCATTCTACCCACCTTTGGGAACACACGGCCCTATTATAAGAATGACTGTAACATCAGATGTTACAGTCATTCTATTTTCCTCGCGTCGAACTCGGCCCTAGACGACCGTGCGTGGCAACATCGACCTGCAGCAGAAGCGCCTATAGACTTGGTCGCCATGTTCTTTTCAAGCGACATAATCCTCATGTTTTTGGCGTGCTAGTAAAATTGGAACGCTTTTTTCGCGCAAACCCTTTTATTGGATTTATCTTACGTAGGTATATTTAACTAGCATTATTAAAAAATAACTCACACAACATAAAATAAAAAGAAAACACTATATCAAACTTATCAAAACGTTTCTATTTCCGTCCGACAGTATCGACTATTTCAGCCAGGCTATGGTTATTGCAGGTGCCGCATGTGTGTCAGAGCCGTAATTGATGGTTCGCACGATGGCGACCGTGGACAGCCTTAAGCGGATTGCTACGGAAAGTGTTATTTATAAAGCCTACGAGTAATTCCACCCCGCCTATATTACTGGTGGTAGTTTCAGAGTCGGAGCTCGAGGGTATTCAGAATTATCGTGGTAAATGGTCATGTATGGCTCCGTAATAACTATTACAGAGGGTAAATAACTTAAACACCAGGGGTAGGAACGCATCTAGATAAGGAATCCCAATTTTTATGTAGATTTGCTGCATAATTTTCTTCCCATCCATGTGAATTGCTTCTTGTTTGCCACTTTCATAACATGAAACAGTTTATTTCACACTAATTTAATAAACAAAACAATATCATAAAAATAAATGTAATTGGAAATTTTTCATACTCTAAAATCATGTAACGTTTTTAATTTAACATGTCGTGAGTCACGCACTTATTCAAATGTTGTCGCAGATTTTATATCTGTGACCCAATTAAACATTAATTACGGCGGGGCGAAAGGTTACGTCGACAGATTTAATGCCTAGAGGTACATTGAAATTGTTATTGAATGATACAACAGTTGAGTTCAATTTTAGCAACTAAAATAACAGCCCATGAACAACATGGACATGGTAAATAAAATAAAAATGTATATCATTAATATTGAAGTGTTTACTACAGCCGGCGCTTGCGATGTGCAAAAGGTGGCAAACAAGCGTGCGTCGCTGAGCGTCCCGACGCAGAGCGTCCCGACGCAGAGCGTCCCGACGCAGAGCGTCCCAACGCATAGCGTCTCGACGCAGAACATCTCGTGGCCGAACGTCCCAACGCCGACGACGAGGACGCCCAGCGTCCCGACGCCGAGTGTTTCAACGCCAAAGTCGGGCACAGCGGGCCCAGCGTCCCGACGCTTGGCGTCGGGACGCTGGGCGTCGGGACGCTCGGCGTCGGGACGCTCGGCGTCGGGACGCTCGGCGTCAGGACGCTGGGCGTCGGGACGCTGGGCGACGGGACGCTGGGCGTCGGGACGCTGGGCGTCGGGACGCTGGGCGTCAGGACGCTGGGCGTAGCGACGCTGGGCGTCGAGACGTTGGGCGACGGGATGCTGGGCGTCGGGACGCTCGGCGTCGGGACGCTCGGCGTCGGGACGCTCGGCGTCGGGACGCTCGGCGTCGGGACGCTCGGCGTCGGGTCGCTCGGCGGACGTCGGGTCGCTCGGCGTCGAAACACTCGGCGTCGGGACGCTCGGCTTCGGGATGCTGGGCGTCGGGACGCCAAGGGTTTCGACGCCGAGCGTCCCGACGCCGAGGGTTTCGACGCCGAGCGTCCCGACGCCAAGAGTCCCGACGCCAAGCGTCCCGACGCCGAGCGTCCCGACGCCCAGCATCCCGTCGCCCAACGTCTCGACGCCCAGCGTCGCTACGCCCAGCGTCCTGACGCCCAGCGTCCCGACGCCCAGCGTCCCGACGCCCAGCGTCCCGTCGCCCAGCGTCCCGACGCCCAGCGTCCTGACGCCGAGCGTCCCGACGCCGAGCGTCCCGACGCCCAGCGTCCCGACGCCAAGCGTCCCAACGCCGAGCGTCCCGACGCCCAGCGTCCCGACGCATAGCGTCTCGACGCAGAACATCTCGTGGCCGAACGTCCCAACGCCGACGACGAGGACGCCCAGCGTCCCGACGCCGAGTGTTTCAACGCCAAAGGACCTGACATCGAGGGCGTCGGGACGCTCGGCGTCGGGTCGCTCGGCGGACGTCGGGTCGCTCGGCGTCGAAACACTCGGCGTCGGGACGCTCGGCTTCGGGATGCTGGGCGTCGGGACGCCAAGGGTTTCGACGCCGAGCGTCCCGACGCCGAGGGTTTTGACGCCGAGCGTCCCGACGCCAAGAGTCCCGACGCCGAGCGTCCCGACGCCGAGCGTTCCGACGCCGAGCGTTCCGACGCCGAGCGTCCCGACGCCGAGTGTCCCGACGCCGAGCGTCCCGACGCCGAGCGTCCAGACGCCGAGCGTCGCGACGCCGAGCGTCCCGACGCCAAGAGTCCCGACGCCAAGCGTCACGACGCCAAGCGTCACGACGCCAAGCGTCCCGACGCCCAGCATCCCGTCGCCCAACGTCTCGACGCCCAGCGTCCCGACGCCCAACGTCCCGACGCCCAGCGTCCCGACGCCCAGCGTCCCGTCGCCCAGCGTTCCGACGCCCAGCGTCCTGACGCCGAGCGTCCCGACGCCGAGCGTCCCGACGCCCAGCGTCCCGACGCCAAGCGTCCCAACGCCGAGCGTCCCGACGCCCAGCGTCCCGACGCCCAGCGTCCTGACGCCCAGCGTCCCGACGCCCAGCGTCCCGTCGCCCAGCGTCCCGACGCCCAGCGTCCCGACGCCGAGTGTCCCGACGCCGAGCGTCCAGACGCCGAGCGTCGCGACGCCGAGCGTCCCGACGCCAAGAGTCCCGACGCCAAGCGTCACGACGCCAAGCGTCCCGACGCCCAGCATCCCGTCGCCCAACGTCTCGACGCCCAGCGTCCCGACGCCCAGCGTCCCGACGCCCAGCGTCCCGACGCCCAGCGTCCCGTCGCCCAGCGTCCCGACGCCCAGCGTCCCGACGCCCAGCGTCCCGACGCCCAGCGTCCCGACGCCCAGCGTCCCGACGCCCAGCGTCCCGACGCCGAGCGTCCCGACACCCAGCTTACCGACGCCGAGCGTCCCGACGACGAGCCTCCCGACGCCAAGCGTCCCGACGCCGAGCGTCCCGACGACGAGCGACCCGACGACGAGCGTCCCGACGCCCAGCCTCCCGACGCCGGGCGCCGGGACTTCTGTCGTCGTGACTCGGTATCGGGATGCTGGGCATCGGAACGCCAGGCGTTGGGACGCCAGGCGTTGGGACACCAGGCCGGGCGTCCCGAAATAGATTAGGCCTCAGGGGCACAGGGTGACAACATCTGCATTTTGAGTTTTGTGTTATGTGTAGTGCTAGTTTTGTGTATGCTTTATAAGTGTCAGATAGCATCCTATAGATATTAATGTGATTTGTTAGCCTGTTTAATAAATAATAGTACCTACTAGTCTTATCAATATACCTATTATAGCTTTTTACATTTATAACCTACCTACCTATAAAAAAATATCCTTTCTTATTTAATATGTAATCTACCTATTTATATGTACCTTCATTTTAAACTTTACTTAAATAGCTTATACATACATTTATCTACTCCACGATCGTGATTTTTTTTTAAATTACTGGCATAACTATCAAATAACTTTCTATCGCCTGTAGTTACTTATTTGTCTGATATTAGAAAATTATGCGAAACTTCCGGTAGCAGCTTTCTAAGCAGCACCTGTCGTGTCGTGCCTGATTCACTCAGAATTAACTTATGGCGTGTTAAGGCTTTGCAGGCGAAGCAAACTTCATGTTTTAGTTTATTCAGGGCGAATCGATATGTTTGGAGACACACTAACTCCTTGAACGATAGTTTACTGTTAATTTGTCACCGGTTAGATTATACACTTACTGATAATATACATTTATGAAGCATTACTATATTTATATCGAATGAGAATATATTTACCATTATAATGAAAGGATGGTTGACCATAGATAGATAAGCTCATAATGGTTTTATGTGTATCTTCGTATGTATCCTAATTTGTAAGATTGTTCGTAAACATAAATTAATAAAAATATCCTTATAAGTTAGACATTATAAACTTTAATATAAAACAAGCATGCAGTTAGTTCGGTGATATTAAGTGACGACTGCAGACTATAGACACTCACACAAACACAATCAAAATGCAGATCCGTTGCCACCCCTGACACCCTTATTATTATGTCTCTGTGATACTTATTACATTAAAAAAAACACAAACTCCCTTATTTATATGTGTTATGAAAAACTCATGAAAGTAAAATAAGTTTAATATTTTACGGTAAAATGGTCGTGGTAAAAATAATATGTTGTATGTTTTAACTTCGTAACTGGAGTCTACGCGGCGTAGCTAGTTTCGTAGACCGCGCTACGACATCTTATGTTTCATTTTATTCGCCCATTTATCATCATGAAGAGAACAAGAGAAAGGCAGATTCTGATATCTTGGAGATGTTGTAATTGTGCCAGTAATCCCACTTCCCCACTTCATATTATAAATGCGAAAGTAACTCTTTGATTATAGTCCATGTTTGTTAAGGAGGTGCGGGTTCACCTGACACAGGTATTTACATTACTTACTAGGTGGTCCTAACCCAATTCATTGTCAAACAAAAATATTGCTTACGAATAAAATCTTTTTTTTTTAACTCTGTCTGTCTGTCTGTCTGTTACCTTTTCACGTCCAAACGACTGAACCGATTTTAATGAAATTTGGTACAGAGATAGAGCTGACTTTAAGAAAGAACATAGACTTAGTTATTTATAAAACGACATCCACGTGGGCGAAGCCGCGGGCAACAGCTAGTATAATATAAAAGAAATGATATTTTGACTGTTACCTGTATAAATTATACCTATTGTTCATACAAAGTCCAGGTCAAATACATAAGTCCAATATTAGACGTAAAATCACAACAAATGTTTTTTTTTTAAATGGACCTATTCATTCATAGGGTTCTATTAATAGAAGGATAACTGACTTCACTACTAATCAATCACACTCCAAAATCTTATAAAATTGTCAATACAGAAGCTCATATTATTAATAATTTCAAATAATGATCCAATATTAACGTCATCATAATATAAATAAATGAAACTCACGACATTGAGGTTACGACGTAACTTCTTATCTTGGTGTCCCTTTAGATTAGATTTACCCTTTCCCAAATCGGTGATATAAAATAATTTTATCAATATTCATTAAGACGATTTTTAGGGTTCGGTACGTCAAAAGAAAAATGGAACCTTTATAAGATCACTCGTGCATGAGAATTCCCCTATATGTGGTAAAGTGGAAGACGTATACCATATTTTGGTTGAATGTGTTCGAGGTGAGGCTCATCGCAGGGCTTCATTAGAAATAGGACATTGCAAAAGTGTCCTGGCAGATCCTACTACGGATGACGCCAGAATACTGTTGCAACTATATCAATTGTCAATGAGCTAATGTTGTTTAATTATTTTTTTAAATGAAGAATGTAATTCATGTGAACGTATAGAGCGTCATGGTCTTTGACCAAGCTCTTTAAATGGAGATTAAAAAAAAAAAAATCCCCTACATATAACGATTTAAATTATGTAAGAAAACAATTAAATTTTGTGTTTTTTTAATGCTTTACAGACGATATGTAAAATGCTCCTTTACCTACAGGTTACAGAAAAAAATATTAGGAAACTGTGGTAATTTAATTAACAGGTAATTGTTTCTCTTGTACGGGATCCTGTGCACGCGAGTCCGACTTGCGCTTGGTCATTTTTATTTAACTCTGTCAGTTAGAAACAAACATGTTGTTTGTATCATGAATAACTACAAACCAAGAATTATTAGATGATATTCTGACTTTTAGCTTGACACTAACTTTACAAGTAAATGCAATAATGATCTTGCAGGTGATGAGCTGCCCCTGCGCATTAGGCATCGGCCAGAGCGTTACAACGCGGCAACATGCGTCCATACATCCGCATGTTGGGTCACGATGTTATTGTACGATGTATATGTTGGTCGCGCGGCCAATACGTGGCCGCCAACGGCTGCTTAATGTGCGCACTTCCATATACCTTGGAAGAATTAGTGCGCGAATGAGTAGGGTAGTGTGCGAATGCGCACTTAGTTAGCTTAATATCAGTAGAAGTATGATAGTTACAGGCGGCGTAAGTCGTGGGTGGTGTGGACTACTTGCCCGAGATCTCACAATGCAAAAGCCTTGCATCTTGGACATTAACAAATCTATGACCTATCAGACAAGTGGGCCAGGCCCCGATAAATTCATGCCACAGCAATAGCGCTATTTTCGGGCTTAGGTAAAATGTAATTCTGATTACATTATCAAGAATGTAGAAATCGAAAGTGATAATTCCATTATGATTTTTTTTTTATTTTATGTAATAAAAGTGGGAAACAAGCGTGCAGTTCACATTGATGTTAAGTGATGATTGCAGCCTATAGACACCCACACAATGGCGAGAGGTCAAAATGCAGAAGCGCTGCCACTCCTGAGTCATTAGGTAATATGCCTCTGTGCCGGAAATAACAGAGCCGTACATTACCACCTGACTTGAACGCGATAGTGCTGAACACTACCATTTAGCGGCAAGTATATAAGGTAATGCGGTGGTGCCTACGCCCGCGAGCTCCTTCACTGGAGCTCTACCACCAGTTAATTAATTTATAGATTCACACTTTAATGCACATGAGAAGTACATATGGCGGCATTATCTCCCAGTCAACCAGAGGTAGAACAG
This sequence comes from Macrosoma leucophasiata, assembly GCA_036365455.1. Taxonomy (NCBI): domain Eukaryota; kingdom Metazoa; phylum Arthropoda; class Insecta; order Lepidoptera; family Hedylidae; genus Macrosoma; species Macrosoma leucophasiata. The sequence continues at coordinate 7,171,274 of JAWQUS010000020.1, forward strand.
AAAGTCAACGAAAAGGTGCCGGGATATTAAATAACTCGAAACAACTTAGAACGGGAAAGATGGATAAATTTAGCACAGGCAAATATGAGAAACATAAATACGTAAGGTAAGTATATATATAATAGGTATCTATACTTAAAACTATAAATAAAACTGTAGAAGTGTAAATTCTGTACATTGAAAATATTGAAAAAATATATACCAGGGGTTGTTACTAGATCGAACACAAATATGTGATTAGAAAATTTTTTGTCTGTCTGTTTGTCTGTCTGTTTGTTCAAGCATCACACAAAATCTAATGGTCCGATTACACTGAAACTTGGTATGATTATATTTTAACCTTTGGCGCACAACACTGGGTACTTTTTATCCCGAAAAAATGTCTGTTTGTCTGTGTGTTTGTGCACCCTTATTTCAGAAACGCCTTATTCAATTTGCGGTTTCATTATCATCACTAATATATTGTGGTAAGTTTCACTTAACATTTAGTGTTTGTTTCATGTGAATCGGTTCAGAAATAAAAAAGTTATGTCAATTTAAAGAATCATATCGAATATTTTTAAGCTATTCTGTATCTTAGTTCTATCTTTTATGGGATTTCGTACCTAAAAGGTAAAAACGGACCCTACGGATTACTAATCCTCCGCTGTCTGTCTGTCTGTCCATCCGTCTGTCTGTCACCAGCCTGTATCTCATAAACAGTCTAATATAGCTAGAAAGCTAACATTTTCACAAATTATGTATTTATGATACCGCTATAAAGACAAAATTAATTACTAAAAATGAAATATGAAAATTTTAAGGGGTCCAAGGGGACATACAATACATGTGTTTTTTTTCGTATATTTTTTACTCGATAATAACGCTAGCAAGTACTAGACCCCTATATTTTCACAGATTTTTTAGATCTTATGTTGTATATTACCTTCTATAATAATAAATCTATACAAATAAATAAAATTGGAGTGTCTGTTTGTAATACTAAAATAACTGCTTTTTACTGAATGAATATGTATGTATACACGGTACATATACCAAAACATTTTTTACGATTTTTGTGTCTGTCTGTTTGGCGGGGCTAATCTTGGGAACGGCTGGACCGATTTTGACGAGACTTTTATCTCCATACATCCATACATACCTGCATACAAATAAGTAGAATTGGACTATATCCGACTTTGACGGGACTTCCACGAGTAGGTAGCTCATGTATTAAGGAGTAACTTAGGCTACTTTTATCTCCATACAACCATACATACCCACTTACAAATAAATAGAATTTGAGTGTCTCCGATTTTGACGGTAGGTACTTTCACTGGCAGATAGCTGATGTAATAAGGAGTAACTTAGGCTACTTTTATACTAGCTGCGCCCACGACTTCGTCTGGGTAGATACTGAATAATCATATTTTTTCTCACGTGGACTAAGTCGCGGGCACAGCTAGTATATAATATATTATTACTTCTTAATATTACATACAATACATAGAACTAAATAGATATACTAAAATATAAAATATATATATATATATATTTATCGTATATGCACATGTATACAAATTGGTGTTAAAATTATATGATGACCATGATTTACAAAGCAGATTTTAGAAAATGATAGCGAACCTTAGATTTAAACGAAATTATGGAACAATTCCCGTAATAACTAACGGAGATATAAAACAATTTATGCATCAGTGGTGGTAAAGCATCTGTATTTTGACCTCCGGTTATTATAAATAAGCCGCAGTATTCACTTACCATTAATGTGAACTGAATGTTTGTTTGCCACTATCATAACATAAACAATTGTTTTTTATAATTTTTCTAACATATTTTTGGGATAAAATGAAATCTTGTGACGCGCAAGCAATAACATCCCAAATCCGTGGAGACTTGAATTGTGTGTATCCGCTCACGATAAATTATTGTCAGGCAAAAGGCTTTATTGCTCTAGTTTTTTTTTTCAATCAGTTTTGCAATAGATATATCTTTTTGCCAATATCTTTGATAACATTTCATAAAAACAGCAATAACAAACTAAATGAAACGTAAAATATTGTAATATTACAAGATTCATGTTTTAAAACATGGCAGGACAAATCCATTAAGGGTTTTGTGGCATTTTTGTAGTTACTCCTTTAAATTATTATTTAACTTCTCTTAATAAATAAAATCTATCTGTGTCAACGTTATAACAAATGGACCATTTTTTTATGTAATAAAAGTGGCAAACAAGCGTGCAGTTCACATTGATGTTAAGTGATGTCTGCAGCCTATAGATACCCACACAATGACCAGAGGTCAAAATGCAGATGCGCTGCCACTCCTGAGGCATTAGGTGTTATGCCTCTGTGCCGGAAATTACAGACATTTTTTTTTTAAATTAAAACTTGATTTCAATTAATTGAAGTAAGTACGCTTTTGAAAATTATTTTTGTTAAAATTTCAAACTAACAACTAATTAAACTTAACATATCAGATAAATAGAATAAAAACTTATCTTTTTGATTTTCTAAAATAGGTATAAAAAGTTATCTTGATATTTCATTAAACCAATCACCCCCTGTAAGTTTCTTTAACAAACATTCTTAACGGAAAATAATATTTTTCCGATAAATAACTGTACTGGTTAAAAAAAATTTCAAAGATTACTTTCTTGAATTATACATAAAAAATAATAAAATATGCAGCATTAAGTACGTAAGTATACAAATATTACATTCATTTTACCATTTTATTGCTACTTCGCTTTGTCACTCTACTATAATATCGTTACTTCGTTGTATTATGTAACACAACATAAACTGCACATGAATTTATATTTAACAGATAAACCATGACCCAGATAACAACAAGATAGAAGCGAGGAGCGGACGGGTGCTAGTTAGAAATAAGTACCTTAGTTCAAATTTCATTTTTGCTCAAGCCTTTAAGCCATGATTGGGCGCTAGCACAAATTCCAATTCAAACGTTTATGCGCTTCTAGTAATCGGTTTGCTATTTGTATTCGTAGAAACCGATCAAGTTAATTCAAAGTATAACATATATGGTTATTTGTTGCGTTTTCCGTCTCGCCATTTCAAATCTACTTTGACATCTATGGCTTTCATTTTTACTGGTAGAGTTCCAAGTGTAGGAGCTCGAGGGCGTAGGCATCACCGCATTACCTATCTGTAGCTTAATGGTAGTGTAAAGCACTATCGTGTTCCGGTTAGATGGTAATGTATGGCCCCGTAATAACTATCACAGAGACATGGCACCTTAGGTCTCACGGGGGCAACGCATCTGCATTTTGACCTCTGGTTTTTGTGTAGATGTCTATAGGCTACAGTCATCATTTAACATCAATGTGAACTGCATGCATGTTTGCCGCCTTCCTAACATAAATATATATATATATATATATATATATATATATATATATATATATATATATATATACGTGCAATGTTGTCTCCCTTCAGGCGAAAGATGTCCACAGCTGGACAAAATATTATACAACAGATGTCTACTAAGTGGTTGTGCGTTATTATGGGAAAATATTGCAGGATTGCCACGCTTGGCATCCGGAGTGGCGATTAATTTTCTTATGTGATGTAAAAATTCGTATGAACATAATCTATACTTATAATAAATCTGTAGAAGTGTAAATTCTGTACATTAAAAATATTGAAGAAATAAATACCAGGGGATGTTACTAGATCGAACACAAATATGTGATTAGATTTTTTTTTGTCTGTCTGTCTGTCTGTCTGTTTGTTCAAGCATCACATAAAAACTACCGGTCCGATTACAATGAAACTTGGTATGATTATACTTTAACCTTTGGTGCACAACACTGGGTACATTTTATCCTGGAAAAATGTCTGTTTGTTTGTGTGTTTGTGCACGCTAATATTAGAAACGACTTATTCGATTTGCGGTTTACACTAATATATTGTGGTAAGTTTCACTTAACATTTAGTGTTTGTTTCATGTGAATCGGTTCAGAAATAAAAAGTTATGTTAATTTAAAGAATCGTATTGAATATTTTAAAGCTATTCTGTATCTTAGTTCTATCTTTTAGGGGGTTTCATGCCTAAAAGGTAAAAACGGACCCTACGGATTACTAATCCTCCGCTGTCTGTCTGTCCGTCTGTCCGTCCGTCTGTCTGTCACCAGCCTGGATCTCATAAATAGTGATAGCTAAAAAGCTAACATTTTCACAAATTATGTAAATATTTCTGATACCGCTATAAAGACAAAATTAAATCTTTAGAAATAAATAAAATTGGAGTGTCTGTTTGTAATATTAAAATATCCGTTTTTTACTAAATGCACGGTACATATACCAAAACAACTTTTTTTACAATTTTTGTCTGTCTGTCTGTTTGTTTGGCGGGGCTAATCTTGGGAACGGCTGGACTGATTTTGACGGGACTTTCACTGGCAGATAGCTGATGTGATAAGGAGTAACTTAGGCTACTTTTGTCTCCATACAACCATCCATACACACATACATACCTACATACAAATAAGTAGAATTGGAGTGTATCCGACTTTGACGGGACTTCCACAGGTAGGTATCTGATGTAATAAGGAGTAACTTAGGGTACTTTTATCTCCACACATCCATACATACATACCTACATACAAATTAATAGAATTCGAGTGTCTCCAATTTTGACGGGACTATCACTGGCAGATAGCTGATGTGATAAGGAGTAACTTAGGCTACTTTTATCTCCATACAACCATCCATACATACATACATACATACCTGCATACAAATAAATAGAATTTGAGTGTCTCCTATTTTGACGGGACTTTCACTGGCAGATAGCTGATGTAATAAAGAGTAACTTAGGCTACTTTTATACTAGCTGCGCCCACGACTTCGTCCGGGTAGATACTGAACAATCATATTTTTTCTCACGTGAACGAAGTCGCGGGCACAGCTAGTAGTGAAATAAAACATTTAATCAAAAATCTGCGATTAAGTAAATATAGTAAAATTTATTTATGAATCAATTTATTACGTCCTTTAGCAGAATTTACAGATGCTTCCTCTTATATATTTTGTGATTTTAAAACACGTTTGAACATTTTAAAACAGCATTTTTATAAAGATACGTATTAAATAATAGCTGTCAATTGTATACAGCCCCTAGAGTTTTAGTAGCTGACTTAAAAGCTAAGTAGGATTAAATAAGACCCTCAGGCGATCTTTAGAAAGGACAAAGTGGAACCTAAACACACAGTGATGTCACGCGCGCACGGAAGGTATAAAATCGATGTTGACTGAATAAATAACTTGTCCGATAGTTGTTTGTTTTGTGGGCGCCCACATTTGATTGGCACGACAAAGAATTGAACCTCAAATTCACCCTTTGAAGTGTGTAGGGCAAAAATATTTACAAAACACGACAAACAACGTTGGCGAATAGGTTGACGGAATGAATTGCTAAAGCTTTTTGTGTTTCTTTTATGTGATTGTTGTGTGGTAAAGCGGTTGACGATTCTAATAAATTTGTTTTGACAGGCACAATGTGAAAACTAAATATAATAGGAAAATTGACGGAAAATCGGTCAATGTGAATGGAGTGTATGCATTATATGGATAATCTACAAAATACAAAATGACTCAAATGCACTACCATTCTTCGCTTCCCTCAAAACCCTTAGGTTGGCTGGTAGAGAATGCCTTCATATTCTCTGCTTGTGCAGAAAGTTTAAATAAATAAAATACATTTTAGCAAAAAGTTAAGGCTTCTATTCTTTGAGATGATGATTATACAATCTTTCTTCTCTGTATAATAAAATAAAAGTGAATCACCGAAATGTGTACGCGGATAACTTCCAAATTACTGCACCAAATTGGATTAACGTTTCTTATTTATATTTATTTATTATTTTTATGTACGAAAATCGTACATAAAGGCGGACTTCATGCCACAAGGAATTAACATTTTTTTAATATTCGGTATTGAAGAATCAGCATTTTATAAATAAGTGGTATGAATAAGAAATAAAAAAAAGATTAGCAAACATTTGAAAAACTCCGGAAAGTGAGCGTGGGAATGCCATCTCTATTGACTCGAGAAAAGTTTAGAGAGTTAAGAGAAGACTCTTGAATTGCCTCGTTTTGAGCATGGTCAGTTATACATCGTTTACTCGAGAGTCGGCAAACCGTCAACACATTTTTTTCTTCAAAGAAAAACGAACAAATTTGTACATTACAACGCATTAAAATGATTATTAAAATTTTACCCCTTTATTCATAAACGTACATTAGATACGTTTTATTATAGCTATACAATGCATTGTCTTAGTCAGTTGCATTGTCAAATGTGCACGATAGAAAAAGACAAAGGAGAGATTAGCAACACTTTAGCTAAAATACGTTTATGAATAAGGAGGTTAAACTTCAGACAGTACTTTTGGGGGGTAAAAAATATGGCGGTACGAAGTTCGCCGTGTCACTGCTATATTCTATACGAGTATTTGAGGATCTTTCTGACCAAAATAAACAATAATGCAAATGCAAACTCATGGTCCCTTGCTTGCCCATGAAGCCATGAAAATCGCACTCGTTTTAAGAACTGACATCACTCCAGCTAGGTTTCTTAAAAACTAATTGATTTGTAATATTATTATAGTGTTCGTTATAATATTTTGCCTCGACTACAATTTTGAACCTTCAAATTAATAAAAATTAAATTTAATGTTCCATAACTCATACAGAATATGTAATGAATTGCCGTAACGAGGCCTACGATAAATAAAATGTACCTATTTCAGCTGCTACGAACAAGTGTTTCAGCTATAATTCCACCTGTTTAACATTCATAGCTCGTTGCCATTAAAGCTATAAAGTACCAACATTTTATGTTCATGCGAAGGTAAATAAATTATATTCAATATCAAGAAATATATTTTGTTATTACTCTACACCACAGCATGAAATTGTTTTAATTTTATTATTCGTAGCAATTATTCGCCGTCGACAGTATAATCTATTTACATAAAAGCGAATGAGCCAGCCAACAATGATCCAATGAACCAATAAGTAAAATATCACAAAATAAAACCAAATCCTAACCAGCAAATCGTGGGTGTTTGCATGTATGCTTGAATGCATATGTTAGGTACTACTAGTAGTACTAAGAAGAATTTGGTAGGGTGGTAGTTTAAAGGTACCTAGTAGAACCGCTAAGTGATTTTTTTTCATGGGTTTCATAACTATATGCGTTCAACAAAAATTTATTGAAGTTGTAATTGAAAAACTTGACTCCGTGTACCTGAACGAGCAGATTCTCAGATTGTTTGTACCTAGTTTTCCTACTCACAACCACAAAATGCTAGCAGCACCTTTTTGCAAGACTGTATCACACGCAGTGTCCCATCTCCCGCATTGGTTCCTCATTGAACGTCATCTTTGATGTGACTTTTTTGTTGAATGGAGGGATTTATTTTCAGTATATATGGAATTCTGCGACAATATTGTACGATAGTGTGTCTTTGATTACTGTGCATATTAATATATTACGACTAGTGAATGTATGTTCATTCGAAGGTCAGCATCGATTTGCCCTGAAGTGAATGTGCTCATATTTTTAATACCACTACTCAAATTAGGGAACTACCTAGTTACTACAAAGCGCCACATTTCTCAGGAGTGTTACTTAAGTTTGTATAAGGTGAAATAAAGTGCTTCTTTCTTCGAAAAAACATTCCACAATCGGATGAGTCCTTTAGAGATCCTAAAGTAAAACCTCGTAAAGGAGAAAATTCCTTTACCTTTTCAAAGCACTGTAAATCCAACGAATTGAATCTTTACGACTCTACTGGGTTGCATTTTATTGAAACGTAAACGCATTAACATGGCCCCTTTATTTCCCTGTAGGGATAGGAATTTCATTGATTAATGCAGCGATACTCAAAGTGTGCTCCGTAGAGTCCTAGGACTACGCAAAGCGTCTGTTGGGGCTCCATAACAGTATCGGCCATCTGTATAAATAAAAGCATAGAGCAACTCGGCCCACCGGTCGCGGCGGACCGGAGGAGAGTAGCTATAGCGTTCACTACCAATGCAAAACAGTCTATAATTTTTTGCGGGGGTAAATACATGAATAAAATACATAAACAATTCCACGCACACATTTAAATATCTGGGCGACAAGCATAGGATCCTTTGGTCCTGCACTTTGACAGAAAGCCTGCATATGGCTACTCCCCTCCGGTCCGCCGCGGCCGGTGGCCCATGTTGCTCTATGATATAAAAGGCCAAACCTGACTCACGTACTTATATGTCAAGACACAGCCAAAACAATTGTATTTGGAAACTTGAAATTTGGTAAAGACATCTGCATTTTGACCACTGGTTTTTGTGTATTTGTCTATAGGCTGCAGTCATCACATAACATCCATGTGAACTATAAGTAAATATTTCAAAATCATAAGTTTTCGATGTTCTTGAAAAATTATAAATGTACGAAAAACGAAGAAAATTGAAAGAAGGTACAAGGAATTCCACACTTTCTGCCTACTCCTTAAGGGAATCTCTGTGGCGATGTCTAAACGATGCCGATGGAATGGGTGGAGTGGAACGATGCCGAAATTTTCTATTTCCTCTTCATACAACGACAGATTGAAATAGATATCGTTGGCTACCGTTTTCATTATATTAATTATCTTATTTAGAAAAAAATTGTGATCATGTAATAAATATTGTTATCAATTTGTTATAGGAAAAAACCAAACAAATGCATTTTGGATTCGCGCGCGAAAATTCCGTGAATTCAAAATTTTGATTTTGGGCAAGGGTCGAACCTTGGACCTCAATATAACCAGTACAGCCACTTTACCTACTAAGCTACTGAGCTACTGGAGCTGCCTGAAGCTTCGGTAGCTTAGTGGTATAGCGGGTAGGTGTCAAAAGTTTCTTTCCATTTTTCTTTAATTTCTAAAAACAAGCATACAGTTCATATTGATATCACATGTGGCCTACAAACATCTGTTTTAAAAACCAAAGAGTTCAATGTATATGCTGTGCCACTCCTGAGGTATGAGATGTGATACCTCTACGCTAGCAATTAATGGGCAATAAGCACATTACCGGAACACAACAGCGCTGAAATAAATTAGGTAATGCGATGGTGCTTACGCTTGCAAATTCCGTCAGTGAAGCTCTATCACCACTAAAAAACCTATTGAGGTTGAATATTTCAGTTCCGTTCTCAGCTTTTGTTATAGCCTTCCCGTAGAGAACCGATATAATCTATTCATATTTAACACAAAGTTATTTCAAGGAAGGTGCTAGCAAACACGACTTACAATTTAACAAACATTGAGTCCTTAAGATATTCCAAAGTACCAACAAATTGTTTGTTGTGTTGTATAGCAAGCGTCGTTTGGAATTAATTTACAAATATCGTTACAGCTGCGTTCAGTGTTGATCATACATATATTAATTGTATATTGGTAGATGTTATACAACCAAGCGGCGTTGTGTCCTCGATATTTACAACGTATTTGAGAGAATTTGTGTAAGTCGTCAATTAGGCATTTGGCTTTCTTTTTTTCTTTGTAACATTGAAAGAAAGAAAGAAACATTTATTTGTAACAATATACCTACATTGACAACAGAATTTTTAAAACATGCAATAATTATAGGTGCATTTGTTACAAATTGGCCCCAACTCAGCGTGTTCTGGTTGTGGGACAACCAGCGCTGGTCTTCCGTTAGGGCCATTTTGTCCGTCATAGACGGCTATACATAACAACAGCAATAAATAAAAAAGTAATAAAGTTTTTAAGAACAAAATGCCTAGGTAATTGTGTCTTGAGAAAAAAGAACTAAAAGAAAAGAAAACATTAATTAAAAGAAAAAAAACAAGGATGTACATACACCTACCACGATCGATAGCTTGGTTATTGGTCTGTGAGCCAACATTGGGCAACGTTTGAATGACAAAATATTGTTTGTAGTCACCACGAAGGTTTGCTTTTCAAATAGTTTAGGTATCGTGCTGTTTAATAATACCGGTATGTATTTGACAAACACGAAATGGTTACCAATCTACCTTGTTGATGGATAACACAAATTAAAATTCATCATAATCTAATCTTTTTTGTAACTAAGGTGACACGCATGTAGTTCACATAGATGTCAAGTGATTACTACGTTCTATAGACATAGTAAACCAGAGGTATTTATGTATCTATGTATATATCTTCACACCAGTCCGTTACGGGGTAGGCAGCGAGTTTGGAGCGCCCGATTTCCCAGCCCCGATATACCTCCCGTGCTTCTTCTACATTCATCATTATTTTCATACATGCACAGAACCAGAGGTCAAAATGCAAATGCGTTACCTACTCCATACATACTCGTTCATTCGAGAAACATAACCCTCTTTATGAATCATGTGAGAAATAAACAGATATTGAACCTTAGTCTATAGTAGTGTTGCCCGGTCCGATTTCTTTTAAATCGGGACAGTAGGTAAAATAAATCGGAACCCAGGGGTAAAAATCGGGACATCAAAAAAAAAGCAAGCCAAAAGATTTAATTAATTTATTAATTTATCAAAATTCTCGAGCCTCAAAGATGATTGAGACAGCTTTTGTTTAGCAATGGACGTCTATCCGTTGAGGTAATGATGACACTTTATTTATCGGGACATTTAACGTCCCAATCAGGTTAATAGGGACGAGTCTCCAGTACCCTGAGAATCGGAACGTCCCGCGTTAATCGGGACACCTAGCAACACTAGTCTAAAGGGTCAATACCATTGAATAGATTCTTATCCACCTGTTAAATTGAATTTAGTGTAGGTAATTCTTCAACTCGCCACTTGTTTATTATGCAAATTCGAGTTACATTTAGCGAATGCCGTATGCCGTCCCTGGAGAATAACTTGGAGAAAGCGAAATATTTTACCTTCGGACCAACGGAATACCTACTGTGATTATTACCTTTATTGTAGAATATAATAAAACTTTTATGAGTCACATTGTAGAACACATTTTCATTAATAAAACTGCTGTAAAATGTTAGGGTGTAAAATTTGATAGCCGATTTTTTTGTGTAAGGAAGGTGGCATACAAGCATGCAGCTCACATTGATGTTAAGTGATGACTCCAGCCTATTATAGACGTCTACACAAAAACCAGAGGTCAAAATGCAAATGCGTTGCCTCCCCTGAGACTTAAGTTGTGATGTCTCTGTGATCGTTATCACTGGGCCATAGATTACCATCAAACCGCAACAAGATAGTGCTGAACACCACCATTTGGCGGCAGATAGAGGTAATGCGGTAGAGCCTACCCCCGCGAGCTCCGTCCTTAGAACTCTACCACTAGTAAATTGAAATAAATTGCCAATTTTTTTACCTTTTCAGCGTCGTTCACCATGAGGTGTTGTATAGCATAATATATAGAGAGCTAAATTAAATTAAGTCTTATTTTTCAACTCGCCACTTGTTTGTTATGCTTTGAACAACATTCTGCAAATGCGGTCCCCGGACAATAACTTGGAGAAAGTGGAATATTTTACCTTTTCACAGCGAGAGAACGGAATACTGTAATTACATTTAATGTGGCATACAATGACATCCACTGAATAAAACTTTTATGCGCAACGTTGAAGAATTTAATTAGATGACATTTCTCATTGGATTTACTGTAGATAGGTATCAAAATAATGAGAATTTTCTATAAGAATCACGTTATTTCAATACTCTTTGTATTGAAATAACGTGACAAAATTAAATGTACAATTTCTAACATCTATTCTTTAGGTATTTACGTGCTAATATGTGAAAGAAATGGTCCTGGTTAAACAAAATTGAATATTAAAACTGAAATAATAATTAAAAATGATTGAAATATTTTTAAATATTAGCAGCGTATATGGGACTGGGATGGGCATTCGCGAAGCGTAACGATTATAGCATATTCTCCCCTAATGACGCACAACATTGTTGTGGGAAAATTCGTACTTTTTTTCGTAACTTTTTTTCTGTAATGGAAATGGCAAACAAGAATGCAGTTCACATTGATGTTAAGTGATGACTGCATCCTATAGACACCCACACAAAGACCAAGCTCAAAATGCAGATGCGTTACCACTGCCGAGGCCTAAGGTGTTATGCCCCAATGCCGGAAATTTAAGGGCCTTACATTACCACCTGACCGGAACACGATAGTGCTGAACACTACTATATAGCGGCAAGTATATTAGCTAATGCGGTGGTGACTACGCCCGCGAGCTCCATCACTGGAGCTCTACCACCAACTTTCAATGGAAACATAATATATTTTATAGACTGAAAACGCACAATAAACACAAAGAAAATTTCAATCTCCTTCATTCATTAACAAACCGTAAGATATTCAAGTGAGTGATATAAGCACGAAAGTTAGGTATTCAGGGATTCGTCAGTCGTCGACGGCGTTAATATTGCAAGGGCTGAGAACAGAGCAGCATACCTAATACGAGAACAACGGCTTGAGGTACGGAATTAACCATTTTGTACACTGGAAGTAGCTTTTTCTTTGGCATAAAGTCGCAGACAACCAAAGTTATTTTACTGGTGGTAGAGCGCCAGTGATGGAGCTCGCGGGCGTTGGCACCACCGCATAACCTAATATACTTGCCGCTAAATGGTAGTGTTCAGCACTATCGTGTTCCGGTCAGGTGGTAATGTACGGCCCTGAAATTTCTGGCACAGAGGCATAACACCTGAGGCCTCAGGAGTGGTAACGCATCTGCATTTTGACCTCTGGCCTTTTTGTGGGTGTCTATAGGCTGCAATCATCACTTAACATCAATGTGAACTGTATGCTTGCTTGCCACTTTCATTAAATAAAAAAAATGCGTTTTACCAATAGTAATTTGCTCCATATCAGGATCCCAAAAATATCAGTGCGTCTTATCTCCTTATCAATATCAAATTTTACTCCAGCTGAGATAAATGTGAAATGTGCTTTTTTTATGTAAACGAAGTGGCAAACAAGCATGCCGTTCACATTGATGTTAAGTGATGACTGCAGCTTATAGACACTTACACAAAGATCAAGGTCCAAATGCAGATACGTTACCACTCCTGAGGCCTAAGGTTATGCCTCTGTGCTGGATTTTACAGGGCCGTACATTAACTACCTGACCGGAACACGACAGGGCTGATCACTACCGTTAAGCGGCAAGTATATTACGGAGGTGCCTACGTGCCTACGTCCGCGAGCTGCGTCTCTAGAGCTCTACCACCAGTAGTTGCCATAAATTGGATGCGTGGCCGTCAACAAACTAATTCTTTCCCAGGACATACAAAGTGGGTAACTTCCATAAAAGGTGCCTTTCAGCCCCGAAACGCCAGTGTCAGGGCTGGCAGATGTTCATAGGCGACGTTAACTTCTTTCTATCAAGAAGATCTTCTGCTTATCTATCAACCCCTTGACGTAAAAAACAAAGTAAATGGCGGCTAACGACGCGACGTTCTTACTAATCGTGACTTGTATAATATGATCTTCCCCAATCAAATAAACGTCCGCTCACGTCTTGAAATGTCTACCGACATTGTGAATGGTTGTCAAATGGCAATTAATAATCAGATTTTTAAAAAAGCGACGATAAACCGGTCAAGTGCGTGTCGGGCCACGCGCAGTGTAGGGTTCCGTATTTAGTGCATTTACAGAGGAAGAAATCTAATGAAACAAATAAATAAATATTTTCTATGGAGTTGTTCGATATTTTCGAGTAAAATACATTTGGTCGACTATTACTCGCAAACTTGTAAAGCCAACTTGAGTGTGATAGTTTTCCTTTTAATTTCATTATATATGCATTATATGTGTGTACTATTGCCCTAACGTTTGAATTTCTAACAACCGTTTAGTCGGTAGGGGGGGGACACTTGGCTCTAACGAAAATTGGCCCTTTTAAGCTTAGTAAGTCACGAACAGTTGATTGAATCGAAAAATGATGTTTCCACACCCCTAACATTTTTGAAAGAACTATCCAACTATATTCCACACTATATAGAAAACGAAAAATAAAAAAAATATCCGCGCGTTACATGTAGGGGGAGGTACACTAAATTGAAAAAAATCATGTTTTTAAGCTACCATTCTGTCAGCGTGATTAAGTTGTATACTAGTGCCAAATTTCAAGCCTCTAGTATCAATAGTTTTTGCGCTAAACCGAGGACGGACAGACAGACAGACAGACAGACAGGCGGACATGGCGAAACTATAAGGGTTCCTTGTTTACTACGGAACCCGTAAAACGGTAACTATGTAATGATGCCAAGTATTCTCAAAATGGCCGTTCATAACGGCGTACGTACGAGTTTTATATTTCTGGTTCTTCTTTCTGTTAAAAGTAAAGAGAATATACCTACGTAATATTAGTATGAGCGAGTACTATGAAATCAAAATAATATGGAAGTCAATTAAACGTGAGTTTCTCTCCACACGTGATTGGAACAATAAGCATCGCGTATAATTACCGCCAACATTGCCAATTACCGTACAATCGACAGCTCTCCAGTTTCCAGCCCGTGTGTCTTGATTTCAACAACATATTAAATTAAATTATTGTGATTGTAATTAAATCGTAACATTATGAATTCGAGTGTGTTATAATAGTATCCAGTAACATATTTCGTGATATTTTGTGGTCTACCACAAAATATCACGAAATATGTTACTGGATTGAATTAACATTCGGACTGAGCAAAATGCTAACAAATGATCATAAAATATAATAATATTGACATACATGTATTACCGCCGATATTTCACAACGGGTTGTTTATTTCTTTCTCGCCTTTTGTCAAAGATTTAGGTCTTTACCTTGATTCCACAATGAGTTGGAATAAACAAATAAGCAATGTAAGCAAAATAGTCACATCTTCGCTGCGGTCGCTGTATAGATAAAAAAAACTTTTTGCCATCCAGTACCAAAAAACTTCTGGTTCAAGCTCTTTTAATACCCGTCATTGACTATGCAGACGATTGCTATCCTGACGTATCTCAGGTGCACCTGAACAAATTGGATCGAATTCTTAATAACTGCATCCGTTCCATTTTCGGTGTCCGTAAATTCGACCATATTTCTTCATTTCGCTCCAAACTTAAATGGCTTACTATCCGCCAGAGAAGATCTGTTAGGATACTTTCCCCACTGTTCAAAGTTATCAATGATCCATGTTCTCCCAATTATCTTAGTTCAAATTTTCAAAAACGGGGCATCTCACATAATCTTAATCTCCGATCTGCGGAAAATCTTACTCTTAGTATTTCTCTTCACAACACCAATTTTATTTCTAACTCTTATATCGTTTCGGCAATAAAACTTTGGAACGCGCTGCCCGTGAATATCAGGAAATCAACCTGCAAGTATTCATTTAAGCGGAAAATTCGGGAACTGTATCTCAATTCGGTCGGCTAGTAGCTTCCCAAGTCAGACTTTCTTTTATTTATTATTGTGTATATTTGTATATATCTTTAGTATAGTTCTACATGATATTATGATATCTTAAATATGATATTAGTATGTTTCTTAAATACCCTATCAATCTTTACCAGTTACATACCTATTATAAATATGTATTATATCTTATGTATATTTATTTTTATATGTATATAATATATTATTTTATGTATTATTTGAATATTATTCCCACACATATGGAACATTATTTCTTTATCAATATTTTTAGTTGTCACTCATATTTTCGCTCTTTGTACGATTGCACCTACTTCGTCGATTTCCTCACTACCCGAAGGTTGACTAGTAGATAACGCCTAGTGGCGTTAAGTCCGCCTTATTATACATAGTTTCTGTACATAAAAGAATAAATAAATAAATAAAATAAAAATAATAATTTCATAAGTATATCTCAACACTCCCTAATGAATTTGTGAAATGCATGAAGTTCATAAGCGGTATTATTATTCGAACATAGATTCGATGATCATGAAGTAAAATATTTTTGTTCCACCTAACAGCCAAACAAATATCTCGTTAGATTGTCTGAAACCCTGAAAGCTTAAAAGCAACTGAATTTAAAATGATATTTTCCCGTTAGACAGACTTTTCATAACAAATTATTTCCATTTGTTGATGGTTTATCTAGATGTCACATTATAGATCTAAACTTGAATTTTATTCATAGTAGTAACACACGTCCGTATTCTGTACGGCGGACCGAATCCGCCGACCAAATCCGCTCTCGCTACACACGTCCGGATTCTGTACGGCAGATCGAATAAGCCTACCAAATCCGCTCTCGCTACACACGACCGGATTCTGTACGGCGGACCGAATCCGCCAACCAAATCTGCTCTCGTTACACACGTCCGGATTCTGTACGGCAGACCGAATTAGCCGACCAAATCCGCTCTCGCTACACACGACCGGATTCTGTACGGCGGACCGAATTCGCCGACCAAAGCCGCTCTCGTTACACACGACCGGATTAGGTAGGGCGGACCGAATCCGCCGACCAATACGTGCCAGCAGACGGCATCGAACTTGAATAATAATTATTATGTCCACCGAACTCTTCTACACACGGCCAGATTTGGTTCGGAGCGTACCGAATCCGCTGTCTGCTCTGTACCAAATCGGGACGAGTGTTTACGTTACTACTGCACTATAAAATTTAGAACTAAAGTGAGTGATACATAATTTATCTCCAGCAGTGTGTTCCAAGCTTTACATCCCTTTACCTATAAAGGTTACGGTGACAGTTGCAGCCGAGATGTACATAAAACATGAGGTATCGCTGAGATGTCTATTCTTATTTCATCGCTAATGTAGCTTTCATATTACTGAAAATAGTTTTAGGATAAAAATGTTATAAGTTTAATTCCAGGAAACATAATTATCCAAATAGTGTCACCCTTACATAAATTAAGTAACATATATCATTTTTTTAACCTCCAAATGAAACTCAGAGTGCAATTGTGGACCTCTTGAACAGCGCAATACGCGAAATATGACTCCGTGGTGGCAGTTCCAATGTCAGTACTCGAGGGTGTAAGCGCCACATCAAAGATATTAGAGTCTTTGCGCCACATCATTAGCTAATCCTACAATCTTTGTGTTTTTTTGTCATGAATAGACAAACAAGCATACAGTTTACATTGATTTTACATAACATTACCGCCTGCACGGAACACGATATTGCTGAATACTACCGTTTAGCGACAAGTAGATTAGGTAATGTGATGATACCCACGAGCTCTGACACTGGAGCTCTGCCATTAGTCTTCTTCTTCGTCTTAACGACTTCGAAGCGAAATGTATTAAGTTTTAAACAATCTTGACCCAAAACTTGGCAATGGCCACTGCATTATCCGTAGCCCCGCTAAGGTCGCTGGTGGAGCAGCTAGTGGGACAAATAAAGCAAACCATCAGATGAGCCATCGTCTGAACGGATTCTCTACAGTCGCACATCGTATTGGCTGCGAAACCCCACTATTCCTTGCTACCATTAGTGATAGCAAGGAATCTGCACTTAGATCTCTAGTTCTTTTTTTATGTTACAAAGGTAGCAAACAAGCATGCAGTTCACATTGATGTTAAGTGATGACTGCAGCCTAAAGACATCTACACAAAAACCAGGGGTCTAAATACAGATGCGTTGCCACCCCTGAGACCTAAGGTGTTCTGTCTCTGTGATAGTTATTACGGGGCCATTAATTACCATCTAACCGGAACACGATAGTGCTGAACACTACCATTTAGCGGCAGATAAATTAGGTAATGTTCTAATGGAAATGAGTTCTAATGTAGATATCTGTAATCATCACTAACCATAATGTGAACGGCAAGCTTGTTTACCACTATCATAATAATGGCAACCCATTATACGCCCCACTGCTGGGCACGAGTCTCTCCCCTTTTTGGGGGGAGGCCTTGAGCTTACTCCACCACGCTACTCCAATGCGGATTGGTGGAGGTGGGTGGGTTAGTGGCCAACCCACTGTCGGATGTTTTCAAACCCATAAGGCCTCCGACAAGGTTTAACGACTGCTATCCATCGATAGCAACCGGGACCGACGGCTTAACGTGCCCTCCGAAGCACGGAAACGCGCATTTAATTTGCCACTAGCGGTCACCCATCACACTACCCGACCGCGCCCGTAGTGCTTAACCGAGCAGATCGCTTACGATCTACACCAG
This sequence comes from Macrosoma leucophasiata, assembly GCA_036365455.1. NCBI lineage: Eukaryota > Metazoa > Arthropoda > Insecta > Lepidoptera > Hedylidae > Macrosoma > Macrosoma leucophasiata. The sequence continues at coordinate 7,189,453 of JAWQUS010000020.1, forward strand.
CCGCTGGGCCATGCGCGCTTCACTTCACCACTATCATGATTAAGTTATTTTATTTCATGGAAGTGGCAAATAAACATGAAATGGCACACTGATGTTAAATGAATAGCATATTCTATAGACATCAATTAGGAGTAAAAACCAAGGATGTCAATTGAGGTGTAGATATTTAAAAAAATGTAACTTCACGCTCGAATCCCCGAAGGCGAAGGGGTGGACAGAGGTATCGTGGGTGTTTGTATTCAATCATACATGCAAACACCCACGATTCGCCGGTTACGTTTTGGCCCATGTAACAGGTGGCGAGCCTATTGACATCTCCGGGCACATTACCCAACGTCGAGGTACAGGGAAACTTCCAGAAAATGGAAAAATCCCAATATCCCTGTATCGATAAAGGATTCTACACCTTCATCTCTAATATCCCCCGACCCGGGAATCGAATCCGGGACCTCCGCGTAGTAGTAGTGGCTTGCTACCACTAGGCTACTGAGGCAGTTAAAGATGTTAAAGATTTTTACTTATTATCATGTGTTGGTAATGATAAGACCATTAAATAATAACTACATAAATATACGAGTATATTACTAGCTGACCCGGCTAACTTCGTATTGCCTCAGAATGAAATAATGTTTCAAAAGGTTTGATAAATACGGACTGTTTGTATGGGAAAATTAAATTGTAGTTTTTACTATTTACTTTCATTTCCTTCATATTTTCTTACCTTTTAAACCTTCCCTGGACTTCCAAAAATCATTCAAAATCAAAATTAGCGAAATCGACCCTGCCGTTCTCGAGTTTTAGCGAGACTAACGAACAGCAATTGATTTTTATATATATATATATATATATATATATATATATATAGATAGATTAGGTATATCTACAACACGTTGGAGTTCAATAGTCAACTTCATTTTTTATCCAAACGCCATCGAGGTGAGGTAGAGCTCCAGTGACGGAGCTCGCGGGCGTAGGCACCACCGCATTACCTAATATACTTGCCGCTAAATGATAGTGTTCAGCACTATCGTGTTCCGGTCAGGTGGTAATGTATGGCCCTGTAATTTCCGGCACAGAGGCATAACACCTTAGGCCTCAGGAGTGGTAACGCATCTGCATTTTGACCTTGGTCTTTGTGTGGGTGTCTATAGGCTGCAGTCATCACTTACCATCAATGTGAACTGCATGCTTGTTTACCACTTCCATTAAATAAAAAAAAAAAAAAAAAAAAAAATCGAACTCCACAGCTCTATGAGCTCTACCATCGGTGAAAACATTTCAAAACCTTTATACAATTACGTAGATTAAAATGCATCCACAAAGCATCCATTCATTTTATTACACCGCCAACTCGGCCGCTGCAGATAGAGTTTATGTAACAGCAGCGAGGTACATTTGAATTTGGAACTATTCCAAAAAACTTAGGATAAAGGATTATATAAGCACTTACTAGGTCCTCGTCATCATCAGAGAAAATGTTCGCTCTGTCCTGTGTCGTCATTTCTCTGTATTGTGCGAAAATCCGTGAGAAACTCGCTTCATGGCTCACAAACACAATGCACTGTGCTTCGCAACAGAAAAACACAACAACTGCATCCAAACTTGTCCTCTCGAAGTTACGCGTACCTTACTCATGTCTCGAGGCCACTATACTAAAAACAAATCGGATTTGCAGAGCGACTATAACTGAATTTAGTTACTTATTTATCAATAAATGTTGTTCAACAATAGAAAAACATTAGTTGAGTTTGACGAGAAAAAAAAATAACATCGACCGTAGGAATCGTGTTCCGAACGAAACGTCCTTACTGAATGAACGGTAGGCACTCACTGCGGAGGGCGGGCAGTTACTGCAGCGTCTCGTAACCATGGAAACGCCTAGGCTCTACGATGCGGCTGGAAACGACACTAATTGCAATTTGCTGAACAATTTTCAAACAAGGGTGACGGTTCAATAGGTCATTGAAAATTGGATCCAAATTAAAACGAACACTTAGATCGACACTGTTACTTACGTGGAGCTAATTAATTTACGTTCCTGCCTCTATATTCAAAGGTTTATCATTCAGAATAAGAATAATTTAATATTAAATTAGCAAATAAGTAGATACTTATCTAGTAACACATTAGTGTGAACAGAAATAACTGAATATTTTATTATCGGTCGAAATTCAGTGGCAGAACTTGAGGACGTAGACATTACAGCATTACCTAATCTCTTCCGCTTATTGTTTGTTCCATTTCAGTACTACCTTGTTAGGCATTTATTAACATCTAACGGTATTTGTATGAGACAAGTATTGTTTGTTGTGAAGTCACAATATCTAAGGGCCCACTAGTCTCCAGCAGAGGCTACCTGCAATTTGAGTCTTCTAGTGTTTATGTACGTAGTTGAATAAAATCTGCAATATTCATGTAGGTACCATCAGTATGAACTATTTGCTTATTTGCCACTTTCATAGCATAAATAAACAAAGCTAGCGAACCGTAGACACTTTTATACGTGCATGTAGTGTAAGTATATACAGGCTGATTGTTTTTACACGGTTTCTGGTACATTGTAGTTATGAAAAAAATATTATATGTTAGAAACGTACTATTCAATTTTGAGTTTTTGTTAAATATTAGATGATTAAAAGTGGCACCACAAACACACCGCGGACGCTCCGCCAAAATTCCATACAAATGCTTGATTGGGTATCTATTACACAGATATCAAGAGAATACCACGAAGAGAATACCAAACGTTGCCCATAAGAGGGGAGGAGGTTGTTTGAGGCGGGGAAATCGGGCGGGACGTCGAAGTGTCCATTCTATACGTAGTATTATTACATATTCTTTGCCACATGGCATCACGGATTTGAATTATCAGTTATCACGTTTTATCATTGATGCCACTTGTCTCAGTTACTTATTCGTAGATTAGAAATATCATTAATTTACCATTCAGTCATTATAGAAGGTATGTAAAAGTATTTTTACTATATCATTATTAAATAGATATGAATGAAAAACCGCTCGTTTTATGGAGGACAAGCGCTCAGTACGGTGTGTGCAGAGAGTACAGGGAGCAGAAACGGGCGCGGACGGAAAGGATTCGGTGAATATTTAATTTTATCGGCCAATATTTAATTATTTATGAAAAAGTATATAAGCTCTCCTATCAATACCACATCACCAGAAAAAATGCATTTTTTTGAGGCGCATAAGGCTATTAAAAAGATGGCAGTTTAATAACTTTCCTTTTAAAAACTGTTTCAAAATGTTACATAAACAAATTGTTCAGAAGCACAAAGCAGCTTAGTATAAATGGATCGGTCTATTTATACACAAAACTTCCTGTATAGTGGAAGCTTGGGAGGCTTTCACGTCAATGGCACGCGATAACTATGGATATCGCCAAGTAGCTATAGTCGACTTACTTCAAAGTTGGTTTTAGCTTTGCCTGAGTCAGGAATCTTGAACCTTTATTTATTTACCAATGTGTAATTTAACTGGTGGTAGAGCTCCAGTGACGGAGCTCGCGGGCGCACCGCATTACCTAATATACTTGCCGCTAAATGATAGTGTTCAGCACTGTCGTGTTCCGGTCAGGTGGTAATGTACGGCCCTGTAATTTCCGGCACAGAGGCGTAACACCTTAGGCCTCAGGAGTGGTAACGCATCTGCATTTTGACCTTGGTCTTTGTGTGGGTGTCTATAGGCTGCAGTCATCACTTAACATCAATATGAACTGCATGCTTGTATGCCACTTCCATTTCAAAAAAAAAAAAATCTATGAAATATTAAATGTGAGATACTTTTGTACATTTTAAATAGATTGGTTCTTCTGACTACCAGAGAAATTTGTTAAAACTTAAACTTTCATATTCAATTGATCGGTGGTAGCACAGACCAATCAGCCTTCTTGATTCTATAGTCGATGGGTGGTAGCTATTTCATATACCGATATTGTTACATTGGAATACAGATATAGGTGTCACCCTCAGAGGTTGATTTAAAAAAAAGTGTTGTGACTGAGGTCATTTAATGGAAGCGGAATTTGGAAGCGGAGTGAACAAATAATTTAAAAAAATTACATTTGATTTTGTAGATTCTTTTATAGACATTTGCGTTCTTGCTTACTATTATAACGGTATGGGTATTGACTTTACCGTCGATAATTATTTATTTCGTCATAAGTACACATAAATGTTTTACATGCCCTTGTAATAATACTACCTATATATACGAAAATGCATGAGCGATCTTACATATTTTTATTTGCGGTAAACAAACATGCAGTTCACTTAGAGATTTAGGGAATCCTGCAATCTTGACAATGCAATTCATTGAGACCTGTAAATTCAGGTAAATTCCGTGGCTTATAAGCATGCGCAGTACGAAGTATAAATGACGAAAGAAACGTTATCAAACTTTCATTCTCGCCATTGAAAAGAAGTTAACTCCGTTAAAATATGCGGCGGCAGATGCGGAAGCAAATGTATGAATGATTCGTTACGGAAGGTACTTTCGGCGGCGCATGCGAAGTTCCTTTACAACCCTAGTTTGAATACGCCTTCTACTAAATAGAACGCTTAAAGTAAAGTGCAGACCTTATTTCCATTGGGTACAACCAACAAATTTAAACATATAAATTGAGTAAGAACGGCTACACGCGACCCTAAAATCAGAGGCGGTAGTGGAAGAGATGATCGTTCCTAAATCGTAAGCTCGCTGGAAGGGATACAATTCTGGTTACGATTTGCCTACACACAAGGCGATTTAGGGTACGGTCTAGGGTCCTCCCACAGATCACCCTCTGTGGGTCCTCGCCACCACTGCCCCGATATCGCCTCTGATTTTAGGGTCGTGTGTAGCCGTTCTAACTCTCATACAAGGTATGATAAAAATCATATCCGTGTTGCCCCACAAGGCGACACGGATATGATTTTTAAAAGTGGCCCTGCAACGCATCACGGGTAGGACAAAAAGTGGCACCACAAGGCATCACGGCTTTTTGCTATCAATTGAAAAAGGCTATTACACGACACGGTTTTCAGGGTCCGGCAGAAAGGGTGGGCAAGGCCACGCGCCGGGTTGCCGCTTATTACGCTATCCGGTCAACAGAGCCTTAACTCAGTCACAGTACAAATATGAACAGTATGGCAACTACGTACAAAACGTTGACGCAATCACACAAACATTGCGCATCAACGAGGCGCCTAAGCGGTTCTCGCGGTGCTGCAGCTCCGAGTCACTCGCTACTCGAGCTTCGATACGCGTGTGAGTGTGTGATTGTGTGAATGTGTCGTTTTGAACGTTTTGTACGTAGTTTCCATACTGTTCATATTTGTACTGTGTGTAGTTAGGGCGTTAGGCTGACCGACAAGTCATGGTATCACGTTTTATCATTGATAACACTTCTCCCAGTTACTTATTCGTAGATTAGGAATATCAATTTACCATTCAATCATCATTTGGGAAAATAGTGAAATATAATGTTAAACAAACCGCAGTTAATCACTGTAATAGAAACTTTTGTAAGGCGCGGGCTTCAAAGCTGAAGCAATTACGTCGCACATGTTGAAAATTTAATTAGATTCTCGTGGCCATATTTGTTCAATGGTTCCTCGCGTCCGAATGTGGAAAACGTTATTCAATTCCCAATGTACCTATTATACACTATTATATACTTACTATATAATTATACTATTACAACACAAAATATACTTTTGATATTAACTATATCTATATGTATATTATTATATACACAGGAAGGTTGAAATGATCAAAAATGACTTACTTTGAACAAATAGGTGAAGGTGGGGTCAAGAGTTGAAGGGATCGGCGTGCATGCATTGAGAGAATAATGAATGTAGAAGAAACACGGGAGATGTGTAAGAAGAATCTCTGCCTACCCCGTTGACATCCGTTAAATTATAAACAAGGCTCCAAATATTACTATCGCTGGGTCAGTCAACCCAGCATGCGGCATATGCTGAGTTGGAGACCTATTTGGACTAAAGCTGTTCCAAACTGGATGGATCAGGTTGCAGTATTGAAAGTTTCACTACTACTGATACTACTTACTTACTCATTTTACTGGTGGTAGAACTCCAGTGATGGAGCTCGCGGGCGTAGGCACCACCGCATTACCTAATAACATGCCGCTAAATGGTAGTGTTCAGCACTATTGTGTTCCGGTCAGGTGGTAATGTACGGCCCTGTAATTTCCGGCACAGAGGCGTAACACCTTAGGCCTCAGGAGTGGTAACGCATCTGCATTTTGACATTGGTGTTTGTGAGTATCTTTGTGAGTTGTTTCTATAGGCTACGGTCATCACTTAACATCAATGTGAACTGCATGCTTTTTTGCCACTTCAATTACATTAAAAAAAAACAGCCTATAGCCTTCCGCTGTTGAATATAAGCCTCTCTTTGAGCACGCTAACTATCCCGATCCTGAGCAGCTCGCATCCAACCGAGAATCTTATGAGATAGATTGTATCTGCTGAATGAAGAACAAACAGATCGACATAATAAGAACAGTATATAATATATCACAAACTGTTTCACTTTCAGCCGCAACTCTAACGCTAGTCTATCAAAGATTAGTGAAGCGATAGCGAAACGAAACAAAGAGTCACTATGTTTCCTGAGCTTCAAACAGACTTAAAACGAAAGATTAGCAACAAACTTTTCTTTGTAGTCCTGCTTTATACTGTTATTTCTTACAATGTACCGAATAATAGAAATAATTATTAGCTTAATTTATGCTTTGAACCACAACGAACAAAATTGTTAACCTCAAGGCTTGTTTTTCCTTGACGGAAATTCAGATAATGATCTTTCTGTGTGGAAATTTGGACCGATTGTTCACAGATATGAACATAAATTCATGTCAATATTTTCCTATAAGGGTAGGTAAAGAGATGTTAAACATATGTATAATGTCATAATACCCTAATTTCATTTGAAAATCATGTGATATGACCGTATCCTCATTAAACGTGAAGCAATTGAGTTGAGTTGGATAGTTGAGAATATTCTTCATTGGAAAACACTATTTATTTTCCAATTTTTTATTGATCCAGGGATCTTTTAAGCGTCACAGGAAAGACCTACTTATGCCTTCGAGGCAGCAAGGTCGAAAACTGCTACGAAGGACGCGATCCAAATTTATGGATAGAATTTAATTTTTAAATTGATTTAAATGAATAATATTTCCCAAAATAAATAACACAATTTACAAACAAATTCAAAAATTGGCAGTGTTATTAAAACGAGTAATGACACCGTGAATTGGATCATTAGCAGTACGACTCATTCCGATTCGGCTATCGCGTCAGTACACTCGACGGCTGTATCATTTGCATTTCTGGTATTTGTTTATGTTTATGAGGCATTCCTATACCCCTACTAAATTGTAATGGTTACCCCTATTTTTAATAGCTGTATTAGTTGTCAACCTAACTAGGCGATACGACGTTCGTCGGGGCTAGTAAATATATTAAAAAGATGTGGCATCTCTATACCCCTAATAAATTGTAATGGTCTGCATAAAGTGTTTTTATGCAATACATGAAGTAACCCATGGTTAATCAGTAATACCTTATCTCCATCGACCACAGAAAAATGGTCATACTAAGAAAGAGAATGATAGGTTTTTTTATACGCTTACACTCACAGCCCCACACCTACTGTGGGGCTGTGAGTGTAAGCGTATAAAAAAACAACAAACACCCAGACCCGAAACAAATATCTGTAAGCCATACAAATATTTGTCCCGGGGATCGAACTCGCGACCCTTCGAATCAAACGGTCATCCCACACCGCTGGACTAACCGGGTCGTCATAGAGGTCGTAGGCTAGAAACTCTAAAAAGTATTTTTTTTTTCCTACAATTATTTTACAATTTTTTTAATACTTTAAATTTATCTTCACTTCATCTGTAGCAGACAGTTGTAAAAGTAAGAAAATAACGTTAAATCACCCCACTTGGTAAGCGGATTGGTGAACGCAGTGGCGGTAGTTATATAAGGACGCTGCTGCACAACACACGTTATTGCATTTACTTGGTAGTAAATGCTATAATTCTCCACCAATCCGCATTAGCGCAGCGTGGTGGAGTAATCTCCAGGCCTCCCCCAAAAAGGGGAGAGACTCGTGCCCAGCAGTGACGTATAATGGGTTGTCATTATTATAAATGCAATCACCCTATTTGAATGATTTGACCGTCATTGATCGGTTGACTTGAAGAAATATTCTCCACTAGTGGGTAGTAGGATCGTCACATGCCGACGCATAATCTTATTTATTGCGTTACTCAAATTCCAAAACATGTTAATAATTTCAATATTCGAAGTTTTCACATAACGCGTATTAACTGGAATGAATTTAATTTGTCTCTTCAGCGGGGTTTTGTTTTTTACAAGCCAAATATGAATTTTCAGTAAGAGGGTGTTTCGGCGAAAAGTTATGAGACCAAGTTTGGCCACGGGCATGACGTAATGAGCTGTGGAATTTTGTAATATTGCGAGCAGAAGTTGTAATATAATTATATCTATGTTACATGCAGATTTTACAATATTATGTTTTGAAGGTAAATTATATGCCAACAAATAAACATCCCTTGATGGCTTTATTTGTATTTGTCTCATAAATGTATCAAAAATAACTGTCTCACTAAGTAATCAAGGGGTAGCAGGCTACCGCTGTTAGGATGAGGTAGAGGTGCTTATGTTAATGCTATTGTTTTTTTTTTTTTAGTGCTTCAGAGTTAAGTAATGTGCTCCGAGACGTCAATAGACACGCCACATATTACGTGGAATAAAAACGTGACTGACATCGCACGTATGCTTAAACGCATGCATTTACATCTGGCTACTCCTTCGGGGAATAGAAAGAACGAACAGGTAAAACAGAAGTTCAAAATACGTTTAATACGAGTAAAGTATGATTTTGTAGAGCAACAAGGAAACAATAAATAAATATAATGATCAAGGCTTGATTGCAAAGAAACATTTATTTGACACAACATCAAGACACATACTTAAAACAGACATAAAACGTAGCTAACAAAAAACACAATTCCTAAAATTATTAGGTACGAGTACCTACACGTAAAATGTGCCTCACGGCTGCGTCAAAAAGGTGTCCTGTCCTGTTCAGCAAATGTCAGGTAACTTCATATATGAGGTACCTGACGCTGGTTTTAACCAGGAACCAACGTGAGTGCTTTTCATAAAAATGTTGTAAGCATAGAAATCAAAATTATTATGCATATCTCTATGATCGTGACTTTCCCCCAAAAATAACCTTATCGTGTTAACCTTATAATTTTTCGCTTAACATAGAAAAAATGTATAAATCAAACACCGTTTCGTTTTTTCGACGTTTTTTATGAACGACTTTATTTATGTCTATCGTTTTTCATTTTAATACCCACAGAGCCGTACGTGTTCAAAATCTGCGTCAAGTACAGCCTGTTTTTAGCTATTCGGCCGGCGCCACAATACCAACTGATTCACGAGCGGTGTACCTTCATTATGCCGGTCCATTTTCATTCCGCATGATATCTGATAATGCTAGAATCACACTTATCTCGAGCTCTTTCGTTCTATTCAGCTCTTTTTAACGAAGCTTGTATTATATATTACAGGTGGAGATGATGTTGATTTACTAAGACAATGTAACCGACGACAGAGTTAAGAAATATAATAGTACCTATATCTCGAAACTTTGACATAGCTACTGGAGATATATTGGCAAAAACTCTTTTTACGTCCCACTGCTGGGCACGAGTCTCTCTGATTTTTAGCCAAAGCTCATGGAATATGACAATAAGACGACGGTGCATATTTCAAATAGCAGCGGGTCACCACTGTAATGTTATATTCGACATTACTTGCGTTTTACATATATTTTACTGGTGGGGGCTCCAGTGTCGGAACTCGCGGGCGTAGGCACCACCGCATTACCTAATGTACTTGCCGCTAAATGGTAGTGTTGAGCACTATCGTGTTCCGGGTGTAATTTCCGGCATAAAGGTTTATCACCTTAGGCCTAAGGGGTAGTAACGCATCTGCATTTTGACCTTGGTCTTTGTGTAGGTGTCTATAGGCTGCAGCCATCACTTAACATCAATATGAACTGCATGCTTGTTTGCCACTTCCACTAAATTAATATATATATATATATACATAACAAGTGTAGTTCCAACTTAACAAACTGACTTGATGACTTGGGCATATTTATTGGAACGCGCTGTTAATTTTAATTAAATAGTTTTGCTTTTAGAGCACAAAACCAACTTATGTCCTCCAGACTGAATTTTGGTCACGGCTCCAATCTCAACGAGACTAGCCAACTGTGTGGAAAATAATATATTACAGTGTACAAGTGTATGCGCAAACACAGGTGCACTCTCTATTCCCTCACTCGCATAGTCCTATGGGACGACAATCCGACACGTCCGGAGAGAGATCGTGCGCAATACTGGCGGCTTTTACGTGCTCTCCGAGGCACGGGTACCTCCGGGCTACTACTAGGAATTTTCTCACAGAAAAAACCCAATAATATATTTTCACGAACCGCGAATCGAACCCGGGACCTCAGGTTTCGCCATAGCGATTGCGACCTATGCGCAAACTGAGTAACAGATATGACAAGATATCGCTATTCTTTTCCCGCAACAAGTAGATACCTATCTAACTGAAATTCATATGAAAGGGCTGAGAGCACGAGAGTCCTCAACACTTGCCATTGTTTTACAAGGTAGGAACAGATTTTAATATAAAACGTCTTCCAGCTTTGAAAACATGCAGTATATTAAAAGTTTTTCCATCCTTTGACTGTTGAGCAGTGTAAGTTAAGACTATTTCCAGTTATTAAAACTGTTTGTACGGATTTATTACGCGAGGTGGATTGACATAAAATCCCTACTTCCCTACTTAATATTATAAATGCGAGAGTAACTCTGTCTGTCTGTCTGTTACCTTTACACGTACAAACGACTGAACCGATTTTTATGAAATGACAATGCCAGATTGTGACCCAGCATTTACACGAAATGTAAATTAAAGAAAAACTGTGTTTTGAAAATAAAATTCTTAGTTAATTGATTTTTTTTCTGTATAACTTGAGGTTAATAATTACGATTAAAAAGACTTGGTTATGGTTGTTCCTAATTAGAAACTCAATCAATTGCGTTACTCTAAATAACAATACAATACTTTAAAACGTTCTAACTCAAGTTTTAACCACCCAAATTTAGTTTTAATCCAAATATATTATTTTCGTACATTTAATTAATCTAAACATTATTTTAAAATTATTACAAACGCTGTTTTTACTATCGAAACGTTGACAATGAAGGTATCGGTCAACATTACTGTCACAGATTTTTGATCTACCCGAAAAACGATTGTACTTATATAATAGCAACAACAAACCTAGGTACTTATGTCAAAGAACGGTTCTTTAAATATTAAATAATTTTATTTTTACATAGCATATAGACTACAAGCCCATGTTAAAAAATTGATGGGTCATTTGAACCACCAGGTGACCTATCTAGAGCGATATAAGAGCATAAAATAATAAGATTCAGCACTATGCCGTCACTTGTAAGCTGTCCAACTGAGTGCAGGTGAGAATTCAAAAGTACAGGTAGACTCAGTACATTTTGGTCACATATTTTTGTACGGCATTCTTACCAACGATAGACCCATTAAAAATAATAAGAAAACGCACAGTGCCGTACAAAAATGGTGCGCCACGAAGTCGGATTTTTTTTTTATTTTCTGACAATTACCGGGGTAAATTTGGTCATTTGATTTTGTACGGCATCTGTGTCATACTATTTCAATAATGCTTTCAATTCATTATTCCGCAACGCCGTACAAAAATCATGCGACAAGGGGACGAAATCGAGAGTTGCAACCCCCTCTCTTTCCGTAGTCTAGGGGGGTGATTTGACACAACATGAAATAAACTTATTTTGAAATTATTTTATGCATAGATAATATTTTTTCATGTGCCGTACATTTTCGTTGGTTCAAAGGGAAAAAAAAACCGAAAAAGAAAAAATCAAAAAGAAAAATTCCATATAACATTGACAGTTTCAATTCTTGGACATAATATACACACCGTTTCAGTTTAGTTAGACGTCATAGTGATTTTATCATATTATCAATTGTCCTCTTCAAAAATATGTTAATACCGTACTGTATCAGATGGCCATAAAGTACCCTCAAAATTGAAGCGTTGATTTCATCAGCCTAAAAGATATGGTTTGCACAAAAATGTACGGCATCATTTTTTCCTAATTCATCTATGTTAATACTATTTAAAACAAGAAATAAAATGTATAAAACTATTATATTTCATTAATCAATGATATTTAAATTTTTACAATAATTTGCAAAATTTCAGTTTTTGCATTTCTCTATAATTTTTTTTAGAACGGTTTCTTTTGAACGGCAATACTATATAACAATTGTATTTTATAATATCATGTTAAAAAAAAAGTTCCCGTACAGGTTCAAATGATTTTACAGCTTTATAAATCAAAAATACGATGAAATTAAGATAATTATTGATATACATTCAAGGGAACAATCATTTTTTGACGGCATTACTTTTAATAGTACTTTTGAGTGCTACATAATGTTTTGGAACCGATGCCGTACTTTTTCAAATCACCCCCTGGACTACGGACAGAAAGGGGGTTGCAACTCTCGATTTTTTCCCCTTGTCGCATGATTTTTGTACGGCGTTGCGGAATAATGAATTGAAAGCATTATTGAAATAGTATGACACAGATGCCGTACAAAATCAAATGACCAAATTTACCCCGGTAATTGTCGGAAAATAAAAAAAAAATCCGACTTCGTGGCGCACCATTTTTGTACGGCACTGTGCGCTTTCTTATTATTTTTAATGGGTCTATCGTTGGTAAGAATGCCGTACGAAAATATGTGACCAAAATGTACTGAGTCTACCTGTACTTTTGAATTCTCACCTGCACTCAGTTGGACAGCTTACAAGTGACGGCATAGTGCTGAATCTTATTATTTTATGCTCTTATATCGCTCTAGATAGGTCACCTGGTGGTTCAAATGACCCATCAATTTTTTAACATGGGCTTGTAGTCTAATACAGGTTTGAAGAAATCAGAATGATTTAATACTTGACCAGGCTGTATGGACCATGTCCTTACTGTGTGTACTGTACCAAATGTATATTACTGCGGCCGTGCCATGCATGACATTTTTTAAGTTTACACATAAACTACAAGTTTAAAAGTCATTAAATGTGTGTGTAAATAATCAGTGATAAAATCGCAGCAAAAATAGGTATTCGCCATGCTGGTAAATAACTGTTTGCAGGTGGGTCAAAGTTCTATGTAATTTCTGGCATTGTCATTTGGTACAGAGATAGAGTTGACTTTGAGAAAGAACATGGGCTACTTTTTAAACGACATCCACACGGGCGAAGCCGCGGGCAACAGCTAGTAAATAATAAGTTCTTTATAAGTTGCTGATTCTGATATTCTAATTAGTCTTTTCAATCTGTGATTAATTCAAATGTCAATGACAGATTGTGACCCACCATTTACACGAAATGTAAATTAAAGAAAAACTATGTTATGAAAATAGAATTCTTAGTTAATAAATCTTTTTTCTGTATAACTTGAGGTTAATAATTACGTTAAAAAAGTCTTGAATATGGTTCCTAATTAGAATCGCAATCAATTGCGTTACTCAAAATAACAATCAAGTACTTTAAAACGTTCTAACTCAAGTTTTAATCCCTCAAAGTTAGTTTTAATCCAAACATATTATTTTCGTATATGTAATAAATATAAAATTATTTTTAAATAATTACAAACGCTGTGTTTACTATTGAAACGTTGACAATGTAGGTATCGGTCAACATTACTACTGTCATAGATTTTCGATCTACCCGAAAAACGATTGTACTTAAATAAAATAGCAACAACAAATCTAGGTACTTATATCAAAAAACTGTTCTTTAAATATAAAATACTTTATTTATACTCAACGTAAAGTTTTTCAGAAATCAGAATGATTTTATACTTCCAGTCTGTATGGACCATGTCTTTTGCCTTACTATGTGTACTTTACCAAATGTGTATTACTGCGGCCGTGCCATGCATGACATGTCTTAAGTTTACACACAAACTTCAAGTTTAAAAGTGATTAAATGTGTGTGTAAGTAATCAGTGATTAAATCTCAGCAAGAGGTATTTGCCGTGCTGGTAAATAACTGTTTTCAAGTGGGTCAAAGTTCTATATAATTTCTGGCTTTGACATTTATTTGTTTTATGAAAGGGGCAAATAATCAAATACAGTTCCTATCGATGATAAATTAATATTGTGACCTAATAGAAATCTGTATAAAGCAAATACTTTCCAAGGTAATATAAGTAACCAAATATGAATAAATATTTCGATTTCTATGCCCTGGATGCTGTGGCTACTAACCAGCAATCGCCACCATCGAGTGTCAGATGATAGATTATGCAACGGGGTGGTACCTAGCTAAGCCCTCAAACTTTGCAACATGTGCCATAAACTCTAATGAAACACGAAAACTCTCAAGACATAGAATTTTTTTCAGGGTGAGATTTTGATATGAGTTTAAAACATGAAGTATATTTAAAGTTTTTATATCCCTTGACGAAATTAAAACCAGTGTGAATGTTTCAAACCAATAGCTGTGAAATATAACAGCATTTTTTACCGATTTTATCTATTCTACCTATCCTACCACCTACCAGATATCATGGAAACCGTTATACAGTTCTTATCCTTATTAGATGTCTATAGACTGCGGTATTCACTTGTCATCAATATGAACTGCATGTTTGTTAGCCACCATCTATAGCAACTTTTTTAAATCTCTTACAAATCTCATGGTGCTTCTTTTATTCCCTATGTATTTTTATATGCTGATTATTAAGCAAAATATATCTCAATACGATAGCTTAATCAGTTTAGACCATAATATTTGTACTTTTCATTTTTCGCAATAACACATGCGAGTGAACTTTAGAACTTTAGACTATAATATTGTAAGTAGCATATAGAACGTGGGCGAAAATCGGCGCCGAAACGTCGCGACCGCGTGGCGTCTCTCAAAATATGACTCCGACAAACTATCTCCCCTATGGGCATTACGCTTTCACTTTTGCTATATTATTTATTAAATTGAACTCCACATTGCTCTATATTTTTCCACTGTATAAAACGTTTGACTATCTAAGAAAATTATACATTGTTCTATAAAATTTATCTGATACTAAACATCTACTTAATAAGATTGGAGGTCCGGAAAATTTCTTGTTACGAAGATCGAATTCCATTATCGTGTCGAGATTTAGAGATGCCAGACACTATTATCAATATTGTGATTATAGATCACATAATGCTTTTCCAATTTGAAAACTGTGATGTAATTTACATGAACCTCACGTTTATGTAACTTCGTAACTTCACGCCTGTAATCCCCGAAGGGGTAGACAGAGGTAAATGCATGCATTAAAGCATACATGCAAACACCCACGATTCGCCGGTTACGTTTTGGCCCATGTAACAGGTGGCGAGCCTGTTGACATCTCCGGGCACATTGCCAAACTTTGAGGTACTGGGAAATTTCCAGAAAATGGAAAAATCCCAATTGAACCAGAGATAAAGGCTT
Organism: Macrosoma leucophasiata; assembly: GCA_036365455.1. NCBI lineage: Eukaryota > Metazoa > Arthropoda > Insecta > Lepidoptera > Hedylidae > Macrosoma > Macrosoma leucophasiata. Next base: position 7,205,161 of record JAWQUS010000020.1, read on the forward strand.
TTTCACCATTATCTATGATAACCCCCTACCCGGGAAACGAACCCAGGACCTCAGCGTAGTAGTAGTGGCCTGCTACCACTAGGCTACCGAGGCAGTTACGTTTATGTTTTAAATTTAATACAGTGTCGCATGTATTTTCGAAAATACAAAATTTGAGAGCGTAACTGGAAATCTACGCTAGCATCTAATAACTACTTGGCGATACGATGACAGATCCTAAGACCTGCGAAGCAGTACCTCGTGACGTGGTCTGCTACGAATACCACTAGATTACCGAGGCAGTTTAAATGTATTTCGCTGAAAACAAAACTATACTGCTTATTACATAAAAGGCAAGGGTATGCATGAGTAAGTATGACGTACGTACGTACGCTACGTAAGTACGTAACTGACCCGATATACTTGCCAAAAGCATCCGTGACAAGGTCACGCCTTTTATGCAGCATTTTAGTATTCCCCGCTAACAATAAGAAACGACCTGCCATTATTTAACTGTCATTTAGAGGTCACGGTTTTATATTCCATTATTCTTTTGGCTTGAACGTTGAACATTCTTTAAAAGGGAATAAAATATTTTCAAGGTAAAAATTGCGTATCAAAATTTATTGATATATCTACATCTAGGTACATATTTCAATACTTACTATAATATTATTATATATCTATTATTCTGTATGTATGAACCTGTTTATCCTATCCTAGCAAGGCTACTACTGCTAATGTAACTTGCGATTTTAAACGTTAAAGTATGGATGTTGGTTTGTTTGTTGCTCAGTCATGCTAAAGCGGCTGGAGGGATTTCGATGAAATTTTGTACACAGGCAGAGTATCCCTACATGTTTATGGCTGTAACGTATAGAATACTTTTTATCCCGTTCAGAGGTTGCTTAGAGAATTTTTAAATAGATCTTCAACAAATAGACAAAAAAATAGCCGATTGCAAATACTGTTGCATGTATCCGAACGTAGACTCGGAGACAGATGGCAGCTGATGTTATGATTGACGTTAATTAACAATTTGACAACAAAAGTACTCACAGTACTCAACAATTAATATTGCACATCGAGCCTGCGAAAGAGACGATCGGCTCGTTTCGACTTCGTAGAGCGTTATCTCTGTTGCACACTGCTTACGTAAGCACTAACAGTCCGGGATTGGTCAAAACAAAACTTGATCAAAATGGTCGACAAACGTCAAATAGGTACGGTGCGAAAGAGATAACGCTCTAAAGACCCGAAATAAGCCGAAGTCTCCTTCCTAGGCTCGATGTGCTATAATTATTGTTGAGCACTGTGTAATTGTACCTGTAAATTACGACTGCTTATTAATTAATCTTTTTCAGTCTTATTAATAAAAATCGTTTGGTCCAGGCACCATCCCAACTTTTACTTGGACTTGTTTCTCCTATAGTAACGGAGTTATAACTTGGTAATTAAAGCGTGATTAATAAACGCGGCGAAGCCGCGAACTAACAATACATTCCTTACAACGGGCTTAACGCGTGCGTTATGGCAACCCAGTTTTTTTAAAAGTAAAAAGAGTGAGCTAGTGAATGACTTTTGAATGAATACAACGCTGGATGGTGACATTATCGAAAAATTTACATTGACAAATGAAAGTAACAAGTGAATCTTGTCAACGGGAACATTTATACAATTGTTGAGTTTTGGCGGGAACCTTGAATAGGTGTGTGGTGCTCTTAGTTTGTTTCGTTTCCTTGGTGCAGTTTTAATTTATGTTACATAAAGTTGGTGCCGTTTTGTTTGATATAGGTTTATTACAGTGCCCGTGTATAGTGAATAGTGTAACAGTTCGAAAACACGCCTTTCCAGGTTGCTGCCAAAATTTCATTCTACCTGAATATTCTGGTAAAGCATCGATCGCTTTATTTAATCGAATTACTGATTGTGACGCATGTAAATGATTTGATAGTTATCGCGTGATGTTTATTTATTGTTAGTGGTGGTTCTTTTTGTGAACTGGTTTCTACTTATTTTTTCGATCAGTGCTTAGAGAATATGAGCACCTAAGATGTATATTGTTGAAAATACAAACAAGATAATCATGAACGAGATAAAAGACGTGGGAAAAAGTAGGTAGGTACATGAAAAGTAAGATAAAGATCTCGAATTTAAGATCTATCTTAATTAAGTATCTTAATTAAGTAAACTTAATTTATATCGTATTTCTTTAATTTTATTGATATTGTATGATTAAAGGTTAGCATTAAATAGAATATTCAAAAACTACTCATAAAAAATATAATACGTCACACGTCTGGTTAGTGGAATCTGGTTCAAACATCATTTATTGCATCCACCACTCGCAAATCATGTGTCCATCTCTCTCTAAATTGTTAAACAAACTCTGAGATCAATAAAAAAAACCTTTTGTTTTGTCTTAGCTACCAGTTACGCAACGTGAACACGTGTCCCGCAGGTGTCAAAAAATCGAAATAGTTTACTATCCATGCCTATACCAGTCGCTAAACCATGTTGCGCCGAGAAATATCTTTTACACCGATAGTAGATGAGAATATTCTTAAATCCTGCTTGGTCTATGTTTATTAATAGTGATTTTTAAAAATGTTAGCTTAAACCTTGGCGTAAAGTTAAAATCGCTCTGGTCTACGTTTATTAATAAGGCTGATAAAGTTTAAAGAGTAAGTCCGGTATAGTAAAAGCGGTTAAATAATTCACTTTGTCAAGTAGTTTTTGGAGCGTCAGTCACTAAAACAATAATAATTTATAATAAAACGTCTCTCGGAAATGTCAAATGTGAATATCCGATCATATAGGTACGCGGGTGGGCCGATATATTTGTAAAAATATCACGTCTCTCGTACACACTCGACACCTGGTCGATCTTTGTAGTATCTATCTTTTTATTTTGTTTTCTCTCTGCTCTTTTTATTTTCTCGATTAATATGTATTGATCACACTAAGTATACAATGTTGCAATATAAAATCCGACCTATGACTATATTAAAATTACATCAAAAATCCTGTAAAGATAGATAAGATAGATCTTTATCTATCTAGCCATCCTGTAAAGTAACTATTCATATTTTTTAACAAATAACTTAAATTATAATTAACATTTTACATTAAGACTTAGAATAAGTTCCGATCTACGACGCCCTTTGTCTTCATTCATAGCGATTATCACAAAATTCATAATGATTAATAACACGGGTAAGTTAAACTTAATTGTGTTACTGTCTTGCAATGTAACGCCTACAACGAAACTAAACCGAATTCTCCCATTTCTAGGTACCTATCTATGATTTTTTTATAAATAAGGCTTACCTCTAGGTATCATTTCCATAACATAGGTTACTTTTTTACAAAATGTGTCTCAAAACACCAATATTCGGTGTTCTCACAAATGAAGAAAGTGTTATAAAATCAGAATAAAATCTGTAATCTGCCTACCGAATGCTTACCATAGAAAATGAGCAAGATGTAATGGCCGTAAAATGGAATCGTTCACGCATAAATATTCCCAGCCGTGGAGAATTCAATATCTTGCTGCGGAGCAAACGTGGCGTTTCCTGTAAATGGCGCAAGCGCAAATACAGCTGAAAGATTCAATAGCAAGGAACATTGATATACAAAAAAGGAACGATTTATTTCACTCGATATAAAATCAAAGTGGGAAAGAACACCATCGATATTTGTTACGCTTTACGTTCAAACCGCCAAACCAATCGTGATTAAATTTGACGTGGAGGTAATATGAACCCTAAGAAAAGAAAATAGCTACGTTTTGTCCCAAAACCCAATACCATGCGGACAAAGAGGCGGTAAATACCTAATAATTCATTATCTAGGTATACAAATAAAAAAATTGGAGTGTCTGTTTGTAATTTAAAAATAACCGCTTCTCAATAAATGCATATACACGCGGTGCATACATATACCAAAACAACATTTTTAACAATTTTTGTCTGTCTGTCTGTCTGTTTTGCGGGGCTAATCTTGGGAACAGCTGGACCGATTGTGACGGGACTTTTACTGGCAGATAGCTGATGTAATAACGAGTAACTTAGGCTACTTTTATACTAGCTGCGCCCACGACTTCGTCCGGGTAGATACTGAACAATCATAAATTCTCACGCAGGCGAAGTCGCGGACACAGCTAGTCTAACATATAATATATTTCTATTATGTAAGTAGTATATAACCATATATATGTTATTTTCTTTAAGCAAGATGGCGCTAAAATAGAATTAACACACAAAACACTTACAAAATTACATAATCCAGCCATAGAGAATTTAAAATCTAGTTGCCGAGCAAACGAAACGTTTGCGCAAATACCTACTCAACCGAAAGATTTATTAGCAAAGAAAGATTTTTCGCTCAACGTAACATCGTACTTTTGACTTTCTAGTGATACGGACGGTGTACAGTGAGCTACACATACTTACACACGTAAGATTTCATGTGAATAAGCCAATAAATATAATATATATTGCTAACCTACGTAACGAACTCATTAAGGTTCAAAATATATTATATTTACCATTCAATTTTATTTATAGAAGCATATTTAGCATATATATCGGTGGCAGGGCTCCAGTGACGGCCATCACCGTATTACCTAATTTACTTGCCGCTAAATGATAATGTTCAGCGCTGTCATATTCCGGTCAGATGTTAATGTACCTACTATAATAGGGTGGTGTCCTAGGTACAAAATCAGTACTCACTACTTTATCATATCATATGAAAATTAGATGCAAAAAAAATGGAATGTGAAAGTATAAAATTTACGAAAATTGGAATATTATAGAATGAGAAAACAGATTTCTAAAATGACAAAAAATAGTGACATAGTGACCTGAAAAATTTAAATAATTTCACTTTTAGAATCTTTATACAATTGCCAACAACTTTTAGTATCTCAACGTTATACAAAATGCAGTATTGACGAAGATATTCTAACATTTCTTGATTTCACCATTCAATTCACCGGTGTCGTACACTCTGTGACGTCATAAAGTGCTGCAATTTTATATAAGCCTTTTTAGTCATTTCACTACTAGCAAATAGTATTTATTTATCTAATGCTTTTTAGAAAATCACTAAATAAAATTAGTCAACAACCCTATTTCTACTCTTTTCTGACTCTACTATTTTCTGATTGATTTATTATTGGAGAAATGTTAGTTTTAAAATAACCATGCAGCGTTTACACAATTTACAAGAATGTTTTCTTGATTACAAATTCCTACACACATTTATTTTCCGAAAGGTTCGTAAAACAATGACTCTTTTCGATTTTTCCTTTTTATCTCTGCATAGATTTAATTCCTCAATTTCGCCATTTCTTCCTTCTCGTAGACTTTTACACTCTTATCATATGTCTGAATAAAGAAATGTAATGAACGCAATCACAATAATCGCAATCAGATAAATGAGGTTTTCATAAATCGGGAAGAAATCTTTAAAAATTAGGCATAATAATTCTCATCCAATATGGCAAAATTTAATATTAAAGCAGAAAGCTAATACAAATAACGTTATATAAAATCAAAGTGTACTCTGTACTTTTCCTTTAGCGAAGGTTTATCTTAAAAAAACTGAAACAAACAAGATCAAATGGTCCGCAAAATGGAATCGTTCGCGTATAAATATTCTCCATCGTAGAGAATTCAATATCTTGTTGCAGAGTAAAACATGCCATTTCCTAGAATTGGCGCAAGTTAAAAAATGTATAAAAGTTAAATTTCGATCAGTACATATTTAAAAAAAGATATTAAGTATTTTTAAGGACCTATTCAATTTTCTTTTCCCATTATCTATACTTATAATAAAACTGTAGTAGTGTGAATTCTGTACATTAAAAATATTAAAAAAAAAATACTAAGGGATGTTACTAGATTGATACCGAACACAAATATGTGATTAGACATTTTTTTGTCTGTCTGTCTGTCTGTCTGTTTGTTCAAGCATCACACAAAATCTACTGGTCCGATTACGATGAAACTTGGTATAATTATACTTTAACCTTTGGCGCACAACACTGGGTACTTTTTATCCCGGCAAAAATGTGTGTTTGTGCACGCTAATTTCAGAAATGGCTTATCCGATTTCTGGTTTTTACTGATATATTGTGGTAAGTTTCACTTAATATTTGGTGTTTGTTTTATGTGAATCGGTTTAAAAATAAAAAAGTTACTAAGAATATTTTTAAACTATTCTGCATCTATCTTTTTTAGGGTTCCGTTGCTAAAAGGTAAAAGCGGACCCTATTAGGTACTAATCCTCCGCTGTCTGTCTGTCTTTCCGTCTGTCCGTCTGTCTGTCACCAGGCTATATCTCATAAACAGTGATAGCTAGAAAGCTAAAATTTTCACAATTTATGTATTTCTGTTACCGCTATAATGACAAAATTAATTACTAAAAATAAGAAAATGAAAATATATGTAGGGTCCAAGGGGGCATACAATAAAGGTATTTTTTTCATATACATATTTTTAAACGTTAGAAAGCAAACGCTTAAAATTTTCACAGATTTTTTACGTCTTATGTTGTATATTACCTTACATAGTAAATACATTTTCGTTGGTAGCGTTGGTGTCATTGGTGTCATTGGTGGCATTGGTGTCGTTGGTGGCGTAGGTGTTGTTGATGACTCTGGTGGTGGTGTTGGTGACGTTGGTGGTATTGTTGGTAGTTTTGAAGGCGTTGGTGGCATTGGTTGTGGTGGTGGTGGTGGTTTTGGTGGCGTTGGTGTCATTGGTGATATTGGTGGCGTAGGTGTTTGGCGATGCTGCTGTTGGTGGGGGCGTTAATGGCGTTGGTGGCGTTTATGGTGGTGGCTGTGGTGGAGGTGGTGACGATGATAATTTCTTGCAATCCTAGCAGTCTGTGTGCTTTTATCCCCGATGTAAAGTAGATTTTTTTAGGTAGCCAAAAGTGTTTATGATCTAAAATTAACCAACATTTATATCCAAAAGCGCTGCCCACAGTCCCAAAGTCAGTATTCCACGCGAACGAAGTTGCGGGCACAGCTAGATCAAATTAAATATCTAAATACTGATGAAAAAAATTTTCGCTAGTTTTATAAAAAATAAAAATTCCATAATAATCAAAAAGAGATCCTAAAAATGAAATGAGCGAGATGTTATTCGTTCATTTCATCAGTAGATAAGTCATTTTATCGTTTTATAAGTTTTAGTCGTAGAGAATTCAGTACCTTATTAAATAAATCGAAGAAATAATATTTCAAAAGCTGGGAAGGTACTTAGTTTTACAAAATTTAGGTACTTCTCCGCTTAAATTATTTTTTCAATCAAATATTTAATAAGTTCAAATGTTTTTCTCTCATATTAATTAAAAGCAGCTTATTTAAAGCGTTATCAAAGAAGTTTGTTATTAGATTAAGCAAGTCAGTAAGTGATGAGATGATACTTCAATTAATTAGGAGTAGGTACCTAACGCCCCATTCTAGAATCCCAAATAGTTATTTACTAAGGAATCCGTACCTATAAAGAATGGAACTCGTCGAGCGTTTATTTGTCTGTTACCCACAGTTAATTTGCTTCAAATCTACTTACTGGGCCGATTTCGTTAAAATTTGGAACACTATTGCTCATTATGAATATATTTCAATAATGTATTTTAACATGGGAGCTACTAGCAAAATATAGATATTGAGTGAATTTGTGTGACATAGGTATCTTAATATAAAATTTTCAATTTTTGTAAAGTTATGAAGATGTTTAAGAAAAAGCTTAACAATTAACAATCACGAAATACGTAGATAAAAGCCAATCATAACCAACATCATTGTCTTGGTAAAACATGGTTTTCCGACGCCTAACTATATGATAAGGCAATACAAATATCATTATCACGAGCTATAATTTTCTGGTAGGCGTTGCTCCATAACTAGATATTGAATTCGCCTCGCCTGAGTATATTTATACCTATGTGAACTATTTTATATCTTAACTAAAGAAACAAGATAATTATATTATACACATAAGAAATACATGTATGACATTATTTAATTCATCGCGTCTGACGTCAATTTCCTAATAAACAACGTAACGGCGTGTAAACACAATTTTCTTGTGTCATTCCTATTTTTTTTTTCCTTTAAATTAGTCATAAAGAATGTTTTCTTGATGAGCAATATAACTACTTAAGTGACTTTTGTTTGACAAATCCCTGTCCTATTTTGTCTAGGTACGCATTCAATTATAAAGTAAGGCGGCCACCTTTTTTAAATATGTGAGCTTTGCTTTGACCTTTTGTGAGCGAACGGGTTGGGAAAGGAGCTATTGTCTTACCAAAGGATTACAATCTTCTATAAATTTCTCTCTATATCTAAATTCTTAGGTCTATATATTTTGCTTTACATGTCATTATCATATTCTTTTTAGTTACTTAGACGACATCTTGGATATATTTGAGCAAAAAGAGGGTAAAAAGATTTTTATTTGTGAATACCGCAAGTTGTGATTAATATTATTATAAATCAACATGAATATATGCCATTAACTGAATAAAAACTGTCATCAAAAGCGTCCTTCAGGAACGTTGGCAACTTGTTGCAAATGATATGTTTTTAGGTTTTCGCGAGCTACACTCATTGAAATAAAACTATTTTAACAGTTTTATCTCGCGTATATTAAACTAAATTAAAAAATTACAAACTAATTTTAAAAATCATTTTAGTTTAATATAGGCAAGATAAATCCGTAAAAATAGTTTTTTTTCTATTGTTGCAAATGTTTGTAGATGACTGTAACCACTTACCATCAAGTGGCCGAGTTGGCCCGACTGCTTGCTTGTCGACCTTATGACACGGAAAAAACTTCAAGAAAATAATGTGACATGAAAGTTGTTTAAATAAAAAACGTAGCATTCGCTTTATCTCGACACTTGTTCCCCTTGACTCACATTCTGAAGACGCTTCCAATTTCCTTACGCCTGGCAAGCTTGTTTTATCAAATTTACTTCAAGTCATTACCGACATTACATTTCGCATTACAGGGAAGAACTAAGCAGGTATTTGTTAAATTCGGCCATAAAATATAGTATGTTAGCAGGCTACATTACACTTATCAAAATAAAACTAAGTTATACTTAATTTTATCGTCAGGAAAAAACTGTTCTTGTATTCAAATTCGAAAAGTAAACAACGATCAGGGCAATTTTTTTACAAAAAAAAATTAAAAAGTCACAACGTTTAACTAGCTAATTGCTCGAAGAACCGACAGTGGTTAGAGCAGAAGGATTCTCGTATGGCGACCACTTACCAGAAGACTTAGTAAGGCACCCACGAGGTGGACCAACCTGGTGAAGGTTCTGGGTAATCGCTGGGTGAAGGCGGCCCAGGACCGTTCGTTGTGGGGATCTTTGGAGTCCGCCTAGGGCCGTCGGAGTCTTAGCACTAGCAGTCGGAGTCTTTCATGAAATTATGATGATGATTCTTGAAAGTTTGCACAATTATATACAGGTATTTAATTACAAATAATATTAAATATAAATAAACAATATACGTGTTTGAGCTTTTTCGATAATCAACCCAGAAGGGTGAAAAATGGTCGGTGAATGTTTGTAAACTTATTAAGAATTCCACGCGGATGAAGTCACAGGCAAAATGAGAAATAGGAAAGCACAGCAGAACACGAGAACAAACAAATAATACGACGATGGTCAACAAAGTCAAGCATTGAGGAATTGCGAAACATCATGCAATTACCTGAACTTCACCCAGATACCGACGCTTAACAAACTGGGCCTACCTTGAACTATAATTTCCGTAAACGTCAAGGTTACACTTGTAGCGAAATGTGCAAATTTCTGCAGATACTTATATAATCTAGTCACGACAACTTTTATTCATTGTTACTTGTTTTTGAATAGAGTTTTTACTTACGATTAGTTGTTTGATTAACAAACCGTCGCATTGCAGTTTTTGCTGCAGTGCCAATAAAATACATTACATTTAAAGTCAATTATAATGTGCTAAGGTGGTTGCAAGTAAAAGTGCCGCACAATTCAACAATAATTTCTTGTTTTTCAGTGTCTTATAATGTATAATGAATGTAAATATGATGCAAATGATCAGGAAGTCACATCAAAGGGAGAATAGAAAAGAAAGTTTGATTGGTGCCATCTTCGGTGACAAAATCTTCAACAAAGATTTTGTAAAATATTCATCATAACTTCCCTTTGTAATAATTCCCGTAGAATATGGGGATTCACTCAAAACCAGCGTCCTTGTTAAAGGACAGCTATACGCCAAAGTGCTAAATATCACGAGGGTCACACTACATAATTATCATTGAACTGAATGCCCTTAAAACAATATATTTTTTTTTTTATGTTATGGAAGTGGTATTACAAGCATGCAGTTCAAATTGATGTTAATTGATGACTGCAGCCTATCGACACTCACACAAAGACCAAGGTCAAAATGCAGATGCGTTACCACTCCTGAGGCCTATGGTGTTATGCCTCTGTACCGGAAATTACAGGGCCGTACATTACCACCTCACCGAAACACGATAGTGCCGAACACTTCCATTTAGCGGCAAGTTTATTAGGTAATGCGGTGGTGCCTACGCCCACGAGCACCGTTACTGGAGCTCTACCACCAGTGAAACCTTACATAATTGCAAATGAAATAATTGCTTACAGAATACATATTAGGCAACACAAGAGGTTCATCCGTATCTTAAATGCTTCCCTTTTGAAGTTCTTACAACAGTAAGATCGAACAAAGCAAAGACATAGTGATAAGAATAATCCTTCTTGTCTTTTGAGATGACGCAAGCTTTACTTACGGCTTTTCGCTCCTTCAAGCAGTCAAATTTTGAGAAATACCTAAAGATTAAAGGCTGTGAGCAGGTATTTGTGCTTATTTAAGTAAATCATAACCTTGATCTGAAAACATAAGTTATCTATGCAATGTTAATAAATAATTTGCTAACACTCTTGGCTAATGAGAAATAATATTTAGAATTAAAGTATAAAAAACAGTTATACAAGAGTAATTTTAGAAAAAAAATGGAAGCTGTAAGAGGGCCTTTTCAACATTTTACTCCGACGCCCTCTCAAGATGAGAGCGCTCCGAGCCTCTTAAACTCTTAATATACGATTTCCAGACACTACAAAGTCAGTGTCAGTGAAGTCTTTAAGAATGAGTTTTATTTATATATACGCATACAATTAGATAGGTACAGAATCAACATGAATAATAATATCTAATAGTAATAAGTATTCACTTACATTGAACTTTACTACTCTGACTGAATTGAAACTGCAACCACGGTTATAGAGCAACACGGAGGAGAGCCATAACGATTATTACCGATGCAAAACCATCTGTCATTTTTGCGGGGGGAAACACGTGTGATACACACACACACTACAAAAATCGTCTATTACTACGAAACTCACATCTTGACTTTAGCAAAGTACATTTTTTTTTCATTCACACGCACACATTTAAACATCTAGGCGACAGGCGTAGGATCATTTGGGCTTGTGCTTTAACAGAGGGGAAAGCCTGCATATGGCTACTCCCCTCCGGCCCGCCGCGGCCGGTGGCCCGTATTGCTCTATGACCACGGTTTATCATGGATTACTAAACTGTCCTTCTAACACTGTCTGTTTCGACCCTTTTTTAAAGGGCATATTATTGTGAAGGCGGGTCGTCTCGAGACACACTCTACTTCACCGGGCAATTGGCGAGAGCAAAGGGCTCTCAGCCTAAATAAATGCCTTGCCTGCCCTTAGGAGATGAATTTCTGAAAATCCTTGGTACTCATATACCGGTAGCCTAGTGGTAGCAGGCCACTACTACTACTACGCTGGTCGTGGGTTCGATTCCCGGGTAAGGGGTTATCTGAGATAATGGTGTAAAGTCCTTTATCTCTGGTTCTATTGGCATTTTTCCATTTTCTGGCAATTTCCCAGTACCCCGAAGTTTGGTAATGTGCCCGGAGATGTCACCAGGCTCGCCACATGGGCCAAAACGTAACCGTGGTGGGTGTTTGCATGTATACTTGAATGCATGCATCTACTTCTGCCTATCGCTTCGGGGATTACAGGCCTGAAGTTACGTACGTTTTCATATACACCATGAATTTGGTACAGGAAACCCTGTACCAAATTAAAATTTTCTTTATAGGTACAGTAGTTTCAGATGTTCGTTGATACGTAGCTAAGTCAGTGAGTCAAGTTTGCCTTTTATATGTAAAGTACCCAGCAAGACATATTGCCAAAAAAACCGAGGTAACGAAAGCCTTGTTTTTTGGGTAACTGTGTACTGTACTGTGACAATGTACTGATTTCGACTTCGTAGAGCGTTATCTCTGCTGCCTACATAAACACTGATATACCTGGATAATCCGGTATTGGTCAAAACTTGATCAATATGGTCGACAAACGTCACATTGATAAGGTGCGAAAGAGATACCGCTCTACAGATCCGTAATCAGCCGAAGTCTCCTTCCTGAGGGCAAAGTGCAATATTTCTAGTTGGATAATGTATACATATATATATATCGATCGAGATGCTGGAAAAATCGGTAAAAGTTTATGATTTTAATATTCTGTTAAGTCACATAATTCAAAAGTATAAAAAACTACAGTTCTCAACAATAAATATTGCACATCGAGCCTAGGAAGGAGACTTCGGCTTATTTCGGGTCTGTAGAGCGATATCTCTTTCGCTACTATCCTATTTGACGTTTTTCGACCATTATGATTAAGTTTTGATCAATACCGGACTGTTAGTGCTTACGTAGGTAGTGTGCAACAGAGATAACGCTCTACGAAGTCGAAACGAGCCGATCGTCTCTTTCGCATTGAGTACTGTAATTAGGTTCATGTCTCCCTATTATACTACTTGTGCCAAGTAAACGCTAATTAAAATAAAAACTTGTAAAATTTGGCCTCAGTTAATACGATCTCGGTATCTCATTGGTAATGCGACTGAAGTACATCAGTGGCTACAATTTCTAGTCCTGTAGTCGGTTTTTTTTCCAAATTTTCTTCATGATATTCACATGCACACGTAGTATTTGGCAAAAAAAGCCTAATTCAATCTAAGCCCGACTGTGAGGCGTGAATAATAACCGTAATTTACCTTACGACATATGATCAAATGAACCAGCAATATGGCAGTTATGACGTCACCTGACGACTCCCCATGGTGTTTATGAGAATCCAAGGGCAAAGTAGATTAGATGTAGGAGCCGGTTTATACTTTCAATAATGAAATTGTGTGGTTCATTTCCTTAATATTGCTTTATGTTACGGGTGGCAAATACGTTCGTGTGATGTTGTTTATGAAATTTGTTCGTAGATAATGGGAGAAATAAGTTTATTTTGTTGGTTGTATACTTTTATACTTTATTTATTTCAAGATACAGATACAAATAAATATCAGTTCTCGATCGTAGACTACCTTTTGTTATGTATTGGAAATGGCAAACAAGCATGCAGTTCACATTGATATTAAGTGTCAATCAAGACCAAGGTCAAGATGCAAATGCGTTACCACTCCTGAGGCCTAAGGTTATGACCCTGTGCCAGGAAATTACAGGGCCGTACATTACCACCTGACCGGAACACGATAGTGCTGAACACTAAAGTTTAGCGGCAAGTATATTAGGTTATGCGGTGGTGCCTACACCCGCGAGCTATCCCTACTAATATTATAAATGTGAAAGTAACTCTGTCTGTCTGTCTGTCTGTCTGTTACCTTTTCACGTCCAAAAGAGTGAACCGATTTTGATGAAATTTGGTACAGAGATAGAGTTGACTTTGAGAAAGAACATAGGCTACTTTTTGTCTCCTTTTATTATCCCCACCCCCCTAAAATAGGGGGTGGAAATTTGTATGCAGCATCCTACAATTTTCAAGATAGAAAGTTAAAAGTCGGTATGTGAACTCTTTGAGTTTAACAAAAAATACGTACATCATTTTTTTTTTAGAAATCTGTCTCCATCCCTTTTATACGGGGGATGAAATTTGAAGGTATTGGGCTTTACGGTAGTGTTCAAGCTGGAAAGCCAAAAATTGGTATGCGGCCTCTTTGTTACTAAAAAAACGTTTACGTGATATTTTTTTGGTTTGGAAGTCTGTCCCACCCCCTGTCATAGGGGGTGGAAATTTGTATGGAGCATTCCACAATTTTCAAGGTAGAAAGTTAAAACTCGGTATGCGAACTCTATGAGCCTGACAAACAATACATACATATTTTTTTATTTTATCTACCACCATCCCCTTAAAGGAGGGTGTGAAATTTGTATTGGGCTTTACGCAGGGTTCAAGATGGAAAGCCAAAAATTGGTATGCGGCTTCTTTGATACTAAAAAAACAACGTTTACTTGTTATTTAATTTTTTTTGGAAATCTGCTCCACCCCCTGCCATAGGGGGTGGCAATTTGTAGGGAGCATTTCACAATTTTCAAGGTAGAAAGTTGAAACTTGGTCTGCGGAGTCTTTGAGCCTAACAAATAATTTGGTACATCATTTTTTTGGAAATCTGCCCCACCCTCTATCATAGGGGGTGGCAATTTGTAGGGAGCATTCCACAATTTTCGAGGTAGAAAGTATAAACTTGGTATGCGGACTCTTTGAGTCTAACAAATAATTTCGTACATAATTTTTTTTTTGACATTGCCCCCATCCCCTTATCAGAGGGGATAAAATTTTGTATTGGACTTTAGCCAAAAATTGGTACCCAGACTCTTTGTTACTGAATAAAACAACGTTAAAGTTCTTAAAATATATACTTTTTTTGGAAATCTGCCCCAACCCTTTAAGAGAGGCGGTGATAGTTTGTACGGGTATTTATCAGTTTTTTATGCCGTTTTTTATGTTGTGATAGTGGTAAACAAGCATGCAGTTCACATTGATGTTAAGTGTTGACTGCAGCCTATAGACACCCACACAAGGACCAGAGGTCAAAATGCAGATACGTTACCACTTCTGAGGCCTAAGGTGTTATGAAAATTGAAACTTCTGTTCCTAGAGACTTAAAATTTGGTACAAGGGTTCCTTTCATGATGCATAAGAAAGGATTTTTAGAAATAAATATAAAGGACTATATGACAACAGGTATAAACATTTTGGATTACAATAATAAATGATCTGTGCAGACGAAATGGACAAATTCTGTCCTAAAGGAGGAAAATGAAGAATGAAGTGGTATTTTTTTTAATGTAAATGTAGTGGCAAACAAGCATGCAATTCACATTGATGTTAAGTGATGACTGCAGCCTATAGACACTTACACAAAGACCAAGGTCAAAATGCATATGCGTTACCACTCCTAAGGCCTAAGGTGTTATGCCTCTGTGTCGGAAATTACAGGGCCGTACCGTTATGGAAAGTTTCTCATTCCTGAACTAAACAGTATAAAATATGGTATACAGGCTCATGATAAGGAACAGTAAAAATGATCTGTTTAATTAAAATGGACAAAATATCCTGCTAAATGAAAAATGGAAGGGTACTGTTTGTATGGAATTGAGGTTAAAATTTGTGTGGGATTTTTGGTAGTTTTAAAGTTAGGGACTTGAAAAGTGATGTTCCAGTCTTTCTGTTAGGAATAAAAAAATAGGTACGTGTATCAGTATTTTGTCAAAATCACCCCTAAACTTTCAAATATAAAGGGTTAAAATTAAATAGAGATTTTTGTAGTTATAGACGTGATTAAGTACTTTACATATAGGTAACATAAAAAATAAGGTACGCGACAGGAAACTTGATTAGGACATTTCCATGGGATTGTAAAATTTAAATTATTTATAGAACGACATCCACGCGGGCAAAGCCGCGGGCAACAGCTAGTACTATTATAAAAATAAAAATAAAATACGCTTACACTCACAGCTCCACATTAGGTATTATATAAACCTGTGTCGTAGATGCCGTTTTACACATACAACACAAACACAAACACCCAGACCCGAAACAAATATCTGTGGGCCATATAAATATTTGTTCCGGTGCGGGGATCGAACCCGCGACCCTTCGAATCAAACGGTGGTTTCGCACCGCTGGACTAACCGGTTCGCCTAACTAACGTCGGTACTAGGTTCGATCTCCCCCGAGGGTTTCCGCCTTGTCGTGGCGGGAGGGCATAGTAGTCGTTGTCCCCACACCAGCGAAGCTAAGAGGAACCCAGTGTTCGCCGCTGTAGTGACGCGGCGAACACTGGGTTGAGACGGCTGGGGAATAGGTGTACGGGTGTCGTTGGCCCTGCACCCTATCCCCAGCCGCCTAACGGTGGTTCCACCGTGCGATAGCGAAGGGACGCCCGGCCGCGGGGAGGGCGGTTGAGGGTCTAACTCCTTTGACACTCGCGCTTCCCCGGTGCCATACTGTGTGCTGGATCCCTACACCCGGGCGGTAAGAGACGCCTGGTGTAGTGAGTGGTCGGGGCAGGAATCTTCGGGCGTCGGACTAGGGAATATCGGTCGCCCGAATGAAGAGGTCCCGGGCTGACATGGGATGGGTATGCGTAACGCATTTTACCATGGCAAAAAAATAAAAAAAGGTTCTAACCTAAAACCCGATTAATCGGGTCGCGGCGTAAGTGCTATCGGGCTTTTCATTCTCTGGAAATTTCCCAGCGCCACCCTCAGAGTTTGATTATGTGCCCGAATGTGCTTATAAGACTTATAAAACAATTGACATTTAACATGAAGTCTGATGATAATCTCATCTTCAGATCCGGTATGTGACATCAGAAATAGTTGATTTTTTGCTCATTATGGTATCTACTTGTCGGTTGAAATATAATTTGTTTAACTTATAAGCTAATCGAGACGGTTGGAATTTCTTAAAGACAAAAATGTTTGTTGAAGGCATCTGTGACAACTAATATTAATCCGTAATCAATAAAAAAAAAAGTAAGCCGTATCAATTTGTATACAAATATTATAGACGCCATAATATAATATATTATAATATTTTGATATAATATTTTATAGATTGAATTATTTTTATCATATCGAATATTTCAAATACCTGCCTATCAGAAAAATCATTCAAATTATTCATTCGAACAACAACCAGTGTTATCATTTAGAAATTTTAAAAGTCCTGACAAAAAGTCGGACAGTTCAAAAAAGTCCGGACATTTATAAAGGTACGTGATATAATATTTTTATACAATGTTATAACATTAAGGTAAAATAGGCAAGCGAAACCGCAGGATATGGCTCACTTATAAATATTTATAACCCTCATGTAATTTCTAAAACAATGTAAAACAAGATAACGTCTTAGCACTAATACTGTGGTCTTAGTTCAACGACTTGCTATTTCGTATTTCCCACGACCGATGCTCCTTCGATGTTATGAACGGCTATTAAATAATAATTATGTATAAGAAACTCGACGTCCGACTCCGTGAGCGGCCTTGGTTGACGAATTAATTTCTATCCGAGTCAATAGGTTGGGTTATGGAGAGTAGATAGAAGAAGCACCATCTCAAATGGTTAAATTAAGGATATTAGAAATAGACAATTAAACTCTATTCTCAATCAACGCCAATGTGCTATGGAGGAAGAAATTGTGGCGATAAAACAAAGCCCAATTAGATGCGTTTCCGTCGCACCTGATTGGTTTTTGTTTTCACAGCCCCACAGTAGATAGGTATAAAATCTATATATATAAAAATCAATTGCTGTTCGTTAGTCTCGCTAAAACTCGAGAACGGCTACACCGATTTGGCTAATTTTAGTTTTGAATTATTTCTGGAAGCCCAGGGAAGGTTTAAAAGGTAAGAAAATATGAAGCAATTTAAGGGTAATAGTAAAAAACACAATTTCATTTTCCCATACAAATAGTCCGTATCTATCAAACCAAACACATTTAATTCTGGGGCAATACGAAGTTTGCCGGGACAGCTAGTTAGGTATAAACCTGTGTCGTGGGTGCCGTTGTACACATACAACACATACACAAACACCCAGACCCGAAACAAATATCTGTAGGCCATACAAATATTTGTCCCGGTGCGAGGATCGAACCCGCGACCCGTCGAATCAAACGATCATCTCACACCGATGGACGAACCGGGTTGTCAGGTATAAACCTATATCTGTACCATTGTACACATATAACCCATTATATACCACATTCATAATACCACATTAACAACGTAAAGCAAATAACTGTAGGCCGTACAAATAATTGTCCCGGTGCGGCGATCGAACCCGCGATCATAGAGTCAAGCTGTTGTCACCACACACTTTTTCATGTAAGTAGAAGGCTCAAGGGTCACACACGGGGTGTTGAAGGGAACGTTTAGCGACCGAGCGTTCTTATTGTGTGTATATGTGGGCATTGGGACTCTGCCAGTAAATGACAATGAATGTCCCACATTCTTTTATTTAGTCTTATCTTTCCGTTTGTAAAAGAGTGTATGGAACATTCTGTTGATACCTATTTTTATTATTTAGAATTTTTGAACCATTATTTATTTTAGTTTTGTTTACTTACTATCACGTTAAAATAAAATGGTCCAAAAATAGTTGTTATTCGATTTAATTTTGTAGTTTGAACTACCACAAAAGCAAATTATTTATTTCCAAGTGATTAAATAAATTTTTGAGTTTGAGTTTGTAGGTGTATTCCTTGTAATGTCTTTGGATAAAAATATATCAGATGAGAGTCAGCCGATGATTATTGGTTGTAAGCGGAGTTCTGAGTTGAAAAATAATCATTTACTTACTAAGTAGTTACCACTTACAAGTAATAATATGATTGCCTATAATGTAAAAAAAAACAACAACATAACGTGGAAATTTAAAAATTAATCTCTTGTTTCAATAACGATACAAAATTCGCTGCCCAAAAGAAGCGCGACAGTTTATAAATATGTGGCATTTTTACGCACTTTGGATTACAGAGTCTTCGCTCCTTACCTCTACACTCCATAAAATGGTTCACGGGCGATGTGGCCTTCTGACGTAATAACGCCTTCCACGATCTTCACACCGGTTGTGAGACGCGAGGCGAAGTGCGCACGCGCCGATTCAATCCGAATTCGAAATATTTCTTTGAAAAACATACTGTTAACATTTATTTAACTCCTGTGCATCTGTCATACTAATATGTGGATTGTTGGAAGATAAGAAAAATAAGATGTGATGTGAACGTATGTGTTTTACCAGTTTCTTGGATTGATAAAATTAAGGAAAATTTTATTATTTTACAAAAGGTGAGATTGGTTTTTAATCCTATACCTACTATAGGTATTTGTAAAAATATGTATTGTGTTATTGTTTAACATAACGTGTCAAGAACAATATTAACGTCCATTTGAGAGTTTAATTTTAAAAAGTTATTTTCAAACTTATGGTTTTTTTGTACTTAACTAATTATTTCAGTTATTAAGGACTAAGTAGGTAGGTACCTGTATGATGATTCACAAAGTTTATTTATTATTTTAATTTAT
The DNA here is from genome assembly GCA_036365455.1 of Macrosoma leucophasiata. NCBI lineage: Eukaryota > Metazoa > Arthropoda > Insecta > Lepidoptera > Hedylidae > Macrosoma > Macrosoma leucophasiata. The sequence continues at coordinate 7,224,614 of JAWQUS010000020.1, forward strand.
TCTATATTCGTTTCAGTAATATAAACCAAAACTTTTAAAATAACTTAGGGTTGTCACATTGCTTGAAACTTATTCAAGATCCTCGCACATCGTCATAGAAGTTATGATGATTTTTGTGATATTGTTACATAAAATAAATCGAATTATTTTTATTATAATCGCCTATCGCTAATATAATTTACTTTGTTGAAGAATGCAGTATCGATTATTTGCCTACCCTAATGCCTGGTACCTATGTAAGGGTATAGAAATATCCGGAGGCTCGACGGGAGGGTAGCCACCGTCAACTCCGGATGCCTCCTGCACTTTTCCACGCAATGGGGTTAAGGCTGCATTTTCTGCAATGCCGGAAACGTGCCGACCCTAAAGTTGAAATGAAAATATTTTTTCTTATAGGTAGGTACTATTTGAAACGAGCATCGTTACAGGCACAGTAACGAGGCTCGAGTCGACAGTCGGAAAAGTCGAGATAATAAGTAACAAATTCTCTCCTCTATTTCATTTAAATGTGTATCCAATTATATAAAGAGTTGTTTCATTATGGGCCCATGCATTGTAGGTTACAATATGCCTAAATAAACCTGTAATTTCTTAGAGAAAAAATAAAGTTTTTTTGATTAAGTAAACAAAATAATAATTTAATCAATCGATTTGTTTTTTTTTTACTGATTATGACAATTATACAGGCCTTCCGTTTTTATCTTCTACTAACGACCCGCCCCGGCTTCGCACGGGTAGCATTTATTATTCGTAGATATTGTGTGGAGCGCCCGACTTCTTTGACAAAAATCGTGATAGGTTGTGACGTGACGGACTGATAAATTGACTGACTGACTCTTACTTTTACGTTGCTTATTACGAATACGAAATATCGTTTTACTTGACACTGGCAATATGCATAACAAGCGAAGTCATTAAATTTAAAAAAGTACCGATTGTTTTTTTTAATTGATTTACGTCCATGGATTCAAGTCCTTAATCCCTCCAGACACGAGAAAAATATAACAATTGAAATTCAATTGTGTCTGGGCGCCGATGGCCTTACGATCCTTGAAAGATTCACAGGAAATCTTCAGTACGCGACTATACACAAATTTTGAAAATAATATCACGCAGTGACACAGCTCATTTCCACGTTCCCGCCAAAACTCAGCAGTTGTAGTATGCATTACTCCTGCGTCTTTGTCCTTATTCGTCTCTTGTTTTCATTTTAGAACAAAAAGTAGCTTGTGTTCATTCTCTGGATTGCAATTTTAGTCCTAGGTACTCGTAGATATTAACTAGTTAAGTAGGTATTGCTGCTAATTGTTATTATTTTATATACTAATTGTGATATATAACTGTTTGTCAATCCAAGTATAACATACAGGCAGAGTTACATATAAAATTAGTATGGAGAACCTATGAGGATAAATCAAAATGTAGCTAAGAAATGAAATGAGCAATAAAAATAAACCGTTGTAGGTACCTACCTACTTATGACTGCATTGGAACATCGCTATACAATGATATCTATAAAAAAATAAGACGCGTAGGTAGACCTTGTTTCACCTATAACTTGTTTATCGCTATTTTAAGTCTAAAATATGTAACATAAGCTGGTTGTTACAATGTTGAATGGTTCATAGAAATTAAAACGTTTTAAATAAACCAGATTTTGTCGATAGTCGAACCACATAACGATTTTGTTACGTTTGACTTGCAAGGTTATGTTCGTTGTAAAAATATAATAACGCTTACACTCACTCTATAATATATACTTAGCTATATTTAAAGAAGTATGAATCTAATATAAAACGTCCATTAAATAGTTATATCTAGGTTTGCGCTTTTAAATAAAAAAAATACGAAGATGGTGGGGAAAAGGGTCAAAAATAGTTTAATAATAGCATAGGAATGTTAAGATCAACTGAAGAAACTAAAACTTTAGAAATACAACAACAAATAACTGGAAAGAAGTTAAAATGTCAAAAAAAAACTTGTTAAATAATTTTTACTTATTTTTGTTTATAACCTTTTTGTTGGTCACTTGACGATAAAAAATAATAGGAATAAATTTGTAGAAAATTTAATTTGTTAAGTGATTACTGATTTATGATTGTGATTGTGATTATTTAATTTTCTGTAGAGTTGCTAGTTTACGAGATACAGCGCGAAAAGCCATTGTACCCCTTTTTCCAAGATGGCGGCCGGAGGACAACAGTGGCGACCCACAAACTTGACCTTAAGCTTCCACTGATACCTGTACACACAAAAAAAATTAAAATGCGTCCTCTGAAAAACGCAAGGTAAGGCCTAAAAAATGTAACATTTCAATGGACTAAAATTGAAAGTGAGGGCGTAGAATTGCAAAAATTTGAGATTAAGAATGACAAATAAATTTAGCGTAGAAATATAACAAACAATAATTTCACTTGAACATACAATTTTGTTAATAGGTACGTTTTACTTATAGTTATCCACAAAGTATCCTTACCCTTTTGTATTTGAAGTTCAAAGTAAATTACTCATGTCTTGTCGTTGTCTGTATGCCTGGTTTGAACTTAACGGTCTGTTGACTGCCGATCACTATCGTCATGCAATCTTCCCTTCTTCAACCACATATTATTGTTAGTAATCGCCACCTGCTACATGGGCCAAAACGTAACCAACGAACCGTGGATGTTTGCATGTGTGCTTGAATAAATGCATTTACCTCTGCCTACAATTCGGGGATAGCAGGCGTGAAGTTACAAAGTAGTAATTTAAGGTGTGAGAACAAATAAATAAAGACATTCTTGTTCAAAACTACACCTTGCGTTAATCTGTCACCTTGACAGCCTTGACATAACTTAAGTCTCAGGGGTAGCAACGGATCAGCATTTTAACAAGATTTCTAAAGACTACGGTCATTACTTAACTTCGTTACCTAAAAAGTGAACTAAGTAGGATTTTTAACGCAGATTTGTCATAGTTTCAAGCATTATAAAGATACTTTACACATCCTTAGACCAAAAAGATATGCTTTCTAGTATTTCCAATTTATGAATACAAATGAGAACCTTAAAATCGGATCAATTGTAATTGTTTGCATAGGTTACTACATTATATACGTTGTTCAATTAAAATCTATATTTAATCTCTTAAACTGCAGTTGGCTGATATCGGCCACGAACAATTTGAAATCAACTGTCAATTTTTTGCACGAGAGGTGTGTCGGGCCAGGAATATCTAGTGCTCCACACTCTGCCTACCCCTTTAGGGACCTGGCGTGAAGATACATACTTTTCTCGCGAGGTGAGGGATTGAAGATGACTTATAATTATGTATCCTTATGTCCCTTTTTGTGATTTGAATTATGATTATGTTATATTACTCATGTCTCGCCATTGCCTCTGGTATAAACTTAACGGTCTGTTAACTCCCGAGCACTATCATTGCCTGTTATGCCATCTCCCCTTCATCAAACACATGTTATTGTTTGTTAACTGAGGCGTGAGAAAAAAGAAACAAAGACATTTCTGTACAAAATCTACACCTTGAGGTAATGGGGAAATGGTGTAAAGTAGAACCCCGTATAGATATAACAACTCAGGTCGGGTTTTGGCGAGAACCTTGAAAGAGGCGTGTGGTGCTCTTATTTTATTTCATTTTCTTGGTGTATTTTGGAGTTTTATTTAATAAAGTTGTTTGCATTTTGTTTGATATAGGTTTATTACAGTGCCCGATAGTGAAATAGAACATCAGTGCGAAAACACGGCTTTTCAGGTTGCCTCCAAAACTTCATGAAAAATGTTCTGGTAAAGTAGCCATCGCTTTACCCGAATTACTGACTAGTGACTCTGACTGACTGACTGATAATTAACCGACTGACTCTTACTTGATAAATATGAAAAGGAGCGATGCCATTATTTAAAAAAAAAACTCTGGTCGCAGAGATGGCAACGCAATCTACATTTTGATGATCTCTGGTTTTGTGTAGATCTAGAGAGTCTTTAAGAATATGAAGAAATGTGTGTTCAAAACGTATACCGAGTTAATCCCTGAAGCAGCAGATGGACCCCAACACACAATGGACAACAATAAGAAATCAATTGTCATATTTTGCGGGTAGCTTGAGGAAATTGTGCATATATATTGTAAACCGGACTCCACGAAGAACTCCATTTATAAGCTCACTTTCATATTTGAAGGTTAACGTAATCTGTGATTCCGGACATTTAAAAATACGAGTATTTTTAATAGCAGGAAATGTTTTTAATATTAACATTTCAAAGCATTTTTTTTTTTATTATATCACTTTTTTCTGTACACGTTTTGTCATTTTCCTTTATATGTCCATCACTATCAACACCTTGCCGTCTCTCTCCTTGGTCGAATATTATTTTTGTAATGTAAAGGTGGGTCTACGCTAGACAAACCGAGCACGAGCGAAACACAAGCGGAGCCGTTCTCGGCTTCGTCGTTCGCGGCGTCATGTGTGGACGTACAACGAACCTACAACGATCACTGTTCTCGAACGTAGTTTTCCTCAGTGATTTCGCGGCTCTTGGCGAATATGGACGATATTAATAATATTGCAATAGCCGCTGCTGTTGCTTATTTTTTTTATAGTAATCCTCATGTTTTGGGTCCCATATCAATGGATTATTTTGATATAATTCAATTAAATGCACGGAAGTATCTTCGGTCCACGTTTCCATGATGCTCGGCTCGAGCGACCGACGTCTGTTACTAAACACGTCCACGAGCGCACTGCGAGCGCGAAGCAAATCCCTTTGTGTTTGTCAAAAAACCGACAACAGACGGAACGCAGCCGAGCACGAACGAAATGCTCGCAGCGCGCTCGTTCGAGGCTTGTAAGTTGGTCCACACTAGACGAATTGTGTTCGGCTCGTGCTCCGCTCGTGCTCGGCTCTCCTAGCGTAGACGCACCTTAAGGTGTGAGAAACAAACAAATAAAGACATTCACGTTCAAACTTACATCGTTGAGTTAATGGGAAAATGTTGTCAAGTGAACTAAGAGTTCTTTTAACACGAGTTTGTTGTTGATTTACGCTCGATAGTTTTACGATTATCCGCTTGGTCTTATATTATTTTGTAACTGTTAACGTACTCAAACTAGAATAAAAAAATGGATTGCTATGTAGCTATTGTGTCTGTAATTAACTTACAATAGATGCAGATGTCCCTACAGTATTCATACAATTATTTTAATGAGCTGCGATTAAATTGTATACCATATGCAAACGTGTTTTATAAAAGTAATGAATAAAATATGGAACACGAGCTGTGTCGATACTTTTTCTACTTACTCTTATTTCATATAAAACATTTTGGTTCACTTTAGAACGCAAGATATATCCGTAAAAAATATAAATCATTGGCGTCGATATCTACCATCTAATACTATAGAAAAGTCGAATTGATTTAGATTTAAAACTACACATTTCAAATAAATCTAAAGAAAACATTGAATCAAGTTCTGTTATCGAATCCATTAAAACCATACGTATGTATGTGAAAGCAGTAAAAGTAACAGTTTAGTTTCCTTCTCGGGAATCGTATTCCTTTATGGTCAACATACACTTGTTCCGCGTACGAGCGACGTCGACGGTTAGAAGCACCAGTCGGGCGATTCTAGATTCTTTTGAGTCGGTCATTTACTGCACTATCGTATTTTTTTGTGCTTCTGGCGTTTTTTGTCTTTTTGTATATTTATTGTACTCTTATCTCCTCTCCATAGACTGCTGTTACATAAATTTATATTGAAAATTTCTTTAAAACCACAGTCGTGAGCAAGTATGCCTACTGTATAAAAAATTGAATATAAACATCTAAATATAAATAGGTTAGTACCTACCTATAATATGAAGTATAATAATACACAGTGTCTCACGGCTGCACCAAATAGCTCAGCGTGTGATATGATGATAATAATAATAGGTATTCAGCGTATAATAATAATATGATGATGTCCAAATTAAAAGAAGATTTCTTAATAAATGCAAGACATCATACAATACATAGAAAGGACAAAAACAAGGTCAAAAAAAATTAATTGAAAGTAAAAATTAAGAACTAATAGTCACATAAATTATGAAATGTTCAAAAAAATGTAGGTAGGTAGGTACATAAATTCTTTAGCTCGCTGTCTAGTATAATAGTCGACCAAACAAATGCTAACCGTGGGCTACATTCCGTATTTATGGCTTAATGCATCAATTATCCGTGTACCATGCATTCTATTGACCCTTAAAACATCTTTTACGGCAGGTGTGGCTTTGTTGTTGACGGTGTTGGCACCGGCCTGCCTTATTATATCGCATTTAATTATATATAGGTAGTTACATGGTAGCAATTTATTGTGCCTCAGAGGTAACAAAGTACCCAATATACTCATAAATTTATTATTTTCTTGTAATTACTGGTGGAAGAGTTCCGTGCTCGATGCCATAGGCTCTACCGCATTACCTAATACTCTGTGTCTCATACATAAAACTCGGTTTGCGCATGAAAGCCTGTATCTTGAAACTTACTTATTAACGCAACCGAAGATTTTCCTCTCTGGAAATAATAAAATTTTATTCAGCTTACAAACTTTACCTTCTGCCTCATCCTTTTCCGTTAACCTTGACCCGTTTGTTCAGTTATTGGGATCCTCACCCTACCTTTACAAAACAACTCAATGAACCGTACCGATGCTTAAAACCAACATACGACGGTCCATCCAGTCCTTTTTGCTCTTAAATCATATGAGGATATACGTGGATCCTAGTTAAACTGGACGTATTAGCAATTAAGGTGTCCAAAATAACAGAACGTAAAATACTGTCGAGTGCCACGGTTGTGTTGTGATACAGATACTTGAGTGCATCAAAACATTATAACGGGCGTTTCAGACATGATGTAAATCAAGAAAATTGAGGTGAATTGTTTTCCTGTTGTTTGTGAATGTAAAAATAGCCTAAGGATACATAAATCAATCTTTATTTAAACCTTTTAAAAATTTAACGTTTCTTCGTAACTTCGCGCCTGTATTTTCTGAAAGGGCAGGGAGAGGTAAAATCATGAATTCAGACATACAATTGGCCAAGTAGGTACGTGTATATCTCGTGCAAAAGGCGGCGGAGTCTACATCTCCGGGTACACCACCCGCTAGGCACTGGTAAAATTACGAAAGATGTTAAATTCTAATTGCACTTACCTACCCTCAGACTACCTAGGTATCGAACTTAAGATACCAGCTTAACAGTCGCAGAGAAAATTTAAAGATTTTTGCCATTTGATTATACTTAAGTAATAATGTGCACTAACAGAAGTTACGTATTAAATAGTAGTCGTAGAAGAAACTTACTTACTTACTTTTTACTGGTGGTAGAGCTCCAGTGACGGAGCTCGCGGGCTTAGGCACCACCGCATTACCTAATATACTTGCCGCTAAATGGTAGTGTTCAGCACTATCGTGTTCCGGTTAGGTGGTAATGTACGGCCCTGTAATTTCCGGCACAAAGGCATAACACCTTAGGCCTCAGGAGTGGCAACGCATCTGCATTTTGACCTTGGTCTTTGTGTGGGTGTCTATAGGCTGCAGTCATCACTTAACATCAATGTGAACTGCATGCTTGTTTGACACTTCCATAACGTAAAAAAAAAAAAAAAAACTAGACCAATAAAAACTACAAATGAAAAGTTTATTTTTCACTTTATGCACATAAAGGCTATTATTAATTTTAGGTTAATTAACTGCCTCAGTAGTCTAGTGGTAGCAAAGCACTACTGCTATGTTCTGAGTTCGAAACAGGAGTCGAGGCTATTAAAGATAAGGTGTATTATCCTTTGTCGCTGGCGCTAATGGAATACCCAGTCACCCAGTGGGTGTTTGCTTGTACATACTTACCTCTGTCTATCCCCTTCGAGGAAAACAGGTATGATGTTATGATTAATTAGAGGCAGTTTACATAAATAACATAGGTACTTAATAGCTATTAATTTTTATTATAATACGGTCTAGGGAACAATTTATTTCGGAGCGTTCCTAAGCCTTGTATTTTTCGATATGCTTGCTAAGGTTAAAACACCGTCTGGCGTTGTAAGCACCTTGATAGGTGAAATCATTTGATAATTTTCTCATGAGCCATTAATTCCGATTACAGAAACAGAAATTATTAGGCCAATTCTTATAAATGTTTGCGATATAGATTTTTTTTTTTTCATTTAGATATTTAAAGTGGCATACAACGTGCAGTTCACAGGGATAGTAAGGGTATTCACACACTGCCTATAGACATCTATACAAAACCAGAGGTCAAAATACACATGCATGGCCATGCTTGGGCCTAAATTATTTTTCAGTGACCGAAATTATGGGGCCATCTAACCTGAATATGACGCCTCCCCCAGCACGCCCACGAATTTTATTGCAGGGTGACAATTCTATCTGTTGTACTTTTATGAATATGTGTGATATGATACAATCGGATGTAAACAATCTAGATAATAAGTGTCTCTCGTCAGCACGGGTTCCAATTTGAACCCCGAACCTTTGGTAGGCTTGCGCCGGGGACATGAGTCCAATACCCAGGAATTCTCATGAGTATCTCTAGCTAGAGACACTCTTGAGAATATTTGATGGCGTAATTTAAGAAAAATGTGTTTTATTGGAAATAAATGTTTTTTAATTGCTTCTATAGTCTCATTTTCATTTACACATTACGTACAATACCTAACTAACTAATGCAACATTTGTTATATTTTCAATCATATATTTATCATTCGAAATTTAGATATAGTTCTTAACGAAATTTATCAAAAATGTCTCTACTCATGAAGAAACTCGCAATCATAAACACTTTATAAGATCTTTCTTATGTAATACTATAAAAAATATTTAGGTTATAGGTACTATAGTTATAAAAATATGAGAACCACTAATCTTTCAGTGCATAGGTGTTGGCAGTACATATCTCTACATCCCACACAATAAGGCTGCATTCATACTAGATACACAAATATGCCGGAATAGATTTGTGATCCATTTCAGCCGAAAGACGTCTTACAGCTGGACAAAAAGTCACCCAGAGATTGCCACAACGATCGATCCTGTCCCGCCTGTAAAAAGTGGAAGAAAGTTTTCGACGCGCTCGTAATAGCGACCACATCTAGTACGTTATAAACAAAGAAAAAGATTACGAAAGTAGGTATATCTAGACAAACGTTAAACACTTTGTGCAGTGCTCAACAATAAATATTGCACATCGAGCCTAGGAAGGAGACTTCGACATATTTCGAGTTTGTAGAGCGTTATCTCTTTCGCGCCGTATCTATTTGACGTTTGTCGACCATTTTGATCGAGTTTTGACCAATACCGCACTGTCAGTGCTTACGTAGGCAGTGTGCAACAGAGATAACGCTAACGAAGTCGAAACGAGCCGATCGTCTCTTTCGCAGGCTCGATGTGCAATATTAATTGCTGTATTGATATTTAAGGATCTATTTTGCGTGTGCAAAGAACCTTACATATAAATTTAATGGCCTCAAGAGAGATTTAGATTCAGTTTATAGGTTTATTTTATAAGATGAACGCCAGCTATAAATTCTCAATAGTAAACCGATTGATGGTATCAACATAATCCTCAAAGTGTACGTGATACGTTCATCGTTAGTGGGCTTCGCTAGCAGTTCTAATCTTAGCGAATAATAAATTAATTCATGTTCATGAATAATAAACGTTATTATCAATATTGGGAACGGAAATAAACTGTTGACGCAAGATGGAAATGTGCTTAGTCAAACGTCCAAAATATTTACTCCCTTAACTTATTCACGTCAAATCTATGTTTAAGGTGTCCCTCCCTACTCGGAAGGAGAAAACCAAAAGCTTTTTGTTTGTGTTTAGGTAAACGGCTGTATCGAAGAAGCATAATAAGTAAATCATTGAAATGTGCAAACCAGACTGTTGATGTAGGTATTTTCCATAATATATGTTTAATGTTTATACGGCATATGTGTGCAATGCGATAAATGGATAGAACCAGGCCAAATTGTTCTGCAAAACAATTCCATTACCTAAAAAAAGAAAAGAAAGCGCTTGGACCCTGTGCCACTGCACAAGTTTAGACTTTCTGGCGTAAGTTCTGGGGGCCGACCGCCTAACTGAAATGCTTTCTATTTTTTAAAGAAAAATGGAAAGAAAAATTTGACTTCAGGCGAAACTTGAACTCGCGGCCACTGGGAATCTAGTCGAGCCGCTCTTCCAACTGAGCTACCGAAGTCCTGCCCAATTTGTCAAATCTTTCCTTTATATTTGTTGCATTGCCTTATGGTGGCAGTATCTATTGCCAACAATGCTTGTTTGCTAGTTAGGCATTCGATATAATAAACTTTGCAGTTTATTAAATATCGTAAAGAAGTCGCTTTTACCCGTAATAATTGTTTTATATATTTCGCATTAACACATGCTTGTGAAATATATTTTTAAAGAAAAATGGAAAGAAAAAAATATATATATATATATTTCACAAGCATGTGTTAATGCGAAATAATAAAAAAACAATTATTACGGGTAAAAGCGACTTCTTTACGATATGAAATGCTTTCGTTTAAGAATATCTTATAGTACAGAAATATTTAAAAAAAATGGGGAATCTCCATACTAGAACTGGAAAACTTTTTTACAATCATGTGGGGTTTTTGAAAATGACATAGAGGTTTATAAAACCATGCTTTCCGAAATTATCCGTTTGAAAAATAGACGCTTTCTTACTTAGTGGTGAAAACATATGTGCTACCCCCTTCCAACATTTAAAATAGAGGAGTAAATAATCTATAAAAATATGTGCTGTTGTTCTTAATGAAAACTTTCAACGAAATTTAGTTTGAACTACTTATTCCTAGTAGTTTTTGATATATGATTTATTTTCAAAAACTGCAAATAAAACTACCCTTATACATTACTTGCTACTACGGAACCCTTCATGGGCCAGTCCTACTCGCACTTGGCTGCTTTTTTTTACTGTTGTTCGCAGTATTTAATAAGAAAAGCAACAATCATTAAAAAAACTCACACTAGTTGCAAAAATATAAATATCATTATTGAAGTACCTATATCTGTATGTACCTGTGTTTTAAGTTTTCTTTGATATCATATTTCTAATAGGCGGCGACCTTACAAGACTACATAAATAAGTACAAGACAAGACACCTAAAGGTCATTCACTTAGTTAAATTATCTTAGGCAACTCTTGGAAGCAAATATGACGAGATTGTAAACGATAATTCTATTACGATTTTATATTTTTTAGGGTTCCGTAGTAAACAAAGAACCCTTATAGTTTCGCAATGTCCGTCTGTCTGTCTGTCCGTCCGTGGTTTAGCGCAAAAACTATTGGTACTAGAGACTTGAAATTTGGCACAAGTATATATACCTTAATCACGGCGACAAAATGGTAGAATAAAAACATGAAAAATAAAATTATTTATGGTACCTCCACTACATGTAACGCGCAAATATTTATTAGATTTAGTTAACTGTTTGTGACTTATTAAACTGCCAATTTTCGTTAGAGTTAGAGTCAAGTTTCCCCCCCCCCCCCCCCGTCTACCAACTAAACGGTTGTTAGACATTCAATAGTAGCTACGTATAACGAAATTAAAAGGAAAACTATCTCACCTTATTTGGCTTTACAAGTTTGCGAGTTTGCGAGTAATAGTCGACCAAATATAATGATAATGAATCCAACCTAAAAATTACGGAACCCTCCACTGCGCGTGGCCCGACACGCACTGGACCGATTTTTATATGTGATGAAGTGGAAAACAAACAGACAGTTCAAGTTGTAAGTGAATACTGTAGCCTATAAACATCTAAGTTCATAAAAACCAGAGATTTCAGAGTTTACTCTTTACCCTTTTAACCCGTGTAATAATCTTTTTTTTTCAGTTGCACGGATGCCCAGGCAAGATGACAAGAAAGTTTTTATTTTGTTTCCCACTAACACTGGGGAACATCATATTTGGTTACATTGTTATAGTAAGTCTGTTTTTATAATACTTTCAAAGAAATTCCTCGGAATTCACCATTTGTGTGGATTGCGATGTTTTTTCTATCAGGCGTTTTTATTTACAAATCTTTTGAAATCTTATATTGAAGATATTTCACAGAATCCTTTGTCGAAGCTTTTGAGTCTTTTTATTTTGCTGTTATGATGATTATCACAAACAAATGTATAATTCTTGTAGATAATAAGTGAATACCTATTGGAGCAATCTAAACAAAAACCTTAGTCTACATTTTACTGCGTTGAATGTTACCCCTGATGAGGCTTAAGTTATTTCGCTCCAGTGATAATTATTACTGATCATTACATTACCACGTCATTACAACCTGCCGCTTTATGACGTTGTTCAGAAATTCCAATAATCTGTTGATTTTTTTATCTACCTAAATAAAAATTATCTTCGAAGTGTTTGTATGCGCAGAACTTCCAATTGACTGCACAAAATTGGATAAGTCTTTCTTTTATGTGTTCGTATTTGCTAGGAGAAGGTTTTTTAATAAAAGCTTATGGCTGTATGAAGGTCGCAGGATCAGCTAGTTGTATAATAAATGTGGCATGCAGTTTACATTGATGGTAAGTGAAAACTACAACATATAAGCAGAAAAAAAAACAAAGATATTATTACAGAAGTGTTGCCACTACTGAGGTCTAAGATCCTATTTGCCAGAAATTACCAACTGGTACCTTCACGTACTCAAAAAGTACTTAACCTATTAAAAAAATATTGAAAAAAACAAATTAAAAGCGTGAATGTAATCTGGAAAGATGATAATGAACGATCCCTTAATTGCCAGCACAGAGACAACAACAACATAACACTTTATTGTACACCAGTTAAGAATACAAAGAAATACACAAAAGAGTTACAGAGTATACAATAGGCGGCCTTTTCGCTAGAGGAGCGATCTCTACCAGACAACCTTTGGGTAGAGGAAAAGATGTAATAGAGTAGGATAGGGGTGCACTAATAAAACAGTAAATTCGACTCTACCTCCAGAAATAAAAACTTTACTTCTGAATACAATACTTTGTAATGACAACAAAACTTGTTCACAGATTGTTAGTTTAGCAGTAATGACATTCCATTTTTACCGGCTTGCCCTGAACATTGTCTCCAAGGATGACATCGAAGAAGACAAGTTTGGAGACTTCGAAAAGCTGGAGAGCATATTTGGGAAGGAGAAAAAAGACTTGATGACTATAATTGCTATGGTATACTATATGTCGTATATCATTATTGGATTTCTACTGTTCTTATTTGGTTGTCTCTTCACGTGTGGTGTTTATAAGGTAAAATTTTTGCTGTCTCATTCTAATTTATAATAAAGACACATTAATTTTCTTGTGATTGTTCCTCTATTTACTGCATCTAAAATATTTATGTCATTTTTATTTCTGAATGCTTACTGATCATTTTAGATTTTCTGGCTGCTATTGCTATAAAAATTCTAGGTGCTATTCAATTGTTATATGGATTTTTCCATATGTATTTTTTTTGTTTCTAAATGACACACTCGGAGTTTGGTAATGTGCCCTAAGATGTCAATAAGATCGTCACCTATAACGCTAGTGATTGTACCTGTAGGTACTTACCCCTTTGGGAAATGTTAATACATATAATACTGCCGAATACTTGCGGCTTAATAAAGAACTACAAGTGAATGTATAACAATCATACTTCTCAAGAAACTTAAGAATTAGATAGTAAAATAATACTTTGTTTTCATATAGATTTCTGTATTTTATTCTTGAAAAGGGTGCAATTTTTGAAAAATAATTGTTAAAGGTAATAATTCTGGAAACATGTGATTTTTTTCGTCAAAAATCATCCGACTATGACTTGACTAAGCTTGAAATGAAGTCGATTATTCTGTGTCATAATAAATGTCACATTTCATTTATTTTATTGTCTAGATCGGCCTGAAAGTTAACTACAAATAATTGCCTATTATACCTATGCCTCAACGGTACCTTTTAAATTATATGTACTTACGAAAATATTCCGAAATGTCTATTCTCAAGAGTACTTGAAGAGATTTGGTTAAGTAATAAAACCATTTTCATGTAAATAAATGGAATAGCCGCTTTAGGGACGACAATAATACTGGATTCGAATGTAGATGTCCATTGCGATGGCCGAAAACGAGGTTCAATTTACATTGTTTGGGCCGCAAACGCACAATCAGTGATTGCTCCCTATTTTCACGAAGTTTTATTTCATGGTACGCTATGGCTCGTATCTTTCAAATAATTAAATTGGTTCCACTCCATTCCGGTGTTAACACTATTGACTGGTCATTTTAATTCAAGAAGCATAAAAAATATTTGTATAGAACAATGTTTGGTTATCATAAACTTACAATAAGTACGGATGATTGTTAAACTCACATTTTTAACACTGCCTTACACCCATATTCTAAGACATTATACTTGAAGCATTGCTTGACTCACACTCAGCTTGAGATACTTTATGAGGACACCTCGAAATCCATATTCTTAGTTGTATTTTGACAGTAACTCATGTGTACGGATTATCATAAAGATAATTCACAAAGTCTTGAAAATCCATTTTTATGGAAAAGTACGGTATTTAATTATATTTCACAAGAAAAACTTATTGAGCGCATGAATATGGCGTAAATGTAAGTACTCCTCAAGTTTGGCAATTGCTTTCTTACCTCAAACGGAGGCAGAATGTCGAATTGACGTTATTAGTTACAACTAATGGCCGAATACTCAAACGTCACTCAATTTTAAGCAACCCTCAAATGTGCGCTGTCTCTATCGTTTGAACGTGTTTTATAATGAGAGAAGATTTTTAAGTCCCACTAACATTTAAGTGACGTTTAAGTATTTGGCCGTGAAAATACCAATTCCATTGAGTGAGGTTGAGTTTAGGTCGAGTAAGTATGTACTACCGAATAGCCTCTTATGGTACTGATATTTATTAAGGATTCAACTTATTTTCATTGACCACCGAACCTTATAAAATGCAACAAATAACCTGAATGTTTTTACATAGCCGTATGTATATGTATTTGTCAGCATTCAACTTTTTTTGTCTTGTTGTGCCCTTATATGTAAAGTTACTCGTAGTCATGTTTTTGTTCTTTCTGTATGTTATTTACATGGCATTGCGAGAAAATATTGTAATACTTACCTCGAAAATGTTTGAGTTTATTTTATAAACATTTTGGAATCGGTAGGTATTTTTACAGGAAAGAACTCGGTGCAATTTATTTTTCTATATATTTTTTTCTAAATAAAGTCAATCAGAATAATTGCTTAATGGAAGTGCCTTAGTAATAGATAGAAAGCACAAAGTTTCTTTTTACTTGTTTTTTTATGCAATGGAAGTGGCTTGCAGTTCACATTGATGTTAAGTGATGACCGCAGCCTATAGACACCCACAGAAAGACCAAGGTCAAAATGCAGATGCGTTACCACTCCTGAGGCGCAAGGTGTTATGCCTCTGTGCCGGAAATTACAGGGCCAGAAATCAATTACCACCTGACCGGAACACAATAGTGCTGCACACTACCATTTAGCGGCAAGTATATTAGGTAACGCGTTGGTGCCTACGCCCGCGAGCTCCGTCACTGGAGCTCTACCACCAGAAACAAATGCCGCTGAACTATCATCTACTGCACTGTTGTGTCCTGTTGGCGTATATTGACCTCTTATTGTGGGCTTAAACTGTATCGCTGACGCAGATATACTACAAAACAGTTCTCCTGAACTTACTACTAATGGCGGATGAGACGGAACACCGTGGGGTTCTAGAGTTCAAACACACGAGCGGCATTTTGTTGATGACGGCCGTCGCCTTTTATTATATTTATCCCGCAGCTACCAAATATGACAGGATAACATTTTTATTTGAATAAAAGTAGCACATATTCATAAATCGGGACACTATTAATAGATAGATAGGATGCGGGACGATAACATTGAAATCGGGACTATGCGGACAGAATCGGGACAGGTAACAACTCTGTTAGTGATGTACCCGGAGATGTCAATAGGCTCGCCACCATACTAGAAAACCTAAAGAAATAACTCAATAAGGTGTTTTTAAAAATAAGTTCTCTTCCTAGTATTCTGTGAAGCATTTTCGAAAAAAAAGCTGTTAGTAAAAAAGGGTTTTCTAAAAATAACAAAAAAAAATACGCGTAAATACATACACGCCCAAAAAATTATCTTCCTTTGGGGCCAGTCGGATAAAAATAAATCTCAACACGCGTCACAAGGAAGGACTCTCGAGGAGCAATAAAAATAAAATCATCCTGTATCATCCGCATCGCATTTCATTACTTCACATAAAAGTCGGTGTTCTGATCCCTCAGCAGGACTTTATTCACCATGAAAACAAATTTTATAAATTTTGACGACCCGGTTAGTCCAGCGGTGTGAGGCGTTTGATTCGAAGGGTCGCGGGTTCGATCCCCGCACCGGGAAAAATATTTGTATGGCCTACAGATATTTATATCGGGTCTGGGTGTTTGTGTATGTGTTGCGTGTGTACAACGGTATCCACGACACAGGTTTATACCTGCTGTGAGTCTAAGCGTATTTATTATATTAAATACAGTGTTACCTATGCCCTTGGTATTCAGTCGTCAATTATGGTTTTCATTAGTTTGGATAACTTTATTTCATACCAACAATAGAAGAAGCCCTCCATACTAAACTTGAATGATAAACTGTTTATTCCGAAGAGGTAAAAATATTTTTTTACTTTGGTTTTTGTGTAGATGTCTATAGGTTACAGTCATCACTTAACACCAATGTAAACTACATGCTTGTTTGCCAACTTTGTAACATAAAAAAAATCACCGTGTAAAGCACAACCCTATCATATAAGACACAACCATAACATCCCGGAGTCGCAGGGCACAGCAAGGCATATAAAGGATCATGGCAAGATTGAAAAAAAGGTACACAGTAAAACAGCATGGAAATATTAACCAGTGAACCTAAACAACATTTCCTGATAATTAGAATATTTTTAATTCCCCGGAATAAAAAGTTTGAAATTGAATTTCAGTATGGAGTACTTCTACTGTTGTTAGGAAAGACGATTTTTATTCCGGTGATTTAAAAATATTTTAAATACCAGATAATGTTCTTTAGGTTCCCTAGATAATATTTCTAATCCGTTTTACCTTGTACCTTTTTCGAACTTTTTTTGTACAAATCAATGTATGAAACTTGCCATGATTCTTTAAGCTGAGACTGAATTAGTCCATCATACCCCTTTGGTAGCAGTTTTTGTTGTGCACATGGGTCGTGTAAAAACTAGACACAATCATTTCTTGTATAATGTGTATTTTATTGCTGACGAAATTTCAAAGATAAATGTTTGAGTTAACAGAAATTGGAAGACATTCGGAATAAATAAATAAGGTTCCAGGGGTAATGTACTGTAATTGCCGGCACAAAGAAATTGTAGGTTAAACCCCAGGAGTGGCAACGCATCTACATTGCAATCTCCGATTTTTATACAAATGTTAATTTAATAGGGGTATTCAAACTTACACTTACTTCCTATCACAACCTCACGCTAGGTATAAACCTGTGTTTTTTTTTTTTTTTTTTATGTAATAAAAGTGGCAAACAAGCTTGCAGTTCACATTGATGTTAAGTGATGACTGCAGCCTATAGACACCCACACAATGACCAGAGGTCAAAATGCAGATGCGCTGCCACTCCTGAGGCATTAGGTGATATGCCTCTGTGCCTGAAATTACAGGGCCGTACATTACCACCTGACCGGAACACGATAGTGCTGAACACTACCATTTAGCGGCAAGTATATTAGGTAATGCGGTGGTGCCTACGCCCGCGAGCTCCGTCACTGGAACTCTACCACCAGTAAAAGTGTGTCCCCAGTGCATCGTACACACACACAAATATAGTCCCGGTGCGGGGTTCGACTCGCGACCATAAGCGTGCGTCACACACCGCCTGTCTGGATATCTTCGACAAGAGTCATTAATACCGTAGAATCTGTAGAGTACAATATCTGATCAGATCTGTAAAATAAAATGGTTGTACGAATGTTGCATGATTATTCAATTATGGTTTTATTTTATTTCCAGGGCAACAGCTGTTTAATATCGACCTTCTTCGTGTATAGTTTCTTTCACCTGTTCTTCACAATTGGCCTTATAGTATGGGAGGCTGTCACATTAGGATGGGTGCAATTAGGTCTTATTCTTGTTACTGATTGTAAGTCTATTTGTCTTTTGATTATTCATTAGAATTTAAACGTGTGTATTAGACCTACTTTACTGTTCTTCAAATATGGCTTAGTTTTATTCCATTTAAAAGATGCTGAGTTTGTTGACATTCATCGGGACAACAAATATATAGAACTTCAGATGTACCATTGAAAGTACAAGGTAATCAAAGTCACCTCTTTTCCAGCAATATTTTATTCATCCTACTAATATTATAAAAGCGAAAGTTTGTGAGTATGGATGGATGGATAGATGGATGGATGTTTGTTACTCTTTAACGAAAAAACTACTCGACGAATGTGGTTGAAACATTACAGTAATATAAGTTATACCTACATAGGAATAACATATAGGCTAGAATTTGCAATGATTAAAAGTACGCGGACTAAGTCTAAAATTAGTCTTACATAAATCTGATAGTTTCAGACTTCTCACATTCGGGTTAACACAAACTTCACAGGCTGCGTGCATGGCTAGTTCACAGCTATGCACGCAGCCTGTGGTCGCATCTAGGTGCAATCATACCAAAAACAAACCCGAATATAACCGAATGTATTGAAGCTCTTTAGCTGAATCTCTACCAACAATAAGATAAAATTATTGAAGTTTAATAATAGTGTTTTTCTTTCTTTACAGTGCTCCTCATAATTTGCCTTTTTAGCGTCAAATACATGATTGAAGCAATTAGAACAGGACACGTCTACACTCGACCCGGAAAAGAAATGTATGAATATTAAAAAAGACGTCCAAACTTGCGTTAAAGAAATCATTCATAGAATATATTTAAAATATTCTACTACTTGCAATAAATTCATAGACAATATATTGTGATAAATAAACTAATATTTATTTTAATTTTTACAATTATTGCTTTGTATTCGTATGAATAAGTGATTACACATAATAGCATTTAATTGTCTTGAAATAACTTACATTGTTGCAAATCGAAAGTCTTATTATTACTTAATTGATTGTTTGGAACACTAATAAAAACAAGAGAGCGAATCATCACGGAAAATCATATAAATATTTCGACTTATTCTTTAGTTGTACTTATGACAATAGTACATAGGTAAGATTATAAATAAACATTGCAATAAAATTGCTATCTTCTAATGATGGTTTTATTAACTCGCATAATGTTTTTAGGCGAGTGTACTATTATGTATTAAATATGTAACAACAATCTCCATTTCTCCTACCATACATGCTCATTCTCTTTTTTAATTAAACTAAATAAAGGTATAGAAATAACAAACTCCTTTAATTATAATAAATAGTGCAAACTTTCTTATAAAATTAAGATTTATGAGTTATTATACTTATAAATTAAGATTTATAATAATTAAGAAAAACACTCACAATAAATGCAGTTCTCAAATAAGATAGATATTAGCACCAAAAACAAACTAATGATCACAGTTTTTAAATACTTTACAACTCAATAATTATTTTTATTAATTACGATTAATACTTAAATACCTCTTATCTTAATAAAATCTAGGTATAAAATCATCTAGTCTATTATGAGATATGTTGCTAATATCTCTCCTTCTACGCCGGCGTCCCAACATCATAGGAACTACCATAGCCATGGTAGCAGGTAGCATGCCAGCACCAACGGCTGCTAAAACTGTTGAACTATCTGGCAAATTTTTATTCGGAATGAATTTCCTTCTCACAACCTTTGTTTTCATTGGTATGTTTTGTGATGCCGCCACTTCTAAATCAATTTTTTTGTCCATATCTCGTTTTGATTCCTCGACTGTTTGAAAACTCCTTTCGACCTCCAATAATCCTCCGTGAGACGTTGTCATGTTTGTGGTTGAATCCACAGGTAAAACAGTCAATGCTACGGACTGATGAGAAGTTATAGATGGTGCATCTAGATTTTCTTCATTAGGATTTAAAGAACGCTGTCGCTTTTTATTGCGATAACCCTTAGTCGTTGATAAGAGAACCCACTGCCCATCTCCATATGGTGGTCTTGATGAACGATCACCATCCAGTTCTGGGGTGCCTGCATATATCACTTGGGTGGGTCTTCTCATGGGCCGTTTCTGAGATGAAGCCTGATGAAGCGCTTCGTATTCATAAGGAAAGTTTGAGGGCCGGGAATCTGTAACAACAGAATCAGACATACCATAATATACTTTATCGTCATCGGGGTATCGATCATCAGAATCACAATTCGGTTTATGTGGCCGTCGACTGTCGTCAGGTGACCAAGAAGTGTGATAATTATGTGTGGATTGTTGAGGTTTGTTGTTCATGGTCCATGTTGGCTTTGAAGGTAGTTCTGGTTCGTAATCCGGTGGTATGTGTAATTTGTTGTTAATATATCCTGGCCTGGTTAGTATTGGTCTTTTTTGGGGATACGTATATGAACTTTCCAAGCCTTGACTCGTTGTGAATCTATCATCGCTAGGGAAATTATTATCTTCGTCTTGGTTCCAAACATGAGGTTTTTGTTTTTTGATGTTCGGTTTCCATTTTGATATTTTGCTAGTAGACCATGCCACGGGTTCTAAAGTTACCCAACCATCTTTATCATCAAAGGGATGCTTATGCTGTTTAACCTTCAAACGATTCCAAGACGTATAAACTTTTCCATTATCATCCTCCTCATCATCGTTGTCACTATTGGATATTGAAGAATATCGATCCATTTTGTGTTTATCATTTTTGAGTTTTTCCGCTAAAGCATTTATGGCTTGAAGGCGATCCTTAGAAAAATCACGAAAATCCTTAAATTTTTCCGAATTTTCTGGTACATAATCATCGAAATCTTCCTGAGGTCCTTCGTTTTCATTAAAACCTTCTTGACACGAAGGTCCATAACAGCGAGGCCGATTTGTGCCAACGTCGTGTATAATGTGAGTCATAAAGTTTTTCATTTCAAAGTCATCTTTGTCATTCTTCTCGCGATTCCATTCATTACGCAAGTCATCGACAGATGCAGTTTCAATAATTGTAATGGGTTCTTTCCCCGGAACATCGAGTTGATATGTTTTAACTTTATCATTGTATCGCTCGATTTGTGTTTGATCGTTGAGATTAGCCACTGTTATTTGGAACGCACAAATGGCAAACAATATCACTATCATTTTCATCGTAAAAAAACTTCACTTTCGTTTCGCGTGTTTACGCGCTAGCGAGGCGCGCGAGGACTGAGCGCCGGCGGCGTTAGCAGCTCACTGATATAGTTTTGATAGGAGATGCACAATAACCCTCCCTGCTCTCTAATGCAATGGTAATTTCAGTTTGGTCACGACGAATGAACGACATAATTACACGGCGATTGTCGTTTGCCGGCAGCTTATCTTAATTGACTATCGCGTATTTCTTGAATCCGTGACCTGCGCGAAGTGAAAACGTTTTTCATTTTGTGTAATGTTTTCTCTTTGCGCACCTATAATGGGGGAAATGTTCGCAGGGTCGCATTGTACGGTGCGATAGAAATGCGATAGCAACACGTATATTTAAATATGGAGTTTGTTTTGAAATCACTTCGCACATAATTTTCGCTTTTACATTCTTTTTGATGAGGGAGAAATCCTTATGTGAAGTCTTAAGTGACACAGTGGGTAGTGTGATTCCTACCATCTAAAATCATCTTACCCGTGTAGTCTAAGTAGGTAATTTGGTCCTGGTACCCATAACACAAGTTAAATCTTACCATGGGTACCAGTGCCTATATGTATCAATGTACAGGATGATAATAATAAAATTTATTCTTATTCTTCTTTATTCTTATTCTTACATGCTATGGCAACCATGACAATCTGCTTGTTAGTTTCAATTGTTGTGGCTAACAATTAATTTCTACAATGGATAACCAGGATGTCTGGATGATTGTACATCGCAAGGCAACACTTTAATTTCTTCTTACGCAATCCAAAACCTAACACCATCGACGACACAACGCAGCTTCTCTCCCACTAATTCACTGGTCCAGTATTTGAGCGCTATTTGTGTACATGTACAGAACTATACACAATTTTTGTTTTAACTATACTCAATTTTTGTTGTTCGGAACCCGGAAACGATTGATGCAATTCCAATTGTCGTCATTAATCTTTTCCTTGAAAAGTGAGATTTTCTAAGATCCTTTCTTCCAATCGTTCACTTGCACTTTACAAAACCGGTTTTAAAGTCGGTTAAAAATTAACTACACATAACATTTTTCTAATTCATTCGTTTTCGATTTCGATAAAAAATGAACTCTCAAAAAGGATTGTGTGATACAAAAAGACTACTACTATCGAAATGTTTTTGATTTCGACTTCACGATTTTTGGATGGCGAACGAGTTGAATTTTACGGTTTCAATAATAATGTATTATCACAGAATAGAAGAGATAATGTATATCACAGAATAGAAGAGAAATAGACACAAAAATCAAAATTTTAATTTAATTCATAATTCTGCGGTCCTAGTAGACAGAATATTTAATTCATATGGTTACTTGACGACCCGGTTAGTCCAGCGGTGTGAGATGACCGTTTGATTCGAAGGGTCGCGGGTTCGATCCCCGCTACGTTACAAATATTTGTATGGCCTACAGATATTTGTTCCGGGTCTGGGTGTTTGTGTATGTGTTGTATGTGGGCACCCACGACACAGGGCTATACCTACTGTGGGACTGTGAGTGTAAGCGTATTTTATTTATTTATTTTATTAATAATATTGAAAACACGAACGAAGAATCCAAGAAACGTGCAATCGAGTCTGAAGTAAAGATCCATATCACACATTTAGGAAGTATATGACCCGGAACGTCTCTGTTCGTGTATTCGTGAAACATTAGTTACAATCGCGTGGAAGCAGCTCTCTCTGGGCTATTATCCCTATCGCGATCAACTCCGCTCTAATTATGCTATGCACTTTTACCGATCTAAGTACTCTACAATGATCTAACTAGCTCTCGCGGAATAATTCCTCCGGTGAATCCAGGCTGTAGATAAATCCCACAGTAAGCACAATCACTATTGAGAAAGTAAATACATGTTTGAAATAGAAGGTTTTGTTGGATAAGCACTATAATAGACATGGTTATGACAATAATTTAAGGAGCCATTGTATCTTACTCATGAACAAATATTTCTATTGGGCCAACCCTGAATGCACTAAAAATAAACGTGCACTATACAAAATCTTCATTGTTGCGCAACAAATTGCAGGCAGTTTCTACTTTTTTCGAAGAATTTCTCAGACATAGTCATATTTTTAAAAACCGTTACAAACAATCATACAGTTTATATTGATGGTATAAGTAACACTGGTGTAGCCTATAAACATCTACATGAAAGCAGAGATTTAAATGTAGATGCGTTGCCGCTCCTGAGACCTAAGATATTGTCTCTGCCGGAAATTACAGGTATAAAAATTACATTACCTCCTGCCCGGATAAAGCTGAACACTACTATTTAGCGACAAGTAGATTAGGTAATGCGGTGGTGCCTACGCCCGCAAGCTTCGTCACTGGAGCTCTACCACCGGTAACACAATACAAATATGACGACATAATAATGGTACCTACATCATCTGAATGAGACATTTTTTTTAAATTATTAAATTATGGCATCGCTATTACGCATATTGCCAGTGTCAAGTAAAACGATATTTCGTATTTATTTAAGCAGGGTAAAAGTTAGTATAATATAGTCAGTCAATTACTTTTAAGTATGTCAGTCAAGTAAGTTACACTCAAGTTATTCGAGTAAAGCGATGGCTACTTTACCAGAACATTTACAATGAAGTTTTGGAGGCAACCTGAAAGGTCGTGTTTTCGCACTGTTATTCTATTTCACTATACACGGGCACTGTAATAAACCTATATCAAACAAAATGCCACCAACTTTATTCAATATAACTTAAAAATACACCAAGAAAATGAAATAAAATAAGAGCACCATAAGCCTCTTTCAAGGTTCCCGCCAAAACTCCGAATGAGATATTAACGTACTATCAGCTCAAATTGCGTCCGATCTACCTACTTGATCCATGACACTTGCAGGAGATTTTCTCTTTACTGCACAAAGTAGATACTAAACGAGCAGAAAATGTTTGAATAAAGCCTTACATATACAGAACATGATATAGAATGTGTACCTATATTGAAAACGCAATATAGCTACCGAAAGCATTCTAAAACAGAAATACTACCTTTCTACTTAATTCTTAGCATAGATATAAAGAACTGAGATGTGTTTAATCTAGATCAGCGATAATTCGTTACGGTTTCTTTATTGTAGAAGTCTAATGGCAATTTGTGTAAAAAATGGGGTAAAAACTGTAGGTCGATGCACTGGTACCCATCTTGGTGAACGCGCGAATGTTCGTAATGCATACCTCTTTCTTATATCATTCTAATATAGACTACATAGATCTAGTTTTGTCGGCGTCGGGACGTCGCGACCCTACGGCCCACTAGCGGAAGAATTATCTTCTACTGGAAGAAAATCCTTCCACTAGTGCAGTCAGTCAACCGAACAATGGCGGTCAAACCATTCCAATTGGGCGGTAGCATAAATGACAATGCGAGATGGGCAGCAGTGTCCTGCGATAAAACTACCGCCACTGCGATCGCCAATCCGCATGCCAAGCGTGGCGATTATAGCACAACACTGTTGTGGGCATCTTTGGGAAGGCTTTGTCCAGCTGTGCAACGTCTTTCGTCTGGAGTGATGATTTCTAGTTTTGAATTATTTATAAGTTGTTTCTTCTTGTTAACTGTCAATAATTGTAATATTTATTTTTCGCAATAACATATGCGAGTGAACTTTAGAAATTAAAGAAAAAACGGAAAGAAAAATTTGACTTCGGGCAGGAATCGAACCTGCGCACTCAGGATAACCAGTCCAGCCGCCTTACCACTAAGCTACCGAAGTCCCACACCGATGCGATTACGAGGCCGTACATTACCATCTAACCGGAACGCGATAGTACTGAACACTACCATTTAGCGGCAGATAGATTAGGTAATGCGGTGGTGCCTACGCCCTCAAGCTCCTACACTGGAACTCTACCACCAATAAAAATACTCCCATAGGACATAGTGCAGATGCGTTGCCTGCTCCCACCCCTGAGGCCTGAGTTGTTTTGCCTCTTTGATAGATATTCGAGGCATAGGTACATTTCCATTGAAATGGAACGCAATAGTACATACCTACTGAACACAACCATTTAGCAACAGCTATATTAGGTAATGCGCTGAAACTATACTTCCAGTAAAAGGTAATGATAGCATACCATTATCGATACGCTGAGATGCTGGATTCGATCTCTGGGATTTCTATTGATGATCCATTTCAAAAGGTACCCATTATCGCCTTCGGAGTTTGATAATGTGCCCGGTGAATTTCAATAGGCTTGGAGCTCTACCACCAGCAATATTGTAGTATTATCTTGTAACTCCTAACAGTTTGTAACTCCTAATGGAGCACTGTGACTTACAACGTGAACTGAGTTGCGAGAAATGATAATTTTTAGATGCAAGTACCTACTAATAAAACCCTAAACCTATGTCCATATAACGTTTGAGAGTTTCACTCCATTTCCCCATCATGCCATCATCAGATCCCAACTTTGTGGCAAAGGAACCAAATTGGAAGTGAAGGGACCGTTTCAAACAAAACAAGATTTTAAAAAATCTGTCTACAGTTGATGCGAGTAATCAAAAAACATACATAAAAACATATATTCAGCGAGAATAGAACCTGCATTTTTATTGTCGGTTAAAAATACAATCCGTTTTGTAGTTACAGGTAAAATAATACAAACACTCCCCTTGTCACCGGTCACGGTCATACCCCCGCGACGTTCCATTCATACCAATCTCATTTAACGGCCCACGACTCCTTTATGCTTTCTAAAACTCATAAAATTGGAACCATTGTCAAAATTTCTAAATATGGTTTCACCTTCGCTTTTACCCAAACCGATTAAACGCTTGGCGTTTGATTGAATCGGTGATTCAATTCGTTGACCTACGAATATCCCACTTGTCATGTTATTTTAAGACGTTAGGAGCTATTATATTGCATGATATCTCAATGGCATGGGTATCTATATCCGATCAAAAATGTAATTGTGAAAATAGAAGTCAATGACATTTGTTAACGCAGATCTTAGAAAATAAGTGGTGCTGTCTGGTGGCATTTACACAAAAATTCGAGGACATAATGCAGATATTTACCAGCTCTGAAGTTTAAATTGTTTTGCCATATTTTTTTTTTATGTAATGGGCTTGGCAAACAAGCATGCAGTTCACATTGATGTTAAGTGATGACTGCAGCCTATAGACACCCACATGAAGACCAGGGTCAAAATGCAGATGCGTTACCACTCCTGAGGCCTAAGGTGTTATGCCTCTGTGCCGGCAATTACAGGGCCGTACATTACCACCTGACCGGAACACGATAGTGCTGAACACTACCATTTAGCGGCAAGTATATTAGGTAATGCGGGGGTGCCTACGCCCGCGAGCTCCGTCACTGAAGCTCTACCACCAGTAAATATAAGTATTACCTACCATATTACCGGAACACGATAATGCTGAACTAAAATTTGGCTACAGATAAGTAGATAAAGTAATGCGGTAATGCCTACGACCTTGAGCTCCAGTACTGGAACTCTACCACCAGTTAACATTTTTATTTAGTGGAAGCACAAGATCTAAGGCACCGAATAGCAAGTGGCAACGCATTATGGCCTTTGCTTATTTCATAAATGACCATAGGCTGCAGTATTGTGAGTGATACCACCAATATAAACAAACAACACTCCTGGTAGAATATCAGGACAACTTAGGTATGCTCGTGTTACAATACGTAAGTATAGAAACACATTTACTGGTGGTAGAGCTCCAGTGACGGAGCTCGCGGGCGTAGGCACCACCGCATTACCTAATATACTTGCCGCTAAATGGTAGTGTTCAGCACTATCGTGTTCCGGTCAGGTGGTAATGTACGGCCCTGTAATTTCCGGCACAGAGGCATAACACCTTAGGCCTCAGGAGTGGTAATGCATCTGCATTTTTACCTCTGGTCATTGTGTGGGTGTCTATAGGCTGCAGTTATCACTTAACATCAATGTGAACTGTATGCTTGTTTGCCACTTTTAAAAAATAAAAAATATATATATATATAAACAAACAGCACTCCTGGTAGAATATCAGGACAACTTAGGTATGCTCGTGTTATAATACGTAAGTATAGAAACACGTACGTCACTGAACGGGATTCTGCATGGAAGCAAAACGGTATGTGACTGTGTGTGTGATGGTGTGCATCAGTAATTATGTACATTATTTGGTACGAATTTTACCGGTGACATAAGATGTCCTGATATTCTGCCAGGAGAAAAAGCGCTTTTCTTTGTCTTGTAACTTGTCTATTTATATTGGTGGTATCACTTACCATACTACAGCCTATTTGCGATATCGCCACGCCAGTTTAATTGGTCTAGCAAAAAACCGCTAACCGTAAATCTCAATGCCAGCGTGAAAGTATAAAGAAGTTGCGTTGTGTCGTCGATGCGCGTGTGGTTCAGTTGCCGCAAACGTTTTTCGATAATTAGCAACCTTGAATCTGATTTTATTAGAATAACGCTGAAAGTACCTACGACAATGTTTTTTAATTTATAAACCAACAAGAGGGTCTATAAATAAATTATTATAATATCAAATCGAGAAACATGTCTCGTTCCTTGGTCTTGATTCAAAATATTTTCTACACACAAACCTGCCTTACAGTAAGCAAATATCCTTGTATCAATAAGTAATTCACAGTATATTTTGTATTCATGAGCAGGAAAAAGCGAAGGTTTTGCCAGAACAATAACGAGACACCGTATACGAAAATCTTTTTATAAAATAAAATAGCAACCGTTCATGCCGCTGCGCTGTCCATATGCCAAGCCAAAAAACTTAGTAAGTTTACTTAAAAAATATATGGTTTCAACTAAAATGGAAGGACTTCTAGGTGAACACATATATTATTTAATTCCAGTTACTATTCCAATCCAACTTAATTAAGTTATAACGCTATATAAGTACCTAAAATAAATAAAACTCCTTTAGGATATTTGGCACTCTACTCTTTCAACCAACCCTGTAAGGAACTTGGTGTGAAGTTTGGTACTATTCTTCATCTAATTAAAAAAAATAAAAAAGTTGAGATTCCATATTCGGCACTTAAAGATGTAAGTTTAGTGAGCTTTCAATTCACCCCAACCTTTTTTCCGCTATACATTCCAGTTTTAAATAATTAATGAACTAAAACACTTAAAATTTTATTCGGGCTCTGTGAAATGATCGAGAGCTTTTTAATTTATATCTAATAAACTTGGAAATGAACCCACTTGAATTTTGATGTAAGTAATAAAATAGCATAGGTACCTAGAACATATTGGAAAGAAATATTTGGAACAATTCTTTCCAATATGTTCACAAAAATATCAAATCAATATTTTACCAGATCAACCCTTACCGTTCATCGAACATCAAACAACTGTTCCAAAGAAACCATAAACTAAGAAGGAAACAAAGTATTTCTGTTACAGAATAATAAAATCTATGAATATCTTATACTTGATCCAAAGTCGTGGGTAGACGATTGGTACGATACTATTCGTGTACTACTCGCTGCGTTTTTGCCATGGTTACGAACATTCTATGAGCTCAGAATCACAGTGGGTGTCTGCATGTATGCTGGAATGCATGCATTTACTCTGCCTACCCCTTCGGGGATGACACGGTTGAGGTTACGTAACAAAACATTAAATTTTTGACGAACTTAAAAAAATGAGGAGGTTCTTCTTTTTCAAGTTGACGCCATTCTCACCAGATATTTTTGAAATCTGATGCTAGCCTTCTAGGTAAATCAAGGGAAAAGTGCATTGTGGATTGTGTTTTCTATACATATTTATGCATTTACATGTGAAAATTATCATTTCACGCTACTGAGTTCTAGTTGAAAACCACAACCACAACACTCCTTAATCGTAAGGAGCAATATTATTCCAATTTATCGATAGAAAATACTCAACAGTATTTGCTTAGAAGTGCAGTGGGTAGAAATGAAGGATGTAGGTAAGTAGGTATTATCTTTTTCTACTATGGCTGTCAAAGGAGACGGGTAGTTTTGGGCCCGCAAAATCGTTACTAGCTAACCCATTACACAGTACATTTTGTAATATAGTTAACAATTAGCAATCTATCCCAACTCTTACTTAAACATGTAGGTAATATACTTCAATTACTGGCAATTCAAAAAATGGCCTAATTTCAAATTATTTATTCTACAGTCATTTGAAAATGACATATTTTGTACAGTGTTAACACCTGGGCCCAGAAATGTATGGAACAGTAATATTTTATTTTAGCATTTCTTCTGTTCACTATAACTATAAACCCTGTAAAAAAATGTCCTTCGAAAAATAAACAGATTTTTCCTGGTGGTAGGTAGAGCTCCAGTGACGGAGCTCGCGGGCGTAGGCACCACCGTATTACCTAATTTACTTGCCACTAAATGGTAGTGTTCAGCATTATCGTGTTCCGGTCAGGGGGAAATGTACGGCCCTGTAATTGCCGGCACAGAGACATAACACCTTAGGCCTCAGGAGTTGTAACGCATCTGCATTTTGACCTTGGTCTTCGTGTAAGTGTCTATAGGCTGCAGTCATCACTTAATATGCACACTTAACACTGCATGCTTGTTTACCACTTAAAAAAAAAACTAACAACTTGTAAAATTTTTTTAATAGCTCAGCAGTCTAACCATGCCTTAAAATTGGGGTATTGTTCGCTATACAGCATTCGTTTTACATATAATTTTCTTAACTGAAATATTCTGTTCTTTGTATTGTAAAATTATATGTAGGAAGGAAGTAAAAGGAAATTATGGCCGCTACGAAACGGGTATTAAGCTGTTGTTTTGTTTTGTAAAAGAAAAACCTTTACTTACATTTCGAATTTGTGTCTGTGTCTACATTACACATTAGTACATGTTACATTTTAGAAGTTTAATAAAGTAACACTACAATTCTGCTGATAGAGTACCAATGTAACTCAACTGGAGCAGACTGGAGGGAGTTTCCAGAGTTGAAGCTTTTATCTTAAAGCGAGGGTTTATGTAGGCACTACTCTGTTTCCTTATTTACGAGTAACTCTGCTAAGTAAATGACTACGATTATGACGAACAGATTTTTCTTTTTCGTCTATGAAGAAATTGTAAAATTTGATTTTCATATCGGTTAAAGTGTATTATTAAATTGGTATTCATTATAACCTATTGGATTATTATTATAAGTCATTCACTGTAAGTAGCTTAGGTATAACTTGACAATACAAAAGTGTCCTTGTAGACCAATATGAAATAAATAAATATAATTTGGATTTTTCTTCAATTTTTATTTTCCCGTAAATTGTAGCTAAATTGTCTCTACATTGCGCCGGAATCCATTGTATTTGTCACCGAAGCAAAACAATCTAGACCTCAGTTACCAGCGTTACTGAGGTCTAGATTACACAGTATTTTTTTTAAGTATCTCACATATGATATATCTACGAGATGTAAGAACCATAAAATAACATTGTCCCTGGTTCATTTTATTTCAATAGAACCACACAACGTTCCTAATCCGCGTATTACGTGTTACGTTACACTAACCGAATACAATTGCATCATGGTAAAGTTCGAAAGCGTAATTGTTGTTAAGACCAACCCAAAAAGCACTTTCCACGCGATCCGCAAAACGAAGAAATGAGAACATAGACATGCGTAGAGCTGTTAATGAATTGTATTATTTTTTATAGATACTTTACTTATACCTTACTTACGTAATGTAACTCAACTGGAGCAGACTGCAGGGAGTTTCCAGATCCAGATGCCAGACTATATTATATATTGGGTATATTTCAAAACAGTTATTTGCCAACGCTTACACTTTTTGTCCCAGCAAAATAAATTCATTCTTAATTTAAACAAGAAAATAAATTAGACATAAAGTGTGTTACTAATTATAAAAAAAACAAATATTTCGCCCCAATGCTCTCGGCTTGACTACTACCGACTACCGTAAAGACCTTCTCGTTTTTTGTACTTAATTTACATAAATCAGTGTCAAGAAAAGGATTATTCTTAAAAAGGTACTAACTATGATAACTATAATTAGATAGATATGCTTTAGTATGCTACTAAAAGATAACAACGAACCAAAGTGTTCTTATTCAACGTTAAGTACCACTTTCAAAGTGTTCAGAACAGGCAGTACATCTCTATTATTTTTATATAACAGATGATTTAACTATCACAATAAAAATACTATCCTCTCCATAGTGTTCGAACCGTGACGGTCAAGACCCGGTTTCACTTTCTGATACCTAAACATTTCACCACTCTCACATCTCACGAAGCACGGTGAAAATATTGCGCCGGCGTCGCTTTTTAATCTAATAGTACAGGGTTTCTCAAACTGTAGCTACACCCGCAACTATTTAATTTTAGGACCAGCGATAAATACCTGTAACAAATCATAGTGAGCGAATCACGGCAGAGACCAAATGGAAGAGCTGTTGTTTGGCGTTTCTCTGCGAGATTAAATGAGAAGAAATGAGAAGATTGAACCAAAGTAGCCGATTTATTCCACCGAATAACGAAGCTCAAGTGGATGTGGACAGGGCACATAGCTCGAAGACTTTACATCCACTCATCATCATCATCATCATTTCAGCCAAAAGACGTCCACTGCTGAACAAAGGCCTCCCCAAAGAATGCCACAACGAGCTGTCCTGGGCCGCCCACATCCATCTATTGCCCGCGACCTTCACCAGATCGTCGGTCCATCTTGTGGGGAGCCTGCCTACGCTTCGTTTTCCGGTAAGCGGTCGCCACTCAAGAACTGCTCTCTGAGTCTCACTATTCGGAGAGCTATGTCGGTAACTTTGGTTCTCATGCGGATCTCCTCATTTCTGATTCGATTCCGAAAATTCCCGAGTGGCGACCGCGTACCGAACTAAGCGAAGGCGGGCCCCACACATGGTGGACTGACGACCTGGTGAACCTGATCGCTGGCAATCGCTGGACTGATCGTTGTGGATTTGGGAAAGCTTATGACCAGCAGTTGACGACTGTCGGCTGAAATTATGATGATAATTACAACTACTATACCTACTAACTATATTTTGTAGAACTCCTTATATTGTCTGCCCGTGAAAGACCTGATGACCTAGTCGACATGCCAAATCATTACCAACTGTATACATTGAATAATATGTCGCATTGAATTACTAACTAACCGAATGATTTGCATTAGCATTCTCCAGGAAACCCTAAAAATACAATGACAAAACAAAGACATAAGCCAGGGGATCGGTGGAGGTCAGTTTCATTGGGAGCCTCTATAACCCTCAGTCCCTATTTTCACAGATACTATTTTTTTTTTAATTTTACCCGTTACAATCGTTTGACCATATGTCTAAGGTCAAAAAACAGAATCCACGCGGGCGAAACCGCGGGCAACAGCTAATAAATAAGCGCTTGGAATTGAACGAATGAATGAATGAAACTTCTTAATTGGTGAAACAGTTCCCTGAATTGTTCAATAATCCACCAGCTGCGTATTGGTGACCCCTCATATTTCTGTATCGCACTTTGAGGAACTCTGTAAAGGCATTACATCGTTGGTTCCGCCTGACCGTGGTTGCTGAACTACGACCGCTTTATGACTAGCTAGACAATCTAGCGTTACTGACCGCACTGTTGAACGTGGGTAAAATATTTTGATACACGCTATTACGTTTGCTTGAATAAGCACTGTTTATTTTATTTTATTTTTGATACGTAAGTACTTATACTAATATATAAGTTTAAATCATAAAAAAATATCGTAACGATGGGCTGACTATGAAAAATATTCTAATTTATTAATCGCAATTCGTATTGGAACTATACAAACTATCACTCTATGAAAACTTTATATGAAATTTTATTAACCTTTATAAATAGTTTTATTTCAACTAATTTTTAACCAATTCAATATGAAATTGCATTTTTAAGTCTCAAATGGCTACATACGTATACGCTACATACGTATAAAAATGCCATTTACATCTTCCATTGCACCGCAATGACTATAATAGGAAATAGGCAAATAGTGTCTGTCACCTAGCACTTTGAATATTTCCAAGACTAAAGAAAAAGGAGCCCCAAGTTTTAGAGCTGCTGAAACACGGAAGGAACATCGGAAGGAAGTTCAGAATTTCGCAAAGGGTACTTGATATTGATTTCGCTCCCTGCACTGTAAAATTGAACACATTAAAAGACGTCATTGAAATAGTTTTTTTTTATGCACCTAGTGGAAGTGACAAACAAGCATGCAGTTCACATTAATGATAAGTGATGCGTTACCACTCCTAAGGCCTAAGGTGTTATGCCTCTGTGCCGGAAATTACAGGGCCATATATGACCGGAGGAACACGATAGTGCTGAACACTACCATTTAGCGGCAAGTATATTACGTAATGCGGTGGTGCCTTCGCCCGCGAGCTCCACCACTGGAGCTCTACCACCAGTAAAGTTAAAGTTATTGTAACATTTCACATCCTTCTCTCACTTAAAGAAATATGAAGTTAGAGAAGGATGTGAAGTGTTACAATGACTAACTATCTTGGTGCAACCCACGCATAACAGGTATAAATAGTTATACTCTAACGGTTATTTAACAATCGTGTGAATAAATCTATAATAACAATCGATATTCACTGAAGAAAAAGATTAACTGTTTTATATTATTTCGCATTAACACATGCTTGTGAAATATATTTTATTTTTAAAGAAGATTAAGATTAAGATTTTTAAGATTAACTGAAGCCTGAGCTTCCAATACTGGGTCTTTAAAATGGGTAAGTACGTAGTTACAATATAACAAATGGTATGAAAAATTTAACCATATAAAAATATGGGAAATTAATTAATTGTACGGAACCGGAGTCCGACTCACACTAGGCCGCTTTTAAAAAAGTTAAAGCACAATAAGTTTTAGGCTACAGGATATTCTCTGGTAATGGTACGGTACAGTGACATCTATTGTTTTCACATGGAACTTACTAAGCTTTGAAGGGTGACTCATCAAAATAGAGACTCGTAAATTACACTAGATGGCAGTAGAACGAACGCAGTGAAGCTTCGCCAGTGCGCAACTAAGCATTCTTGCAGTGCTTGGCAGATCCGCTAGAGGGCATAATTCATTTTCGCATGTTGAAACGTGAAGCACTACTTATTTTTTCATATTTAGTTACTTTTGAAAAAAAGGTTTCATAGATTAGAAATATTAAAAAACGATTGACGCTGCTGCCCATCCCGCGTCATATAATTATACTTCCCACTGCTGGGCGCGAGTCTCTCCTCCTTTTTTTTGGGGGGCAGGCCTGGAGCTCAAATGGCAAATTAAAAATGGCGGGTTTCCGTGCTTCGGAGGGCACGTTAAGCCGTCGGTCCCGGTTGCTACCGATAGATAACAGTCGTTAAACCTTGTCGGAGGCCTTATGGGCGATTTGAAAACATCCAACAGTGGGTTGGCCACTAACCCTTATGTCCAACCAACCCGCATTGGAGCAGTGTGGTGGAGTAAGCTCCAGGCCTCCTCCCAAGAAGGGGAGAGACTCAGTACCCAGCAGTGGGACGTATCAAGGGTTGCCATTATTATTATTATATGTATAGAACCTCATTCTACTAAGTAACTTTTCCAACTGATATGAACACACACACCCCGCGTTGTTATTTTTACTACCGGTTACGTACTCGATTGGCTCACTGTACTAGCGGAGGAACTCTCCTCAACAAGCAAATGTAGTTATAAAATTAGACTTAGCCGTGACTGTTGTTACTAAGGTAAACAGTCCAATTAAAGTGAACAATGGTTACCTGCTCCCCAAAAAGTTATTTCATGAAAACATCAACTTGCGTAACATCATTAGTGATCGTCACACTTTTAGACAGAGCATCAATTGTCATTACATCTCTGACATAAGCGCGCTACATGTTCTTTGGAGCATTTCATCAAAACAAAAATATGTAGGCCGTGGTTTCGATTGAGATTACCCACTTGGTGGTGTTCGGAACATAGAGTAATCGCCTTAGTGGCGTAGTCATCTTCATTTCAGCCCAAAGATGTCGTCTGCTGCACAAAGGCCTCCCCAAAGACTGTCGCAAGTCACTACGGACGGTCCTGGGTCTGCTCTCATCTTCCGATACGATCCCGCCTCACACGCACACACACACACATACACACACAGACACCCACACACACGGAAATGGCGTAGCAATAGAAATAAATAAAATACGCTTACACTCACAGCTCCACACTACTTAGTTTTTTACTGTTCTGTCAGGTACACCATAAACTTGTGTCGTGGGTGCCGCTGTACACACACAACCCATACATTAAAACACTCATATCCGATACAAATATGTGTAGGCCATGTAAATATTTGTCCCGGTGTGAAGATCGAGCCTGCGACTCTCAAATCAAGCAGTAGTGCTACACACCGCTGGACTAACCGGGTCGTCAAAGCAAGCCGCTACAGAGACCGAGTTCGATGTCTGAATCGGAAGATAAGTGCTAGTGGATTTTATCGTTTAGAAAGATTAGGTAGGTACATAAGTACCTAACGTGTGAATCATCGAGCGTAGAAGTAGTGGCCTGCTACCACTAGGCTACCGAGGCAGTTAAGTTATTTTGTAGTTGGTACATAAATTTCGGTTTTTGTACGATATTATGATATCTGTGGTGAGCACTGGTGGGTTGCAGTTACTTATCTTCATAGGTAGCTGCTTTCAATGAACGTTACCTGCTACTATACTCGACCGTACAAGTAAGAAGGAAATAGCTGAAAAAAGTGAAAATCGTATCAAATATAAATGATTCACTCACTGTTTCAATACAATAGGTAAGTGAAGTCAACTCTCAGCCACATGGAAAATTGACTGTTTAAGCAAATTTCAATACAAATACACTTTCTCTAGATCAAATTGCATTACTTATCTATCTCTGTCCATCTTTAGATTACATCAAATAGTGGTAGGTATAGATTACATCAATAGGTTTTTTTTGGAGGTGCTACCACCCTCGTGCTTTTCAGCTTAATAAGACGCAAGCTAGAATAGCCTGCTTCTTATTTAGCTCACTGGACATATTACCGAATTTGATCAATATTATGTATTTTCCGACTCCTTGTTCCATACACGATAACTTTGTTGTAGTGGTGTAGTCAGCTTCGGACTGACCTATATGGTCGAGATAGTGGTATGGCCAGCCGGACCCTAGCCTGCTCGGTCCTGACGGATCTTGCTTATGGGAATTGCTGTAATATTCTGTATTAAAGCCTGGACCCACTCCATCCTTAGACCCCGAGCGTGTGAGGAGCCACCGAGCCAAACAGAATCTCCGTGCTCCCCCCGGCCTAGTCCGAACTTGGGTGTATTGTATGCCGCCTACATCTGCGCCACTGAACATTATTCGATCGATTTACTAATAACAATAACATGATGCACCAAAAATGCAAGTTTTGACATCACAGTTACGGAACAGAAATAGACATGTAACTTAAACAAAGATGTTCCGCTACGTTTATCGCACTCCCCCGGCCTATGTTGTGACCGTCGCCGCTCTTACTTTCATTTCATTCACACAATTAGTTTCTTCCGTTCTTTAGACAAGAACGGAAATTTATCAAAACAAATGAAAATAAAATTATACAATACCTATTAACCAATGTTTAAAGATGAATGTTGATTATTTTAAAGGAAAGCTTTTATCCAAGGTTGCATGTATATCGAAAATAATGTATACCTTACTTATTATATTGTCTAATATTCTCAATTTGACGTATAAACTCACCCCCTTATTCATAAACGTACATTAGATACGTTTTAGCTATAGAATGCTTTGTCTTTATCAGTTGCATTGTCAATGTACCTACAGGATAGAAAAAGACAAAGGAGAGATTAGCAACACTTTAGCTAAAATACGTTTATGAATAGGGGGGGTTAGACTTTTATGACTACTCCGCGAAACAATATCTCAAAGGTAAAAGTGATTGATCTGTGTTCAGCGGTTAAGATGTACCTTATATGACATATACTTAATACCCTATACAAATAAATAGGCAAAAAATATTTTCATGTGTAATACAAAATACGTCCACTGCTGAACAAAAGCCTCCCCCAAAGAATGCCACAACGAACGGTCCTGGGCCGCCCTCAGCCAGCGTCCCGCGTAAAATTGCCGCCACTGCGATCGCCAACCCGCATGCCAAGCGTGGCGATTATGGCATTTTCCCTCCAAATGAGACATATGTACATTACTTATAGAAAAATAATAATCTAAGCAAGACGCGCCACTAAAAAGCAACAACAATAGCACCATTAGGAGATGTCATCGTGCGTGCAATAAACAAAAGCTACCTGGAAGAGATAAAATAGCGATGCGCAGTCGAACCGTCTCAAACCTATCGCAACCCATTGTCCGTACCTGCAACCTGCTTCCTTCAAACAGTCGCGTCCAAGCAACCGTCGAAAATGGCAGCAACGTACCTCCTCCTATTATGTGCGACCCTGGTAGCTGCAGAACATTCTGGAGCTTATTCATCACCACAGTACGCTAAGAAGATGTTTCCCAAGAACTACGATACGAAAGCCTTACTGCCGAAAGAGAAGCCACCAGTGCGTTTCAAAGATGAGAGCATTGATAGATTTGACAATGAGATGAACGACACGTCACACTACGGCAGGTCCTCGTTCCTGGAGACAGCTGGTAGTCTACTGAGCGGCACGGGTGGACAAGTGATGTCCAGTTTGGCAAAGGACTTCATTGCGAGGTCTACAGGCAGCAGTCAGGTTGGTTTTGACTGCGTCACGCAGGTTCGTATCGCACTTTATTTGTAACTTTGCACGCTTTATTACATTTTTAAATGAGATGCTACTTTTTTTATAATTTCTTAAGTTACTATTTAAATATGGACATTAATATTGTAGCTTTAATTTCTAATTCATAGTTTTTTATGAGATATCAATGAAAAGTAGGTATCTGATCTATTTCAGTTTATCTACAGTAACAAAAACAATAGTTAAAAGTTAATTAAGAAATACAAAGTCATATGTTAGTTTGAAGTTAATGATAGACAAATTTGCTTCCTAAGGCCATCATTATAGGTTGTCAAACTTTTATGTTTTCAATAAAGTTACGCATTTTCATGTAAATTAAAATAAAACAATTCCCAACAATTGGACCAAGAAAGAATATTCTTATATTATAAAAATATAGGATGCCTGTAATATTGAACTTTTGGAAATTAGTCGGACGGGATTAGTTTTACTAAGGTATTATACTAATTAAGATTGATATTACCTAATTAGCCATATTTTAGTTGAGTCTTTATTGGCCACGATTTTAGCCCACTACCCAATCACTAATTACGTGTTAGATAATTTAGTTTTTTCATGTTACAAATTACATTTACACAATTACCTTCATTCACCCTTTACGAATGAGTAACATAAATCCGATGAATCATTTAACTAAAAGTAGAAATTTTAGAAATGACAACAACAATGATAAGAAACAACCATAAAACACAAAAAATGTTGATGACTCATGTTTTTTGTAAGGAAGGATATTGTTTTTGTGTAAAAAATTCAGGGTTATCTTTAGATATCGTTAAAACTATCTTATCACATACGTAGAACCTAAGCGAACCTTTATAAGCACCGACAATTGTTGATAATACAATGGATTTTTTACCAACTACTACACTATAATATGATAGGTAATATGGGGGTAACTTTTTGTGTAACTTCTGTCATAAGAATATAAACTCTTAATAATTATTAAAAACCAACTCTATTTTTATCGATATACATTCTGGTATGAGAGATACCAACGTTCTCGAGAAAGAATTTCATGAAAGCTGTTTTTTTTATGTCATAATTTAATACAATATTTTTTACGTAACATTAATTTAGGTCATTATTCTCTTGATATGTTCTTAGGTTTTCGCGAGCTACACTCATTGAAATAAAACTATTTTTACGGATTTATCTCGCGTATATTAAGCTAAAATGATTTTTAAAATCAACCCGACGTTTCGGTCGCTTTTCAGCTTCCATTATTCTCTTGTTTCTATTTTAGTTTATGATTAAGTTAGATCTTTGATATGGCTGATTTCTTTCAGACGTAAATATTTACATGGTATCATTTGTTCAGGTATTAAGTTTGAACCTGACCAACTTGGTGATCCTGATAGTTCTCAAAGCTCTTATATTGGCTGCCGGATTCTTCGGCGCAGGCGCATGGAAAGGACATCATTATGCGAGGAGTTTAGATGGTGAGTTACAGAAATATGTTGATACATTCACATTATTTAATCCTTTTTATCCTAATTTTATTTCACGATTAAGCAAACAAGCGTACAGTTCACACTGCTGGTAAAATAATACTGCAGCTCTATATAAGAACTAAGTCCGGAGATTTCAATGTAGAGAATGTACTATTATGAGTTTTTTTTTTTTTTTTGTTTCAGTTCCAAATATAAAGAGACCCTCCACATTTTTTAAATTGTGTAGTGGCAAAATACATCTACCTAACGAGTTTCGAATGTATAGTCCTAAAAGTTTCGAACGAAAGTGACTATAACGTACGGACAGACGTACAGACATGACGAACTTTTAAAGATTTCGGCAATGAATTTGTATATCAATGGGTTCCGGTTTTTGTCATTTGGCTACGGAAACCTAAAAAAAGCATCAGTTACCTATTAATAAAATTTAATAATGTAATCAAATATTTCCTCTTATTTGTTAGATAGTTTTAATGGCTCTACTAATAAGTATTGAAATATTCCTTTTTAATTCCGTAATTAAACAATTTTTTTATGCTCTAATAGACATCCAAAAGTGCATCAGTACATAAAGCTATCATTTAAGTGCATTATCATCAGGAAATGACCACTGACAATGACAGCACCCATCTGCCGTAGGTGTCCGATGTTTCTAAGCACGCGCACAAACGGACGGACTGACAAATCCAATAGTACACGATGCATAAATGTTGTCCAGACTCAATAATCCCATTGGCAAGGGATTAAGTGACCGTCTGCGGACACCGCATGTTAAAGGATTTTATCTAAAAAGGTTCATGTTGACGATAATGGAGTCGTATGTATGAGTTATGAACAGAACCAAATAAAATATGATTGCACACACGCATGAAAAATGTCTAAATAAAATACATTCATAATCTTTGACTGATAATATAGTAAATAATATAATGAGTAAGCGCCCTAACGCACTAGCGGTTAGCGGCGGGAGCGGGTAGCCGCGCGGCTAGCCGCTTTTACAGTTTATTAAGCAACCGCCTGTTACTCTACGCACTATACACAACAGGCGGTTGCATATTAAATTGTAAAATCGATAAGTATATAAAATTCTCTACTACCTACCAAAAAATTGATGACACCATCAGACGTCACAGCAAAATTTACCACCTGCAGGCATTCCAACGATCTGTCGTCATACATCCTTTCTATTGTTGATTTTTATAATGGACTTCTTTCACTCTACTTAGTGATTTCTTCAAATTGCAATAAGTTATCAACCCTTTTCTGAAAACAGGCTATATCAAACATTTTGAATTTTGGATCGTAGGTACCAACTGGATGCAATTTTTTTACGTATGTTTATGATATAACCATATGACACAAAAAAAAGTTTACAATTTACACAATGGTAGGTACTCGTACCATTGTGTTACAATAGATCACACGAAAAGAACAGTAAAAAAAAAAGCCTGTTTCTAAGAGAATACCTCCGGTAATTCTTCATTAAAAAATAATACGATCTCTAAGAAAATTTATAAGAAATAGTAGGTTTGTACAATTTCAACAAATAGAAGAACCTGCCTTAAAATTATATTAAAACTCATTAAAAACTCTCGACTTTATTTGTCATGATATAATCAAATTATTAATTGTACCCTTTCTAGAAAACAAGAATGCATCATATATCACCGAGGACGAAATCCTAATGTACCTGAGCTACCTGGCCGGGCAGCAGAGCCAAGACTTTGGGTGCCTGTATCGAGTGTCCTGTAAGAAGCCAGACCAAGCCAGCCTCTACTCCTCGGGCGCTGAACTGCTGCTGCATGGTGCGAAGTTGATACAAGGGTATGGTTTTTAAATTGATTTCGAAAGGATCACGTCAAAATTTGTACACACTTATGATTTTTTTACTGGTGGTAGAGCTCCAGTGACGGAGCTCGTGGGCGTAGGCACCCCCGCATTACCTAATATACTTGCCGCTAAATGGTAGTGTTCAGCACTATCGTGTTCCGGTCAGGTGGTAATGTACGGCCCTGTAATTTCCGGCACAGAGGCATAATACCTTAGGCCTCAGGAGTGGTAACGCATCTGCATTTTGACCTTGGTCTTTGTGTGGATGTCTATAGGCTGCAGTCATCACTTATTTGCCATTTCCATAACATTAAAAAAACACAAACAATAAAAACGTACAAAGTGTATATAGTCCTACAAGTCTATTATATATATAGCCTTAAAATATTATTTTGAAAACCTGAAGAACATTTTTCTATGCTTAAAATATTTTTACCTACATATTATTTATAAGAAAATCAAAATTACAGTTTAGTAGTTTGGGGTTTACTGTTGGTAGGTTGTTACCATTTTTATTCCGGTGAGGTAAAAATATTTAGGTAAATACCAGGAAATGTTTTTAGGTTGTCTAGATAATATTTTAAAACTGTTTTACTGTGTAACTTTTTTCAATTGAATAATGTCACGTATTATAGGTACCCAAGTCCGAACCCCGATGAACCGACTCTGCTTTGTATTCAACTTATAATGCGGTAATTTGCGGCAGCTATTTACACCAATAGATATAAAATGAAATACTACAGTTATCTTAAGCATTTCATGCGATTTTTTATAATAAGTACATATATTACACCACTAGCTTTTGCCCGCGACTTCGTTCGCGTGGACTTCAGGTTCGTCCCGTCTAGTCTAGTAATAAGTAAGAAATACGGTAACTAAGCACTGCAGAGCCCTAATTTGTACGTGTAACTCCTAACCAAAAAGAAACCTGGCAATAACTAACCTTAGGCCTATATTACTTAAAGTAGGCGACCATACGTTTTTATCAATCGCTAGTGCCTTGAAAATTCGCAAAACGGACACAACCGTCAACGACGTCTGCCCTCACGTGTCTGCCCGTCTTCGGGTCGCGCACTCAGCGATGAGCCACTTCTTCCCCACCGCACCTACCCCGCTCCCCCCACGCCCCGTTCGCCTGGCGCCGCTGCCGGTATTTATCACCGAAACGGTATTTATCGCCGAAATTGCTACGACTCTGCATTTTAAATCTGTGATATCTTCGAAAATATTTATTTAATTTAAATGCTGTAAAAAGCCATATTGATCTTTATTAAATGCACAATGTATTTAAGATACTTAATTGGATAAGGATTAATACTGTATTGCTTAAAATCGCTTCGTAAATAAGCCATTATTTCTCGTACAAAGTAAAGGATAAAAAATGGTTATTGTGGGTTATTCCTAAGAGATAAACATATACCATCACGGACTTTTTTGTAGACCTTTTTAAGTTGTACAATACTGTAGTAAATTGTTTTGATCTATCTTGTAGGATTCAGTCAGCGTTTGCAATGTAAGCGCAAAAAATGTGTTTTTTCTACGACCTCACATTAAAAACCTCAAAAATTGTAGCCTATGTGTTATTCTGATGTATAAGCTATAGCCTATGTGTTATTCTGATGTATAAGCTATATTGTGGTAAAGTTTCATTCAAATCCATTCAGTAGTTTTTACGTGAAAGAGTAACAAACATCCATACATCCATACATACAAACTTTCGCCTTTATAATAGTAGTAGGATATAATTACAATTAATGTCTTAGAAGTTGTCGCAAAAAAAAGCGAGATGATCTGATCCGTCTGTTATTTTTTAATTTATTTTAAGACCAAAGCCTAAACATCTTCTTTTTTTGTTTGTTTGCTTGAAGGCGGTAATCTCAGGAACTACTGGTCCAATAAAAAAAAATCAGTGTTAAATAGCCCATTTATTGAGGGAAGCTTGATGAATGGGAGAGGGTAGGTAAGATTGCAACCTTGCGAAGCCGGAGCGGGCCGCAAGTATATTATATGACAGAACAACGTTTACCTGGTCAGCTAGTCATTAATAAATTGATAATTATTAATCACATTTACAGGAACAGCATAGATCTAGAAGAATACGAGAACATATCGAATGGCATCAGGGAAGCAGCAGCTTGGGGTGAAGAAGGGAAGTCTTGTGACAAACGATATCAATGCGAATAAGTATAGAACAACTAAAAAATAAATGTCTTGTACCTATGTATTATTTAAGTAATATTGCATTTATAATCTTCCATTCACCAGATTTAGATTGTGTTCAGTGTCAACCAACCATTGGCCAGCACGTAATTAAAATTTAAAAAAAGTAAATTCACGCCTGTAATCCCCGAAGGGGTAGGCAGAGGTAAATGCACGTATTCAAGCATACATGCAAACACCCACGATTCGCCGGTTACGTTTTGGCCCATGTAACAGGTGGCGCGCCTGTTGCCATCTCCGGGCACATTATCAAACTCCGAGGTACTGGGAAACTTCCAGAGAATGGAAAAATCCCAATACAACCGGAGATAAAGGATATTAAACCGTTATCTCTGATGGCCCCTGACCCGGGAATAGACTCAGGACCTCCAGCGTAGTAGTAGTGGCCTGCTACCACTAGGCTACTGAGGCAGTTAAATTAAAAATAGGAACCGAAAATTAGGAATTATCGAGATCAGATTCAGTTAGCGATTCACTTAGTTGGTTGAGACCAATATGGATTGGGCACATATGTTATATATTATTATCTATGCAGACATAGCAATGGATATAATATTATAACGTTACTTAAATCCTATTAAAGAACAGAATTGTTTTCTACGGACTTTTGCTCTACCA
The DNA here is from genome assembly GCA_036365455.1 of Macrosoma leucophasiata. NCBI lineage: Eukaryota > Metazoa > Arthropoda > Insecta > Lepidoptera > Hedylidae > Macrosoma > Macrosoma leucophasiata. The sequence continues at coordinate 7,268,962 of JAWQUS010000020.1, forward strand.
AATGTAGAGACATTAATCTCAATATTGTCATAGCTATCATTTAAGTATTAGTGATAACTACGAAATTAACAATTTAAATATAGAATTAATTTGTGTTTTGCTTGTTTTTTGTAAATATTTTTAAAATAATCACCATCACAGACTTAATAGTAATAAGAAAATATGTTGATTGCAACGTAGTTAATTAAAACAACTATTATGTATCTCTAAGTAAATACATAAGTAACTGAAATTGTGACTCTGTATTTATTGATTTGAACTATGTAGGTATAAGACAAACTTGGGAATTCCCGTAGCATACATTATGTTGATAGGTAAATAAATTGCATATATCATGTTACTTGACGACCCGGTTAGTCCAGCGGTGTGAGATGACTGTTTGATTTGAAGGGTCGCGGGTTCGATTCCCGCACCGGGACAATTATTTGTATGGCCTACAGATATTTGTTTCGGGTCTGGGTGTTTGTGTATGTGTTGTATGTCTACAACGGCACCTACGACACAGGTTTATACCTACTGTGGGGCTGTGAGTGTAAGCGTATTTTACTACTACTAAATCTTTAATGGAATGTCCAAATTTTATATATATATATATATACCTAGAATAAGAAAATAAAAACATTGTTTTATACGATAATTATTTTATTAGTACAGGTAGAAAGTTTTAAGTAAGTCATCTACACCAAATCTCATCCTATTACCCTTTATTCCTAGGAAAATGCCAGCTATAAATTATCAGTTCATTTATATTCAGGATGAAAATGATTCTTTTATTTAGAAGTTTTTTGCACATAAAGTATATATTTGGCAAAACTGCTTGAACAATAGAACTACTTGCCTCAAATTTTATTTAAATACAAAATAAATACATTTGTTTCATAACACCTTCCTGTAAAGTAAAACACTATCAGGGTTTTAAATTAAAACTAACTTTAAATAAGCTTTGGGTGGGCCTTTTCATTAACTTTAAGTAACTCTTATACGGATATCACGTCCCGTAGATTTCTTAAGTTGTAGTCAAATAGCCTGTGAGTATTTATAATGAGTTAAAAGATTGTCCTATTACACTATAATTAAGTTATTATATGTTACATTGAATTATTCTTATAATATCCAAATGGCATCGCTGCCATTGAAATACGAACAATAAATGTTATTATGATTTCTGTGATCGCAACTAAAGGTACCTACGAGTTCGATTACAGTACCCACCCTATAAATATTGTACATCGAGCTTAAGAAAGAGACAATCGCCTAGTTTCGATTTCGTAGAGCGTTATCTCTGTTGCACACTGCATACGTAACGTAAGCACTGAAAGTGTGGCATTTTGATCATTGGCTTAAAGATCAAAATGGTTGACAAACGTCACATAAGTAGTATGCGAAAGATACAATTAAGGTTTATGTCCATTAAATTATTTCTTGCTAGGGTCTGGCTTTTGAAGTAAGGAAAGTGAATCAAGAGTTACAATTGTAACACATCCGCATCACGGAAATCTTGTCCTCATAAAACAAAGAGGATGTATGCTAAACATGATATATTTTTAAACCGATCAAACATTTTTCGATTATTGAAATCATCGACTGCAATATCAAAAGCTATCAGTTCTTTCATTCTAAAATGCGAGTCATCAATTACTAAACTTGTACTGAATCGTTCAGTTCTAGGGTCACAGTAGTGACCCCGCCAAGTCGAGCAAAAAAGCGACATTAGTTTAAAGTTTGATAAGATATCATTTTTTCAACCTTATAACTGGAGGAGGTTCCCAACAGGGCGCAAGGTATTATCCTTCAACATAAATCCCCTCTTGGGCTTCCCTACTATTTCGCTCAAAGAGTATCTTCAAGTTAGTCATTACGCGTACAAATATTATTATCGGTATATTAAGTAAACAAACCGAGTAATCCAGTTGGGTTCAATTACAATTAGATCACAAATAAAAGTAGTCTCTCAGTTCTTTCACACAAGAACCATTCTGGCAAAACTCTATATAAATTGTGTGAATGGGGTCAAAAAAAAGTTAACACAAATGACATCAAATTCATATTATTATTTCTATCACCTTGGTATAAAGTCGAGTCTCGCGATTTTACGTCTGTATGAAGTTTCGTCCCTTAAACTGATATAGTAGTGATTATAATATTCATTGCTAGAACGTGCTCAAAGCTCAGTGAGCCACAACCAGTTGTTACGGATGGTCGCCAGCTATCACCCTCGGAGTACGTTCAGCAGGATTTCTGAGTCGCGCAGCTCGGTACTCGGCGTATGACACGAACCCGTCACCATTCGTATCGTCTGTCTCCAATGTGTGGTCCACCAGGTCTGAAATAATCGGAATGTTTGTTTCATGAACGTATTTTGATAGGCAATACATGCAACACGTGTTTGTTTATGTATAGAATTTGATAAAAAAAGGTTCATTCGGTAAACAGATAGGCGAATGTCGACCTAGATTTGGATCTTATTTAACAAAACTTTAATTTATTTGGTCCTTAATGCTGATTAATAAACAGCTCCATTATTTCTAGAACAGAGACAAAATAAACCTGCGGTTTTATGAAGAAACGTCTTAAATCCAAACATACTGAAAACCAACACATAAAACACTAGCGGTCAACACTATGATTAAGCGGCAGATTTTTCATCAATAGATTTTTAGCAATAGATGTAACTACTGCCGCCATAAGGCAATGCAATAAATGTGTAGGAAGACTTTTACAAATCTGGTGAGGACTTCGGTAGATCAGTTGGAAGAGCGGCTGAACTAGATTCCCAGTGGTCGCGGGTTCAAATCCCGTCTGAAGTTAAAATTTTCTTTCCATTTTTTTAAAAAGTTTTTTTTGTGTCTTGAAGTAGCAAACAAGTATACATTTCATACTGTAGCCTTTATACATCTAGATAAAATCATGGATATCAATGTAGACGCGTTGCCAATACTGACATCTAAGTTGTTGTGCCTCTATGTCGGACTACAGGGCTGTACATTACCACCTGACCGGAACATGATAGTGCTGAACACTACGATTTAGCGGCATATAGATTGCCTACGCTCCGTCACTGGAAATCTACTACCAGTAAGCATTTTCTTCAAAAGTACTTAAGTACTGATTTACATGTCAGTACCAAAGGAGATGTTGCGAGCTCAGCCCTAGTTCGTACACGTCCTCAAAAAATGGGTAAATTAAAGAAGAATCCGAAAAAAATACAATTAATTTATTCAAGAATATATTTTAGAGTTACTACCACATTTAATTCAAACGATTTTATCATTTTCAACCATATTCAACGTGGCGGCGATACAGCCGACGCTTCTTTAAATTGGAAATCGATTAGTTTAAGTTCTTAGTATTAACACATGAAATCGATTTCGGTAGTATTTAGAAAATAAGACTTTTTTCTCCAAGTACTGTATAATCAAAAAACAATTAAAAAATGAAAATGACATCGCCCGCCATATTCGCCATGTTGGTTTGAGTTGCAACTCTAACTGCAAATAATGTTTTGTAACTGCAAACAAAGCTAAATAAGTGAAAATATGCAGTAAAAAACGTTTTATATTGATTTTGCCTGTTAATGATATTGTGTACAATACATGGCCGAAGGTCCATACATTTTTGCAATATCTCCTTTTATCTCAATCGGTCCAGTACTTTTAAAAAAAATCAGCTGTAGCTGTTGAACAGACAGGCAGACGCACAAGTGATCTTATAGAGGTTCTGTTGTTTTCCTTTTAAGGTACGGAACCCTAAAAAAAATACATTAACATACGGATATAAAATCAATTCTCATTGGAAAACCATTTTGTTTCACTCCTTAATTCTTTCCTATACCCCTGTGTTGTCTGTGAACTCACCTACATAAGGATTCATATCATTCTCATCATCTGGTTCAATGGACGTATCTTTATCTGGATCAGGATCTGGTGCTTCATGTTCTATTGTGTGATAGACAGCCTGCAACAATTTAATAAGAAAAAAATTAAGAAAAGTAAACTAAAGTAACTAAAACAATACAGTAATCAATTGAATTAAAAAAAAAATGGCTAGTTAACATTTACTTCAGGGACCGACCGCCTAACTCTAATGCTTTCGTTCTGGAAGTTATCTTATGAGTTTGTAACGTCTATTCATAGACCAATCAGCCTTCCTTCTGCGTCTATTAAAGCATTTTGGTCATACGTACATATCTGCGGACGAAAACACTTCCAAGGAAAACTTAGGCGGTACGAAACTGACAAGATGATGTCATAATCGAAAGCAAAACTAAAGCATTAGGGCCATAACTCACTAGGACGCCATGGCGACGTCGCCGGCTACGTATCCAAGCTGCTAGTATGGAAATACATGATAACTAACTCACCTACTACACCTACTTTCTACTGGTGGTAGAGCTCCAGTGACGGAGCGCGCGGGCGTAGGCACCACCGCATTACCTAATATGCCGCTAAATGGTAGTGTTCAGCACTATCGTGTTCCGGTCAGGTGGTAATGTACGGCACAGTAATTTCCGGCACAGAGGCGTAACACCTTAGGCCTCAGGAGTGGTAACGCATCTGCACTTTGACCTTAGTCTTTGTGTGGGTGTCTATAGGCTGCAGTCATCACTTAACATCAATGTGAACTGCATGCTTCTTTGCCACTTTTATTACATTAAAAAAAAACTCACCTGACCAGCTTGTGGCGACGTCTCCAAACCATACTAACTGCTTGGATACGTAGCCGGCGACGTCGCCTAGTGAGTTAGGGCCCTTATAGTTAGGCGGCCCCCAAGTGGGACTGAAGTAATTCGGTAGTTCAATTGAGAGAGCGACTATTACATTTAAATGTAGCTGTTTCTATAACTTTAGTGTTCACTTATCATCTTAACTGTTCGTGTTTGTCACTTCATGACATATTCAAATCCCAATAGTGGCTGATTTCTATAAAAAAGACGTTATGCAGAGAGTCATGGCATTACACCTTCCTAGCATCTCCTCCTCCAGAAAACCCTGGCTACCCTTATGGTCATGATCACACACGGGTTTGTCTAATAGCCAGCGCCCCTGCTCCAAGCAACTTGCGTATTCGCAACCATACCTCTGGTGGTAGAGTTCCAGTGTAGGAGCTCGAGGGCGCAGACGGTGGTAATGCGGTGGTTACCTAACCTATCTGCCGCCAAGTGGTAGTGTTCAGCACTATCGTGTTGCGGTTAAAGATGTTAATGTATGTCCCCGTGATAACTATCACAGAGACATAACAACCAAGGTTTCAGAGGTGGCAACGCATCTGCATTATAACTTCTTGTTTTTGTATAGATATCTATAGGCTGCAGTCATCAGTTAACATCAATGTGAAATGCAAGCATATTTTTCACCTTCATTATATAAAAAATACGAACCTTTAACAATTCTAGACCATCAAGCATGGAATTCTTATCGAAGTCGTGAGCGGAGAAATAATGAAACTCAAGTTCTTCTGGGGTCATCTTCGACAGATCCTCTGCTGATAATACTACTGCATCCTCTTGTATGTGTCTGTTGAAAATAAAATAAATACATATCAAAATATAATAGAGCAGTTTCACTGGAAGTGGAGCTCCGGAATGGAACTCGAAAGCATAGGCATCACGGTATCACTTAGGGTGAGATTCACAGACCGCACTACGACTTCACTTTCAGCAAAGTACGCTTAGAACTGTCAAAATTCATACTTTACTGACAGTTCTAAGGATACTTTGCTTAAAGCAAAGTCGTAGTACGGTCTGTGAATCTCACCATTAATCTATCTGCGACCAGAACCAGTCTAACTAACTAACTAAAGAAAAACTCTACCATTTGGCAGAGTTCAGTGCTATCGTATTCTGGTTGGCAATGTATGCCGGCCATTTCTGTCACAAATGCAAAACAAGTTAGGGCTCAAAAATAGCGCAGTGCATTTTGGTGACTGATCTTTCTTTGAAAAAATATGCAAGCAACATCAAGTTGTATGTATGATATACGCGACGAAAATCAAAGATATCAATACGAATGCGTCGTCACCACCAAAAGCTTTTCTTTATCCCATAATTTCGCTTAAAATCGTTTGAGTGTTAATAAGTTCGCCATTACAGTAGCCGTCAAGAAATATTGCAGATCGAGCTTAAGATAGAGACTATCGGCTAGTTTCGAGTTCGCAGAGCGTTATCTCTGTCGTCACATGGTCACTAACGGTGAATGGAAAGAGATAACGGTCAAAAGAGCCGAAATTATCTAGACTCTCCTAAGGTCAATGTGCAAATTTAAATTCAAAGGAAAAAACATACTGGGAGTGATTGAACGCATCTATAATATAATATTATTTTTATTGACAAAAATCGTTTTGACCCCATAGATTCCCGAAATAGTACTGTATTTCGAGAATCAGTGGCTTTTCATATGAACAGAGTAAGTTTCTGATCTACATTTGTTTTGTTGACTAACGTCAACTACTTTGAATGGCATAAATATATTTCATTTCTCATTACCTTCTATCGTGCAATAACTGAGAGTCGCGGAGAACAGACTCAGATCCCCTGGGCTTGTAGTGGTGATGCTGGTGTTCTACCGGCGACTCTCCATGTGGGTGATGAGGACCCCTCCGCATGGCTCCGTTTGCTACATGTAGCACGAAAACTAGACAAACTTAAAAAAATAGGGTTTATTACCTTTATGTATTTTTTGCAATAACACATGCGAGTGAGCTTAAAAATATATATAATGAAAGGCAAACATAAATTGGATCTCGGACAGGGACTGATCGTGCCACCTTTGGATAAATAGCCCAGCTGCTTTACTAAAAGCAGTTGCCTGAAGTTAAATTTTATGGGGCTTCGTCGATAGCTTAGTAAGTAAAGCCGCTGGGTTAGTTATCCAGAAGTCTCAGATTTAATCCCTGCCTGAAATAAAATTGCTTTTCCAATTTTCTACATTTAAATAAAAGAGGATCTATCAAGTTTTTATATTGTTATTTATATATTTAAATAAATATTGAACCTGTTCGTACTTCATCATAAATGAAAGCTGGGCGTTTTTTCGAGAAATGTAATAATAAATGTATGTGTGTATGTAATAAATGTAATGTAACCGACATAACCCGCCAAATAGCGAAGCTTATGGCGGAAGTGCACATAGCCGGGAGAAACCGATGGTCATTGGGATAGAAGAGTCCTTGAATGTCTACACAAAAACCCAAAAACCAGAGTGCCCAATCCTGATTCGTTGCCTTTCCTGACGTCAAGCTGTTTTACAACCGTACCAGAAATAACGCCATCGAACATCACCATTTGCATTTTGCATCCGACAATAATAAATGCACAATCATTTCAGATAGGCATATCAGATAAGTATAGCCTCAGCTCTGCAGCTTCTCCACTCTGGAACTCTACCACTAGTGGTGTAAATTATAACTAAGTATAAAGCTATACTTGTACATTAGGTAACCCTCTACTAGCGTAGACCGTCGAAATTTATAGAGGCTCTATCTACTAACATTTAACTCTAAGAGATAATTTCTTCCGTTTTTCTATATATAGAATAAATCCGTATCCCTTTACAGCAATTCATTCGAGTGTTTCACCATATTTATATCAACACAAGCTCATTACCGTAAAGGATAAGCAAACATCTCCTGACACGCGCCTCCAATTTGTCCGACAATTGTCAAATAAGCAGTCATCACTTGTTCACACATCAATACTAAACCCACTCTATACCTGACTGTAATTTGAAGGCCATTGTAGTTGAAATAAAGGGTGTGGGGTTCGGACAGCTGGGGTTGGACCCCATGAGGTCCCGGGGTCCGCAGAATACTGAGTGTCCCGCCGAGATGCAATATTCACACCTCATTTCACAAGTACCCTTGCTATTACGTTTTTTTGCAATTCGAATCGTGCCTCCTATTAATGTTGGGTTTGCTAAAATTAGCTGTATAAATCTGCGTATTTTGCATTTGTGATTACAAATGGCTTTGAATTTTATTTTTATGTAAATTATTGTGGTGATATTATTATGATTATGACTACTACATTTTATGTTATAAGATATCACCTTGGAGTAATGGAATAAGAAGATAAAATGTTCTATTATGTATGTGCCTGATCTGTTTATGTTTCTGTATTTTTTTTCTTTACTTTGTTCAAAATGCTCAAAAGGACATTTTAATTACGATACGACATCACGCGACTATACCTAAATAGTTTCAAGTCATCAGCAATTTTTTTTGTTACTTTATAATTTCAGACAAACGTGTAACGTTAGGCTTCTATATCTCCTAATATTAAAATCTTTTTATTTCTTATATAGTAGTAACTAAATTCCGTTAATTTCTAGAAAGTAATCGTCACATTAATTCATCCCAAGAGCTAGAGCCCAAACATTATCTGTCCATATTCAATTATAGCATCAAAAAGAACACAGGTGTCTAAATCACTTTACAAAAACCTGCTAGAGTGAACTTTCAATACATAAAATGAATAATTTATATTGTACCCTCGAATCGAACAGTTGTTTAGTTGGAAAGACGAGACTAGTCTTTAATCGGACCCCACTTTATTATAGAGTACAGTGTATAAAATAAAGCCGTAATAGAGGACAAATTATGCGCTCCGAGTGACAAGTGCGCGGTCCGTATGTCAGGGTGTCCGTCACAAGCGTCGGAATATCGACGATACACACTTTTGCCCCGTTTGAAAAACACGTTTCCCTTAAATTTTCAACAATTTAACTTTTCCTTATTCTTTTTTTGTACGATCGAAGTTTCGAATCGAAACGTTTATATTTTTATACCACTACCTATGTTAATTTAATACATATATTGTTAGGTCTGGTGAAAAAGTTGTTCGAGAATATTCCACCATGCCTAAATAATTTTCAATTAAGTAGTATTAGAAATATTGCCCAAACAAAACAAAGGATAAAACAAAACGTAATAAAGTTAATACATCCATTTTATGGATATTAAAGAGGAAATACAGTAACATCAAATGTTTAACAGGTTTTACAGAAAAATTGATTGCTGTTACCGTTTTTCTTTTATTTACTTATTTAATCCAATTTTTATATTTTAAAACTGAAGCTTACCAAATCAGTCGAGTCGTTCCCGTGTTTGAGCGCGACTAACGAACAACAGTTGATTTTTATTTAGCTTATATCAGTTATTTTGCCACTATTATAATGATATGGCATAAAAAACTATCAACACAAGTAGGTACATGATAAAAGTTAAACCATAATCATATGAAATTCATATAAGCTCTTTTTTTTTCGTCACCCATACAGTCAGTGTGTCTCGAACAAGCGTTACAAGACCCCCGGCTTTTGTCGCGGCTGCTCGGCCCACCATATTATCGCCGATAACACCCTAATCCTATGTGACTACAATACCCCATTCCCATTACGAGTCACAAATTCCTTTATTCCGTACCACACTTACATTACAGCAAATCAGAACTTATTTTGACGTATCAATATTTTCATTGATCAAAGATGACTTCGTCTTTTAATAAAGTACCTCCTTCATAATAGGGAATTATTATGTTGAGCTTTAATGTTAAAAAAAATAAGAAATCGCTAATATAATATTGTAAAGCTAGTTAGAGGACTAGTTTCAAAGACAAAACGTGTTAGGCCTCAGTTGCCACGATTTAAATACATATAATATAAGCTGGAAAGCGATTAGGTGGAGAACTAATCTCATTAAATTCTCCATAAATACTAAATACCCTAAACCCGACGAGCGAAACTCGGGACTGATGCTTCTACTGTCCGCAGCTTTATTCGATCTCTTAGTAATAGACCGATTTATTCCAGAACACGACACAAGGTCCCGTTTAAAAATTCACGTGTATTACCTATAAAAGTTTTTACTACAACCGATATACCTGCTACGAGACATGCATAATGTTAAACTAGCATTATATAATTTTAATGTAGAGCTATGTCAACTATTGGCACGCTTCTAAAACAGAACACAGGACTAAAAATAATCTGCTTCATCTCAATATATGCTAGGGCCTACCTGTTACTTTCATTATTCTCTTAGCACTTATTCACAGTAAATATTCTTTTGTTTTTGTAGCAAAACAAAATCAGCGTCACCTGACATTCCAAACAAGCGAGTTTATTGACAGGAAATCAATTTTACAGCGCACGCGTCATTTGTGACAAAGTGTAATAAACCTTACTACATCTACAATAGGGCTTATATTTCATAGATCTGTGAGAGTAGAGTGTAGAATAATTTTCAGCGCATGGCTCTTGCCTGTGCGGAAAGTACGCATGAAGGCTAAGAGATGGCGTTGCCTGTTTGTTCAGATACAGAATCAACATGATGAGTGTTGTTGTATTTATTTAGCTACACAATAACACAATACCTATATCGGCTGATGCTGCAGCGAAGATCTGAGCATTACTATTCTTTTTATAATTACATTAATACGTCAAGGAAAAAATTGTCTCCCTTTTTAGGACAATTGAGTGGAAGGAGGAGTATGAAATGAGGCACAATTTTAGTTTATAAAAAAAAAGAAATGCAGAATGCTTATATATTTTACCCGATTGCAACAGAAGAAGGGTTATTTATATAATGCATTAAAAATACAATAAATTAAAAAAATACACACTTGCACGTATTTGGCACACAAATAACTTTCACATTATTCATGTCAAAACACAGGTGTGTTAATAGCCTGTTCTAAAACAATTTCACATACTTGACACAGTAGAGATTATCATAGAAATTCGTTATAGGATTACATTAAAAATAATTATGTAGGTACCCACAAAGAAACTATAGAAGATCTGGAAACTATAGAGTTTACAGTATTCATTTACTATTTTTTATTCATGTAAACCTGCAGTTCACATTAACGCTTATTCGGTACCATCATCAATTAATTAATAAAATAGCCACAATTGTCGAGATTAATATAAAATGGCTGTTTCAATATTTATTTATAATTTTTAACATTTGAGTTATGTAATGCCATAACGTGATAACCAACGACACTATCGATGCAAAATGTTTTTACTCAAACCATTATAAAAGGTGAAAAAAAATGCAAATTCAATCTGCATGCTTTACTTTTTGCATATCGAGTCATGACGGCCTTACATGTTAACTACAACTATGAATACTATATCGCCTACAAAAAAGCCTTCATTTTTCGTGCTTGTTCACGTCTATAATTACTTTATCTCTGAATCTAATTGCTCCTACTTATAGGTATTCCCATTGTTTCATACAAAAATTGTATTAATTTTAAACGCAACTTAAAATGACGCTACATGAATGGTAAGCACATCATAAATGTACCTAATATTAAACAATTGAGCATTTTAATAATCCTTGAAACATAATAAAATTAACAAAGTAGGTACCTAACCTAACATAAAATCTTTTTTTATGTAATGTAGGTGGCAAACAAGCATGCAGTGCACATTGATGTCAAGTGATGCTGTCTATAGACACTTACACAAAGGCCAGAGGGCAAAATGCAGATGGATTGCCACCCCTCATACCTTAGTATTGGTCTCTGTGATAGTTATTACGGGGACATACATTAAGATTTATTTCAGCGAAAATAGATATTTTGACATATAAGCGGAACGCGATAGTGCTGAACACTACCTACTATTTAATGCTAGATTTAGTAATGCAATGGTACCTACGCCCTTCAGTTCCTAAACTGATACACACATTAGCTGCGAATATTAGGATTTCAAGATGAGTATGGATTTAGGATATAGGTAATTATCCCAAAACGGACAGGACAATGTCGGGAAGGGGCTTGTCAGCCCAATTCTGAATAAATTATGAATGTAATTTTAATGTGAAACACCCGGCCGACGACCCGGTTAGTCCAGCGGTGTGAGATGACCGTTTGATTCGAAGGGTCGCGGGTTCGATCCTGTCCCGGTGCGGGACAAATATTTGTATGGCCTATAGATATTTGTTTCGGGTCTCGGTGTTTGTGTATGTGTTGTATGTGTACAACGGCACCCACGACACAGGTATACCTACTGTGGGGCTGTGAGTGTAAGCGTATTTTTTTATTTTTTGTATATAAATTGAAAAATATGAGACATATAAACTATAACAAAAGTTTCCAGGACAAATTCAAGCGAGAAGGGGATCATTCGAGCGAACAACTCACTTATGTAATAACATCGGAAATGTACCGCTTTATTGAATATGAGAGCGGCACAAGCTGTAACAAAAAGTGTAAAACAACGGTATAATTTTGTTGCTTTAATATTTTATAGGAAAGCCGAGTTTTCCGAGTTCTTTGTATCTAATAACTATTTTTATTATAACCTGCTATTGTTGTATATGAAATAAATTTTGTTAAAAATAGATGACCAAGATTCTCTGTAGGATTACAACCATAGAAATAAGGTTACTTAGTTTTCAACGACTGCCACGTTACTATTTGGCTCTCGGGTTCGATTACCGGGTTCAAGCTCAAGTACCGGGACAAATATTTTTATGGCCTATAGATGTTTGTTTCGGGTCTGGGTGTTTGTGTGAGTGTTGTGTATTTACAACGGCACCCACGACACAGGTTTATACCTGGAGTGCGCAGTGAGTGTAAACAAGCGTATTTTTATTATAATCAAATGTTATTCTAACCAGTTAAGAAATTAAATAAATGAAATCAGAATTGCCTCCATCATACTGACTCGATGACTTAATAAATCGATACTATAAGATCTATGGTTCGATCATCGATGAATAAATTATAATTTATCAGTACATATTTCTTTTGTATAATATTTTAACAGTACTTTTATTGTATTACCGACTACACACGTGATTGACAGTCAACATTATCTACGTGGTGAACAAAGAGATAAACTATATTTTTCTCCTGTTTTAGTCATCCAATAACTTCTATTTTAGTTTTTTTAGGTGTGAACTATTGCCGAGCTTTAATCAACGTAAATTAAAAACAAGTGAAGACGAGTATCTACAGAATTAAGCAAATGTAAGTAATTACTGTTGTATTGAATATTTGAAGAATTTAAATGAGCGTCAAAGCAACATTCAATTAGATGTTTAATGGATTATTTTAAAACTAAATTTTGTTAACTTAACTGCTGTTTTCGATTACAATGAGTACAATATAACAATGTAGCAGTGAAAACTCGAGCTTCAATGTATCTCCACCATCAGCAAAACAGTCAGTTAGATGCCTGAGGGCTCTTGTAATCATTCTCCATTAGCCATCTACCGTTCGCTAATTCAATAACGCAAAAAAACCTAATCAATTTTTACAAGCTAACCGCCCCTTATACCTAATATACCTACAACTCAACCCAGTTTACAACGTTAGATACCATACCTACGTATTCACATAAAACTGAACTTGTCAACAACCAAACATCTCATTAGACGCCGTCCCATCGATAAATGGCCTCTGATATTTCGATATACGATTCTTTTTCTCTTAACCGCTCTCTGAAATATATCTTTATTCCTTTAAAGACAGGAACAGAATTTACTGGCACAACACGGGCGGATTTACAGCTTCTAGCGATATAAAAATATATGTATACTCATAAAAAGAGATCTTTTGATATGAGTGATAAGGTTCATTTCAGTGAAGCGAATATTCGAACTGAAGGCTTTTCAGCATTGTCATGTTTATGTTTATAGCGATCTGTTGTGGGGAAGTTAAAAAGAGACGGGTGTATGTAAGCGTGTGTGAGGTATCGTATGATCAATACATTGGGGGCTGCGTGCTCCATGCCGCGGAGGTTCCCCTAATGGTCGTTTTCTTACATTTGCATGCTAATTGACTTCACCACTCAGAACATTCTCTTCCTTTTGTCTTGTATGTGTGACGCAAATTGCACAGAATTAAAGTCTAGGTGGATTGTAGAGAAAAGTTTTGCGGGATTTTAATTTGACGATTGTATGACTATACGAGTATATTGTGTGTTTCTAGGTTGATAATAATATGCATTAGGTTACACACTTTTGAGTCTGTAATGACTTTAAGAGTACCTACTGGCACTACCTGGTACAATATTTTGTGCCTATTTTATTGACCAATATTTCTTCGTCTCTTTTAATAGCGGAAGACATTAAAAAACCATCCCATTATATTTTATGCAATTTCATCGCTCATTATTTTGCATACACTTCCGGGCAATCAAATCATATAAATCTAATACATAAAATTATCGTGTCAAAGTGTTTGTAACAATACTCCTCCGAATCGGCTGGACCGATCATCATGAAATTATCTGTGTATATTTGCTTGGTATATGAAAATCGGTAGCAGTCTATTTTTTATATCCCTAAATGGTAAGATTCTCTCCAAACATTTTTTTATTCGATTTTTTGGACTTACAATTTTTTATACCTCTAAGGCGATACGAAGTTCGTCGGGGCAACTAGTAAATTATAAAAAGGCAAGCGTTTCAGGAACCGCCTATGTTTTCATTTTACGATTCCATTCATTGTTTTTACTTACATTTAATTATTAGCACGCATTATACCTACCCCTGGGTATTTTTTTTAGTTATTTATGTATCGATTTCTATAATACTGTATACAATATTAAACTACTTAATTGGGTTATCGCATTGAACTATATGTACTAAAGCGCTAGGCAAGACACCTCCTACCCTCCTAGGTTGCAAGGTTCCAGTTTCCAGAAGTCAATTTACCTCACTTTCCCACACTAACATGACATATGACGCGGCAATGTCTCATAAAAATCTGTCAAAAAATTAAAAAACGGAACCGACTGTTTGTTACCATTGTCTTCTCTACATATTAATCTAATCGTTCTAATCTTATGTCATCAATATTCTAATAGCGTACCTACATCTATCTAATTATAAATACTTGCCTACCTAAACATCTTAAATCAAATAACAAGAGCAAAAAGCAAAACACATTAGTTTTAATCACAATATTTACGCTAGTTACCTTAAAATCAAAAGATGTAGGTATATAAGAAACAATAAATATTCGGTTTTGAGGCACCGAGATTTGCGGCGTTGGGAGGGCGGGCGTTGCTAGGTAACCGTACCACCCTCCACCCCGGATCACTTTTAAACTTTCATGTCGGAAAGTTTTTAAGGTTTGCTTGTGGCTCTCAGATTCGATCCTTTTTGTTCTAAGCATCCATGTTGGAAAATAAGACGCAAATACAGTGAAAATTGCTCCCTTGATGGTGATTATGGTACGAACTGTTTTCGTCAATTAAAATGTTTTGTATGATATGTATTCCATTATTAAATATGCCGTTGTAACATTGTAATATCTGCAGTCGTTAAAGATATTTTAAAAACACCGATTTTCTAAAAAAAATTCTATCTTAAATGAGCTACACCAGGTCTTCAGATATACGAGTATGAAGGTATCAGAAAATAAATACTACGATACAATCACTAAATATAGTTACAGAGTGTATGGAGTATAAATTAATAAATAAAAAATACTAATTTACTGTTTTAAGTGACATAGGCCGAAAGTAATAGGAAATTCGAGTATATGGGTGTACAAAACTCATTAAAGTTGGAGCATTAATTTCTAAAAAAGATTATAGGATAAAAATTTGAAGAAGAAAACAACTTAAGTTAGTTACTTAGTTTTTTAATATGCAAACCATTTACAATAACCATAGACTAGTAAAAAACAAAAACGCAACATAGATGAAGATATTTTAAAGGTTTCTTGAACACCTCATTGATGCAGGTGTGTACAAGGTTGTGACGTCGCAAGCAAGTACGATTTTGTGTATGAACCACTAGTCGTTTTTCATAATTTCATAATTTGCAACTTTTGAATGGTGATATTTCAAAAACTATACTAATAACTATACATTTCATTAACTATTAGTTATAAAGATTATTAGTTTCAAGGACGATGTTTTTCAAAATGTCTTTAATTGAAACCGGATTAAGTAATTTCCGCACACACAACGTTTTGCATCCCTATGAAATGGGTAAAAGTAGCAAATTTCCATTAAATATAAATTAAACTTTTTCAACACAACCCAAAGGTTGACTGGTCGATAATGCCTTGTAGTAGCATTAAGTCCGCCTTATGTACCTTTTCTATGTGCATAGAAGTTAAATAAATAAATAAAATAAATTTCATAGTTAACACATTTTCATAGCTACATGAACAAAACAGAATCCTAATGAACCATCATCAGAGTTTTTTTAACACTCAACTTACCAAAGAACCTGCCGTAAAGTGTTTGACAACGTAAAAAATACATTTTTGGTGCTTGTTTAATGTGGGAAACGTTGGATAATGCGACACGCCACGTATTTGCCTACTAACATGTTCGTTTTCTTTAAACAGTGCTACTACTTTAGAAAATTACATGTCGGTTTCAGTGGATTTTTTCGTGGAAATGCCTTTTTTATCAGTCATCTCAATATTTTGATTTAAAACCGGTCTAGTGCGTGTCGGACCACGCGCAGTGTAGGGTTCCATAGTTACAAAGTAAGAGATGTAATGAAAAAAAAAAATATTTTCTATGGAATTGTTCGAAATTTTCGAGTAAAATACATTTAGTCGACTATTACCCAAAAACTTGCAAGGTAAGGCATAAGTGTGATAGTTTTCCGTTTATGTAGTTTATGTTTATTTCGTTATATGTAGCTTCTACTGCCGTTTGAATTTCTAACAACAACAGTTTAGGTGGTAGGAGGGACACTTGACTCTAACGAAAATGTGCACTTTAAAACTTTATAAGTCACGAACAGTAAACTAAATCAAGAAATGCTTTTCGAACATTCAAAAAAGACAAAGACCTATCCAATGATACCCCACACTATATGGATATCCAAAAATAAAATAAATATCCGCGCCTTACATACAAGTAGGTTACCCTAAATATTTTTTTTCATGTTTTTATTCTACCACTTTGTTGATGTATACTTGTACCAAATTTCAAATCCCTAGTACCATTAGTTTTTGCGCTAAACTGCGGACGGACAGACAGACAGACAGACGGACAGACGGACATGGCGAAACTATAAGGGTTCCTTGTTTACTACGGAACCCTAAAAATCAGCATGTAAAATATAATCTTACATTTTAAAACAATAATTATATTACCCGTAACGTTTATATTTATCCGCTACCAAATAATACAAGTAGTAAGTGCCCTTTGTTGTTTCATTCTTCAATGTTACTGACACACTATGAAGGAACCAAAGTATCTCTTCGAATTACGAAAATTCTGCATTAATCTCAAGCTTTTAGTATTCGTTTCAGCATCATGAATTGAAATAAGGATTTTCATATAATAAAAAAAAAACATTAAAATATATTTAAAACCTAAATAATATTTACATAATAAAAAGTTAAAACTAAACTAAAAACAACATGCATCTAAAAATTCCGCATCACTGCCTTCCTGTGTTATGGTACCCAGAAGGCTGGCAGCATTACCTCGTTGGATGGCAATGCTGATTCTTTGACCTAAAAATTGGCCAGCCCTCTGGTCACGGGAAGTGTCGACCAGCCGTTTCGCGATCTCTTTGAATAAGAGCCGAGCACTGGGGCCCCATGGACCAAGGGTTTCGACCCCGAAAGGCACAAATATATAGTCCTCTAAGGATAGGATAATAAGGATTTAATATTATTAGATAGGTAGGAAGGCATATAGTGTTGTTTCATAAATATATAAAATTTCATAATACATATTTATTTAAACTCGCGCTCGCCGATTGGCCGGTGAAGGAGACTAGTGTCATCTCAAGACGCGCCACTTCCGATTATATAACTGCATCCCGAAAAAAAAAAACGTACGCCCATATATAACAGAATCCACACAGTATCAAGCTCAGATGCGTTTAGAAACACTGTCTACATAATAACATTTAAGAAATATTATGTATGGAACTATCCTTTTGTGAGTACTGTGAGTATATACGAGTATAATTAGAAGTTTTTTTTAATGTAATGGAAGTAGCAAATAAGCATGCAGTTCACATTGATGTTAAGTGATGACTGCACCCTATAGATATAGACACTTACACAAACACCAAGGTCGAATTGCAGATGCGTTACCACTCCTGAGGCCTAAGGTGTTATGCCTCTGTGGCGGAAATTACAGGGCCGTACGGTAATGTACGGCCCTGTAATGACCTGACTGGAACACGATAGTGCTGAACACTATCATTTAGCGGCAAATATATTAGGTAATGCGGTGGTGCCTACCGTGGTGGTAATTTACTATTAAACAAGATAGATATTTAACATAAACACACATTTCAATGAAACATTCCTCCCAAGCAAGCAACCATGCATGTAACTAGAAAACATCCAATATCACGAACAGCACACGGTATTTTCCAAAAGTTACCAAGTCAAGAGAGTGTATTGTACAAAATTGATGAGGGAACGAAACCGCGCGGCCCGCGAAGCGAGCTGGGCTCGGGGTGCTTTTAGCCCCTAATTGGTGAGCTTTTAAGACTACCGCGTGTTCGTTTGACGTCGCAGCCGGTACTGTCGGCGAGGAAAAATAAACTACATTTTGTTATGAAAAAATAATCACAAAGTAAGTCGTCTTTAAGTAACATGAAGCTGCGTTCTACATTCAAATGTTAATGTGAATCGTAGCAGGTAACATTATTTATTAATCTGGGAACATGGGAGCGAAAATAAACTTATATGTATTTCAAACTTTACTGGTGGTAGAGCTCTAGTGACGGAGCTCGCGGGCGTAGGCTACTGCATCACCTAATATACTTGCCGCTAATTGGTATTGTCCAGCGCTATCGTGTCCCCGGTCAGGTGGTAATGTACGACCCTGTAATTTCCGGCACAGAGGCATAACACCTTAGGCCTCAGGAGTGGTAACGCATCTGCATTTTGACCTTGGTCTTAGTGTAGGTGTCTATAGGCTGCAGTCAGCACTTAAGATCAGTGTGAACTGCATGCTAGTTTGCCACTACCATGACATAAAAAAGTCCACAGAGCCTTTTTTGGTACGATTCTGCAAAATTGTCTAGATTCAATGCAGTCTGAGAATTTACTTGATCAAAATGGTCGACAAGTGTCATAAAGGTAAAGTGCGAAAGTGATAACGCTCTACAGAGCCGAAATAAGCCGAAATCTCCTTCCTAGGGTTGATGTTCAATATTTTTTGTTAGATACTGTATCATAAAAATGCAATTAATTAATATTCATACTTCTGTACGAGGTGGACCGACGACCTGGTGAAGGTCGCGGGCAATCGCTGGATTAGGGCGGCCCAGGACCGTTCGTTGTGGCATTTTTTGGGGGAGGCCTTTGTTCAGCAGTGGACATCTTTTGGCTGAAATGATGATGATGATACTTCTGTAATAAGGACCAATACATTCTATCGATGAGATAGATCCATAGAAAATAGAAATAAAATAGAATAGAAATAGTCTTCTATTTCTATTCTATTCTGTTCTTTTTATATAGGTACCTAGTAATAATAATAATAATAAGCTATTTTTTTTATATATATTTGTTTTTTTATACTTATATATGTAAAAAAATATTTAATAAGTTATAAAATAAATGAGTAGAATAATAATAAACAGGTATACGGAAATCAATCCAAATTTCAAAAAAAGCAAATTTCGATAATTACGCAATAAACATTTTTTATAATAAATAGAAAATAATAAGTTTATTTCAATTAATTATCAGGGTTGAATATATTTTTCAAAATGTTGTATAATAACGTGATATTAATTTATTGTGTAAAAGCAAATCATTTTCGACGCGGCTGTACTATGGTACAAGGATTGAAAATACGAGAGCAAACATTTGGATCAAGATTTAAGTGGGAAGATGACAAACAAAGTTACCGTATCTACTTAGAAGGAACTTTTCTCGCAACAAAATGAGAGCTCACTATTACTTATTAATATAATTATGTCTTTATACTTAGTTAAAACATTTGATCAATAAAAGTGTATTTAGGGCTCTTTCAATTTATTCGTTTTGTGTCGGACCGCTGCTGTTCTGAAGCGGTAAACGCACCGTGCGGCAACAGTACGACGACGTCGGTACCGCGAACGCTCGACAACAGGAGCGACGCCAAACTGTTGCCACACCGTACGACACCACAACAAACGCACCGCTTCGGCACTGCAGAGGTCCGACACATAACGCAAAAATTGGAAGAGCCCTTAATTGACTATAATATTTATATCAAATTATTACCTAAAACATGGACATTGATTAAGAAAGTCGCACTGAAATCTTTCTATCTTGTCGACCAATGCAACCTACTATTTAAAAAAAAATGTTCTTTTTTTATTTTTTTATGGGCACTTTTGCAATCGTGATTGGGACGCAAGGCATCTTGCAGACTTGGACCTCAAAAGTGGTAAGAAGCAAGCAACGCAATTGAGCATTGATATTTTAATTTATATCTTTACAGACTGCGTTATTTACCTACTTATTATTCCATCAAGTTGAAATGCACGCTTATGTGTAATAAGCTTGCATAACAAAGTATAAATAAAAAACTACAATGTTACGTAATTTAATATCATCCTGTATCTTATTATACACTACAAAGTTCAGACAATCTTGTTTTTTTCGTTAGTATTTTTAATTACCTATCTATACTAATATAAAAAGAGTATGTGAGTATGTATTAAGTCTATATGTAGGTATGTATGTATGTATGTATGTATGTATCTTCACTCCAGGTCCCTAACGGGGTAGGCAGAGAGTGTGGAGCGCCAGATATCCCGCTTCTGACAAACCTCTCGTGCCTCGTCTACCTTCATCATTCTCTTCATACATGCACGCCGATTCCTATTTTTGATCCCACCACCAGACAGAACTCGACCTATTTGGTCATGGTAGGTCAGTCTTGGCCTTTCTGGGCCTCTGCAACCATCCACATGAAGGTAACTTAATTTAACTCATATATACTTAATACACACTCTAAACATTTAACGTAATATAAACCTCAGTTATTGGTAGTCTGGTGTAAATGTATGTCTTAACTAATTATATAATTCCTTGTAATAAAACAAACCAAAAATTGGGCCGAATTATTGTCGCACAAAAAAACGCTCCAAAATATGCAGAACAATACTCTAACACAGTGACAAAAGCATTGCCACGTGGCCACAATAAAAAAGTTAACCGTTCTAATTTCAAATTAACAGTGGGCGGCAACTGGCGCGCGCTTCAAATTAGGCGGCAATTTTGACAGCCATCCAAGCGCAAATTTTCTTGTCAAAATATTTTTGCAAACAATCAACAGTGCGTTCAATATCCACGCCCACTCTCGATATAACAAAACAAAACCACAATTAGCATAATAGTTACTTGTCACATTATTCACACGACAAATGCTTTGTAACTACATGACCCTTTCTGTTCTGAAACCGTCGCTTAGTAAAAATGTTGGAGGATTTTATTCAGCATACGAATAATTAATGGAGTCTCTCAATTAACCTGCCTAACAAATCGGGGACGTTACGTAAATATTTAATCGTGGAAAATGGGCTGAAAGGGAAGAATTATAAAATTACCTCTCAAACGTTTCGTGGCAAACGAAAAGGGTGTGCTTTTAAGAGCTTTGCACACGATTTTCTGGGACCCTCTTCCACTCAAGGTCTAGTATAGGTGACCCTTGAAAGGGGTCGTCTATCCCATTTGACGGTAAATTTCATCACTCGTTATCGAAATGGACATCTACAATAAATAATAGATAAAGCTTGTACATGGAAAAGTGTTTAGAGGACAATTTTATAATTGAAAAACAATTCAGATCCAAAACTTCAATGAGTTTTTATATAAATTGTACACTTGGCTAAGGGCTCATTTTCTGGAAACCTGTCATGACTTGAAAAGAAAAATTCTACGATCCTTAAATCCAATTTTGAAATCGTGGTGCAGTAACCCCGGATGATAATAATCACAGTATAACAATAATACAATAATTATTACCACAAGAAAATAATACAGCCTCCTTTCACCCTATGATTATAAATAAATTAGTGGATGGGATAAATTTATGAGTTCGTAATATATACTAATTGAAATACCTAACTGTAAAGCAAATAAAAGTCATTTAAAAAGTTTTAATGATAATGAGTTTGTTCAGTACCTATATTATTTCTAGGATTATTTAAAACTAGCTTGCGTACCTATATGGCGTTTTAACTTTCATGTCTAAACTTATAATACCCACCCATTCTTTTTTTATAAAAAAAAATAAAGTTAAAGTCGCAGTCGCACTGTGAACGATATCTGGGCTTAAAACTCGACGAAGAATAGGTAGGTATATAGATTTTAATTTATGAATTATAATTTTACACAGTTATTAAAATAATAGCCCCAATTTCCAATCTATCCAACCCTAATGCACGCAACTGTATACAGTAAATAATAGATAGACATCTAAAGAAAGTCGCTGTATATTCGGGTTCAGATAAACGGTGGGTCCGCACCGTGGTAGCCATTAAAAACTTATTAAACATCATCTCGAGCAATTACACCTCCTTTCCCCCGTCCTCCCCTTTCTACGCTAGTGTAACTCCGGGGGAAAATAGCTGAATATTGTCGGCCAACTATAAAGAACTAGCTACTATAAAGAACCTATTATCCTTTGATATTATTCGAGTGACACTAGGGTAGATGCAAGTATAATAAATTGGAGAGAATATAGCAGATTTTGTAATACCTAAGCAACAGCTCAAAATACACTGGTTTTGCAATGACTCTTTTCCGACGCAGGTCCGACTCGCTCTTTTTATGTCTATACTAATGTCTGGAACTACCGACGCATTAAAATATAATGACTTTTGTATGTTACTAGCATGTCACCGTCGCCTATGAACACACTTTTGACGCCCTTTTGATGAACCCCATATTGTAGCACCTAAAAACACCTCAGAGGGAAGTTCGTTCCACAATTTTCACGTTCTGGGCAGGAACAAACGTGAAAACCGCACCGTTGAGCACTACCAGGTGTCCTGTCGGTGAGGGTGGAACTTCTCTCTTCGGCGGGTAGAACGGTGTAGGCAAAGAGACGGTGACACCATGTCAAAAAGTTCAGCAAAGCACGCACCATTGTAGAGACGGTACAACACGCACAGACAATGTCTCTGCTACCAAAGTTCGGTAGCTTAGCGGTAAAGCGGCTGGGCTGGTTATCCTGAGGTGGCAGGTTCAATTTCTGCCCGAAGTCAAATTATTCTTTCCGTTTTTTTCTTTAATTTCTAAATATCTGTAGGCCATACAAAATATTTGTTGCGGTGCGGGGATTGATACCGCGACCCTTGGAATCAAACGGTGATTTCGCACCGCTGGACTAACCGGGGCGGCGTCTTGAGCCATTCATGGGAAAGACTTCCGCCCGTCAGTTTAGCTCAGAGACTCTTAGCACTAGAAAGCTATAATTTAGTTTGAATTAACTAACCCGATAAACATCGTTCTTGAACGTTATTTAAATTAATCGAAAGTATGACATATAGCAATATTATTGAACATGTACAAGAGCGATTCAGGGCAGGCTCCGGAGGACGGATGCGGGCCGCACCACAGGAAATGGGCACGTCGCCTCCGTCCACCCCAGAGTTGGCATAACACATCTTATTGAATAGCCCAATACATCTAAGTACATCATAACTATATGCTTTTTTGTAAGAAAAAAGTAGATGCGTCTGTCATATAATGTATCCGCTCATAACTTTACTTTACCTATTACTTAATAAACAAATTTGCGTCAATTTCAAAATTTATTTGATGTTATAACTCTCTGTATGATTTTAGCTGTACATATTAAAGTTGATAGACAACGCACTAAGCAATTAGAAGAAAGAAGAAAAACCATTAATTTTCTCTGTCCCACACAACATTTACATACAAATGAATGACGAGAGAAACTAATATTAAAGGTATGGTTATGTGAAGCCAAAAAAATTGTTACCCATCTCAGCTATTTGTTGCAGCAAGTGCTGCAACGCTGATCTTCTGATAGGCCCTGTGTATGATAAACATAACGAAGTACAAGTTCAGTTCAATTACATACAAATCCCTTACTACCTTACTACCCCTACCAGTCCGTCCCCTACTATTTCCGTACTGGAACCTGCCATGATTCTCAGTGTATTAGATATTTTCTCACTCATACTGTTCAAACATCAAAGTACTGTATTTATGAGATGAGATGAAAAACGTGTAATTTGCCACTGCATAACAAGGTTATGTATATTATTACAGTTGCATTGAAAGTCGGGGGCGGCGCAACATAGGGCGGAACCGCACATGGCGTAAACAAATGTCGCAAATTGTTTTTTTTTATTTTTTTTTTTATTTATTTAACATATAAAAATAACATAATATACAATTGTTTTAACAATGCATTTCTTAAACCACTGAGGTTTATCTTAAATGCTAATAATCTACGTCAAACAATTCAAAACAACAGGTACTATAACTACATAATAATATATAAGTACACAATTTTTTGAAAAACTTAAGTAAAAATTGAAATTAAAATATACATATACCTATAAGATAAACGGGATTGAGCATACAAATACTTTTAAGTTAGATCTTTTATATTATCCAGAAAATTACGTTTTAATACAAATTTTATATACTAAGTTTGGTTTTTATATCTAAGGGTAATTTGTTAATTAATCGCGGTATTATATGTTGTGTCGTTCGCTCGCCGTACGCATTGTTCGCATGGCCGGTGCACAACCGGTTTTGAGCGACTGCCCGTGTATAATATACAGCTTGTTCACTTTTACTATTCCATCTATCATTAAAATAATTAAGTTTAAGTAAAATGTAATTTAATTGTACGTGTATTGGTAAAATATTACAATAATTGTTTTATATTATTTCGCATTAACACATGCTTGTGAAATATATTTTATTTTTAAAGAAAAATGGAAAGAAAAATTTGACTTCAGGCGAGGCTCGAACTCGCCTGAAGTCAAATCGAAGAAAAATTTGACTATTTTCTTTCCATTTTTCTTTAAAAATAAAATATATAAGATTTGACAAATCGGGCAGGGCTTCAGTAGCTCAATTGGAAGAGCGGCTGGACTAGATTCCCAGTAGGTCGCGAGTTCGAGCCTCGCCTGAAGTCAAATTTTTCTTTCCATTTTTCTTTAAAAATAAAATATATTTCACAAGCATATGTTAATGCGAAATAATATAAAACAATTATTAAGGGTAAAAGCGACTTCTTTACGATATTCAATAAACTGAAAAGTCTATTATATCGGTTGCCTAACTAGCATAGTTGGTAATAGATGGCGCTACTGCTACCATAAAGCAATGCAATAGATGTGAAGGAAAGATTTGACAAATCGGGCAGGGCTTCAGTAGCTCAATTGGAAGAGCGGCTGGACTAGATTCCCAGTAGGTCGCGAGTTCGAGCCTCGCCTGAAGTCAAATTTTTCTTTCCATTTTTCTTTAAAAATAAAATATATTTCACAAGCATGTGTTAATGCGAAATAATATAAAACAATTATTAAGGGTAAAAGCGACTTCTTTACGATATTCAATAAACTGAAAAGTCTATTATATCGGTTGCCTAACTAGCATAGTTGGTAATAGATGGCGCTACTGCTACCATAAAGCAATGCAATAGATGTGAAGGAAAGATTTGACAAATCGGGCAGGGCTTCAGTAGCTCAATTGGAAGAGCGGCTGGACTAGATTCCCAGTAGGTCGCGAGTTCGAGCCTCGCCTGAAGTCAAATTTTTCTTTCCATTTTTCTTTAAAAATAAAATATATTTCACAAGCATGTGTTAATGCGAAATAATATAAAACAATTATTAAGGGTAAAAGCGACTTCTTTACGATATTCAATAAACTGAAAAGTCTATTATATCGGTTGCCTAACTAGCATAGTTGGTAATAGATGGCGCTACTGCTACCATAAAGCAATGCAATAGATGTGAAGGAAAGATTTGACAAATCGGGCAGGGCTTCAGTAGCTCAATTGGAAGAGCGGCTGGACTAGATTCCCAGTAGGTCGCGAGTTCGAGCCTCGCCTGAAGTCAAATTTTTCTTTCCATTTTTCTTTAAAAATAAAATATATTCCACAAGCATGTGTTAATGCGAAATAATATAAAACAATTATTAAGGGTAAAAGCGACTTCTTTACGATATTCAATAAACTGAAAAGTCTATTATATCGGTTGCCTAACTAGCATAGTTGGTAATAGATGGCGCTACTGCTACCATAAAGCAATGCAATAGATGTGAAGGAAAGATTTGACAAATCGGGCAGGGCTTCAGTAGCTCAATTGGAAGAGCGGCTGGACTAGATTCCCAGTAGGTCGCGAGTTCGAGCCTCGCCTGAAGTCAAATTTTTCTTTCCATTTTTCTTTAAAAATAAAATAAAATATTACAATGTTTAAATACGTTTTAGGTTAGGGAAAAAGTTTCTTCGCATTTTTTAAGATAGTTTATTTAAATTTATGAACCATTTTGTTCGATAACCTTTTGCCATCTTGTAGGTGGGGACATGATCCCATTGCTATAAAAATTTTGGGAGATCTCATCAAAATACCGCGACCAGTGGATTTGGCAGTTCTCTCGTGATGTTAACCTAACATTGCATAAAGAATTCTGAAGAGACCGAAACAGGTGGAAATCTGAAGGTGCAAGGTCAGGACTATACGGCGGATGCATTAACACCTCCCAGCCAAACTCTCTCAATTTTTGCTGAGTGGCTATAGATGTGTGAGGTCTAGCGTTATCATGATGAAACACCACACCCCTTCTGTTGATCAATTCCGGCCGCTTTCTCTCAACTTCTTGCTTTAATCTCATCAGTTGTTCGCAGTAGAGTTCGGAAGAATCGATAGTCCTGCCTGGTGGTAATAGCTCATAATGAATAATGCCCTTCCAATCCCACCACACACACAACATCACCTTATTGCGAGTTAACCCGGGTTTCGCCACAGTCTGTGAAGCCTGACCGGCTTTTGACCAGGACCTTTTTCGCACGTTCTTGTCGTACGTGATCCACTTTTCATCACCAGTTATCAGCTTCTTCAAAAATGATTCGGTTTCATTACATCGTAATAAAGAATCACAAATGAGTACACGGTTCATTAGGTTTCTTTGAGTGAGCTCGTGAGGTACCCAAATATCGAGCTTTTTTTTTGTACCCAGCTTTTTTCAAATGCGCCAAAACTGTTTTGTGATCAATTCTCAGTTCTTCAGCTACGTCGTAACTACTGATATGTCGATCTTGCTCCACTTTTTCAAAAACGGCATCGATTTTATCCGTAATAGGGCGACCATAGCGAAGTGCATCTTTGACAGCAAAATTTCCGGATTGAAAATGCTTAAACCAAATTTGTGCTACTCTCACAGACACTGCACTAGGTCCATAACCATCGCAAATGTTTTTCGCAGCTTGCGTTGCATTTTTACCTTTTTTTTAGTAAAATTTTAAAACGTATCGAATTTCTTCATTAGATTCACTCATCTTGACAGTACGAAAAACAAATGAAAATCACACATTTGCCTAATTTGAATTTGGAATTATGTTCTTTAAAATTTTCAATGATGATTTTTTTACTGGTGGTAGAGCTCCAGTGACGGAGCTCGCGGGCGTAGGCACCACCGCATTATCTAATATACTTGCCGCTAAATGGTAGTGTTCTTCCGGTCAGGTGGTAATTTCCGGCACAGAGGCATAACATCTTAGGCCTCAGGAGTGGTTACGCATCTGCATTTTGACCTTGGTCTTTGTGTGGGTGTTTATAGGCTGCAGTTATCACTTAACACCAACGTGAACTGTACGCTTGTTTGCCACTTCCCTTACATATAAAAAAAAAGAATAAAAAAAAAACAAAACTAGCCAGATACAAATACTACAGCCAAAGAGATTTTATTACAAGTTCGTACATACTATAATGCGAAAAGACTTTTTCCCCAACCTATTATTTCTAATTCGTTATCTTTATATTTTTGTTTAATGTTTGTGGATATTATCGATTTTAGAATTTTTAATTGTAATTTATAAATATAATTCAGATGTGTCTTATACGTTCTACCATAACTAGAGAGACCATATTGAATACGTAATTCTGCTAGTGAGTTATATAACATTAATTTAATTTTGAAGGGAATACGGCGATTTAATCTATATATATAAAAGAAAGTCGTGTTAGTTACTCCACTTATAACTCAAGAACGGCTGAACCGATTTAGCTGAAAATTGTCAGGAAGGTAGTTTAGAGCCAGGAGAAGGACATAGGATACTTTTTATCCCGTTCGACAGCATATGATCCCAACCGATATGCCGTTTGAATTTAAAAGACTTCAATTTCCGATACGTCTTGCATTTGCCATGACCATCAACAAATCACAAGGCCAATCCTTAAAAGTTTGTGGTTTAAATCTAGAACATTCATGTTTTCCCATGGTCAATTATACGTGGCATGTTCACGGGTCGGAAGACCATCTGCGTTGTTTGTTTTTGCGCCTGATAATAAAACAAAAAATGTCGTGTATCACAAGGTACTTAAATGAAGAGCAACCTATGTACTAAAATACAGAAATAATTGTGAATGATTAATGTAGGTATTTTTTTTTTTTTTTGTATTTTTTCCGCTTATTTATTGCCATTAAGGCGGAACAAAGTTTGCCGGGTCAGCTAGTATTTTTATAATGGCAAGAAATTGTCTTAATTTTTTACAGACGTGATCAATGTGATATTTCCAATTGAATTTGCCATCTATTATAAGTCTAAGATATGTATGCGAGTTTTTAAGTTGAAAGGCGGGAGAGGTACACGTACTACTACTACATGCATTGTGAAGACATCTGTTGTTTTGTTGGCAAGTATAAATTGTTCACAGATTTAGTCCAACAAATTACATAAAAAATGAAAATGCAATAGATTAAAAAATATTTAAAAAATAATAATAAAACATTTGTATACTCAGCTTAAATATGTACCTATAGTATTTTAATTAGTATACAATGAAAAACAAACAATAAGCAGCCGTTGATCCAGCGATGTGTGACGAGAATTTCAACTTTTTAATGGAGTACAGATATTTGTGTCAAGTCTGGGTGTTTGTACGTGTTTTGTGTGTGTATATCAGCACCTACGACATGGATTAAAGCGGTTTAACCCAGTGTACACTACACTTAGTGAAAGCGCATTTCATTGTCTTTACTTTATTATAAACTAGCTGTGCCCGCGACTTCGTCCGCGTGTGAATGTATGATTGATCAGTATCTACCTAGACGAAGTTGTGTTACTCCTTATTACATAAGCTATCTCCCAGTGAAGGTCCAGCCGATCCCGAGATTAGCGGGAACAAACAGACATACAGACAAAGATTGTAAAAAATGTTGTTTTGGTATATGTGCCGTGTATACATACATATGAATTTAGTAAAAAGCGTTTATTTTAATATTACAAACAGACACTCCAATTTTATTTACTTGTATAGATTTCATAATACTGCAACCTTAGTAGCAGTATTATCAAACCTGAAGATTTTGAGTTCGGCAACGGGTCAGAGAGAAAGTTATCTATTTTCGCCGAAGAAGATGGTTAAAAATTAATTAGGGTGACCTAGTTGCCAAGAGCGTTTGGATATAAAAAAAAATACGCTTACACTCACAGCCCCACAGTAGGTATAAACCTGTGTCGTGGGTGCCGTTGTACACATACAACACATACACAAACACCCAGACCCGAAACAAATATCTATAGGCCATACAAATATAAATCCCGGTGCGGGGATCGAACCCGCGACCCTTCGAATCAAACGGTCATCTCACACCGCTGGACTAACCGGGTCGTCGGTTATTTTCACGATGACTGCCAAGAGACTAGTCACATTTAAAGTTTTAGTAGCAGAAACCAATCAATGGAACGATGCATTTATACGATTCCAGTAACATTTTTAAATTCCATGTCGTATCTCATTTGGTGAAGAGCATATGGCGAGCATATTGACATCCACATTACCAAATTCGAAACCGTAAAAAATCTTAATGATATCACAATGTGATAGAATGATGATTTCACCTCAATCGGTCCAAATAGTTTTTGGAGTAAATTGGCTCTGACAGACACAGTCAGACTGACGCTCGAGTGAACCTATTAGATTTTTCTTTACTTTATTACGTAACCCTAAAAAATATCTTCATCCATTTCACTTACATACATGTTTAATAATGTGCCCAGCTCACTATTCCACATGAGCTTATATAAAGATTCCACTCAGTTAGAACGATGAAGTTTTAATGCCGCTCCCAAACTTCTCACTGGTGCATGAGCAGGGTGTTAACGCTTCATGCATATTACTATGTAGGTAGATAGGTATATTCAAACAATATTATAAATATAGGTCTATCTAGTTGGACTTGCGAAACAATAGTTAAACGTGATGATTGCATTGAAGTTGCCCTGCCCTATATTCAAAGATAAATAGCATGGTCTTTCAAAAAAAATAAATGCATGAATTCACGCCTGTAATCTCCCAAGGGATAGGAAGAAGTAAATGTATGCATTCAGGCATACAAATACCCACGATTCGTCAATTATTTCTAGTGTAAAAATTTATACGAGTATAAATTCATTTCAGCCTACCATTTCTGTTTTCAATCGCTAAGTGCATAAAGTACCTACATACTAATAAATTAATATGTATCCTGCCTGTAGGTTATTCTGTTATTAGATATTTTAAAGTTAATTTTGTGATATTTTCCGTACAATATAATAAGGAGCGTTACCATAGATTATATTATTGTAGACACAGAGACTTGCAAACCCTTTTAAGTTTCCTCTTTGAGGATATGGCCGAAGGCCTTTTCAAGTTATTTCCATATAATACCTCAGAAAAAAAAAATAGGTAGATATCAAAAGCAAAAAGGGATTTACGACCCTGCCTGGATTCGAACCTGGAATCTTCTGATCTGTAGTCAGATGCGTTATCCGTTGCGCCACAGGGCCGGGCGAGCATTTTGTTTAATTTAACAATCCATATGTGATACATACATCTTATAATTATAGATACGTTCATAAACTATGATTGACAAGAAACAGGGATTTTAACATGACATGTTTATATGTGAATGTTTCGTGAATGCAAACTCACGGTTATATGGTAACTATTGGTTTTTATATGCTGAGAGTAATTCAGTCCAGGGTAGGTCAATAGGTGATACGCAACAAAACCGAAAAAAAAACATTATGTAGGTATTGATTATTAATCATCGAATTAAGTATAAAGAATAACTGAGGTAAAAGTAGGGTAAAAGTAAATATTTGCGTGATTATAATATAGTATTCAGGTACCATTAGTTTACACATAAGAAAACTTATATTAAAGTAAATAGTAGGTACCTACAACTAACATATAAATGGGCTTCTGAGCTTCGTACACGGTGTGAATTACATACATATGTACGAGTTGGTATATTACCAACTGCAAAGCTCGGCTAAAGCTCCGAAAGTCTTACTTCAAGGAGCGGAGAATCAATTAAAACTACTAATAAAGTTGTAAGACATTTCACTTCACTCTACTCAGCGAAAACTTTCCTTTAGTTATAACTTGAGCGAATAATGTTTTCCTTTTACCTTTCTCAAATGATTAAAATGAGTATTAAAATAGTATACTAAGAAAATCTTTATGAAGATTTTCAAGGATGTAGAAGCTAGCGCATTGCTTTATCAATCTGGCACTTAAAGTTGTGATGCTCTTTCTATTTTTATATATTATCGTCAACTGTCATGTGTGGTACATGCTAGGAGCTATAATCAATCCAACTATTTCTACCTCTAATACTACGTAACTTCACGCCTGTAATCCCGAAGAGGTAGGCAGAAGTAAGTGCATACATTCAAGCATTCATGCAAACACACATGATTCGCCAGTTACGTTTTGGCCCATGTAAGAGTTTTATTTTATTTTATTTTTACATATAACTTACAGCTAGGTTATAAATATTAGGTAATACATAGTTGGTGAGACTGTTGACATCTCCGGGCACATTACCAAACTCCGAGGAACTGGAAAATTTCCAGAAAATGGAAAACAGAGATAAAGTATTTATCCGTTAGCTCTGATAGCCTCCGAATCGAACCCAGGACTCCAGCGTAGTAGTAGTGGTCTGCTACCACTGGGCTAATGAGACTCTAATACTATCTGACGCCAAATAGTAGTGTTCAGTACTATCGTGTTCCGGTTAGATAACAATGTATGGCCCCGTAATAACTATCCCAGAGACAGAACAACTTACTGCATATGATTTTTGTGTAGGTGTCTATAGGCTGCAGTAACCACTTAACATCGATGCATGCTTCTTTGCCACCTTTTACATATAAAAAAATAAACATTAACATAGGTAATAGGTACTTCTTAATATTGTAATACAAATTGAAAAGCACGGACATAATAATAGAAAGTAAGATAAAATCTTACAACCCTTCGCTGCTACCC
This sequence comes from Macrosoma leucophasiata, assembly GCA_036365455.1. Lineage (NCBI taxonomy): Eukaryota > Metazoa > Arthropoda > Insecta > Lepidoptera > Hedylidae > Macrosoma > Macrosoma leucophasiata. The sequence goes on from JAWQUS010000020.1 coordinate 7,301,382, forward strand.
CATTACGCAGTTGTTATGAATATCATTAGTCGTATCAAATTTACCAACCGACTGTTTGATTTAAAGCCATTGATACTACCCAAGATCAAAGATGAGGATACATCTCTTTGTGGTTAATTTAAATAGATTTATTATCGTTTTTCCATTATATACGATAATGCAATTGATTTACTTCAGATTTAAATTCAATATCTGTTGTCTCACTTTCTATTTTGTAGCACCACTTTTTACTTGTGGTAGAGTTGCAGTGTAGGAGCTCGTGGGCGTAGGTACCACCGCATTACCTAATGTATCTGCCAGTAAATGGTAGTGTTCAGCAGTATCGTGTTCCAGTTAGATGGTAATGTATGGCCCCTTAATAACCATCACAGAGACATAACAACTAAAGTCTCAGGGGTTGCAACGCATCTGCATTCTCTTTGTGGTCTCTCAGGTCTTTGTGTGGGTGTCTATAGGCTGCAGTCATCACTTAACATAAATGTGAACTGCATGCTTGTTTGCCACCTTAATTACATAAAATAAAACATCTTTACTTTCATACTACTAAGGCAACGGATGTACTTTGAAATCTCTGGTATTTATGTACCTAGATGGTAATAGGCTATAGTATACACTTACCATGATGTGAACTGTATGCTTGTTTGCTACTCTTATGACGTAAAAAAAATCTAACTACATTCTAAGTATTCCGATAAACTAGCTTAAATCAGGATTTAAAAATAGATCTTCTAATCAAATTGACAGAAAAGTCGCAGATTACAATAAAAATTGCTGTTGCATATATCCTCGTAGACTCGTAGACAGATGGCAGCTAGAAGGAGACCTTACCTGTAAATGGCTACTGCTTATTAACTAATTTTTATGTATATCAAGAGTACGGGTATTTATACGGTCGGGGTAAAAGCTAGTATATTATATAACTGAAGCGATCGAGATAACCAAGCAGCTTTTACTGGTGGTAGAGCTCCAGTGACGGAGCTCGCGGGCGTAGGCACCACCGCATTACCTGATTTACTTGCCGCTAAATGGTAGTGTTCAGCACTATCGTGTTCCGGTCAGGTGGTAATGTACGGCCCTGTAATTTCCGGCACAGAGGCATAACACCTTAGGCCTCAGGAGTGGTAACGCATTTGCATTTTGACCTTGGTCTTTGTGTGGGTGTCTATAGGCTGCAGTCATCACTTAACATCAATGTGAACTGCATGCTTGTTTGCCACTTCAATTACATAAAAAAAAAAAGCTTATCTAATTAATCTCGGGTACTTATCTTTCATCGTATCGATATTGCAGATCACAGCATGCTACGGCTAGTTGCTACGTACCAAATAAAACAATGAAACATAATCAATATTCTAAAAATAATAATGATTTGTATTTATGAGGTCCAGGATCTAACTGGACAGTAAGCTACCGGGACAGCTAAGCATAAAAACTAGTTCAACTGGGGTGGATAACTGTCATCACATGGAATTTATTCCAGTTTACTGAATGTTAAAAGCGCTACGGCTAGTTGCTACGTTCCAAACTCAAAACAATTGACTGGTGGTAGAGCTCCAGTGACGGAGCTCGCGGGCGTAGGCACCACCGCATTACCTGATTTACTTGCCGCTAAATGGTAGTGTTCAGCACTATCGTGTTCCGGTCAGGTGGTAATGTACGGCCCCATAATTTCCGGCACAGAGGCATAACACCTTAGGCCTCAGGAGTGGTAACGCATTTGCATTTTGACCTTGGTCTTTGTGTGGGTGTCTATAGGCTGCAGTCATCACTTAACATCAATGTGAACTGCATACTTGTTTGCCACTTCAATTAAATAAAACAAAAATTAAAAAAAAAAATGATATTTGAAATCTCGTCCATAATGAAGTAAAGATATTGGGGGTTTGGACAAGGAAACAATAAATGTAAACTTCTAAAAGTTCGCGACGTTTCGATTTTTTTATATAATGGAAGTGGCAAACGAGCATGCAGTTCACATTTATGTTAAGTGATGACTGCGGTCACACAAAGACCAAGGTCAAAATGCAGATGCGTTACCACTCCTGAGGCCTAAGGTGTTATGCCTGTGTGCCGGCAATTACAGGGCCGTTATATGTACGGCCCTGTAATTGCCGGGATGTTTTATTTTATGTAATTAAGGTGGCAAACAAGCATGCAGTTCACATTTATGTAAAGTGATGACTACGGTCACACAAAGACCAAGGTCAAAATGCAGATGCATTACCACTCCTGAGGCCTAAGGTGTTATGCCTGTGTGCCGGCAATTACAGGGCCATACATATACTCGGGTAGGTACTAAACTTTCATTGTATCGAATTGATTGTAGTTTTCAGAATGCTACGCGCGCTACGGCCAGTTGCTACGTACCAAACGCAAAAATAAAGTGTGATCACGACAGCTTACAAAAGCAAGCGCAAAAATGTGTAAAATCCATGTGATTGAGTATTCAAGAATCACTTTCATTTCCAGAATAACGTAATACAATTTCCAGAATAACTTTACTGGTGGTAGAGCTCCAGTGACGGAGCTCGCGAGCGTAGGCACCACCGCATTACCTAATATACTTGCCGCTAAATGGTAGTGTTCAGCACTATCATGTTCCGGTCAGGTGGTAATGTACGGCTCTGTAATTTCCGGCACAGAGGCATAACACCTTAGGCCTCAGGAGTGGCAACGCATCTGCATTTTGACCTCTGGTCATTGTGTGGGTGTCTATAGGCTGCAGTCATCACTTACCATCAATGTGAACTGCATGCTTGTTTGCAACTTTTATTACATAAAAAAATAATAATAAAAAAAATAACTTAATACGGGTACCTCCAATGTCAATGGAATGTAATGCTACCTTTCTTTTGTAATAAAGTTATTATTATATCTGCAAATATAATTTTATTTCTATAATGTGTGAAGCCCGCTAAAGCTTTAATTTGCCGTATTCAATCGCTTAAACCCTCTAAGAGATCAAATTATCTTCTCGAAGCAGCTATAAGTAGTAGATTCAAATGATTATCCAAATAACAGTGAAAATTACTAGGTATTTAGATTTTTAGTTTAATCGTATATTTGAAACAAAACGTGGAGCAATAATTATAGGTACTCAACAGAGTAAATAGGTACCTTCACAGATAAACTAAGTGAATCATCATAAATCTTATAAAACATGTTCTTAATTAATCAAAATTCTTTTCGTTAACAACAATTTAAGTATTTAATTATAAGCTGGGGATTACTACTGTTAAGGTAGGTAGGTAAATCAAATTAGAGGCAGATGGGTATGTTCGTATTATCATAGAATATATCGTATTATCAGTTTTAGGTAGGTATACACTAGCATTAATCATATTTGTGGTCATAACGTCTATCCTTACAAAAGTTTTCTAAGTCTACCTGTTGTACCTACATTTATCTTTCTTCATACATCATTAACTTATGAAAACTTCTGAAAATAGACGGATTAATTCATTCCGTATTGATTCGTGTCGGTTATGTTTTCGTTCATCTCTTCGAAATATCATTATTCCTTCAGTTCACAGCGTTAATAGTTTGGCATATAAAAGTTCTATCTTTTATATGCCAAATAAATAATTGTGAAGTTGATATTCTTTCTACTTGCAGTATACAACAATTATCTTCGTGTAACTTCTAATATTCAAGAAACTCTGTAAAAGCTGACTGAAAACATTACAACCATAACATAGTAGCAAAACACCGATAAATAAATCCGTCACACAAACACCACCAAAGCTCGGCACTGAGGACAAAATTCGAAACGTCACATCTCCATTTCAGCACACTTTACCTCAAGAAGTTCATACGTGATTTTGTGTTTTGTGAAACAAAACATGGTACAATGCATAAACTTTAAACGCAAGATCGACGAGAAGCCATGGGGACAATAAAACAAAGAGAAGCGTATCTGGCCCGGAGCGGTACGACGCACCCCCGAGCTCGGCGGCCGCTCCGCCAATCCCGGCGCGTGCCCCCTCCTACTCGATAGCCGGACCCGCCCCCGAGCGTCCTGCTCTGCAGATGAATGAGACGCAGCATCCCCATAAAGATTTTACATCGATTACGGTGGTATGAGAGAGCCGTTTCGCTCTCGCCCGAGGGAGGCGACGTGAGGTCCTCTCGCGCAGTCGCGAACAATTAGCGCGCGGGGCGGCGTGTCGGCAACGCACCACGTCACTATAATGTGGTTAGTCAGTGAGCGTCGGAGCCGAGCCGACGGCGACGGCACGGAACACGAGTTTAGGAGCGCGGGACTGCCGCGCTGCTCGATCAGCCAGCGCGCCGGCCACAGCACGGTGGAGTTCAAGAGTGCGGCGTGCGCGGGGGCCGCCGAGCCGCCCGCGCCGCCTCTCACCGCGCTGCCGGACCCGCAGCAGTTCAACATCTTCCCGGCCTTCTTCAGCCGCCAGCTCAACTTTACGAGCGGCGGAGGCTGCGGCCAGGGCTCCAAGATCATGGAGGAGCTCAGGCCCAACCTGGTTGGAGGCCTGCTCGGCGTGCCGGGCCTCCTGGACGAGCACCAGTCGGACGCCAAGTTCCTCCAGTCCGGTGCAGAGAGTAAATACACGCCAGACAAGGGACGAAAGTGTAGCAATGCTTCGTCTTCGTCGGCAGAGGAATTCGGTGGATTATACGGCGGAGAACACGCCGCGACGCCGCCGGCGCCCCCTATCAGTCGTTCCCTACAGGACCATTCAGGTATGTGCAACACTACACCTATATAATGTAGCTACATATCTGCGATCCATTGAACTGAGTATATACGTAATACACACCTACCTGGTAGCTTCCTTCTTCAGTTAGAAACTTTTGTCCAAAGGGTTTGTAAGTCAGTTCGTTTCCATTTGACACTGGAGATTGGATTTAATCGTAATGGTAAGATAATAAGCTTACGTCTTGCTTACAAGTAAAGTTTCTTCTAAATCTTTACCTCTAAAACACACTTGACTCACAAAAAAGATTGATCATGTCATTACGTATTAGCATCGCACTGGGTCTGTTTAGACATACCATTGATATAACCACAATATATTAGGGTACTGACAAAAGTGTGAAACTGAACTTTTACAACCTGCAATCATTGAAATTATTTTTACGGATTAGTCTCGACTAGATTTAAACTAAAACTTAATCCGAAAAGTTCTTACAATCCGTTCGAATTTTGCGACGAATCCAAGGCCCGTGTTTACGTTAGCATTAACGAATCCCGATCTAATAATATTACTCAATTAAATAAATCAAATTGGTACTATAAATCCAAATACACAATTTTTTATGTTAAAAGTTTCCACGTAAAGAGTTGCTTTAAATTAAATTAAACCTCATTCTATTGTCGAAAGTGAGAGTTGGCCTTTCGCATTAGTTCACTCTTCAGAGTCTACCCTACGGAAATCATCGATTTAAATTATTAAAAACCACTGATGTACATACTTAATACATTTAATTAACCTACTACAAACATTAATTGTTATAATTTATGAATTAAAGGAGATGTTGCAAAAATGTATGGACCTCCGGCCATGTATTGTACCTACACAATATCATTAACAGACAAAATCAATATCAAAACGTTTTTTACTGCATATTTTCACTTATTTAGCTTTGTTTGCAGTTACAAAACATTATTTGCAGTTAGAATTGCAACTCAAAACCAACATGGCGAATATGGCGGGCGATGTCATTTTGTCAAATTCCACAAATATACATCGTTTTTTTGTTATAAGTGATGCACTAGTAAGATACAGATAGTTTTGTTTTATCTATATAGGTACTATCCCAAGCGTAGGCTGTATCGCCGCCATGAACATGATTGAAAATTATAAAATCGTTTGAAATAAATGTGGTCGTAACTCTAAAATATATTCTTGAATAAATTAATTGTATTTTTTTCGGATTCTTCTTTAATTTACCAATTTTTTAAGGTAGTGTACGAACCAGAGCCGAGCTCGCAACATCTCCTTTATACTGTATTCTGATTCTAAACGAACTTACAGGATTAATATATAAATTGCGTTTTAGAATTTTAATTACTGTGAGCATTTCGCTTTAGATACTCTGTTTATTTGTATAATCAATAGGCTCGACTAGGATACATGATTAATTGGTGGTAGAGTTCCAGTGACGGAGCTCCGGAGCGTAAGCAATACGGCATTACCTGATCTACTTGCCGCTAAACGGTAGTTTTCATCCTTATCGTGTTCCGTTCAGGTGGTAAATATACGGCGCTGTAATTTCCGATGCAGGAGGCCTTACGAGTAGCTGCTACGCATCTACATTGAAATATCTGGTTTCACATACTTAGATGTTTATGGAATACCTACAGTATTACTTACTATCAATGTAAACTGCTGGTTTGCCACTTCATGACATAAAAAAATCAGTTCTATTTATTGTTAAAGTATTTTTTGTAATATGAATTATTATTTCGATTCAAATAAACTAATCATCCTAGCGTAGATGCACTACAGGTTCGATTTGGGTATTTGAAAACAACAAACAATTCTGTGTAATGTTCCTATGTTTACAAATGTTGTGATAAAGATTTAAATTACTTTTCGAGGACCGATCTAGGTGCAATTTGTATATCTGAGTAACTTTCTTGTCAATGTCAATGAATATGGATAGGGATGGATACCCTGGAGCTCCTTTAATGATGCAGTGGAAAAGTTAATGTTATTATGAATTATTGTTTATTTATTTATTTATTTAATCTTTATAACCAGAATGTATAGAATATAAGATGAGCAAATGGCGAACTTAACGCTAAAAGCGCTCTCTACCAGTCAATCATTGGTAGAGCAGAAAGATTTTTAGGAGAAATAATGATTTTATACATAGACTCAACAGTACATACCTACATAATAGTGAATAAATTGAGATTATAAGATACATAACGAATTTCAAAGAAAAACTTGCACAAATTTTTAGGCTCTACAAGTTTATGAGTAACTAATAGCCGATCTAGTTATAAAACTACTTCGAAAACGGAACCCTACATCGCACATGTCCCGACACGCAACTGCCCGGAATTTTTCTTGTTATGAGTAATTAATACAAACAGTCTTTTATAAGTAACTTGCTGTTGCCCGCGGCTATGCCCGCGTGGATGTCGTTTTATAAATAACTAAGCCTATGTTCTTTCTCAAAGTCAGCTCTATCTCTGTACCAAGTTTCATTAAAATCGGTTCAGTCGTTTGGACGTGAAAAGGTAACAGACAGACAGAGTTACTTTCGCATTTAAAATATTAGTAGAGATTTAACTGATTACAGTTTCATAAAAGATATACAGTGTTGTTTAATTTACAACACTATTTCGTTTAATTTTGCAGGCTCAGTTGGAAAGCTGCAGCTTATATTCGGATTAAATCATAGAGCAACACGGGCCACCGACCGCGGCAGACCGGAGGGGAGTAGCCATATGCAGTCTTTCCCCTCTGTCAAAGAACAAGCCCAAATGTGCCTATGCCTGTCGCCTAGATGTATAAATGTGTGCGTGAAATTATTTATGTATTTTGTTAAAGTTAAGGTGTGAGTTACATAGTAATAGACGATTTTTGTAGTGTGTGTGTGTGTGTCGCACGCACGCTATGGCTACTCCCCTCCGATCCACCGCAGTTGGTGGCCCGAGTTGCTCTATCTATAGTTTAAATTAACGTCGTATAGGCTTGTCTACCGTGTACACGCAGAAATCAAATGTCAGCATCGTATATACGTCCTATTTCAACAAGTTAATTTTTGTGAAAATAACTGACTAAACACTGCCCATCAAGAATCTACCTTTTATATTTACATCATGAAGAATACGGTTCACACGTGGCACTTATATTTTGCCCATTTTTCCTTAGCCATTTATTAGAATAAAAGTTTAACAAATATTAAGGTAAGGCAATTGACCCATGCGAACTAAAGTACTAGACAGTACATTCGTCTTGACAGCACGGTTCCCGTTTCCAGAAGTCAATTTACCACACTCTCACATACTAACATCACAGATGACTTGGAAAGGGCTCACATAAATATCTGTCAAACCAATTTAAAAACGAAAACGGCTGTTTGTTCCCGTTGTCTTCTCTATACATATTTTAACCACATTGGGTAGGGCCTAAATATTAAATTTAGTGCAAATTTTTGATGCGTCAACGTTATATATAATGAAAACATGTAAAATGATCATACCTGACGAACAGAATAGAATGGTACCAAGGTATTGAATGTAAAATGATTTTGTCGATGCTGTTTTTGTGCTTTTATTTTTATTCCACTTTTGTTGGGCATAATATACTGGCAGAGAATACTTGTTAAAAACTGACTTACAATTCGGAGGATGATATTAATATTTCGATTTACGTGAAATCTCAAGACACATATTCATTGAAACTACTTGTCTTATAAACTATGTAAATTCCATTTCACTTTTGTAAACAAAATCAAAAATTTTCGTAGCTTCCCGAATGCTGCCAAGTTGGGATGGAATTGGTTTCATTCTCGAAGTAGCACATACCAAACTGAACTATTAGTTCTAACTATACATCCCAGGTCAACAACTTCGAGCGTAGTTCCGTCAACCATAATGGGATGGGTGTAACGTGGACATGTAATATTCGAAATATCTTTGTTTATTCAAGTCCATTTGACACATTAATTGGGAGACCCTACTTAGGCCTTCGAGCATTGTGCCAAGCCCTTTTTGATCACAACCGTGACTCCACCATCCGCAAACGGAGGTGGTAGATGTGTTGATTCCAAGTCCTTTTCAGTCTCAAAGCTAGAAGATATCTAACACTCGAAGTTTAGAGACTCTTGTTAGCTGGCTTACTGGCAGGTAGTGTACAGGTAATGTGTTCCATGCACCGTTGGGCTCATACCTTGGACAAGAGATAAACAACCCACTTCCAACCTGCGTGAAAGGCTATGAAACTAGAAAGCCAGTTTGCTGCCTGAGCATTTTAAACAGGTCTCAATGGCGGCCGCAAGGCTCTATGCTAACTTTCTTTTGTTGAAATATTGGAGCAAACCTCCAATTTTTCTATGTAGATGACAGCAGGGGAGATGCACATTTCACTAGCCGTGCCAATAAATTAAAGCAAGACCAGACTTGTGTCCGAAATCGACCACTCTCTGGAGCTGGCCTAGAATTGGACTCGACTCAATTTAGTGTCGTTTTACCCTCTCGAAGATACAATGTTAGTCGTTCACCGCTAAGCAGCCCCATTCATTGTAGCCCTACAGTTCCAGGGCAACCTACTAAACGACAGTAAGAGTATCGTTATCCTAGGCTTTGACATATCAAAAGAAGTGCTTTTCGATGTCATGTTGAGTGTAAGAGTGAGGCAGTATTTCACATCGGGACAACTACTGCAGCTTTATAAAGCCCAAGATCAGCCCATCTGGTATCCATACTGCTCTCATTTGTGGGTGTTATCCTTCAAATACCATTTGACTCATTACTAACACGAGTATCGTTAACTACCCAGCGATAGCAGTTATGGTCTTTATAATAGTGAGTGCTCTGCTGAGCTATTTGTTATGATGCCACACGTCCAACATTGCCCGCCGAAGAGAAAAAAATCCACTAACACGTTGAGCACTAACCGACTGGTGGCAGTGCTCAACGGTGCGGTTTTCAGGCTGTTTTTTTTCCAAAACATGCAAATTGTGGAACAAACTACCCATTGAGGTGTTCTGATGATTTCCGAGAGAAATAATTTCCCTCAGCCCCATAATTTGGGGTTCTTTAAAACTGGACTCAAAAGAGTCTTTCAATGCTGGCACCTCACCTCGTGTTCTAAATATTACTTATATAATGTATTAGTGTATGTACTTAGTAGTAATTAACAGGTGGCTTGTCTTATTGTCTGATCTGTTGACTTGAAAAAATGTGTAACTCTCCGTAAAACCGTATACTATCTCTTCAGCAAGGTCAGGTTTCGATGATACAATTTTGTCATCCTCTCTATTCAGCATCGTTAGTCGTCTCTTCCCTATGGACCGATCTTAGACAAACTCTTTAGAGCTTTTATTCCACTCTATGGTCGCTTTAATACTACTCGTACGAAATTATCCAAAGTATCCATATTATCCAGATATCCGAATTATCATTTTTCTTACTATCCGAATTATCCGAACAGTGAAATTGAACTCATAGTGCAAGCCCTACCCAGGTGTTGTGTCTAATCTACTTAACGATTTTTAATCTATGACACGTGCAAAAATATGGCGCCAAGACAACTCATAAAATTAAATCTATCTATAAAAATAAAAATGAATTGTTAAATGCTAAGCGTAAAACTCGAGAACGGCTTGACATACAATTAACATTACTAGTAGGTATTAGTAGTAACTGTCACTGTTAAGCCCATAGCTACGAACCGTGGTGCCACTCTTTTATCGTGCTTTGTATGAGAGTTATTCTATAGAAGTATAGAATAACTTATTAGATATAATTATATCTTTCTTCATTCAAGTGTAATCTTCGATAAACGTAAGATAATTTACCGTTTTCAAAAGCTCACAGTCCCCCAATAAACTGTATTGGCTACAAAGATTAAAAACTATTCGCGTGAATACAAAATTAAAAGCTTGCGAAATATCATATTTCTCTTTAAACTTTTACACCGTCATTTTTCGTGTACATTACATAGTCCGTAATTAATTTACGTCCAGAATAACATATTCTGATTACGCCTGATGTTCAATTTCGATCGTAATGCACTTAAATGTACATTTGACGAAAACGACGTTCTAAATCAGCTCCATTGAACGCTTGGTAGCCAATTAAAAAGTAATCAGTCTGAATTATACGCGATTCGCGCGCGATATAAGACAAAACGGACTAGATTTCGGACACGTACGCCACTATCCCGAATATGTACGTATTACAATTCCAATTAGAGTAATATTGCAAACAATCGGCCCGGAGGCTGACGTCATGAATACGAAATGTCACTAACGACCACCCCCTCCCACCCCCCGCCGCCCAGACCGCACCCGGCGCGAGCGAAACCTGAATTTTCAAGCGACTACAGTTGCCAAGTTGAATAACTACATGTTACGTATGCCTATTCGTTCGTGTCTACACGATTATGTCATTGGTTTTGAGATTTAAAGGGCCTATTATATTTTAATTAATTTTACCAATTGCGTAATAGTAATTATGGTTTTACTGATATTTAATTATTATTAATAATGTTGTGTATCTAACTGCCAATTAATAAAACTTTTTTATTTATTAGAGTAATATTCACAATCACAAATATCGTAAAAAATTGTTCGCCGTCGCTCTCACATAAAAACATATCTACAGCCGGACATACATTAGAAAACCTTTTTAAATAGCTTCGTGCTTCAAAGCCTCTAGAGTAGTCTAGAGCAAGATAATCAGATCCTATACCCTATTGGGCCACGACTGAAGGCCTATTTTATAATTCAGATAGAGGAACACAGAAAAACTACCCTCCTATTCTATAAATAAACTCTCTACTCAAACATACAGCTAAGACACAATGTATGTATCTATTTACTGTGGCTAAGATGCAGCTATAGCGAAAGCTGAGGCCTAAAAGGCTATCAAAATCAGCAAGAGAGAGGTTACGCAGATAACTAACTGATCTTTTCATTTCAATGATACTCAGGTTGAATAAATAGTATCTGCAGTGTAAAGAAACATTTTCACACTCACTTGTAGAGATATGCGAACTTGGGTTACAAGTGGTTAAACTACGCTATGATTCCACTGTACTGCTTTCTAGCTATTCTAGCAGGATTTCTACAGTGTAAGAAAAACGTTCTTTAGGCTGTGGTATTACGTTCGTATAAACGTTCTTTAAGGTGTTGATATTCGCAATCATATGTTAGGTGCAACAGTTTTTCTGATAACGTCAAAGAATTCAGGCGTCAGTATCCTCAACTTAATACGAAATAAACAATAATTAATCTTTTAAATACATGAAGCGCACAAAATAGCGCAGGAACATAGAGCAACACGGGCCGCCGGCCGCGTGCGGACCGAAGGGGAGTAGCCATATGCAGGCTTTCCTCTCTGTCAAAGTACAAGGCCAAATGGGCGTATGTCTGTCGCCTAGATGTTTAAATGAGTGCATGAAATTGTTTATGTATTTTGTTATAGTCAAGGTGTGAGTTTCGTAGTAATAAACGATTTTTGTAGTGTGTGTGTGTCACACGCATATTCCCCCGAAAAAAATTACAAAATGTTTTGCATCGGTAACAAAACGCTATGGCTACTCCATACCGGTCCGCCGCGGCGGCCGGTAGCCCGTGTTGCGCATAGAGCGCAGAATAAAGGAGTACACACAAGCGCAGCACGTACGCCGGAGCGTTAACAATGGCGGACGTGTGGGCTCCGCAGGCTCTATACTCCTGTATCTAGCCTTTCAGTACACATCATACATAAACTCCTACAACATACAACAACGTAGCAAAGTACTTAAAAATAACATAATATAGCTACAATTTTTAAAGTTAAAAAAACACAATGTAAGGTACAGTGCTCAACAAGAAATATTGTACATCTTACACTTATTTCGGATCTGTAGAGCGTGCTCTTTCGTACCTTACTTAAGTGACGTTTGTCGACCATTTTGATCAAGTTTTGACCAATACTGGTCTATCATTGACATAGAGCAACACGGCCCACCGGCCGCGGCGGAATGGAGGGGAGTAGTCGTAGCGTTTATTATCAATGCAAAAAAGTCTGTCATTTTTTGCGCGGGAAAATGCGTTTTACACCCACACTACAAAAATCGACTATTACTACGAAACTCACACCTTGTATTATGTGAAATTGTTTCTGTATTTTTAACAAACAATTACAGAAACAATTTCACGCACACATTTAAACATCTAGGCGACAGATATAGGCCTTAGATTTGGGCTTGTACATTGACAGAGGGGTAAGCCTGCATATGGCTACTCCCCTCCGGTGTGAGGTATTACTCTATGATCATTGATTACGGAAGCAGCGTGTAGCAGAGATAACGCTCTATGAAGTCGAAACCAGCCGATTGTCTCTTTCGTCGGCTTGATGTGCAATTTTTCTTCCTGGGAACTGGTACTTACACTAGATCTTGACAACAGTTTCAGAGGAAACTGACTTTACATACCTGGGCAGAATTCTCAACTAAACTAATAAACTATAAAACTCAACTAAACTATAAAACTAAACAAAAATATTTTAAATGCACGAAGCACAGTGAATCACGCAGGAATGAAATTATATTCAATCATTAAAAATTTCTGGACCACGTTACCTGCTGCTTTTTACAGCTCGTAGGTATTACTTGCCTTAGTTGTTATACTGCGACACTAAACATAAATTCTGACAACAGTTTTTGTGGTAACCGACATTTAAATACGAGGATAAGAAAATTTCGTTAAAGGTACGAATTTCTTTGGCTGGCCTAGCCAAAAAAAATCGTACCTTTAACGAAATATATATAAAAATCAATTACTGTTCGTTAGTCTCGCTAAAACTTGAGAACGGGTGGACCGATTTTTGGAAGTCCAGGGAAGGTTTTAAATAGTACATACAAATAGTCCGTATCTATCAAACCTTTGACACGTTATTTCATTCTGAGGCAATAAGAAGTTTGCCGAGGCAGCTAGTTAAAAATAAATAGTAGTCAAATGCATGAAGCATAGAATAGCGTCGGAATGCAGAAAAGTAAAGAAGTCTAGCACGTATAGTACGCCGGAGCGTTAACAATGGCGGACGTGCGGGCGACGCGGCCTTTATACTCTTGTATTAGCTTTTCAGTGCACAAAATACAAACATACGAGTATGACTCGCATAGATATGCTGCTTCATTTGGTGGAAATATTTAGAGAAAAAAATGATAACACAACATTTCAATTGCTACGCCTTCATGCTGCCTACTACATGCATAACATTATCAGTTCATATTTATTTTCTTACGCCGTACTACACACCAAATTCCGGCAACAGTTTTCGTCATAACCGTTACGATACCCCAATTCGTACAATCAGACCTCCTACCTATAGATTTAATAAATAGAATGCTTATATTAATTAGTATAATTATATTAAATAAAAATTATAGATATTTAATAATAGTTCAAAATTTTAATGAATATGATATTATTGTTATAAAAAAAGTCAAAGAAGAGAGAAAAAAATGATAACACAACATTTCAATTGCTACGCCTTCATGCTGCCTACTACATGCATAACATTATCAGTTCATATTTATTTTCTTACGCCGTACTACACACCAAATTCCGGCAACAGTTTTCGTCATAACCGTTACGATACCCCAATTCGTACAATCAGACCTCCTACCTATAGATTTAATAAATAGAATGCTTATATTAATTAGTATAATTATATTAAATAAAAATTATAGATATTTAATAATAGTTCAAAATTTTAATGAATATGATATTATTGTTATAAAAAAAGTCAAATAACAATGAGATAAAAAAACCCATGTTAAGTATAATTCTAACTATATGAAATACTGTTATAATTTTTGCGATGCCCCTACGGGGTGTTACCTACATATCTTTAGAGCTCATAATATTTAACTTTAAGACCTTATAATGTAACCATGTAACAAGCAAATAAATTGAAATTGAAATATATCCTGCAATCGAGTGTTCGAAACAAAGTTCGGTTTTCAAGCCAAATCAGGGCCCACCAAAATACGAATGTGGCTTGAATAATTTGTTTGAAATGCCGTAGCCTGATATAGTGTGGGATGACATATAACGGCCCTGTAATTTCCGGCACAGAGGCATAACACCCTTAGGCCTCAGGAGTGGTAACGCATCTGCATTTGACCTTGGTCTTTGTGTGGGTGTCTATAGGCTGCAGTCATCACTTAACATCAATGTGAACTGCATGCTTGTTTGCCACTTCCACTACATAAAAAAAAAAAAAAAAAAAAAATATAGTACTGAAGCCTTTTCGCAAGCCAGCTTATTCGGCTGGCTAGAAGTCATCAAGCCTGCTAGGGGCTGGCCCGGAAGAGATGTCGCTGTCGTGATGTGATAGTTCTATACCTGATCATATAAAATTAAAAGGACGAAGAGAAAAAAGACTTCTTTTGACGAAGAATTCAAGAGCGGACATCTGTGTCAGAGGTACCCCAATCCCGGTCCCGATCTCGCTTTTTATAAACAGGATCACATTGTTCCCTCCGCATTGCTCCTTCCTCTTCATCTACATTCCTCCCTCCCAAACGCCTGGTGTTGTGAGTGGTCTGGGTAGGGACGTCCAGGTGTCGGATTAGAGGATGTCCGTCGACCGAACGAAGAAAGGTCCCAAGCTGGGTGGCGTGCACGTGTTCCTCACGTCGCTAGTACTGGTTGGTGTCAAAGGACTCAAACTGTGGAAAACTCAAAAAGGAGCAGACGCCGGCGTGGTCGTAGATGTGTGCGTAAACGTTCCCGTTACATCGCTACTGATGGCGGACGAGTCGGAAGTGTCGGAACACCGCAGGGTTTAGTACGATTTTCACGCTACCCGCCGTCTGTTCCCCTAGACGGAGAGTGCCCATGAGAGTTTCTCCGCGTAAAAAAGTACCTTTATACAAAAATGTGGTACACAGGTGATTGCCGTGTGGTGACGTCATAATACCCGGCAATTTTATAATTAAGAGTCGTTTGGAGTCATAACAAAATTAACGATATTTGGGATCGTTATACAAATTTAGTTAGTTAGGTATCAAGCACAATATCTATACTTATAATAAAACAGTAAAATCCGCGTGTCTGTACATTGAATATACCTATTTACGAAAAATTAATTGGGGGCGATGTTGTTAAAATAGTATTAGAACACTTTTCAATCATTTTTAATTTTTTTGTCTGTTTGTCGGTTTGTCTGTTTGTCTGTTTGTCCCTTTGTCCAGGCTAATCTCCGAAGATAGTGAAACTTTTTGTGGGTATAGATTAAGCCTGGCCAACATTTAGGCTACTTTTTACTGAGGGAAAATCACTCATTCCCACGGGAATCTCTACATTTAATAAAATCGTAAGAAAATAAAGACTGCAGATTGAATATTTTTTATAAGAATACTTGGGACGTGATCTGCATCTTTTTTGTCTGTTTGTCTGTTTGCATGTCCAGGCTAAACTAAAAAAGTACTAAATGGATTTACTTCAAATTTTGCATGAATATTACTAACCGGTCCGGTCAATATATAGACTACATATTATTATGATCTCCTACGGGAGAAGAGCTGTGAATCTTTAAAATCGTAGAAAAGTCAAAACCGTACATCGATTTTTTTGTTTTAAAGAATATTTGGGGCGTGATCTACTATCGATGTCGAAGCCAAATATAGTGTTGTTTGTCTGTTGTTGTTTGTCTGTATGTATGTCCGGGCTAAACTCAAAATTACTTAGTAGATTTACTTCAAATTTCCCATGAATATCCGAGAATTTTCAAGGACACCGCATTGGGTAAGATTGTATAATAGGTATCGTACATCCAAATAATGGCGAAAGCTATTGCCTGCGGTTGTTACTTCACACGGTCCGAGGCCCAACGTATTTCACTTTTCTGGTGACATTTGATGGCGTGGAGTATCCCACTTACCGCGCAGCCAGCGTAGCACGTCACCTTCTTGACGGTGACCAAAACTGGAATGACACCCTCGCAGAGGCAAGCGTCAATGACGGAGAAGTATCGCCATGATCTGTCTGAAGATTTTCTATGAGCTTTGAGACACGTGCTACTGGAGACGAAGTCGAAGTAACTAATTAACGCATGCTGAACACCTGTCTTAGTTCATTTCAAGATGTGGTAATTTCCACCACCGATTGAACTATCAAATATGGGTTACCAGCTCCCCAATCATCACCCCATCAAGACCGTAGAAATTGGGAGTATAACGCTGAGATAAATTACGACCCGGGTGAAATAACCATGTCACTTTGTTCTCTTCAGAGCAAAAACAAATTTATGATACCGTCCTTGAAAGCGTTGGACAAAATCAGGGTAAAATGTTTTTCTTGGGTGCTCCTGGTGGAACAGGAAAAACATTTGTTACCACTGACATTCTTGCAGAGGTCAGGAGGCAAGGCAAAATTGCTATTCCTGTAGCGTCGGGAATTGCTGCCACACTGCTTCCGGAAAGCAAGACAGCACATGCCATGTTTAAAATTCCCTTACATTTAGAGAGTACCGAAACGACTGTTTCTGGTGTGTCATGTAACAGCGATAACGGACACGTGCTCAAGGATTGCTCCCTAATTGTATGGGATAAGTGTACGAAGGCCAATAGAAGGGCAGTTGAGGCCGTGGACAGAACCCAGCAGGACATCCGCAGGAACGAACATTTGAGTGGGTGGTGTCACATTACTGTTCGCTGGCGATTTCCGGCAAACGCTTCCCGTGGTGACCTGAAGATCGAGGGCTGACGACGTGAATGATTTGTTGAAACGATCTTAACGAGTTCCTACGCTGCGCTTGACCATTAATATGAGAGCTCGGCTCGACGACAATGCACGTGCTCAAGAATTTTCCGATGTCCTTCTAAGTCGTCGCTAAAGCACTCAACCAGAAGAGAGAGGTGGACAGGTGGTGCTTCCAGACTCTTCCTGCAGAGAAGTATCCAGCTTAGAAGAACTCATTCTCGGTGTCTACAGTCGTATACCGCACCAGCAGAATACAACGTTTTGGGTGGGTGAGCGGGCCATTTTGACGCCCAAAAACGACCTCACATCTTATGACTGAACTCAGCAGGATTCCCATATGACTCCCTTCACTTGCTTCGCTTGCAAAAAAACTTATAGTTTTAATTTAATGCTATTTTAAAAGTTGTTTGCTTATAAAGCTAAAGCGACATTGGCATCTTAGGTATGTTTGGTGCTGTACTGCCTTCACGCAGACAACGTTGCGGGCAGCAGCTAGTTTATTTAATAAAATTTCTATATTTTTTGGCATAAGTTAAGTCAACATCACAATTATTTTATCAATTGTTTTTTTTCCTTAAAACTAAATTTATTGTATTAGACATTGGATACATATCGCCATAGTCAATGGAAAGAATGTTGCTAAAAAAGTAGAAACCAGTGGCAAAACTAGGATTTAATTTCACTAAAATTCCTGAAACTTACATCATCATCGTCATTTCATTCGAAAGACATCCAATGCTGGACAAAAGATTGCCACATCGAACGGTCTTAGTCTGCCCTCATCCAGCGATTGCTTGCGACGTCGGTCGGTCGGCTGTCCAACACGCGGTTGCTCCTCAAGAATCTTCCAATAAGCAATTGATTATTTTCAAAGTTCATTCACGTAAAAATATTAGAATAAATAAATATTCTTCCACCTCCACATCCCCATCACACCATCCCCACTTTTGAAATCTCGGCTCGGGGAGCCTGCCGCTCGCAGATTTAATCCACCATTAAGAAACACGTAACGTGAACAATACAATATTCATTGACCATATTATTATCCTTATCAAGTCGTTGAAAAAATCACGCAGTAGGTTTAATATATAAGAGTAGTTATATAGGTATGACCGGTTCTCAAATTATGAACTTAAGAAATTCGTTGCATAGATATATAACCAATTTAGTTACTAAAAATAACAAATATTAAATTAATTTATTTAATATCATTTATAGAGACTAGAATAGTGATGAGAATCCATAATCTGGTACGTATTTTGAAATAATTATTTTTCAATTGTTTTCAATGGAATAGGTTTATAAATCAATATAATAAATTGTTTCATTTTTAATCTTCCTATCTCTTTCTGGCATCACAGGTTGAACTTGGAAAAAGAATTTGCGTTTGGTCAACGGTTTCAGTACAGGCATTTCAGTTACATTATTTTCTTCATTTTTTATCGTTGATGTGGAAGTCGATATAGGATTTTTTGCTGTCACAGGTGTATTTGTTGTTTCAATGTTACTTTCATTTCCAACATGACTATGATGTTTTTTATCATCTGTCTCAATATTATTGTATGCAGGACTTTCTTTTAAATTTGCAGCATTATTCAGCTCTCCTGTTGCCTGTGTCTGAAGGAGTGTAGAAAGGAGACCGGTTCTTCTATTTCCTGTATCGGTGCCAATATTAGGATTTCTCCCAAGACCGTATCCTCCTAGAGGCTGATTAATCCCATTTAAATTCATTGCATTTCTATTGTTGTTATTATTCAGTAATCCTGCATTAAGATTGTTATTGTTATTTAAACGGCCTGCATTAATCCCTGGTTCACGGTTCACTGTATTGTGACCGTTCTGTTTATTTTCTAGAGCAACCTGTAGTTTTTCTAATCGATTTTGTAGATTGACTAAATCTTCCCTTGCATCCGAATAACGTGTCAAAGGTGGATCTTCATCTTTAGAATTCACATTCACAGGGTCAACATTAACTGATTGTCCAGCACCGAATGATGGTAATGCACCATTAACGCCTGCGCCGTAGTTATTATTATTGTTTGGGTTACTTCCAAAATTATAATTTTGTAAATTATTTGGGCTTGTCATCATACCGAGGGATGGCCTTTGCATATTATTGTTGTAATTCATGTTGGGTTGTGTAAAAAGATTTGGTACGTTATTATTTTGACCACCCAACACAAGATCTAATAATCCGGCATCAATTGATGGCATGATAATAACTGAAAATAGATAAACAAAATTAAACAATTTATAAGGTTCAAATTCAAATAATGTATAAGGAAAGTCTCAACAAATCCTAAAAACAATATGATACAGTATGGAATAATAATCGTTATCGTCACATTTATCAAACATCAGCTATGAAATTCGACAATATTGCTTTAAGGTTATGTTTTTATAAAATACGACACTGTAATTTGTGGCATAACAGCTTAGACCTCAGCAGGCATATTATATTCTTCAGTTATATCGGTTGACATAATTTCGAAAGGCACTACTGTGCATTACTGTTTTAACATAGTGTGCAAATCACAATAAATAGAAAAGCACCGCTAGTGCATTTTCTAAAAAAAAAACGTAACTTCACGCTTGTAATCCCCGAAGGGGTAGGCAGAGGTAAATGCATACATTCAAGCATCAGCAAACACCCACGATTCGCCGGTTACGTTTTGGCCCATGTAACAGATGGCATGCCTGTTGACATCTTCGGGCTCATTAACAAACTTCGAGGTCCTGGGAAATTTCCAGAAAATGGAAAAATCCCAATAGAACCAGATATAAAGGACTTCACACCATTATCTCTGATAATCCCTTACCCGGGAATCGAATCCAGGACCTCAGCGTAGTAGCAGAGGCCTGCTACCACTAGGCTACCGAGGCAGGCCTTTCCTACATTCATCAATTTCGTGTTCAACGCTATCACGCAGCACGAAGGATCCATAATCTATCACTAACACTGAACCACAAAATTAACAACAATGAGTACAAATTAGTCACTTTATTGGCTTGTTTAAAGTTTGCTTTTCAAAGTGATAAAGTTATGTTACAACTCAAGTATAATCGAGAAACCAATATATACGAGTAAATAAATATACAAACATTAGTTGCCACGCTGTTCTAGCACTACTGGTGGTAGAGCTCCAGTGACGGAGCTCGCGGGCGTAGGCACCACCGCATTACCTGATTTACTTGCCGCTAAATGGTAGTGTTCAGCACTATCGTGTTCCGGTCAGGTGGTAATGTCCGGCCCTGTAATTTCCGGCACAGAGGCATAACACCTTAGGCCTCAGGAGTGGTAACGCATTTGCATTTTGACCTTGGTCTTTGTGTGGGTGTCTATAGGCTGCAGTCATCACTTAACATCAATGTGAACTGCATGCTTGTTTGCCACTTCAATTACATAAAAAAAAACAAAAACTAAGTAGTAATATTAAGTACTATTTTACTTGTGGTAGAGTTCCGTTGTAAGAGCTCGAAGGCGTAGTCACCAGCGCATTACCTAATCTATCTGACGTCAAATGGTGTTCAGCACTATCGTGTTCCGGTTAGATGGTGATGTATGGTCCCGTAAAAACTATCACAGAGACAACAACTAAGCTCTCAGTCATTTTGACTTCTGGTCTTTGTGTAGGCTGCAAGCATCACTTAACATCAACGTGAAACAACCTGTTTTACTGGAGGAAGAGCTCCAGTGAAGGAGCTCGCGGGCGTAGGCACCACCACATTACCTTATACACTTGCCGCTAGATGGTAGTGTTCAGCACTATCGTGTTCCGGTCAGGTGGAAATATACGGCCCTGTAATCCGGCACCGAGGCATTACACCTTAGACCTCAGAAGTGGCATTTTGACCTCTGGTCTTTTGTGTGGGTATCTATAGGCTGCAGTCATCATTTAACATCAACGTGAACTGCACGCTTGTTTGCCACCTTAATTACATAGAAAAGTAACGCACTATATTTTCATGCAAACATCTAATTTAATTAGAAAAAACAAATTCAAGATATATCTTTTAAAAGTGGACAGATTAGGCATCTGAATATGCGTAGAGACAAGATTAGGTAGCAGAAGAAACTTAAAAACTCACCAATTATTGCAAGAAAACAAAATTTACAATTTAAAACCATTGTCACATCTAACATTCACTTGCATAATTTGGGTACTGGTTGAAATTTATGGAATATCACACTAATTGCCTTATCATTTGTGGTCATTAATAACTGGCAACTGTTCTAGTTTTTAATCTGTTTATATTGTTAGTGAATTATGTCACAATCGCTATACATTGCTGACTTTTGAAAGGTCGATAAATTATTAAGTTTTGTTTTTGCCGTAACCATGAACTGCTTAAGAATTTACAACACAACCGTAATTAGTTGTATTTAGGTTTCTAATAACATTATTTTACAAAAACATTGCGACATTAGTGTGACATGATTAGATTTGACGACATTAGTGTGACATGAGCTGACGACCCGGTTAGTCCAGCGGTGTGAGACGACCGTTTGATCCCGCACCGGGACTAATATTTGTATGGCCTACAGATATTTGTTTCGGGTCTGGGTGTTTGTGTAATGTATGTATTGTGTGTGTACAACGGCACCCACGACACAGGTTTAAACCTACTGTGGGGCTGTGAGTGTAAGCGTATTTATTTATTTATTACAAGCTGTGCCCGCGACTTCGTCCTCGTTAGAAAAAATATGATTGTTCAGTAGATATATCTACCCGGACGAAGTCGTGGGCGCAGCTAGTATAAAAGTAGCCTAAGTTCCTCCTTATTACATCAGCTATATATAGCAGTGAAAGTCACGTAAAAATCGGAGACACTCAAATTCTATATATTTGTACGTAGGTATGTATATATGGTTGTATGGAGATAAAAGGAGCCTAAGTTACTCCTTATTACATCAGCTACCTACCCGTGGAAGTCCCGTCAAAGTCGGATACACTCCAATTCTACTTATTTGTATGTAGGTATGTATGTATGTATGGATGTATGGAGATAAAAGTAGCCTAAATTACTCCTTATTACATCAGCTACCTACCCGTGGAAGTCCCGTCAAAGTCGGATGTACTCCAATTCTACTTATTTGTATGTAGGTGTGTATGTGTGTATGGATGTATGGAGATAAAAGTAGCCTAAGTTACTCCTTGTCACATTAGCTATCTGCCGTCTAAATCGGTCCAGCCGTTCCCAAGATAAGCCCCGCCAAACAGACAGACAAAAATTGTAAAAAATGTTGTTTTGCTATATGTACCGTGTATACATACATATGCAATTAGTAAAAAGCGGTTATTTTAATATTACAAACAGACACTCCAATTTTATTTATTTGTATAGATGTATAGATTTATTTCCAGAACTCAATTCTAGAATTACACACTGACTGATTTAATGTTTCACAGACCTCAAAGTTACGTGGTTATTCACGTAGATTCACTCCTGTTATTCGTAAATGGGTAGGCAGGAGTAAATGCATATAGGTATACATACAAATACCTACGATTCGCCTGCTCTGTTCTGTCTGATGTGATAAGTATATAATATTTATATATACCCTAGATCCGTTGCCTCCTTAGCTGTTATGTCCTTTGCTGGAAATTACGGGGCCGTACATTTACACTTGACCGGAACATGTGAATAGTACCATTTGTACGTACTTAGATTAGGTAATCTTGTGGTGCTTATTCCCAAGAGCTCCGCCAGTGAAACTCTACCACCAGTAGGTACCTAATAATGTACACATGCACACACGGTACAAACGGGTCGTATTGAACATACGATTTTTTATAAACATATTTGTGTCAATTTCGAGGGAAGAATAATTTAATCATCAGATCAATTTCATTATATTCCAAGCGTAGGCCTTTTCCAAATAGGACTTAGCACATATATATTTATTATATTGCAAACAGAGATAGTTATACGGTTCTTGGAAATACAATAGTTGTATAAATTATCTATTTATTTTATTTATTTACTAGTTGCCCCGACAAACTTCGTATCGCCTTAAATATATTTAAAAAATGTAATGTTCAAACAATCGAAAAAAAATTTTTTTTGTGAGATTAACCTTATTACAGGGGTATGAAAAATAGATGTTGGCCGATTCTCAGACCTATTCTACCCAATAAGCACACAAAATTTCATGAGAATCAAAAATGTAACTGACATTGTGACGAAAGTTTTGTATGTTTAGAAAAGAGATAGAGAAGAAGAAGATTTATCAAAATAACATTTATTTTAAGAGGACAATGATGTTATCTCAAAACAATATAGAAGCACAATATGTAGCATTCCATCAATAATGGTAGAGTATAGAAAGGAGACGTTCCAAAATGTATGGAGCTTGGGCCCGCACCATGTACACTATATTGAGAGATGAAGCATTAAATACTAAATCATTTTCAGCTATTTGAATCGTTTATTAAATCTTCAATTGACTGTCGTAAGCATATTTCGAAATCAAGAATGTCATAGAAGCGATATGGCGACATATTGCTGTCATACAAAAATTACGTAAAATAAATATTTCCGACAAAAAAACAACGATTCTAATAATTTTTTGAGTATTTTTCCATGATTCTACGTATTTTTCTCTATCTTTTGATATAGTGTACAAGGTGCGGGCCCAACGTGGAACTTCTCCTTTGATATGATTTTTTTTAAACAGACTGAAATAAAATACGCAATATATATATTCATGCCAAATTACAGTTTTCTAGTACTAAGAACCTCTTAGCTAAGTTACGTTCAGACGTATGGATAGACGGACAAGACGAAACTATAATAGGTAGGGTAGTTTACTAAACTTAACTGAAGAGTATAGAACCGACAATCTTCGTATCACTCAATCTTGCTCAGTTTCGGAAGTTAGTATCAGTTAGTTTCTATGTTTACTGTTGATACGCGTTGAAGTCTTTTTCTTATTAGGTATCGCTTTACTGCAATACCTAACCATTTAACTTAATCTCACACATACATTCCTTACGACGACGACGACGACGACTCGGTTAGTCCAGCGGTGTGAGATGACCGTTTGATTCTAAGGATCGCGGGTTCGATCCCCGCACCGGGACCAATATTAATATATATGGCCTACAGATATTTGTTTCGGGTCTGGGTGTTTGTGTATGTGTTGTATGTGTACAACGGCACCCACGACACAGATTTTTTTTATTATTTATTCTATTATTCTCACACGACAATCTAATAGTTTTATATATAGATTTCTGTTTAAAGATAATCGTTTACTAGAAGTAAAGTTTCAGTGTCGGAACTCGAGGTCACAGGCACCACCGCATTACCTAATCTATCTGCCGCCGAGAGATAAGGTAATTCAGCACTAGCGTCACTATCACAGAGGTCAAACAACTTATGCCTCAGGGATAGCAACGGATCTGAATTTTAAGATGACTTTGTTAGTCCAGCTATGTGAGACGACCGTTTGATTCGAAGGGTCGCGGGTTCAATCCCCGCCCCGTGACAAATATTTGTATGGCCTACTCATGTCTGTTTCGGGTCTGGGTGTTTGTGTATGTGTTGTGTGTTTACCACGGTACCCACGATACAGGCTTATATCTAGTGTGGGGCTGTGAGTGTAAGCGTATTTATTTATTTTATTTTAAGAAGACTCATTTATCATCCATGACAACTGCAACCTTGTTTGATTCCATTCCATCATCACATAAAAATAGTCTGATATATAACATGGAAATAACCAAAGTACTCCACACACACACACACACACACATTTCAGCCGATAGACAACCACTGCTGGACAAAAGTCTTCACCAAAGATGCCTACAATAGTGTTGTTCTTCATTAGGATTCCAAAACTAGCTTTCTTAATATTGAGAGGGCTCAAAGATCACTTGTAAAAGTAATGCACTCCAAGCCATATAGGTTTCCCACTGAAACATTATATAAAGTCAGCGGCTTGCTGTCGGTGAAAAAACTTTATATTCTTGGTCTTATTCTTAAGTATCATGGTTCGTTAAAATATGATCAAGACTTCTTACACAAAAGGCGGAAGTACGCTGTAGCCACTACTTGCCCCATCCGCACTGAGTTTGCCAGGCGTCAGTACGATTCCCAGGCTGTTTTCTTATATAATAAAATCAATCGTGTGCTGAAAATATACCCCATGACACTGTATAAATGTAAAACAATACTGACGGATTGGCTAATGAAAATGTCATACGAGGAAATTGAAAGTTTGTTAATCCGGTTAAAGTAGTACTAAAATCAAAATAAACCTGTACAAAGTTGGAGAATATTATCAACACCAAAAAAACACCACGCGCACACCACACACACACACACACACACACACACACACACACACACACACACACACTAAATACCTTAAACTAAAAAACCTTAACTTATCATATCTACGTTAACTTGTATTTATTTATATATTACATATATTATTATTATTCCACTTATTTATTCATCCAACTTATCAAATAATTTTTTACATATATATGTTTAAAAAAAAAACAACAAATATATATATAAAAAATTAAAAAATAGTGTGCCGCCGGCAGCGAGAGCAGGGTCCAAGCTGCCGGTGGTTAGGGACACAGAGACAGGAACCTCCTCACTATGCGTGCCGTGCCGAGGAGTACTGCTTTCTGTATCAGACCCTTGATCCATCCACCTAGCGAGAGCCTCTTGAGATGTTGGTCGAGGCTCTTCGCTATCAGCCCGTTCACCGATACGACTATCGGCACAATGATGGCCGAATCCACATCCCACATGGCGACAACCTCGTGAGCCAGATCAAGATATTTAATTTCCTTGTCTTTTTCGGCTTTCACGAGATTCTCATCATGCGGGACGGTGATGTCGATCATCATTACGCGGCGCTCCGAGCGATCTATCACCACTATATCAGGCTTATTGGCAACAATAGTCCTGTCAGTGATGATAGATCGGTCCCAATACATCGTGACATGGTCATTTTCCAGAACTGGGTCGGGCACATACCTGTAGTACGGCACCTCCGCGGCTACAAGACCGTATTTCAAGGCAAGTTGCTGATGGATTATCCTGGCTACTTGGTTGTGTCTGTGCAAGTATTCGCCGTTGGCAAGACTCGAACAGCCGGAAACAATATGCCTGATTGATTCACCCGGTCGATGGCATGCCCGATTATTATTATTATTATTATTATTATATAACATAGTTTTAAATAGAAAAATCTATTGTTACCCACTTGGGAAGTAGCGAGACATTCCCAACTCAAGTATCTTTGATAACTTACTGGGAAGTCTCAACCACGATAATGTAAAAGAGATTTTTGTCAATAAATACATATTTTTAATTTTAATTTTTTTAATTTTATTAGGATAGAACTAATCCGTTATATGTATAATTTCAACTATTCTATTTTTTTTTTTTTTATATTATGGAAGTGGCAAACAAGCATGCAGTTCACATTGATGTTAAGTGATGACTGCAGCCTATAGACACCCATATGTTACCACTCCTGAGGCCTAAGGTGCTACGTCTCTGTACCGGAAATTATAGGGCCGTACATTACCACCTGACCGGAACACGATAGTGCTGAACACTACCATTTAGCGGCAAGAATATAAGGTAATGCGGTGGTGACTATGCCCGCGAGCTCCGTCACTGGAGTTCTACCACCAGTACAATACATATATACAAAAACTACTCCCTTATAAGTATAATTTCAACTATTCTATATAAAATGTGAACGGTACCTTTCCAAACTATTAATTCTTTCATTCCGTGCAGGTGCAGAGTGCAAACACACGACTAACTCGTGCCAAGTATTATGTTCATTCTAACCACAACACCGTAAGGGTTACAATGATCTTTACAAACCTCTTTTTGTGCATAACTGTTTGCCCAAATACTTTGGTTAACAGCTGTGAATATAGTACTATATGTAGGAGAAGATTAACAAAATTTCTTTGTTGAATATGAAAATGATTACAAAAAGATCCATGCAACCTTGCTTTAGTTTTTTTTTATGAAAATAATAATCATTCGTGTATCTCATTGAAAGTTAAAGATAAACGACGACGTAGGAGGGAAATACAGTCGTAATAGGGAGTAGGATCTACTCGTGGCACAATAGAGAAATAAAAAGAAATGGAGCACACGCTGGCACTGTTTTTTTAACCGAGTTCAAAAACGAGAAGGTTCTCAATTCGGCCGGTATATATATATGTTTTTTTTTATGTATGTACGCGAATTTCGCCGAGATTTCTGGACCGATTTACGTAATTCTTGTTGTTTTGTTTGATGCGGAATAGTTTCGAATTGGTCCCATAAAAATTTGATTCAGATAGGCCCATCCGTTTTTATTTTATGAGCATTTTTTTACTTTCTTTCACCTCAGACTAAAGGAATAAGAATAGACGGCGAGTTGTCATACAGTGCGTTGAATCCACTGACGTCCTAGATAGTCCTAATGCGCATGACAACAAGATGACAACAAGTGACAATGACACATTTACTCATCGACGACACAACACAGCTTATTTACTCCTTGGTGGATAATTTTTTTTCATTGATTTCGTATAGCCATGTAATAATTTTGTATCGAACCACCTAAACAATATAAATTAGGTATCTAATTGTCATGAAGCTAAAAGAGCAGATTTTACAAACTTAACAGATGTGAACATTCATGTAATGTGCAATGCAGCAATAAACTAAAAAGTGTTAAATAAATATAACTACGTTAAGAAAAACCGACTTCAAAACTGAAAAGTAAAAAATAATAAAGATTTAATTGTAATTTATATACTACCTATTATTTATATGTGCTATTTACTAATAGGTTTGAAGTCGGTGCCAAGCCAAAATCACTAAAGTAGGCATTTCATTGTATTAAAACGTAACTTCACCCCTGTAATCCGCGAAGGGGTAGGCAGAGGTAAATGCATGAATTCAAGCATACATGCAAACACCCACGATTCGCCGGTTACGTTTTGTTCAGTGTATTAATTTGCTCGTATTCATATTAAAGTGATTATAGTATAATTATTTTTTTAAGGCTTGGCACCGACTTCAAACCTTTTAGTAAATAGCACATATAAATAATAGGTAGTATATAATTACAATTAAATCTTTATTATTTTTTACTTTTCAATTTTGAAGTCGGTTTTTCTTAACGTTGTTATATTTTTATTTAATGAAATTGACATTAGAGCTTGCAGTTCACAATGATACTCGTAGTAGGTAATAAATCAGCGTATAAAGATCTACGTAAAATATTACGAATAAGTAAGTAAAAGTAGAGTTTTTAAATGAGATGCTTTGCCACTCCTGACAAAATAATGTAAATATAATATGTACCTACCTATAACATGACCAGTTAATAGGGTGCAAGTACGTAACGATTATACTATCCTGTTTGACAAATCCAATGTGTACTGACAAATTGAAATAAATTAATTTTGCAGGTAGAAAAAGATTTAAACATTATTTAAACAAGTTTACAACCATATTAACGCTGGTACAAAAAAAACAACAACGAATCCTCTAAAAAAAAGAAACAAAATCCCCTACTAACAAACCAATATGCGCATAAATAAATCTCGTGTAAAGAGGCTACTCGACATAATGGAGTGTCGATTGTCAGCGCGCGCGCACCCGACGCTGACGTCACACTCGACCCCACAAATCCGATAAACCCATTGTAATTACAGATCAATCCCCTACAATCAGCTGCTCGGGCTCCAAATGGGTTAAATTGAAATACCGATTCAGATGTTGGCTAGATATAAGATATTTTAATCAATTGGCGAGATTCATTTCTTAATGGTTATAAATTAATTTTGGTTTATTAATTGTAATTTATTAATATGGCAATGCGTTTTGCATTTTATAGAACCGATCCGACCGATTGACTAAGATTATTATCCTGAATGATTTTATTAAAATAGCTACACTTACTATATTTTACAGGTACTTAAAATATTTTTTTGGCAGAACTTTCAAATTGAACTGTGAATCAGTTGATTTGAATCTTATTCAAAGGTTAAATGAACATGAAAAAACTGGTTCACAGTTTTTTCATGTTCATTTAAAAACCGCAAAACTTAATTTTTTACTCATTTTTAAAGTAGGTATTTTCGTATGAGTGTGATCTCTGACAAACGGTTTAAATTAACATTTCCTGTTATACAGGTTATAAAAGATACATTAATTTTATTAACATAACGTCCTATGGTTAAAGAATGAAGTATACTGACATATTATGTAGGAAATCACATATAAGTAGTTAATTTGAAATGATATTCGACGTCCATATATACAAAAATAAAATATATATTTCTTTATATTCATAAAATAATGAAAAACAGTTAAAAAAGGGCCAACAATCAAAGATCGCAATCAGTCGGATTTGCGGCATTTGCACCGATTATAAATCTATTAGAGGCCTGTGACAACATATGGACACTGCAGTGGGCCGAAGCACCCCGTCGACACTCCGGAGGAGGCGCCCTCGCGAGGGGCTGATGCAATGCATTTCAACTTGAAATGTTAGTTGCGATTTTTTCAAGTATTTTTGATGACACTCGACATTATTCATGTGAAAAACAAAATATTCAAATTATTAGGAATCTTTAAAATTTAAGAGAGTCGTAACATGTCAGACCCATGTAAAAAATATATAAGTATCTAAACATATTTATTTGTGATTTAGATGAAGTGACCTTGTGATTATCCGTTTCTTCCGTTAGCAGTAAATATGGCAGTTGAAACTACTGGTGGGGTAGTTTTTTATTTATATGTCAACCTGGTATTACATAAATATCATAGAAGTTACTCGTACAATGAATAGGTAGTGTTGTGCAGAAAGGAGATGTTGCAAAAATGTATGGACCTCCGGCCATGTATTGTACACAATATCATTAACAGGCATAAAAACGTTTAATGGTGCATATTTTCACTTATTTAGCTTTGTTTGCAGTTACAAAACATTATTTGCAGTTAGAATTGCAACTCAAAACCAACATGGCGAATATGGGGGGCGATGTCATTTTGAAATTTTTCATTTTTGAAATTTGTTTTTTTATTATATAGTACTTGGAGATAAAAAAGTATTATTTTCTAAATACTATCGAAATCGATTTCATGTGTTAATACTTAGAACGTGTGATGTGCTAGTAAGATACAGATAGCATCAGTTTTGTTTTATATACATAGGTACTATCCCAAGCGTCTGCTGTATCGCCGCGATGTTGAACATGTTTGAAAATGATAAAATCGTTTGAATTAAATGTGGTTATAACCTCTAAAATATATTCTTGAATAAATTGATTGTATTTATTTGGGATTCTTCTTTAATTTACCCATGTTTTGAGTACGTATACGAACCAGAGGCGATCTCGCAACATCTCCTTTGTTAAAAAAAATGTGGATTTAAACCACTCTGAACAATACTACTCATTTGTAACATCGATTATATTTTCTTGTAAAATAACTTTAAGGCACAGTGAAGTTCATCTGTGTATGACAAATAATTTAATTTGTTATAATTGATAACAAGATTTACCCTAACAACTCTTATAAGTTCTTAGCTAAAACAATTACCCATTTTTCCAATGTGTCAACATGACATCATGGTGTACTTTGGATGCAGTCACCCGACACCTCTCGGCCGCCACAGATGGCGCTTTTATGTCAATCGTCATAATTAGGGGATTACGACCCTCTAATGACACGTTACATTGAATCTCAGTTACGCCCCTGGACAAATGTTCTCTATTTTGTAGATATAAATATTGTTCTCTGACTTTGTTGCGAGTCATGTTCGATTATTTTTGACAAGTATTTGTTCACACATTTCTATTTGGTTAGTAGAAGAAAACAGGCTGCATTTGAAAAAGGGTTGGTTGGTAAATGTTATTATTTTATGTAATGGAAGTAGCAAACAAGCATGCAGTTCACAATGATGTTTAGTGATAACTGCAGCCTAAAGACACTTACACAAAGACCAAGGTCAAAATGCAGATGCGTTACCACTCCTGAGGCCTAAGGTGTTATGCCTCTTATACAGTTCGATATGTCCAGGTAAGTAAGTATTTATTACGTTTCATCATCATCATCATCATCATTCTAGCCGGCAGATGTCCATTTATGGACAAAGGCCTACAATAGGGATATGCAAGACATGCAGATTTGCGTTTTATCGCGGGACTGACCTTTTTATGTCATGTGGTTTGTTTCATGAAAAATTGATTTATGGAGCAAATACCTACATAATTCCATGTCTCTGCTCTAAATTAAGTAGATTCTAGTTTAATTGTTGATAGACTTCTTGTAGTCATATGACTAATTCGACTGTAATATTTTATGGCGTGCAACAATTCAACTTATAATAATGCATAATAATATTAGGTATTACTAAGCTATATAAAAATAAATAAAAAACAAACATTACGAATAAAGTATTGTTTTACTAAAATCAATGTGGACATGAAATATCCACAATTATGTTATATTTTTTAATTTTATAAGAATGGCGATCAATGGCGTATTTCTAATAATTAAACTGCCGACATAATTATATGAACATAGGTAATTGAGCTGTGACTAGGTATGCATCCATGCGCCAGGGCTTTGCTACCAGTACCTAATCATCATCATCATTTCAGCCAAAGTCGTCCACTGCTGGACAAACTCCACCCCCAAATATTGCCACAACGAACGGTACAAACCAGTAATATAATTCTATAAATATTACTTCCCAAACGTAACTATTCAATGTTGTTCTCTTATTAGCACGTGGTCAAATAGAAACTGAATTCTAAAAATACCTAATTACCTATGTAAGGAATCCGAGTAATATCGACACTTAAAAAAGATGTATATTTTCAACGATATCAAATTCATATAGGTTGGTTGTTAAATACATATATTCGTTTATATATTTACGGTTAAAATCGTCGACCGCTAAGGACCGCCAAAAAATAACCTAAAACCATAGTCAAGTAAAAATGTCCCGCGTAATAGCTTAATTGCATCTCGAAAAAATGTCACGGCAAAATGCGAAACCGATACATTCGCCATCAAAGCCCCTAAAAACATAGAAAGCGAGTAAAAAAGCCTTTTAAACGTTAAAAGGCTCCGTTTACCGCGGACGCAAACACTTAGCTCCATGTTAATTAGTAAGTAGCTGGAAACGGCGTCAAAGGGAATGCATGAATACTTGCAAAACCGACCTCCGACGGCGCTTTTAAAATCTCCCCTCTTAATTCCAAAGCTCAGAGAAACCAAAGGTAAACTGATTATTTCGCCAATATGCGATTTTTGCGCAGAAACGGGAACGTTTAGGCTCCGATATGTGGATTAGGTACATACGTTTAATCCTCGTCAGACTGGGTTACCATGACTTCACAACTGGATGATTCGTTTTGCCATTAATATGTAAATAAGCTAACTTATTTTGGGAAATTTGACATTCTGGACTGAAACGTATTCTAATAGTAAGTACTAGTTGAAAGCAATATGGATCCAAATCCTTTACATCTGCTGAAAAGCATAATATTACAATATATTCTTAGTGTGGGGCGCTGTGACTGAAAGCGTATTTTAGCTATTTTTTTATTGTTAACTATTTGTATAATATTACAACCATAATAAACTCTTTTATAACTACCACGGATTTGCTGGTCAAGAGTAAAGATAAAATGAATATTTATTTATTACATATTGTTATATGATTATGATAATATTAAAGCGCTAAAACGCGATATGGTTTCGGATATTTGGCGTTCCACGCCTCCTGGGGAGACCTCTCTCTACCCCGTAAGGGACCTGGCATGAAGACACACTTGCTACGTAAGTACTTTTTTATCCATTCGTAGTTTGTTCCTAATAAGTTTATTAGATACAATAAATTTAATTAAAATCTGCAACCGGAATATTATGGCCCCGATCTACGGCTCCGATAGATAAATTAACGTAGTCTAGTGTCTACGCCCTTGAACCACTTGCCTGATTACGTACCACCAGTAAGAAATATACACACATTTCCTACATTGTATGATATATTATAGGTAGTTACTTTACATATTACACATGTAGCGTGTAATATGTAAAGTAAGTCACACTAAGTGTAAGTCACACTACGCTCAAAGAAAAATGTATTATGTAGTACAAGTGTGAGAGAAAATACAAAAAACACGAAAATGAAAGAGATAAAAATGAGGTGAGGTCGGCTACTAGATTTGGCTAGTTAGATTTGTAGATGTATATAATTTGAACACGTCAGCAATATCTAGATATTGCTGACGTTGACGGGCTGTTGCCCTAAGTTTTTCTAAGAATGATACTTGCAAATAAACCGTAGTGTAATCACTTAGTCCTCAACCGCAATTAGTTAAAGCAACGCAATTACAATAACTACTGAGATTAAGGCTGTTAGAACGAGTGTGCTAGGCTAGGAATGGCACTGATGTAAAAATTAAAAAATATACAATAACATCTTACCGGAACACGATAACTAAAATGACGGCTAATTTTGCCTGCAAAATCGTGACTGGTTAACGCATTACACAATACATTTTGTAATATATGTAGTTAACAATTAGCAATCTAACCCAACTTTTACTTGATCATATATACTTCAATTACTGGCAATTCAAAAATGCTCGAATTTCATTTTTTTATGTTATAGTCATTTGAAAATGACATAATTTGTACAGTGTTAACACCTGGGCCCAGAAATGTATGGAACAGTATAATTCTTCTTTAGTGTCTACGTCCTCCGTCCGGGCACATTACCAAACTCCGAGGTACTGGAACACTTCTAGCAAATGGGCAAATTCCTATAGAACCAGACATAAAGGATTTTACACCGTTATCTCTGATAGCCCCGGAAGGCGAACCCGGGAATCGAATCCAGGAACCCAGCGTAGTACCACAAATCCCTACTAATATTATAAATGCGAAAGTAACTCTGTCTGTGTGTAACCTTTTCACGTCCAAACGACAGAACCGATTTTAATGAAATTTGGTACAGAGATAGAGCTGACTTTGAGAAAGAACATAGGCTACTTTTCGACATCCACGCGGGCGAAACCGCGGGCAACAGCTAGTAAGAAATATATAGAAATTAACCACGTCCCTGTTTTTCTGTTTCAATCTCGCAAATAAACGTCTGTGTAATCAGTCGGTCCTCAACCGCGTTAGTTGGTTGGCAACGCAATTACAATTACGAGTGAGCGCGATCTTGACCTACGGCAAGGGATCGATGCGTACCCGCTATGCAAATGGGCCGAATGTTTCTTTAAGTTCTTCAGACACCTTTTCTAAATGTATTTTTTATGCCATGAACTGGTAAACAAGTATACAGTTCATATTAATGGTAAATGAATATTGTAGGCTATAAACAGTTACAGGATACCAGGTGTTCAGTCATAAAGCTGTAATCAATTAAATATCACGTATTATTTATATCTAACTCAAAGTGTCTTTATTAATAATTAACTGACCCGACGAACTTT
Organism: Macrosoma leucophasiata; assembly: GCA_036365455.1. Classification (NCBI taxonomy): domain Eukaryota; kingdom Metazoa; phylum Arthropoda; class Insecta; order Lepidoptera; family Hedylidae; genus Macrosoma; species Macrosoma leucophasiata. The sequence goes on from JAWQUS010000020.1 coordinate 7,336,295, forward strand.
TCAAAAGTTTGCCATTATTTAAAAAATAATGGCAAACTTTTAAAAATTTTTGTTTAATATATTCTAAAAATATTTTGTTGGTTTCATGACAATTCTGTTCACTAGTATTACCAGTACCTTCACGTAATATCGTATCATAATAAATTACGTAATACTTATTATGAACTTCACACTTTTGATAGGAAAGCAGAGTTATAGCTAGGAATACGATCTACTGATTAATGAAAATCACCGCAACTGAGAAGTCAGTAACACTTCACTTCTTATCTCATAGGGAATATCCAATAGGTATAAAATTCTTAACTTAATTCTCTCTCTCTCTCCCTTTTATATTGGCTGTAAGTAGGTCGCTCATCCTCAAGCTGGTACTAGATTATTTCACTGGGCAATCGGCGAGCGTAAAGAGCTTTCACCGACCCGGAAAACCGGGACCTCAACGGTAGCGGTAGGCGGCCTCGACAGCTTATAGGTATAATAATGGCAACCCATTATACGTCCCACTGCTGGGCACGAGTCTCTCCCCTTTTTTTTGGACATTGTAAATATTCCTGCCAAAATATTAAAAAAAAAACTATTCCTTTATATTACCCCAAAAACATGGGCGACAATCGTAAAACATATGCCGTTATTGGCGTTTTTTATGCCACAAAGTGTCAAACAATTACAGAGCAGTTCACATTGTTCGTAACTAAATATTGTATGTTATATATGTATAATATTGTAGCCTATATAAATATCTACATAAAAACCAGAAATATCAATGTAGATGCCTTGCCACTCTAGGTCAAGGTTGTTACGCCTCTGGGCCAGAAATTATAGGGCCAAATAAAATATATAATTATGTACCACCTGACTGGAACACGATAGCGCTAAACACTACCTTTAAGCGGGAAATAAATAACCTTACATTTTTTTTATTATACATTAGTGCCTACACCCACGAAATAAGTCACTGGAGCTCGTCTACCAGTGAATAGTTAACTAAAATATACTTTTATGTATACAGTAGAAGGCGCTTTCAAGAAATTAAAGCCGGAGCCTGGCGGGACGGTCACCGGCAGCAGCGGCACCTCGGCGCTGTCACCAGCGTTGGGCCCTCAACACGCGGGTCACACCCCTACCACCGCCTCATGCCCGACGCCGGCCCGCAGGCGGCATAGAACTACTTTTACACAGGTATTTTCCCATAAATTACCGCTTTTATCTATGAAACAGTACTGTTTACCGCTACATGCTGTAGTAGTAATAACGTTTTGGTAGTTTCTAACTTAAATTTAAACTAAATATAACTCTAAACCTCACAATAGGACGCCATTGTAATCTTACGTACAGTACGTGCATAACTTAAATGGCGTTGAGTAAAGTTGCCCACGTCAACTTTGCGCTAGCCTCTAGCTCGTGATTATGACGAGCGATGATGCGAGTTTGACCCTTACCGCCACACTTGCCCCCTCGCGTATCGCTTTCATTGCAGTGACTGGATATTTAAGATTTCACCGAAGTTTATTATTTTGACTTACAAATTAAAACAGACAACTCTAATTTTACAGTTTATAAGATGAAGTAAGGTTGGGGAAAAAGTCTTTTCGCATTATAGTATGTATGAACTTGTAATAAAATCTCTTTGGCTGTAGTATTTGTATCTGGCTGGTTTTGGTATCATTGAAAGTTAAAATTTTAAAGAACATAATTCCAAATTCAAATTAGGCAAATGTGTGATTTTCATATGTTTTTCGTACTGTCAAGATGAGTGAATCTAATGAAGAGATTCGATACATTTTTAAATTTTACTACAAAAAAGGTAAAAATGCAACGCTAGCAGCGAAAAAAATTTGCGATGTTTATGGACCTAGTGCAGTGTCTGTGAGAGTAGCACCAATTTGGTTTAAGCGTTTTCGATCCGGAAATTTTGATGTCAAAGATGCACCTCGCTCTGGTCGCCCTGTTACTGATAAAATGGATGCCATTTTTGAAAAAGTGGAGCAAGATCGACATATCAGTAGTTACAATGTAGCTGAAGAACTGAGAATTGATCACAAAACAGTTTTGGCGCATTTGATAAAAGCTGGGTACAAAAAAAAGCTCGATATCACGAGCTCACTGAAAGAAACCTAATGAACCGTGTACTCATTTGTGATTCTTTGTTAGGACGTAATGAAACCGAATCATTTTTGAAGAAGCTGATAACTGGTGATAAAAAGTGGATCACGTACGACAAGAACGTGCGAAAAAGGTCGTGGTTAAAGGCCGGTCAGGCTTCACAGACTGTGGCGAAACCCGGGTTAACTCGCAATAAGGTGATGTTGTTTGTGTGGTGGGATTGGAAGGCATTATTCATTATGAGCTATTACCACCAGGCAGGACTATTGATTCTGAACTCTACTGCGAACAACTGATGAGATTAAAGCAAGAAGTTGAGAGAAAGCGGCCGGCATTGATCAACAGAAGGGGTGTGGTGTTTCATCATGATAACGCTAGACCTCACACATCTATAGCCACTCAGCAAAAATTAAGAGAGTTTGGCTGGGAGGTGTTAATGCATCCGCCCCATAGTCCTGAACTTGCACCTTCAGATTTCCACCTGTTTCGGTCTCTTCAGAATTCTTTATGCAATGTTAGGTTAACATCACGAGAGGACTGCCAAATCCACTTGTCGCGGTATTTTGATGAGAAGTCCCAAAATTTTTATACCAATGGGATCATGTCCCTACCTACAAGATGGCAAAAGGTTATCGAGCAAAATGATACATACATACTTTAGTTAAATTTAAATTAACTATATTAAGAAATGTTTTGAATTATCTTAAAAAATGCGAAGAAACTTTTTCCCCAACCTAATATTTTATTGATGAATTCGTAATTAATGTTTTACTCTAATAAAAATATGAAAAAATTAAAGCTCTAAATACACGACTGGTTATTTTTTTAATTTTTGTTTATAAGAAAAATAAACCTTTTTAATAATAACAAATGTATTTCTCACATGGCAATACATGTTGATGATGTTGTAAAACCTGCTGTGCAGATCTTAAACCTACACCAGTTTTAAAATTATTGAGATGGGTTGGTACTATAAAAATCATGATTCTTTTAATTGATCACCTTTTTGGTTTAGATTTGGACTAGAATTTACGTTACAAAGGGAGCTACATTAATCTCTAGAGATTCGACAAAAGAGCTTATATTACTTGTTAATCAATCGATCAATTATAACATAATCAATCATCTGTAATTTACACTCTGTAAATTTAATATATGCATAGAATAAAAATACTTTTAACTATTTTTTAATTTCACCTTTTCTAACAGCACACATTTTTTTTCACAACTTTTCTGTGTCCCGCACTGAACTATCATCTACAAAAATACAATAACTTGCGACGACAAATGTATTTCTCACATGGCAATACCTGTTGATGGTGATGCAGGCTAATGTGGAAATTGGAAACTAAACTAAAGTTTAAGAACCTGCTGTGCAGATCTTAAACCTACACCAGTTTTTAAATTATTGGGATGGGTTTGGTACTATAAAATCATGATTCTTTTAATTGATCACCTTTTTGGTTTAGATTTGGACTAGAATTTACGTTACAAAGAGAGCTACATTAATCTCTAGAGATTCGACAAAAGAGCTTATATTACTTGTTAATCAATCGATCAATTATAACATAATCAAGCATCTGTAATTTACACTCTGTAAATTTAATAAATGATAGAATAAAAATACTTTTAACTATTTTTTAATTTCACCTTTTCTAACAGCACACATTTCTTTTTCTCAACTTTTCTGTGTCCCGCCCTGAACTATCATCTACAAAAATACAATAACTTGCGACGAAGAAACTTAGTTTTTCATAAAATTTAATAACCAACACTAGAAACATATTTCAACTCGATTAAGAAATTGGCATTTATAATAAATACCTAAATATGCGCTGTCGACGCCGCGTAGCATTCTACTACGAATTCGCCATCCTGTACCAGAATCTTAAACTAAGATTGAACTACAAATTGGATGCATCGTACAATACGTAATGATAAAAATTGAAGAACAATAGTTGTTTAATTTGATTTAAAGAAACTGCCTTTGTGATTCCGATTTACTACCAATAATCTGGTATGTACCTACTAATAGTAAACCAATATCCTCGCAAAGGCAGTAAACTCTGTATCTTAATTCGTTCTTTTTGTGTTTATCTAGTAAAATCTTTAATTTCTTTTTCATAACAGGAACAATTAGCAGAATTAGAAGCAGCATTTGCCAAGTCACACTACCCCGATATTTACTGTAGAGAAGAATTAGCCCGGACCACCAAACTCAACGAAGCGAGGATACAGGTCAGTGCAAAGCGGCAAATTTGTTTATTACGGACGAGGGTTTTTGGTCGGTAATCTCTGTACACCTTCTTTCTCCTATGATTTAGTCCTATGGTTACCGTAATTTTCTACTACTAAACTGGTGCAGCAATACCACAACAGTATGCTTGTGAAGGCGTGCGTTTATATAGACAAATATGTACACCAATAATCAATAAACGGCCTCTTGCACGAAATTGAAACAGAATTTGACTGTGTCGAGTATCAAGTGCTGTTATAAATATATTATTAATGTCTACTAATTCTAAATTTAAGTGATAATAATTAAACACGTGTTTTAGTATGAGATGTAATTTAGTGTACAACGAATTCTAAGCTGACGAATCCGCGAGCAAAAGCTAGTATGTTATAATAATTATAATCACATAATGTTTTACTTTAACTTATAATACGTTGTACACGGATTAACATTAAGGTTTATCGTATGAGTTCGGGCAAATATAGTGGTCATGACATGACATTTCAAAAGCCTAGAATTAATTGAGATAGCATTTAGATTTTTTAAAATGAAGTATTTTTTATCCCCGAATACCAACATTGTAGGTATCAAAAATATTGTGATTACTGATCCTTTAATTATTATAGCACCAAAATTACTTTTATTTCTAATGCAAATGTCTATGAGCTGCTGTACATACCAAAATACTCACCTATCATGAGCACTATATCCTTGTTGATTATTGAACAATACATTATTATTTATTTATTTATTCTTTTATGCACAGAATTTATACATAAGGCGGACTTAACGCCACTAGGCGTTATCTACCAGTCAACCTTCGGGTAATGAGGAAATCGACGAAGTAGGTGGAATCGTACAAAGAGCGAAAATATGAGTGACAACTAAAATATTGATAAAGAAATAATGTTCAATATGCGTGGGAATAATGTTTAAAGAATACATAAAATGATATATTTATATACATATAAAAATAAATATACATAAGATATAATACATATTTATAATAGGTATGTAACTATAAATAATAATTATGATTGAGAAATAATATAGGATTTGTAACAAAATTAAAACATAGATATTAGAGTGGTAACCAGGGCGAGGGCGAGGGCGTACCTCGTTCAGCATAGCCAACACTCCTTCCCAACGTAGAGTCGTCGCAAATATCAATGATACACGAATAGGTACTCGGATAATACAATTTGGAGCGTAGGCCGGAGGCGCATTAGATTAAAGCGCCATCTGTCGTCCTCGGCCGTATGAATACGAAATGCTTACAGTTACTCGCGATCTTTATCTCAGTTTTAAAATTGCTCAATCCCTCGGGACCTTTGCTATTGATTTGTCCCCAGAGCCAATTTGTCGCTTTAGATATTTTATTCACAACGTGACTTTTAGCGTCCTATTTAAAATAATGACTTCGTAATTCCACGGAATCATATTTAGATAGGAATAAAAAAATTGCGTCTCTTAAGTGAGGCTTTTGTTTATTTATTATCAGCTCTTATCCGAGACGTGTAAGTACTCGTAAGAATACTGGCACGTCGCTCCATCAAGTACAAATTACTGTTTTATTTCCGAGACAATGAGTGACAAAGTCGTACTTAAGAATATGAAAGGTTCTACAAAATATCATTAGATCGGAGACTTTTGCATACGGGCGTTAAAAGCTCGCAAAACAAAGACGAGTGTATCGCGTGCTGTACCTACGGAGTGTATCTACACTGTACCTACATAGCTAGGAGACGGGTAGGCGAGCCGGGTAGGTAGGTACGTGCACGCGCGCTTCGTAGGAGGCTATTAACGTTCAGGCGACGCTACATAAGAATGTAAACGTTAAAGACGACGTCGAGCTCCCTCCTAGAGGAAATTTCGATATAAAAATACAACGTGGATGGGTGAACGCGGGACGAGGGCGGCGGTGGGGGGCGGGGCAGGCCCCTGAGGCATTGCAATCCCATCAAATGGATCCGTAACGAAGTTAGCCGTTCATCCTCCCCGCGCGCCGTCGACATTGTCTCTGCCCTCAAATGAATTCTACAATTGGAAATAAGAAAATGTTTTGTTGGATCCCGTGCTTTTTCAGTTTAAAGACGACCGTTTTCTGCGAACAACACGGAGCTCTGGGTGATGCGTATACTTGTTCCGATGAAGTGCTTCGGATTTGAAGTACCTTAATTAAGTTTATTTTCGTTTAAACTGCCAGTTAGAAATTGTAACTTTGTGCTTGTTTAAGTGAAATAAGCTACAGACTAAAATAGTATTACGGTACGGTTTATTGTTATATTGAAAAGCTTAGCGCTTATAGATTAGTTGAAGATTAACGTTACATACTATGGTCATACTGAAGTACTAACAGATATGATCAGCACTATAACAGATAAGACCACTAAGATGTTGAATTTAAACGAGTTTTTGAACGTTTTCCGCGTTCTGTATTATTTATTATCATCTTAGAATTTTCGAACTGTAGTTAAGCCACCAGTGTCCATTGGGTAAGCGTGGGCAAATACTATTTAGGTTCCTCCCACGATAATATTAAGCCATTACATGCAGTATTGGCTGATTGTCAGTATCAAAGCAAAACTCCTCTGAAACAGCTTGACCTATTTCTATGAAATTTTTTGGATATATTTGGTAGATCTGAGATAAGGTGTAAGTGATTAGGTGTAAAGTATTTTTACTAAGGCGATACAAAGTTTTCTGGTACTATAATGGCTGGGATAGCTGGTCATTATACATTCAAAATTGATAATTAGGCATATGTCTTTTATATAATAACTAGCTGCCCCGACGAACTTCGTATTGCCTTAGAGGTATAAAAAAATGTAATGTCCAAAAAATCGAATAAAATATTTGACAAGAATATACCTACTATACAACCGATTCCCATACCTACCAAATATACACAAAATTTCATAATGCTCGGTCCAGCCGTTTCAGAGGAGTATTGTTACAAACACGAGAATTTTATATATTTAGAAGATATAACATGTAATTCACATGTCATGTCAATTTCTAATGAATTTAACAAAAAGCTATCATTGGTTTATTTCATGACATCGTAGCGCTACGCTGCGCTGCGCTGCTACGTCTCCGCGCTGCTACGATATTGTGTAGAGTCATTCGATGAAGAACATATCTAATAAATATGTAATGAATTATATTTTTCATTTATCGGATTTCACATAAAATATCTTTACTATGATATTATTTTTTTTTTCCGATAAGTGAATAAATGAATTAATTATTATCGACATATTCAATCCACTTTTTTAAGTAACTCATTCTTTTATACTTTCAGGGTAAATAATCGTTTTATTAAAGTTAACAATTATACATGACATAACAATATTCTTTATTGTACACCGTAAAGATAAAAAAATAAATATATTAGCACATAATTAATACAGTACAAAGGCGGCCTTATCGCTAAACAACGATTTCGCCCAGGCTATTAACAAAAAAAAATAACATAATGGAGTGGGTGTATTATAAAAAACCGGTCAAGTGCATGTCGGGCCACGCGCAGTATAGGGTTCCGTAGTTACGGAGTAAGAGATGTAATGAAAAAAATAAATAAATATTTTCAGTGGACTTGTTCGAAATTTTCGAGTAAAATACATTTGGTCGACTATATATAGTAGGGGAGGTTACCCTAAACAATTTTTTTTCACGTTTTTATTCTACCACTTTGTCGGCGTGATTAAGATGTATACTTGTGCTCAAATTCAAGTCTCTAGTACTAATAGTTTTTGCGCTAAACCGCGGACGGACAGACAGACAGACAGACAGACAGACGGACATGGCGAAACTAAGGGTTCCTTGTTTACTACGGAACCTTAAAAAAGGATAATAATAATGAATACAGGTAAAGTACTTTTGTTATTTGACGAAAATGGTAAAAGTCCAGTTCACGATGGTAATTCCATAATCTATAACAACTTTACGGATGTGATTAGTACTGCCTATAGACATCTACAAAATCTCAATCTCTCATAATCTACAAAGCTACCTCCAGTACTTAACGCAGATGTTTTTCCAGTACTTACTGCATTTACGTAAAAGATTTATAATTATAGTACATTTGATAGATGTAGATATAATATAGGAATATTGGGCAATTGTTACCCAGCGGTGAATCGTGGGTTCGATCCCCGATACGGGACAAATATTTGTATTGTCTAAAGATTTTTGTTTCGTGTCTAGATGTTTGTATAATTATGTGTTATTTGTGTACAATGCCAAAGGCAGTCACGGCACAGGCTTATACCTAATGTGCAGCTGTGAAAATTAGCGGATTTTTTAAATTTTAAATTGACAACTTCTGCATTGTTAGCTTATTTTTCAAAATGGTTATTAATGTTTTCGCAATAACACATGCGAGTTAATTTAGAAATTAACGAAAAATGGAAAGAAAAAATTTACTAAGGGCAGGAATGGAACCTGAGACCTCAGGATAACCAGTCCAGCCGCTTTACCACTAAGCTACTGAAGCCTACACCTGAGCGTCGAATTCATCTTTCCCTTTTTAGGGTTCCGTAGTAAACAAGGAACCCTTATAGTTTCGCCATGTGCGTCTGTCTGTTGCCTCTCCTTCCGCGGCTTAGTGCAAAAACTATTGGCACTAGATACTTGTAATTTGGCGAAGTATACCTACACCTTAATAACACCATCAAAGTGGTTTGGTCTGGTCGACTATTACTCGAAAACTTGTAAAGGCAACTTAAGTTTGATAGATTCCCTTTTAAATTCGTTATATGTAGCTATTATTGCCGTAACATTTGAATTCCTAACAACAACCGTTTAGTTTGGTAAAGGGGGGGGGGGCACACACTTAACAAAAATTGGCAATTTAAGCTTAATAAGTCACGAACAGTTAACTAAATCGAAAAATGATATTAGCACATCTCTAACATTTTTAAAAAACCTATCTAACGATATTCCACACTATATAGAAACCGAAATATAAAAAAAAAAAAATTGCGCGTTACATGTAGGGGAGGTATCCTAAATATTTTTTTTTTCATATTTTTATTCTACCACTCTGTCGGCGTGATTAAGGTGTATACTTGTGCCAAATTTCAAGTCCCTAGTACTTACCAAAAGTTTTTGCGCTAAACCGCGGACGGACAGACAGACAGACAGACGGACATGGCGAAACTATAAGGGTTCCTTGTTTACTACGGAACCCTAAAAACGATATAAAATCGCAGAATAAAATTATTATATATTAAGGATTTCAGACTAATTACTTCTGAAGCCGTATGAAATAATAGTTTTAATACAGAACTTCATGTGAATATAAACTATATCGACATGAAAATGGAATACGACATAACAGATCGTTGTTTAAACCGTTCGGAAATTGCTTCGTTTTTCATCACAACGCCCGCGCGGCGAGGGACGGATGTCGGATTGCTTTGCGAAAAAACTAATATCCCATTTATGTGTCTTCACCCCTATACCTACAAGTCATACTATACATATGTACATATTTCAAGCAATATAAACCTTGTGGCTTTAAGCATAAGACTCAAGATTGACAGATCGCCGTGAGTTTCGAAGTTAGGTATAGGGTGTATCGGTTTATTTATATGGAGAGTGCGTAGGGGGCGCGGTTCCCCGCCTTCTAGGCGCCCTCTCCCTCTAATCAGCTGTAATCACCATATCAAACGACGCACGCTCTCATTCCTGTTGACAACAGATTAGGGCCTGTATTCTGTCCTTTATATTCAACAATTTCAAGCGAACTAATCCTCATTCATTTGTTGATTTTATGTATTACAAACTCGTAATCAAAAATTAAAATCTATGGTTAATGGATTTTTGTATGACAAACATACAGTAAAGTCAGAAGTTCTAATCAGAAGAATGATTAAACCTAAAACTGTATTTATAAACGAATAAACTGTATTTAAAAGAATGATTAAAACTGGAGCAATAACATAATAGAAAAGATTTATACATTGATTGTGAGAGGTAGAGAGATGTACATCAAACAGATTATATAATTTTTTACTTTCGATCTTAAATAAATATAACGTAACTTCACGCCTGTAATCCCCGAAGGGGTAGGCAGAGGTAAATGCATGCATTTAATCATACATGCAAACACCCACGACTCGCCGGTTACGTTTTTGGCCCATGTAACAGGTGGCGAACCTGTTGCCATCTCCGGGCACATTACCAAACTCCGGGGTACTGGGAAACTTCCAGAAAATGGAAAAATCCCAATAGAAGCAGAGATAAAGGATTTTAGACCGTTATCTCTAATATCCCCCGACCCGGGAATCGAACCCAGGACCTCCAGCGTAATAGTAGTGGCCTGCTACCACTACGCTACTGAGGCAGTTAAAAAAAATAAATATAACTTTGCGAAAATATAAATATAGGTAACTTTAAAAAATATTATTTTCAAAAGATATAGATATAGATATCCAGAAAATAATAATTCTACGAATAAAGGATCCGCGCGTTTGTGACTGCTCACCTAGGCCGCTAATCAGTAGTACAACAATTTTTAACCGAGTTCAAAAAACGAGAACTTTCTCGGCCGGTATATATATATATTTTTTTTTTTCAATACATGCCTTTTGTTTTAATTTCTTTTCAATCTCATCAATTTTATTGTTCAAATACGATGCCTTGAGATAAATTATGATTATTTATTTGATTCAAAAGCTATCAGATTAGATTTAGCTCAGCCTGACTTGATTAAGCTTATCTATAACATTTTGTTTCTTTTTTTCCAAATAGGTATGGTTTCAAAACCGCCGAGCCAAATATCGCAAGCAAGAGAAACAGCTACAAAAGGCCCTGGCGCCGGCGGTCCTGCCCGGCTGCAACGGCATGATGCGCAACATCCAGGGCTACCGAGGGTACCAGCCCTACCCGCACCCCAACACGATTAACCGGTATCCACAGGTAATAATGATACTATCCTTCTTACACATATATTACATTAAAAAAAAATATCTTTTCATTTCGAGGTAACTTCTTCATGCTCGAATGAAATACAAAACAATTATCTACCTGAGTTCCATATTTTATCTATCTTCTAGCTTAATCTACTTGATTTGAGTAAATCAAAAAGCTGTAAGGAGCATTCCTTAGTACTGGCTGTCTTGCCTCACCGAAAGTGCGTGATGTGCATCGATCGATCGAAGGCTATCTTATAGTAACCTCATATATTGCATTTTATTTCACACTTTTATTATGATCATAGTAAGCATAGTAAGCATGACTAGGAGTTAATATAGCCGACCCACCTCCACCCCAAAAGGGTATCCACCCAGGGGCACAAATCAGAAAGGTATGTACCTGTAGCCTACGGACAGCTATTTCTCTTCCTACAAAATAAATAAACGAGAACCGGGGAGCGCAAAAATATTGCTCTAGGCGCTCATGGTCCGAGAGCAATATTTTTATATAACACAGCATCACTGCCGCTCCGTCACCTTCCAACCCAGCGCATCGCTGCTCGTGGCGATGTTGTCTAAGCAAAGTACGTGCAGAGGCAAAATAAATGTTTGTATAGAAACTTTTTTTTTTTTTTTTTAAAAGTCGTACAACCAATGTTGTTTGGATGGGTGTAGAGAAGCTGCCTGCAAGAGGCGCTTTTTATGTTTTGGGAGTGGCAAACAAGCATGCAGTTTACATTGATGTTAGTGATGACGGCAGCCCACACAAAAACAAGGGTCAAAATGCAGATGCGTTACCTCTACTGAGGCTATGGTGTTATGCCTCTGCGCCGGAAATTACAGGGCGGTACATTACCCCCTGATCGGAACACGATAGTGTTGAACACTACCATTTAGCGGCAAGTATATTAGGTAATGCGGTGGTGCCTATGCCCGCTACAGCTAATATAAAGCTATGGAATAATATAATTATAATATGTTTATATTTAATGTAATATTGTTTACATGTATTTCCTATGTAATTTATAAAACCTACGTAGGTATGTAACGTACGTTCTCCAATCCACAAAAGAAAATAGTATTCAGTCAAACTTTTTATGTAACTCTCCCATGCATCGCGTCAACCCGGGACGTATTAAAATTGCAATGGTCTGTATCCCAAAATACGAAACTTCGCGAAGTGAAATCAATAAATAACTTCTGTTGCTGTACTCTGTGACTCTTCATAGTGGTTATATCAATTTATAGGTTTCACTTTGAATTGAAATTCCAAATATATTTTTGCAAATAAGATTAAGGAATCAGTCGACTTTTTATATTTACCAAGAGAAAACGTTTACTAAACAATATAATTAATTAATAAAAGACTAAAATAAATTTAAAAGACGAACAATACCTTATAGAGATTTATAAATTAAATTTATTTATTTTATATAAAATTTTCAAATGAATATTTATTTGATTTTTTTTTTATTTTACTATTAATTTTTTCTGTCACCCCAATACAAAAAAATAAATAAACTTGTTTATAATATAAACAATAAATAAATAAATAGTTGATCCACATAAGCTTTTTATGAACTTTTTTTTTTACAAAAAAGAACAAAGATATATTACTTTGTGATTTACTACCTAAAGACAATAAATTTAAAGAAGAAAATAAAAAAATACAAGCGTTATGTGTTTTACCACAGCCACCACACATTACCATGCGGCGCTAATCAGTCGCTCTGATTACGGGATAATGTGATTGCGCGGTCGACGCCGACAACCGCCGAAAATAATGCAAATAGCAACAATAGTGGGACGCACGGCCATCTGAATATCTATGAACAATGCCATTCGTTATGGTCAATCACCATCGCGGGCTCTCCCGATATTTGTGCGTTAATGAATCGGCGAAATTGAAGATATTGGACGACGCATTGTTTGCTTGAAATTATTTAAAAGCAGCAAGAGTACCTACATTATTTTTTTGCAGAAGTATATAGTACTTACTAGTTATTCAATAACAAGTGTTGTGGTTAAACATGCGTTTTTTTATGTAAATCGCGTCGAATGAAGCTGTTCATGTGAATTGTCATTGAACTTCACATGATAAGTTCGGCTGGTTTGATTTGGATAATATTTTTTTTCTCACACCATTTTGTCAGAGAAGATGGTTTGCATGAAGTATGAATATGAAGTTTGATAATTAATTAGTTTACCTACTAATTACTCTTATTAATTCTAGTGTATATTGATACCGCTAAAAAGATACGTTGTGGGCAGCTAGTTTCGTAATATAATGAAAATGTTTGTACCAAACAAATGGTTCAAATTATTTTATTTGCAAAATAAAGCTATAGTGGCAATGATCAAAATCTTTGATGATGATTCAATTACTCTTATCAGATATTCCAAATCGAATTATTTAAATAGCTGTTTTACTTAACACATCAATATTTTTAAGAGTTTTGAGTCGACACTCGGTCAAAATTGACGTGCTGTGGTCCATAATTTCCACTATCGAGTCATCCATTAGCGAAGTGTTGATCGCTATAAAATATAACCACGGCTAATTGCAGACATTACCGTATTAACATAAAACAAGCGAGCGAAAAACGATTAACTTGGATGGTTATCTCGGCGTGAACTAATGAGTGCGTTGATGAGGTTTGGGGATGAAATGCGATCATAAATTTTCATCTTTATACGGGTCGTCGACGGCTATGTCATTACTGTTATAATGATGGGATACCTAAAGGATTTTAGTGGAATACTAAAACGTTTTTAGTACCTACCACTAGTACGACATATTCATCTAATAATTTTTCTATAGCAATATTAAAGATGATTTGTTACTTATCGAGACTATTATCTGAGTAGGTATATTTGTTTACAATGCTTTCTGATGGTAATTTTTTCCTATATAAAATGGCATATTTCATTTTTAGGGTTCCGTACCTTAAAAGGAAAAAAGGAACCCTTATAGGATCACTCGTGCGTCTGTCTGTCTGTCCGTCTGTCACAGCCAATTTGCTCCGAAACTACTCGACCGATTGAGTTGAAATTTGATAAATATATGTAAATTGGTGACCCAAAGATGAACACGTCAAGTAAAATAATAAATTTTAAACAGGGGGGCCACTTTCAAGGGGTAAATCAGAAAATTTAAAAAAAAAATCGTAAACTGTATCGTGTGACATATCAACGAAAGAGGTTGTTGTCAGCATCTCAGATATACATTTTTTATAATTTTTGCATAAACAAATTTGAAGTTATATAAGAAAAACGACGAAAATTGACGTTTCCCCCTCCCCCTTATCTCCGAAACTACTGAACTTAAAATTTTGAAAAAAATGTGTAAAATAGTTCTTTGCCTATAGATTACTGGAAACCTTTAAGAAGTTTGAGTATTCAAATTAAATCGAAAATTTTTAATAATATAACCCCCCCTCCTGCCGGTACCACCGTAACCGCTATGTCCCTGCATTTTAAATCTGTAATATTTTCGAAAATATTTATTTAAAATACGGAACCCTCTTCAACCGAAAGACTTGGTCTACTGCTCGACCATAATCTCCTTATGGGGAGGTAAGGAGATTATGCCATAATTGCCACGCTTGGTATGTAGATTGGCAATCGTAGTGGTAGAAGTTTTATGCTGATGCGCAGAATGCATAGATTTTTCATTTTAATCACAATAAATTATGAAAAAAAATACACTGACAAAACGGGCAATTAGATATTTCATGAGCAAAATTGCCACTACTGCTTTGAATATCGATTAGCAATGACAGCAATGCATTCTATTTGCTCTTATTAAACACATTTTTTTTCTTTATGACAGCATCACGGAAGCTACGAAGAACTTCAGAAGGATATCTTCTCACTGTCGCAAATGGGCGGCGGCTCCTACCCCATGCCGCAAGGCTTCTCTATGGGGCACAGTGCTAATATGAGTGCTGTTGGTATGCGCCAGGATACCATGGGTAAGTGGTAGAAAATCTTGTAATAAAGTAATTTAAAACAGTTACAATGCAGGTTGTTTCCATATTGTACGTACCTATGCATTCATCTCAAGTCCCTTATGATAGCGCGGAACGCCAAATCGGTCCATACACAGGCCTGTGCCTTCGGATTTTCTAAACAGCACATGCAAATGAGATTATCTTAAAGAAAACTGGAAGAAAATACTGGATGAAGCAATGGACGGAATTTAACCTACCCCAGCGACTGCGGTTAAGAGATTATTATCAAAAAGGAAATAAAAATTCGAAAATTTGTTAGTTAATAAGAAGATGAACATTACTATAGTTACAGTATACGATCTTTCTTGTTCTTCTTCTTAACTTTCACGCTCCAGGTTAATCCAAATAAATTTCGGAACGTATCTCAACCAAGACAAGTCGGTGCTCTATTTCTGAAATAAAAACTTAAGTATCGAATGATAATTAGGTCACCAGCCAGAATTAGACGTCACAATGTCTCGTACCCCTTATCATATAACAGAGCATAATCGTATTACATAAGATAACTGAATAATAGAACCGGAGATGTAAGTCAAAGAGGCGGTGCCGGTCGCTTCAAAATAACTCGGAATTGGAAATAAACATCAAGTATTTGGTAATCAATATAGAACCAACCAGAATTTGAGGTCACAAACTTCTCGTACCCAGTAGCAGAGAGCAGCATAATGGCATTACATAAGGTAACGGAATAATAGAAACGGATATCCAAGTTTAATAAGCCGTGGCGTCAGCTTAAAAAAACTCGGAATTGGAAATAAACATCAAGTAGGTATTAGGTAATCAATATAGAACCAGCTAGAGTTTGACATTACAAACATCTCGTACCCAGTAGCAGAGAACAGCATAATCGCATTACATGAGGTAACGGAACAGTGGAAACTAAGATGTAAGTTTGAAGTATAAAACAAGGAGCGGTGGAGGGTGCCGGCAGCTTTCATCAACTTTCTATTAGGAGCGTCAAGGCAATTATAAAGTTGCGAGGAGCGGGATGATCGCAGTGCCAGCCTCGTTTTTATACAAATATTCCTTATAATAATGAGAAAACTTGCTCTTTGCCGGCCACAGCTAAGTTCCGCCAGATGATCTTGAAAAAGAAAAAAGTTAATTAGAATTTGTTAAAGTCGCCGCACATCTTTTTTCTTGGTTTCTCAAGCGTTTTTTGATTGAAAGTAAAACTATTTAAAACAGAATCAACTATTACATTTGCTGACAATTAAGCTTAATGGAAAAAACACGTGGGTAGGTAGGCCTTAATAAAATAGACGGTGAAAAAAAAATTACTATTGCAGTTGCATTGAAAAATGTATAGTTAGTTTTTCGAAAATAAAACCGAGTTCAAAACAGAATCGATTTTTAATAGCTTTCTTTGTATCTAACTGATAACTGACGTTATAAACTACAGACAAAATATGCACACAATGAAAACTATTAACATAATAACTATCGACAAAATCTTACAGCAACTTGCATTAGATAATTTCCGGTTTCAATAGTATTTAATATTAATCCCCAAAATCTTAATTCGTTACAACCTTCGGAACGTATATCTCTCATACGTTGAAGACGCTACATTTCTAATCAAATGAGCCCTGAGTTTGCGGCCGGAGATTATGAATCCATGTTCAAGTAGATACATAGTATGTTAACTTAGATGGTTATGAGAATTCTGAGATACGTACAAATATCAATTTAAATTACAACTGATTCGAAACAAAATTTAAATTTGAAGCAGTTTCTAGTCATGATGAGTTAGGTGGGACTCGTCAGGAATTTGGTAAATTCGTAAATAGTTGTAAATTAATACGTGACACACTTACCTACATCAAACACAGATATACTCATGTTTCAAAACGAATTTACAGCATGCATCACTCGAATAAAACAAAGTTACATAACTAATTAACTTTGATTTAATTAAACAGTCGAAGAAAGGGAAGGACTTAACGAAAAATGATTTTTATGAAGGTGGCAAACAAGCATGCAGTTAAGTGATGACTGCAGCCTATTGACACCTACACAAAAACTAGAGGTCAAAACGCAGATGTGTTGCCACCCCTGACACCTTAGTTTTTGTCTCTGTGATAGTTATTACGGGCCATACATTACCATTTAGCCGAAACACGATAAAACTGAACACTACCATTTGTCGGCAGATCAATTAAGTAATGCGATGGTGCCTCCCTCGAGTCCCTACACAGGCACTCTACCAGACTAATAGATTTTATAATTACGTGCAATTCTAGGCACAAGGTCCAGCAATACAAAAACAAATTACGTCTTTAAATCGTACATCAAAATCAGAATTTGGAATTAGGTAATTCTTATCTTCTAAACCTAAGCAAGAAAAATGTCATCGTAGATCAAAGGTTTTATTTTCATGTTCCTCAAAAGACAAAATTCACCGCAATAAGAAAGCAATAAGTGAGCTTATTTCGCGAAAAAACCGAACGCGACAAACCATGAAACACGAAACGCCGTAGGCTCGCCGGATTCCTGCGTAGAAAAAACGACCAAGTAATGGGAGCGAGGCATCGTACCGTAGATATTCTAATAAGAAAATTTCCACTACATTTACTTTGGCGGGCGTCTTCGCAAATATCTTATTTCCTGCGGCGAGATTGCATCTTAGAAAACGCGAGGGTTGACTGGTACCTCACTATTCCATCGCTATACCTATTTATAGGCACCGCCGAGACCTGCGCAGCCCCTCGGAACTGGGGTTGTGTGCTCGGTAAATAGGTATTACTGCGATACCTACAGCATGTTCCGTGTTCCATAGAATTTGTAGTTCATAACTTATGTTGTTTAGGGAAATGAATTTTTGTTATTAAGTCTGCACACATTTATACTGTAAAATTACAATAAATGTGAATATTGTAAATAATGATTCAATGATTCAACGATTCCTACAAGCCTTTGTAGTTCTTAGAATTGTTACAAAAAATCTTCCTCGAGGTACCTACTTAGTTCATAATACTATAGAGTTAAATCGATCATTTATCAGTCGTTGTCATTCGTGATTCCAACGCAGCATATTTTTCAAGGAATTGATATGCATAATCAAGAATACTTTGTTAATATTTTAATTTTTTAACAACGCCATGTCACGCCCAGGGTTTTTGTAGCACTATTATATGTATCTGGCATATCCTATTTAGATGCTTAGTAATCAAGAATCCGTGAGTTTCCCTCGAAAATTAACACTGAAAATGCATTGGAAGATCAAGTTTGTTATACCTACACTCTCAGTGTGAGATTCACAAACCGCACTAGGGCTTTACTTTGAGCAAAGTATGCTTAGAACTATCACTAAAGTACGAGTTTTGACAGTTCTAAGCGTACTTTGATGAAATTAAAGTCGTAGTGCGGTCTGTGAATCTCACCCTCAGTCTTTAGGAATTTCTAATCAATAGATCCATTAAAACTATCAAACATCATCAACAACCTTCATCTAATCGTCATTATATACTTCACATTAGTTCTTTAAGGGATCAGCTTTATTTATCTACTGTATCACCACGAAGAAAACCTTTTTGTCCAAATAATTTCTCACACGCTGATCTTATCAGTGAATACATCAATCGATAAATTCCACAGGCATGAGCGCAGAGGACGAGTGGTACAACAAATCGCTGTCGGCGCTCCGAATGAACAGCGGGCACCACGCGAACCTGGCGGCCGCGCCCATGCTGCAGTACCAGACCTAATCGCTGCTGCACGGCGCCGACTACTCGACGGCGCCGACGCACGACTACACGCCTCCCTAGACTACTACGTGTAGTGAATATTTACAAACAGTGGTGTAATGCTTTCAGTGGCTGCAAAAGCAAATTCAAATACATAAAACGTAGCCTTTGTATCGGAATCATACAGACCTTTTGATTATGTTCGATACGCTACGACCGCAACTATAGGAGTATACGATCGCTAAGTCAATCTTTATCACTAATTTTAGTAAATTACTTATTTTAACGACACGAGATGAAATTAGAGGACCTAAGAAGCCAGGTCGGTCTGATTGGATATGGTCCTAAATATTTGTTATTTACCTACTCATAGTCGTACTAGATAATTGTGATATGACTACCGGCGTAGTCTATGGAAGCGTACGTGTGTCTCATACATACATACATACAATGATGTAATGCTTTCAGTGGTATGTAATCCCATGATTTTGAAAATCGTCTTCAAATTGAAATCTGTTATTTTTACAAAACCCATATTTTGACCAAAACTCAATATCACATCTCATTTTATTTCTGCAGTTGTAAGTAGGTATAAGTGTACTTACCCAAAATTACACTGCTGTCAATATTATACACACTACACTACAACTCTGTCAAAAACAACATGTGTAAGCTTTTTAACCGACTTCGAAAAAAGGAGGCGGTTCTCAATTCGTCCGGATCTTTTTTTTTATAAAAGAGAATCATTTAATCATTTTTTTTTTGGCCACTACTACTACGCTGAGGTCCTGGGTTCGATTCCCGGGTAGGGGGTTATCAGACATAATGGTGAAAAAGCCTTTATCTCTGGTTCTATTGGGATTTTTCCATTTTCTGGAAATTTCCCAGTACCTCAAAGTTTGGTAATGTGCCCGGAGATGTCAACAGGCTCGCCACCTGTTACATGGGCCAAAACGTAACCGGCGAATCGTGGGTGTTTGCATGTATGCTTGAAATGCATGCATTTACCTCTGCCTACCCCTTCGGGGATTACAGGCGTGAAGTTACGAAGAATCATTTATTTGTGTAGCTGCGTTGTGTCGTCGATGATTTGTGTAAGCTGATATTTTTACCGCATCATGAATAAAAGTACTTTATTAAATTATTAATGAGCAGTCACTGATCATGAATATACGATTTGTAATGTAAACATCTGTAATGAATTATTCGCCAGTCGCTTACAAGCGTAACTGACAATTAATATTGGGCGTGTATAGTCGATGCGTTTAAATCCATTTAAATTATTTATAAATATAGGTACAAAATACAATTTTTATTTAAGAAACATTCGTTTCAACAAATCTGCGTTATTTGTGTATGCTAGTCATATTGTACAGCCATTTTAAATTAACTAAGCTATAAGTATTTATAATGTATTTTCTTGATTGTTGTATTTGATATATTTGGAGTAGTAACTACCAACTTCGTATTTTTGAAAGTTCCCAACTCCTAAAAATATCATCTTACTCGATTTCTCGCGATTCCTTTGATGCCAACATTAAGTACCTACTTACTTTGTAATGAGTAAGTATCAGATAAAACGCGGAGCTTTCTTAAATATATAGAAGTCCTTTATTAATTACAATACAGCCGATGTAAATATAACCGTTTGCATGATATATTAAGGTGTTAAAAGCTCAACGATATTGTAATGTTAAATAATTTATTGTTTAGTAAAATTTTAATATTAAGAGGCCATTTTCATACACTTCATGCTCTTCATAAAATGTTTTTCAAAATAAAACAAAGGAAAATGTCATGTAACACTATAAAAAACAAACAGTAAGTACTAGTTAGAATTATACCTAATTGTATTCTTTATTTCATTAGTCTTTCTTTAGACTTTATAAAATATCTAAAACAACAAAGATTGATGTACATTTTGTATTATTAAAAATTAATTTATTAAATTCAGTTTTTGAGGAAGTTCACATTGCTCTGCATAATACTTTTCAAATCGATACTCAACTGAAATAAAAGTTTCATATCTCGTAGCATAATACAAGAATATAAATAACATACCTATATAATAATTTTGTACAAATTAACGTTAATAAGTATCTATATACAATTCCATAGTAAATTAAATAACAATGATTCGTTGATATACTCATCGCAATGGCCATCCTGTGCATTTTAATGTAAATATTATTTATAAGAACTTGTCTAAATAAATAACATGTGTAAAATTAAATAAATTGTCTAAAACGTAAGAAGGTTCTTATTATTTTTTTGTGATTAAAATGGTAAACAAGTTTAATTCGCATTGATGGTAAGTGAATACCTACCTGTTATATAGTAGTTAAAATAATAGTTCGTCGTGGCAATCTTTTTGGGGAGGCTTTTGTATAGTGGAGGTTTTTCGGCTGAAATAATGATGATGATGAAAATATAAAAATCCAAGCTATAGCAAATTGGCTCTATAGCACATTCAGTTGTCTACTCGGTAAAAAAAAAACAAAAAAGGCTTCAAATTATATATTATAAAGTCGTAATAACATCAAAAATATATTGAAATTAATATTTCATAAGTTTAATTTTATCAGCGACTCCTACCTATTGTTATTCAAGCATAGCTTGGATCAGGTATAGCATAGTTTGTATTGGTGACGACGTGCCGGCGCAGGTAGCGGGCGAGGTAAGAATTGACCATATCCCCCCCATTCATCGACTTCCAGAACGAAGATGCTTCATAACGTATTGCTTCGTTTTGACCACACTCCTGTTTGTAAAAAAAACTCGTTAGATATTTTTTTATGTCATGTCAAGTGGCAAACAAGCATATCTACACTTTACAGTGATGATAAGTAATGCTGTAGTTTATCAACGTCTACATGAAACGAGAGATTTCAATGTAGATGCGTCGCCATTCCCACTCCACATGATAGTGCCGAACACTACCATCTGGTGGCATGTAGACTAGGTAATGCAGTGGTGCCTACACCTGCAAGCGCCATAAAGAATACACAAGCAAAGATATCCGAATCGTGATTTACAGAAGCAATTTTTCACTTGAGCTCTATAACAAAATAGGAACAGAAAAGGTGTGGATAACACTATGCATCCATCGTAGGAAAGTCCTCAGAACTCTTAACACACCTTTCGGTTGCACACCTCCTCAGGTGATAATAGTGTTGAGATAGGTAGGTACATGAGAAAATCCAATATAGCGTTAATTTAACGCATTAACGACCCGGTTAGTCCAGCGGTGTGAGATGACCGTTTGATTCGTACGGTCGCGGGTTCGATCCCCGCACCGGGATAAATATTTGAATGACCTACAGATATTTGTTTCGGGTCTGGGTGTTTGTGTTTGTGTTGTATGTGTTGGTACAACGGCACCCACGACACAGGTTTAGACCTAATGTGGGGCTAAGAGTGTCAGCGTATTTTTTCTTTTTATATGGACATTCGACACAATATTAAAAAAGGATCTGAATATTTTATTTTCAATGGATGGCGGGTACGGCAGGCGAGCTTGCTCGCCAACCTAACACGACCGCGGTATACTATGAGACCAAGGGCTATAAACATCAAACATCTTGTCCCCTCGTTGCTAAAAGGAGTACAATTTTTTCCGGACAGATCGTCTGAAGATTTAGTACCTGACCTAACTACTAACTTACGTATTATGAAGCTTATAATTAACTTACCTTTATTTTAAATCCACAACTAGGTAACTGAGAACTTGGTACTCGTAAGATGGAGGTAACAGATTTATTAGTACCTGTGTCATCATTTAATCTCGTAAACTTTGATCTTATCACGTTGTAAATCTTAAAATATAAAAAATATATCACTATATTTACCACCTCATTTATTGCGACCAAGAGATCTTTTTAAGTCTTTAAAATATAGATCTTAGAGTTAACATTGATAGCAAATAAATAATAATAAATAGAGAGGTAGGTAAAACATACTACAGCCTATACAAATTTACATAAAACTAAGATGTAACTAACGGAACTTTTGGCCGGAGGCAGAGGCAAATAGATGTATGCTTTATACATTTTACTATTTTCACGGGACTGAATATCTACATCCAACTGAATGATGCTGAATACTATCATCAAATAGTTACTTTTGAAAATACAGTAATGTATGTACACAGAGCAGTCTAAATAGCGTGGTGACAATTTTCTAAGTTCCGAGACAAGCCACCGCGAATTATACTACGCCTCGTCAGAGATTTCCTTTATTTCTGGACTCATTCATTTTGAGGTCACTGCTGCCATCTATCGGTGAACGTATAGGTATCACCATGGAATAGATAAATAAAGATGGAATGATAATGTGGGTGTGGCAAGCGTACGGCAACTATGCGTGAACACACACAGTTCGGCAGATCCATTCGTTCGCCGCTCGTAGTGTCGTGTAGACTGCTTCGAACGACGCATCTCTCGGTAAAATACCATGTAGTGCCAATTTTAACATGTAATATGAAATGTCAGACCTCAAGTATAAAGCGAGGAGGTATATCTTTTCATCGGTAAGTCACATATAACATTTATTGTTATAATACTTGTAAAAAACATATAAGTATACAAAGGAATATGAATATTCGAACTTAAACTGCATTATTTAAACGTTACTGCTAGCGAATACATTGCTCGTTAAGCACTCGCTCAATTAACGCTATTACTGTCTCCGTTTGCAATGTACAGCATGTAATGCGTCCGCTACACTTCGACTAGTTTATTGATGAGTATATTTTTGTGTGCGTGCGAGTGTTTATTGCCTACGGGCGTTACATCTTAGTATGCAAACTTACGCAAACGAATAGGTGCCTGAGGATTAATGTGTGGGTGATTGTCGAGATGGTGTTACATTTGTGTAAGAAATTGCATGGTGGGAGAAAAGCGGCGACACTGGGTCTAATACTAAATTGAAGCAAAGGCCTTTCCATTCTTATTTATCTATTCCGTGGGTATCACAGTCTCTTAAGAACAACAACAATATTTAGGTCACTATATATTTTTTTAAATACTTAGGTTTGGTAGCACCGAACCTGATTGCATTGCATTCTTCTCTAATTTTAACAAATTTATTAAAGCTAGAAAAGGATATAGGTAAAATTAAAAAAAAAAAAACTTTTACAGATATGTTGGTGTAACTGAACTTAAGGCTATGTTCCGAAATACAATGCGACTTCAAGGGGTGACATGAGTAGGTGCAGTGTAATGCGAAGACGCTTCTTTTTATTTGACAGTAGGTACTATTTACTCTGTTTACTGTTTAAAACGGAACTTAGTACGGAACGCTGCTGCTATATGGATGCACCTTTATAAATTTCTTAGGTTACTTTCTTTTTATATGAAATATAACACAATTACAGAGAAATTTTCTATTTTTTTTATATCGAAGGCTTTTTGTGACGATCAAACCACTGACGGCACTTTACCTCAAAAGCTCCAGCTCTCACAGTACAAAAATGACGTCATAAACTTCCATATGATATCTTCGGCAGTATACTGTAAACTTATATTGGAACGAAATTATCCCAGCACAGCACTGTCGCAGTGGTTTCAATGTATATCCATATAGGTATATAACAGCCAATTCATGCAACCATCTCCTTAGGTTTCGAAACTCGACTCAATAATATTCCACCTCATTTATGGTTACTACTGCCATCTATCAGTAGGCGGTAACAATAACAATACAAGAGAGTCTCCAACATAGATTGTTCACGGGTTCGTAAGATAAATACCTAGATACCTACTCAGTTCTAAATTGAACAGAACAAAATCTGTAGAACTATTTGCTTTATTGAAAAGTGAATTCATGTAATTAATAAATCACTTAAAGAGATATTAAATTAAATAAGTCTTATAAAATACATAAATTACCTACTGCCAAAACTATATGCTTTAATTAATAATACAAGTAGATAGATATAGATTTAAAGATCTTTATTCTCATAAAAACATACAGTTCTTTTAGAATGAGATATAGATTACATTGATTTATGAATATGTTAGTAGTCACACCTCTGGTGCTTAGGGTTAGTAACTATTTAATTTATTTTGTTTGTTTTAGACTTGTCATAAGCGGTGCTTATCACCCCAAATGAATTAAATTAATTTCTGGTTCTGGTTACGAACTTATTTATATAAAACAAAGGTAAGTATTAGTAGTAAGGTACTGTTAGTACATTGCTTAAATAACTTAAATACTACTACAGTCTGGCAATATATGATTTTAATTTGTTTTTAAATATGTTGATACTACTGCACTCCTTTAGATCGTTTGGTAATTTATTAAATAACTGAACTCCTTCAAATAGAATAGATTTCTTTGCGTAATTCGTTCTTGGTGTAATTAGTTCCAATTTATGTTTGTTTCTTAAGCTATACTTTATGACTTTTTTTTTCAATTCAATATTAGTTTAAAGGGCAGCACGGGCAACAAATAAGAAAGATGTTACTGTATAGGTATGTGATACTAAAATGAGTAATTATTATAGAGAGTGGATTCGGTTTCATACCAATGCAAGTTCCCTTTCACTCATTTCCAGCATAAGATTATCGAAGGGCTCCTGATATAGCACCGCCATCCACGGTTGTGTGAAATAAGTAAACAAGTCATCGATTTGGTTCATCTGAAATGATTACATTGAATGACCAAGGCGTTTTAAATAATTTATTCAAATTTAATACATCAAATTCTCTGTCAGTTTTGTTTCTCCTATCTCTTCCGGCTTTATATTGAGTACTAGCTGACTCGGAAAACTTCGTATTGCCTCAGAATAAAAATATGACATGTGTCAAAGGTTTGATAGATACAATAAATGACAGCAGCTGTAACCTATATCACAATGGTCTTCAAGCCAACTAGAAATCCACCATAAGACCCATGTTATATTTAATTCTATACGAACCATATATCGAGTAAGCAAATTGTCAAAAAACGCTTCGTGTTTTCCATACAACCGCATGAACACATCCACATTGAATTTGTCCTTTGACAGGCAAGTGATTGCTTCAACTTGGTGCAGGCAGTTTAGTTGCAGACGAAAATAATTGCCATTTTTATCAGTTGACAGTGTGTGACCCTGTGTTTAGAGTGAAGTTATTTTTTTTAACGTTAGACATAAAACTTAGAAACATAGCCTCCTTATTCATAAACGTATTTGAGCTAAAGTGTTGCTAATAATATCTCCTTTGTCTTTTTCTATCGTGCACATTTGACAATGCAACTGACAAAGACAAAGCATTCTATAGCTAAAACGTATCTAATGTATGTTTATGTGAATAAGGGGGTTAAATAATTTATTCAAATTTAATACATAAAATTCTCTGTCAGTGTTTGTTTCTCCTATCTCTTCCGGTTTTATATTGAGTACTAGCTGACCCGGCAAACTTCGTATTGCCTCAGAATAAAAATATGACACGTGTCAAAGGTTTGATAGATACGGACTATTTGTATGGGAAAATGAAATGGTGGTTTTTACTATTTCCCTTCAATTTCTTCATATTTTCTTTCCTTTTAAACATTCCCTGGACTTCCAAAAATCATTCAAAATCAATATTAGCCAAATCGGTCAAGCCATTCACGCGTGATGCCGTGACCAAGGAAAACGGGTTGCATTTTTATATATATATAGATGTATCTATTAGGCGTAGTTGCGGGGTGACGCAGAGACGGCTATGCCCTTTTGAACTTTTGAAATCATTTTTATTTTTTTTTTTATTTTGGGGTTATTATCAAGATTTGTAAGTCGTATTGTTGGGATTGATCTAGAGAGGCTGATACATATACAGGGTTAATTTAAATTAACCCTGTATATGTATCAGCGATATAGAGCGCTGACTTTCATCTGATTAGAAGTGAATAACTGGATCTTTCGATTGTATGAACAAGGGGCGAGGGCGGAGGAAACTTATGGATGGTCTTTCCGCCATAACCGCCAGTCGTGGTTAAAGGTATGATTCCGAACTCCGCTACACGCAGCAGTGCTGCAGCCGTAGTGATGCCTCAGCACGACTGGTCTCCATATTATTATATGCTCCATAAGTTTATATGAGACTAGCGGCCCGTCCCGGCTTCGCGCGGTTGGATTGTTACCTACCCTCTTCTATTCATCTTAGCGTGGTGTTATATAGCCTAAAGCCTTACTCGATAAATAAGCTATCTAACACTGAAGATATTTTTTAATCGGACCAGTAGTTTCTGAGATTAACGCATTCAAGCAAACAAACAAACAAACTAACAAACTCTTCAGCTTTATAATATGAATATACTCGTAAGTATAGATTACATTCCAAGCTGCCGCAGCAGTGCTGCCGTGACTTTGTCGGGTAGCAGCACTGCTGCGTGCAGCGGAGTTCTGAATCACACCTTCATTTTTGCTATACGTGTCTCTCAACCAGTTCGTGAGCATATTTTGACATTTTAATGAAAACATTCAGTCCTTGTAATGAAAACAATCAGAATAACGTGGTCACCGAATGCCGAAAACCTAAGATAATCCATACTAATATTACCTATTATGTGAAAGTAACATTAACTTTTACTAAAGAAACTGTTATGGATTCACCGCAGGGCTTAATTTGCGATAAAAATAGACATAGGATGTGGTTTGAAAAGAACATCTTGTGTCTAAACCAAATGGCATTCAGACAATCAAGATCAAGACAATTCATTCAAGACGGAAAATAGCCAGTTTATGAATATTAAAAAACGTAAAGAGGCGTTTCCTTTACGCATTTTAAGAAGCAAAGGGTAAAAGACATTATACTTGTAGAGGCAATTGTAACTGCACGGCCATGGGTACTTCTGGTCCCGGCTTGCGAAGCTTCATGTAATACAGTGGACCCGGCAGAGTAGCTGACTGGATAATTGGCGAATCAAATTTCAATACTGGTTGCCATCGACTGTTGAAAATATTAGAGAAAAAATTGTTACGTTACCTTTCCCTTCTTCAAGTTAGGTACTTAAGTAAACCGATACACAACTCACTCAGAGTCGCCATTATAACTTACTCTGGGCTATCCACTAAAATTCACTAAACTTATTGGAGTTTTTTAAGAGACCCTTTACAAGAATAGAGAGATAATTAAGAGAGTGGGTTAACACATTAGTCACTTTAATTATCTCGACTTAGGTACACCTTTTTACCGAGTAAGTCTGGCTTGCAATTAGTGCCGGTATTTGAGTAGTAGTTGAGTAGTTATTTGTAACTATTGAAATGTACATTCAAATATGCCTTTGTACAAATATAATTTCTATTTTTATCCAGAAGTATATTAATGTTTTTCTCGAAGCAGATATGAAATTCTGAAGTCATATTTAGACAAAAAAATCGAAAAGTTCTTTTGACTAGACAGAGGTCTAAAATCTGTGCATTTTTTTAGAAACTTGCGTTTTAGATGTCAGAGAAAGATGACTGCTTCGTACGCTGGTCCGAGACTCTCTGAAACAATCAAATTGACAGTTAAGTTTTTAAAAAAAGAAAAAAAAATAAGAAGACCCATCACAATATAAATACGATTGGATAAAATAATAAATACAGAAATAAGCACTAGTTTTAAAAAAAAATATATGTCGCAGTCGGATTGTAAAAACCACCATATTACTTTAAAGCTAGCCATTAAGAAAACAGGGCCATTTGTATTACGGCAAATCAACTTTAAGTGGATTGTCATTGCGATACGTTCTACGACATGGCAACTCACGTTTAGCCTCAATAAATCTTTCGTGAAAGTAGGGTGTCCATAATTAGGCTAAGAAAGAGTTCGCTGTCGGTAAGAGGCGTATATCTAAATCAGCGGTATGCTGACGACACTGTTCTAAGAACAGTGTGCTTCTAGCTACAACATCTGACGACGTGAAGAAGATACGGCATAGATTGGAGGTGGAATGTAGGAAATTAGGGCTAGCAATAAATAAGCAGAAAATAAGCATATTATGGTAAAAGATTACGCAGCGGAAATATAGCGCGCGCCCATAACATCCAAGGCATCGATAATATGAAGAATTTATTTTATTTGGGTACTGACATTAATAATGACGGCATCCCAAAAAAAATAAAAAACCTGCGCCTTTAGTTTACCCTCAAGTCCGATTTTTCGAAACATTTCTTTTCCCGCATTTCTCTCTATTTAGCTTAGACATATAAACAATTAGAGCAAGGGAGAGGAAAATATAGATGTGTTGCCACCGCCGAGACCTTAGTTGTTATGACTCTGTGATAGTTAGTACGGGGCCCATATATTACGATAGTACTGAACACGATAGTACTGAACACTTGGTGGCAGATAGATTAGGTAATGTATACGCCCTCGCGTCCCTACACTGAAACTCTACCTCGAGTATAATTATTGGAATTCATTTACAGTTGAAACAACAAAATTAAATTTTAAATAGTATTTACGAGAGCAATGTTGAACTATATTTCTGTTTGAAGTCCGGTGGAGCATTTGAAGACTTCGACGACGACGACATCATGAACGGGTTCATTTTACGCAAGAATTGCCTAGCCAACTGAAAAAAAATGAATTGTTTATTTTTAATACGACTAGATTAATACGTTATATAAACTAATATTATAAAGCTGAAGAGTTGGTTTGTTTGTTTGTTTTGCTTGAACGCGCTAATCTCAGAAACTACTGGTCCGATTTGAAAAATTATTTCAGTGTTAGATAGCCCTAATAAAATTAATAAATACGCTAAGATAAATAGGAGAGGGTAGGTAACACTGCAACCGCGCTAAGCCGGGGCGGGCCGCTAGTGTTGCATAAATTAATCCAGTTAGAAAAGCAGGTAACTAACTACCTATATTTATGAAAACAAATGTTGGCTACTTAGGTTCGACCGTAGCAGTAGCAGTCATTAAAGTTACGGTTTATGTCAAATTTCACAGTAACAGTAACAAAGACTTTATGGTAGGGGAGCCCATAGATAAAGAGGTTCACACACAATCAAATATGCCACCTGATGTAGAGTAGTTACCATCACCTATGAACATTTACATTGGAGTGGCCATCGCTATGCCATCTGTGAGGGATTCTAGTGACACCCGTTATGTAGACTCCCATTCTTATATGCCGAGGGAATACCTCAGAGGGAAGTTAGTTCTACAATATGCAAGTTGAAGGCAAGGATGAATGCGCGAATCGGACCATTGAGTTCTTCCACATATTCCAGTCAGGATAGCAGATAGTGCGGGTGGAATCTCTATTCGGCATGTCGTGCGAAGTATGAATTAAAACAAAAGCTTACCGCTTCCCCAACATCTTCGGAGCAGTAGTATTTGTGCGATTCATTGTGTGCGTAGAGCGCGCGCGAGTACGTGGTGCACGTGCCTGCGCCCAGCACGCAGCCGTCGTTCGTCTCGAACGTCCGATTCACCACCAACCCGCCGTCATACACAAGACCGCTTTCGTTTAATGCTACACAATTCATGTATTTTCAATCTGAAGGTCTAATCAAAAGTCAAAATCCTACGCTGAGTCCGCTGTCGTCTGCCTTCTGTCGCCTGGTTCGGCATCGTAACATAAGATGAAACAGTAACATCGATAAGATTTAAGCATCGACGAAGCTGCGTTGTGTCGTTGATGGATTTAAGTCAATTTTGAGATGCTATTTATGCCGATTATAGTTTTTACGAATTTCAGGAAAAAAGGATTTTTTTATTCGTTAATTAAAGTTAATCAACTAACTCTCTGAGAAGAAAGTAAGATATGTGAGACTTGGAAAGAGCCATATTCTCTAAACGAGTACTGCAAGAAGCAGGATGGTATGAGACCAAGATCGTACAGACTAGTTCTTTGCCTGTGTCAGAAAGTTGAATATTTTTTATTAAAAAATAGCCAAAACATGATCTGCGTGTAGTCTACCTTATTCGAACCAAAACAAATAAGTAGTACCTACTTTTTCTCATATTTCTCATCAACTAAACACAAACCTCTAAAAGCGTGTAGATCAATTGCTTTGGCACCATAATAAAACAGCGCAAAGCAAGGTAGTTCTATGAAAGACATTGGAGCCATTAGCCTCAGAGTATCCACTCGAGACCCAAGTCTGGTCCACCCATCCAACTTACACTGGCGAATTACACGAACGCCAAGTTTATCCAATGTTGATTGAACTCTTTCGTCTACCTGGAATAGAATTATGATATTACAGCACAAAATTATAGTCTGTAGACTCGGTGTCAGTACTCTCTCCATGCTATATGTAATAGATAAAACAACTGCTAAGCCTAGATTCGATTACCACAAGTATAACCTCAAGGCCAAACAGAGGCTATTATTAGGCGAGCAATCGTGAATGAACGCGGAACAGAGCTTTTAGAATTAGGGAATTTTTGGAGAAGCTTTGATGAGCGCAGAACAGAGCTTTTAGAATTAGGGAATTTTTGGAGAAGCTTTATGTGTTTCGGCTAAAAGATGTTTATCATGAAGAAATCACAGTCAAGAGACTAGGCTAGCGGATATTAATCACTTTCCATTTACGATACCATCCGAATACATTACCCACATCGTTGAACAGTAGATATAGGAAGCACGCTGTTTAGCGCCTCTACCGAAATTGTAGATAGAGATTATCCCATAGTAAAAAATATAAAAAAGTACCGTTTCATTATTGAAGCAATTTACTCTCATAGCTGTGCCATCTGGAGGGAATGGTTCGACAAATACTACGAAATTAGGATGTATTCCCAATTCGAGTACAGCAGCTATACAACTGTATGCTTCTATACATTCCCCATACACAACTATACTATTATCTTCACGTAAAGATCGCATTGTATCCTCTGAAAGGAATATATATATATATTTTTATCATTAAAAAAATATATAATGAAACTTATGGAGTATATACTGTGTATAACTGTGTATTGTCGCGACCGATCATAGAGAACCATCAAAGAACTTCGTTCTTGAGTGACTCTACATTTCGACTAGTTTTGACTGGTGCTATTTCAATAAAATTTTACTTTAATATTGATTCAACTGACTAGCTTCAAGGATCATTTTCATCGTTTTCTTTAGATAATGGTTCGCTTGATACAAAGAGTTGATCAACGTCACATTTTCTGGAAAATAAGGCGGCATTGGCACTCGATCAGGTTCATATTTTGGATTATCCATCAGTATTCGTTCACATGGTTTACCTTTCCTGATAAGAAATGCCGTTTTAAATAGTATTACTACTAATATTACTTTTAATAACACACAGCAATCAAGATGTACAATAGTTTCAAAGATCTCTACAAAAAAGTTCGAGTAACTAACAATCTGATAAGTATTATTTTTGTTCAAACGCACTTTGTCTCTTCGACTCGTTCAAGAGCTTCTTTCAAGTAATCAGGATGTTGAAATTGTTGTCCACAAGTCAATACTAGGTCATCGTAAAACTTCACACAACCGCCTTTGAAATAAATACATTTTCGTTTCCTGTCAAAGTTTATTCTATTTTTAAAACTCGTTTATTTTCGATCTATTTGCGCTTCAACGACTATTATAGTACGCGCAAAATTATAGATTATAGTAGAGTATAGAAGGATACGCGAGAGGAGAAATGTGGGAATAGTTCGATTTCATCTGGTCAACATTAAAACTATTTGAAACTCGCTCTGTTTTTGTCTGTGTCGTTGTCGCAAGTCAAGAGATTTTCGCAAAATTTTCGCAACCAACTTCACTCAGTGGCATTTAAGTTTTGCACGTACGATATGAGAATCGTGCAATCGTACTCTTGATCCCATAAACTTACCGATCAATATTGACCATGACACCAGTCATGATATCGACGTAGAAATGGAATGGTACGCTCTTGAGGTACCGCTCGGTGTATCGTCCGTTTCGGGGTACGCAAGTGTGGGCGGCTTGCAAACAGTCCAATACCGCCGGTAATCCGTGCTCGCTCACGAGTGTTATGTTGGTGAACGTCAAGTAGTCTGCTGTGGGCCTGCGAATTCATAAGTGGAGCAATTGATTATAATAGATAGCCGCTCACTAGCATAAGATAGATATATTGGTGTATGTCAAGTTCCTAATCTGTCATGGAACTGGGAATTCACCGAGCTATTTTGTAATAAAATGGTTTTTGCATGCATATAGCACAGTACAAATATGAACAGTATGGAAACTACGTACAAAACGTTCGAAATGGCACACTAACACAAACATGCGCATCGACGCTCGATGTAGCGAGTGACTCAGTACTGCAGCACTGCAGCACCGCGAGAACCGCTTAGAGGCCTCGTCGATGTGAGTGTGACGTTTCAAGGTTTTATACGTAGTTTCCACACTGCTTCTATTTGAACTGTGCATATAGCATACATATTTATGAAATAGCCTCTATCCACCAATAGACATTACTTTAAATACTTACCCCATAATTAAAGTTTCAAGAAAAGCAAGTCCAGTGCGACTGGCACCAACCACTACTATATTGTTGTTCACTAATACTTTCGGCAAACTCGTCATTGGCCTTTCCAAGATCCACAATGCAAACGGAAAACTAATGGCGAAAAATATAATAGGTATTATAACTAAAATAATATTTTTAAGTAACACGTAGTCAGTGATGCTACAATAAAGCGTAAGAGAGAATTGCTATCATCGGCTTCACTTTAATATAAAATAAAATTCTAAAACGTATTCACTAAATTATTTTGTGAGATGACATAGATACGCATTCACATATTCACATATTTTACAAATCGACGCCATAGAGTGAAAACCTCCTAAGTGTAAAATAAGTAACTTTTCAAGAGGACAAATGTAAATTCGTATGGAATCGTTTATGTTGTTTTATTCATTTATGTGAAAATTTAGCCCGCTTTTATATCCAGAAATGTTACATTCAGTAAGACATATATATAGAAAACGCTCTTCACAGGTTATTCACCACAGAATAGATAAATAAGGATAGAATGGCTAAAGACTCATTTTCATATTGAAACCGCTGTCGCCAGTTGCACACATTGACAATCGCACTTCAGAGAAAATTCAAACTGCAATTGGTCAATTAAAATAGACCACTCCCAAACACTTACTTCTCACAAAACTAACTCTTTCTGCTTAAGTAACTCGGTTGCTTTTTCTATGCTTAAGAGATGTTCTTTATATTTTATCGACTTTTTATCTTTTTATAGAAATTGATGTTTTTGTTAAATAATATTTTTAATGAATTATTTTTATTTTATTTAAGAGTGTTGAATGTGACCTCTAATGAGATGTATAGTGAAAACCGTGCTCAGAAGCTAAAATTGTCGCAGGTGGTCGCACATTCACAGGTGTTTTTAGATAATAGTGAATATGACATCTTTTTTCGAATCCAAGATGGAAGACATAATTATTTTTTGAAAATGTATTAGAGGAATCAATTTTGAGGTTTTTTGGGGTACTGATTATGAATTTGACGTCTGTTTTCGAATCCAAGATGGCGGGCAGATTTTTTTTATTCATAGTATGATATGGGTGTCAGTTTCGCGGTTTCTTGGGGTGCTGATTACGAAAATGACTTCTATTTTCAGATCCAAGATGGCGGTCACAATAATTTTAACAAAATGTGATATGGGTGTCAATTTCGAGGTTTCTTGTTCTGCTGATTACGAAAATGGCACCTTTTTTAAATCCAAGATGGCGGACACAATAATTTTACCAAAATGTGATATGGGTGTCAATTTAGAGGTTTTTGGGGTGCTGATTACGAATATAACGTCTGTTTTCGAATCCAAGATATTGTAAACCTGTGGCAAGCGGCTGAAATGTTGATGTTGATTATTATTATTATTAGACCGAGTCCATATTGCTTTGTAGTGTTATTTCTCTAGTTTATGATATTTGTCACCCGCAAAGAAATAACATATTTTTGACTTTAGTCAAAAATACGTTACTCCTTTGCGTGAAATTGCGTGCACATCCGTCAAACGTTACTGTTAGTAAGAAATGACCCACCACTGTCAAATTTAAAAAAATCTACATATGTAACTATACAAATATCGATATGGAACATTAAAATTATCGATATTGTACATGTCACAACACTAGTGAAGATTTTCGTTTTAGTTCAATTTAATCATTATTATAGGGTTTTTAGGGTAACGGTGGTATTAAATATCTTTAACTATACCTCCTCGATTTACTGGAGGTCTTACTTTTTATTTTACATGTTAAAATTACACAAAACGGCATTTTTACCCAGAGATGTGTTGTTCTAAGCTGTCTACACGACACTACGAGCGGCGAATGAATGGTTCGGCCGAACTATGCTTGTTCACGCATAGTTGTGGTGCGCTTGCCACGCCCACATTACCATTCCATCTTTATTTATCTATTCCGTGTTATTCACGGCTAACTGACAGATACGAGTATTTATGAGGTTCTCAATTAATGTCATAGAGAGCGCTAAAGGTATCAAATTGACAAATTAGTGAGATAAGGACGTGCCTTTGAAGGTGTTCTTGCGTGTAAACGCAATAAAAAAATGAGCAAAAATGCATTCCCGAGGTTTTCACTCTAAGGCTACGAAATGGTTTCATCTCTACATCAACATAACAACATATTGCGACTACTCTGGTGGTCTTGTAAGCATTATAAATTAAATAATTAAAAAAATAATTGTCAATTATTATTATTATTTTATTATAACGTGAAGATTAGATTTTTGAAGATTTTTCCCTGGTGAGTTAATTTCTGTAAGTGTAGCAATCTATTCTTACATACACTATATCAAATGACAGAAAACCAACGTTTTGTTAAGATTGTAGCGTCACATTACTAAGCATTATAATATAAACGCCGCAAGCTTAGCTTAGCGTTGCGTCGTCAGTTGTCCCGTAACCCTAGTGCCGCGCACACGCCCCTCAACCCGCCTAAAGTAACCGTAAAAATGTAACTCT
Source organism: Macrosoma leucophasiata (assembly GCA_036365455.1). Taxonomy (NCBI): domain Eukaryota; kingdom Metazoa; phylum Arthropoda; class Insecta; order Lepidoptera; family Hedylidae; genus Macrosoma; species Macrosoma leucophasiata. The sequence continues at coordinate 7,372,147 of JAWQUS010000020.1, forward strand.
GTGAATTCCGGATTATATAGTGATCACCACCAACAATGGACTTCTCATTATCCATCTCCTACAATACCCAGTATAATGCGCTGAACGACTTACACTGCGAATCGCGCTAGAAATCGTTTCGAATCGTTTTAAATTGTGTTTTTATGTTTTTGCAAGATTTTTTTATTGATGTGTTACGGAATTGGTATTTCTATTTCTATTTTTTGTGATTATATCTGTACAATTTTAATATTTGAAAGTTATTGTTAGCTTTTTGGCATTCATTATTTTATTTTTCACAAACGTACCTTATTTTTGTATTCAGTGTTTCAATTTTTTCAATCAGTGGAATGTTTTATTTTTGAACAGAGTCATCATATTGCTGCGCTCACATTCCACGGGGCGCACTTACGCCGAACTTGAGTGGGAGTTTTATCAGCAATATGATGCGACTCTTGTAAAAAATGTGTGCCTTCGTGACTTGTTTTAGATATCTTTGTAATCTTAAAGTTTTAACCTTGATATTCACTATGTTTGTATTGTTTTCTTTTTCTTTTTTAAGAAGGGGGTTGATGTAGCGTCACATTATTAAGCATTATAATATAAACGCCGCAAGCTTAGCTTAGCGTTGCGTCGTCAGTTGTCCCGTAAACCTAGTGCCGCGCACACGCACCTCAACCCGCCTAAAGTAACCGTAAAAATGTAACTCTTTGAATTCCGGATTATATGGTGATCACCAACAATGGACTTCTCATTATCCATCTCCTTCAACCTGAACACGCAATAACCTTCACATTGGCAATATCACTCAAGAATCTCTAAAATATATATAATATATACAATCTCATTAAATTATAACATTACGTCAAGAAACGAAACAACTTTTAATTTTATCTCGATGACACACTCAACTAGAACGATTTCGATTTGATAGTTTGTAAACTTACCTGTTTTTAGGCAAAAGTTCCGAATTTGTCTTCATTCCAATTCGAGATAAACAGCGTCGTGGCCGAACTGGCATCATAAAGCTAGCTAATGACATCAGGTTACGTCCAGGACTCTGCAGTTTTTGGGAGAATCAATGCTCAGCCGGAACAAAAGATTCAAGTTAAAAATTTATTATGGATGCAATATTGATGCCACATTTATATACCAGACTAGCTGTTGCCCGCGGCTTCGCCCGCGTGGATGTCGTTTTACAAATATTTTTTCCTGAAATTTGCTGCTATAAACCTCACGGAGCCCGAGACCTTTCCAACGAGTGCAAAACCGTGGAAATCGGTTCGTGCGTTCTGGAGTTAGCGTCAGGAAGGAAAACCCGACTTATTTTTATATTATAGATATACCTACATAAATAGGTTATGTATCTTCACGTCACGGAGCGGTTAGAAAGATAAACATCGCTGTCTTTGCACAATGCAAAACTTCTATTTCCATCACACTCTACATAAATGCTAATCTGTTTTGAAGACTCTTGGTCCCACCTTTGGATAGTTGGTTTCGGAATGGGAGATACTGATTCAACTTGATTAAATGTAAAAAATATGTTAAATAAAAGTGACGGAACCAGATGAACCAGTGACGAAATATTTCGAAATGAGCAGCATAGATTCAAAAAGAAGTGTCATATATGTATTCCTCGAAAGTTAAAAGGTTTACCGAATCTCCTTTAGCAAAAAGTCTGCAAATCCAAAAAAGTGTAGTATATTTGGTCTGCCGCAAAATATCACGCAAGTACCAACGTCCATGTGGCTCCATTATCGGGGACATCACACCTGCTATAATCTGCGAATCACATGAAAATATAAATCATAATAATATGTTATATGTATTTCTCGGTATTATGGGCACCTAAAAGTCTATGAAAATTTAAAGGCGCTATATTATTAGAAAATCTAGAATACTAAAGTACAGAAAAGAATGAATATCACAAAATAGTAGACATATGAAAGTGAAAAAAAAATGTCTTTGATATACTGGGGTCCTCTAGGTGGTCAAATTCTGAATCGGAAGTCACAGAATGTAAAATGTTTATTACGATAATAAACATTTTACTTCTACTTTTTTTTCTATGTTATTAGATTGACGGTGCCAATATAATAAGACTCTGCTTAATAATCTACGGTTGCAAGATTCGTCTAAGCTACGTTCCGTAGCATAGCGCTACGGATTCTCAGCCTTATCTATTTCAGTAGAAAAAGAAATCCTATGAGACCAGTTATAATAATATTATATTACCAAAGATCCTTGATAACAATAATACCGTTGGTGGTAAAGTTCCTGTGTAGGAGCAGGCACAGGAACTTTACTACCAGTGGTACTACTTTACCAATAGGGTGTAGGCAACACCGCATTACCTAATCTGTCTGCCACCAAATGATAGTGTTCAGTACTATCTGTTCCGGTTTGATGGTAATTTATAGCCCGAAATAATTATCACAGAAACATAAAAACTAAGGTCTCAGTGGTGGCAGAGCATCTGCATTTTGACCTTTGGTGTTTTTTGTGGGTGTCTATAGGCTGTAGGCATCACTTAACATCAATGTGAACTGCATGCTTGTTTATAGAAAAACAAAAAGTAATATACATTTATTTTATTTAAAGAAAAATGGAAAGAAAAATTTGACTTCAGGCGAGACTCAAACTCGCGGCCTACTGGGAATCTAGTCCAGCCGCTCTTCCAATTGAGCTACTGAAGTCCTGCCCGATTTGTCAAATCTTTCCTTCACATTTATTGCATTGCTTTATGGTAGCAGCAGCGCCATCTATTGCCAAACTATGCTAGTTAGGCAACCCGATATAATAGACTTTGCAGTTTATTGAATATCGTAAAGAAGTCGCTTTACCCTTAATAATTGTTTTTTTATATTATTTCGCATTAACACATGCTTGTGAAATATATTTTATATTTCACAAAGAGTTCGAGTCTCGCCTGAAGTCAAATTTTTCTTTCCATTTTTCTTTAAATAAAATATATTTCACAAGCATGTGTTAATGCGAAATAATATAAAAAAAACAAGTAATATACATTACCGTGGCATCCGTGTCACTTCTCCTAGCCTCTGGCTCTAAATCATATTGAATTCTGATTGAGGAACCGTCCTCGAATGGTCTGCAACATATCACAGTTATTTTATATGTTAGCCTATATTATGTACCTACTAGCTGTGCCCACGACTTCGTTCGCGTAAATACTAAACAATAATTTTGTTAAATTCTACGCGGATAAAGTCGCGGGCTCAGCTAGTCTAAATTACGTAATACGTTTAGGTGTGTAAAACGCATTCAACTCAGTTTAAAAGTTTTGAAGCAGTGCTTGAAGTAAATTTTCAATTGACCATAACAAAAGTTTTGGCAACTCTCTAATTATATATAATCCACCTGTAAAAACCGCGTTCAAATCCGTTGAGTATATTCGAAGTTATAACGTACCAGACAGACATACAGACAGACAAAAATTCCAAAAGTAGTTTTTTTTTCGCGTCTGTTACTCTTTTTTATGCGCCCCCTATCAGTTTTTTGGAAAAATATTTAATGTACAGACACTCGATTTGTACTGTCTTATTTTAAGTATTGATTATACTAAGTATGTAAGTGCGTATATCCAAATGATGTATGCGAAAATACATATTTTTTGTACCTACGCAGCGATATTTGCTAGGTAAACTTTTTACTTTCTCATTTTGAATAAATACCTAATATGTACCTATACTATCTACCGGTACTATCTACCCGTACACCAAGAAGTGTTAGTCAGTAAAGTCATATTTAAAAATATATATTATTATACAGTAATAAAATACTGTACTAAAAATAAATTCTAGTGGTGATAGAGTTCCACGGACGAACCTCGCGGGCACCACTGTATGGCCTATACTTCCCACTAAATTATAGTATTCAGCCCAATCGTGTTCCGATTAGGAGGTCAAGTAAGACCCTGTGATTTCAGGAGTGGCAACGCATCTACATTGACATCTCTGTTCTTGATGTTCTCTGTTTTCATGTAGATATTTATAGGTTACAGTATTACTTACGTTATCAGTTAACTGTATGAGAAATGAAAAAAATGTCTACTTACAAAGTTTCTTTATTAACTATTATAAAAGTAACTATCGACTTAGCGGTTTAAAAAATCATTTCCACCTCATTAAAAAGGCACCTCCGCATTATGTATCTATCTGCGGCCATATGGTATTGTTTAGCACTACCGTATATCACTAAAATGGTAGAGCGCCAGACATCCCGGTTCTGACAAACCTCTCGTCCCTCGTCTACCTTCATCATTCTCTTCATACATGCACGCCGATTCCTAAGACTTTTGACACCACCATCAGACAGAACTCGACCTATTTGGTCATGGTAGGTCAGCCTTGGTCTTCCTGGGCCTCTGCAACCATCCACATTCGCATTGTATATCTGTTTAGTCATTCGCTCATTCGACATTCTACACTCTCTGCCTACCCCGTTAGGGACCTGGCGTGAAGATACATAAATACATACTAAAATGGTAATGTATTTAACGTTGTTTTTGTGTAAGTAGATGTCTACATATTTGCTACTGTCATCATTTATCATCCATGGGAACTCCACGGTTGTTTGCCACCATTAGGTACAACAAAAAATTAAACTACAATAGCAATAAAATTCAATACAGTTGACACAAAAAAACAGTGGAACCCAACAACAATATTTAAGTATTAACTAACCCCAATATCACGAGTCCAATGGGTTGATTTTGACTCAACAACACATACGAGTCCAGATTATTTGTAGTGAGGCTGGATTCAAACAGTTCTATCAAGTCCTCTACCCTCGGTGCACGTTCCAATACGTCAGGCAAATTGGCTAAGTCGTAAGCCTCGGCTGGACGGACGCGGATATCCCTAAATAAAAAGAATGTTTTGAAATTCAATGTTACCAAATTAGATTTTGATTAATTAAGTTGAACACGGTAATGTCTCCTACAACATTAATAAATAAATAAATAAATACGCTTACACTCACAGCCCCACAGTAGGTATAAACCTGTGTCGTGGGTGTGCCGTTGTACACATACAACACATACACAAACACCCAGACCCGAAACAAATACCTGTAGGCCATACAAATATTGGTCCCGGTGCGGGGATCGAACCCGCGACCCTTCGAATCAAACGGTCATCTCACACCGCTGGACTAACCGGGTCGTCTCCTACAACATACATTGTCGAATGTATAACTAAAGCGAGTCTAACCATGATACGTCAGGTGTTAGATATATTCACACTACCTACTTATTTCCGATTTCAGATTTCTACCTCATTACCATCCTTAATATAACATCATTGGAGTCTACTACGTAAACATTTTTAATCATTGCTTTTAATAATAAATATTACAAATATGAATGTGCAAACCGCGACACGAATTGTATAGTTTTTAATAGCAGCCTGAGGAGAAAAAAAATAATTTAAAAAAAAATGAATCAAACGATGGTTTGAAATTAATTTGTCTGATGCAATTGTTACAGACAACAACGACACGATATTGAAAGGCTGTCATCTGAATATTTTGCTATGCAAGTTCCTTTACCATTTTTATCATACTTATACACATACTTACAGACAGTACAGAGCAATGTTAAGTTAACGCAATTCGCGTCAATGCACAAGTAGACAAGACAATATCGACCACTCCTAAAGATGCCTATAGACTACGCAACTATTGGTGTTACGAATTACGAAGAGCAAGATATTTTGCGGTAAGGGGCAAGTGGACTCTACCACAGGCAAAGTTTCTTATTTGAAATATATTAGAATAGTAACATGGAAGTGTTTTCTAGATTTAATATTTTTCGCAATATTCAAACAATATCTTGTTATTTATTTTTGTTGATTAGAATTAATAGCGGGTATGTAACATTTTATTGTGTTTTCTGTACGAAACATTTTCACCAATGCCTTAGTTTGAACAAAATCCCGGCGACGCATTTTTTATGAATTATGTTCTATATACCTATAGGTATGTAATTTCAACAAAGAAATTAAACGTTTCATCCTAACAAGGGCATAAGTACGAGTAGATACTACCGATCGATACCGTTAGAGACATACAATTTTGAATGTAAAATTATAATTATATTAGTCCTAATAATTATTGTCAACTAGCGGACCCGACAGACTTCGTCCTGTCAAAAAGATTTGTTGACTCTTTGACGTTAGGAACATGGAGTGATTGTAATTTAATACGAACTTTATACAATAGCAATAAAGCTCAAATTGAGTCTACGTTTTAGTTAGAAAACGGTTGCACGGGAAAAAGGAAAGGGCTGTTTTTAGGGTTTTCCCGGCAATTATTCGAATTTTTCTCACATTTTAAACCTTCCGTGGACTTCCAAAAATTATTCATAACCATAATTAGCCAAATTGCTGCAGCCGTTCTCGAGTTTTAGCGAGACTAACGAACGGCAATTGATTTTTATATATATATAGATATATAAGATACGATAAGATTAACAATGAATTTGTATTGTACTTAAAAATGTGACTTAACAAAAATTAAGAATGATCTTAGATATAATTTTCTTTTTTCGTATGTCATCATACCCAATTCACTCACTGTTTTGGGTTATATTTATTCTGACTCACCCTCTAACAGAATTAACGTGGGCCACATAAAGTGTTTCATTTATGAATCTCAGTCGATAGCTGTACGGTGTAACCAACTGCAAAAGATAAAAACAACTTTCACTTTTGAGGTATTGCTATTTTTATGCAATTGGTATGCCAAGTTAATTAGTGATTATTTGTCGACAAAATACCTAATTACTATGACTTTGTCGATACAATATGTTTCACTACATGCCTACATAAATACTTAGGTACCTTTATAAACATATCCCGCGAGTCTAACAACTAGTTTGCACTAAAAACATTAAACATGATGATATTTCACAACTCGTCGCATAAAGTATGTATTGCGAAGAATGTCTTGTTGGTGCTAGCGTTCGCACTGCTGTCAAACCTATCATTTTAACATGTTTTTAAGTGAATGTTTCATCAATGCAAACTCACGGTTACAAAACGTAGCTAAAGAACGTGAAACATTTTTGAGACTAGTGAATGAACAAGATATTTTCTTGAACCTAAGAGATGTGCCCGCAATATTCATAAAATATTTCCCTTAAATTAAAATTAAGTTGTTATGGAGACCAAACCAGAGAATATGTAATAATACTTCGACGTCCCGCCCGATTTCCCCGCCTCACCCAATCTTCTCTCCTCTTATGGTCGACGTTTGGTATTCTCTACGTGCTACGCACACGTGTAAAAACACGTCACTGATTGATGTCTGTGTGATAGAGACCAAATAAAGCGTTTGTATGGAATTTTGGCGGAGTGTCCGCGGTGTGACCTAACCAATTATTTTATGTAATGGAAATGGCAAACAAGCATGCAGTTCCCATTTATGTTAAGTGATGACTGCAGTTATAGACACTTACAGAAAGACTCCTGAGGCCCAAGGTGTTATGCCTCTGTGCCGGAAATTATAGGGCCGCACATTACCACCTGACCGGAACACGATAGTGCTGAACACTAACATTTAGCGGCAAGTATATTAGGTAATGCGGTGGTGCATACGCCCGCGAGCTTCGTCACTGGAGCTCTACCACCAATAAAAAGCTCTAAAACCATACTAAGCCATAGGTACATTAATGTAGAGATATAAAACATTTTATATTATTTTCGTTTTGTTTTGTGAAAAATTAACATACCTACCTACGTCTTGTGGCATTGCATGTGTAGGTAATCATATAGGTATGTAAATAGGTAACTAGTTAAATTACTACCTACTAAGTATTTGGATTTCACTTGCAATACGTATATCCGCATAGATTTTATGTTCCTTCTGCTGTATACACTTACCGTAAAATGTTCAAGTAATGGAAACGGTGAAAAACTGGAAGGGAGACAGACCACGCAATAGTCTCTGTTGGGAAATAATTCGTATGCTGCTTCTAGCATATCAAAACCATATCTATGAATAATAAACAAAAAAAATCATTACGAAATACCTACATACCTACCTAATATTCTTTATCAAATCAAACGATTTATGTATCTTATTTTTATCTTTTAATGTATAGTATATATCAAATTTTCAACTTCACTCTCAAATCCCGTATGGTCTAGTGGCTAGGATACCTGGCTTTCACCCAGGAGGCTCGGGTTCGATTCCCGGTACGGGAAATATTTGTTTTATTTTTTTATAATAATCATTGTTTTTTTTATACTATGTTATGATAATAAATAGGTACACCTGCCTTTCATCATAATCAGGATGCATCGCAAAGAATTCCAAAAGGAATGCGTTAGGAGATCCGGTAAAGCGCAACGGCTCCGGCATCCTAGGCATTACTGCTGTCACAGCTAAAAACATTATTTTGTTAATGAAGATTATTACTATTTAATAATTCTGAATATTCGAAATCGAAAAAATATAAGCGAAGAGAAAACCATAAATATTTTCGATTGGCAATTAGGAAGGCATAGGCCTATCTGTAACGTTATATAACTTTAATTTGCTTCATAAAAACTTTATATATCTCGTTCTTATATTATTTAGGTAAATCATTTTCTTTTAATACGACACTCACTAGGTTTTTGTGGTTTATCCTTGTCCACAACGCGCTCTCTGCGTCTTCCATCCAAAAGTTTTGTAATATCGTCGACTGATCTAGAAAGTTATTAAGGAGAAAATAATCTTAGGTACTTACAAACTGTATAACACTACATTGCAATTATATTATTCGCAGCCTTAATGTATCTAATTAACATATGTACCTACCTTTATGTATTTCGAAAAAGCGTAAAAATTGTAGGTAACTTAGTAACTACCTACTTACTCAAAGTAAAAGCAAACATTTGTTCCGAAAATAATCTTCTGTCTAAAAAAGTTACAGGCGCTCGTTATTAAAAATAACTAAATAGTTATCGAACATGTGCGCGCTGATGATAAAATTAAATCGATTCGATATCATTAAGTTCCCTCTCCTTGATACCGTATATCTATTTATAAGAGGGAACTTACCTTATTACAAACAGTTCTCATTACCGTAGACCTAAGTACCTACTGTGTACCTACTGTGTACCTATTCAGATAGATTAATAAATGTTAATAAAAGTCGTATCAAAGCAAATTAATCAAGACCAAATACAAGTTAACTGCTGTAAATTGTTGAGGAGTTCTCTCGACTGTCTTATTAAATCGACTCCAAACCCTTAAATCTGTACCTTTCGAACTATTGAGTTTGGAAAAAAATGGGTTTAGGAACCTCAATGTCATTTGAAAAGACATATCTATATAACCTTACAGGTATTAGTTTGATGAAAAAAATAAAAAGTTTTTCTCTTCTCTTTCACCAAACCTCACTGTTTTAATGAAGATTAACTTAGCTCACCAAAAAGTGGTCAAAAACAAAAATCAAGCAGCTCACATTAGCCTGGGTTGCACCACGATATTTGTTAAAGTTAATGTAACATTTCACATCCTTATCTAACTTTAACAGATTTCTTTAAGTTAGAAAAGGATGTAAAATGTGACAATAACTTTAACAAATATCGTGGTGCAACCCAGGCTTAGTGGCGTAGACTATGAGCAGTTGAGCACCCAAGCTAAGATTTAAAGTTCGTGCCCTCTCAATCAGGCGCCGGGACGGGTCCCGTCACAGCGGTCATTTATTAGGTACCTATCCTCTTAGACTAGATCGTAGAAACAAAATTACTCCTACCCAGGCCGCTTCTTCATAAAATCGTCTTGTTTTGTCAAATGTGGGATCCTCAATAATTCCGTGTCAATATTCACGATATCAAACTCCATTTCCTCTTCTTCGTCGTCTAGCAAAATGTCTAAAAGCGTCTGGTGATCATAGTGGGAAATTTGTTCGGGTACTGAGTTTTCTCCGTTCAATGTCCAGCCCACCTGTATCAATTTATTGACTTAATGCATGCCAATGATGCATAGAGCAACACCGGAGGGGAGTAGCCATATGCAGGCTTTCCCCTCTGTCAAAGTACTAGCCCAAATGGGCCTGTACCTGTCGCCTAGATGTTTAAATGTGTGCGTGAAATTGTTTCTGTATTTTGTTAAAGTCAAGGTGTGAGTTTCGTAGTAATAGATTTTAGTAGTGTGCGTGTGTGTCGCACGCATTTGCCCCCGCAAAAAATGACTGTTTTGCATCGGTAATAAACGCTATGGCTACTCCCCTCCGGTCCGCCACGGCCGGTGGGCCGTGTTGTTCTTTGAAATGATGTGATCTTAGATTTTTAATGTTTAAAGTTCGCACAGGTAACACGAAGACGTCTACTTGTAACATACTTAGACCACGATTATGTTATCTAAGATACATCCAACTTAGATAACAAGACTAGGTTTGAGTTAGATAGATAACATTACCGTGCGTAGACACCACCGCATTACCTAATCGAAGCATCTGACGCTACATGTAAGGCCAGTTTAAAAAGGGTTTAACCGGGTGGTGTAAAACCTTAATGTTTTGTTATTTATCTTGCACCTCAACAATTTTTTCTCACAACCCTAAGGTTGACTGTAAGAGAATTCTTTGGGGCATAAACTCTGCCATATGTATAAATTACATAGAAGTGTAAATAAATAAAATTTCTACTTACCCTCGAATTACGTTTCTTAACGTACGATCCAGTATCACTGGCAAGAGATGGCGGATGAACTTCCACATTGATACCTGATAAACTTTACAGTTTTATCTTATTAGCTATTTAATAATATTCTGGATTATGCAGATGACAACAATAAATACAAAAATACGCTTACATAATAATACACATAATATTTTTATAAAATTTTAAAGGCCTACTAAACTCCCTTTGTAAAAATATTAATAGGAATTTCAAAATGAAAGTGACGCAATTTAATTTTCAAAACTTAAACAAAAAAACCAACATAAGTTTTATTGATAGATTTCACAGTGCATAATGCATTATCAATGTAATGTTTTGCTGATTAAAATGACTTGAAACCTTTATAAAGCATATTCGAATCGAAGCGCATTCTAACCAAGAACTAGCCCGAGCATTCAGAAAATTTTCGAGATTACGAATTTTAAATTTGTTATTTAAATTGATAAGCAAAATAATCCATTATATCTACCTGATAGTCGACTCTAGGTCTTTGCTAGTTTTCTTTACAGCCCTTGCGTTAGGATGGCGCAAGCCTGCAAAAGGCGATAGCTCAAAGCTCTCTTCCAAAGCTTCGTAATTAATCTGCGTGTTCAAGCACATCACCCCTACTGCGACTTCTTTATGCTGTGGTAATGGTAATATAAAAAAAGTATGACGACTTCCTCCCTGGTAAGCTAGTAGCTTATGCAGTGAATTGGCAGGATATTAGCTAATTAAATAAGTAAGTGAAGATATTCAGTTGCATTCGTAGGCGGTATGAAAACGATAGTGATAATCAGATTTCGTGTCTCTTAAATAAATAAAATATATTTCAGCTGTTCGACCGACTAAGGGCGGGTTTCACCGTTTGCTCTGAGTACCGAGTTTAATAAAATATGGAATTTTCTCATATCTGGCCTAAGAAGTATAAAAATAAGCATAAGCATAGAATAAGCATAGAACATGTTATAATACTACGTATAGAATGGACATCGAAGTGTCCCGCCTGATTTTCCCTCTTGCAGCCCGCACCTCCCCTTGAGTACCATACCGGCAGCCCCGATAGCAATTGAGGTAATAGTTTACGAATGGCGACTACACATCGGAAGACAAGCATAAGCAGACGCGCTACAAGATGGACCGACGACCCAGTGAATCGCTGGATGAAGGCGGCCCAGTACTGTTCGATATAGCAATCTTTGGGGAGGCCTTTGTCCAGCAGTGCACGTCTTTTAGCTGAAATGACAACGAGGGTCGAATTAAAATTTTGAAGGCAAAATACTACGATATGCAAATGTTTTACCTCACAAACCAGAAGTATACGTTCCGATTCGGGATGCCTTGATATCAGCTCGCTAATGTAGTAGTCTCCATAAAGCTGTTGCAGCCGAATTGAGTGACGCTCCATTATAGGTACAATGTCATCGTTGTCTTCTTCGCTATAGAACAACATTTTTTTACTAACTAACTAACCTTACCGTACCGGGCCGCTTTACCTAATTTATAAGAGTTTAATAAATTAACATATTCCATGTTTTTTATAATCCTTTCAGTGGACTAAAGGTCAAAGGCGTCTCCAGCCAACGAATTAGAGGGGGCAGCTGGGCTATAGGGGAGGACAAATTGGCTCTCTAGATGGTACCTATACTTATATGGCACATATCAGTCTTTGTTGCAGTTTTCTCAGTAATGTGGGCTTTGGAACTCTGCCAGTGAATGACAAAGAATGTCCCATATTTTTTTGTTTTGTCTTATCTTGCCGTTTGTAAAAGAAAGTATGGAACATTCTGTTGATACCTATTTTTATCATTAAGTATTTTTGGACTATTATTTATTTTATTTTGTTTACTTTGACATATTAATCAACGTATCAGTTGTTATTCGCTTTAATTTTATATTTGTAATTTGACCTATCACAAGCAAATTCTATTATTTCCAAGTGATTAAATGAATTTTTGAGTTTGAGTTTGAGTTTGAGTTGTAAATTGTGCTGTATTTTGTCCCTAGAGGGGGGCAGCTGCCTTCCTCTACCACCCCCTGGCAGCTGCCTTCCTCTACCATCCTTACATCCTGTAGAACTATCACAGTTACAATTCAACTTAGCCTCACAAGGTGTTGCCAATATGTATCTGCATTTAGCTCTGGTTTTCTTGCTAGTAGATGTCTATAGTATATAGGCAGGTGAATCTCTGCACTTACCATCCACATGGATGACAGGTGAATAGGTACTGCAGCTATATAATATAGTGAACTGAATACGTGTTTGCCACCATTATAAAAATGGTGGCAAACAAGTATTCACTCAGGTAATAATTTCATCCACGTACATAAATTAATTACATCATCATTATGTACCATCGAAGAAATGTCCTTTTGTAACGATAAAGTCTAATTTTCATTATTTTTAGATGATCGGAATCATCTTCGATGGTACATGAAAGAATCCACGAATATTTTATATTGCAATCCACTGACACAGCTCTCCGTATACGAAGGCGCGGGCTGACTTCACAACGATCAGCGATGCAGATCACCGGCAGTCTGTCGCCGGGCACGCCCCGCTCCAACGCCTGCACGCGCCTGAACGAAGCCTCGCAACGAGACTGGCCCGGCACCAGCACTGTACACGTGCCATAGACATAACTATTATACCTAATAGTAACCGACAAACGTCTTGTCTCTTTATCTTATTAATTGTTTTATATTATTTCGCATTAACACATGCTTGTGAAATATATTTTATTTTAAAGAAAAATGGAAAGATAAATTTGACTTCAGGCGAGACTCGAACTCGCGGCCTACTGGGAATCTAGTCCAGCCGCTCTTCCAATTGAGCTACTGAAGTCCTGCCCGATTTGTCAAATATTTCCTTCACATTTATTGCATTGCTTTATGGTAGCAGCAGCGCCATCTATTGCCAACTATGCTAGTTAGGCAACCGATATAATAGACTTTGCAGTTTATTGAATATCGTAAAGAAGTCGCTTTTACCCCTAATAATTGTTTTATATTATTTCGCATTAACACCAGCTTGTGAAATATATTTTATTTTAAAGAAAAATGGAAAGAAAAATTTGACTTCAGGCGAGACTCGAACTCGCGGCCTACTGGGAATCTAGTCCAGCCGCTCTTCCAATTGAGCTACTGAAGTCCTGCCCGATTTGCATGTAATAAATGTGAAGGAAAGATTTGACAAAAAAATTTGAGAGAAAAATTTCTTTCTTATCTTATTCCTCAGCAGTATTGCGGCTATTTCACTACACGGTATTCAGGGTCTGGTGGCAAGGGTGGGCGTAAATTCATACCGGATTGCCGCTTTAAAGGATATTATGTGAAAAGGTCATTATGCAAAAAGGACATTATGCGAAAAGGACAATATGCGAAAGGGACATTATGCAAAAGGGACATTATGCGAAAAGGACAATATGTGAAAACAACATTGTGCGAAAAGGACATTATGCGAAAGGGACATTATGCGAAAGGGACATCATGCGAAAGGGCCATTATGCGATAAGGACATTATGCTAAAAGGATATTATGCGAAAATGACATAATGCGAAAGCGTCATTATGCGTAAGGGACATTATGCGAAAGGGACATTATGCGAAAAGGACACTATGCGAAAATGAGATTGTGCGAAAAGTACATTATGCGAAACGGACGTTTTGCGGTGGGGACATTATGCGAAAGTGACATACCTACTTAATGAGAAAATTACATTATGCGAAAAGGACATTATGTAAAAAGGAAATTATGCGCCGAGAGCCGATGAAAGCGCGTCTTTATTACGGCATAATTCAGTTGGTAACTTAACTAATAACCTACACTGATCTTGTTAGTTTTATGTCAAAAGAAGCGGTTGTTAGAAAGAAAACAACGGTAATGCGAAAAATAAAAACATCAGAATCTATATTCCTTTTCTTTTCAACAATTTCACAGTTTGTTTCAGACACGGACGTCCGTTCACTCTGTTCGTGTGGCGGCGACAGAGCGCTCTCTCTGACTCCAGGGGCGTATTTGCCACGTTGGCTGCCCTAGGCCTATGAGAGATTGCCGCAAACTAAATAAATAAATAAAAAAAAACGATAGTCAGTAAGTGATTTAATTAATTTTTCTAATAATCGTAATTGCCATACATGTAAATTTTTTCGCGAGATGCTTTAAAGACACGATAAGATAAGATTTTACAAGTATGCGCGTAGGCAACTACTTAAAAAAAAACGACCAAATTTTGCCGCCCCGGAAATGCCTCCGTCTGACTCCCTGAATGCTATATCACTGCGCGGTAGTAAGGGATTTAGGGCGTAAGGCTGACCGGGCCACGCCTGTCGCCCTAATTACTGTCCCTGACTCCCTAAATGTTATTTCACTACCCTGAACTTTACCAGCGGACCCTGAATACCGTGAAGTGAAATAGCCGTTTATGCTCTACGCGCTGCGTAACCCAGTACGGCACGGGAGTCGTTATTCCAGTAACTACCAACCGATGAGTTGAGTGACAGTTCCTTATCGCATAGTCTTATCCTCTCCAGCACCTCTTTAAGCCGAGGATCGGCAGTATGTGTTACCAAACCATTATCTCATTGGGCACTTAGAAATGGCTTTGCCGTAGGTACTTGCTGCTAGTAGGTACCTAGCTCAAAAACACAACAAAAAACGACCCACTGGTCAGGATCAGCTAGTAGAGGAAAGGGAGTGAAACGCTTTGACAAAACGAGTCATTTCTCCGGTTCTGTGTAGGGTTATGGTCTGCACTTACCATCTATAGGAACAGCATGAGGAGCAGTCGCATTTGAAAAAAAAAGTAGTTATATTATATAGATGCATAACCAAGGCTATTATAGGCTGTATAACACGATGATCCTTGGAGCGTGTTAGGAGCAAACCAATAGCCATGCACAAAATGAGATGGCTTGGTTTGGGTTAAGCGATATGGCGACCTCACGGTATACGGTAAACAATGTTAAATCACAGGTGACACTGCGGGCCTAGCAAAATATCGTATTAATATTATAAATGCCAAAGTTTGTATGTTTGTGTTTCTTTTTTATTCCTTCACGTAAAACTGCTGAACCGATTTTCATGAAATTTGGCTCATACATAGAGGGTAACTTAGATTAACACATAGGATAGTTTTTATCCTGAAGAAATGTTCCTGTGGGATGCCATGGGATGATTTGATGAGTTTCCACAGGTTACGCGAAAAGCGACCTACACGCGAGCAACAGCTAGTAGAATATTAAGTTCAAGAATAACAAAGACGTACGTACATGGATAATCAACTAGAGACTTCATCATAGCAACATACTGAAGATAAGGATCGTGCATGAAAACAGACTTCAACATACGATCCACAATGTCCCGGGTGTACGATGGATGCCAACACAGCAGATGGAGAAAAAGAGTATTCCTTGAATTTAACTCTATGCACCTGGAATTTAGCATTCATGTGTCAATGTCATTTTTTTTACAAAAATTGTTTTTTTTGTTTTTGTATTTGACGTTACAAAACTCGTCGTCGTTTAACTGCCTCAGTAGCGTAGTGGTAGCAGGCCACTACTATTACGCAGGAGGTCCTGGGTTCGATTCCCGGGTCGGGGACTATCAGAGATAACGGTTAAAAATCCTTTATCTCTGTTTCTATTGGGATTTTTCCATTTTCTGGAAGATTCCCAGTACCCCGGTGTATGGTAATGTGCCCGAAGATGGCAACAGGTTCGCCACCTGTTACATGGGTCAAAACGTAACCGGCGAGTCGTGGGTGTTTGCATGTATGATTGAATGCATGCATTTACCTCTGCCTACCCCTTCGGGGATTACAGGCGTGAAGTTACGTTAAAAAAATAACTCAAATTCGCTCAGTAATTTCTTTGGCAGAGGTTTAGACCTCAAGAGTAGCAAAGCCTCTCCATTTTGACCATCGGTTTTTGTGTAGATGTCTATAGGCTGCAGTTTTCATCATCATTGCTCATCATAGCTGCTGGACAAAACCTTCCCCAAAGATTCCCATAGTGTTGTGAATGAATAAGGGAATATGCCGTAATCCCCACGCTGGGCATGCGTATTGGGGGTAGTTTTATCTAATATACAGGGTTATCTGAAATTAGCGCATCACCTCTTGCAGGCAGCCTCTTGACATCAATCCCATAAAGATTTGTTCTGCGACTTTTTAAACTCCATAATTTTTTTAATTAAAATTTTCCTATACTAAAGTATTTGTTTGCTTCTAAACCGGTATTTATTTACTCTTATGGTGAGATTCACAGACCGCACTACGACTTTACTTTGAGCAAAGTATGCTTAGAACTGTCAGTACAGTATGGGATTTGACAGTTCGAAGCGTACTTTGCTTGCAAGTAAAGTCATAGTGCGGTCTGTGAATCTCGCCCTCAGCCACGCACCTTTGCCTAAGCAAAATATCGCCACGCGCAGCGGGGAGCGGGTTTGTGGAGTTGCGGGGTGACGCAGCAGCGGCAATGCTCTTTTAAACTTTTGAAAACATTTTGCTGTTTATTTTTTTTTTGGTTATTTATCAAAATTTGTAGAAAGTCGTAGAACAAACGTAGTTGAGATTGATCTATAGGCTACCTGCAAAAGGTGATACACTTATTTAAATTGACCCTTTATAAAATTCTCGTGTCACAGTGTTTGTAACAATATTCCTTCGAAACGGCTGGACCGATTATTATGAAATTTTGTGTGCGTGGGTAAATATGAGAATCGATTGTAGTCTATTTTTATATGCCTAAATGGTAAAGGATTTACCGGTTATTTTTTTTTTAATTTTTATATTTTTAATAACTCTAAAGCGATGCGAAGTTCGTCGGGCTGCTAGTATTTTATATAAGGCTATTTAAATAACCATGAATCTATAGGTAGGTAACTATAGGTATCTTTAAAAAGCATACCTACTTGTATTTGGTCCATATATAGTTCTCCCAAGCGCCAGGATGAACAGACGGTACCAAAGGATAATCTTTAGCAGCCAAGAAACCCACAATCACATCATTGATGTCCAGTTGACATATAGATAATACGCAATTATCTCTGAAAGACAAATTCAATCATTAACAAAATTTATCTATTGCGTGTGCCATAAAAACATCACCTATCAAAAGTGCCGTTTTTTAAAACAATTTCCCGTTGAATGGTAGGCAAGTTAGTATATCTCCGGCACCCACACTCGAGTACCTGCCCAATCATGTCTTTTTAACTTGTATTGTCAATGCAACAGTAAAATAAAACATAAGGGTCGCCGCAAACGGACCACACGCGACAGCCACAAATGCCGCGACGAGAAGCTCGAAGTAGCTACAAAGGTAGCTGAAGCACGCGACAGCCACTTGTGGCCGGTGGTCGACATTTATCAGTAGTTAGTAGTTATCTTTTTGGAATTGAATCTCTGACATAAATACTTCCACATCCATATTTATTCCAATCAACAACAAACAGGTGGTAGAGCTCCAGTGACGGAGCTCGCGGGCGTAGGCACCACCGCATTACCTAATATACTTGCCGCTGAATGGTAGTGTTCAGCACTATCGTGTTCCGGTCAGGTGGTAATGTACGGCCCTGTAATTTCCGGCACAGTGGCATAACACCTTAGGCCTCAGGAGTGGCAACGCATCTGCATTTTGACCTTGGTCTTTGTGTGGGTGTCTATAGGCTGCAGTCATCACTTAACATCAATGTGAACTGCATGCTTGTTTGCCACTACAATAACATAAAAAAAAAAAAAAAAAAAAAAAAACAGACTACGTAGGTACGTGCGTTGCTTTCGACTTGAACAGGTTAACTGAAGTGAGGTAGGGGAATGAGGGGTTGGGAATCGCGCTAGTGGCGTGTGGCGGAGTTTTATATCGGCGTTTACTGGCCGGTGCGGGCCACTAGAAGCGAGCAACGACGATTTGTAGCATTTGGCGGCCACCGGCGGCATCAAGTGTGCGGCGAATCCGTATAAAATGTATGAAAACTTCAGGAAATATGCCAGTGGCGGCGTTTCGTGATTGTGGCCGGTGGCTCGTGTGCGGCGACCCTTACAGGTAAGGCTCTAGCGCTTGTTACACTTTCATAAAATTAGTGTAAATTACTCACATAAGATAAACAATGTTAGAAGCGTCCTGGACTAGAAAATTCTTAGCCATTGACTCGTTAACCAAGTCCAAGATATCAGAAGCATCTTCAGACTCTGCTAAACGCAAACGCCCCAGCGGTCGCGGTCGAAGTACCCTCGAAGTCATGCTATTTTGAAACGAATCAGAAAACCAAGATAAAGTTGATTTTCTTGTAATACTAGATGAATTCCTACAAAGACTTGTATTTTACTTTCTCTATGACAAGAAGCACAGATCACTATACTAAGAAGTGAAAAGCAAGTGAAAAGAGACCACAGATCACTATAGCTAGTCTAAAAGAGACGTTGACATGTATGTTTTGAAGTTTTATTCTTTTATCCAGAGAAAGTAGAAGTTTCAAAATTCGTAATTCCTGTATTTTTAGAGATACAATGTTTGATTTTTTTTTTTTAAGTTAATACAGTCAAGAATAATAATAAATTATAAAATAAATCAAGAAATTGGACTTTATTTCATAAAAAATTGAATTGATTGAAAAAAAACAGTGAAAAAAGTGTTATTTTCACAATTACTTGAAAAAAAAAGAAGTATATCAAGCCTTTTTTGCGGAGGTTTTTTATTTTACCTTCATTGCTAGATATTTAGTATTCATTTGACGTTTATTTTATCAAAATCGGCTAGTTAGTTTGGGAGGAAATTTTTTTTTTGTAAATCGAGGTCAACATTCGGGAAAGATGTTCAGGGCGTATAAAATAGTTAGAATTTTTTTTTTGATTTTTTTTAGATTTATTTTCATCGATAATTTTCGGTCTAATTTCACCAATTTTCGGGGTTGCACTTTAACGCGGGTCAAACTGTATTTCACAATCTTACTTATCATCGACGACACAACGCAGCTTCTCATCGTCAATGTTACATAAAGATCAACCTTTTTATTAAATAGATAATAAATCTATGTTTATTATTATTTTTAGCTTTTTGCACCCATCAGCACAAATAGCATTTAGCATACGCTACAAACTAGAGAATAGCGGACGGCGACGCGAAAAGTGGCTCAACAGACCGTAAAAAAATTCTAGTTCTACCAAATGATGGGGGCAGTCTTCTTTTTTTAAAAATAATTAAATAGAATAGCGATAATGTGATTGGCCTAACATCTACATAATTAAATACGTACAAATGTATTCCTAGACATCCTGCGTGATAGAAGATAACGCCCGCAAACCAAAACAGACCAGTACTCACAATTAGAATCTGTTCACGAGTATGACGCAAGTGGCGGTCATTACTCTCCTTAACCACAAAGGGATGTTAGCAACCCGTCACAGTCAGAGTTCCCTTACTTCAATAAAAAATCCTGTTAATAGGTGCATAAATGAAAATCATATATTTAGATACTTATTTATTGAATATCCTTAAATTCAAACTCCCTGAATTTCAGAAATACACAGAACGTAAATCGTTTGTATGCCAGACTTCAATATACTGAACATTACTGTTTTGAGCTTTCACTTAATCATAAAAAAAATACTTCATCAACGAAACTGATTAATATGCTTAATATACAGAACACATACATCCTAATAAAAAATAATTTAATTCAGTAACAAATTCCTACTAGCTCTAATTAGCATCAATAAATAAGATGACTTCATTGTGTGGATCTCTTTGGAGTGATTAGGTCGACGCGTGGCCCTTGTAAATTATAACACTTATTTCAAACTAATGTATCCAAGATGAAAGCCAGATTTTACTAAGAAGTAATGTTTACAAAATATTATTTACAATATGTTTAGATATCGTTAAAAATAAAACCCATGACCCAATATAATAGGTTGGGGAAAAAGTCTTTTCGCATTATAGTAGGTATGAACTTGTAATAAAATCTCTTTGGCTATAGTATTTGTATCTGGCTGGTTTTCGTATCATTGAAAGTTAAAAACAATAATTAAAGACAATAATTCCAAATTCAAATTAGGCAAATGTGTGATTTTTATTTGTTTTTCGTACTGTCAAGATGAGTGAATCTAATGAAGAAATTCGATACATTTTAAAATTGTACTACAAAAAAGGTAAAAATACAACGCAAGCAGCGAAAAAAAAATTGCGATATTTATGGACCTAGTGCAGTGTCTGTGAGAGTAGCACAAATTTGGTTTAAGCGTTTTCAATCCGAAAATTTTGATGTCAAAGATGCACCTCGCTCTGGTCGCCCTATTACGGATAAAATGGATGCCATTTTTGAAAAAGTGGAGCAAGATCGACATATCAGTAGTTACGACGTAGCTGAAGAACTGAGAATTGATCACAAAACAGTTTTGGCGCATTTGAAAAAAGCTGGGTACAAAAATAAACTCGATATTTGGGTACCTCACGAGCTCACTGAAAGAAACCTAATGAACCGTGTACTCATTTGTGATTCTTTATTACGATGTAATGAAACCGAATTTTTGAAGAAGCTGATAACTGGTGATGAAAAGTGGATCACGTACGACAAGAACGTGCGAAAAAGGTCGTGGTCAAAGGCCGGTCAGGCTTCACAGACTGTGGCGAAACCTGGGTTAACTCGCAATAAGGTGATGTTGTGTGTGTGGTGGGATTGGAAGGGCATTATTCATTATGAGCTATTACCACCAGGCAGGACTATCGATTCTGAACTCTACTGCGAACAACTGATGAGATTAAAGCAAGAAGTTGAGAGAAAGCGGCCGGAATTGATCAACAGAAGGGGTGTGGTGTTTCATCATGATAACGCTAGACCTCACACATCTATAGCCACTCAGCAAAAATTAAGAGAGTTTGGCTGGGAGGTGTTAATGTATCTGCCGTATAGTCCTGACCTTGCACCTTCAGATTTCCACCTGTTTCGGTCTCTTCAGAATTCTTTATGCAATGTTAGGTTAACATCACGAGAGGACTGCCAAATCCACTTGTCGCGGTATTTTGATGAGAAGTCGCAAAATTTTTATAGCAATTGGATCATGTCCCTACCTACAAGATGGCAAAAGGTTATCGAACAAAACGGTACATACATACTTTAGTTAAATTTAAATAAACTATATTAAAAAATGTTTTGAATTATCTTTAAAAATGCGAAGAAACTTTTTCCCCAACCTAATATTTCTAAATAAAGCTACCTAATGATTGATATAAAAAATGCGATAGTTGTGAGACGACAAACTAACTTATACTTTAAATAGAAAAATTTGCGGCAACTGATGATGTTTTAGGCGGACATTAATATGATGTACATAAATTGAAAGGGAAGAATATTGCATCAAAACTTTAACATTTCGGCATTTGCAAATGATGAATTTAGCCTTGAATGATTTACGTACGAAATGGAATTTAGATTCACATTGAATAAACATTTATAACGGTAACCACATAATTGGCACTGGAGCCATACTAAACTTATCTCATTCGTGACGTTTTTATATTAAAACTAATATTTGATTATGATTCAATTGTATGAATAAAATTAAAACTGTAACTTAAATCTTATACGAATATTATAATTAATTATTAATATTATCCAAACAATCCTCCCACTACGACGCGATTACTTAATTGTTCTATGTTTGAGATGTCTTTTACGTGTACAAAAATATCGTCAATATTCAATAACATTTAATTATTTCTTTTTTTTATATCATCATTCTGCCCTTCCGATATTAAGAAATTAGGCTAGTTTATAACGACAGAACATGAAAAAATATGTATTCATATCGGATGGCAACTTAACTATCGTACGCGTCTTTTATCCCTAATATAATATTAAATTTTCATGTTTAAATGCCATTTTCCTATTTGAGTATCGTAGAATAAAATCTGCCTACATAATTCATTGTTAGTTACACGAAAACTAAAACTAAAATGGACACATAAAATAACCTACCAAACGCCTATCCTTATGAACATTTACAATATAAAACTATCTGTATTAATATTGTTATATATCTGAATAGTGATTAAAAACGCTTATACTCTGCTACATGTATATTATAGTATTAAGCATGCGAGTATACGTGACATGTAAATTTATTTATTTCTTAAGGCAAGGATTACGAAGAACATATCTACCTAACATTATATTTAGTCTAAGAACACTACCACACTAATCGTTATCAAGAAGAGATCACACAGCGAACATAACATACACATATAATGCACCTTAAATATTGGTGCAAACCTAAAGAACATAGTAATGTCTTGGATTCATATGGACTGTTTAAACTAAAAGCATACTATACATTTTTAAGCATTTTTAAATACAACGAAAATATCTCAGGAGGTGAGATTTTGATTCCATTACGATTTATCAGTAACACAATTAATGTATATCTACCATGATATGTTACAAATACGCAACCAATACAAAACCTCACACCTTTTTACTCAAACAATATTAGCTGTCCGATAATAATATGGACTATAATAATTATTTACACATGACAATCTCTTTATGAGCATAAAAAAATAAAACCAAGTCTATTTGAAAAATAACTATGTTAATAACTTCATGATTAGTAGTTATACTCCAAAACATGTAAGAAGATAAAACATGCATTATTTCTTTAGTTGTATGTGATTTAATTTTAGATTATTGACAGATATTATGCTTTAAATTGTTATTTAAAAAGCAACAAATGAAATATTAATAAAATCCTTTCACTACTTTTACTTGATCATACAATGTAAACAAAACATTTCTAGTCTAATCTTACTTATGTTCAACATATAACTAGCCTATTTAATATTTACACTAGCCTGATTTGTTATGCTCTGCTAAAGCGTAAACTGACACACACCACATACAACCTCTCATTGTATTCCACTTCAATATAACTAGGAATTTTATTAATCATAACCTAATCACTCGCACCATAATATTTTAAATGTTATTTACAATTCATTCGAGTCTCTTATTCTAGGTGTGAATCACATCCACATGGCTATGTGAGATTAGTGTTTGCGTAGTGTCCAAGAATCTTATGACTAAAATGACATGCTAAAGAATTCTGCTTTATGGTGTCATTTTCATCTTAAGAAATTTTGTTCTGAAGATTTTGTACCGAATCAAAATAATGTAGTGAACTGAGTATTTTATTTTTTTTAATTTATTTTGTTCTTAAAAGCAAAACGGCATGATAGTTAACGCACTTGGAACTATTTTTAATATTACTAAAATTATGTATTTGAGTAATTTTGATACGAAAACTGTATATTACTAATAATGTAGCTTGTCAAACTTCTTACTAATCGCACTATGTATATTGAACATACTAGAGTCTCATTTTAGTTTCTAAGATTCGTGAACGTACTATAGTCAGTGTTTTAAAACCCAACAGCAACCTACAAATATGATCAATGGCAAAAGCCTATTTATTGTATTTCTGTTGAAATTTGTGTATCCATCCGAAAGGACGAATCCTCATGATAAAAGTATTTAATTTATGTGATACAAAATCATGCACCGTATGTATCTTCGTCTTTTTACAAAATTTTATTATCGTAAAAATGTATCAGCAGAAAACAATCACAAAAAATGGCTCATTTACATTACATTTTTATGATCATTAACACGAGACGATGTTTTTTCAGGAAACTAGAGGAAAAGGAAAGACTATTTAGATACACATGAGACAATGTGTTACCATATTTGTAACAATTGAGACTTTATTTTGTATAACAATGGTTTCTGTATTATCATAATTTATTAAATGCATATATTTTCGCAACTTGACTAATTATTTTAACATAATTGAAATTACTAAGTGGGCCTGTTAATTACAGAAGTGTACGTATATAATAAGGCTTAACTTTGTGATAAAGGACATAGCGATAACTAGACTATGTATTACAGGAAAATTTTTGAATGCGAAATTTGAAATGCGTTTATTACGACTTGTAAAAGACATGAACAGTTTTCTTATTGCAGTTTTGTTTTTGCAGCATCGCAAGCTAATTTCATCGAATTCAATGATAAGTTGGAGAAATGTTAGATAGACCGACGTGTACCCATAAATTCATCCACACATGAAAGCATTCAGCCACAATTTTCCAGTTATGTTCTTTTAATTGAGAGCATAAAGCACATTTAAACATTTTCTGAAATCCTTGTCAAATGTTTTTTAAATGTCAAAAACTATAATCTGTATATAATTGCAGGTGACAATATAATTTTAAGCAGTCAAACTTTACATAATGTAAAGGCAGTATTAAAACAGGATATTCATTGAAAATAAATATGGAACTGCAGTTGCAATCAACTTCCACGTGTAGTGGTCCCATCATATTAAATGCAAAAAGTATGTAGTGATAATGTGTGTAGTAGTATGGCACTTGACGTTTATATCTGGGCGCAATATTGAAATATCACACGAGTGTCACACAGTATTCCATGCGGAGTGTTGATAATTTCAGGAGCGCAAAGTAGCTCAGTTTTAGGGTACCACATAAGGAGCATAAACATTTTTTTTCAGCAGATTTTGAAATTTAATGTCAATGGTGTAACCAATGGCCATGGCGAGCGTGTATCATTGGTACAGAACGGGCGGATGAGTGTCGAACGATGGCGCCGTCCATCACTTGGGCGCCTTGTGTTTGGGAGGCGTGGTGGGCGGCCCGCCTTGCTCCGCTGACGCGCCGATCGCTACCCCTTCGCTGTCCACCTCCGTCTAGAATTAATTAAACTCTATCAGTTTTACTCAGTTCTAGTCTTACTTCCAGTGGAGGAGCTCGAGTGCGTAGGCACCACCGCATTACCTAATCTATATGCCGCAAAATGATAGTGTTTAGCACTATTGTGTTCCAATTAGATGGTAATGTAACAAAAAAGTTTTCAAGGTTATAAATTTGACAGCAGATTTATAACAATGACCCATAGAGCAAAACGGGCCACCGGCCGCTCTGTCAAAGTACAAGACCAAATAGTCCTATGCCTGTCGCCTAGATATTTATATGAGTGCGTGAAATTGTTTGTGTTTTGTCAAAGTCAAGGTGTGAGTTTCGTAGTAATAGACGATTTATATAGTGTGAGTGTGTGTCACACGTATTTCCCCCCGCATAAAATGACAGAATGAATGATAGATTTGCGTCGATAAAAAACGCTATGGCCACTCCCCACCGGTCCGCCGCGACCGGTGGGCCGAGTTGCTCTATGCAATGACCTCATCCAAAACCGCCCAGGCATTCATTGCACTGATATCGGACTATTGCCGATTAAGTATGAGTATTTTCTTCTTAATCAAATAGATATGCTAAAACTTATGATCTGTAACGCCGGATTGTAATTTATTTGGCTGGACTGGTATTTTACTTAAACATGTTTTGTAAAATTCCGAGTACGACCACTGTTTTATTAGGGCCAATATCGAGAATCTTTAAACTTATGCCCTTTGAAATTTGATGGTATATTTAAAAAACTGTATGTTTGTTCATTAATTCGAAACCAACTTACCTTTTCATCTTTAGAATTGGTTTGTGGTGAACCTGTACCATTATTGGTATTACTGTTATCGATTTCACTTTCTACAGATTCCGTGCTTGTTGTACCTGTAATTGAAATTAGTTCTTATCATCATATTATTACATCATTATCTGCTAGATAGTCTCTCTACCAAGGACCACCTAACTAGTTTTTGAGATACATGTAATCAATAATTGATTGCGACCTCCCACAGATAACCAGTTAATCTGCCCACACTTTACGTAACGATAACCAATATCGAACAGATGCTGGACACAGTAGCACTGACGTCTACTATGAATGAATATCTTTAGCAGACAATAAGGACACCCGGCGCTTGTCAGAAAACTGAAGAATAATTCTATCTTAACCATAAATCATGAAAACGAAGTAAAGAAAGATTCTCAGAATTATTCTTTCGACCAAGATTTTGTACCTTGGTGTCGATTTATCACATTAACATTCCACTGTAACATGGCAATATCAACTCATCATTCAGACTGCCCTAAGTACCCTATTCAGTAGCATGGCCGTCTTTAGCCTATTGGATGTCATTTTTTTTATGTAATGTAAGTGGCAAACTAGCATGCAGTTCACATTGATGTTAAGTGATGACTGCAGCCTATAGACACTCACAAAAAGACCAAGGACAAAATGCAGATGCGTTACCACTCCTGAGCCCTAAGGTGTTATGCCTCTGTGCCGAAAATTACAGGGCCGTATATTACCCCCTGACCGGAACACGATAGTGCTGAACACTACCATTTAGCGGCGAGTATATTAGGTTATACGGTGGTGCCTACGCCCGAGAGCTCAGTCACTGGAACTCTACCACCAGTTAAAAAGTGTCCTGGGCATTTTCGGATACAAGAACCTCCATATTTTGTCAATATAGCTTTATCCTCTGCAACCTTGAAACTCTTACATGACGTATGGTCTTACTTATTGGCTCCTAGGAACAAAAATTCAAGCTTTGTACAACGCATGCGCACTAAAAACACTGTATCATGCTTCCTATCTCATTCTCTCCCACATTAAATCTTATGAATTTATGTGCATCTCTTTTTACTGTCGCTTTTTCGTTTCACAGCCTGTGAAATCACAACGATACTTGGGAACAGGGAACAATGTGATTGACACACATACTCACCTTGTATATGGTTGGCGTTGCCACGGTCGGCCTCATGTTCGCGCAGCACTGCGTCCAAGTTAAACCGTCGACGGTACGTAATGAAAAATGTACGGACATGCGCTTCAGTTTTTGTGCCTAGTGTCTCCGCGATAGCTTGGAAGTCTTTACCTGTGAGGATAAATAAATTATAAATTAACAGCTCTAATTAATTATTAAATAAACGTTCATCTTAGACGCTTCAGGTATTTTTTTTATGTCCTGAAGCAGCAAACAAGCAAGAGGCAGCTTTAAGAAGAGTAACAACGCATTTACATAAAGCCAGAGATTTCAACGTAGATATGTTGCCACTCCTGAGATCTAAGTTGTTGTGCTTCTGTGCCGGAAATTACAGGGCCGCGCCAACCAACTGACCGGAACACTACCATTAAGAGGCAGGTAGATTATGTAATGCGGTGGTGCCTGCGCCTTAGAGTTCCGTCACTGGAGCTCTACCGAAACACATGTCATCTAAATCTATGAAGCATATGAAAACTTAATACGTAAAATACGAAAACACAAAACCCCAAATAATATTGTGGCCAATACGTAATTACCGGTAAACTTTGATTCGAAAATAGCATAGTTAATGTAATAGTCTGATGTAATTCCAACGTACCATATTTCCGCACCGCCGTGACGGCCATAAGCAGTTCCTCGTTAGTCCATCGCGCATTGATTTTAGCCGGCGGCTCTCCGGGCCTGAATTCCTCTACACCGCTATCGCCCACTTTCCGCTTCATCGCACTCAATTGCTGTTTATTTTGTTGCACCTGTTTAATAAAGAATTTACTTTACCTACCTGTCCTTATAAATTTTAATAGAATATTCTATTTCAAACATTATAGCTATGCTAATATGGAATTAGTGCATATCTGGATTATCCAAAACACTACACTATAAGGATTGCAGGATTCATACTGCTATAAACAAAATTACAACTGTTATAAAATATAAGCGGAGTAAAAAAGAGCGATGACAAGGTATGTGTGCAGAATACATTTTGGTTAACCGCGTTAAAAAAAATATGATTACAAAATATTTATTTGCACCACAAACACTATTTTGTGGGTTTACAACGGGTGTCACATTCTCACGTTACATCACACAAAATCAGTGAGATCCATACACGGGTAAAGGTGAGAATGCGTCGCAGCTACATAGCGAGTGGCGTTGCATCTTACTTGTCTTTTGAAGGATATAATTTCCCTGTCCATCGCTTTGAGCATGACTTCGCCTTGATTGATAACGCCGGGCTGGGGCGGATCGCCGGGCTGGGGGCCAGTGGCCATGGCGACCAAATCGTCATGATTGATGTAAATACCGCGCGGCAACCGGTGCTTGTATCGCTGTTGTTTCGACCCAGGCCCGCGCCTCCCGGAAGGGCCACAGAGCGGTCTCATCGTGCCCGTACGTCTGTCACATTACCGCCAATATTCAAACAACAATCCCATCGCCCCGAACGCGATTTTAACAATCGAAATAAAAGTACTAATCATTTAAACATGCTAATGGACTTGCAGGACTTTACTGACCTATCAACTCTGCATGTCTACTACAATAATATTTCAAACCTCAAATTTCATATCACAATTAGGATGGTCTCATCATACGAATCATTCTAAACGAATGAGATTAATCAGAAAAACCGTAACCAAAATCATGACCTCATATAAAAATACAGAGTTGATAAGTAAGCCAACTAGGAAGATAAATGTTAATGAATTATTTACGCGAACTTTAACAACAATCTAGGTTCATTCAATGAACAATTGGACTTCAACGATGATTAAAGCTGTGCAAGCAAGACTCTTATGCCCAATTCAGTGTAGCCAAAAAACAATATTCCTTTTATACCCGACTGAAAGTAAAGGTATAAATAGCGTTGTATCGCGGTTAGAATAAATCAATTTAAACCAATTCGAATATTACTCATATAAAAGGAATAATGTGTAGAAGATACAATGACTCGGTGTAACGTTTATTAATAAGACTGGCATTTTAAAGTGAATTCGAGTTTATCAATCGAGATGGCGTAAGTATAAGAAATGAAACTATTTTTAAGGATAAGTCTCGGATTTTACTGTACAAACGCTGAATAAACATGTAAAAATAGTTTAATTTATTATATCACGAAAACCTAGTTAAGAGCACTCATAAGGAATTATATAGTCCAAAAAACTCTAATGTTACGCGGGTTTCGAATGAACTAAACGAGTGTTATTTAATTGAATTGTAGGTATGTTACCGACCTGGCGTGCACGAGGCATGCCTGGCACAACTTCTGTGAATTGTGTGGAGTGGTCTGCGTACACACAATGCCGCACACAGTGCACCACTTGCCCGCCTCGCCGCCTCCCTCGCCCTAAACCCCAATAAGAATATCACTAACTTCACCGCGAATCTTGCATTCATCTATCTCACTATTTATAGGATAGCCAGAGTTCCTCAATCTAAAACACGGTACGTTTACGTACTGTGCACTGTGATGAAATCACTGCTCTGCCATAATGATGTATTAGGATTACGCAATATTTAATATACCTAACAGTTCAAATTTCGTATAATTGAGCAACCCTGGATTATACAATAAATAAATTAGACATATTATAAATATATTAATAAGTGTTATTACAACACCATACAATAGTACCCTACCCGCCTCACACACTTCGTTTAAAAACCCATTTCATTGCTAAAATTATATTCTGCACACATTTTATTATCAACACAATACTATTCATCAGTATTTGGGGCTGTTAAAGGAAGCATGCGGGAGCATAAAAGAGTGAAATGGGATTTAGGATAGGAACTTAAACTAATTTGCATGATCTAGTAGTGTTAATGATTTATTATGGCAGTAGGTATCTAATTGTGTACTGTGCAGCACTGAGGTAAATGTAAGTAAAACTGTAGTGTTATAGTCATAGTAAAATCCCAACTCTGAATGTTAACATTTATAAGATAATCTTTTCCTGTTCAAATTTTGAAATTTGTTCTGGCGTCTTAATTACTTTGAAATGATTAATCAATATTTATGTTCATTTATTTGTATTTCATTTTCAGGCACACTAAACAGGAATTGTCATCTTTTTTCTGGGTAAAATGCATTTAAATATGTGTTACAAATGAATGTGTGGATGTGGTAATAGTAACATTTGGTACATAAAAATGCAGAGCAGTGGAAATTAAAAAAAAAGCAAAATCAGTAAGCAGGCAAATTATAAATTCATGGTTTTTTATATGAATATGATACCTATAATTGATAAATAAAAATTTACTATGTTGAGACTCAAATAAAATGTTGATAATGAAGCAAACAAAACTGAAAACAAAGAACTACATGTAGTTCTGAATACATACATCATGAATGTAAAGTGTTCTTAATGTTAAGATAACTTATGACAGAGAATATGCAATAAAACTACATATAGAATAGACACTTCGACGTCTCGCCCGATTACCCACCTCACCCAACCTCCTCCCCTCTTATGGGCGACGTTTGGTATTCTCTATGTGCTACACACACAGGTGCACGTGTAAATACACGTCACTGATTGATGTCTGTTTAATAGAGACCAAATTAAGCGTTTGTATGGAATTTTAGAGTGTCCGCGGTGTGCTTATGAGATGAACAAAAAAACTACTAAGCTATGAAGAAGCAAATATAGCAAACAAAATGTATAATGACAACAAAATTAATGTGAAAAGTGCAGTACTATGACATAATGGACATTTATGACATTAGGAGTACCATTGAGGAGATCTGAGAAACATCAATGGATGACAACACACCAATTGAAAAGATAGTGAAGAGAATGGAAGAAGACACAAAACATCCAGTTATCATGGTAGCACAACATACTCATAGCCGGAAGCAATGCACCCACCTCGGCTTGCTGTCCGCCTCGCAGCGACGGCCCGCCCGCCGCTGTGGACTTGTTTCCACGCACAATACCCCGGTGGTAAGTCCACTTCTGTCATTACCAACACATCACCATCACAACATAGCACAGATTACCCACATAAACTCAACTATTATTTATCTGCACACATAATCACCATCTGAACAAAATCTTAATATTGTCCACATACAGTGCACAATAAATCCTTTTTCCTTCACATCATGTCATTAGAAATCAATATTAATGAAAACTATAAAGTACCATTAATTAAATCCAATGATCTACTCTGCATTTCTATTTACCGAATCACCAGTGTCTTTATCTTTATGTTATGT
This sequence comes from Macrosoma leucophasiata, assembly GCA_036365455.1. Classification (NCBI taxonomy): domain Eukaryota; kingdom Metazoa; phylum Arthropoda; class Insecta; order Lepidoptera; family Hedylidae; genus Macrosoma; species Macrosoma leucophasiata. The sequence continues at coordinate 7,403,756 of JAWQUS010000020.1, forward strand.
TCTGATTGAGAGCATTGGATAATCCAGATGCACTGATGGACTGTAACTGGTAAATTAAATGATTGAACTTGTCTCTACACTACAAATAAACAGTGGGACTGCACACAAACATAAAAGCAAAAAATACTGTTTGACAAATCCAGCAAATTAAATGATACAAAAAGAGACTACGTACCTTTTCATCGTTATCAGATTCTTTATCTGATCCACCAGGCTCAGAGCCTGCACCTGACTCACGTTTGCCTGTCCCTGAGCTGGTGGCGTTGCGTCCTTCACCAACAACATCCATCAAGGAAGTTCTGGCTCGAGTTTTTTTCCATGAGTAATAGTATTTCACCAGTGATGCAATAGATTTATCTGGCAACTGTTTAATTTTATTAGAATACATAAAGACTTATTCATGACAAATTCAAAAGAACCAACCAACCATTTGCCGAATTCTGTGAAAACTTTTTCCATGAAAATTAAAAGCTTGTTCAAACAAAACTTTGTCCTCCACTGTCCACTCGTCAGGGAAAGGTGTGAAGTTAGCAAGGTCCATTGATGCACGATTGAGGTCATGTTTATGCCAAAATAACATTCCTAAAGCTTGTTCACCATTATATCCATATTTTTCCTTAGCTGTTATTATATACTCGTCCACTAGAACAAAGATTTATATTTATTATATCACCACAAACTTGAATTTTGAAAAATTAATTTTTAAAAAAAAGTAATTCCATGTATGTTGTGTATACTTACATTTGCTATCTGATATATCGCATGTAGGTGACCATACAAGTAATGCTCTGTCAGAAATCAATTCAGGTTTCCTTTGGTCTACAGGCTCCAGCTCAGGACATATGGCCTGATAATCCCGACCAACCCTGATCTTCTCAGCTGCAAATGGCACTACTGCTTGGTTTCATGTTACATGAGGAGTTGATGAGATGAGGGCAGCATGAAGGCAGATGATGGAAAGCATAAAAATAAAAGCAAATGAGTTCCCTATAATATTACTATGGAATATAAATATGAAGCGTTAATCCCCATTATTTAACAATCATTTTTATTTTATTCTATTATGAAAATATCTTCTACGCGCAGCATAAAGCTCGAATGACGAATCTCAAGGAAATCAAGTAAGTACCTACACTCAAGTTGGTTAGTATAAAACTTTATTAGGAATCTTACCATTCTCGTCTTCTGAACTGGAATCTGGACTTCCATGGCCATTAGGGCTTGGCCCTCTCGACCGCTTCCCGTTTCGAACATCATTACTTCTTTCAGCCAAAACCATGATTTTTTATTTATCACTTATCACAATGTTCCGCTAAGAGACACGATTCACAAATCCATTGATTCAGGGCGAATATTGAAGGATATTCAGCACCTAGGACTTATTACGTAGCTTCGGACTTTTATTTCAAACGTGATTCAAACCACCGCATCAATAATTTGACAAACTGGCCATTGGGCGCATTGGTTCATTCGATGGCGTCTGTAGCATGAGCAATATGAGCATTCACTTGAGTCAATGACAACAATTTCCTATTGTTAAACAATTGTTTATGTTTCAATAAGCAATAATGATTTTTAGGGATGAATAACTTTTATAAACTTGTTTTATTTCATGTTTAATCAATTTTAATGTAAATAAAATCATCATTACTCAATTTTGTAGTTGGCAACTTCGGTAGTACAGGTTCGTAAAGGTGAGACAAGGCTTAATATCTTACACAATCGTTTGATATCTCAATAGATTGAAGTATTTATTTGCATTTACGTAAAGAAATCCTAAAGTTCAATTACATTTCAAGTTTTTATTTTATTTTTTCCCAAAAAAGAACGTTCTTAATTGTCTACAAAGTTTCGAAATTGTTTCGTTTTTCAGCAACAGATGGCGCTTAGACAATATACAGCGTCTTTGTTTCCTTGATTTGTTTTATCAAAATTATGCAGGGCTTGATCTTAAAATATACACCTACTACTACTACATAAATATTAGGTTGGGGAAAAAGTTTCTTCGCATTTTTTTAGATAATTCAAAACATTTTTTAATATAGTTTATCTAAATTTAACTTAAGTATGTATGTACCATTTTATTCGATAACCTTTTGCCATCTTGTAGGTAGAGACATGATCCCATTGCTATGAAAATTTTGGGACTTCTCATCAAAATACCGCGACAAGTGGATTTGGCAGTCCTCTCGTGATGTTAACCTAACATTGCATAAAGAATTCTGAAGAGACCGAAACAGGTGGAAATCTGAAGGTGCAAGGTCAGGACTATACGGCGAATGCATTAACACCTCCCAGCCAAACTCTCTTAATTTTTGCTGAGTGGCTATAGATGTGTGAGGTCTAGCGTTATCATGATGAAACACCACACCCCTTCTGTTGATCAATTCCGGCCGCTTTCTCTCAACTTCTTGCTTTAATCTCATCAGTTGTTCGCAGTAGAATTCAGAATCGATAGTCCTGCCTGGTGGTAATAGCTCATAATGAAAAATGCCCTTCCAATCCCACCACACACAACATCACCTAATTGCGAGTTAACCCGGGTTTCGCCACAGTCTGTGAAGCCATAGGTCCATAAACATCGCAAATTTTTTTCGCGGCTTTCGTTGCATTTTGACCTTTTTTGTAGTAAAATTTTAAAATGTATCGAATTTCTTCATTAGATTCACTCATATTGACAGTACGAAAAACAAATGAAAATCACACATTTGCCTAATTTGAATTTGGAATCATGTTCTTTAAAATTTTAACTTTCAATGATACTAAAACCAGCCAGATACAAATACTACAGCCAAAGAGATTTTATTACAAGTTCATACATACTATAATGCGAAAAGACTTTTTCCCCAACCTATTACGTACCTTCATACGTTAGGTAATAACTCTAGATACTATATTTTATGTTCTATCTAATGCATTCGTTAGCTTAGCACAGCGCCTATCACCTATTATGAGATGTTTACTAAATTGGCAATGAGTAAAAAGTAAAAACCCATTCTTACCGTTATCACCGATATTCTACTCGTTTCCACCGTATTTTAATCTACTATCATCCCGGGCGAATAGGATAATTTAATAAATTCACTAATGTATTAATCGAATTTGATGTTTGGGTTAGGCATGAATTAGGTATTTGGAATGAGCTTTATAGTAAAAAACAAAAGTTTCAACTTCATCTATATACCTAATAATATAAGACGAAAGTGATGATGACCGACTAACTGATTGATCAACGCCATGGAGCCTACATTACCATCTAACCGGAACACGGTAGGGCTTATTATTAGGTTAGTATTATTACATATTCTCTGACACAAGGTACCATTTGGCGGCAGATAATTAGGTAATGCGGTGGTGCTCGAGCTCCTACACAGAACTCTACCACCAGTAAATTCCGTTAGTTTTACTACAGAATCGAAAGTTTTCAATGTGAACTCAACAGTAACCCCTATCTTCTTCAAAAGAACAATATTTTTCTTTCGGTAGGTAAGATTTTTAACAAGTTCCATACTATTAGAACATAAAGATAAAGACAAGTAACATATAGAACAAGTTATGTACTTAAACTGTGGTTTAAGTACATAACTTGTTCTTTTTCTTTAGACTGTGCTATTACATTGATTTGTATGTACAGAGAAAAATATAAAAGGTATGACGTAAATCGGCTTTGAAATAATAATATTATCTACATATCTACTAGCTGTTGCCCGCGGCTCCACGCGCTTGTAGGTCGCTTTTCGCGTAACCTATGAAAACTCATCAAATCATCCCATGGCATCCCACAGGAAATTTTTTTCGGGATAAAAACTATCCTATGTGTTAATCCCAGTTACCCTCTAGGTGTGTGCCAAATTTCATGAAAATCTGTTCAGTAGTTTTTGCGTGAAGGAGAAACAAACAAACATTCAAACTTTCGTATTTATAATATTAATAAGATAGGGAACCTAAAGAACATTTTCCTAGCATTATAATATAATAGGTTGGGGAAAAAGTCTTTTCGCATTATAGTATGTATGAACTTGTAATAAAATCTCTTTGGCTTTGGTATTTGTATCTGGCTGGTTTTGGTATCATTGAAAGTTAAAATTTTAAAGAACATAATTCCAAATTCAAATTAGGCAAATGCGTGATTTTTATTTGTTTTTCGTACTGTCAAGATGAGTGAATCTAATGAGGAAATTCGATACATTTTAAAATTTTACTACAAAATAGGTAAAAATGCAACGCAAGCCGCGAAAAAATTTTGCGATGTTTATGGACCTAGTGCAGTGTCTTTGAGAGTAGCACAAATTTGGTTTAAGCGTTTTCAATCCGGAAATTTTGATGTCAAAGATGCACCTCGCTCTGGTCGCCTTATTACAGATAAAATGGATGCCATTTTTGAAAAAGTGGAGCAAGATCGACATATAAGTAGTTACGACGTAGCTGAAGAACTGAGAATTGATCACAAAACAGTTTTGGCGCATTTGAAAAAAGCTGGGTACAAAAAAAAGCTCGATATTTGGGTACCTCACGAGCTCACTGAAAGAAACCTAATGAACCGTGTACTCATTTGTGATTCTGTATTACGACGTAATGAAACCGAATCATTTTTGAAGAAGCTGATAACTGGTGATGAAAAGTGGATCACATACGACAAGAACGTGCGAAAAAGGTCGTGGTCAAAGGCCGGTCAGGCTTCACAGACTGTGGCGAAACCCGGGTTAACTCGCAATAAGGTCATGTTGTGTGTGTGGTGGGATTGGAAGGGCATTATTCATTATGAGCTATTACCACCAGGCAGGACTATCGATTCTGAACTCTACTACGAACAACTGATGAGATTAAAGCAAGAAGTTGAGAGAAAGCGGCCGGAATTGATCAACAGAAGGGGTGTGGTGTTTCATCATGATAACGCTAGACCTCACACATGTATAGCCACTCAGCAAAAATTAAGAGAGTTTGGCTGGGAGGTGTTAATGCATCCGCCGTATAGTCCTGACCTTGCACCTTCAGATTTCCACCTGTTTCGGTCTCTTCAGAATTCTTTATGCAATGTTAGGTTAACTTCACGAGAGGACTGCCACATCCACTTGTCGCGGTATTTTGATGAGAAGTCCCAAAATTTTCATAGCAATGGGATCATGTCCCTACCTACAATATGGCAAAAGGTTATCGAACAAAATGGTACATACATACTTTTGTTAAATTTAAATAAACTATATTAAAAAATGTTTTGAATTATCTTAAAAAATGCGAAGAAACTTTTTCCCCAATCTATCTATGTTTAAGTATATTAGGTAATGTAAATGTTCTGGTAAAGTAACCATCGCTTTACTCGAATTACGGACTGTGACTGAACTGACTGACTTAGCCTGTGTTTTAATGGCAACCCATTATACGTCCCACAGCTGGGCACGAGTCTCTCCCCTTTTTGAGGGGAGGCCTGGAGTTTCACCACGTTGCTCCAATGCGGATTGGTGAATGTGGGTGGGTTAGTGGCCAACCCACTGTCGGATGTTTTCAAATCGCCCATAAGGCCTCCGACAACGTTTAACGACTGCTATGTATCGATAGCAACCGGGACCGACGGCATAACGTGCCCTCCGAAGCACGGAAACCCGCATTTTATTTTGCCACTAGCGGTCACCCATCACACTAAACGACCGTGCCCGTAGTGCTTAACCGATTAGATCGCTTAAGATCTACACCAGCCACCCGGCCATGCGCGCTTCAGCTTCGCTTAGCCTGGGTTGCACCAAGATAATTTGTTATAGCTATGTAACATTTAGCATCCTTCCAACTTAAAGACTCTATAGATTAGAGAAGGATGTGTTACAAAAACTTTAACAAATTATCTTGGTGCAACCCAGCTAAAATTAAATATGTAATTGAATTACTTTCTGATTCTGACCAACTCTGACCAATTTTGACTTTCACACTAATAAATCGTTTTACTTTAACTGGAAAATCTGGCAATACGCGTTGCAGCAATGCCAATAAAATAATAATAAAGAAATAAACCGGTCAAGTGCATGTCGGGCCACGCGCAGTGTAGGGATCCGTTGTTTTTAGGTTTGATTAATGTAATGAATAAAAAAAATCTATGGAGTTGTTCAAAAAATTTGAGTATTACATTTGGTCGACTATCGGCCAAATACTAAAACGTCACTTAAATCTAAGTGGGACTTAAAAGTCTTCTGTATTTATAAAACACGTTCAAACGATAGAGATAGCGCACATTTGAGCGTTGCTTAAAATTGAATGACGTTTGAGTATCCGGCCATATTACTCGCAAACTTGTGAAGCCAACTTAGGTGTGATAGTTTTCCTTTTAATTTCGTTATATGTAGCTACTATTGCCGTAACGTTTGAATTTCTAACAACAACCGTTTAGTTGGTAGAGGGGGGGGGATACTTGACTCTTACGAAAATTGGCTATTTAAAGTTTAATAAGTCACAAACAGTTTACCGAATCGAAAAATGATGTTTACACACTCCTAACATTTTTGAAAGATCTCTCCCAACGATATCTAACACTTTAAAGAAAACGAAAAATAACAAAAATATCCACGCGTTACATGCAGGGGAGGTACCCTAAATAAATGTATTTTTCATGTTTTTATTCTACCACTTTGTCGGATCAAGGTGTATACTTGTGCCAAAATTCAAGTCTGTACTGTAGTACCAATCGTTTTTGCGCTAAACCGCGGACGGACAGACAGACAGACCGCCAGACAGACACACAGACAGACGGACATGGCGAAACTATAAGGGTTCCTTGTTTACTACGGAACCCTAAAAAGTAATTAATCCTTCAAGGATCGTACGGCCACCGGCGGCGAGACACAATTGAATTTCAGTTGTCATATTTTTCTCGTGTCTGGAGAGATTAATGAAGTTTTCCCTAAATTTGTATGTAAAAAAGATGTATATTATTATGTATGTATAAGTATACTCTTTGTTTTCCCTTGTCATGTTCCTAGCCACAGACCAATCAGCCTTTCTTTGTTGTTTGTTTGTTCCATAGTCGATGTTCCTTGCACAGACCACCAATAGATTTTTTTTTAATTAACGAGGTGGAAATGTCTTAGCATTTAACCGGCTCTATAGGGGGAGAGAGAAGGTATATGAGGGACTGGAAACCCTCTAAAACCACTATGACCTGCGGCTACCATGGGCGCCATCCTCACAGAACCGCGAGTGCTGGACCGCTAGAGCCCCCATTCTGGCCGCCCGCGATTCATTTCCCCTTTTAGTCGCCTCTTACGACAGGCAGAGGATACCTCAGTCGTATTCTACAAGACCGGTACTGCAAGGCGCAGACCAATAGTCCCTACCTGCAGCGCAGCAGCTGCAGTCCTATAACAGTGCCTGTCCTACGACGACCGAACGAAATAGATTAAACTCTGTCGAAAGGTCGATATTTCGTTAACGACCCTAAGCAACCTCCGTTCTACACAATCCGTGGTTTAGATTATTTATAGTCTGTATAAGTGATGCCACACTAGAGATATTTCCCACAAATTCAGTAGGTAACTAGGTAACTTTCTCTCGTGCTAATTTCACAAATCATATAAAACTTTTAAATTTTTACACAGGAATAAATTCATATATGCATGTAGGTGAATATGTTTTTAAAATTTAAAACGCCTTATGGTACACGTGCCGCCCGCGGGCTCATACACAAGGTCAGTGACGTAAACAAGTTATTCCACGGTTTAATTTGGTTACCTTTCACAGACATCAATCAATGACGTGTTTTACACTTGCATACAGAAGCATAGGGTTATGCCACGTTACGGGCCGAAGACATTCCATTTTCAACTTTCACGTTTTTTTTTTTGCAGGAGTTTCGTGGAGTAGGCACCACCGCATTACCTAATTTACTTGCCGCTAGCTGATAATATGCAGCGCTATCCTGTTCCGGTCAGGTGGTGATACGGCCCTGTAATTTCCTGCACAGAGACAAAATACCTTTGGCCTCAAGAGTGTGGTAGGTGTTTATAGGCCTATGTTACTAATATTTAATTTTATATACCTACAGTATTACTTGACATCAATGTAAACTGTATGCTTGTTTGTCACCTCATGACTTAAAAAGCCACAAAACGACCAAAAATAGGAAGTGGGTGGTAGAGCTCGCTGAGTGTGCTTGAGAGTAAAAGCACCACCGCATTACATAATTTACGTTCTTTTAAGAGGTAGTGTCCACAGCTATTGTAATCGATCCTAATGTATGTCTGATCAATCATAAATCATTTATTGCATCCACAAAGACATTCGTACATGAGAATGTGTAAAACTAAACGAATACAGGATTGATTTTTCTTATGGTAATTAGCCATCGGACCCCAAACTAGGCAGAGTCTGTATTTTGGGCGCCCTGAGACCCAGTTTACAAAATCCATTAATTAAGCGTCTAGCCTTGTACACATTCGCAGATAAACAAAGTGTATGTTAAGTTCAATGCATAAAGAAAGCAATAATTCGTAAATCTAAATTAGATACAATAAGAATTAAGACAACAAGACAATTACATAACAGATCTAGATTTGATTATACATATATTTAACTAAGATTAAATTAGGCAACAATAACGTATATTAGTTAATTTTGAATTAATAAATTAGTGTCAAAATTTTTTAATTAAGCCAGCGAAATTACGTGCGTGTGTGAGTGAGCGTGTGAGCGACTATAGGTATGTGTGAGTGTGATGTATGTGTGTATTTGTGTGTGGTGGGTGTGTGTTGTATTGTGAATTTACGTGATAGGTATGCCATGAGCAAAACAGAAACATATGCTAACTCTATTGTTCGTCGATAGTTATTAGTCGATACAATTAGGTGGAAAGGACTCACAGGATATTGGACTCGATGGAAGGCACCAATTGTTCGGTCTGCTTGTAGGACACAGTCTTAAGCCATTTCTTTATTCGATTTCTGGATTCGAAGCAAGTGCCAGCAGGGATATCTAGATGTCGGCTAACTGAGTTGAAGGTGTATGAGTGTACGTATGGAGGAAGACGCGAGGCAAAAACAGTACTAACTTTAGGGAACCGAATCCGATTTAGACGTTTACGTTTTGTCCTTTTCTATTTGATTTAGATGGTAGCTCTTCGCAATTGCTCTTAAAACAAAGAGCTGACGGACAGACAGTACTGAGGATTCTTTGTACAGCTGTTCCGTTGGATATCGCCGAGGCTTGCCCAACATTACTTTCAGAACTGCCCGTTGAGCAAGTTCAGCCTCAATCATGTGTATTTGAGCAGCGCCTCTCCATACTCCAATACAGTACTGGAGTATTAACTCACACAGTGCTTTGTAAATCATGATTTTTACGTATGATGTAAATGAGTTTACGCACCTTTTTTGAAATATAAGAAATATGGTATTTGAACGAAAGGTTTTGGTCTATCATTACCCCTAAATATTTCGTAGCTATCGGCTATATTCGGCTCTATCTATTGTAAAGCAATTGCTGTTACACATATTATTTACCGGGTTATTCGTATTTATACAATTACTGCAGTGAATCATCAACTTTTGCATATCTGTTCTAGTAGTAGTATGTGTGATGTTGAAAGCGATGAAATTAGATTTATTGGCGTTAATTGCTAGTTGGTTTTCGTGAAGCCATTGAGATAGTGCCGCCATTCCCATCTCAGCAGCTTCAACTGCCTCATGCCATTTCTTTTCATGAAATATTGCTACGGTATCATCAGCATAACAAGTATAACAACATAAGTTTGGTGTTTGGGATGGTAAGCCTGAGGATATCATTAATATATATTGTGAAAAGAGTCGGAGCAAGAATACTACCCTGAGTAGTAATGGGCTATTCGCAACTCCTGAGCTCACTAACTCTTGTATACTGACGCCTGTTAGAAAGATAGCTTGTAAACCAGTTGTGTGAATTGCCTCTGATTCCGAGGCGTTCAAGCTTATTGACCTCCAATGATAGAAGTAATATGAATGTGTCAAATAACCTCCGATGATGGATGTCAATTTCGGGGTTTCTTGGGGGATATGCATAAAATTTAAAATTATCTCAAATATTTTTTTCTCGAATACTTGTCAACGTCATATTATAATTACAAAGTTTTTTTTTATTTACTAATTATTTAATGCCATTAAATATTATGTAAATAGTGCAAAATAAGGAAACGAAATTCAAACTTCCAAAACGCGCCGCCATTGGTCGAGACGAAATAACACTTAGTCTGGTGTTTTTCTAATACTATTTTTGCACTTAAGTACTATACAATACTTGTAAGATGGCTTTTTTGCTTCTTCCATGATTTGTAGAGCAAGTAAAATTGAAAATACGTATAAAGTAAAACAAAAGTTTAGAGTAAAAAACACTCGACGTGTGTTGTGACGTCACAACACACGTCGTCAAAATGACGGCGTTTAAAGAGCTCAAATTTACTCAATGTTTTAAATTTCACTTTTAAAAATAACTATAATATTTTCAGGTCTATTTATAATTTTTCTACGATATATATAAGTAAATGATTAATTTAAGACGAAAAAAAAAGTCTTGAATATTCCCTATTGTGAAAGTAAGATCTTTTTTTACCATAGATTACCACTGAACATAATAACAGTCAGTGGTCTCTACTGCTTCGCGACAGGTAGGTAAATTAAGTACGTCAATTATTCAATTTTTAAATTATAAAAAATGAGGGAATCTCTTGTTTTTACTCGAGACACTCACGAGACACCGCTCACTTGAGGAGAGGAATCACTTAATTTACTTCCCTCTTTCAAAAAAGTACCTCGCGTGACTTGAATGTCACTCGTTTAAGTTCCCTAAGTACTCTACTCAAAAGTTATGCTCGTTAAGCTATAAAATTGTAAATTACTAATTTGCCAATCGCATACCTCGAGAAATGCGTGTAATGAAATGAAGTATTGTAGAACAAATATAAATACTTCGGGTGAATGTAAAAAGAGCTGTAATTTTTTTCAACAATTTTAAAATTCCAGGAATTCTTTCATTTTACAGCGGCGAGAGCCTCAAATACTCAAATGGCTCAAATGAGGTACCTTACAAGTGAGGTACGCACAACTAGTCGATTCTATACGCAAAGTATTATGGCCAAAAAGTGTGGAATTTGAGATAGGAGGAAGAGGGCTAATTAATAAATCAACTAAGCAACACTGTTTTCCACACAGGCAAAATTGACACTTGCTGAACCTTTGCGAGAGCGAAGATTTTTCTATTTTCTTTCTTCAGCAATATTGATAACAAAATAGATAACAAGTATGCTGTTAAATAATACATTCTCGAGTAGACGGTGAAGCCGGTTGTTGCAAGAGACAACGTAGTTTCTTTGAGAATGTTGCCGTGAAAAACTACCGCGTTGTGATAGTCTTATTGTTAATTTTGCACAAAAATATTATGAATGTTATGTAACGATTGTTGATTTGTTGCCGGTGATATTACGTAGTGTTGAAGATGAGGACAGTGGCGCTGATCAGCGGTGGGAAGGACAGCTGCTACAACATGATGCAGTGTGTAGCGGCCGGACACTCCATCGTCGCTCTGGCCAACCTCCAACCCCAGCATAAAGGTTACTTTCGATACGTTCATAGATGTAGACTCTATATCTTGAGATTCACTATCTCACACTGACGATGTTGACTAAAATCCTAGTTGTATGTGATCAATTGGTGGGTTGGCCACTAACCCACCCACCTCCACCAATCCGCATTGGAGCAGCGTGGTGGAGTAAGCTCCAGGCCTCCCCCCAAAAAGGGGAGAGACTCGTGCCCAGCAGTGGGACGTATAATGGGTTGCCATTATTATTATTATTATGTGATCAATTTGATGTGTTATACTGAGAACAACTGTCATGTCATTGTAGTTGCTGCTTCTATTTTGTCTAATTTATCGCTGACTTGCCATATTTTGACACATAAATGTAACAGTTTATCTCTTAGATTTATTAGAAAAATTTTAGAAAAAATGGAAAGAAAAGTTTGACTTCAGGCAGGAATCGAACCTGTGACCTCAGGATAACCAGTCCAGCCATTTTACCACTAAGCTACCAAAGTCATTAGGTCAAATAAAACTGTATCACATTTTTCTTTCCATTATTTTTTAATTTCTATAAAGCCTCTAAATTATTGGCTGGTATAACCAGTGATCTATTACTTTAGTATTTAAAACTATTAATCAGATTTATGTGTGGTGTCATCAAATACATATTTTAGATGAGATGGATAGCTACATGTACCAGACTGTGGGACATCATGGCATAGACTTATATGCAGAGGCAATGGGGCTTCCACTGTACCGACAGGTAATCTCGGGTGTTGCTGTGGACCAAGGACGCAATTACAAACCAACAGAAGATGATGAGGTTGAAGACTTGTTTAAACTATTGTCCAGGATTAAGGTATGTTCAATAAAAAATAAACAATTTTTTATAATTTTTTACTTTTTTAATTAAATGTTGTTATATGGATACTTGTAGCACCTGGAAAGTTATAATTCTGAAGAACTGTTTCGGGTTGTAATTTTTAAGAAGCCCTTATTTTTAATTAATGTGTGGTCCCGTAATGACAGTAGCCTCAGGGGTGGCAATGCATCTGCATATTATGCTCAAGATGTCACTTACCATCCACGTGAACTGCAGGCTTGTTTGCCACCATATTTACATAAAAAAATTATGCTAGGGATAGAGTTAACAGAATATTTAAAATGCCTAATGTAGAGAATAATTTTCCTAGAGTTGTAAGGAAGTGGTAATAAAACTTATTACTATCTGTTGAGATTTCTCTTATCATAATTACAAACAAAAACTGTGTCCCAGATAAGAAATAATGTGTCAAATCACTTTTTACTGCTTTGTTTATCATCTCAATATAATTGTTATATTTTAGAGTGAAATGGATGTTGAGGCTGTGGCCTGCGGGGCCATATTTTCTGACTACCAAAGAATACGAGTTGAGAGTGTGTAAGTATGCATTAATTAAAAATAAAACTTCATATTGACTGTAATTACACAATTTTTTAACTTAAGATGTTTTAGATTCACCACCACTTGGTGTCACAATAAAAAACTGCTCAGGTAGGTAGCATTTAAATACCCCTAAGAGCAAATGAATCATAAATATTTTCTTATACATATCCATATTTTGAATTATTGGTGAGGATGAGTGTGTTGACACTCACAGTAAAAGAAAAATGTTTGTACCTCACCAATATGAATACATAGTATATAAGTATGAGATCCAGCTAAAAGATTGCTATATTAATTCACAGTGATTCAAAATAATAAAATTATAGATTGGGGGATATGGTTTAGTTAGGTTGTATTATGGCGCCCACACAAAATTGCGATGCGATTTCGTCCATGTTCACACACAATTCAAAAGTTTTTGTTTCATCAAATGTTCAAAAATTTGTGCAACATACATAAGGAACTATTTTATGATTAATATTGGGTTATTAGTGCTGTCCTTTATCAGTATAATAGCATATTTGTAACGTTGGAAACAGCAACTAACTTGTGAACTCCTAGAATTCAAGCCCTCGATTGGCCGGTTATGTTTTGGCCACTTTTGGCCCATGTAACCTACGTATGTAATGGGTAGCGAACCTGTTGTCATAAAGAATGTTTGGCCTACAGATATTTGTTTCGGGTCTGTCTGTTAGTGTATGTGTTGTGTGTGTACAATGACACCCACAATACAGGATTATATACAGTGCGGAGCTGTGACTACCTATACGTAGCAGACCTATTTTATTTCTATTTTTTTATTTTAAATAATATATATATCATTCTTATATAATTGTATTTTTTTTTCTGTATGATATTGTTCTAGGTGTCAAAGGCTTGGTCTAGTGTCTCTTGCGTATTTATGGAGGAGAAATCAGAAGGAATTGCTACAGGAAATGATAGCAAGTGGCATTGAAGCTATTATTATTAAGGTACAACTCTTTCTTTCTTGTGTGATTTTCTATTAAAAACTACCAATGATTTACGAAAAAATTCTGGCAAGTTCCTTAAATTAAGTTGTACAAATATTTTTAAAAGGTGGCATAGGAAACACCTGGAATATTGTCTCGAGGGCCTTTAGAACATTTTCCGCATTCTTAAAATATTTTTACCTCTAGAATAAAATACATGTTATTTCCTTCCTTCTTGCAGTAAACACTAAATGACCATTACTATTGCTGGTAACCATTTAGTATTTTACTTGAAACTTTAACTTTTTATTCCATTAAGAATTATTTACTGGCGTTGGGTTGTGACGACCCCACCGCCCACTAGCGGAAGAATTTTTTTCTACTGAAAGAGAATTCTTCCGCAAATGTAATCTAGTCAACCGTACAATGGCTGTCAAACCATTCCAATAGGACGGTAGTAAATATAACAACGCGTGATGGGCAGCAGCGTCCCGCGATAAAACTATCGTCACTGCAATCGCCAATCCGCCTGCCATGCGTGGCGATTATGGCATATGGCCCCCTAATGACACACGACACCTTTGTGGGCGTCTTTGGGAAGGCTTTGTCCAGTAGGGCACGTCATTTGGCTGTAGTGATAAAGAAATATTTTATTTTATAAGTTCCGGAAAATGTTCGAAGTTCTTAAGATAATATTCCAAAGATGTTTCACCTAGAACTTTTTATACGTACAAATCTCGCCATGATTCTTTCTATACAATCTCTTGGACAATGCTTGAAGCGCGCATGGCCCAGCGGCTGGTGTAGATCGGAAGCGATCTGCTCGGTTAAGCACTACGGGCGCGGTTGGGTAGTGTGATGGGTGACCGCTAGTGGCAAATTAAATGCGCGTTTCCGTGCTTCGGAGGGCACGTTAAGCCGTCGGTCTCGGTTGCTATCGATGGATAGCAGTCGTTAAACCTTGTCGGAGGCCTTATGGGCGGTTTGAAAACATCCGACAGTGGGTTGGCCACTAACCCACCCACCTCCACCAATCCGCATTGGAGCAGCGTGGTGGAGTAAGCTCCAGGCCTCCCCCAAACAGGGGAGAGACTCGTGCCCAGCAGTGGGACGTATAATGGGTTGCCATTATAATCTCTTGGAATGTACTTTCTTAACATTTAATATTGATATATTAACAGGTGGCCGCATTAGGTTTGGACCCAAGGATACACTTAGGAATGACGATACGAGACATACAACCTCATTTGCTAGTCATACACGAGAAATATGGGATTAATGTTTGCGGGGAGGGTGGGGAGTACGAGACTTTTGCGCTCGACTGCCCACTATTCAGAAAAAAACTAGTTTTGTAAGTTCAATTTGTGTTTCAAGTTATCATTTAGTTTTAAGCGCCATATGTCATGAAAATAGACATGAATGTATCAATAGTGTAATGATAATGATATTTTTATTCTTATTTTACGTAGTGCATCTACAAGTTAAATTTAACTAGGTTAGGTTTTGGCTTTTGTCATAGACTTAACAATGCCTCTGTACAGTATTAAAAGATATGGGTTGCGGATAATCTATACTTATAATAAATCTGTAGAAGTGTAAATTCTGTACATTAAAAATATTGAAAAAATAAATACCAGGGGATGTTACTAGATCGATATCGAACACAAATATGTGATTAGAAAAATTTTTGTCTGTCTGTCTGTTTGTTCAAGCATCACATAAAAACTACTGGTCCGATTACAATGAAACTTGGTATGATTATACTTTAACCTATGGCGCACAACACTGGGTACTTTTATCCTGGAAAAATGTCTGTTTGTTTGTGTGTTTGTGCACGCTAATATTAGAAACGACTTATTCGACTTGCGGTTTACACTAATATATTGTGGTAAGTTTCACTTAACATTTAGTGTTTGTTTCATGTGAATCGGTTCAGAAATAAAAAGCTATGTTAATTTAAAGAATCGTATCGAATATTTTTAAGCTATTCTGTATCTTAGTTCTATCTTTTAGGGAGTTTCGTACCTAATAGGTAAAAACCAACCCTTCGGATAACTAATCCTCCGCTGTCTGTCTGTCTGTCTGTCCGTCCATCTGTCTGTCACCAGGCTGTATCTCATAAATAGTGATAGCTAGAAAGCTAACATTTTCACAAATTATGTATTTCTGTTACTGCTATAATGTAGACGCTTAAAATTTTTAGGTCTTATGTTGTATTGCAGCTTCCATAATAAATCTATATATGTACATACAAATAAATAAAATTGGAGTGTCTGTTTGTAATATTAAAATAACCGCTTTTTACTAAACGCATATGTAAGTATACACGGTACATATACCAAAACAATATTTTTTACAATTTTTGTCTGTCTGTCTGTCTGTTTGTCGGGGCTAATCTTGGGAACGGCTTGACCGATTTTGACGGGACTTTCACTGGCAGATAGCTGATGTGATAAGGAGTAACTTACGCTACTTTTATACTAGCTGCGCCCACAACTTGGTCCGGGTAGATACTGAACAATCATACTTTTTCTCACGAAGACGAAGTCGCGGGCACAGCTAGTAAAAAAATGAACATCTAATTGGTTTGTTATCATGATACATGTTATAGATAAACTTCCGTTCGTTTTATTTACTGTCCCAATTGGTAATATGGCAAGGCGGTCCGATGAACTAGAGCATCTGTGCAGTGGCGGACTAAGGTCATCAGAGGCCCGGGGTGGCATTTGGTATATAAAAAAAACTACTTTGGCCCTGCGTGCCCTCTAAGAATCTCTTCCACTTAATCCACATAAAAGATTGGAAGGACGCGCGAGCAATAACAAGGACATTTTCCTCCATAGCCTTATGAGGTAAACCTGGCCTGAGTTGCACCAAGATATTTGTTAAACATTTTACATCCTTCTCTAACTTGAAGAAATGTGTTAAAGTTAGAGAAGGATGTGAAATATTACAATAACTTTAACAAATGTCTTGGTGCAATCCAGGCTTAGGGGGGCTCCGCCCCCGGACCCCCCGCAACCCGGAGTAAATACGATGTAAATACGGCGGTAGCTACAAAAGCTACGAAGAACGCACGAGCAAAAATAAAACGACATTTCCCTGCGTAAGTTCTGAAAATATCTTCATTTGGTGTAAAACTTTCATGATTCAAAATTCGTGCGGCTTGGGAACAACACTGGTCAAGCGACCAGTCAACCTTTGGAGGCACTTAGAATCGGAGGCCCATGGCGGACCGCCCCCGCCTTAGTCCTTCACACTGCATCTGCGTAAACACGTGTTGTTTTTTCTACATGTCTAAATTCCTTGCAAAGTTTTTATTATTAACATAATTCTCTGTTCGCCAGAGACCAAAAGGAGTTGGTGATACATTCTGAAGATCCAGTCGCCGCGGTCGGCTACTTAAACCTGAAACTCCATTTGCAACCAAAAGATAATTTCGACGGCACAATCAAACTACCTCCAACTGTGAAGAACTCATTAGATTTTGTAAACGATTTGAGTGATACTGTGTTTAGCGATATAAGCGATATAGAAGTTAGTGAAAGTGAGATCGAGTCTATTGAAAAGTTAGAGAAGGAACAGAAGAAAAAGCAGAACGAATTGAATCCATTGCTCACTTATTCTGGAGATAGAGTCGACGGTTCTGACGGTGTTGATGGACAACACGATAGCATAGACAGTACCGATGATGGTTATGATTACGACGAAGTGAATAACGAGAATGAGAGGCATCCGGTTTTAGACCACAGTTCCATTTGCGGGAATAGACAAGGCTGGTACTTCATCGGCGGTATTGTAGGCGAGGGCGTTGATACCGCGGACGCTACAGAGGTCGCTATGAAAAAACTTATTAGTAGGTAAACTTTTGCAAGAACTTTATTATTTTTGTTGTTTCTAAATTGCTTATTGCTTAATTTCATGATTCGGTCTTTAAGGATTTAAAAAAAAAAATATTGTATTGTCATCAGTCTAGTACCTACTGCGTATAGTTTTCGCCTTAGCAGATAAATGCGATAATGAGAAGTAATATTGTTCATCCATACCACATTTGAAATACTGCACGATGAATCATCAACATTCTCTTTGTTATCTCGTGAATTGTTTTTGTTGTTTATATAATACCTTTTTTATTTTTTTAAAGAAATGAAAGAAAAATTTGACTTCAGGCGAGGCTCGAACTCGCGACCTACTGGGAATCTAGTCCAGCCGCTCTTCCAATTGAGCTACTGAAGCCCTGCCCGATTTGTCGAATTTTTCCTTCACATCTATTGCATTGGTTTATGGTACCAGTAGCGCCATCTATTACCAACTATGCTAGTTAGGCAACCGATATAATAGACTTTTCAGTTTATTGAATATCGTAAAGAAGTCGCTTTTACCCTTAATAATTGTTTTATATTATTTCGCATTAACACATGCTTGTGAAATATATTTTTATTTTTTTAAAGAAATGAAAGAAAAATTTGACTTCAGGCGAGGCTCGAACTCGCGACCTACTGGGAATCTAGTCCAGCCGCTCTTCCAATTGAGCTACTGAAGCCCTGCCCGATTTGTCGAATTTTTCCTTCACATCTATTGCATTGGTTTATGGTACCAGTAGCGCCATCTATTACCAACTATGCTAGTTAGGCAACCGATATAATAGACTTTTCAGTTTATTGAATATCGTAAAGAAGTCGCTTTTACCCTTAATAATTGTTTTATATTATTTCGCATTAACACATGCTTGTGAAATATATTTTTATTTTTTTAAAGAAATGAAAGAAAAATTTGACTTCAGGCGAGGCTCGAACTCGCGACCTACTGGGAATCTAGTCCAGCCGCTCTTCCAATTGAGCTACTGAAGCCCTGCCCGATTTGTCGAATTTTTCCTTCACATCTATTGCATTGGTTTATGGTACTAGATTCCCAGTAGGTCGCGAGTTCGAGCCTCGCCTGAAGTCAAATTTTTCTTTCATTTCTTTAAAAAAATAAAAATATATTTCACAAGCATGTGTTAATGCGAAATAATATAAAACAATTATTAAGGGTAAAAGCGACTTCTTTACGATATTCAATAAACTGAAAAGTCTATTATATCGGTTGCCTAACTAGCATAGTTGGTAATAGATGGCGCTACTGGTACCATAAACCAATGCAATAGATGTGAAGGAAAAATTCGACAAATCGGGCAGGGCTTCAGTAGCTCAATTGGAAGAGCGGCTGGACTAGATTCCCAGTAGGTCGCGAGTTCGAGCCTCGCCTGAAGTCAAATTTTTCTTTCATTTCTTTAAAAAAATAAAAATATATTTCACAAGCATGTGTTAATGCGAAATAATATAAAACAATTATTAAGGGTAAAAGCGACTTCTTTACGATATTCAATAAACTGAAAAGTCTATTATATCGGTTGCCTAACTAGCATAGTTGGTAATAGATGGCGCTACTGGTACCATAAACCAATGCAATAGATGTGAAGGAAAAATTCGACAAATCGGGCAGGGCTTCAGTAGCTCAATTGGAAGAGCGGCTGGACTAGATTCCCAGTAGGTCGCGAGTTCGAGCCTCGCCTGAAGTCAAATTTTTCTTTCATTTCTTTAAAAAAAATAAAAATATATTTCACAAGCATGTGTTAATGCGAAATAATATAAAACAATTATTAAGGGTAAAAGCGACTTCTTTACGATATTCAATAAACTGAAAAGTCTATTATATCGGTTGCCTAACTAGCATAGTTGGTAATAGATGGCGCTACTGGTACCATAAACCAATGCAATAGATGTGAAGGAAAAATTCGACAAATCGGGCAGGGCTTCAGTAGCTCAATTGGAAGAGCGGCTGGACTAGATTCCCAGTAGGTCGCGAGTTCGAGCCTCGCCTGAAGTCAAATTTTTCTTTCATTTCTTTAAAAAAATAAAAATATATTTCACAAGCATGTGTTAATGCGAAATAATATAAAACAATTATTAAGGGTAAAAGCGACTTCTTTACGATATTCAATAAACTGAAAAGTCTATTATATCGGTTGCCTAACTAGCATAGTTGGTAATAGATGGCGCTACTGGTACCATAAACCAATGCAATAGATGTGAAGGAAAAATTCGACAAATCGGGCAGGGCTTCAGTAGCTCAATTGGAAGAGCGGCTGGACTAGATTCCCAGTAGGTCGCGAGTTCGAGCCTCGCCTGAAGTCAAATTTTTCTTTCATTTCTTTAAAAAAATAAAAATATATTTCACAAGCATGTGTTAATGCGAAATAATATAAAACAATTATTAAGGGTAAAAGCGACTTCTTTACGATATTCAATAAACTGAAAAGTCTATTATATCGGTTGCCTAACTAGCATAGTTGGTAATAGATGGCGCTACTGGTACCATAAACCAATGCAATAGATGTGAAGGAAAAATTCGACAAATCGGGCAGGGCTTCAGTAGCTCAATTGGAAGAGCGGCTGGACTAGATTCCCAGTAGGTCGCGAGTTCGAGCCTCGCCTGAAGTCAAATTTTTCTTTCATTTCTTTAAAAAAATAAAAATATATTTCACAAGCATGTGTTAATGCGAAATAATATAAAACAATTATTAAGGGTAAAAGCGACTTCTTTACGATATTCAATAAACTGAAAAGTCTATTATATCGGTTGCCTAACTAGCATAGTTGGTAATAGATGGCGCTACTGGTACCATAAACTAATGCAATAGATGTGAAGGAAAAATTCGACAAATCGGGCAGGGCTTCAGTAGCTCAATTGGAAGAGCGGCTGGACTAGATTCCCAGTAGGTCGCGAGTTCGAGCCTCGCCTGAAGTCAAATTTTTCTTTCATTTCTTTAAAAAAATAAAAATATATTTCACAAGCATGTGTTAATGCGAAATAATATAAAACAATTATTAAGGGTAAAAGCGACTTCTTTACGATATT
Organism: Macrosoma leucophasiata; assembly: GCA_036365455.1. NCBI lineage: Eukaryota > Metazoa > Arthropoda > Insecta > Lepidoptera > Hedylidae > Macrosoma > Macrosoma leucophasiata. The sequence goes on from JAWQUS010000020.1 coordinate 7,424,558, forward strand.
CAATAAACTGAAAAGTCTATTATATCGGTTGCCTAACTAGCATAGTTGGTAATAGATGGCGCTACTGGTACCATAAACCAATGCAATAGATGTGAAGGAAAAATTCGACAAATCGGGCAGGGCTTCAGTAGCTCAATTGGAAGAGCGGCTGGACTAGATTCCCAGTAGGTCGCGAGTTCGAGCCTCGCCTGAAGTCAAATTTTTCTTTCATTTCTTTAAAAAAATAAAAATATATTTCACAAGCATGTGTTAATGCGAAATAATATAAAACAATTATATAATACCTTGTTTGAAGATTTGGACATGTCGCGATAGTAATATATGCAATACTTTCAAGGCTTTTTTATGTACATTCAAATATTGTTGATAGTCAGTTAGTCATAGAGGGTGGATGTACGGTTGAAAATCTTATAAAATGACCATTGTAACAAAAATGAAATATAAGGGTCTATTTATAATGGAGTAAATGGCAAGGGCTAAATCACTATCCTGCAGTAGCTTAAGGAAGTAAAATGCAAATCCGACCTAAATTCCAAACTCTATGGGGTTTCTTAGTGGGAAAATCTCTTCTAACTGAAATTCATGTAGTAGTTTTACACATATCATTTTTTACGTGAGTAATATGTAAAAATACTGAAAACAATTCGAAACATTGATTATTGTTACTAAAAGAGATGTATTTTTCAGATTTTCTCGATTCTATGAATCTGGAATTACCAGACGTATGTTCAGTGAACATTTACATGAGGGATATGAGTCAATATGGGCCCCTGAATGCTGTATACGTTAGGACCTTCAGCTTCCCCAATCCTCCGACACGGGTGTGTGTGGAGGTTCCTTTGCCGAAGAATGTTGGCCTTATTTTAGACGCTGTAAGTAAATGGTGTAATACAAGGACGTATTGGTATACTGTTATACCGTATTCCTATAAATGTAATCTGCATGGGGAACGAATTCGACACGACGCGACGCTGCGAACGCGACGAATGCTATCAATTCATACCCTTGGGTGAGACGCGTCTTAATGCTTATATTTGTCGCCGACTACACGCGATACCACGAACTACGAGCAAAATTGTACTGTACTTCTACATCATTCGAGAAGTAATGATCAGAATAACTTAGAACATTCGTCGCGTCGTATTCAGGGTGTCCACATTCTGGAAAGTCAGGGAAAGGTCAGGGAAGCTCAAGGTGGTCAGGGTAAGTCAGTGAAATCGAAGAGCTAACTGGAAAGTCAGGGAAAATTGAGATTTGTTAACATTTTTTCCCAGTGATTTTAAAATAAGGGAACTAATTTGCTCTATGCTGCTGCTAAATGCTCTGGTCTAGTCTAATGCTTAATCCAGACCATAGTAGCATTTTTTCCAGGTTTAGAGTAATCTATGTTACGATTTTTTCGTCATAATTCGATAACTCTTGTTCAGTTTGAAATAAATAAATATTTATCACAATGAATAAATATTTATTTCATAGAGTGAACTATTGTGACTATGTAATTGGATTAATTAGACATGTTTATTTTTTTCAAGATTGGGAGTGAACTATATTATGATTTTTTTTGTCTTAACTAGGTTACTCCATTTTAATTTTTATTGTCTAACAGATTTTTCCTGTTCCTAACCTGAGAATAAAATATACCTTTACAGTGTTAAAATGAGTGCTGTTTAGGTAACAGGAACAGTGTATAGGTATTTAATAAAATGTGGCTAGATCCCAAAATCAGTTAAGAATTTTATCAATGGCTTAGTGATAACGCAGATAGATGATCGAGGATTAGCATATTGTAAAGTCCTTCAAACTCAGTACATCTCATTTTTTCAAAGCTTATAAGCAATTTTTAAGTTAGGCAGAGGCGGCTCTTGACGTTTTTTAGTGGAGGTTCAAAGGTTCTTTCTTCTTTCTTTTTTCTAAAAGAAAAACTGCAAAATATTGACGAATCCGATAGTTTTGTTTGTACATGTACATAAAACTACCCGGCACTAGCCGGCGCCGCGGTTCGGCAATGTCACGTGATCACGTGTGAGCGGCGCTCCGCATTGGCTAATTTCTCATACGAGATGTTCTGTTTCACGCGCCGGCCTGAGTCGATGTTTCCCTTTCGCACTAATTGAATACAGAGCTAGGAATTGTACTACACTTCGTTTCCTAAGAGCTCGAGATCACACTCGAGCTCGATTACCACCACCGCATTATAATGAGTATACTTGCTGCTAAGTGATAGTGGTAATGTACGGTGATAGAGCTTGAATGATAGAGCTCGCAGGCACGCAAATATTATGCTAATAATATGGGTAGGTATGCAGATAGCCTTAAATGATGGGTGTAAATTTTGTGGTTTCTTGGGGTGTTGATTACGAAAATGACATCTTTTTTTGAATCCAAGATGGCGGACATAATGATTTTTCCAAATTGTATCCGTTTTCAGATCCAAGATGGCAAACAGACTTTTTTTTTCAAAATATGATATGAGTATCAATTTTGAGATTTCATGCGGTGCTGATTACGAAAATGACATCTTTTTGATCCAAGATGGCGGACAGTCTTTTTTTTTTCACTTTTGAGATTTCTTGGGGTGCTGATTACGACAATGACATCTTTTTTGAGATCCAAGATGGCGGATATAATATTTTTTTCAAATCGTGATATGGGTGTCAATTTCGAGGTTTCTTAGGGTGTTGATTACGAAAATGGCATCTGTTTTCAGATCCAAGATGGCGGACAGACTTTTTTTTTTAATAATGTCATATGGGTATCGATTTTGACATTTCTTGTGGTGCTGATTACGTAAATGACATCTCCTTTTAGATCCAAGATGGCGGACATATTTATTTTTCCAAGTTGTGATATGGGTGTCGGTTTCGTGGGATGCCGATTACGAAAATGGCATCCGTTTTTAGATCAAAATTGGCGAAAAGATTTTTTTTTTCAAAATATGTGTATCAATTTCGAGGTTTCTTGGGCTGCTGATTACGAAAATGGCATCCGATCTGAAAAATGATGACATTTCCGTTATCAGCACCCCAAGAAACCTCGAAATTGACACCCATATCACAATTTGGAAAAATAATTATGTCCGCCAAAATTTATACACATATAATATTTAGAAAAAAAAGTCTATTTGCCATCTTTGATCTGAAAACGGATACAATTTGGAAAAATAATTATGTCCGCCATCTTGGATTAAAAAAAAAGATATCATTTTCGTAATCAACTCCCCAAGAAATCTCAAAATTGAAACCCATATCATATTTTGAAAAAAGAAGTCTGTCCGCCAACTTGGATCTCAAAACGGATGGTATTTTCTTAATCAGTACCCCAAGAAACCTCGAAATTGATACACATAATCATATTTTATAAAAAAAAACTGTTTGCCACCATGGATTTGAAAATTTTGCACCTCAGGAAACAGAAAATTGAAATCCTTAAGTATCATATTTCTGGAAAATGATTATGTCCGCCATCTTTGACTAGAAAGGAGGTACCATTTTTGTAATAATAATTATCACCTCATCGTTGCGGTGATAATTATTTTTACCCTGACATTGACACCCACATTGCTTACATAGTATTATCGTTAGGTACCATTTAGGGAAACATAAATTGAAAAATGCGGTTGTGCTCGTTCGCCTTGGAGCTCCATCACTGAAGCTCTACCACAGTTTAAATAACTTACCCAGAACTTGATAACGGTTTACATGGGAGAAAACCGATAACCACTTACTGGCAGGTCAAGTAAGTAACATGTAGGTATTCACGCTTTCGAGCTCGTTCATTGGAGCTCTATCACAAGATATTTTTAAAAGAGCCGACTGAGTTTTTTCTGGCATGTTTTTCTCAGATCATATTGGCCTTTGGAACTTTGCCGGTGAATGACAAAGAATGACTCTTTTTCTTTTCTTTTTACTCTTTGTTATCAGTTTGTAAAGGGGAAATGAGACATTCTACTGATATACTTTTTACATTAGTTTATTACATTTAGTTTTATCTTAGTGATATTCTTGACTTTACATATATTTTTTATCTTGTTTGACATGTATATCAATTGTTGTTCACTTTAATTTATTTTGTTTGTTTTTTGACGTGTCATAAGAGGTGCCTGTCACCCTAAATGAATAAATGAGTTTTGATTCTGATTCTGATTCATATATTACCATCGAACACAATAGCGTTACAACCACAATTTTTATGTAAATAAATAATATATTGAATTTAAGATGCATTTAAACAAGGCTGCTCGCAACCTCGCTGTAGAATACCGACCGTCACTTATAAGAGGGGAGGTGGTTGGGTGAGGCGGAGAAAATTGGCGGGACGTCGAAGTGTCGTCGTGGCTTTCGTTGTTTCTTCATTTTCTTGCGTGTGCGTTGAAGATCGATTATTTTGTGTCTTGTCTGTATTGTCTTTCTAATGTTACAACACGTGAATGATAAGCAAGCAAGCAAGTACACACAATAAGCATTGATCTATATCTACACGCACACAACGGGATATTAAAGGAGAAAGGATACAATTATTGTAATTAATGTAGACGAGGCAGGAGAGGTTTGTCAGAACCGGGTTGTCTGGCGCTCTACACTCTCTGCCTACCCCGTTAGGGACCTGGCGTGAAGATACATACATGCATACATACATAAGATGTATAAGTCACGATAAAAAAGTAGGGTTTGGTTTCGAAAATTTCAAATTCAATTTTAATAGTAAGCAGCTATTCTTACGTCGAGAGGGCGGGTAAACTTTAAACGATAAATTTTAATGGAGAGGGATGTAAACGCACTGACAGGTATACAATACTATAACAATGTAACTAAAAAATAATCACTAATATTGTAAATAATATGTGAGCAGCTACCATGAATACGAATAATATGAAAAACGTGAAAAGATTTATTTTGTATATTGCATATTTAATTAATTTTTAGGGTGCCATACATCGAAAGGAATATACTGTCCGTTGGAGCTGTGAAAAAATCAAACTTCCAAGCTATATAAGCAAAAAGATAGTCGTTTATTCTCAAAACTCGCAAGGGAATCAAAATATACAGGGTACTTCCCTTGAACTCAATACCTTGAAATTTGGTACGAAGCAACGTCTTAAAGCACAAATAAAGGAAAAATTGCGGCAACAGTTAATTTTTAGTTGCATCATATAATAGAAATATTTTAACTATGTACCTACAGGTTTGTGCTTGTACGGACCTCCTGGGTGCGCGAGTCCGACTCGCAATCAACTGATTTTTTAATGTATAACAGAGATTCAAACTTTCCTATCTTTCGCAGGTTGCCCACAAATTAAGCCCCAATGACAATGTAGAAACTGACAGCAGTCTTTGTAAGGAGCGCATAACAATGCACGTCCAGGGCATTTCGCACTGGGCGCCAGCTAACATTGGACCTTATAGTCAAGCTGTTAAGGTACGTATTTTGTTAACCAAAACGACTGTAGTAACAACTAATGTCTGTGCTAAGATATGTTATGAATAAGGATCACATTTGGGTGAAAACGCACGGAGGCGTGTAAGGATTATATTTGGCGCTCTACGCCTTACGCTTAGCCTGTAAGTGACTCTGAAAAAAAATCATTGTATACATATTTATTATTGCCGCCTTTATTAAACGACAAGTACAAGGAGTAATTAAAGAAGTCCATCTTCAAGTCCATCAAGTTTTTCCATCTAACGCAATTATAAATTCGAATAAAAGTGACAAATTATAGGTACACTACTACTCCTTGGGTAACCTTATGAAATACAGATGCGTCTAGGTTGAGTCATGGTGCTGATATTTTTTATAGGTATCAAATTTTACCTAAATCACTTTATTATATTAGTGTACCTGTTTTTTTTTGTAAATTCGTGAAGATTTTAAGTCTGCGCGGCGTTAGTAACTATGCATATATAATTTCATCACTTGCCGCATACCTACTTATTTGCTTTCCCATACAAACTGATAGGAAGTACTGTGAAGTGTGATAAGTCGCGTAAACCAAACATCTGCTGTTTGATTGATTTTTCTATATCTATATTTACTTTGAAGACTAATAGACATAAAATTGATATCGTTATTAATGAAATGTATAATGCTGATATTTTATTTTATGTAATGGAAGTTGTAAACAAGCATGCAGTTCACATTGATGTTAACTTCTGTCTGAACACTACCAATTAGCGGCAAGTATATTAGGTAACGCGGTGGTGCCTACGCCCGCGAGCTCCGTCACTGGAGCTCTACCACCACTAAAAAAGTGACTGTGACCAGTAGTAAAGTGATATTTACCAGGACGCGATGGAATTATTATTTTATATTTACCAAATGGCTCTTAAAAAATCGCGTCGAGTAAACAGGGTTAATTTAAATAAGCGCATCATCTCTTGCCGGCAGCCTCTCTACATCACTCCCAACAACATTACTTCTATGGCTGATTACAAATCTTGATAAATAATACGAAAAAATGTTTTCGAATCCGCCGCTCATATTTTGCCTACGCATGGTTTGTGGCATACTGGCATTTACGCTCAGAGTAAATGCCAGTTCAGCATGGAAAAAACAAATTGAATGGGAAAACTTAAATTTAAAAAGTCGCAGAACAACTGCCTCAATAGCCTAGTGGTAGCAGGCCACTACTACTACGCCGGGGTCCTGGACTCGATTCCTCGGTCAGGGGATATTACAGATAACGGTGTAAAATCCTTTATCTCTAGGTTCTATTGGGATTTTTCCATTTTCTGGTAGATTTTTCCTATTTCCTACTGTATTGCTGCCGCGACTGTCGCGTAGCTCGAAATGAACTACCAGTAGTACTCGACCAGTAGTGCTGCGGCAGCACCGTTCGGAATCTTACCCTTTCTTTAATCATGCGTAAACTGCCTCCATGAAATGGTGTACGCGCACAGGTGGGCGAGATCCTATGCACGTGCGGGCAGATCGCGCTGGTGCCGGGCTCCATGGCGCTGGCGGAGGGCGGCGCGCGCCCGCAGTGCGCGCTTGCCCTGCGGCACCTCACGCGCGTGCTGCGGGCCGCGCATCCCCGGGCGCATATACGTAGTGTGGTGCAGGTTGGTTTATAATTAGAGCGAGATTGCCTGATGACACTACGTCTTTATTTTGAATGTTTGTTGTGTTTTACAGACGTGGCAAACTCTTATTTAACTTTACTTATTCCTTACTTAATCTGTGATAACATTTTATATTATATATCCTTATCACAAAGTATCTCGAATTGCAAATCGGCTTTATCTATTACACGATTTTTCGGGCCTTGTCTATGAGCACAGAGTGGTGTAAGAAAAAAACTGTTAAGATTCCTAAACAGGACAATTAGTAGCGTTATATGATAAACAGTAGGTACCCTAAGGAGACAGAGTGCCTGAGAGGCAGGGAACGATAAATCGTATAGTGTGATAGTTCTTCCTATTAAACCATATTCAATTGACAGAGTGTGTGCTACGTGGTGGCCCGAGACGGGGCCCGAGAGGCGCGGCGGCAGCTGGAGCGGCGCACGGCGGGCGCCATGCTGCAGGCCGCCGTGGTCGCCGCTCTGCCCCGCGCCGCGCGCCTCGAGTGGCACGCCTGGGCCCACACCGACAACAACCGCTTCCACTGTGCGTACCGTGCGCCCTCCCCCAGCCCCCAGCCCCAGCCCCCCTAGTGCCTCGTGCGGCACGCTGCAGGCCGCCGTGGTCGCCGCTCTGCCCCGCGCCGCGCGCCTCGAGTGGCACGCCTGGGCCCACACCGACAACAACCGCTTCCACTGTGCGTACCGTGCGCCCTCCCCCAGCCCCCAGCCCCAGCCCCCCTAGTGCCTCGTGCGGCACGCTGCAGGCCGCCGTGGTCGCCGCTCTGCCCCGCGCCGCGCGCCTCGAGTGGCACGCCTGGGCCCACACCGACAACAACCGCTTCCACTGTGCGTACCGTGCGCCCTCCCCCAGCCCCCAGCCCCAGCCCCCCTAGTGCCTCGTGCGGCACGCTGCAGGCCGCCGTGGTCGCCGCTCTGCCCCGCGCCGCGCGCCTCGAGTGGCACGCCTGGGCCCACACCGACAACAACCGCTTCCACTGTGCGTACCGTGCGCCCTCCCCCAGCCCCCAGCCCCAGCCCCCCTAGTGCCTCGTGCGGCACGCTGCAGGCCGCCGTGGTCGCCGCTCTGCCCCGCGCCGCGCGCCTCGAGTGGCACGCCTGGGCCCACACCGACAACAACCGCTTCCACTGTGCGTACCGTGTACCGTGTACGAGGCTTTGGTCTATCGTTTTTTGGAGACGTTTATCAGTTTACCATCTCTCTCAATGCATTATTTTACGCTCACCTTCTGTTGACATAATTGATGGAACTCAAGGGGAAGTAAAACAAATCTAAGAGAGAGTTACTTAGCCTACCAGGGCAATAGAGGTAAGACGTTTTTTCAAGTAACTTTTACACATACAGATAAAGTGTAATGTAAAAGTGTACAACACACACTATGTCAAATGTAAGCTTCTCTGTCATTTAAATAAAATAGAACTGAATCTGGACCCAATAAAACTATTCTAAGTTTCTTTTGTGTTTTTGAAAAAAAACATTATGAGACATTCATTTCGAAAATGAAAAGTTTCTCAAAATAAAATTTGATGAAGTTTTTATTGTCTTATTAGTAATTTTGTATTTAATAGTAAGTTCATGTATTTTACATATGTTTTATCGAATCTATCTTCACTTATTGTGTAGTGATAATATTTTACGATAGATTCAAAGGTCAATTGTACTTATAATATCTAGATTCTAGTTCATCAATTATATTATATTTAAACATCAATTGATCATATTATTATGTAGTTATAATTATGATGACGTAGTAAAGAAAATAGAAATATCTATCCTACGCGGACATTGAGATTCATTGGTTCTTACATAACTCCTTATGATACTGTTAGGCTGAGAGTCCTTTGCGATCGCTGATTGACCGGTGAAGTATACTACGTCCGTCTCAAGACGATCCGTCTTAAATCCGTATAATACAAATTTGCAGCACTATCGTGTTCCGGTTAGATGGAAATGTATGGCCCTGTAATAACTATCACAAAAACACAATATCTAAGGTCTCAGGGGTGGCAACGCATCTGCATTTTGATCTCTGATCTTTCTGTGGGTGTCTATAGGCTGCAGTTATCACTTAACATCAATGTGAACTGCATGCTTGTTTACCACCTTTGTAACATAAAAAAAACCTGTGCAGTCAGTCAACCGAACAATGGCGGTTAACCCATTCCAATAGGGTGGGTGGTAGTAAAATAAATATAATGTCCTCCAGACCGAATTACGGTCACGGCAACCAATATCAACTGAGACTAGCCAACTGCGGACATATTATAGTGCACAGGTGTATGCGCAAACACAGGTGCACTCTCTATTCTCTCACTCTCATAGTCCGATGAGACAGCAATCAAACACGACCGAAGAGAGATCGGGCTCAGAACCGACGGCTGTACGTGCTCTCGGAAGCACCGGTACCAGACTCCGGGCTATTACTAAGAACTTTTTTCATCGACCCTAAATCGGGTAAAGATCAAAAAGGGAAGGCAAAATTTGACGACTGACGTGTTGGTGTGGGACTTTGGTAGCTTAGAGGTAAAGCGGCTGGACTGGTTATCCTGAGGTCGCAGGTTCGATTCTTACCCGAAGTCAATATTTCTTCCATTTTTCTTCATTTTCTTAAGTTCACTCGTATGTGTTATTGCGAATAATAAAATATTACAAAAATGGTCTTCCTACCTTCTGGTCTTCCGTCCTACCAACAGTAGGAGCCCGCTATACTAAACTTTAATTTTTAACTTTTATTCCGGAGACAAAAATATTTAAGACATCATCGTTCTTAAAATACTATTTGAAACCTGTAACATTTTGTACTTTTTTAAAAAATCTTGCCGAGATCCCTTTAAATTTTTTTTAATGACTTTGTATTCATCTACTTACTCATCGATCCAGGGAGCATTAACTTCATGAGGTCAATAAAAAAAAAACTCAAAAAAGACAAATCGTAGGTATTGAATGTGAATATTTGATATTGCAGATGAGGAGACCGGCTGTAATGTCGGTGAATACAAAGTGGCCATAACGAGGAGGTGGAATTACGAGAACACCGTCGCCGCCATTGTCTGTTATGTTGCTACTGGTAAGTATGTGGTCTATAAACGTAATGTAGGAGCAAATTCACTTGATTTATTTTTATAATTTATCCTCTTGTTTTAAGACTAAAAAAAAACAAAAGACACGTCAAATTTATAACAACTTTAATTTTGCGTCGATGGTTAAAAATAAAGAATCAAATGGAATTTTAGTCTCCCGATAAATATACCAGGGCACACCGCGGACACTCTTCCATACAAACGCTTAATTTGGTCTCTATTACACAGACATCAATCAGTGACGTGTATTTACACGTGCACCTGTGTGCGTAGCACGTAGAGAGTACCAAACGTCGCCCCACAAGAGGGGAGGAGGCCGGGTGAGGCGGGGGAATCGGGCGGGACGTCGAAGTGTCCATTCTATACGTATTATTACATATTCTCTGCTTGTGCCACCTTCATCACACAAAAAGTAAGCCTACAATTAATCATACTTGAAGGATCTTCCCCATCGACCTGCCAACTGTCGTTCCCTGACGAGGAGTCGTGCCGGTCGCACCGCGAGCTGGCCGCGCAGATCTCCGCCGCGGAACTCGACGCCGTACTTGAATATGCTACGCGGAAACTGCTCAATGATTGCCAACAACGGGAGAACTCCACGCCTGCACTCAACATGCGTATTTTTTATCAGGTCGGTATTGAAAATATGATGTTTATGATTCTCTATAGTTTTTGTGTTCATTTTTATTTACACACTCTTGAATTATTGATGACTGGCACAAGTTCTATTCCGTCATTTTTTGCGTTATTTGTTTCGATTTTATTTTATTCAATAAGTAAATGTTAAATAAGACACCTGATTTGGTACAAACACCACCTGATTTTGCACAAACACCACCTGATTTGGCACAAACACCACCTGTTTAATCTTAAATTATGCCTAAAACTGTACAAATATTTTAGGCACTAAGACTTAATATTTTATAGTTTTTTTTTATGTAATGGAAGTGGCAAACAAGCATGCAGTTCACATTGATGTTAAGTGATGACTGCAGCCCATAGACACCCACACAAAGACCAAGGTCAAAATGCAGATACGTTACTACTCCTGAAGCCTAAGGAGGTATGTCTTTGTGTCGGGAATTGCAGGTCCGTACATTGCCACCTGACCGGAACACGATAGTGCTGAACACTACCATTTAGCGGCTAGTATATGAGGTAATGCGGTGGTGCCTACGCCCGCGAGATACGCAGAATATTTTTTATTGATTTACTACCTTTAGAGTCTCACGTGATAAAATGTACAACCCCTAATTAAAATGAAGATTTGGCGACGCTCAGGTATGGAGTGCCCCTCCAATGACGCTAGTGGCGGAGTGTGCGGCGCGCGTCAGCGGCAAGCTGTGTTGCCGAATCGCGCTCACGCTGGTGCCAGTCGTCGCGCTGCACAACGCATTCACCTTCCTATCTATCGGCGGCTTGCGTTTCGACGAGTGATCGCTCATTCACCTTGTGAGTACACTATTGAGGACGTGCTGTTACAGTATCTGACGACAAATATCGCGTATCGACCTTAGGAAGGAGACTTCGGCTTATTTCGGGTCTGAAGAGTCTCTTTCGCACCTTACCTAAGTGACGTTAGGCGAACATTTTGATTAAGCTTTGTCCAACACCGGACTTGCGTAGACAGTTTGTAGCAGAGATAACGAGTGCGACGAAGTCGAAGCTAGCCGATTCTCTTTCGTAGGCTTGATGTGGAATATTTCTTGCTGGGTAGGTTCCTACCGTACGTCTTATTGCGAACCTGAACTAAATCGCTTGTCGCGTTTCTTTCTACAGGCCATCATGTAAACAGATGAAACAAAAAAACGATACGCTTATACTCACAGCCCCACAGGTATAAACCCGTATCGTGGGTGCCGTTGTATACAAACAACACATGCACAAACACCCAGACCCGAAACAAATATCTGTAGGCCATATAAATATTTGTCCCGGTGCAGGGATCGAACCCGCGACCCTTCGAATCAAACGGTCATCTCGCACTGCTGGACCAACCGGGTCATCAAACAACAAACAAAATTTTGGCAGTTCCTAAATTGATTCGCAATAAGACGTAACGGTACGATCTTCTGTTATTAGATGATAATAAACGAAGGCTAGTCAAATAATATCTAGTTTATAATATTGGCTAGATTAGATTCTTATTATTATTATATAGTATTCTACAATATAATGTGATACGATAATAAGTCGTGTGGGACTGGTATCCTTTGCGTTGCGCGTCGACGCTTATGCGAAGGGGTTTAAAGTTCTTATCTAATCTATTTTTATTAAATTACATAATAGGTTGGTGAAAAAGTCTTTTCGTATTATAGTATGTATGAACTTGTAATAAAATCTCTTTGGCTGTAATATTTGTATCTGGCTGGTTTTGGTATCATTGAAAGTTAAAATTAAATTCAAATTAGTCAAATGTGTGATTTTCATTTGTTTTTCGTACTGTCAAGATGAGTGAATCTAATGAAGAAATTCGATACATTTTTAAATATTACTACAAAAAAGGTAAAAAAGCAACGCAAGCAGCGAAAAAAAATTGCGATGTTTATGGACCTAGTGCAGTGTCTGTGAGAGTTTTTTTTAAGTTTTCAAATTTGGTTTAAGAGTTTTCAATCCGGAAATTTTGCTGTCAAAGATGAACCTCGCTCTGGTCGCCCTATAACGGATAAAATGGATGCCATTTTTGAAAAAGTGGAGCAAGATCGACATATCAGTAGTTACGACGTAGCTGAAGAACTGAGAATTGATCACAAAACAGTTTTAGCGCATTTGAAAAAAGCTGGGTACAAAAATAAACTCGATATTTGGGTACCTCACGAGTTCACTGAAAGAAACCTAATGAACCGTGTACTCATTTGTGATACTTTATTACGACGTAATGAAACCGAATCATTTTTGAATACGCTGATAACTGGTGATGAAAAGTGGATCACGTACGACAAGAATGTGCGAAAAAGGTCGTGGTCAAAGGCCGGTCAGGCTTCACAGACTGTGGCGAAACCCGGGTTAACTCGCAATAAGGTGATGTTGTGTGTGGTGGGATTGGAAGGGCATTATTCATTATGAGCTATTACCACCAGGCATGACTATCGATTCTGAACTCTACTGCGAACAACTGATGAGATTAAAGCAAGAAGTTGAGAGAAAGCGGCCGGAATTGATCAACAGAAGGGGTGTGGTGTTTCATCATGATAACGCTAGACCTCACACATCTATAGCCACTCAGCAAAAATTAAGAGACTTTGGCTGGGAGGTGTTAATGCATCCGCCGTATAGTCCTGACCTTGCACCTTCAGATTTCCACCTGTTTCGGTCTATTCAGAATTCTATAAGCAATGTTAGGTTAACACCACGAGAGGACTGCCAAATCCACTTGTCGCGGTATTTTGATGAGAAGTCCCAAAATTTTTATAGCAATGGGATCGTGTCCCTTCCTACAAGATGGCAAAAGGTTATCGAACAAAATGCTTTTCGTTAAATTTAAATAAACTATATTAAAAAATGCGAAGAAACTTTTTCCCCAACCTAATATTATAATGTGTTATATAAAAAAAAACATAATTGGATAAAAAAATAAGTTGGAAGAAAATAAATGTATTTTGTTTATGTTTGTAATATTTATAGTTATCCCAAAATTGAGATTTATTATCATGTGACTAATAGTAATAAATATTTTTATTGTTCCCAGGTTCCCCGCTCGATAAATAAGAATGCAGATGCTTTATTGCCAGTTTATAAAATATATTTGCTGAATATTTTCAGTGTTTATAAAATTTTGTTAATTATGCTACCGAGTTTACCGTACTTTAAGTCAAATTATATAAATTATTTTTATTGCATATATAAAATAGCGTTTTATTTTGCTAAAACAATGAAAAGCGAAACTCAAATTAAATTTACTTTATTTTTTTACAAAATTGACCGAACAGTGCGAGATTTCTAGAACGTTTACACTTGCATTAAGTAGACATAAAGTTATCATTATTCCTCTTACAAGTAAGTCTTAATATTCACCTGTGTCAATAAAGCAATGCGAATTACGGTGTGAAACACACCCAAACCAGTTGTGTATATCATATAAAAGTTATAACATGATTTGAAATAATCTGCGGACATAATTTGTTTTTTAAATCTTAAAAATTGTCACTAAGTAAATTATGATTAATTATAACGAAAGCATAATTATAAACTAACATGATACATTACACTTAATCAGTATTAGTCCAAGTTACTGATCGTTACTGCATATACCTAATATAAGGTATAATACACAACATATTGGGGACAATTGCACACAGCAGTGGTTAAAGACGATAGCGCGCAGAGAACCGTAAGTACAGCAAATGCATACATCTGTCGAAAAAACCTACACAGATGTACTGTCACCACGAGGGTTCTATTTTAGGCATTGAGCGTCACCCTGGAAACAACCGCCTCAAGCCGTCACATTTAATACTATGTCCATCGTAGAATAAATAATTTCTTCGTAATTAAAATAAACATACTCTCAGTTAAATAATTTATTTGATCCTCTATAGTAAAATCTATATTTATCGAGAGCGAATGTTTTCCAGGGCGAGTGAGAATAAATTAGTGAATAAAAGGTAGCCTATGAGTTTTGTACTTTGAAAATGAAGCTAACGCTAACTCTCAACTCTGTTACGTAAGTTGTTTGAAAATAGAAAATGGCTCATATCGTCAACATTATACAAAATAATTTTATGTCATGAATATAAAATATTTATGTTGTGCACTACATTTATTTGTATATTTCATAGACAAACAATTACGTACGAGTCATTAGATAGCGGTTCGCTTATTGAGTAAAATAAGCATGTCACTAGGAAGAAGAGTTGCTGGAGTTCCACTCGTTATATTAACTATAAAAACGAAAATTAAAATAATCTAACAGGGTTTTAATTAACAGCTTTAACAGTAAAATAATTCAGCTTATTTGGGAGAGGATTGACCTCTTAACATCAATCTATAAGTAAATTCACGTCAGCCATCACAGTTCTTACTTAGCCTTTCAATATATCAAGATTATAACTGAGAATTTCAATATTTCCCGATTTGTTTGCCATCGAATATATAGATATATAGGGTATAAGTTTGTATACAGTTGTATCCATATAAAAGTAAAACTAAAATAAATACCTTATTAAGCAAAATTAACAATATTCTAAATAATTAATCTATTATAAAAAGAAAAACAAAATGCGCACTGTCTTCATAAATCATTTTTGAAATGATGTATTAAAATAAAAGAAATTTCAGAACATAATCATGATTGCATAACAAATGCATTAAAAGGCAGATTTTTATAATATACAATTTATTTTTTCTTTTTTGAGAAATAATTCGCAGAGTATAACATACGGAACGAGACACTTCCCTCGGTATAGTTCACACACAAGTAAATAATAATGTCGCGTCACAATGAAATCATATCCTCAACAAAACACACTAATCAATTTCCCGCATCCCACTCTCCTCGGACATAAATAACGCACGGGATCTCATACACAATACATGATCTGTCTCGCAGCAAACTTTAAAAAACTATTAATATTAAAAATAGTATGATTGCCCAGCTACCCATATAGTGAAGTTAGTATTTAAATTACTGTACAGTTTACACGTTAGTGACCTGCTCACTACAGCTATCTAACCACTTTAATGAAGTTTTACGTTTCGTTAAATCAAACCGCCTACTTTCACTAACCGTCCCGCCGTTCGCGGCGAAACGCAAACGAGACATATCCACACTCGTACCTATAGCTAGTCGATCGTTATATTAGTCAGATTTATGCAACAGTTTTAACCTTACAACCATATTACCGAAGCGAATAAGAGTTACACTAATAACGGCTAGATATATTACAGAGTCCGAGTCTATACAGGGGCGCGCTCAGTCGCCGTAGTCGGGGGCGGCGTCGAGAGGGTCGGGCGCGTGGGGGTCGGGGTCGGCATCGGCCGCGTCGGGGTCGGGGTCGGGGTTGGCGTCGCGCATACGGCTCGCCATGTACTGGCGGTGCGCGTACTTGTTGAAGCGGCGCTTGGCCATGAAGAGCGTGGCGATGGTGCGCGGCGCCAGGCGCACGGCGGCCGCCCGCGACGTGATGCCGCCGCGCCGGCACTCGCCGCACGTGTAGTCCAGCACGTTCAGCGCCGACACCGTCTGCCTAACGCATTCTGTAACACAACGCCACATTCCACGTCACGCGAGTCCCGCTTACCATTTGACTGCCACTTCCAAAAAGCCAATCGGCCCTCGCGTCACGTTCGTTTTATAGCAAACGAACATGTTGACAGGTTATTTTTATCCGTGAATCTGTCCAAAATTTCAAATTTTGCAGAGCAACGTGACTTTCCATCGGAGGGCATTAGCCAGCCAAAGTAGACCTTTATCGATATAGTTTTTAGCATAGAAGAATGCTCAATAAATTACAACGAAAACTCACAATAAAATAACAAAACTAACAATCATTTAACATACGGTTTTGTGCAAAGCCAAAAAATTGTTTGACTAATATCCTGAGGAAAGATAGTCACGTTATTCCATATTGTATCAAAAACATGTTGCGCACAATTTAGCATAACGTTTAGAGCATAATTTTGCTTTGTGTAATATGGCAGTCAACAGTTTTTAGCGCTCGCTTTACGACTACATACGTCAATAGAGGTAGGATTCGCCGTGAATAAAATTAAATATCCATACCTATATAAACTGGACATAACAAAGTAGTTACAAGTGTGTTAGAAAGCGAACCGCTCGTACATTTTTAACAAATGAAAAACAAAACCGAGCCTTAGTAAACACGTCAAAGATATCGCGGCGAATTCTCCTCAGAACATACCTATTTCAAATTCACAAACAACAATCAATTGCAACCAACTCCACCAATACAATTTCTTAGCTTTTGCTTCACGACATTATTTTGTTACATTTATATAAACCGGTGCGTTATGTTAAAAACTTTACACGAGTCGTTACATCAACTTTTTTTAATTGCTTTCCTAACTAAATCGTCATTTCGACGAAATATAGAAATAAATTTGATTAGCCAAGATTTTTAGTGCATTCTTCAGGTTTTGCAAGCTACACTCATTGAAATAAAATTATTATAGTTTGCGAGACAGACAGAGATGGAGATGGAGAAAACTGGAGGAGACCTACGCTGCAAAGGCGACTTCCACGTGTCAGTTGTAATTAGAAATTCATCATCACATGTGGTAGAAAAATATAAAAATAAAAAATACTGATGTAATTAAAGAAAATAAGTGAAAATGGACATCACTCTCTGCTCATTACTCCGAAACTTCTAGTTCTATGTTGCTAAGTTTATGACATTTAACGTAACTTAAAAAATATCTCAATTGTACGAGATCCTATGCACGTTAGGCCGACTCGCACTAGGTATTCACGCCTATGTATGAAATCAGAATCAGTATAAAAACGCAGGATAAATAATCCGCCTGCGTGATTTTGGTTATAGTTGTACCCAAAGCATTTTGGGGGACTAGTGATCTGGGGCCGACCGCCTAACTGAAATGCTTTCGTTTAGGACGTTATCTTCGTATCGCCTATTAAAACATTTTGCTCTTAATCTCTCCAGACACGAGAAAAATATGACAATTGAAATTCAATTTATCTCGCCGCCGGTGGCCGTACGATCCTTGAAGGATTAAGTATATATCTGCGGATGAAAAAACTTTCAGGAAAAAGTTAGGTGGTACGAAACTAATAAGATTTTGTCATAATAGAAAGCTAAACGAAATCATTTGTGTTAGGCGGTCGACAAACCAAATCGGCGGAAAACCATCAATACGCAGGCTCGAAACACGCCGATCTCATGTTCTCTTTGAGATGTAATATCAAACTTTTTTAATGCTTGCGAAATATGGTAAGACGGGGTATCTCAATCAACTGCTCAACGGCACATCATCGTCGTTCTTTGTTCCTTGGATGAGATTCAGTAAAAGTTGAAATCACTCTGAACTAAAGTCTGGGTATGTGGTGATCAAGGATTTAGCATTTTTGGTCCTATTTTTTTTGTCGATGAACACACGCCCAAAAGATGTAATTAAATGCTTTATTCTTTATTTTTTAAATGTTTCAACTGTGTGCTTTACGCGAAGTCTCTTACTTCACGCTCTTTGCCAACCCCGGCAGAGTGTAAAGCGCCAAATAGCCCGGTCCTAACATACCATTCGTGCTTCTTCTACATTCATCATACATGCACGCCGATTCCCAAGAACCTTGACCTCACCCTCAGACAGTACTCGAACTCTTTGGGTAGGTCGGTATTAAGTCTTCCTGGGCCTCTGCAACCATTACACCATATTCGCATTGTATATATGTTTAAAAATTTTACCATTCGACATTCTTTCTGGACCATAGGAAGATGCCCTTTTTCATTTTTACACCGATACCCCCATTCAAATTCTCTTTCTTACATCTTCATTACAAACACGATCAGTGAGCCATATGATCTCATCTCAACCACGTTTAATTTACTTCCATGCTCTTTCCTGCAAATCCAGCTCTTGCTTCTATTTATTTATTTATAGTTAACTAGAACGGGCATCAAGTCCAATTACACTAATTCAGATACATGACAAATTAAAACAAAAAAAGAACAAAAATAAATTCAAAACACGATTTGTGTACAAAGGGTTTCACTGAACTGCAAACACACACTCACAACAGCCTTCCATCTACAAACAAGTCGAAGTCGGGAAAGGCCTCAAATAGAGCACAGAGGGTAGAGAGCGCGCGCGGAATAAAGGAGTTAGGCTCCTTTCATTCTGCAGCGTGTCGCAGGTCGCGTGTGGCGAGACCGGCGACACACAGTACAAAAACGTTACCGACAAGCACGAGGCACAATGAAAGCCACTATGGAGCTTCATACAAATTGAACAGGTTGCGCGCGTGCGCGACCGGCGACTCGCTGCAGAATGAATGTTGCATTAGCGTGTGCAATTGTCGGAGTAGATGATTCAGCGAGGAGTTTATGTTTCCTAGCACGCAGGTATTTGTCCTGGACGGGCGGGACGCATAAACGAGCCAACTCATTGTGCAGGCACGGGGCATCAATCAAACCACGGAGGAGTTTGACCAAATAAAATCCATATAAAAGCGTTGGAGTAAGTACAGTATTATGTATGGCTAGTTGAGGCCACTGGGTAGACATTTAGATTCTAGTAGCTTACCTAA
Source organism: Macrosoma leucophasiata (assembly GCA_036365455.1). Lineage (NCBI taxonomy): Eukaryota > Metazoa > Arthropoda > Insecta > Lepidoptera > Hedylidae > Macrosoma > Macrosoma leucophasiata. The sequence goes on from JAWQUS010000020.1 coordinate 7,443,934, forward strand.
CACTCCATTCACGCAATTTCAAGCAAACACTTATCTCTCTATGTTACCAGTGTACCTACCATGCCTGCCAAAAGCACACCCAATATTTACAATTTTATCCATTTCTTCTAACATTTCATCATCTACCACTACCCTTTCATTTGTTCTCTGTTCATCTCTTTCAAATTCATACTTTGGTTCACATTCAATTGACTTTTCTCCATACAATCATCTTTCAAATAACTTAATAAAAAAATATTTTCGTCACTAGTTCAGAACCCAGAAGCTGTAATTTTTTTCATCTCTATCTTCATCGGGAGTAGAAGATAATTTATTGAAAGCAAATTTGAAAATTGGGGTAATAAAATATCGTGGAACCACCACGTATCATTGTATCCAATGCCAGTTTTAGCGATGAAGATGGATATTCACTCCTCGATTTCTTTTTCTTTAAAATTCAACAAGTGACTTCATTGTGGTTGAATATCACTCCTCAGTGTTTTTTGGAAAATTTACCCCCTTTTGATTTTTTTCATGCACCAATACTAAATACCTGCCTGTGACTCTTCGTTCACATTTATGTATTTATATCTACCCTCCACAGTTAATAGTTTATGACGGATGAATAGTTTCATTAAAGCTCTGAATATGACTGCTAGTAAAAAGTTAGAACCAAAAATATTTAAGTACATAGTTGCTTCTAGGAACTTAAGACACTCTGCAAACATGCATCCTACGATTCGTCAGTTGTTGTAGGACTCTTGTAACAGGGGGCAAACTGATTGACATTCATCGGGGATATTTCCACTACGGAGGTGTCTCGAATTGCAATTTTATTGTTTATTTTTTTTTCTAGTGTCGTTATTTTATTCCGAATACATACGTTTATATCGTCTTCTTGTCAATAGTAGTATTCACAACAAAATACAGACATGGGACACAAACATTCAAAAATACAAAACCTTTGTACAAATCATAGTACTGACGAAAATGTTATAAAATGTTTTGATTTTACAATACAATTTATATGTTTATGACGTGCATAATGTCCAGCAATCATCCAGCTGTTGCCCCCAACCTTCACCAGGTCTTTGGTGCATCTCGTGGACAGGCCCTCTACGAGATAGCCCGACCTCTTCGTCTTTCTTTTTTTGAGAACTCTTCTGCCTAAGTGCCCCAACGGCCGTAGGTTCTTAGGAGTTTCGCTATTAAGTGAGTTATGTCGGTTACTTTGGTTCTCATGTGGATCTTCTCATTTCTGATTCAATCTCCCAGAGAAACTGCGAACATAGCTCTCTGTGTGACTTTAAGTCTTCTTATGGGGCCCATTGTGAGCGATCACGTTTCAGTTCCGCCTATCATCACTGCCAACACATGTTTGTTAACAGAGGTTATATCTAGTTTCAAAAGGAGATTGGCGAAATTTGGTTTACGACCATACCACCGACAGGAATCAAAGTTATATTAAAAGCCTGCCTGTTGTACCTTTAATTGTGAAATCACATAACATAGTTATGACGTTATATAATTTAGTTCGAATTCATTTTTGGTAACTTCACGTCCATTTTTTAAAGAAATAAGTTTTACAAGAATCGATATAAATCGAACTTTATCTGTAAACCATAAACACTAATTCGATTAAATCGATTCAAAATTGGAATTCCTAGTTTTTTACAGCTATGGCTTTTGTTTTTTTGTTATTTGATTCGCTTGATTTAACTTTTAGTATTTTCGTCTTATATCAGCGACCTGGCTTTTGTTTCTTGGACTTTTGAGTTTGCATTCGTGATTCACCTGGCTGTGTTTTTTGGATCAACTGTGTGGTATCGCAATTATCTAAAATTTTCTAAAAAAAAAAAAAATCTAAGATATCAGTTCCAATAAGGTATACTCACTGTTCAAGCTTCTTGGAACATACATAGGTACTTAATACATACCTACATAAACATAACTTCAAATATCTTTGGATGACGGTTTTTTCTATCTATTCTTATGGCATAATTAAAAAAAAGTATTTTAATAATATTACCATTCTGGTCCGCCAACCTTTCAGGTGGGCCGGACCTAGTATGGGAGTTCGCCGTCTCCTTTAGATTTTTGAATAATTTTAAAATCAATACATTGTTAGAAAAGCAGATGATTTAAGGTGTTTAACGTCGTCTGATAATGTTTGCAACATAAACGGAATTGCTCGCTCAGTCATTTAGGACTCTTTGACGTTCGATAGAGCGCTACCAACATCTCGAAGTTCGTTTGGCTATTTTGGCGCCATTTTGACACAGGCATTCTCAAAATATTACTTAACGGAGATGTTTCAGAAACGCATAGGGTACATTGCATATTAACATATAGGTACATATCATTCGTGTAATATAGTAAGTATCTAGCCTAGAATAACACTGCCAATCATGGCAATTTCTATGGATACAAATCATTGATTTGTTTAAAAACATTGAAAGGCTCCAAGGAAAAACTGCTGTGGAAAATTATTTTAACAGAACATTACAGTTCGCATTTGTTTAAAATAATATTTCAATGCATTGGATATTATATACAAACCTCGTCATATTATTATCCTTATAGTGGGAACTGGCGTGAACATGTGTTCAAAAGTTCCTTTTCATTAAATATTGATTACATAAAATCCTTCTAGTAAAGAAATACTTGTAAACGTCGTAATTCTTTGGGTACTCCCAATTGGTACACATAAAACAAGAATATAGAATACAAATACATGACAAATCCTAGTTATCCAAAGTAGGACAATAAATCCTTGTCATACAAGGATAATACATATAAATAATGTTACAATTCAGGAGCTTGGTTACAATTCGTAGACGTTCACCGTTATCATAGCGTAGATTATTTGCTGTTTGTGAATACGAAAATCTTCGCCGAGATGATCTCATAAAGTTAACCGAATAATTAGAACTGAAAATTATATAAGTAACAAAGATTTGATACATTTCAAATACTGATGCATACATTAATATTCGTCTTAACCTGACGACCATCTCGGCGACATAATATTACTAGCCCATAATAAAATACAATGCACACACACATCGACAGATCTATTCATCTAACCGAGTACCCGCTCGGTATTTTTACGTATAATAATCGTCAGCTATTGTCTAAACGAGGCAGATTATATGTTTACTGTGTATATACAATACATCATGCGTTCACCTATTGGTACGATCTCTTCTAAACACATCTAACACAATGAAAGCTTCCTATTGTATATTTCCCGTAGTTTTTTTGTAACCTCGGTCAATAGTTTCTTTTTAATGATTTCTCATATTCAGGCTTGTTATTTGGTTTTGGCGGCAATCACAGGCATTATGAATGGTGACGTTTTAGCGAAATATATGGATAAGCATGAGATATACGCTATGTTATAAACTCCACAACAATGTTAAAATGTAATCATGCGCATCAATGCGTTACAAATGGAAGCAAAGCATCAAACAAAAGAATATACTTTCACTCTATACAGACATAAAATATATACATACAAACATTACAATGAATTAGTTGAAATGTATATCCTGATGTTTGATATTATAAGCAATGTAGAAAAGAATGTGACCAGACACAAAACGACAAGCGTAGACATTATTTTAATACAAATAGGCAATAAATAGTAAAACTTCCGAGCACGTTCTGAGTATACAATACAACAAACTGCATACAAGCAGGTATATTTGAAAGTCAAATAACATGAATTCTCAATAAATAAGTTAAAAATCGGGTTTCGCATTGTCATTAACAAAATTATAATCATGCAGCTAGATATAGAAAAAAAAGGGGAACCCATTTTTAACTTAATTCGATTATATTATATTCAATGTAAAAGGGAGGGGGTGCTAGTCGTTTGATATCCAGCCAGTGACGGGGGGAAAAGCGTATGCGTTCTACTCGTCTGTCATATGACGTACCTTGATGCAGTTGCCTATCGCAGAGCTTACAAATGACGAGCTGCATTGTCCCCTTTGGCCCGATGAAGGAGCGATCGCACAGCGGGCAGTAGCGACCGATGCGATACGCCCTACGTACGTACACACACATACGGACCGGAACACAGAAACACGCCATTAGTATCAACACGAGACCTAGCGAGACCGGTCTCATTTCATACGTTAGTCCTTTAATACTTCTCTTCTCATTTGCCTGTGTTTCAACTATTTATTTATAGATCTATAATATATACATATAAATATTCAGTCACCAGTGTGAGTGTTTTACTTATGTAGAAGTGTTGTATTTTGCCAATTTAGGCGAATGAAATCTACATACTTAAATTAAGATCAACTACATACATATTATATTTTTAAACACAAAATGTGAGATTTTTCTTGCATATTTAACACAAAGTTAAGACGTTAAAAAACCATATACCGTACAAATAATTCAATATATAGGATGCTTTTTTATACAGAAATACATAAAACATATTTTTACTATAGATATAAATTTCAGGTGCATGAGGAATTTGTAAAGTGTGTTGTATTAGGCAGAAGAGAAGTAATAAAGTAAAAGTTAGTTAACGCAATGAAAACGGATTATTCTACGCCCGTGTTAGTGAGTGTCTTTACAACATGGAACTTAATGAAAGTTAGTTCTGCAACGGTGACTGATGGAAATGTCGACACCCATTAATGACAGAATTAATTGAGGCAACACTTTGGTTAAAACATTACGAATAAAAAATAATGTAAGTAAAGAGGAATATCCAAAAAAAGCTGTATGTATTGCATCAATTATTAAAAACAAGAACTGAGTTCAAATTACCGATAAAAGTGAAAATTAACTGAACAGTAAAGATGAAAATTGTACTATGAGCATTCCAAATACAAAACAATGATAAAAGGAAAAATAAATAACATAACATGTTATCACGTTTAATTTGAAAGGTAAAAAGAGGATGCTTTTATTCATTTATTTATAATGATTAATCGGCCATCTCAAAAAATTAATAAAAATTATACAGTAAAACCGAACGAAAAATGCTACATAAGTTTTCGTAAATAAAAAATCTTTACTGTTCTGCTGAGAAGACTAAGTGCTTCGTAAAAATTCACGTCTCATTTAGCACAAAATTAAGGAAGATCCCTATACACCCTCCTCTATTGGGAATAAGGTTTTTGAAAGATCTACACTTTGTTATATATACACACAGAATTATTTACGAAACACAAAATCTTCAAAACGATGGAACTAATAGACATAACTTACAATTGGAGGGATGTGTAGCATGCAACTTAATACTAAGCCTAATTCTGCTAAATAACCAAAAAATTATATAATACAGCCGAATTCCATTAAACAAATAAGAATGTAAAAAAAAAATTCCATTTTGTGACAGTTATTAGTAGAATTAGGCAGCGGGGGATGTGCTGAGTAAGAACGCTGCATTGGGGTCTCAGAAAACATTATGCGGGGACCAAAATGCTACGATATACCAGAAACAAAGCTTATGTCAACAGAGTGAAGACACGGAATGGCTCAGCTCGTGTTAGTCCACATCGAACACGCATATGAGATGACGTGAGAATACAATCACTACCAAGACCAGTTACGTAAACAAATTACACATAAATCATTGAAATGTTTTTGTAAAAACTTTGTACTTTTACATCTGCTTCCTTCGCTACAGTCCTCTCGTAAATGGAACTACGTGATCAGGTTTTGTTCTTGGCCCTCTTGGATTTACTTGAAAAACAATACCGAACAACATTGAGTGTCAACTATTACACATTGTTAAATATAATATCAGTTATAACGCCATATTATCCTCTATTTAGATACATATTGTAAATTGTTTGTCTTCACATTGAACAGCAAAGTAATTTATTATTTTGGTTTTAGTAGAACCAGAACCAGTGGATTATTGAACATTTCGAGTTTTAATCAAAACAATAAATTAAATGTTTACATGAATTTAATAAGATAGTTGAAGCAACTGCAGCAACACCATCAGTAATAAGTCATTTTTGTCCCCAGCATTGGAAGGTTTTCAAGAAATAAAAGTAAAACACAAAATATATCTAAAAGGTTATGGTTCTCTATAACATGGGATAGTAGTGTGAGGAAGGTATGGTAACTAAAATGTATTATGAGAAAAGTCTATTTCACACTGTAAAAAGATAAGACTAATCATGATTTATGAAATCTCTAATCTATAGAGTTATAAAGTTTTTTATTGGGAAAAATTTACTATTCTATTCCGTATTTTGAAATCAATTACAGAAAGCAAGATATTGTGGAAATGACGAATCTTTCTTCTTGAAAAAGGACAAAAACTTTTGATGGATAGGATAATATACACATTTTTGATGTATTTTCTTTATGACATAAATAAAGACAAGACGAAAAACTGTATTAAATCAAATTTTAGTTTAGTATTTTTATGTTTCTTGCTTCCTGTGATTGACTTTAAATATATATCTAATATACACAATTAATACTTATTTTATTCTCACACTACTAAACACAGAAACCTAAATTATTAGAATTATATTTCAATGAGGCGGAGTAAGCGGTTATTTGAAATATATAGCTCAAAGCAAAGCCATAATACTAATCTAATGTAAAAAATCAAGTGAAAAGGACTCTGGCTTGCTCAACATTACAATATTCTATGATGTAGTGTTTCCAACATAGAAAAAAAATAACAATTCATGTATTTTCATACAATTGAAATGGTTATTTTCAGATTGCTTACTTATTATGAAAGGATTTGACAAATATATTGTGATATTCAAATTTATCAAGATTATTTTATAAACGCCTCATTGACACGAAATGTTCTGTACTATTATGATGGTTCAGTCAAGAGTTATTATTTATAGGTTACGTATCTTTATTTCAAATTAATATAAATAACCTAATAGAGCATGGCCACACCCACTAAACAGAAAAATGAGTTTTTATTTTCATATGCTTTATACTGTTTAAAATGTGTAAAATAATTAACTGGCGTTTTAAAATCCCCGATACAATGAACTTTCTACATTATTTATGATGATTATAATAAAATTATGTTAATCAGAACATCATTAATAACCTTGATTATATATACCATTGTTATTTGTTTTTAACCGTTATTGTGCAATAAGTAATGGATAATATAAATAATGTACAACAATTTTTTTTAATGACAACACAGTAACTCTGGTAATATTCGTTTTTGGAAAATCAGTCAAATAGTAAAATAAATTTTAATATGCTTTTAAAACAGTCTTACTTGTAACTGGATATGGGTGGAATCTTATAAATAAACGGTCATCAACTTATAACACATTTTCTCAAGATTTCGTAATATTTGTTTAAAATGGACGTATGGAAATGGCTCGTCTCAGAATAGCCTTATCTTGTACTTTACCATGCAAAAAAACTTATTTAATAAGTTTCCCAAGACTCTGTAAAACAAGCATAATGTATTCTATCTCATTCTAGACGATAAGTTGTGTAGAGATATATTTGTCTTTATTTATTTATCTATTTTATTTTGTTGCTTTTTGTCAGGCGCGTGCGAACATGTTTTTATGAGGCATTTGAATGGTCTGAATACACACAAAAGCGGTTAATCGTGTTTTTTTTACTTTCAAGATATATTCACAAATGAAAGTATATTTCTAGGTAGTAATCGAACTATCAAGGTATATATCACTTTGAACCCGGCTTTCTAATATCATCCAGTTTCCACATCAAATACGATCGGAGTCTAAACCAAAAATGTCTCACTGTATCATCACTAGATAAAGAAAGTCGCCAGTTAATTAATTTCCACAACAAACAAAAACGATCAGAGGTGGCCCACTCGGCAGTACGACAGCGGCAGTACTGACCTGGCGCACGGCGTGCACAGCGAGTGCGAGTAGACCTTGTGTCCGCCGGGCCCGCGCTTGGTCTGGTGGTGCCAGTCGGCCGGCAGGTCGGGCGCGGGGGTCCCGGGGGTCCCAGGGGCCGCACCCCCCGCACCCACCGCGACCCCCGACCCGCCCGGCTCGCGCGCCCCGCACGACTTGCATATCGCGCACTCCACGCAGTGCCACCGACCTGCAAACATTATACAAATTTTGTTATAATTATTTTACAGTATCTTAATGATTTGATGACAAGTCACAAGGCTTATCATCACTTCAGCCGAAAGACGTCCCCTGTTGGACAAAAGCGTTCAAAGACTTCTGAGGCCGACGCAGTAGATGTGTAAGCCGTACGTCTTGCACTCGGCGCATTGCCACGGGTACTGGCGACACTAGTACACACACGAGGCGAGACTTACCATTGGGCACCGTGCTGAGGCCGACGCAGTAGATGTGGAAGCCGCGGTCGCAGAGGTCGCAGAAGAGCATCTTGTCGTCGTCGGCGGGGCGGGAGCAGACGCCGCACGTCTTGCACTCGGCGCACTGCCACGGGTACTGGCGACACTCACCATTGGGCACCGTGCTGAGGCCGACGCAGTAGATGTGGAAGCCGCGGTCGCAGAGGTCGCAGAAGAGCATCTTGTCGTCGTCGGCGGGGCGGGAGCAGACGCCGCACGTCTTGCACTCGGCGCACTGCCACGGGTACTGGGGACACTCACCATTGGGCACCGTGCTGAGGCCGACGCAGTAGATGTGGAAGCCGCGGTCGCAGAGGTCGCAGAAGAGCATCTTGTCGTCATCGGCGGGGCGGGAGCAGACGCCGCACGTCTTGCACTCGGCGCACTGCCACGGGTACTCGCGACACTTGCGGATCGTGTCCGGTCCTAGCTCCACACACCCTGGATGAACTGTTGGCAATCAAATGTGAACACAATTTAAGCATGTAGTTTACTTGGATGGTGAATGATTCGATTTATAGACATCTACACAAAAAACAGAGATCAAAATGCATTGCAGATACGTTGCCAATCCTGACCCTTAAAGTTTTTTGTGTCTGTTGTTGTGGTAGTTATGCAGGACACAAATCACCATCTAATCAAAACACAATAGATAGATTGAGAGAGATCGAGCTCCAATAATGGAACTACACCACCAGTAACGAATACTACATATCTTCAATCCACACTCTCTTTTCCTACTTCGTATGATACTTGGTGTAAAAATAGTACAGGCAGTTACCGGTCTCGAATTTAGTGCATGCATCCCCGATAAACAAGACGATCCAAGGCTACTCCATACCTCATGCCGTCAATACACTGTGCGTGAAACGCATCGCATACGAGAGTGGTGCAAATTTCTTTCATTCACCCTTACGATTTAGGGTGGGCATCTAACAGGTGGTAATTCTGTTCGTACCAAAATACACCCAACTAATTACATTTTCTCTAGAGCATACAAAAATAATTCGCGCCGATTTTGACAATTACACAGTTAACGCTCGCCAACGCTTCGTGGCACCGCTCTTCATTTTGCCACTAGACTACCGAGACGGTGAAATAGAAGGTTGCAATAAGGAAGACAGACTCACGCTTAGCGTTGCACTTGGAGCAGACGAGGAATCGCTCGTGGGTGTACTTTCGGTTGGCCTCGAGACGCAGCTTGCAGGTGCGGCACGTGTCTTCGATCGCAGTTTCTTCCTTCCCACTGCCGCTGCCGCTCGCCCACGCTTCTGTGGCACTACTGCGCTTCGTCTTCGTCAGCTTTTTCCGCTGCACACATATATTATGTATATTAGTATTTTTTTTAACGGTGGAAAATAAGAATGTAGTTTGTTGAAATAAAACTATTTTTATGAATACACGTCGCCTCAGTGAGATAGCCAAAATTGAAGGAGCAAGCTGAATAGAATTTTTCAAATTGGTATTGGTATAATATATTTTTTTAATGATTTTTTGCTATGGTTTACGTCAACAATAGTTGCCAGACTTCAATTGGCATAGGAAAACAAAGCACCTTTCCTCTTTTAGTTTACACGTCAGAAGGGGGAGAGGGGAGATACTTTACCACTTTGGAAATGTCTAGCTTTGAAACGATTGACATTCAGAAAAAATGTTAAAGTAACCTTAATGTCAGTTTTACAGATCTATAAACACGAGGGGTGTTTATAGATCTGTAAAACTGACTTAAGTTTGAAGAAAAAGTTTTTTAGTAATATATTATTTAATTAACTATAAATCGTTTTAAAATAAAGAAGTATGTATATACCTTGGCGGTCCGATGTGGCTCGTCGGAATCATCGGAGGAGGAGCACCGGGAGCCCCAGTCGGGCTCCGAGTCCGAGCTCGAGTCGGCGGCCGACGGCGGCGCCGGCGGGGCCGCTAGCGCCGTGTTCAGTGGGAAGTAACTGCAAACCACACGGATAAATAAATAAATATACATGTAGGATCGGTGTGTCTGTGGAATAGGAAACGGAACGTAAGCGAGTGTGTGAAAGGATGTAATGAAAGAGTAGGACGGGTGAAGTGGCATGATAGTCGTGAAAGGAAGGGGAAAGAACACTTTATTTTTCTAGGTGGGCGAAACGATTGGTCACGATTTACGGGTTACGATGTAAATACAAAAATATTTACATTCTTTAGTTTTCTTTACTGCCTGGGATCCCAATTCTACATAAATAAATAAAAATTAATCGCTAGATGTGTTGCTAAGCATTAAACTCGAGAACCGCTGGACCGATATCGCTAATTATTTTTGTGTTGTATTTATAACTGTCCGGAAAATGTTTATATGAAAGAAAAAAATAGATAGTAGCGCTAAAAATTAGAAAGGAGATGTTGCAAAAATGTATGGACCTCGGGCCATGTATTGTACACAATATCATAAAACAGGCAAAATCAATATAAAATCGTTTTTTACTGCATATTTTCACTTATTTAGCTTTGTTTGCAGATACAAAACATTATTTGCAGTTAGAATTGCAACCCAACCAACATGGCGAATATGGCGGGCGATGTCATTTTGACATTTTCATTTTTTAAATTGTATTTTGATTATATGGTAGTTGGCGAAAAAAGTAATATATTCTAAATACTATTGAAATCGATTGATCCCAAGTGTCGGCAGTATCGCCGCCATGTTTAACATAGTTGAAAATGATAAAATCGTTTGAATTAAATGTGGTTGTAACTCTAAAATATATTCTTGAATAAATTATTCTATTTTTTTCGGATTCTTCTATATTTTACTTATTTTTTGAGGACGTGTACGAACCAGAGCCGAGCTCGCAACATCTCCTTTTAACTTAACTTTTCTTATGTAAACCTTATGGCGCTTGACATAACAGTCAGTCGTCAATTATCGTTTTACATATTCATTCATTATTCGTAACAGTTGGATCGGTACGGATTGATGATTGAAAAATGGCATCAAATTACCAGTAACAATCTAGATTACACCCGCGCCAAGCCGGGACGGGTCGCTAGTTAAAAAATATTTTTTTTGGCGAAGTGACGATCCTACCGCCCATTAGCGGAAGAATTTTCTTCTACTGGAAGAGAATTCTTCCACAAGTAGTAGGTGCAATAATGCAACAGCAGCAGCGTCCAATCCGCCTGCCGAGCGAGGCGATTATGGCATATTCTCTCCTAATGACGCACAATGCTATTGTTAGCGTCTTTGGGCAAGGCTTTGTCCAGCAGTGGATCTCTTGCGGCTGGTGTGATTATGATGATCATCATCGTAGCTACCGCGGCGCGTTCACTATGAACAAGTCGCGCGTTAAAAGCGAAAAAAGCGTGGTGTTCCAAAACCCATATTCTTAGTCGTAACCTCGACCTTAACTCTACCTTACTCAAGGGAATTGGTATTCTTAGTTGTAACTAATAACGTCAACTCGACATTCTCCTCCGTTTGAGGTAAGAAAGCAGCTGTCAAACTCCAAGGTACCTCACGATTTACCTTGAAGTTTCGAGGAGTATTTAATTTTCACAGTTTTTCGAGTCGAAAATGTCTGGAAATATAATTAAATACCATATTTTTCTATAAAAATAGATTGCCAAGACTTTGTGAATTATTTATATAATCCGAACACATGAGTTACTGTCAAAATACAACTAAGAATATGGATTTCGAGGCGTCCTCATAAAGTATCCTCAGTTGAGTGTGAGTCAAGAAACCAATGTTTCGAGTAACGTCTTAGAATATGGGTGTAACCGTGAGTTTGCATTGATGAAACATTCACATAAAAACATGTTAAAATGATAGGTTCGACAGCAGTGCGAACGCTAGCACCAACAAGACATTCATCGCAATACATACTTTATGCGATGAGTTGCGAAACATCATCATGTTTAATGTTTTTAGTGCAAATTAGGGGTAAGACCCCTCGGAATCAAAGCACACACTTACCGTAGCTCCTGCGGCGTGTAAGTGCGGTACCAATGCTGGTACTGTCCCGGTAGCAGCGCGTGAGGGTAGAAGCCGGCGGGCGGCCGACAGCGCACCGCGGGGGCCGGCTGCGGCGCGCGCCGTCTCCACACCGTCAACGTCTGAAGATCCGCGCACGCTCCTCGTCTGGAGGCGTTCACACGGGCGTTCCACTCGCTCGCAGACGCTATCGCCGCTGCCGCCATATCCTGCAACAATATGAAGTTTTTTTTAGGGTTCCGTAGTAAACAAGGAACCCTTATAGATTCGCCATGTCCGTCTGTCTTTCTGTCTGTCCGTCCTCGGTTTAGCGCAAATACTGTTGGTACTAGAGACTTAAAATTTGGCACAAATATACACCTTTATCACGCCGACAAAATAAAAACATGGAAAAAATATTTGTTTAGGGTACCTCCCGTACATGTAACGCGTGGTTTTTTTTTTTTATTTTTTGTTTTTTATATAGTGTAAGATATCGTTGGATAGGTCTTTCAAAAATGTTAGGGGTATGCTAATATCATTTTTCGATTTAGTTAACTGTTCGTGACATAATAAGCTTTAAAATGCTCTTGATCTTTCCATAATTAAAATTTACAATTTTTTAATTTTTTAAATAATGATAATCTTATAAAAGTCAATGTTTTGGGACAAAAACGAATAATAGATAGATAATGACAGTCTCAAATAATCAACTTCCAAAAGAATGAATATATTATAACCATTACCTGTCTAGTCTTTTCAGGGTCTATTTTTGGTAGATCTGGTTTTTGATCTACAGGTTTAGCATCAGCTTTGAGTTCAATTTTCTCCATCTTCATTTCAACTTTGACATCCGCGACCGCTTCTTCGGCAGCTTCGGCCAGCTGTCTCTCCCTCTGATGGGAGCGGTACTCTTCGTATTTGTGTGGGTAATCAGACAACATTATGTCTAACACTTCGCTGGCGTCTACTGCCGTGACTCCTGTGTAAAAAAAAAATAATAATTATCGTCGAAATAACAAAGAGAAATTAATTAATAATGTTATTGATTTTTCCACACAAATTCGTTACAAATAGCATATAAAATAATAGGGTAATAAAATTCGAGCAAAAATTATTTTATTGTGGGAGACTGGAGCCTAAGCTAAGTGTGTATAATAATAATAATGGCAACCCATTATACGTGCCACTGCTGGGCACGAGTCTCTCCCTTTTTGGGGGGAGGGCTGGAGCTTACTCCACCACGCTGCTCCAATGCGGATTGGTGGAGGTGGGTGGTAAGTGTGTGATCGTTGGGAATTCAATGTCTCTAAAGTAATCCATTGACCAATCAACAACATCTATATATATAAAGACAAAACATGCAACATATTATAAAAAACATCATTGAAAACATAAGCGTTAACAAGACGACCCGGTTAGTCCAGCGGTGTCAGATGACCGTTTGATTCAAAGGGACCGGGACAAATATTTGTATGGCTTACAGATATTTGTTTCGGGTCTGGGTGTTTGTGTATGTGTTGTATGTGTACAACGGCACCCATGACACAGGTTTATACCTACTGTAGGGCTGTGAGTGTAAGCGTAAAAAAAAACAAGAGGCTTGTAGAGTTAAAAGTGGACACGACAGTTCGAATATCTTTTGCCGTGGCTAAGAAAATAATGTCTTCATTGTTTAAAAATAATGTCTTCATTGTTTAATATTAATGTAAGTATATTTTATTACTTACCAAGGTCGCAAAGAGCTTCAGTGACCAAGCCTTTGCTAAGGACGTATTCACGTTCGTCGCCGGCGATCGTCCGCCTTTTTAGTTCAGGATATCGTCGTTTAAAACTTTTTACGGAAAGGAACATTGCTACTTGTTCTTGAATCATCATAACCTGGTTAATAGAAACAAATGGCTGGTATGAACAAACAGTACAGTATTTCATATCACTTCACTACACACTACATATAATAAAGTTCCCCTATTTTCTCTGTCCGTATGTATGCGCTAATCTCGGAAAGATGTGGACGGATTTTGTTCCTGTTTGAAATGTTGGAAAGAGGGTTTTATGAAGAAGGTTTTTATCTATAATTTATCAATATCGTACTTATATTTATCGAGATATCACGGTTTTTGTCAAAGATATAGGGCGCGTCCCCACAATACATATAATTAATGCTAGCCGTGCGAAGCCGGGGCGGGTCGCTAGTATATAATAAATGGAGTTGAAGACCTCAGTTTTACTATAAATATAGCGCTTAGAGTCCAACAAGTATATTAACAGTAGTAAAGTAGTTTAAAATTAATTGTACTATACTTACTTTGTAAACATTGATTTTACTTATATGTGTAAAACTAAACATTGATTGTAACACTGTTTGTTAACACTAATAAATTAAAAAAAAAAGTGCTTGCTAAGCACTAGTAGTAAGGAGGGCTGAGCAGGCAGCAATGCTAATAAATAAATGAATAAAATGAACTAATATTATGGTGTAAATACCTTTGGGAGCGTTCAAGTATTACATAAGGCAATTCTTATTATATAGGCAATTCTAATTTGAAAACGAAGATTTTTGACCCTCCCTCACCCCCATATAACGTGCCGTAACGTTGTTGCCCCGTCCTCCCCTCTCAAAACGTTACGTAGCACCCAAATGAGCATTAAATCTTAGTTCCACAATTTTTTTCACTTTAAAAAAAAGTTAGATAACACGTTGTTTGAACCCTCCTCTTGCCCCTATAACGCAGCGTAACGATTTACATGACCCCCTTCCCACACATTGCGTTACATAATAATTGAACGCTCCCTTTGTAATATAGATTATGTAAATATATCTGAGAACATAATAATATCTAAATTGTAATCTGTACAATAACTCTACTAATAAAAGAAGAGGTTGTTTGGTTGATTACGCCAATCTCAGGACGCACAAGTTCGAAGTGAAAAAAAAAGTGTTCGATAGTCTTTTTATCGAGGAAGGCTAGAGTAAGCTAGACTACTATATAACCTCACACCACGACCAATAGGAGTGGAGCAGCAATTAAAAATGTTGTAATAATGGGAGAAGTGTTTTCTTATGCGGAGGTAGTCGCGGTCACAGCTAGTTATACTCATATTAATAATATATATACCTGATGTTCCACGTCTCTTTGCTCAGTAGGTGGCCACACATATTCTTTGACATCGGCAGCCGTCCACACTTTGTTACTGAAAAAAATATGTCTTGTCTTAGTTTTAACAGACTTCAAAAAGGAGGTTCTCATTTTTTTTTTTATTTATGTATTGGACATACATAAATAAAAATAACTGATACAATGTACGTGAATGTTTTTTGTTCAATGTAAAATAGTTGCCATTGAGTCCCATAACATTTTTAAGTAGTTTAGCCCCGTAGTTTTTATTGTATGAGCATATTTAACTTGGACCAAGTAATTTTCCCGGTTAGTTTAAAAACAAATAACTGCAAACTCAAACTCAAAAATTCATTTAATCACTTGGAAATAATAGAATTTGCTTGTGATAGGTCAAATTACAAATATAAAATTAAAGCGAATAACAACTGATACGTTGATTAATATGTCAAAGTAAATAAATTAATAATAGTCCAAAAATACTTAATAATAAAAATAGGTATCAACAGAATGTTCCATACTCTCTTTTACAAACAGCAAGATAAGATTAAACAAAAAAAAAGGGACATTCTTTGTCATTCACTGGCAGAGTTCCAAAGCCCACATTACTGAGAAAAAACCTGCCAAAACAAAACTCAGTAGGGTCTTTTCAAAATATGTTCCTTAAAACTATTTTCACTATATGAAACTTATAACTATGTTTTACAATATCAAGTACAGTGCACATTCATTTCACAAAATTATTGTTTAGTCTTGTGGAGCTAGACCAGCATTTGTCCAGGCATCTCTATCCTTTAGATAGTCACCGAGTCTATAGTACGCATTTTTACATCTGTCAGTTCAAGAGTATTGGACGGAATTTTGTTATAAAACTGTATACAACATGTTAAGAAACATTTATGTGTTTTCGATAGGCGAAAACTTGGAAATACTAATTTATTTTTATTTCTGGTATTATAAGTATGTATATCATTAATTTTCTTAAATAAGTGCAAGTTTTTTCTAGCATACAATATATTTTCATAAATATATTTTTAATAAGTTGAAGGGCTTTACATTCAAGGCCATAGTGCTCAAGTTTGCACATTAACGTATTATGGTCCACGCAGTCAAATGCTTTTGAAAGGTCGCAAAAGATTCCTATAGCATCCTGCGAATCTTCCCAAGCTTCATAAATATGTTTAAGTAAAGCAACAACGGCATCAATTGTATTACAACCTTTTGTGAAACCAATATTGTTGGTGGTGTAAGATCTTATTTTTATTAAAGTGCTGCAGCAATTGATTAAGTATCACTTTCTCGAAAACTTTACTAATAACGGGAAGAACAGATACCCTATAATTATTCGGGTCTTTACTATCCCCTAATTTAAATAATGGTACGACTTTGCTCAGTTTTAACAAATCGGGAAAGATTCCCTGCTCAATACATAAATTAAAAATTGAAGATAAATAAGGCGCTACAGTACTAATACTAATACTGCAACACTTAAGTGATAAATAACAAAATACAGAATGTAATATTTAGAAGTTGGGCCACTTATTACACCAACTAAAGATCTACGGTTTATCTATATCATGGCTTGATACTTACAGTACTCAACAATCAATATTGCACATAGAGCCTGCGAAAGAGACCGTTTCGACTTCGTAGAGCGTTATCTCTGTTGCACACTGCCTACGTAGGCACTGACAATCGGGTATTGATCAAAACTTGATCAAAATGGTCGATAAATGTCAAATAGGTACGGTGCGAAAGAGATAACGCTCTACAGACCCGAAATAAGCAAGAAGTCTCCTTCTTAGGCTCGATGTGCAATATTTATTGTTGAGCACTGTACAAAAAGAAACATAACAGTGCAAAGTTTTGGAATAACTATTGTTATGTAAATGACCATCAAACGAGTTCATGATTTTAAGTGAATAATTGAATTGGGTATAAAAAAAAACCGATCTTGAGAAAAAAAAGCTATGATTTTTGTCTTGAAGCAAGTAAAATGTCATAAAATGTCTTGTTATGATCACAAATAATAATTTTAGACCATACCACCCACATAATGACGGTAAACCCATAAGGCTTGCAATATCTGCCGCAGGGGCAAAACAATTTAGACCTCAGCAGTAGCAGTGGCGTAGCTAAAGTGGGGCGGCCCGCACCAGGTGCCACCCATTTGGGGGTGACACCCTCTCTTTAAATAACCCAAATTTGCTCAAATGTGCCCCACAGCAGTGAAGAATGGAGAAATAAGATACAAAAGAATGGGAAGTATTTCCTTTTTTTTGCTCATCTGCCCCGGGTGCCACCCATGTTAGCAACGCCTTTTAAAAAACAGCAGCAGTCATTTACTCTGCATGTTTGATTGCCACCTTCAGAGCACAAAAAAAATGTATAGACTCCTAAGATAACTAACTCAATTACTCACCTATCAAATAAATCAGCAAATTTAGATTTTTTCATTTTACTGCTTTCATTTGTAGAACTCTTCACAGAACTTTGAGAATCTTCATCCAACAAATGAGAGGGCCTAGAAATATTGTCTATATTAGTACAATGGAATTTAGAAAGAATCAAATGTATATTTAGTATAAAATAGTATCTTTACTTGGCAGGTGTGGCGTTGTCATCCATCATACATGTTTCTTCTTCAAATAATTGAACAGTGGTAGTAGCTGGTCCACAAACACGTCCATATATACCCAAAGTTTCCTGAAATTACGTAAAATATAGCATCAAGGGTCCACAAAAATCTGGAGGCAAGTGTTTTGACCAGAGATTAATTTTCAAAGTCAAATTAGATTTAAATGTTTTGAAAAATAAGAGCATTTAAGTTAAATCGTCAATATGTTTATTAGTTTAACAGGACACAAATTATTGTAACCAAAGTAAACTTACTTTCATGTACATTGCACCCCTACCGCCGCCGCGACCGCGGCCACGACCACGAGGGGTGCGAATGGGTCGTCCACGACCGCCTCTGCTGCCTCGTCCGCCTCGACTACCTCGCCCTCTACCCTCTCCGACTGACTCCGGTGACTTCATAAATGAATCCTCCGATTTTGGAATTGAATTCTCCAGAACCGCTGCCAATTCTGGCGTATCTGTAAACACCTTTATTTCACTAGAAGACGTTCGCCTTCTACTGCTGAGTGGGGTGGAACATACAGATGGTAATTTATCGAGCGCCTCCGTCATTCGCGGCAGCTTTATTCTAGAGCTGGTGGGGTCGATCTCCTCTTCCACTTTTTGCTCTTCAACGAAAAATTTATTCGCGGTCTCTACGATTGGTTCAGGCGCCTGCACAGGTTCCGTTTCAAGACGCCTCACACCGCGCCCGCGACCTCTACCACCCCTCTGTTTTTTTACTAATATAACCGGCCGTTCTCTGTAAAATACAAAATAACCCCTTTATTCATAAACGTATTTTAGCTAAAGTGTTGCTAATCTCTCCTTTGTCTTTTTCTATCCTACACATTTGACCATGCAACTGACAGGGACAAAGCATTCTATAGCTAAAACGTATCTAATGTACGTTTATGAATAAGGGGGTATGTCGGTAAAACTATTATTATTTATCTAGTTAGGTATTATGTAATAAAAAATATTTGATAACAAATATCTACCTGGACAACCGAAGGGACCTTTGTGGACGTTCTTCAAGTGCTGGAATTGGTAAAGCAACAATTGGCTTGGCTCCCTCTGATACAGGCAATTTCCTGGGTCGGCCTCGCTTCTTTGGCTGTGGTGTCATCTCAACCACTGCAGGAATGTTAATGCTTTCATTGATCAATTCTGAAGGAGTTTTCAAATTTTCTACTTCCAAAGGATCCTGAGAACTATCCTCTGGGACAGTGTTAAAATCTCGAGATTCGTTATTTTCACTAAATATCATTTCTTGAATTTCGGGATGGGTTTTATCTGGAGATGTTTCAACAACAACATCGGAACTCCCTGTGGATGTACTGCACTCTAATTCTGGTATTAGACTTTTCGTTTTCTCGGAACAGTTGATGTCGTTAAATGGCATACTATGTAATTGTTTTGTTTGTAAATTAGATAGAATGTTATGCAATTTCGAATTTCCATTTTTGGAGCAATTTTCATTATTCAAAATTGAGTGATTTACAATCTTTGGGGTCTGCTTTATTTCTATTGGTTTAGATGGTGATAGCGCCGACGGAGCTTTGTGATCAATAGAAACGGGGGAAATTGATAATGATTTGCTAGATAATAGCTGTCCAAGTTTCAATCTTTTAGATTCTAGTACTGAAATCTCTGGTTCTTTTTCCTTATTTTGGATTGGCGGACTGACTTCCGTTGGAGAGGGCCGTTTAACAGCATTTCTTCTTACTGCAGGTGTCTTTTCAGTGTTTTGAACAATCCTTGAACTTCGTAATCTAGTGCCCATGGCCATGCTTGGAGAGTCAAAATTTGTTTTTCTTCTATTGTTTAAAATAGTCTTTTTTTGGTGTGATAAATCATTCACTGATTCCTCAGTATTTTCTGATGAATAATTTTGTTGCTCAGATTTCTTAATCTCTTCAGTTATAATTTTTGCTGAAGGACCATGATCAGTCTTGTTTATTTTTAATATAATTCGAGGGGAGTCCTGTTCAGAACTTTGATTAGTCATTTTGTCAGATATGTTTATTTCTAATGGTACTGTTAAACTTTCATTAGCGTCTTTACAAAGTTCTTGTATTGAACGTATTTTCAACGGTAATGATGGACAAGTCAATTTATTTGCATCTGTTTCCAAATTAACTAATTCAACACCACAATCATTACTTGGAGTTACTTCTTTTGAAACAGTCGATTGTTTTATAGGATCTATACAATTACTTGCATTTATTTTCGAATCGGCCATTTTTGTAGCAATAGTGTCATTATTTACTTCTAAAAGTTTTTTCAATAATGTACAATTTTGAATAGTTGGTGTTTGTTGCTTATTTAAAACTATTGTATCCACTGCTTTATTTGTTTTAATATTGACTTTTTCTATGCTTTTGTTTTTTTCTGATATTTGATCTATCGCCAACTTATCTGACTTCTGATCAGCAGTGGTAGATTTGATGAGTGTATCATTTGAGGTTACTCCTGTTTCTTGGGTTGAACTACTATCAGTGTGAGTTGAAGCAGGGGATGATCTTTCTTTCAATTTACTTTCAGCAACCACATCATCTACAGCAGTTGTTGATTCGACAGTAGCGTCTCTGGTAGAATCTAAAATACAGTTCTGTTTGGGCTCATTTAAAACGGGGGATTCATCTTGTGTCGATGTTTTTACATCAATCACAGCATTCGTGGTGGGAGCACCAGTCTCTACAAAAATTTCATTTTCAGGTGGCTTTATAAGTGGTTTGATATTGAGTTTGGTTACATGACGGATATTTTCGTTTATGTTGTTAAAATGTTGCATATGATCTTCTTTGTCTACACTCATATTTTCATTACATGGGATATCAGCCACTGCTTTCATGTTTATTTTCATGACCAACGGAGGATGTTTTGCCTGGTTTTCACCATACTCAATATGAATCTTTTCTTTACTCTCTTCGGGCTTTAAAACAGATTTGATATTCCTTTTTGGTGTTGTAACTCCTGAACTAACAAGACTGGCATTCTTATTTTCAACATTTTTTAAACTTTCTTTTTTAGGTGATAGTGGAGATGTTGAGTCCTCGGGTTTGATAACTGGTTTTATGTTAAGTTTTGTTACGACAGGAATAATTTCTTCATTTGTTGATGAACATGATGGAGGTTCTTCTGTGTCATTAGGTTTACAAAGAGGTTTAATATTTAATTTTGTGACAACTGGTATGTTATCAGCATTGTCATCACTAGAATTTCCAGTTTCAGATGACTGATTCTCAGAATCTTTTAAATTATCTTCATCTACAGGCTTAATGATAGGCTTAATGTTAAGTTTAGTAACAACAGGTATACTATTTTCATCTATATCGGCTTTCAATTCATCACAGTCTTTTACTTCTGAAGAGTTCACTTCAGGCATCTTTATGGGTTTAATATTTAATTTAGTTATTTTAGGTACATCTTCTCTGCTAGAATCTATTTCACTATCTTTAGGCTTTAAAATAGGTTTTATGTTTAATTTTGATACTACAGGAACTTTATCGTCTAAATTTTCTGAAGATCCACTGCCTTCACATGGTTTCAGAACTGGCTTAATATTTAATTTAGTTACCACAGGTATATTTTCAAGGCTATCATTTACAACCTTCTTAGGTGTTTTCACAATTGCTTCAGAATCAGGTTTTGTAACAGGTTTAATAGTAATTTTAGGTATGTGGGGACTATCCTTTAAATCTGAACTTGAAGTAAAGGATTCTGTTGTGATTTTAAGTTTAGGTATTTGCTGAGTATCTAATGAATCACCATCTTTATGAAGTGAATTCTCAGGTGGTTTTAAGGGCTTTATTGTCAATTTTGGGCTGAGGGGTTGACTTTCACATTTAGCAACAGTTTTGATTGTCAATTTCGGAATCTTTTCCATTTGTTTATCTTCAGATTGGCTAATAACCAACTTCAACTTTGAAGAACCCTCTTGAACCTCACTTTCACTATGTTGTATACCTTTTATAGTCAGCTTTGGGATATTTTGTTCAGTATAGAACTGCCCTTCAGTTTCGGTTCCTGGTTTGCCAAGTTTTATTGTAACTTTAGGGACAACATCAGATGGACCCTGATCAGATGTTGAAGCTTGATCAGATGTACTAGTATCATCATTTTCTGAATATTCAGATTCTGATATTTCACTACTGCTAGACTTGCGATGGATATCATTTATTTTCTCTGCTCGTTTAGGCATTGGTTTAATGTTGATTTTGGTGACACATGGTATTTGATCTTTCTTATCCACCTTACATTCTCCTTCTGGAGGTGGTTTTATAGGTTTAATAGTCAATTTAGGTACTGGAGATTTCATTTCTTCTGATATTTGTTTATTACCCAACTTAATTGTTAATTTTGGAACATGTTTGATGGACTCTGTTTCTTGTGGAGTATCTTTACTCTCGTTGCTTTTATCTTCTGTGTTTAATACATTTAGCGAATCAGGTAGAATATCAAGAGATTTCGACTGATTGTCAGATGTGTGTATCTGCTCTTTTGCTGGCTCTGGCTGGTTGTCAACAGCGACAGCCTGGTTGTCAAAAGTCTGTACATTCTCGTCTTTAGCAGAGACAGATTCACATAATTTTTCTTTAATAAGTTCGCTTTCTTTAGAACAACTCTGTTCCAAACCTAATCCAGAAGGTTCATGTGAGATTTGACTTGGTATCAGTAATTCCTTGTTTTCTTTAATTTCCTCTAGTACTTCATCAGCGTTTTTACTGACATTGTCAGTTAATGGAATAAAAGATTGAATTGGTTCACAATCTTGTATTGTGTTGCACTCAGGTTGTGTATGCACTGTTTCAGGCTCTGTTGTACTTGTTAAGCTCAATGACATGGTACATAAATCATTTGAAGAACTCTCTGCAGACGTAGTCTGACATTGTTCACTTTCCGCAGCAGAAGGTTCTCGGTGAATGTTTTCAATAGAAATATCTCTATGGCTCGTTTGAGGCAAAATTTTATGTCTAATAAGCTTAATTTTTTTAGGAGGACTCATTATTGATGTCTCTGCTTTGCAGATACTAACTTCACTTAGATTTCTAATCTCTTCTGGCTTAACGTTACCATGTACAGTGGGCACAGCATCTGACGAACTCGACACATCTTTGACAATAGTTTCACTGTTTCCCTCTTCTGATGTGTCGACACTAATACTTTGCAAATCTATTGAAGTAGAGGAAACTGTAGAGTCCGGCCTTCGATCACTGGGTGCCGGTCGCACCAATCGACGTCGTAATGGTGAACGAGTGGCTGTCTCACTTGCCACTACCTTCCCAACACTAACACAAGTGTCACTTGATGTTGATTCCGCACTTTCTACAGTGACATTGTCCCTGCTATCACTGGATGTCACACACTTCACTGTCCGCTCACTCGGTCCACACTCACTATTATCAGAAATGTTCTGAACGGTCTGCACTACACTGCTGGAAGGAATACTTGGGACAGGGCTGCTTGGAGGCACCTCTGGACTTACATTAGTTTCGTCTTTCACAACACTTTTTTCTGCTGTGTTTACAATCTCATGCAGAGACGCATTTGCCGAGAATTCACTCGACACTCCTGCCTCGCACGCCAGCGTCGCGCTTTGCGATGTACTCTCTGCAGGGACATCCGAGACATACACATCGAGTCTTTCCACTTTTGCACTTTCAATACTCTCCCCAGATGCTGAAACAGGCGATTTCGATGGGGTGTCGATTTCATTTTGAGAAGTTTCTTGTTCACTATCTAAGCGTTTATTAGTATCTTTACACTCGGCTTCGACATTTTCCAACACTACAGGCAATCGCTTGGGTGCTCCGGGGCCGTCCACGATCTCGTCGATCATATCCAGAATCGCGTCCGTGCTCGTGTTGAGATCGTGCGACGACGGCGAAGGAACGCTGTCACCGTCAAAGTTGTCCTCGGACATCGCGGGGGTTTGGCACGACGCTCGCGTTTCAGTTGAGTCCTGCTGGAAACTACTAGTTGCATTGACGTCCTCAGTCTGCCCGATCTCCTTTTCCCGCGCCGATGCACGGCGGGAAGCGTTCGTCGCGGCGCCCGCATCATCTTCTGAACTCTCCATTATCTACTGTTTTGCGTCGCTGTCATATCTGAAATATAAAACGCCCGCTTGATGATATTTACGTTACAAGCGAGTAACCTGACGACGTGCGAGCTTGACAAACCAAAGGCACCATTCTAATTCACCATAACGCTACGAAACTGAGTTCACTGAGTCCATGGTGTTGATTATTGTACCTACACATGTACTTTATTCTCATATTCACGAGGTTTACGTGTCGTCTCAGCACGCGCGGGGTCTTGATAACTATTCATTCAACAGCGTAAACCGGCAAACAAAAAGCTTGTATACGCCATTTTTAAAACCAAAGACATGGCAGGTTTGGCTGTATGAGCCAATAAAAAATATCTTATACGGACAATTCGGCCATTGTCGTGTTGGTAAACTGCAAGATCGCTCCACTTGAGCTTTTAGCTTGTAAAAGAGTAATAAATATGCCTTTCGACATGTGGTAAAGCGAGTAAGATAATAGCTCTCAAACGTTGACAACAATATTGAATATGGCAACATTGAAGTTACATCCCAAAATACAAATTAAAGAAAGTATACTTGTAATTTTTTTTAATTGTCTCCTCTGTGTGTTAGATAAAAAAAATGGTATGAGTTGAGGTATGTAGATCTTCTATTTTTTTACAGACAAGTTTTATTAAAGTTATTGAGTTGAATATTGAGACCGTATTCTGTTACTCTGTTGCCATTAATCGCCAACTTGTAAATGATGATTGTGATGTGATTGTGATGTGAAATATGAATAATCATGAACTATTTCTAAAATATAAATATCGACGGTCCGAAACTAGCCGAGGCTATACAAACTAATAAAAAGCGGACAGTTCTCTATTCTACCTACATATTTCTATGTTCTACTCAGTTCTACAACTACATTCTCGTAAAAATATAATCAACTTCGATCAACTTCGCGAGTAGTGTACAGGTTGAAATCGATTCGTTCGATTCGTTTAGTCTGTCCCTATGGACTTAGGTATAATAAGTCCATGTCTGTCCCATAATCTAAGCTTAATCTACACTCTGTGGTAGGCATAGATAAATAGACATTACGTTGCCAGTTAAAAATGTTTATTATTTATCGAAAGTGTCGTAACATAGGAGGCTTGGTAATTGGTCTGTAGTAGTTGGCGTTGGTGCTTCGGATTTGTTGGGACGTGATTCGGTCCACAGACCAATAACCAAGAACTGAACTATTGAACTAAAGAAGTACTTGAATTGAGCCCAACTGGAGTAGTCCAATCTGTCCAATTGAAGGATTCATTCATGAACTACACAAGTCGAGAATGTGCCCTCTCCATGTGTATTAACTCAATAGACTATATATATAGATAAAGTTATGGCGGGAACCTTGAAAAAAAGGCGTATGGTGCTCTTATTTTATTTCATTTTCTTGGTGTATTTTTATGTTATATTGAATAAAGTTGGTGGCATTTTGTTTGTTAAAGGTTTATTACAGTGCCCGTGTATAGTGAAATAGAATAATAGTGCGAAAACACAACCTTTCAGGTTGCCTCCAAAACTTCATTGTAAATGTTCTGGTAAAGTAGCCATCGCTTTACTCGAATAACTTGATTGTAACTCACTTGACTGACATATACTTAATAAATAATTAACTGACTATATTATATTCACTTTTATGCTGCTTAAATAAATACGAAATATCGTTTTACTTGACACTGGCAACGTGTATAATAGCGATGCCATAATGACAAAAAAAATGGACTACATTGACAATTGACACAATAATCACAAAAAAATTGTACCTACCTACTTGTGTACCTACTAGACCTGAGTCGATCACTCCTTCGTCGGGATTCGGGTCGATCGCGACCCATTGACAAGGTGATCGAGTCTAAATGACTCGATCGTTTGGGTCATTTGGGTCGCGACTCGATTTCGCTCAAACGTATACTGTAGCTCATGATTCTCGTGATTCGAGACCCATCTGATAAGGATGCAAGACTCGAGACCGCGATCCACACATTATGTCGCTGGCTATTTTTCATTTTAATACAATTCAATTAATTATTCAATTATTTCACTATAATTTCATTCTGGTAAATAGGATTAATTTATATTCAACTTTATTGGTAAGTAGGATTAATTTATAGGGAAAAAAATCGGCATTCAGGAACTGCACCGGTAAAGCTATTGCATAGAATGCAATGTGATTATATAGAATAAACAACATTTACAAATTGACGATTTATAAAAAGGAATATATAAAAAAAATGTGTTTAGATTACTTACTGAGATTTGAACCCGAGCCTACCGGTCACACTATTATGCCATTTGTCTGTTTCTTAATACAACGAATATTATATATATATAAATTGTTTCATTTTTCAACCGACTCCAAAAAACGGAGGTGGTTCTCAATTCGACCAGATATTTTTTTTTACAGTTTATTTTTATTTGTATGTATGCAAAATTCTAGTTCACGTAGGTATTCTGCTCGCAATATATAGGTACCTACATGGTAAGCGGAGTGGGAGGTAATAGGTTTAATTTTCTTTACGGAGTTATACAAGCATCCCGAGCAATCAAAATAAATTGACAACATTTCAAAGACACGACCCTAAAAGAAAAATACCGTTTCTTTGTTTATCTTTTCTGAGTTCAAATATATATCTTTTGTATTTTTTTATATCTTAATTTCTGTGAAAAAAAAATTAAACGGAAAAACATGTGATGACGTCACTTATATGGTGGAATGAAGTAGTTACCATTGCTTATCTTTAGATGAAAATCATTATTGTTACATACTCTGTGACAAGATGTGTCAAATTGATACGGATACGTCAATGTCAAAGTATAAAACTAGGAAGTAGGGATGGTGATCCGAGACCTGAGATCGATTAATCGGAAAAGCGATCCTTAGGAACCAAAAATACGGTTCGTATTGAAATAATTGTATTAATTTATTAAAATCGTTCCACAGTACCGGATTGATCTAGTGAATCGATACTATACCCTGGAAAATCGAAGATCGATCTTTTTGGTTAATTCACATAGGGACATATGAAACATACAGATCATAAGATTTAACGTTTAAACGTGAGTATAGAAAGCATTATACCAGAATTTACACTGTTGAGTTGCTTTTTTTTTGGTCGTCTGGTTTCCTCGAAATTTAGTATTACATATCCCAAATCAAAAATATATCGATAATCGAAGATCGATTTTTTCAATGTCGATTTAATTGTCAAAGGATTTTGGACACTTCGATTCGAACATTGATTGATTTCAGAAAGAATCGCCATCCCTACTACTAAGTCTATGAAATGATGCCACGAACTTATTTATTTAAAAAAAACAAGTTTTGAAGTCTTCAACAACGACTTAGACCTTAGGCTGTTGATATAATATTGATATTTTTTATTTGAAGTTGGATCAAGGAAGAGATTAATCGACGACATGCAGGGTCAAGAATTTTTTAAAAATTATATTGATATATCGATATTTTTTTCGATATATCGGACACTGGTACTGATATTTTTAAAATAAAAAAATCACAGCCCTACATCGAGTTTGACAAGCTGACAACGACAAGACAGTGACATCTCCAATTTTTTTTAAAGGGTCACGGCACAAAGCAATGGTTCTATCGCCATTCTACCCTATGTGTGACGTCAAATGGCGCAAACGTCTTTTTAGAATACACTTACTTTCAAAGTAGAAATTATGAATGAAAAGTACAAATTTTCGAAAAATGGTTAAACACGGGTCCCCTAGTTTTGGATTAACTTTTGAATAATGTAATAAAACATGTGGGTTAAAAATATGAGATGTTCTCAATTATGTTCATGAAATGAACATAATTATTATGAATGCTGTAATATTCATGCAATTTAGATCAATCTAGCTAAAAATTTAAAATCCTAATCCACTTCATAACTATGTTAACTATAATAGTATAATAAAAGTGTTTTTATGCATGTGTCTTCAGGCCAAATGCTTCACGTGGTAAGAAATTTAGAGAATGTGGAATCAACCAAACACACACAACATTCGAAGCATTTATTTTATTGCCGAAATTTAATAAACATCAAAACGATATGTAATGGGTTTTTGTGTAAAGTATTTCATCAATTATCATTATAGTCTTTCTAACAACTTTATAATGATTAATATTTTATGTAAGACTAGCTATTGCCCGCGGCTTCGCTCGCGTAGATGTCGTTTTAAAATCCTGAATTTTCTTTGCTATAAACCTCACGGAGCCCGAGGCCTTTCCAATGAATGCAAAACCGTGGAAATCGGTTCGTGCGTTCTGGAGTTATAGCGTCAGGAAGGAAAACCCGACTTATTTTTATATAATAGATGGCGCTATTCTACAAAATAAATACACGACATCTAATGAATTATGTGTGAAGTATTTCATCAACTATCATTCTAGTCTTTCCAACGACTCTATCATTTTATGTTAGATGGCGCTATTTTACAAATATCGATCGCAAAAGATCATCGCGCTGCGCTGGCTGCCATTGGTTCTCGATCGCCATTGGACAACGAAGTAATGTTCTGTTTCACTTTAATCGCCCGTATTAGAGTGAAACAGAACATTACAATTCGTTTTAGTATCCTTCTCCGTTGGAAAGAGACAAACTTAAGTGGAACCATGTGAAAGAAAGAAATAAAATATGATCAACGCCTGTACCATGACCTTTCTTTGTCACCATAAACTGCATCGCTTTTACCTTTGTCTCGTTTTGTCATACGCGGTATCATACACGACAAAATGAAACAAAATTTTGGTAGCGCATACATTTTACAATTAGATGACATGGTGCAGGGGAGCATGATCGATAAAACTGTAAACAAACTGAAGTGTACTTTATGAGTATTGTAATAGAGTTCACGAGAAACAAAGTACCCAATGACCCAAAGGATCCAAATGATCGACTTTTTTTGTACGTCACGACCCGATCACTTGTGTTTTTATCGTGATTCAATCAAAGTGATTCTATCGCTCGCGATCGACTCAGCTCTAGTACCTACTAACCTAAAATATTTTCTTTTACTTTTAATAAATCATATAATACATTTTTTTTCCACTTGTTTTTTATCATTGTAAACAAATAAGATAGCGAACGATGACAACCATTCGCCCTTTTACATGTGAAGATATGTTACATTTCAACAATGTGTAAGTTTTTAAGACTCTCATTCCACTTTATCTCAGTATTGCATTTAAGGTTTTTATAACTTGAAACGTACACATTTATTTCATATCTTTGATTGTGTATTTGACCCCTAAGCCCCCAATTGTTATTTGAAATGTGACCAGCCTCCATTTATCTATCACTTAATTTATAAGTCTTAGATAAGGTTTTTTCAACACCCATGTACTGTACTTGCAAAACTAATGCCACCAAGTGAAGTAGCCTGTAAACTTTGCCATAAATACTTTTATCTCTTATCCAGTGGTATAGCTAACATGGGGCAGAAGAGCAAAAAAAGGAAATACTTCCCATTCTTTTGTATCTTATTTCTTAATTCTCTACCGTTGTACCCCCCTGTTTAGACAAATTCTGCCTCTGGTGCTCCCTGGTATTATAAATTCAAAAGTAAGTTTTGTATTGCGTTCTCAAGCTCAAATTTGTGTTATTTAAAGAGAGGGTGTCACCACCAAATGGGTGGTACCCGGTGCAGGCCGCCCCTTCCTAGCTACACCACTTCTCATAATAATATCTTATATAACCAAATTTATAACAATATTTTACTTTTCATAAAATTGTTGCTGAATAGTAAATTTTATATGGGGATAAATACAACAGTATTCTGCATGCATACTAACCCTTTATACTATTTTTGTATGGTTCGCAATCTTAACAAATGCTGCTGACTTTCATTGAACATAGATTTAAATTTTTGCCATGTGGCATTGTTTATAAAATCTATGTATACAAAAACAAAAGGATAAAATGCAATTTAAAAATGTAATCATAATCATAAATTGTTTATTTCCTAGAAAATGTGGTAGGTACAGGTGTTATGGTAACAAAATAATGGAAAGTATAACATTCTAACATAACAATAAAAAAAATAGCTTAATTACTTGTATGTTCTTAGGTTTTTGTGAGCTACATTCTTTGAAATAAAACTAATTTTCACATAGAAGCTGAAAAGTGACTGAAATGTTGAATTGATTTAAAAATAATTTTAATTTAACCCATCAAGTCACGAGAAAAATATGACAATTGATTTCAATTGTGTCTCCGCCAATATTGGCCTCCAGATTCGTGAGAGATATAGGCAAAATAAATCCGAACACTAGTTTTTAATTCAATTCTTGCATTGTGCTTGTACATAGTTGTAAAATTATAAATAATTGGTTTATTGTTAAAAATTTAAATTGACATTTGGGTAATCCTGAGGCTAAGCAGTAGTGGCATGTTACCACACTCTAAAGCCGAGGTTCCCGAACTATTTTTCTTGTAGACCCCTTTCAATTTTTTCTGGTTTCGGTGCTAACATTTATATCACTTTCCCATATATCCTATTTTTATTTACGCATATACTCATATACGTAGACCCCATCGAGTCTCCCATGGACCCCAGGGGGTCTATATGGACCACTTTGGGAATCACTGCTCTAAAGTGACTACTAAAAGTTATTTATTTTGCTTCAGAAATTTGGACCCTCTGACTGAGACATATGGTTTATCATTCTACACACAGTACTTGGCACATTGGCCAGAATATTTTCAAGTTGCTGAGTCACCTAGCGGAGAAATCATGGGTTACAGTAAGTAAAAATGTTAACATACCAATTTTTTTTTATTACCAATAATTTTTTATGTAATGATGGTAAAAACTAGCATGAAATCACATTGATGGTAATACCACATATTTTTGGGGCCCTTTTTAAAGCTCAAGATTTATTTACCAGAGCAAAAAAAAAAACGATTTTGGAATCTTTTCCATCTCTTAAATTTGTTAATCCACTTAATCCAAATACAAGTTCAGAAGGACGCGCGAGCATAAAAAACACCGACAGTGGTCCTTCGTGGTCCTTCGTGGAATCTCTTCCATTCTTTAATCCATAGAATTGGGGACCCTGTCCACGCTCGTTGGGAGTCTCCATTCCCCATAGCCCGGGGGCCTCGTATAATTAATACGGCAAATATGGCGGTAGCTACGCCCGTGTATTAGTATGTTCCCGTATTACCAAAGCACAAAATACAAAAATAAGTGAACATTTTTTAAACATAATTTTCAGTTATGGGTAAAGCTGAAGGGCATGGTGAAAACTGGCATGGACATGTCACAGCACTAACAGTTGGCCATGATTACCGGAGGCTTGGTTTAGCTGCTACTTTAATGAATATACTTGAAGACGTCTCAGAAAAGTAAATATAGTTGAAATCTGTAACTGTTATAGTATGCGCAAAAGACTAACCCCCTTATTCATAAACGTACCTACATTAGATACGTTTTAGCTTTATAATGCTTTGTCTTTGTCAGTTGCATTGTCAAATGTGCAGGATAGTAAAGGACAAAGGAGACATTAGCAACACTTTAGCTAAAATACGTTTATGAATAAGGGGGTTAGTCCATGAAAGGGTGAGATTCACAAACCGTGCTACGGCTTTACGAGCTTTCAGCAAAGTATGCTTAAATCTGCCAGTAAAGTATGAGTTTTGACAGTCCTAAGCGCTACTTTGCTGAAAGTAGAGTCGTAGTGCGGTCTTTGAATCTCGCTCTATGAATCTCACCCTGACCCTTAGATATTGTATCATCGAAGAAGTTTCCGGTGATCCAAAACCCAATGGTTTAAATTAAGACTTTGTCGCCACACAAATAAGGTACCGACGTGATCTACCTGACGTTTCTTCGATGGTACCTAGTAGGTAGGTATGGATGGTACTTTCACGGTATAGAAGGGATACGCGACGAGGAAAATGTGTCACTACAGTATCCAACAACAATTATTGCACATCGACCTTAGGAAGGAGACTGCGGCTTATTCGTGTCTGTGGAGCGTTATCTTTTTCGCATCTTATTGATCTTACCAATGTGACGTTTTTCGACCATTTCGATCAAGGGTTTTGAAGGTTTTGTCTAATACCGGACTATCAGTGCTTACGTAGGCAGTGTGCAGCAGAGATAACGCTTTATGAAGTCGATGTGCAATATTTCTAAGTTACGAGTTGGGTGTCGCTAGCTAAGAGACTGGCGCATGGCGCTATGTTTAGGCAGGTAACTTCACTCAGTGGCATTAAGGCCTAATTAATAGACAGATCTGTCTCAGAACTTGTCATTAGGATCCCGTTTAGTATGAGAAACCGGTCAAGCGCGTGTCGGGCCACGCGCAGTGTAGGGTTCCGTAGTTTTTAGGTTTGATTAATGTAATAAAAAATATATATAAATATTTTCTATGGAGTTGTTCAAACATTTAGAGTATTACATTTGATCGACTATTACTCGCAAACTTGTAAAGCCAACTGAGGTGTGATAGTTTTCCTTTCAATTTCGTTATATGTAGCTACTATTACCGTAACGTTTGAATTTCTAACAACAACCGTAGACACAAGACACGGGACACTTGACTCTAACGAAAATGAACACTTTAAAGCTTAATAAGTCACGAACAGTTAACTGAATCGAATAATGATGTTTGCACTTCCCTAACATTTTTGAAAGACATATCCAACGATATCCCACACTATATAGAACACGAAAAATAAAAAATTATCCGCGCGTTACATGTATGGGAGGTACCTACCCTAAATAATTTTATTTTTCATGTTTTTATTCTACCACTTTGTCGGCATGTTTAAGATGTATACTTGTGCCAAAGAATCATGGCGAGAATTGTACAAAAAAATCGAAAAAAGGTACACGGTATTTCATGTTCAAAATGTTATTTTGAGAAACTAAATAACGTTTCCCGACCTTATAAAAATTTTTAGCTCACGGGAATAAAAAGTTATTGATAAAATAAAAAATGTTACAAAAAGAGCTCTAATTTCCGAACGGAATTGCAGTAGTCATTGGCATTGAACATAGAGCAACGCGGGCCACCGACCGCGGCGGACCGGAGGGGAGTAGCCATACGCAGGCTTTCCCCTCTGTCAAAGTACAAGATTAAATGCTTTAAAAAATCCTGTGCGTATAATAAAACTAGTTGCAGCTGGACTGCTCATTAGACTAAATCTAGTTGTGCGACTGAACGGACGTCCAAAAAATGCTGATTTGCTGTTTTGTTTACTGTAAAAAGAGATCTAACGCAATTTTAACTTTCAATGATACCAAAACCAGCCAGATACAAATACTACAGCCAAAGAGATTTTATTACAAGTTCATACATACTATAATGCAAAAATCTTTTTCCCCAACCTATTATTATATATATTATTTTGATTTAAAAAATATATTCAATGGTAAAAATAGTACTGCTACAGTTACATAACGTGGAAGTGTTCCTCCGGCGAAAAGGGAGGATCCTCCAACCAGGCGAGGTAGTAGCGCCTGGCGGGCTGCGGCCCAACGATTGAAGTTGGGAAGTTGTATATATGCCAACTCTTGAGAAATCTTCGTATGTGCGATGTAATTCGCATGCACGCCATCTATCGTACTAGACAAGTACTGTGTGGAGTGGACGCTACATCACTCCCCTCCTAGACCGGAGTTGATACGATCAAGGCAGCTGTCAGAGCTTCTCGAGGAGCTGTGCCAATGCCATGTAGTCCCATGCCGCAAGTCCCAGTGAGTCGGGTGCAAAGGTCCTCAGTGAGCCGAGGTAGTCGCTGCTGCGGTGATGCGAAAGTCCCCTTTGAATCGAGGTAGTCGCTGCGTAGTAGCTACTGCGGGACGGCGCAGTGTGCTGACGCTGATGTGGCTGCAGGGTAGTCCAGGCATGCGCGGTCGCTGCAGGCGTATGGAGTATCCCTGATGAAGCCGAGGGTGCTGGCTGGCGTGACTTGGTTACTGCTCGATGGTGCTGGTGATGTGAGGGATGACGTCGTCGAAGGTGCTGCAGAGTGGCTGGTTAGAAGGTTGCTTCCAATCACGTCGGGGGTCACCACTGTGGAGGAACGGGTGGAAGTGTTCCTCCGGCGAAAAGGGAGGATCCTCCAACCAGGCGAGGTGGTAGCGCCTGGCGGGCCGCGGCCCAACGATTGACGTTGGGAAGTTGTATATATGCCAACTCTTGAGAAATCTTCGTATGTGCGATGTAATTCGCATGCACGCCATCTATCGTACTAGACAAGTACTGCGTGGAGTGGTCGCTACAATAACATTCTTTATTAGGCAAAATTAAATGTGAACTGCAAATTCTAATATGAGATGAAAGATGTAATTTATGATCATTTTACTATTCAATTCTTAATAATTAAAATATTGTGGTGTATTTGTGTGTGTGCATTTTGGAAATTACCTGAGCAACCAGCTGCCTGGTAGTTATGTAAAGTAATGCTACAATTAGGTAAAACAATAGTGGGATTCGATTTTCTATTCATATCAGGCTCATTATTTCCGGTAACCATTCTGTACCAAAAGATGCTGAAGAAATATGTTGTGCTACTTCTTGATTTGAATGTGGCTGTACAAGTTCAACATCTAGAAGATGTATTTCTTGAAGATGAATAAATAAGTTATTAAAAATCCTGTGTTTTATTTAATATTAACTCAAGTCTTGTGATATGTTTATTTTTTTTCTTTATTTAATAAAGGTGGGAAACAAGCATGTAGTCACAACAACACACAAAGACAGGTCAAAATGCAGATGCGTTACCACCCTTGAGACCATTGTTGTCATGTCTCTGTGGTAAGTTATTACGGGGTCATACTATGTCACAAGTATTACTTAAAATGCATCGCATCCACATCATAACGCCTTATGAATCTTATTCAGTATGATAGTAGGCAGGAGCAGTCTAATTTACCATAATTGTATTGGTACTGGGTCAGTTGGTGTTGTTAATTATTCTTGTATTGTTATTAATTCTGCATCAATCTAGAATCGGAGGGCCCGACCATCTAACTCTAATGCTTTCGTTTATGACGTTATCTTGACAATTTCGTAACATTTTGCTCGTATATTATGCCTGCGGACGAAAACTTAGGCAGTACGAAACTGACAAGATGATGTCATAATCGAAAGTATTACAGATAGGCGGTCAGCCCCCTGGTCTCCAAGTGAGTTTCACGAGAGGAAGATTACAGAGCTTCATTAACCAAGTTTAACGGATAGGATGGTAACAGCGATCATCATTTATCTAGCCATTTTTATAACTTTCACAGAGTTCTAGGGCGCAGAATGCGTCAGACAAATTATTCACAATAATGTAGGTCTTGGTCATTCACAAATATTTTTATATTGTAAACGGGACTTAATCGCGTACTATTTTAATCGAAGTATTTACCTCGACACTCGACGTTTCGGCCGTAATGCAACGGCCGTGGTCACGAGTAGACTGCTGCTCCATGGTGTCATCGTCTCGTACCCGCGCCAGCTCTTCGAACTACCCGCGGTTGGTCGTCATTATTTCGATTCAATACATTAAGGTCCCGACACACAACACTCACAACATCCGACGATTTATCCGACGATACATCCCGACGTCTACATTGCCCGATAACCGGATTCCACGAAACTGACAACCTATATCCATCCTCCCGGTTGAAATTTTTGTATTTTCTGATTTCAACCGCTTCACGTACCATCCTATTATAGTAGTGACGTTCACTGGAGAGGATTTTCGGGTTGTGAAGTTCGATCCAGTGGTTTGGTCCCGACTCCAGTAGATGCTCCGCGATCGCTGACTTGTTCACCTGGCGATTCTTAACTGCTGCTATGTGCTCCTTAATTCGCTCAGCTATCGTGCGCTTAGTTTGACCGATATAGGAACTACCGCAACTGCAGTCGACCTTATAAACACCAGGTGTTTGAAACGGTATCACATCCTTAGCCGTTCTCACAAAACCCGCGATCTTAGACGGTGGCATGAAAACGGTCTTGATGGAAAAACGGTCCAGCACATCACCAACCTTATCCGTTATTCCTCTTATGTATGGTAAGAACACGGGTTGTCTTGAGACGTCTGGACGCTTTTCTCCCACTCTTCGCCGTGGTTGGTACTCTCCCACACGATATCCATTCCGCCGCAGTACCCCCTGAACATGCGATAATTCCTCGTCTATGAACTCAGGGTCACACAAGTCCCGTGCTCTGTTGAACAATGAAGTCACGACAGATTGCAGATGTCGAGGATGGTGGTGAGACATAGCATTCAGATACCTATCCGTGTGCGTCGGTTTCCTGTATACGGTGTGCGTTATGGATCCATTCTCTCTGACGATCACCTTCACGTCAAGAAAAGGCAAACATCTTCCTGATTCCAGCTCGAAAGTGAACCCTATGTTAGGATGCAGTGAGTTGAGATACTCCAGAAACTGTTTAACATCCTGCTCCCCACCCTTCAATATGCAAAATACATCATCGACATAGCGCTTCCACAACGTCACCTTCCACAGCTGCAGATCTATCATAGCCTCGATGTACTCCATCCAGATGTTGGCTAACACTGGTGCCACAGGACTACCCATGGCAACGCCATCCACCTGGAGGTAATATTGTCCACGGTACAGAAAGTAGTTGCCTTCAACACAATTTCGGAGTAAAACCATGTAGGACTCCGACAGGCCCTCGGCTCGGAGCCGCTCCCTGATCACCTCGAGGCATTCATGAATGGGTACATTAGTAAACAAAGATTCTACATCAAAGCTCACCAAAATCTCATCTGGTTCCAACTTCATGCCTCTAATGATATCGACGAAATGCCGAGAATCCTTCACGAAAGACGGCGCTTTTCCCACAAGAGGCTGCAGCACCGACGCAATGTACTTCGCTAGATCATATGTAGGTGAAGCAATCTGACTAACTATTGGGCGTAAGGGCACGCCAGATTTATGAACTTTGGGGAGCCCATATAATTTCGGTGGCTGTACGATCTTGGGTCTGTGCAAACGCTCAAATACATCTTCCGGGAAGAGATGTTCGTAATCTCTGACCATGGCTCTTACTCGACGTGTTACCCTGGCAGTTGGGTTATACGACACTGGTTTGTATACTTGGTCATTTTGCAACAAAACCCTCACCTTACTGTCATAGTCGTGAGTATCCATAACCACGGTTGAGTTCCCTTTATCCGCCTTAAGCACAAGAATATCCTCATTCCTGCGAATTGCATGAAGGGCTTCACGCTCATCCATGGTGATATTACTTTTCGGTAACTTTGCCCTTCTCAAAATGACTGCAACATCCTGCCTCAACACCTCAGCGTCACTAGGCGGCACCTTATTGCGAATCAGAGCTTCCTCTACACTACCGATAACGGTCTCATATGGGATTTGTCGCGGTGTCAAAGCAAAATTTAATCCCTTTGACAATACACTCTCTGTTGCGTTATCCAAAGGTGTGCTGGATAAATTAATGACAGTGTTAGGTAAACCTTGCCCTATCGCTGCATCACCCTGATTATATCCGGTGCTAACCTTACTTTTAGATCGAGCCCGCAGCCTGTCAAATTTCCTGTCATGCTTTTCACTGCACAACTCAAAAATTCGCTCCGCCCGCTGAAAAGTTATCCGGTCGCACAAGTCGAAATCCGCAGGGGACAACACCGCACTACACTCACTATGCAATCCATACAATTCACCTCGCACCCTGTTCAGGTCCCCATAATGGTTTCGAATCAATTGTTTCAATAGACGGACACTCGCAGTCCTTAGAATATTACGGGAAAACGCAATGTCACTACGTGTTTTAATCCGTACACAAGTAGGTAATAAGTTCCAATCGCAGCACTTTTTTAAATACACTAACGATGTTTCTAAACGCGCACTTTTTACCCGCAAATATTCTAGATGTTTAATTTTAATTGTTAATTCCGGCCCGTAACGGTTAACGATTAATTGTTTTAAACTTTCACGATTTGTATTCATATTTTTATATTGTAAACGGGACTTAATCGCGTACTATTTTAATCATCGTCATCGTCATCGTCATGGTGTCATCGTCTCGTACCCGCGCCAGTTCTTCGAACTGGCGCGGGTACGATGACACCATGGAGCAGCAGTCTACTCGTGACCACGGCCGTTGCATTACGGCCGAAACGTCGAGTGTCGAGGTAAATACTTCGATTAAAATAGTACGCGATTAAGTCCCGTTTACAATATAAAAATATGAATACAAATCGTGAAAGTTTAAAACAATTAATCATTCACAAATAATTCAAAATAAACTACCAGATTTAATTATAATAAAATTATTAGAAAAAATCTGTGTTTATTATTGTCTAGTTAATTCAATTAATTAGACTTTGACATTATAATGTCAAATCAAGTCAAATGTCAAATTGTTGAATACATAATGGCTACTGCTGTTGGAAAATATGTTTTCGTTTTTAATGAATTTTATTCCGGTGAGCTAAAATTATTTTAAACACTGTCAAATGTTCCCGAGGCTTTCAAGAACGTATTAAAAACAAAGTCTGACTTTGTACCTTTTTTCAAAAATTTTGTACAAATCAATGTATGGAGCTTGCCATGATTCTTTCAAGTCTCTAGTACCAAGAGTTTTTGCGCTAAACCGCGGACGGACAGACAGACAGACAGACGAAACTATAAGGGTTCCTTGTTTACTACGGAACCCTAAAAACGTGGTCATGTCAAGAACTGTGATCTAATTGATATGAATAGAGCCTAAGTTTTGCAGGTATTGTATGATATAAAATAACTATAGAGTTTATTATTAAACTTACTAATTTTTTGCCTATTTATTTTCAGGAAGAAAGCATATTTTGTGGATTTGTTTGTGAGAGTGAGTAATAAGGTGGCAATAAACATGTATAAGAATTTAGGATATATTGTATATCGGATAGTTTTAGAATACTATTCCGGAGATCCAGATGAAGATGCTTATGGTACGTTTATTGAATTATTATAATTATGTATATGCTTTTAATATTAGCTCCCGACCAATTTTTGGCGAAGCTAGTCAGTCCGCGCCAAAATTTATTTTTGTTTTAACAATTCTGCAAAAACCTGTACAGGTTCTTGGTTAAAAACTATTTTTTTCACGTTATTATTGTGCATGAATGCAGTTCGCATTGATGGTAAGTGAATACTGTAGACTATAAACATATTCACATAGATGCGTTTCCCACTCATGGCATCTTAAATTGTTGTGCCACCGTGCCGGAAATTACCACCTGACCGGAAAACGATAGCGCCGCAAACGATCATTAAAATTTTGTGTCGCGGCAAACGGGCCACCGAGACCGCCACAAACGCCGCCACGAAGCCACGATAAGCTCGAAGCGGTTACAAAGGTATCTGAAGCGCGCGACAGCCACTTGTAACCGGTAGTCGACATTTGCCGTCGGTAGTTATTTTTTTGGGATTGAATCTCTGATATAAATACTTCTACATCCATATTTATTTCAATCAACAACAAACAGACTACGTAGGTAGATACGTACCGGCGTTTTTTCTGCCCATGGTACACCTCTTGTGAGTTAGGTGTACCAAGGGTAAATTTTACTTCCGGTGGTCCACCTGCTAGATAGTTCTGCGGAATGTATTGCCCGTGGTCCACCTAACAATTTTCAATTGTGAAGAAAAGACTTATTCATACAGATAAAGAACGTCCAAATTTAATTTCTTTTTGGTTTATAACCAACTTAGAAAAAAGGAGAAATTGTCAATTCGTCGGATTTTATTTTTAACTGACTTCGAAAAAAGGTGGCGGTTAAATTCGTCGAAATCTTTTTTTTATGCAAGTTCACCGATAATTTGAAAACCCCTTTACCAAATTGGATTTTTTTTTGTTTTAAAGGATATACCTCGCAGGTCCCATTGTAACCATGTCAATATGTGATTATGGGAGCCTGGAAAAATCGAGGGTACTCTTCAAATTTCATAGCACACTGAAAGGTTGTCGGTATTTTTTAAAATAATAATGTTCCGTGTGTTTGATTTCGGAAAGCATAATTTGATGAAGTGGAACTGATGATGAAAACTATATTATATGGTACCTTCGTAGTTGAAATACCTACTTTTTACTAATTACAATAGTTACACGTTTGTTTAAACCATGTTATTATAAACCGCGATTATTCAAAAACGCCTGTAGGTACCAATTTAAATATTATTTTTCATTGTAAGGATGGTCCCCTTGTCACCTTGTAGGTAAGTACGTAGCCCATATATTAAAATAATTGTCTTATTATAATAAATAGGTTACGTGTTTTTTTCCCTTAAAATGAAATTATCTAATTGAGTTTATTTTTCGCTTCTTAGTGTTTTTGTGTATTCAGGTATAATTTTTTTTGAAGGCGGTTTTTTTTATTTTTAAAATAATTTTAAATTTTAGATTATGTTTCTAGTACATGCGTTGTGTGCTTACCGTTCTAACATAACCTAACCTAACCCATATGTTACGATTCCAAAAATATTTAATCTCATTACACTCTTTAGAAAACATGATTTCCTTTAGTTCCAAAAAGTTGAAGTACGATTTGAGACTGAAAAGAACCCAACAAAACATGTTATTAACAATGTAAAAGTACATTTTACACTAGCACTGATACAGGTGGACCACGGGAAAAATATATTTCCCTTGGAACATCTAGGTGAACTTAGGTGGACTACGGAAAGATGTAATTACCCCTGGTACACCCAATTCATAATAGGTGTACCACGGGTAAAAAAATTTACCCCTTCACCCAGGTGGACTCAGTAGGTGTACCACGGGCAATGACCGGTGCGTTGCTCTGGACTTGACGTAAACTGAGGTAAGGGGAAAGGGGTATCACGCGAGTGGAGTATGGCGACGTTTTATATTGGCGCTTAGTGGCCGGCGCGGGCCACAAGCGAGCAACGACGATTTCTATGTAGCATTAGGCGGCCACCGACGTCAACCGTGTGCGGAGAGTCCATATAAATTGTATGTAAACTATAGGAAATATGCCAGTGGCGGCATTTTGTGGTTGTGGCCGGTGGTTCGTGTGCGGCGACCCTTAGCTTTAACGTGGTGAATACGCCTGAGCTGGAGTTCTACCACCAGTAAAAGTTGCATTATTTAATGACTTCGCAGATTCAAGTCTTCAAGTCATGCCTGAAGTCGATGTTATTTCAACTTTTTCGTTATTCCAGGGGCCTAATTGTCCCCAACGTAATAAAATTGTCATTGGATCGCGATTAAATCGCTCCGCTGTCTTATTTTAACCAATGCATGTAATCTATGTTAGAGCAAGAAGCGAGACGAATTGCGTTATAAGAATTAGGCCCCAAAGATTTAATCTAGTAATGGCACAAGGGATTCGCCGCCCAATTATTCCCCAGTAATACGTAATTTAAGCGCGCATGGCCCAGCGGCTGGTGTAGATCGTAAGCGATCTCTGCTCGGTTAAGCACTACGGGCGCGGTCGGGTAGTGTGATGGGTTACCGCTAGTGGCAAATTAAATGCGCGTTTCCGTGCTTCGGAGGGCACGTTAAGCCGTCGGTCCCGGTTGCTATCGATGGATAGCAGTCGTTAAACCTTGTCGGTTTGAAAACATCCGACAGTGGGTTGGCCACTAACCCACCCACCACCAATCCGCATTGGAGCAGCGTGGTGGAATAAGCTCCAGGCCTCCCAAAAAGGGGAGAGACTCGTGCCCAGCAGTGGGACGTATAATGGGTTGCTATTATTAATACGTAATTTTGAAAGCACTTTTGGACTTATCCTGGGCTGCGATAGCCTATCGAAATTTTTATTGCTGTCAATATGTAATGTTGGAAAAATACAACTAACATACAAAGCTCTTGAAAGATAGGTATGTGTACGAAAATCTTGTGTTAAGTGTAGTTCTTATTTCTACTTTATTTACATACTTAACATTATAGCTGTAATTATGTTCCTTTTCAGATATGAGAAAAGCTTGTTCAAGAGATGTATATAAAAAATCTGTGATACCATTGACCCATCCTGTGCGACCAGAAGATGTTGATTGAAATAAAGTATTTGTAAGCAAAATACGTAGAACTTTTCTTTTCAATCATTAGCCTTTATTTAAATTTACATAGGTATAGTCAGGCAACTCGCCGTTTACTCAAAATTTATCAATTATAGCATTTATTACACCTGCATTATGGTGTCCATGTGGTCAAACGGCCAGTTCCTGGCTAGTACCTGCCATGGCCCTTGGACCTATGGTTCTATTATAATATCGTGTTCAGCTTAGTAGCCTTCAACAGAAAATTACACAATAGGCTCTAGCTTACTACGTAGGCCATTGCGGGCTCGGCGAGATACGCGACGGCATAGTGTTTTCACTTGTGATTATTAGGTATTTTGCTTTTTACAACTCTAGCAGTAAGTGTATTTCATGTATTTGTGGTTGTCGTGGGAGGTGTTATATGTATTTAGTATGGATGGTCTAGGCCACGATGGAGGTGGAACTACGCCTACGCCCTCGAGCTATTATACTTGGAACCCTACCACTAGTAAAAAATTAAAAGAAGAAGAACATTGAAAACAAGAAATGTAAAAGTTACTTTATACTTGATCATAATACAAAATAAGCTATTCACTATCAGAAGACTCTGAAGTATCGCTATCATTCTGTTCCTGAGAAGTTTGATTTTGGTTTTGTACTTGACTGGGACTTGATTCTGATTCAGTTGGTTCTGTGACCTCTTTTTGTTTACGCCATTGTTTGGCTGCTGCAAGTAGTTTAAGATTAGGCCTGACCATTTCATCTTCAGGGAATATGTAATCAAATACCTCTTCCCATCCCTCTTCAATACCACCTTCACTAATAATCTTTTGTCTCTTTTTAACTCTCCTTGGCATCTTCGCAAGGACTTTATCAAGCTTTTCTTCATCACCTATTTCAGTTTCAAAATCTTTCCACGCTTCTAAAAGAAGTACTCTAGATTCTTTTTCTCCAGCAGTTCTCAGACTATCATTAGCTCTTTCGTACACGCGCCTCGCTAAATCAACATTTAAATTGTCTGCATTTTCAGAGTTCAATTCGAATTTTGCATATGAAAGCCAAACTTTAACATGAACTGTTCTTTCCAGTAATCTTTCATACAGTTGTCT
This sequence comes from Macrosoma leucophasiata, assembly GCA_036365455.1. Lineage (NCBI taxonomy): Eukaryota > Metazoa > Arthropoda > Insecta > Lepidoptera > Hedylidae > Macrosoma > Macrosoma leucophasiata. The sequence continues at coordinate 7,487,123 of JAWQUS010000020.1, forward strand.
AGCCTTTTCAGTTTCTCCTTGAGATACTTCAAAATCTATGTAACTTTTCCATAGCAGTTCAGGCATGTCCAGTCTTGGTTGGCCCACAGCAATCTCATAAATGGCCCTTGCTCTGTCTATATCACCAAGCAATGTTTCTAATTCAGCGAATTTTATCCAGGTAATGCAGTTTTCAGATCCATACTCCAAGAACTTTTGGTATAAAATTCTACATCTATCAAATTCTCTTAGTTGAATTTCCAAGTCAATATAACCTCTGTATAATTTATCCCTAGGACACATACCTAAAGCCATTCCTAATGTTTTACGAGCTTGTTTTAAGTTTTTACAGCGAACTTCCAAGTGAGCATACATTAGCCATATTTTTGAAAATGTAAATACTTTATGTGGTATTAACTCTAAGCAGGTTCTATAAACCTGCCTTGTACGCTCAATATCTTCGGCTTCTAATTCTTCATACAATGCATAATTAATCCATAAGTATATGTAACGTCGCCAGAATTGTTTATCTTTCGAAGGGGGAACATTAGCAATCGCTCTTTCATAAGTGTCTCTAATATCATCAACATTGCCCTCATTTTCAACTAGTCTTATATAATCAAACCATGCATCATAATTTGTTGGATTTTCGATAACTTCCTGCTCGTACATGTATTTTCTTTTATTAACAATTACATCTTCTATGCCTGACCTATCACCATATTTCTTTTCATGTATAGTGTAAGCTTTATAAAGTTCTTTATTTCTGTCTTTAGAAATGTGATCCAGGGCATATTTATAAATAACTCTAGCTCTATCATGTTCCTTTTGATTCTCTTCAAATTTAGCAAAAGCTATAAATAGTCTCTCATCTAGTTCTTCATCGCCAAAGAACTCAACAGCTCTTTCATATACTTTTCTAGATCCATTTATGAAGCCATGGTTTTCTTCAAATTTGGCATACTTTATCCAGTGCTTTACATCAGGGTGTACCATAACAAATCTTTCATATATTTGTCTGGCTCTATCAAGTTCTTTATATCTCAATTCAAAGTTTATGTATGTTTGCCATGCCTGTTCATCTGGTTGCCATTCCATCCATCTTTCAAATACCTAGAAGGAGACAAGTACTGAATTTTAAAAAACATTGAATGAAGCACAGGATCATGTAATTGATGTTTTTACAGGACAGTTTTTTTTCAGGACAAGGTTTATTAAAAACTAAATAAGCAAGAGAGTCACATAACTTGGTCAACCCCAATCAATTTTGATTTATTAAGTAATCATTTCATTAATTAAAATAAAATAATTAAATGTTTTTAAATAGTTAAGATCATACCTGTCTAGCACCTGCAACATTTTCCAACATTTCCTCCATGTAAGTGTATTTATACCAGAATTGTGATACTCTGGGCATTATTGTAACAGCTCTGTCCCATAAATTGCGTGCATGGTTCACTTGTCTATTCCGCATTTCCATTTCTGTATACTTCAGCCTGAAATTTGCAAAAGGAGAATTATAATCTGCAAAACTTTGGCTAACAATCTATATAAAAACTAGCTGTGCCCGCGACTTCGTCCACTTGAGAAAAAATATGATCGGTAATCTACCCAGACGAAGTCGTGGGCGCAGCTAGTATAAAAGTAGCCTAAGTTACTTACTCCTTATTACATCAGCTATCTGCTAGTGAAAGTCCCGTCAAAATCGGAGACACTCAAATTCTATTTATTTGTACGTAGGTATGTATGTATGGTTGTATGGATATAAAAGTAGCCTAAGTTACTCCTTATTACATCAGCTACCTACCCGTGGAAGTCCCGTCAAAGTCGGATACACTCCAATTCTACTTATTTGTATGTAGGTATGTATGTATATATGGATGTATGGAAATAAAAGTGGCCTAAGTTACTCCTTGTCACATCTGCTATCTGCCAGTGTAAGTCCCGTCAAAATCGGTCCAGCCGTTCCCAAGATTAGCCCCGCCAAATAGACAGACAGACAGACAGACAAAAATTGTAAAAAATGTTGTTTTGGTATGTGTACCGTGTATACATACATATGCATTTAGTAAAAAGCTGTTATTTTAATATTACAAACAGACACTCCAATTTTATTTATTTGTATAGATATCAATTGCTGTTCATTAAAACGAATCGAGAATGGCTGGACCGATTTGGCTAATATTGGTTTAGAATGATTTTTGGAAGTCCAGGGAAGGTTTAAAAGATAAGAAAATATGAGGAAATTGAAGGGAAACAGTAAAAACCACAATTTAATTTTCCCATACAAATGGTATGTATCAAACCTTCCCGGTACCGTATCTATCAAACCTTTGACAAATTATTTCATTCTGAGGCAATACGAAGTTTGCCGAGTCAGCTAGTTAATAATAAAGATTTTTAATTATCGTATTATAATTTATAATATATCTAATTATTACCATCTCTTGATAGTTATAACTAGGTGTACTGATTGTATTTTTTTAAATTATATACCACTAGCTGTTCCGCCCGCGTGCAGGTCGCTTTTCGCGTAACATGTGGAAACTCATCAAATCATCCCATGGCATCCCACAGGAACATTTTTTCGGGATAAATTTATCCTATAATCTAAGTCTAGCTGACTAACAAATTGCATACTCTATACCCATACCCTATCTGTATAACAAATTTCATCAAAAGTTCGTTCAGTAGTTTTGGCGTGATTGACGGACAAACATCCAAACAAAGAAACTTTCACATTTATAATATTAGTCTGGTCAATGTCTAGCGAAAAGGGAGTCATACACCACAATATGAAACAGCATTTTTTGTTGCTGTAATAAAAAACTGCATGAATACTCACCAAAGGGTAACATTTCTGTGATCAACATCAAGGGCCCTTTCATAAATGGATCGAGCTCGTTGAACTTGTTTCTGTGATTCTTCCCACTGGGCATATTTCAACCAATTTCCAATTACCTGAATGAAAATTACTGATTATTTAAAACAGTGAATGTAATTTGGTAGTGTGCTTTACTTTGTTACAATTATAAAGACATAATGGTAATAACGTAAAAATGTTGATTAAGGTAGGTCTGCTATAGCAGGATGTGGGTACTACAGAGAGAAAACATTTCTTGAGATATTCTATTACACAGATTAGCCCAGAGAAATTTGCGGTAGACGAATTTCAACTGACTATTGATAATGAAGAGATTAAAGTATCATGGTAAAGGAACATTTCATGTTTAGTACAAAAAAAATAAAAAAAGGGTACATAGTGAAAAACATTATTTTGAGAACTTAAGACATATTATTTTAAGGTATTCTTGAGGATCGAGCGTATGTTATCATCCATCTATCAATAGAAAATCAATTGTCATAAGCTGACAAATTAAATATTTTTGGCACACTAGAATAAAAATTTGAAAAACCTGTTTAGGTTGGATAGCTTTTACTCTTGTCAGAAAATACCATTTTTATTCTGGTGAGTTTAAAATATTTTAAATACAGGGAAGTAGTCTTTAGGCTCTCTAGATAATATTTTACCACAGTTTTACTTGGTGCCATTTTTCATTTCTCTGTATAAATCAATTATAGGAACTTACCATGATACTTTTATGCATTGATTTATTAATAAAGTCCAAGATGAACATTGTCAATATCTCCTGGACAGCCAATTTATTCTAACTTTTGACTGTACCTACTTTAAACCCAGGTAACTTACAACCAATGCTACAAAATCTACAAATGCAATAAAAGTCCCGATAAGGAATGGAGAACAACATTCTTTATTGTACACCATTACAAAGATACAATTATATAAACACACAATTACAAAAAAAACGTACAAAATTGTACAATTGGCGGCCTTATCGCTAAGAGAGCGATCTCTTTCATTTTCACCAATGAATACAAGAAGGACTATGATTGGCACAAAACTGACATAATGTCATCTCCTGACTATGGCCAGGAGGTAAATAACAACTTGGGATACTCTTATATTAACTACATAATAGTACATTTTACAGTTTTACTGGTGGTAGAGCTCCAGTGACGGAGCTCGCGGGCGTAGGCACCACCGCATTACCTAATATACTTGCCGCTAAAGGGTAGTGTTCAACACTATCGTGTTCCGGTCAGGTGGTAATGTACGGCCCTGTAATTTCCGGCACAGAGGCATAAGACCTTAGGCCTCAGGAGTGGTAACGCATCTGCATTTTGACCTTGGTCTTTGTGTGGGTTTCTATAGGCTGCAGTCATCACTTAACATCAATGTGAACTGCAAGCTTGTTTACCACTTCAATTACATAAAAAAAAAAAAAAAAAAAAAAACATAGTAACACTAGAGATGTCTAAAAGAGTATGTCAAGACAACTTGATATCAAAGAGGTCTGCTACTGTTTATTTGCAGTTTACATGGATGATAGATTAATGCTGCAGTTAATATAAGATATAATCAGAAATATTCTTATGTAGAGTTCATCAATAAATCAACTCCAACCAACTGAATTGAATAATCATACTTCTTTTTAAATGTAACGAAGATGGCAAATAAGCATGAAGTTCACATGGATGTTAAGTGATGACTGCAACCTATATAAATAAAAACCAGAGGCAGATGTATCCTATGCCTAAGTTTTTTTGCATGACATGATTACTGGGCCATAATATTCGTAATAAATAAATTATTTAAGTATCTTACTAGTCTATTCTTTCGAATGTTATCCTCAAACGCTTTTCTCTTCCTGTGTTGATAATCCCTAAGTTCTTCAGGATCAGAAATCTTTTGTTTCGGTGGAGGTGGCAATATTTCCAAATCTCTTTCTTTAGCTTCTCTAAGCAATTGCTCTGCTGTTATTTGAATTTCTGCGGGTGCTTTGTTTTTAACCTGTAAATAAAACGATATTATGCAGGCACCTTTAATTAAACCAATGTTTACGTACAACAAAATGCAATTTCCAAATTGTGCATTCATTACCTTGGCCACTTTGGGCATTTTGGTTGATTTTCCTTCCATTTTCGTAACTATTTTATTTATTAGTCAGGGTATTTTTGTTTTATATCTTTCTGTACTGTTATATCCCGTCCAATTAATTTCACCTTTTCATTTTTCACCACTTCTAAGAAAAAACAGAAACCACGATCACACAAACGAAGCGTCAGTAAGACATTTTAATGTTTTTTTTTTTTTTTTTTTACTATAGTTATGGCATCGCTTATTGCCAGTGTCAAGTTAAACGATATTTCGTATTCGTCTTATGCAGCGTAAAAGTCAGAGTCAGTCGGTCAATCATCAGTCAGTCAGTCAGAGTCACAGTCAGTAATTCGGGTAAAGCGATGGCTACTTTACCAGAACATTTACAATGAAGTTTTGGAGGCAACCCGAAAGAACGTGTTTTCGCACTGTTATTCTATTTCACTATACACCAGCACTGTAATAAGCCTATATCAAACAAAATGCCACCAACTTTATTTAATATAACTCAAAAATACACCCAGAAAATTAAATAAAATAAGAGTACCTCACGCATCTTTCAAGGCTCCCGCCAAAAACTTGACATTAAACAATTTTGAATTTTTGACGTACCACCAGGGTTGCCAATGCTGATACCTCATATTTCCCAAATGCCTAAGTCAAATTTCCCGAACTGGGGAATCTGAAGATTTATAAGTTAATTTTGTTGGAATTAAACTTGAAATAAACGAGCTAGCAAAAAAAAAAACGACTATACAACTGCGTGACCTAAACAAATATCATTGAATTACAACTTTTAACGTTTGCCCTGCAAGACCTCTCAAAATAAAAATTACAACTTCAGAACTACACTTAAATACAGCTTAAGGCCGAGTTGTCAAATTCCCTGCATTTTTCCCACTTACTGCCAAGCTAAATAATTACCCACTCAGCTTGAAATTCCCCGCAATTTGGGGTAACCCCACAAGTTGGCAACCCTTCGTACCATAGCATGGAGAAGACGAAGGAGCATAATCTCTATCACAGAGTACATTTAACTTTGTGATTTCTGTTTCTCATTCCGTAATTTCTGTTTTGAAATAGGATCTATAAAAATGGCAAATATAGGCGGCGCGACGCTACGATTGATAGAGTTTACTATAAAATATCTTAAAATCACTCAACAGATCCCATACCTTTTATCACACTAGGTTTTTTGGAAATGAACAAAAAAATGCTTGTGTGTGGGAACAAAAGTCGATATCTGGTGCCGTAAAAACATTAAAAAGTGGCGTTATGAATTATTAGTCTGTGGGGTTAAGGGTTATTAACCTTAACCTCAAAAATAATCTCACATCTTACAACTCAGAAAATTTCATTCATATCTACTAAAGCAATTTGTTTCCTCTGTTCGTCTTATTTTTTATTGAATTTGATTTTTATAAATAGAAGGCCACAAGCCACAAGGTTATTATCTTATGATATACACAACTAGACTGTATCTTCATCTTCTGATTCTTCAGTATTCTTCAGGTCAAGAATAACATTGATTCATCATGCATGCACTTAGAATGAATCTATCGACTTTATCCAGAAGATTGGTTTCTATTAATTTTTGTAAGTATATATAATCAACAAATAATTACCACATAGTCTGTAAGTTTAAATAATCATCAAATATCTATTACCACAAAGTCTCGAATTAGTTTTTATCTATTTAATATTCTGGAACATCAGCCCAGTCGCTTTATCGGTGGGATACCGAAGTCCCACATTTGGATATCCAATTTTTCCTTAATTTTTTACAAATATCTTTGGACCCACTAATCAGTAATCAGTTTCATTGTTTTGTCTATATAAATTACTAGTGAACTGCCCCGGTTTCGCTCGGGTAGAATTTATTATAGTGTGGGGTCGCACTCGACTTATTTAACAAAAACTGTGATATCTCGGTAAATATAAGTACAATATTAATAAATTATAGATATAAACCTTCCTCAGAAATCCCTTTATCCAACATTTTAAATAAGAACAAAATCTGTTCACAACTTTCCGATATTAGCCCATACATACAGACAGAGAAAATAGGGGGTCTCTATACTTTATAATATGCAGTGATGATATAAGAGTTTTTTCAGATTCACATCATTCAAATCCACATTTTGCCCCTAGGCCTGGAGCAGTTGAACAAATCAACTATATGAAATCTATTATAGAGAGTAGAGCTCAAGACTGGGCAGTCGTAAAAAATAATATCTTGCGGTACCAGGGTAACATTAATGAAAAGAATCTTGATGCCTCACTCTTGAAATTAATGGTGAACAGCGAAAATTATGACTGTGCTTTTTCTTATGTTAAATATTTGAAATCAACAAATCAAGAATTACCATTAGGCGCTATCAATGGTATTTTTTATTTGTATATCGAGTATGCCAAGAAAAAGCAATTATCAGACAGTGAAAAACAATTTATTTTGAAATCATATGATAATTTATATGAGAAATATAAGGTTTTAGATATTGTTACATGTGAAAAATTGTTACTTGCTCTTTGTGCAATCAATGAATGGGAGAAAGCCATGAAGGTCCTCAACAATATTTACTTAAGTGGTATAGCAAGTCATGCTGTGTACAGTAATTTAATAGCAACATTGTTTAGGAATAATAGGAAATCAGAGGCATTGAAGATGATTCAAGAGAGCTTGAATAACAAGAGACCTCTTAAGGATATTGCTTATGAAGAATGGATAAAATATGTTTTTAGGAAGTACAGTAATGATAAACAAAAAGTACTGAAATATTTGAATGAGATTTGTATGTATACAATTAATAATTATACAATACTTCCTATGAATGCAGCTGGAAAACTTATAGATAGTTATCATTCCATGAACTGGAATGGAGAATACACAAGAATTGATAAAAAAAGGTCTATATATATTTTTTATATTTAAGTAAATAAATAATCTGATGAACTCAATGAAACCATTCTAAACCTTTTATTTCAGTGGTCATTGTGTGAATTGTCAAGAGAAATTGAAATGTTTGAGTTTATCCGAAGATGAATTTCATCTGTTGCAGAAAAATGTGAAAGAGAAGTTGATAGTTGGGTCAGACTTATTTCTTAAAACATCACCCGAGGAGTTAAAAAGATTTCTGACTTTCGTAGAACAGACTGCACCATATGATGTTGTGCTTGATGCATTAAATATTGCTTATGTTGGGAGCAGAGGGGGGCAATTAGACAAATTGAAAATTTTGAATGCCGTTGTTGATTATTTTACGAGACGAAAAAAGAGGATTCTATTGCTAGGGAGAAAACATATGTTGTCATGGAGGAAACAGCCATTACAACAGTTAATGGACAAAACTTGTAGCTTCTTTACTGACAACTTGTAAGTATTAATATTGTGTTATGATGGACAATATTGATTTGGTTCCTAAATCAATAACTATGTTATAAAATAATACTTTTGGATCAATTCATAAACAAATATTGTTTACGTTTTACAAATGATAATCAGCGTCCAATCTAGCTATTTTGCCGCTCTGGGCAAAATAATATTTGTCGCCTATTACCCATGCATTATTCCATAGATGGTGTAATTTTAATCAAATAAATCTTGTTATGGCTTATACAATTTTGCCGCCCCTCATTTTTGCCATTATAAAAAAACGTAGCTTCACGCAGCAATTCCCAAAATGATAGGCAGAGGTAACTGCATGCATTCAAGCATACATGCAAACACCCACGATTCGCTGGTTACGTTTTGGCCCATGTAACAGGTGGCGAGCCTGCTGACATCTGGCACATGACAAAACTTCGAGGTACTGGGAAATTTCAATGTTGATAAAATCATTAGGTACCTACCTATATATTTTGTTACTTACCAAACCATTCATGAAATTAATAAAATCATTGAATACCTACCTATTTTGTTAAGTACCTACTACTCAAAATAACATAAAAGCCGGCTAAGTGCGTGTCGGACAACGCGCAATGTTGGGTTCAGTTTTGAAAGTAAAATTACATTTCTATAGGTATATTATTATTCGTACCAGACGGAAGAACATACATGGTTAAATTATAAGGCTTCCTTGGTGAGACTGTTTATTCAGAGGATTTCTATTTCAGAACCCAAGATGACCCCTACTTTATAACAGCTGCTGTACTGAGTGGTTCTCACACAGATTTCGTATCAAAAGATCTCCTGCGTGGTCATAAATTCAATCTTAAAAACGATGATTTGAAATCAATCTTCCAAAGATGGCAATGGCAACATCAATGGATGGTGTTTGAAAATAATGGAAGGCCAGCAATAAAAGTGAGTGGAGTTTGTTGGTTTGTTAAATTTGCTACAAACTTACTTTGTTTACATTTCCATTGGGTAATGCTACAGCATAGTATAACACGGGACAACGGCCGCGGCGGACCGGAAGGGAGTAGCCATATGCAGGCTTTAACCTTCGTCAAAGTACAAGCCCAATTAGACCTATGCCTGTCGCCAAGAAGTTTGAATGTGTGCGTGAAATTGTTTATGTATTTTGTTAAAATCAAGGTGCGAGTTTCGTAGTAATAGACGATTTTTGTAGTGTGAGTGTGTGTCACACGCATTATCCCCCGCAAAAAATTACTCTGTTTTGCATCGGTAATAACTCCCGGCCGGTGGTTTGCTTTGCTCTATGGCTTGGCTAAAGGCACACCGCGGACACTCCGCCAAAATTCCATACAAACGCTTCATTTGGTCTCTATTACACAGACATCAATGAGTGACGTGTATTTACACGCGCACCTGTGTGCGTAGCACGTACAAAATACCAACCGTCGTCCATAAGAGGGGAGGAGGTTGGGTGATGCGGGGAAATCGGGCGGGACGTTGAAGTGTCTATTCTATACGTAGTATTATTATATATTCCCTGCTACAGGTATTGTTTGCAAATATTGAGCAACATTATATTAGTCGTATCATCATCGTCGTTATCACTCCAGCCGTATGACGTCTACTGCTGGACAAAGCCTTCTTCAAAGACGCCCACAACAGTGTTGTGCGTCATTAGGGGAGAATATGCCATAATTGCCACGGTTGGCATGCGGATTGGCGATCGCAGTGACTGTAGTTTTATCGCAGGACGCTGCTGCCCATTCCGCGTTATATTTGGGTACTACCGCTGGTTTGACCGCAATGTTCGATTGACTGACTGCACTAGCGGAAGAATTCTCTTCCAGTACGTAGAAGAAAATTCTTCCAATAGTGGGCGGTGGGGTCGTCACGGCCCGACGCCAATAATAGTCATATAGGTACATAGGCGGGACGTGACGAATCCATCGCCTACTCGTGGAAGAGAATTCTTCCATTAGTGCAGTCAGTCAATCGACAAATGCAGTTTGTCAACTAAAGTAGACAAAAGACTGTCTCGATCATTTATGTTTATTCAACTAAAAAAATAAACCGATTGTTATGAAGAGTAAACTCGGAGCTGCCTGCAGGAATGACTGGAGGGAGACTCAAAATAGTACCTACCTACTCGTGAAAGAGAGAAGCTAAATTTTACGAATGACAAAATAGTTAAACAATGGTTATGTAGGTTGAAGCTCAGAGAGACAGGTCAGTCTTGGTCTTGATCTTGACCAAATAGGTTGAGTAGTTACTGTCTGAAGATGGGGTCAATGTATGAAGAGAGTGATTCAATTAGAAGAAGCACGGGAGTTTGTGAAGGCTTGATTGGTGCTCGACGCTCTCTGCCTACTTTCTCTGTAGGGGGCTTGGCGTGAAAAACATACATCCACACAAAAAAAAACGTTACTTCACGCCTGTAATTCCCGAAGGGGTAGGCAGAGGTAAATGCATGTATTCAAGCATACATGCTACCACCCACGATTGGCGGGTTACGTTTTGGCCCATGTAACAGGTGGCGAGCCTGTTGACATCTCCGGGCATATTACCAAACTTCGAGGTACTGGGAAATTTCCAGAATATGGAAAAATCCTAATAGAACCAGAGATAAAGGACTTTACATCATTATCTCTGATAACACCCTACCCGGGAATCGAACCCAGGACCTCAGCGTAGTAGTACTGGCTTACTACCACTAGGCTACCGAGGCAGTTAAGTTAACATTCACACAAAATTAATTATTATTTTCCCCGGGTGCTTATAATCTTATTACGACACTGGAATATCAACTGGTGTGTACTGTCTCTAAAATGTTTTATTTTCGTCTTGCAGGCACCGTTACGATACACCCCATGCGCTCAAAAGTCGACTGATGGATGGCATATACCTTACCATAACGAAAATGGAATTAGTGATAGTCAAATTAATGAGGCAAACCCTGATTCTTGGATTTGTTTACGACCAAGAAAAGACAGATGACGAATAAAAATATAAACCAATCTTGACTTTTATTGTATGTGTCAAATCCCGAAAACAATGTGATATGCCCTCGTGCCCCTTAAAATATTTCTAAGGGGCACAAGGGGCACTCTATTTTTAACCGAGTTAAAAAAACGAGAAGGTTCTCAATTCGGCCGGTATATATATTATATATATATATATATATTCTTTTTTATGTATGTTCGTGAATTTCGCCGAGATTTCTGGACCGATTTACGTAATTCTTGTTTTGTTTGATGCGGAATAGTTTCGAATTGGTCCCATAAAAATTTGATTCAGATAGGCCTATCAGTTTTTATTTTATGAGCATTTTTTTACTTACTTCCACCCCAGACTAAAGCACAAAGGATTAAGAATAGACGGCGAGTTGTCATACAGTACGTTGAATCCACTGACGTCCTAGATAGTCCTAATGCGCATGACAACAAGATGACAACAAGTGACAATGACACATTTACTCATCGACGACACAACACAGCTTATTTACTCCTTTGTGGATAAAATTTTTTCATTGATTTCGTATAGTCGTGTAATAATTTTGTATCGACACACATAAACAATTTAAATTAGGTATCTAATTGTCACGAAGCTAAAAGAGTCATATTTTACAAATTTAACAAATGTGAACATTAATCTTATTGGCAATGCAGCAATAAACTAAAAAGTATTAAATAAATATAACTACGTTATGAAAAACCGACTTCAAAACTGAAAAGTAAAAAATAATAAAGATTTAATTGTAATTATATATTACCTATTATTTATATGTGCTATTTACTAATAGGTTTGAAGTCGGTGCCAAGCCAAAATCACTAAAGTAGGCATTTCATTGTATTAAAACGTAACTTCACGCCTGTAATCCCCGAAGCGGTAGGCAGAGGCAGTAAATGCATGAATTCAAGCATACATGCAAACACCCACGACTCGCCGGTTACGTTCAGTGTTTAGTGTATTAATTTGCTCGTATTTATATTTAAGTGATTAAAATATAATTATTAAAAAAAAAAGGCTTGGCACCGACTTCAAACCTATTAGTAAATAGCACATATAAATAATAGGTAGTATATAATTACAATCAAATCTTTATTATTTTTTACTTTTCAGTTTTGAAGTCGGTTTTTCATAACGTAGTTATATTTATCTCTATACCTCTCGGTATCTCTTTCCTTGTTCATATTCTTTGGAAATGCGCTAGTGTGCTTATACGACATGAAAGTTATGACTGAAGATAACCGGATCCAGCTTCGATTCGGTTTGTGGGAGGGGAATCATCTCAAATAGTGAGAGTTATGGCTAGACCTTTTTGTGGGACCTACGAGCGATGGACTAGATCGATCATCGTCCGAATGCAGATAGGTCACCAACCGGTGACCTGAAGTTCCGCACGGGAATGTCCTTTGTACAGTTGTGCTTGGATGCGGGCGGGCGCCGTTGGGTCTCGGATGTAATAACAAACTCTCCGTGTCCCCATTGCTGAATGAATGGACGAGTCTGAACTGAACCCAGTGAGATTTTAGTGAGTGAGATGAGAGTGGCAAATAAGCATTCAGTTCACATTGATGATAATTGAAGTCCACAGCCTGTAAACTGTTAGAAAGGTTTTTTCTGCGCCAGAAATGACGAAATCAGTCATTTTAAATTCTGACCTGTTTCGCGAGACCGTCTGACTAAATGGGGTCGATCTATTCTGTCGCAGTCTAGTCGTAGCTGGTCACTACTGCTTTCCTGAGTTCGATCCCCGGGTCCCAGACATAATAATATGTACTATCCTTTATCACTGGTGTTAAGGATATTTTCATTTTCTGTTTGTTTCTTCCTGTGCCACCCTCGGAGTTTGATAATGTGCCCGGATATGTCAATAGACTCTGCAGAGTATTTGTATTTATTCTTGAATGCGTGAATTTATCTCTGTCTTCGCCAACCAACCAGAGCATCCACCATTCTAGTGGCGACGCTCGTAAGTGCGGTCTTAGTTGGACCCGCGACTACTCTGATGAGGGTCACCACGTTTGGGCATCCATTGTCGAATCCGGGCCGGGTGAATTACGTGACAGCGTCTGCGCTAGTATTTGTATACTCTTTGGTCTGCGCGTCTGAGCTCTGCGAATCACGATGACATCCTGCGCGTGAATCTGATTCGCATTTGATCAGTAATATTTTTGAAATTACAAAAAAGTCTCGTAAGTACCTATATCTATCATTCACACATATTTTTCGGAACTAAGATTTACAGGTCTGCATGAGTGAAGGTACATTCGCACTTCGCCACTAGTCGTGGCGTGATCCCAGATGGAGGGCCGAAGGAGTCCCCGGACCCTTGCAACCTATAACCGGCGACGGAATTAGGCAATGATGTTATTTATAAGCTCATTGGAATTAGGTGTTCTATATATTTACGTGTACTAAACATGTATACTCTTTGGTACTAAAGAGTACATATGTCCCTATTTAAAAGATAATTATCAAACTTGACAAACAGTCAAATGTGAGGTGTCATCTGTAGTCTGTAGGTAATTCACACCAAAGAGTAGGTATCTACATAATTATGTACTCTTTGGAGTACATTATCTATGCTGTGACTGATTCACACCAAAGAGTAGGTATACAAACACTACGATTCACACGTAGTATTTGTATACTCTTTGATTCACACATTCACACAAAACAGCAATTTTACTATCAAAATTTTCGTTGCATTGAAACAAAATTAAATAGTGCAAAACCATTGTAAAATCCATTATTATAATGTCGAAATCTGGTAAATCCCGCGTCGATCAATCACCTACCAGGGCAGGATCAAGAGTATCCAAATCTGATGTTGCATCTAAATCGGAACAAAATGTAAAGATTTTGAAAAACGTTGAATCAGGTAGGTACTACTAGGTACATGTCTCACCAGTGGTGGATTTACCAGCAGGCTGAGTAGGCTGGAGCCTAGGGCGGCAAATTTTAAGGGGCGGCAGATCTAATTGATATTATTTTTTTTTTATTTACAAAATTACTGTTAAAATTATCAAGGCTCAGACCATAGTTCCCAATGATTCTAACCATAGAAAAAAAGTTGATGTAACGAGGATAATGAAGCATAAAACATAAAGTTGGAATTTTATTGATAGAAAATATACCTAATTGATATGATTGTGGATATCGAAATATAGGGGCGGCGAAAATTGAGTAGCCTACCGGCGGCAAATTTGTAAATCCGCCACTGCTGTCTCACGCTTAAACTACGTAAGTAGGTATTACTGGTAAAGCCTCTTCTGCAAGGGCTGGCAGAGATAAGCCATATAACCAAATATTCCGGTTCTCAATCACCTCCCGTGCCTCTTCAACATTGATCACTGTCTTCATACCTTCATGCACGCCAGTTCCGAAGTCTCTTGATCCCATTTTCTGTGAGTACCTATTTGGTAGGTAGCCTTTAAGTTTATTCACAATTTGCGAACATCCGTAGGTAGGTAAGTACCTAAAATAATCTGAAAGCGATCTTCGTGTGGTGTGTGCATTGTCTCCATGGTATAGTGGTAGAAGTTTACTGGGACGCCGAGGTCCCATGTTCGATCCCCGGGTTGGGTTTAGAGCTGTAAATGCCAATATAGGATGCTGCAAATGTAATTAAAGACTCATGTTTATGATTCCCATACATATAGGTATATATCTGTTCTACTTCTTAATTTTGTTGAGTTGAATGACGTTTAAAAATCACGTCCAGTTATCCGCAGTGCGGCCTCAGCCTTACATAGGTACACAATGTACATATTGTTGAGTAGGTATATCTATTATATATTTCGTAGTCCCCAACCAGCCGAGGAGAGTTTCATCCCGTCTGCGACGTAATATGGAGCGAGTTGAAATGCTAGCGAGGCCAACAGCACGGCGTCTGCAATCGCTTTGGGATGAGAAGTGCGGGATTCTACCACCAGAACGGAGGGATAAAATTAAGAGTGCCTTAGAAGAGGATTACTTTCTTAGTCCTGAGTAAGTTTGAATATAAAGTAGGTATTTTATAAAAGATACAAACGAGTATGAAATACGGGCAGTATTATACATACTTGTTAGTAGGTAGTCTTTCTCTCCGGTCTCTAAAAGATTAAATGGCATTTGAGCTTAATTGACTTTTGTACCTACACAGTACGAAAATATGTCATTTAATCCATAGGTATATTTTAGCTATTATAATGACGGAGATCTAAAAACTAGCAACCCTTTTAAGACCTTTCCAATTGTCAAATAATCGTAGCCAAATGTCACATGGTTTTTTAGAGATAGGACAGCAAAATAATACAGTTTACGTAGATACCTAGTACATATCGAAGCTAGTAGTAGGTACTGTCACTTACAGAATACTTACGATCTTTTGGCTGGGCCATACTTTAACATCCAACCTTAACTAGACATTGCTAAACTATGAGGAATAGTGCTAGTGCACTATTCCTTACAGTTTCACAGTATATAGATCAATCCGAAATATCAACATCTGACAGATAATTAACAATAACTCCAGCGCACCTTGGACGGTTACAGCTAAAATTACTTAAATTAACGTTATAACAATTTTAAATTCTGCGACTCTTTTGTTACTTAACCGGCATGTTTTGTTATTGCTGAAGTAAGTTGACGCAACCCTACTCTTTCACTCGAGGTAAACGTTAATTCAATTAATAGGCAAACTGAACAATATTTCCAAGCATTGAACGAATCCTCAAAACGTTGGTCCGGCCCCGGGGGTATGACCAATCGTAAGGAGCAAGCGGACAAGACACGAGAGTTGCGGCAGCGGCAGAAATGGCTCGTCAACTTCAGCGCTCAGGTTTTTTAAAATTAATCAGCTTGTTACGTACACAATTTTTTACAAAGATTTTGTCACTAGGTATAATAACAAAATAAACAAGGGGCGTAAGTACCTCCAGCCAGGAAATTCGCCGCTTATCCACAAAAAAAGACAGGTATGGCCCCGTAATAATATTACAGAGAACATCTGTGTAACAACTAAGTTCACAGGAATGGCAACATTCTTGACTTCTGGGTTTTGTGTAGTACGTAGGTATACATGATTATCTAACCGTAATACGATGGTGCTTAACACTACCATTTGGTGGCAGATAGATAAGGTAATGCTGTGCTGCCTACGCCCTCGCGCTCCGAACGCTGTCGTTATACCACCAGTTGTTACTGGTGGTATAACGACAGCGTTCGGAGCGTAAAATTATTCGTGTGTACCTACAGAATTTATATTGTAATTAAAGTTCTATAAGTAATATCGAATGACAAGTATTTATATTGACGTAGGTGGCTTATCGTCTTTGCGACTACATAGCCAAGGACCAGAAAGAAATATTGGTGTCAAATAGACTGAGGAGTATTGCAGACGTGGTATTGGAGAGAGTTGCTGAAATTCTTGGTTAGTAATTTGATAGTGCGTACGTAAGTTCACGTCAATAATGCCGGAAGGGGTAAGCAGAGGTAAATACATGCATTCAAGCTTACATGCAAACACCCACGATTCGCCAGTTACGTTTTGGCTCATGTAACAGGTGGCGAGCCTGTTGACATCTCCGCGCACATTGCTAAACTCCGAAAGTGGCACTAGGACCTGCTTCTTCGAGGAATACAGACGTGAAGTTACGTAGATAAGTATTGTGTATATATAAGTATAAAATCTTGGGATGCATCTATTCGTTATCCTTCGTTTTTTTAGGTACATAATGGTAAACTGGCGCAATATCCAATCTAAACACCACCATTTAGGTAATTTTAGCTAAACAATAAAATGATTTATATCTCGTATAAATTAAGATGATCAAGATCTCTTTTATCAAGATTTACGTAATGCTTCACACAGAAGCCAACCGTTTAACCAATTCGCTTGAAGTTTTTATGAAGACATTTAAAATTTCATGTTTATAAATCACATTTATTAACTGTATCTTACACAGCTTTCTTCGTATGCTATGAGTACCATAACAGAACTAATCGATGACTAGAGAGGTAGTTGCACAACTCTAATCGCATATTTATCCCACACTGTTTAGAAAAGCCATAAGCTGAGGTTCGGACCCATATGGGTATCCCTAAGGCTTATATTTCAGCGCTCGCGGCTTGATTGGTGAAGTACATAAAGACCACCCATGTAGGTACTAAATAAAAAAGAACAACAAGATAGTTTTAGAGAAATAAGTACAAACACGACAGTTACAAATATCTGTTCATACAAACATTTGTCCGGGTGCGGGAATCGGATCCCTCGAATCAAGCGGCTACCATACCCCACTGGGCCAACTAGCACGTTTTTATTTCCATCCGAATGTCAAGGATTGATCAGATATTCTAAGAGTGTGTAAAATGTGCCCAAACAAAGATGCTCCCCAAAATTTAGACGATTCGGAAGTGAAATAAGTTTGTAGTGACCTTTTGAAAAAGTTTATGGGCTACCTTACGGACGCGTCCTACATAGATCAACGCGGGCCACCGGTCGCGGCGGACCGGAGCGACCGGTGGCCCGCGTTGCTCTACGGCGTCCTATATAAATCTCAGATTTGATGCAGGTACCCAACCGGGTACAAGATATTTCATAAATCTTAATCTGAGGCTCTCGAGTAAATCCAAAATTAGCAACATTGGCCTCCTTACGAGGTATTAGAATGGTTGGACTGCCATTGTTCGGTTGATTGATTGTACGAGTACCTACTAACAGAAGAATTCTCTTGCAATTGTGGACGGTGGGGTCGTCACGTCCCGACTCCCCAAGCTGCCCCGAAGAGAAATTCTGCCTCGCTTTGTTAAGCTTTTTGAATGCCAACTTGGTCTTACACTCAATGTAACTCCCGAATTGCACTTCGTTCGATATGTCAACGCCCAGGATACCGATACTCTTACCAAGGGCGAGCGGAATGCCCTAGAACTGTGGTGCTACAATGAATGGGGTTTTTTTTAGCGGTGATAAATTATTGTAGGCAGAGAAATAAATTTATACTGGTGGTAGAGCTCCAGTGACGGAGCTCGCGGGCGTAGGCGCCGCCGCATTACCTAATATACTTGCCGCTAAATGGTAGTGTTCAGCACTATCGTGTTCCGGTCAGGTGGTAATGTACTGCCCTGTAATTTCCGGCACAGAGACATAAAACCTTAGGCCTCAGGAGTGGTAACGCATCTGCATTTTGACCTCGGTCTTTGTGTTAGTGTCTATAGGCTGCAGTCATCACTTAACATCAATGTGAACTGCATGCTTGTTTGTCACTTCCATTACATTTAAAAATAAAATATATTTACCTACCTGGGACCACAGTAGCTATACCTAAGCTATTTTATAATAAATGATTATCGACAGATATTTCACATAGGTATAGATATAGATAGATATAGAGATATAATATAGATTAGGACTCGAGGACCTCTAAACGGCTTTACCACCATTTAAATATGGACATACTTGGGCGTAATTAGTCTGCGAGCGATATCACTGATGTAAAGAATTAACGTGTTTGTGTAGTAGAATGTTTTTGTAAATGTTTATGTCATGGCCGTTAGTCCTTATGTGCATATCCGTTGGTGTATTACATGTATTGAACATATCTACTCATAGTAACTTGTTTGAGAAAAAGAAAAACACTTTTGGTTAGTCTAAACTGACATATTTTTCGCTTAACGCTCTCTGCGTAACCCGTAAGACACTTGGTGTGAAGGTAGGTACATAGACAGGAGCGAAATGTAACTTTATAAATAGCTTTTATTTATTAAACGTTGCTGTATAATATTATAAGTGTAGGTATAGAACCTATAGTTCCATCTGAGTGAACCATATTACCAGTTACATGGTAATGCAGTTACAACTAGGGAGCAAAAGATCGAAGGCGCCAGGAGTGGAAATTATTGGGATTCTACTTGTAGTTTTTATACATAAAGATGTCTATAGACATTTACTTACTGTCTTTTGTGTCCTTGTGCCGACAGGGTTATTCCCAGTGACACCCTTACCTACTTTGAAGTAATTCGAGAATATGTCCAGTGAATATCAATAGGCTCGCTATCTATACAATAAAAGAATTAATATGCTTCAGCTAAGTTCATCAGTTCAATATAGTCTATTGATATTTACTGGACACATTACCAGATGCCACTGGAAAAGGAAAACACCGACAAACATTTATTCCTTGATCCAGAGATCAAACCTGGGAAACACAGCGGGACCGGCTGTAGCCTGCTACTAGTATGGTAGTTAAAAAATTATCACAAACTGTATCTATTCCACTATCATTTAGGTGAACCCAAACCATCTCGGACGCACCCCGGCCGGCTCGCTCGGTTCATGGTGGCGATATCGGACCGGATCGCGGTGTGGATCGAGAACGCCGTGTACCGCGCCCAAGCGTTGGAGCCCAAGGAGTCCGACCACGACGAACACATGCGGCTTGATGCTGAGAAACCCTTGATTTGTTGAGGTAATTTTCACTATGGTCCAGTTAGCTATGAATCTAAAACGGCGTTTAAATGGCACTGCGTGTTAGTCTTAGTATGATTTCTAAAGATTTATTTGAGCAAGCAGTTTAGACTAGTGTCAATGCTCAGAACTCCGAGGTCGATGAGGCCTCCTTGATCTAGGATTATGTTCTTTTCCTTTTCAAACAAAACAGTCTGTCAAATTCATTGTGGCTTGATGAATGTCGTTGTGTGTGCCTAAACCATTTGGACCCACCCCGGTCGGCTCGCTCGGTTCATGGTGGCGATATCGGACCGGTTCGCGGTGTGGATCGAGAACGTCGTGTACCGCGCCCAAGCGGAGGAGTCCAAGGAGTCACACCACGACGAACGCATGCGGCTTGATGCTGAGAAACCCTTCATTTGTTGAGGTGATTTTCATTAAGGTCCACTTAGTTATGAATCTAAAACAGCGTTCAAACGGCACTGGTTGCATGACAATGAATAAGTATGAATGTGTAAAATACAAAGATTATGACTTAATATGTACCAGTAACTACGTAATAAATTGTTTTTTATTATGAGCGCAATGTAAACAATCATAACCATTCATAAATGTGCATATTTTATGGGAGCTGTGGGAATGCCGTAGGTAAGTAGGTACACGGTGCATTGTTTATGAAATAAACATAGCTAGATTATTCGAATGATTCTGGGTTCGAATGGTTCTGGGTTCTTTTATTGATAAAGCTTTTAGGGATCGTCCATTAATTACGTGAGGGTCGAAAGGGGGAGGTGGGATCCGGAAATAAATCACGAAACATATCAAAAGGCAGGCGGGGGTGATGTGGGGATGTATGGAGATATCACGTCTATTCCTTCTTCGAATGCCGTATTTCAACCGAAAAGTGGTGCGTGATTTCGGCAACAATTTGAGAAACATTCGTCTTGACTTAACAGTCGGCAGTTTAGTCAGTACAGTAATATTAACGCCAAAGGTACATGCTTTGTAGGCATACAACATTCGCGCGATTTTATTCCAGATGCCTTTAATTTTTTTAAGTTTAAAAAATAGGTACCTCCTTACCTATTTTATTCCGAAAAATACACGTTTTCTCAGGGTGGGGGGTTAATCTAAAACCTTGTCAAGAGGGAGGGGGGGGGGAGAGTCAAAGTGACGCTAAAAACATCACGTGATTAATGGAGGTAATATTGGAAGTTATCATCTTACTCACGCTTAGCCGTTGGAGCTCACCGCACCGCATTACCTACTTTCTACCGTTTAATGGTTTTGATCAGTGGTCTTTGTGTCTCGAATCTTCCGATCACACGGCAATTATGATGTCACGTTTCGTACTTAATTACTTAATCAATTGAGACCTCGGATGTTTATGTATGCCTCTTTTTATGTTACGAAGATGGCAAACAAGCTTGTACTTGACATGGATGTTAAGTGATGACTGCAGCTTATAAATATCTACATAAAAACCAGAGGTCAAAATGCAGATGGGTTGCCACCCTAAGGCCTCCGCCTTAGGTGTTGTCTGTGATAGTTATTACGGGGCCATACATTACCATCTAAACCGGAGCATGATAGTGATGAAAGCTACCATTTAGCGGCAGTTAGATGAGGTAATGCGGTGGTACATGCGCCCTCGAGTCCCTACACTGGAACTCTACCACCAGTATGTATGAACTTATGACATTGCAGTATTAATTTACCATCAATGTGCACCTGTATAATATATCAATAGTATGCCACCTTCATGCCATAAATAAATCATCAAGATCACTGAACTGGCTAATTGTATCAATTAACAGAAAACTTTATAATATGAAGTTACGCGGTTCCGGTACGCGGTCGTCACTAGAGAACTCTTCGTCGCTCGGCTTCTCTTCGAGCAATGTGCCCGACCTCCTAACACTTGAGTTTCACTATTCGGTGGGCTATGGCGGTTATTTTGGTTCTCATGCGGACCTCTTCATTCCATCTCGCAGAGAGACGTCAAGCACAGGTCTTTCTATTGCTCTCTGCATGTCCTTGAGCCTTTTTATGAGGTCCATAGAGAGCGAACACGTTTCAGTTCCGTTGAGATTCATAATTCAAATATGTATACATATATGGTTTATACCTACTGTAGGCTGTGAGTGTAAGCGTATTTTATAACTCTTCTTAAAAATATTATCGTCATAAAGCCCATAAAGGTATTAGTATATATATGTATACCTTTATGACGATATTATATGTAGAAGCATTATGCGGATAATGCGAATATGTGAGAATTACATAAAGTTCATAATTCAGTGAATTGTTATGTTTACAACCGCAACGTGCATAGCGTTCATTTCCGTCAGCTGCAGGACTCGATGGTATAATGTAGATTGCACATAATGCACATATCACATACCTAACTACACATGTAATTATGAATAACCAACACTAGTTTATTGACTAAGGTTAGGTGTGCTTATTGAACGGAATGGCTACGACTATTATCGGAGCATAGCATCGCCTTGGGGCTGCTGGGGCAGTAGTTGATCCTTTTTTTTGGCATTTGCCCGACAAATAATCCTACAGTTCACATAGATGGTAAAGAATAATGTAGCCTATAAGCATCAACATAAAATATTATTATTATAGTTAATATTAGATATAGTAGTAATTTTTAGTAGTAGTTTTAGGTATTCATATAATTATATACTTACCGTATTTTTTTTATATCTTACTATTTCACAAACGGATCTCTTATCAATAAATAGTTTTCCTAAGCCCACAATGTGTTTTAAAAACCTATCCAACGACATCCTGCGTGATGGAGTACATATGCAACAAAAAAAAGAATTCCCACTTTACGTGTACTTAATTTCATAACTTTGTCTGCACGCCTAATGCGTGTTTTCATGCCAAATTACAGCGTCTTAAGAGTGTCTCGGCTAAGTCAGGAGGACAGTCGGACGGACAGATAGACAGATGAAACCATAACGGTTCCATATAGGATTTTCCCTAAACTCTGTGTGTGTACCTTCATAAGGACCACCTTACATACCAACGTAAATTACGTAATTAAGACATATCTATAGACTAACTTTGTTAAATAAAAACAATAGAATGTGTAGAAATGACAGTAAACGCGTCATCTCAAGAATGAACAATGTCAAGTGATTACAATATGGAATTGAGACTCCACCCACGTTCTACGAGAAATCTAGTTTTAATAAGCACTTAGTTTACTTACATTGTACGTACCTACAAGTATGTCAATGTAAACACCAGTTTTTAATTATTATACTTGTTTTCATCCATATAGATTTGGACCTTATGCTTTGGATAACGTTCATTAGTAGGTGTGAGCGATTTATCTACCTGTGATTAAATATGACCATAATAATATTCACCATATTTTAACTCTATCTGGGTTCTTTTATTGACAAGATAAGTTACCTAAGATAAGATACCTTATTTACCTTTTAGGAGGGAATGGGGACTTTGTTGTACCTGCAGGGACTCTTATTTCGGCCCCCTTGGTCCTATGGAAAATACGCTACCCTGGTAGCTGCTTATCCCGTGTTGTTATATTTCCTACCGCCTATTCGAATGATTAAGCGCGCATGGCTTCGAGGCTGGTGTAGATCGTAAGCGATCTACTCAGTTAAGCGATACAGGCGCGGTCGGGTGTGTGATGGGTGACCGCTTGCGCGTTTCCGTGCTTCGGAGGCCACGTTAAGCCGTCGGTCCCGGTTGCTATCGATAGATAGCAGTCGTTAAATCTTATCGGAGGCCTTATGGGCGGATTGAAAACATCCGTCAGCCACTAACCCGTATCTCCACCAACCCGCATTGGAGCAGCGTGGTGGAGTAAGCTCCAGGCCTTCCTTCAAAAAGGTTGAGAGACTCACTTCACACTCACGTGCCCAGCAGTGGGACGTATAATGGGTTGCTATTATTATAACATTATTATTGGAATGGTTTGACCGTACTAGCGGAGGAATTCTCCTCCACTAGAGGTCGATGGGGTCGTCAAGTCCCGACGCCTTTCACCTACTTGTAGTTATAGAAAATGCTCAAATAACGTAAATTTATCTGAACATACATACAATAATACATACGCAAAATATTACAGGAATCCGTATCGTGCCATCTGGCTCTCCATACAATGTTGCGCAAAAAAAGTAAATTACGACAGATACGTAAGGATATCATACCGACTTAATGACACTAATATCTTTATCTGTGACCTACGAGGCTGTCATACTACTTTTGCACAGCCCTTCGCGTGTTAAAAGTTGAGCTATAAATTATTATTGTTTTACCTTATCCGTCTAGCTCAAATAGGTACGAAACGTGTATTCTGTTTTTTTATTGGATACAAGTTTTTCATTAGGTATTCAGATGACTGACCTTAGGAGGTTAGGCTTAGGGATACCTACTGGACTTGTTGACGACCTTCTAGGTTCCTATATAATGCGTATGTCTTCCGCAGATCAGCAGAGTTTCCACTTAGAAGGCTTCTGAGCAGTTCTTGTGAGATCTACTATACACCACTACCCTCCAAAATGAAATTCCTCGTACGTATCATTATTTATTAATTATTTTATTTTATTTGCAATCAATTTCATGTAGCAGACATAATGACAAAACTATTTTGGAACTTTTATTTGTGTATCGACTTAATTGATTATTAAACTTCTAAACACAGCTTTCACTGGCAATTAATTAATTCATATTATAGATTTATCTAAATTAAGCTGTTTAGTTAATATGTTTTAAGCGGTTTTCGTGACTTAAATCTAATCAAAAGTTTTAGTATGGGCGATTGGTAAGGCCTTGCTGTTAATCTCGGATGAAAGAAGTGAATTTCGTAATAATGTATCTAATTAGTTTAAAATAAATATTGGCATGGAGTTTACAATATTAAATACATATAATAACATGAGACTTTAACATAACTGGCGAAATATTGGCTTATGTTTCTGTCTGTAATTTTTATAGAAATTCAGGCGTTATCTTATTTTTTTTATTTTGCAGGTTTTCTTCGTTCTCTGCTTCGTAGCGCTGGCCACCGCCGCCCCGCAATACTTCGGCTGGCCAGGCTACTTCGGCACCGC
The DNA here is from genome assembly GCA_036365455.1 of Macrosoma leucophasiata. Lineage (NCBI taxonomy): Eukaryota > Metazoa > Arthropoda > Insecta > Lepidoptera > Hedylidae > Macrosoma > Macrosoma leucophasiata. The sequence continues at coordinate 7,511,956 of JAWQUS010000020.1, forward strand.
GCCTGCGACTAGGGTCAGTATTATCTTCATTTGTTTTATTTTGTATAGTTTTCTGTTTTTCCCCTTCTAAAAAAAACCCCTTAAATTTTTTATTTTCTTACAGTTAACTAGGGCTCATCTTTTTATTTTCTCTTTTGATATCTCTCTTCTTCTGGTTTTCTTCCATGCATGGCAAAATTATTAAATTCAATAATTAAAATGATTTCATCTCAATATTCTAGATAGCTCAAATAAGAATAGGAATGAATAATTTATAACGTATTTATAAGGCTCTATACTACAAAACACTCATACAGTTTTAATTTTATGCAGTTGTCTTTTATTTCGAAGTATTTAGAACGGATGATCAGGTTCAGACTTTCAGACCAAGTAGTAGGATCGTAATGAATGAAAATTATAAGACACAAATAATTTTTTATTGCATTTCCTTAATGATGGTGGCCAATAACAGTGTATTGCATTGTTTTAAAAAACCTTTTATACTTTCTGTAAATAATCTAATTAAAATGGAAAAATTGAAGAATTAAATCATCTCAAGATGATGATGAGAATTTGATAGATTGCCGTATATTCAAAAAGTCTTGCTTACGATTTACTAAATTGTATAATATGGTTTCGGAGTTGGCTTAGGGGCACATTGTTACGACATGTTCTTACCATAAAAGTCAACGTATGAGTTATTTAAGAATTCAATTCAAATTAAATGTTCAACTTGTTTTCACTGATGCGAATATATTATATTAGTTAAATAACGCGGTTACATAATATATTTTGCATCGGCTGGCAAACTCGATACATTTTCAGTGGGGATGAAACTGATTCACTGACATTTCTTAGAAAGGACGACATCTCAATTTGGATATACATAATATTACATACATTAAATTGTTACTTAATTTTAGTCAAAGAATTTAAAAGCTGATAGGTATAAGAAATGTCAGGATATGTTCTATTACTTATAACTATATTTAATTTAGGTAATATGGTTTTGTTAAGGAATCTGGCACTCTATTATCATATTAGAATTATTCATACATACATGAAGAGTAATATTGTTTTAAAACGGAGATAATTAACATTTAATTTTTTCAGCGCTTTCTTCTGATGTAACATGTAATCTATCAACATGTGCCCCAATATTATTTTATTTTGTACGGATTTTTCGCAATTAGTACACAATTAATCTTATTGCTTTTTCTGAAGACGATTTATATTACGTCCGTAATACGCAACTGGATGAGTGAATGCTTATTTTTCAAGTTAAATAATATTTTGAATTATCCAATATTTCTGTGTGATGCAATAAAATTACCTGACCGGTGAAGATTGATTGTTAAAATTATATGTACAGAAATAATCCATGGATGTAATGATTGTGTAGAATGTCATTGCATGGATTTAAACTTATAAATGCGAAGCTATATTTTATGTAATTGCCTGATTATCGGGTAAGCTCAGTTGTCACAGTGTTAGTTAAGGCGACGACGTGAAGATTTTGGTTCCAAGGATACTGATTTTTCTCAACAATAACCAAAGCGAACAAAATGAAATTTACTGTCAAGATTAATCATGTTTTTGACTATATTTTGTCCATAGCAAAACACGATTGGTTAATCTTTATAACACAAACTAATTTACCGAAAATACCTCGAAAAAATCAGGGATTCCTATTTTACCGACATTGGAGACCGATTTGAGGGTCCAAAATTTGTACATATATTAATCGAAACTAACACTACAATCGGTACATAGGTTTTGTCCAATATATTTGTAGTTTTATAGTTAAATCAATAAAACCGTTTTGTCGCTTACGCCATTTCTGTTTACGCGAGTTTTCTACGAGATTTCGCCCCCGTTGTGCCCGCGCAGTCAGGCGTGACATTACAGATTTTTAGTTTACGTGGCGTCACCTTAATGAGCTCTTATTAATTTCTCTAATATTAATTACGTATTAAAATTATTAGATAGAAGCCATAAGACCAAACTGAACGCTACTTATGATGATAAAATTAAATAAAAGTAGTCACCGACAAGGTAAATCAACGATGTCCGTTTAAAAAAATAAAAAATCATCTGTCCAGCCGTATGATGAGTGAAATAAAGATTCCTATTACTATTAATTTTTAGAAAAAAAAAACAGAACATGTTTCGGGTAAGTTTCGGTACGATAATGCGGTCTCTACACCGTTTGTCACATCTTGATTCGGTTGTTAATTCATGACTGACTTACTGACTTACTTGACTTAAGATCCTATGTCCCCTAGCTGGGGCAGAGGGCGTCCACAGTGCGTCGCCACCCCAGTCGGTCTTGAGCTTCGCGCTTCATTTCACTCACATAGGCAGGACGCCTATGCTCCCCGCCTCTGCGATGATAGACCTCCGCTAGGTCTGCTTGGGACGGCCACGCTTGGGCTTCCTTGGGGATTCCAGTCTAGGGCTTGCCTCGTTATGTGGTCAGAGTCCCTTCGGAGCGTGTGGCCAATTCATGAATAGCTAGAAATAACATTAATTCAGGAGTATCGCGCATTTAACACAGCGAACTACATTGCCAAGCAACATAATGTGTGCAATTACGGCAAGATTATTTTGGTTTTCGGTATAGTGGTTGATTACCCAATAGCACAATTTTAAATACACCGTTCAATTAATTTTGCTTTTTATCGATCCCCGTCTGCCCGACTGAAAACGTCCTCAGATTGGCTTAGCTGATTATTTTACGAATCTTTTTGTTTTGCAGACCCTCGTGGCCGGCCCAACTGTGGTCAATGGCGGCTATGGCTACAACGGCTACGGCTACGGCGGCTGGGGCGGCCGCTACGTGACTCCTGGCTTCGTGGGCACCTTCTAAACACACTACACCTCCCTCTCAGACGTCGACGTCGAAGCTATCAAAATTGTAACAGTTCTGTCCGATTAAATGAACGTTCATACTATGTTTGTTTATTATTTTCAACTGCTATAACGATTATTATTTATTTACGTTAAATAACAAAATATGACACAAGGTAATAGATGCATTGTGGTAAAGTTCATATTTTTTATCGTTGCAAAAATCTAGGTATATACTGGATATTTGTTGGTTGCTTTCCCACGGCAGAACGATTTGCTTCAGTAGTAGATACCTACTATAGAAACCTAAGAGTTAGAATAAAAAAAAAATAAACAAATGTATATAAATATATATTTTTCGTAAGGACCATAGATTTATTATCTCTATGGTACTACCACAGCCCAATTTTCTTATACTGTGGTACTACCATATTCTTTTTAAATTACACGCACTCCGCTGTGTGCTGCCGACAAAGTGAAAAAAATAGTGATTCCTGTGATACGGTATAATTAATTATTAAGAGAAAAAGAATTAGATCGATTATACTACCAAGTTTAAATCATTTTGCTGGAGGAAAAAACTTCCTAAAATTTTATTATAATAACGCTGTCTCAATTAGGACAACTTTCATTTTAAATCACAATGGGTAAAAAATAAAGCTGTACGCCTGTATTTCCCATAAAGTATAGGAAGTTATATTTACACATACCATCAATAATAAACACGTTTGTTTTGAGGTGTGTCTCATTCGACTTTGATCAAGACTAATACTGAGTCTAGATGAGTCTGATAATTTGCTAGAGAAATTCATAATTGATAAAATTATTTAACAATTTAAAAATGTTTCCGTTTTAGCAATCTAGATTTTATTTGTATGAGGTGCAATGGTGCAATAGATAAACTTGATGTCGTTCTACTGGCAGTAATTAATAATCTGAGCCAATTGATAGGTAACTGTGGAAAGATATACATTCTTACTTAAAAGTTAATGGAGAAATGAAAAAATGTTTTATTCACACATCAATCATTTAATTTCTAATTAAATTGGTAATTAATCATATTTGAGTTCGGTAAAATATGTAAGTAATTGAACTAAGTCGCGTTTTCAATTTAAAAAGTCGTTATGAAATGGTCATTGACCCGCACATTTCATTATGATGTAGGTAACATATAGCTACAGAGATAGAGATACTCGAGAAAGTATTTTTATGGTAGAAATTGTCTCACAGACGAGACATCGCGGTTATAGAATAAAATTTGCATAAAGATCGAGCTGGCATAATATTTTGGGGAATCTCAGCTTACTTCGTCCATAGTTATGTAAGATTTCCATAAATTCTTGATATGAGATGGTCGAGGTCTTTATGTGATCTAAAAGTTCCGGTTACATATTTATTTCTTGTACTGAATCTGTAAGTAACTTGAACAGTTTTTTTATTGTTGAAACGCGCTAACTTCTTGAACTGTTACCTATTTAGATTTAAAGAACTCTTCATGTATATTTTCGTTAGGTTCACAAAGAAGCCTTACATCCAGTTATTCTTAGAAGCAGAGCAATAGCACCTTCTATGAGAGTAATCCTCAGCAAGTGTGATTTGAACGTATATCAAACTAGATTTGCCCGCATAACGTTCGCGTGTACTTAAAAATTCCCTAAGGAACCTCTGGACAGAATAAAAAGTACCCTATGTGTTACAGATTACAGACATATAAACTCTACTTATCTACAAAATGTCATCGAAATTCGTCCATCCGCTTTGGCGTGATTGAGCAACAAACAAACAAACAACCGTGCTTAAACATTTAAAATAGGAAGCAAGATGATCATAAAACACGTTTGAATGTATGGGTCACAACTAGTCTCATGACATCGAAATTCCAATATTCTATGAAACATAAAATTCTCATGGAGATGATTATATTATTTTGTACCTAGTTCGCTGATGCCAGATTATAGATGTTATCCTCTCCATAGCAATCACCAGTTTTTATCAATTACACAAAATCTTTGAGTTGTAATAAGATTGTTTTTTTTTTTTTTACCGAAACTGGTTTGATAATGTCGACGATCAGATCAATATCGTTGTTTAAATGAGTAATATTAAGTCAACCACATCTCTTATTAATTGTTAGTTGTTTAATATTTTTTCTGTATTGAAACAGAAATCTACCCTGTATTAATAAGTACAGGAAAACATTATTTTCAATTTATTGCCTTATTTTAGGGATCGAGGGAAACCCATTCCTATAGGGAACTAGTTCTATTCTTAGCCAGTGCAGTTACTGCAGTTTCTAATTTGATGACTGAACACACTGATAGATACCAAAGCAATCAGTATTTTCTTGGAACGAAGAAAATGTTTTTAACTAACTTTATAAGTTTTCGGAAAATATGCTAAGATTAACGTATGAGTTACTCTTATATAACTTTTTTATAATATATGGTATACCTGTTTCGTTATTTGCAACTATCTGGGACCTAATTCTGCTAACTTAATTAGTCGAAATTGTCATTAGGTCACAATTGACTCGCTCCGTTGTTTTGCTTTAACTTATATGCACGGGGGCTATGTTAGAGTAAGACAACGGAGCGACGCATCCACGATCCAATTACAATTACGACACATTCCTCACTAACAGAAAAGCAAGAAATTGTTTCCTGTCTCGAACTCTTTATCAGTAAATCTCCCTGATTAGTACACACTAACAAATAACTAACAAATATAATTATAATTATCAAGATGAACGTAATAATACACTTAGTGCATAAAATAATCTTTAATTTGTTCTGCAAATTAAATAATGTTGTTATAATGATCAGCCTCGGATCTTCAATTTTTTTTAGGCGGAGCAAGAACTGAATTATTCCGCCACCGCCCACTTCTGTTTATTTTTACTTTTATCATCTTTATAATTTCAGCTATCAGATATCCACCAAGACATAGGCCTTCCGGAAAATAATGCATCAATTGCTGTTATTTATTCTGTGGTCATAGTTAAGTTAATTATGAGTTGTCTATTAATTTGTTAATAATGAATTTGTCCGCCCTCTTAACTTGCCGCCCGGGGCATAGGCCCCAGCTTGTCCTCCCCTAGATCCGGGGCTGATAATGATAAGCTTGACAAGGCAATGGACGATTTTATAAATGTGGACTTGTGGAGCAGCTTTACGGTGATATTATCATTACGAACTGCCTCGTCACAGTTTATTCAAGTCATCGTAATCGTATTGAGCAACGAGAATATAACCACTACGGTATTGAGTAATTCGTAATTCAGTATTGAACATTCCGGTCAAAACAGAACTAGAACTTTTAAATAATAAAAACTCCGACAGAGCTGAATTTTGGTAGTGACTTTGGGTACCTATACCGAAAAAAAATCAAAAGTTCTCATAGATCCCATGTGTGTTAAAAAAGTTATTTAGGTCAAACGTAAACTAAAAAAACAAAACTTTTAATTTTATTTATAATTCCCCAAAGGTATTTTTATTCAGCACTTAAATCCTTAATTTTTGGGGGAAACAGGGGTCCAGATAGTCCCCTCCTTCAGTTACGTATATTTAATTGTTTTGTTAAAGTAGAACTTGATCTAAAATCTCAAAACAATTTACGTTCACATTTGTAGTTGCGCACGCGATTCTGAGAGATAGTAAAAGTTGTTACAGCAAAAAGTAAACAAAATAAACTATCATCACTAGTGGTTCTGTATAAACATATCGAAATAAAATCTCAGTATTAGATTCATAAACACCATATTCATAGTTAAACAGCAAAACGACTAAAAATAAGTTTTATTTCAAAGTGTTATCTATTTTGTCAGAATGATAAAGATAAAAAATATGCTTTTTCTCTCTAATAACACTTTATATTCAGTACTGTTATTTTTCTATATCTCTATAGACTTCTATTAATCGCGCCTAATAGGATATACCTGTAGTGATTATATTCGCTTTGTAAAAATAGTAAACGGTAGTGTGTATGTAGAATAAGTACCTTTATAATTTAAAATTAAAAAAGGCCTGTTTCTTAAATTTCTAAATCTTTATGTTTTTGATGACTTAAATATTAATTAAAAACAAAGAAAGCGGATCTTAGAGCTGGTCCAACGGAACGCTAACTAGAAAAAAAATGTCCACGACTTGCCCGGAACCAACATTTGAGTTAATAACATAGCTATTGCTGATTTACCATTCCCAAATACTGTTATACATTGCAACCTTTTAACTTATGACGCAAGGTCCAAACGCCTACAAAACTGGTGGTAGAGCTTCAGTGACGGAGCTCGCGGGCGTAGGCACCACCGCAATTACCTCATATACTTGCCGCTAAATGGTAGTGTTCAGCACTATCGTGTTCCGGTCAGGTGGTAATGTACAGCCCTGTAATTTGCGGCACATAGGCATAACACCTTAGGCCTCAGGAGTGGTAACGCATCTGCATTTTGACCTTGGTCTTTGTGTGGGTGTCTATAGGCTGCAGTCATCACTTAACATCAATGTGAACTGCATGCTTGTTTGCCAATTCCATTACATTAAAAAAAACTATACTTCATACACCCATACAACCCTTTGTTTTGATAACCATCTATTATTGTATACACTTACGTAATAAACTGTAACTGACTAATACCCAATAATGGTACCTAGGAACTGGGTAAAACAGTTGTAAAGCCTGTTCGCCTGCTCGGACTCGGAAGTGGAGCGGTCACTTTATTTTTATTACATAGCTCGTGTTGATGCTAGCTCATGATATCATCATGGACTATCTCTATTTGTTATGTAAACGTATTTCATCAAATACCTCATTAAGTTGTAGTAGATTTATTATTTAGAGACAGAAAATAATACAGTTTACAGATTTAGAACCAAAATTTGTATATACAATCAAAATGAATGAGAAAAGAATCAAAATTATTGTTATTAGGTAGGTATGCGCTAAATACCTACATTGAGATTTTTTATCGTGCGTTGCTGTGTAAGAACCGGTCAAGTGCGTGTCGGGCCACGGGCAGTGTAGGGTTCCGTTGTTTTTAGGTTTGATTAATATAATGAAATGTAAGAAACCTACTTTACTAACTAAAAAAAATCTATGATGATGATGCGTGAACCGCTGCATGAAATAGGTTCGACGTATAGTACCTACTTACTTACTGTGTTAAGGTAAAGTGGGTTTCGCTCCTGAGGACTAAATTATTATGCTTGTGTGCCGGAAATTACGCACCTGAACGGAACATAATAGTGCTGAACACTACCATTTAGCAGCAAGTCGATTAGGTTATACGGCTTTATTGTCTTACGTTGGTATTTGCCATCAGTTGTAGGTAATTTTTTATTAATTACGAGGAGGAAATTGTTCCTGAGAATTCGAAAAAACACCGCCGCATCGCTTCATTCTTATTACCTATAGGTAGTAGTCTTTTGATCTAAATAGCACTGCAAGATATTTTGTTTTGTCAGTCATACTGATGCAATAAATTTTCGGATGACTTTTATTGGGCACGTTCAAATTATATCCGAAAATACATTAGTAAAAACACAAATTTATATCGCGTGCGTGTGTCTAACATTAAACGATCATCAGCATCAGTGGTATATAATCTAAAACAATTTAATATCTTTAATGGCTGCCTTGAATAATATCACGTCAAGTGTCTATCGAGACTAACATATTTTATGCATTTAATTATTTAATGAATAGTATTTATTTTAATATCTTCTATTACTGCCGGTTCTAGTATGTGTAACCATTATCAATGTTAACCGGTGGTGATATTAGCAAGACAATGGTCGATACTCTTTATCGATGAAAACCACCGTTTGGCATGGGACGTGGTGGGTCGTGGAGGTTGATTCATTTAACTCTCGGGATGTAGAAGACGACTGGGGAAGAGGTGTATCCCCTTCCTCACTATAGCAGCGAATGGCAAGCCCATACCAAACGCCGCTCCCTCGCTGGGTTCCGTTTAGCTTCACCGGTGCGAGGCGACCACCGGCGGCCACGACAAGTCGGAATCCCTCGTCGTTCGCATGCCTATTTTAATACCAACAAACAGTTAAGTCACATATTTACATAAGTCATAAGTTCATATAACCTATTAGAAAAGGACGTAACGTAACTTCACGCCTGTAATCCCCGAAGGGGTAGGCAGAGGTAAATGCATGCATTCAAGCATACATGCAAACACTCACGACTCGCCGGAAAAAGACGTACTAATTGCAATTATCAGATTTTTTTTCGAATGCCCAGTGATACGGCCGTAATTGAGACGAGTTGCCTAGGATTCATCTTAAACATACAAAAAACCTTTAGTAGGATACGCAAAAATTGTTTATTAACATAAAGATCACTATAAAAATCAGATACTTTTCTGAAAAACCATATCAGATTAAACGTAAGATACAACTAGTTCGATACTAATTTCGACGGTTAACCACATAATCATTCGAGCATGGATAAATAATCACGACAATCGCTACATTTAGGCTTATATTGAATTTAATCGACAGTATTCGGCAATTAGATTAAATGTCACGTACAGTTTATTTTGAACTTTCTCTGTATTACAATATAACAAGTTTTAACGTTGTCTGGTCTGAAGAGCTTTATAGCAATTTTATTTATATTTTTTGACTGGATAAATATTTCATTAAAATAGATTTTTTATGAGAAACGTGATTAGATTTTGTATTAAATTTTTACACAGCGAGTTGATAAGGTACCCGGTTTTTATATTTATAGGAGGGAAATCCTAAAGCTATAGGTAAATCTCAAAGAGAAATTCCCACAACCCCCATAACTTACTACAAGTACTGGACAACATACAATGAAGTTTTATTGAACGGTGTGAGTGATTTTGCATAGTTTTTCTTGCACTTCCTATAAACGATCGTCTATCATGATGCCACAGGGGTGTACTAAATTTCCAACGATTGCAACACGAGCCGCAGGTGGAAGGTGGCTTAGATTATTCCTTACATACCTACTAAAGTGACCCACTACGTAACATACTAATGTGAACCCCGAAGATGTTTAAATAACCTCCTCTCCCCAAACTAACGTGTACATACGTAAGTTTGGGGAGGAGGAGGCTAACCTAACCTAACCAGTAACAAACAAAACACAAAAAAATCATATTGGAACATACTTTAATACTAACCTTTGAATTGACCTTATACCCAAAAGCGATCTTTGTATTAAAAAAAAATAAAAAAAAATTAATAAAAGAATTCTGTTGAATATGTTTCTTTTCCCTTCAATATTCTTTTCCTACCTAGAGAATAAATATATAATATCGATTTTTCTCCCGCTTGACAGGGACGAAAGTTTAAACTTTTTGCATGGGTAGAGAAAAAGACATAGTATTTTTATGTAATACTAGCTGACCCGGAAAACTTCGTATTGCCTCAGAATGAAATAATGTGTCGAAGGTTTGATATATACGGACTATTTGTATGGGAAAATGAAATTGTGGTTTTTCTATTTCCCTTCAATTTCTTCTTACCTTTTAAACCTTCCCTGGACTTCCAAAAATCATTCTAAACCAAAATTAGCCATATCGGTACAACCGTTCTCGAGTTTTAGCGAAACTTACGAACAGCAATTGATTTTTATATATATAGATAGATATATTTCTTTTTAAAGCAGCAGATGAACCTAATCTGCGTAACGATGCTGCAATTGTATCTTTGAAACGTTCTATTGCGAAATTATAAAACTATTCCCATATTAGTCATTAGGAACAAAGGTGCTGTAGAAAGTCGGTCATGTGTGAGTGAATACTAATATATACTAATCTTAATACTAAAACGAGTTACATATATTTAAATCGTTGATTATGTATAGTATCGTTCACGACTTGTCTTATCTAATGCGTTTATTTGATTCTGAGCCTGACCAGTCTCACAGCATGCATACTTATGTGATCTTATTTTATATAAAGTGTTCCCAGTTGGATAAACAAAGCACATTTTGTTATTATCTATAGAACAGGTTGTCGTTCGATTATGCAAATTTTAAAAAGTTTGCTGTACGTGTATTTCTATTCTCTGCACTACGCCAGCCATTTAAATCATGGTTACAACCTATAATTAAGTTTTCATAACCGTTGTAACGCGATAAATATTTTCAATATATATTTAATACCTACTAGCGGCCCGCCCCGGCTTCGCGCGGTTGCAATGTTACCTACCCTCTCCTATTCATCTTAGCGTGATGTTATATGATCGTAATCGATAAATGGGCTATCTAACACTGAAATAATTTTTACAAATCAGATTAGTAGTTCCTGAGATGAGCGCGTTCAAGCAAACAAACAAACTCTTAAGCTTTCTATTTATTAGTTTACGAAGTATAGATATTAACCACCAAATATTCTAAACAAAAGTATATTACAAGTCGTTAGTGGAATGTACGAGTACTTACATCTAATATAGGAACCTAGATGCTGTGTAACTTATACGTTGATTCCATAAATTGGTGATTTAATTTGCGCTGTTCAGCGATTTAATGACAGTAAATATATTTGGTGGCATATGACCAATTCAAAAATACCATATTTATTTAGACCCATAAAAGACTCGTAAAATTGTCAAATCAATATCAAAACAAAACATGAGAATTTTTGCCAATTAGCGTTTAATTAGCCCTCACAAAGAATCACTCAATGTTTATGAGTCACTATTAATATACTCGAAAACGTTTGAGAAAATATTCCATCCACTTTCTCGGTAGTGGGTGTGAATCAGTTATATATGCGGATAAATAAAATATGTGTTGCAAAATTATGAATCTCGTGAATACCTGATGTCCATTCATTTTGGCATTATTATATTTATGTAATATCCAAATCGCGGACGGATCTAGGTAGGACGCTCTACTTATTGCGGTGACACAGACTGTTTCCGTTAATTTTTTTACTACCTAGTTCAATAACCTGAAACTTCAATGTCTCGTCAAATTTATTTTATTTCTTCTTTTGAAATAGACTGTGAACATAAACTCGAGTTTTTTCAGTAGGTCATTTATTATAAGCAATGAGGCTTCGAATAGTTTTCTATTATGAAAATATGATGTAAATATTTTACCCGAATTTTTTTATTTAAAGTACTGTCATTTCATTATGATTCTTTTAGAGCTGTTAGTAGAATCGCGAGCAACATTTGAGCAACAATAACGAGTGCACGTATCGTACAGATACGTGCACTCGTTATACCGAAGAAAGGAGATTTAAGTGGAAGGGCAACTGCCATCGCATTACTCTCGGTACTGTCGAAGGATGCTCTGTAAGATCATCCTTGACAAGCTATCCGGGGCGGTAGAACCTATACTTACTACAAGAGAGATCAGAATGGCAACGGGAGATTTATCTGATGTTTACCGATTTCGTAAAAACCTTCGATACGCAGAGTTGGTCTAGTATCTGGTCTCATATCTCGCGAAATTGGTGTCCTTCCGAAAATAACTCAACTACTGAAAGCAGTGTGGAAAGTACTCCTGTAAAGTTACACAAAACGGCTAAATCTCGAATGAAATTAAAGTGAAAACACGGGTCGGGCCGTCAGGGCTCTCTTCAGTCACCGCTCCTCTTTTTGTTGGTCTTGGATGGCATCATGCACCGCGACAACAAGCATCGTGCAACCGAGTGCTTTACTGAAATCCTTGACAATCTAGAATAATTTTGACTGTTATTTTTTTTATGTAATGGTAGTGGCAAACAAACTTGCAGTTCACATTGATGTTAAGTGATGACTGCAGCCTATAGACACCCACACAAAGACGCTATGACTAATAAGAGCGGAGCAGCGTTTTAAACGCGTGAAAACGACAGAGATAGCTTATATTTGAAGGTTCCTTAAAGTCAAGTGTCGTTTGAGTATTCAGCCGTAAGTCGACACCCCCTAGGAACAATAACTAAAGCGGGGAACTCATGCATGAAGTTACTTTGTTTCCTGATTCACCATTACAAAGTTATTCATGTGTAAGCATAGATTTATAGTAGATAATAAATCTATGTGTGTAAGTAGTAAGTATTCCGAGTGACAGTTTCTTAATAGATCTGCATAAGGATCATACACAGACCAATCAGCCTTCCTTCTTAGTCGATGGGATCATAGAATCTGAAATAATGTAGATTTCGAAAGTAATATTGTCAAATTACCATAGATAATTGGCAATGTCACTATCGTTGATTTCCGTGCCATAATATTTAGAATGAGGTTATTGATATAACAGATCCGTAGGCGTTTATTTCGTTTTGCGTTTCCAATTAGTTAGCTTTTGTTTCATAGAAATAATGGCTTAAAAATTAAGGCTATTACGATGTGATGTAGCAACACGGATTTTGCGATCAGTTTCAGACAATGGATTTATGTAATATCTATTGTTTTGATAGACGGGATTTGTACGAGTTATTTGAACAATGCAACTTATACCAACAAAACCAGAATATCTATGAATGTATATTTCACAATTGGATTTGGATCCAAGTGTTTTTTAGGGGTGATCATTGGGTGTCTTTTTATTGTTGGGTGTCTTATTTTTATTTGATATTATAACTACACGCCTTTTTTAAAGTGACAAATAAAGATTAAAATTTATTATGTTTAATAAGTAAAATTATGTGTACAAGCATAAACAACGTGTAACAGGATTGAATGTACAACCCGAAACTAGTTTGTTCAGACTCGTTAACCGAATCGATTTCAGGCATTTTTGATATAGGTAATATTTTGTCGATTGTTTAATATGTTTAAATAAAACATATTAAACATATAATTTACATGTAATTTCAGTTCATGTATTATGGTCATAACTCGATTTTCTAATCGGGGTGTTAGAGTGTGTGCATTATTCCCGTTACATGTTGTATATTATTATGTGATCACGAGTAATGTTCTTAATAAAAAATCCGGCCATATGCGTGTTGGTCCATGCACAATGTAGAGTTCCGTTCTTCCGTTACTTCAAGTCTATTTTCATGCAGGGAATTACAGTAGTAAATAGACACGGAGTGCACATGGATGTTAAAAACTATAATAATAGTAAATTTTATAGTTTGGTTAACTTTTACCTGTAAACTTGTAAAACCTACTCAACTGAAATCGAAACTATCACATTTTCGTAACATTGTACAAAATTCTTCCAAGACAACCATTTAGCAAGTACTAAGTATTCGAGGACTTGACTCTGAAAACATGGCATTTAAAAGCTTATCATTTTTACAAACGGATTTCAAAATCAAAAAATAGTTTTCCCGAGCCCGTAATATTTTTTAAGACCTATCCATTGACGTCTCACAAGAAAAACTCAACACTTATTTTATTTGTAAGGAAAATATTTATTAAATTATATTTCTCAAGAGTTTACTGTGTGATTAAAATAAAATATATATTCATCCGCTTTCTATATATTCTATCCATCTATATATATTCATAAACAATATCACTTTACTCGACGAGTCTGAGGAATTTCAAGATTATCTGTGAATCTGTAGTGGCCTTTTTCACTAAGCCACCGATAGGTATATTTATACGAAGTTTAATTACGAAAATTTTCCTTATTTGTTTGTTTCAACAAATTGCCCGGTAGTTATTAATACTGGATAGAAATCGCCACTCCTTTGGGGCGGATTCCTGCATTCACAGCTATTGGTCCCTCTTAGTTCCTAAGTCTTAAGCAAAAGGGACTAAAATCGCATAACCAGCAAGTTTGACAGAGGGCTGGCGCTTACATTGGTGATAATAAAATTAATATTACTGGTGTCAGTCTCGGTTATCTTGTCCATCGCTTTCTATTTCCTCAACGGGCTGAGTTGGTGCAAGACTTTTTGATTGATCGTTTGAAATCAATGAATATCTATAATTCATGACCCTGTGTTTGGCGCTCCACGTTCTGTACCCCACTGAAAAGTAAGTGGCCTACCCTGAAGGGATCTTGGCGTGAAGATACATACATAATATATATACAGCGTGGGATTGAGGCATTTGCAAACTGGGCCTTAGGCTCGGGTTTCCTCGTATCTGGCTTGCGGGCTTTGCCGTAAGCATCTGTTGTCATAATGCTCCGAGCATGTGAGCAACCATCGAGCCAACTGGACCCTTCCAGCATAATCCTACCTTGCATATGTATATAGGGATATAATCCTGATGAAGATATTCCTTTCGGAACTGCACTTTCAGGCACGTTCCTTATGTAAAATAAAAAAAGAATACTATTATACTCACAGCTCCACATTAGGTATTATATAAACTTGTGTGCCCTTATACACATACAAATATTTGTTCCGGTGCGGAGATCGAACCCGTGACCCTTCGAATCAAACGGTGGTTTCGCACCGCTGGACTAATCGGGTCGTCAAATGTGCATTAAATGCGGGATGTAGAACTCATCCATATATTACTTTCGTTGATCCAGCACGTTAAGTGTGTGTTACACTTCTCCCTTACATGGTCTTCATTCTGTTAACCGCTTACCCTATCGATCACCGGTTCGTCAATACATGTGTTCCAGTTCCAGTCCAACCAGCGTATACTGTGTGCTACATATGTCGGCCGACGGATCTTCTCATTATAGATGTTATCTCTCAAAATGAATAATGAAAGAAGTGAACCTACATCTAATCTATCTGCCACTAAATGGTAGTGTACAGTACTATTGTATTCCAGTTAGATGGTAATGTATGGCACCGTAATAACTTACTTTTACTAGTGGTAGAGCTGCAGTGATGGAGCTCGCGGGCATAGGCACCACCGCATTACCTAATTTACTTGCCTCTAAATGGTGGTGTTCAGCACTATCGTGTTCCGGTCAGGTGGTAATGAACGGCCCTGTAATTTCCGGCACAGAGGTATAACATCTTCAGCCTCAGGAGTGGTAACGCATCTGCATTTTGGCCTTGGTCTTTGTGTGGGTGTCTAGAGGCTACAGTCATCACTTAACATCAATATGAACTGCATGCTTGTTTGCCAATTCCATTACATAAAAAAAAACTATCACAGGGGCAAAACAACTTAGGCCTCAGGATGACGACGTGTTTTGATCTTTCTTGACCTTAGGATTTTTGTCTTTAGGCTATAGTCATGCTGCAGTACTCACCACCCATGTAGACTGCATGCTTGTTAACCATCACTATAACAAAAAACTCAGCCAGATGTATTTAATTGAAATACAATAAGGAATAACGAAGCTCATTAACGTGCGAAACACGGCTGATGATGTCAACAGTCACCTCAAACGAAAGTGCATTTGTGTCTTGAAATTCAGAGCACATTGAACTGTTTTTATGGTAGTTCGAAGCAAGTTTATTTATAGTCATTGTCCGAACAGATGTAAAGTATGCTCACATTATTTTTTACGACTGTTATGTTATACTTCGTTACATATTACAATAATCGCGTTTTTTTTCTGATATGCATATATGATACTACGCTCCCACAGTTAATTTTAAAAGCTTTCTCTTAATTATTCATTAAAATAAATGGTTTTGAATCGATTCAGGTGATACCGATTTACTTTTGTTGAAGGTCAAGAACTCTGATGATAATAAAAGATACCTACATATGAAAATAATTAAAATTTTCTCTTTGATTTACGCTATGTGGAGATTAACAACATTAAATTTATCCGAAATGATTTATCCAAGCCTACAGCTTCGAGTCATCAGTTACATTTTCAGGGAAAAACCCAAGAACTTTACTTAAAATACACGTACCTAGGATACGTAGGTATTAAAAAAACTGAATTCGAGAAAGAAATTCAAGACCTCAAATCTCCTCATAAAGTTTTTCTCCCCTAGCTCCTGAGAGCTTCCTAAGATCACATTCTAAGAATTAGAGCCCGATTGAAGTAGGTACATACCGACTGTGAACAATACTATGTTTACAGAATGTAAAAAAATAGACCGCTGGATCGATCAATCATAACATGTAATTTGCGTAATTGGATCAATTTAACATTCATTACTTATAAGTTATTTCTGTAGGTATGTAAATGTTAAAAAAATATTAAAGTTGAAAACTAAAAACCAAAGCTTAACGCAAGGTTACACACCACACATCTACAAAATATCCAAGGAGTCGCGTCTGTTTGTCTACGAAACTACGAACTAGTTCAGTCGGGTGACATGTGAGCGGTTGCCGATAAGTGCATCAAAGCGTGATCAGTTGGTGACGTAACGTTTCCGGTCTCTATTACCTCATTGTTGGGCTCGGAAGCCCGATGACTCGCTCCCATTCTTTCAGCCGGTTCAGTGAAAGGGTCCTCCGATATACTTTTACCCTCCCGGCGCCAGCCAAAGCGGGTGCGCACCATTCGCCGCCTTATAAATTCGGTGAAAATACTGCGACATCACATTACAAATTCGGCGGCTGTAGTGAACAGCCGTCCGATCTGAGTTACATATAGTTTTGTGTTGTGATCAAACATTCGCAGTGTGATTTAGTTTCATCAACGTGACACGCGTTTTAATAAGCTTTGCAAAATGAAATTCACGGTGAGTGAGTGCTTTGTGATAAGGGAAGAGTTAATAAAAGTGATTATGGATACTGTTCGGTGTTTATCAATTACGGATGTTTGTACATTAATCGAATTAATTGAAACAAATAATCGAGAATAATTGGTTTTGTGACCAAATGAAAGATAACAGTTTATTACTTCATAAAATAAAGTGTCATTTTAATATGCGATTGTTACTTTATCACGTGTCAATAAAATTAGCATTGATGAAATGATTTCAATTTCTACACTACTAATATTAAAATATTTAAAAACTTATTTTCATTAACCATAAACGTGCACCACAAGAAATTTAATTACATAGGTACACATGTACATCGCTAACTGCACCAGCATAGATTTATCTTTTTCTACTCAAAGTAAAAGCGGTAAAAGTGAAATTAAATTTATAATGGCGGCTATAATCTTGAAACATTGCCATGCGGGCCATCATTTTTTCAAAACCCGTTTTGTAATCCCGATGTAGTATTTACATTAACTAACGAAAGTAAAAGCAGTCATTCCAAATTTAAAACGATATTTTTTCAGATGCACGCTTAAGTCATCTCCAATTGATTAGCATAATTAAGTTTGACGTAAGTAATAAGTGTAATATTTTTTTTCTTTTTCATTTCAGGTCGTATTCATCACTGTTTTGAGTATATCAACATCATGGGCGATAAAGGCAAAATTAGAAGATCCTAAAGATAAAAGGGAAGCGTCAGTCGGGTATCCCTCGTCAGGCCATTCAGCTAACAGTTATCAATCACCATCTTTGGGTCATGAAGATGCGAGTGCCATCAGCATCGGTGCCGGCTACAGTGTGGGCGGATCAAAACCCAGCTACAGCTTCGGAGGTCAGAGCCATGGATCGGAAGGAGGATATCAAATCTCATCAGAGGGCTTACCTGCAAGTGGACATGCTTCTATTCAATTGGCTCCAATCTCATTACAAGCCAATCACGGTGGCATCGTATCTAACGATCTGTCACAACTTATGAATCAACTATCGCACGGTATTAACTCCGGAGCAATCTCTCTGCAATCTCCTTCTGGTGCTGGAGGACTGTATCAATTTGCTGGTCAGTCAGCTCAAGGTCAAGAAATCTCTCTACCTCAATTATCTTACGGATCACCTAAGTACCAACAGTACAGTTTAGGCGAACAAGTTGGCATTCCGACATATGCCTCAGGTTCCAAGGGTCTCAGTTCTTACAGTTCTACTGGTCCGGTGCTATTCAGTCCATCTGAATCTCAAAATAGTGCTGGTCAACCTGGTCTAACTTATAGCTCTCAAAATTCTGGTCTGTCCTTCGGTGAACTGCAATCGGCGCAATTTGGTGATTCTGGACATTCTTTCCCTGGACTATCGTTGGGTAACTCAGGACATTCTCTTTCAGGGTTATCTTTCGGTAATTCGGGACACGGATTAAGCGGATCCATAAAGTCATCTGGCGGGCACTATGCTATTCCCGGTAAAGGTTCCTTCAAACCTTCAGCTTTCTTAGGTTCATCGGTTCAAAGCGATGGAGGACATGCTTTGTCAGGTTTGTCTGCATCATCTTACGCGGCTCCATCCTTTGCCGGCATCCAATCACTATCTGGAGGACACGGCGGTCTTTCTTTTGCACCTGGTAGCCATGCATCTAGTTTTGCTGGTTCTCTTGGTGGATCTGTCAGTGGTTTCGGAGGTGGTGCCAAGTCGATTGCGTCTTCCTATTCTCCTAAGTCGCATGGATTTGGGTCATCCCTAGACTCTCTTTCCGGTTTCGCATCTAGTGGACATTTAGCTTCTCCACTAGGAACATCTTATGGTATCCCATCATCTTCTTATTCAACCAACGCTCATGCTGCGGCATCTACAAGCCCTCAGTATTATGTATCGAAGCACAGTTTTGGTCCCGGTAGCTCGTCTTTCAGAGCGCCCAGTTCAAGCCATAGCGCATTGAGTTCGTACTCTTCGGGACCTAAATACAGTTATGGAGGTTCTAGCAGCCGTTACGGATCACCTAAGGACATTCAAGGTGCACACAGCGAAACCACGTACAACACTATTAAGTACAGCGCAGAACTCAAGCCTTACGTTAATTAAATAAGTATTGATACGTACATCATAGTAGATTTTTTGCTGTAAATAAAGATGTAGTATGCGAGTTACGTGTGTTGTAGACGGAGTGATTGTATGTGCTACTGTTTAGCGAAAGCGTTACAATTTTTGGCATTATTTATTTGTATGCGTTACGCTAATATGCCGAGCGGATACCCGCTTCGATTCTTGCCGTCATTCAGCTGTGAATGTGTTATGGATACTTGCAGGAGTGCTTTCTTTTTAGCAAGCTGAACATAATTACACCAGCTTGTGTAATAATTAACACGTTACGCCGGAACCGGCTTAAATCGATGAAAGATTAATCGATAGCAAATTAGGCAGTGTCAAAATGTTGTCAGTGAGAATACATGGTGAATTTCTGTAAATATGTAGTTAAGGTAGTTTATTTATTGTGTGGTACTCACCTGCGATTGTTATTGTTTTCAATAAAAAATACATGAATTAGTTTGATCTTTTATTTAGCCCTCTTTCTCTAATTCAACTTCATAATAATTATTCGTGAACAAATAAATAAACAATATTTTGGAGTCGTATAAGTGTTCTAAATATATTACAGTTTCTTTAATAAATTAACTTTATTACGTAATTAATGAAATAAAATTGCGAAATGTGGCATTAATGAACATAGCAAAGTTGCTATTAACTTGAATAATAAATGCAATCGATCGTTTCACTAGTATGAAAGCAAAGGAAATGCAATGCAAAAGTTGACATCTAGCCAACGCTTTCCTAGTTTGCACTATCTCAGATATCAGCTCTATTCCATCTAATAGGTATGCGTTATGTATTAAACAAACAGGATAAATGAAAGTAATTTAACAAGTAGAAAGAGATTTTATAAATATTTAATGAAATTGTATAATAAGTAACCAATGTAAAATATATAACAGAGCAGAGCAGAATTATGCTACTCAAAGGAAATTCCGTTTTTATAAACCACGAATTTTATACATTTCGAGCAACAACACAAAGGCACTTCGTTTATATTGCAAAGATTGTTATTTAAGCCCACCACGGTCGAGAGAACATGTAGTTCTCAAAATAGAAGTCAACTGCATTCACTTCCGAATTCTTGAATCATATTATGTCACGAACGTCTTTATTATATGTCATAGTTTTATTTTTTTAATGATCGTTTATCTACCTGAATGAAATCAATTGTTGAATGGTTCCTTATAAAAAAGTCACAAAATTTACGAAGCGTAAAAAGCGTTATGTGCTGAAATTACGGTATACGTCTAATTATTTATCTGCAAGGGAATAGATTAATGTCTTAATAACACAACGAAATCAGTGTGTCAGTAGGCAATTGTGAGTGCTTAATAATATAGAGCAGATGCTTTAGAAGTAATTGAACGTTGTGCACAAGCGTTCTTGTAAGATTTTTCTTGCTTACATACAAAGTGTATCTGAAATGAACACAATATATTTTATTATTGTTTTCTTACATCGTTTTCTACAAGTATAAACTAAGATTGACTTACTTGACCTAAGATCGAAGAAGGCGTCCACAGTGGATCTCCATCTCGATCGGTCTTTAGCCTCACGCTTGATTTGGCTCCAACGTTTCCCGATCTTCTTTACGTCGTCTAAGACCGTACGGTGCTAAGTCTGTTCGGGACAGCCCCGTTTTTTATTTTCTTGGGGTTCCATTCCCTGTTTAGCTATATGGTAGGAATACCTTTGGAGTGTGTGACCGATCTAGTTCCATTTTTGAAGCTTATTGCAGGGCGATCGATTTTTCATAGCATCGTGCATACAAGTCGTCTTTCAAAATTTTCTCGGGCCAGTAAACTTCGAGGATTCGACGAAGACAACGGTTGACGAAAATCTGGATCTGATAATAAGCTACAGAACACTTTTTTATAATAATTATTACAAGACTTTTTATAATTGAGGCAACACTGATTTGTGATATTCAAATGATTAGAGCAGTGTTGTAAAAGTTACAATATGCAAGTGTTTGTTTATTGAACTAAGAGATTATATTCATTTTGGTTTTTTAGGCATACTTGGAACGCTGTAGTGTGGTGTATTTATTTTTTTCCACTTTATTCTACATCAGAAAACAAAAAAAATATACAAATATAAGAAAGAAAAGTACAAAATGGACTTATTGCAAGAACTGTGATTTCTTGCAGACACTTAGTTAGTAGTTTAAATAAATAAAAAAATATTTATTTGATTTCAATATTATCGTGATTGAAAAATATTGATACTACAGGACCGGGACGTAGACGTTTTTTTGGTTACGATACAATGGACCACGGTCCAATCTTTTTGGTCCGTTCAGACTAAGTAGCCAGATATCAACGTCTGAAAGAGTCGTGAGTCATGACTGACGACCAGTAGAGATTGCTGCTTTAAAAATCATGTGTGAACTTTGATTGAAATATATTAAACCGCTTCAATTGTCAGTATCAAGATTGTTTCGTTGTTAGATGTTTATCATGATACCTCTTGGGTAGCATGATAAAACATTCTGTTTTCATTTGTTGACTGGTAGTCATTTTTTAAAACCTGTCTCTTCTGACTTTTTTACTTTCGTACCAATCGAAATAAAATGAAGCCATTTTTTTAGTCCATAAGAAATATTTAATAAAATTGATAAATTTAATTTCTATCGATTGTTTTACTTGGCTAACTGTAAAGTAGGTAGATAATCAAATATCAAACAACATACGACAGTATAATTATATCATTTGTATATTGCTTCCTACCGTCTTGACTTTGTTTCATTGCAAATAAAACAGGAAATAAACGATTTACGGCTAAGACAAAGTAAATTTCTGTAACGATACATTATGTATCTTCACGCCAGGTCCTTAACGACGTAGGTAGAGAGTGTAGAGTGCCAGATATGCCAGATATCCCGGTCCTGACATACCTCTCGCGCCTCGTCTACCGATCCCGTCTCGTTTAACGAAACATGACTTACATTTTCTTAAATATACCTATTTATTGGAACAAATCAACAAAATATATTTACAACAAATCACCTGTCATACAAAGTGGTAGAACTATAAAAGTGACATTACCCCATAAGGCATAGCCCGGCTTTAATTAGAAAACGAACTTAGAAACCTGGCTCGAAAGAAATCCAGTATTCTTAGTGGTTTAGACTGACTAGAGATAGTATAGAATAACCACTCTCGTCACTTACTGGGCTACTGATAATGAACTCAAACACGAAGTGGGTGTTACCGACTTAAATATAGAGATAAAGGAATTCCTTTATCTCTGGCTGAAGTGATGATGATTCCCCAAAAGTGAAGGTAAAGGTATAAATGTATGTTTTATAATGTGATCAAGATGGCAAACAAGCTTGCAGTTCACATGGATGTTTAGTGATGACTGTAGTCTATAGACACCCACACCAAAACCAGAGCGCAAAATGTTGAGACATGGGCCATAGCAATAATGAGACTATAATTTCATACGAAATGTAGATACTATTACGATAACTACTAGATTGATTTCTAATTTCTTACAACATTTATTCACGTAATTATTCAGACTATTTTAATACGTATATAAAATAAATAAATATCTTCAGTACATAAATAAAGCTAGCATTTAATTATGTATACAATTATAATTATTGTAACCAAAT